>JAQSUU010000429.1:0-1244901 GCA_038087645.1 Saccharum hybrid cultivar R570
CAACAGAAAAAAAAATTAATGAAACAAGGGGAGAAGAGAGGGAGAAGGTCGCCAGATCTGCAACGCCCCCATGGATCCACCACGAGGGGCAACGCTGCTGCATGGATCCACCTCCAGGGGAGCTCGCCAAAACCGTCGTCGAGGTGAGCGAGGCGCGCATGAGTGGAAAGCGCCACCCCCCAACTGGATCTGCACCGCCACCATGGATCCACCATGGACGGCTCGGTGCACCATGAATCCACCACGGGGGAGGCCCCCATGCCGTCTTCGAGTTGGAGGAGGAAGCTCCAGGGCGGAGAAGAGCCCCCGCGCCGCTGGATCTGAGGATCCGCCACCAAGGGAGCGCAGCGGGAAGGGGAGGAAGAGGGGGAGAGAGGAAGGCCGGGAGGGGGAGCTCGTCGGCGCACGGAGGAGGAGCTTCGCCGGCGCACAGAGGAGGAGTGCGCGCGCTCAGCGCGAGCGGCTTCGCGCGGAGGAGGCAGAGCGGTGTGGAGCGGAGGAGGCGAGCGAGTGGGGCTGGGCGGGTCGGGGCGGGGTCAACGAATGGATACGGCACGGGGCGAGTCGCGCGCGCGTTGTTTGCGTCGCGGCGCGTCCGTCCGCGTCCGGACATATGCACTGTATCATTACCGCTTTTTAATAGCCAATGGATCTGTATTGAAACAAATGGATCCCATGTCCTGGGAATCTGACATTTATATTTTGTATCCCACCATAACATTGTCAGACCCAACTCCTAAGAATCACTACTGGAAACCGGCTCTTCACTGAGTGCAATTTTTCAGGCACTCGGCAAAAAGCTCGTGATCCTGATGAGCTACGTACATAACTTGCCTAACAATAATATCTAAATAAAAAGAAATATTAAAATACATAGACTCTAATTTCCCTTATGTAGAGTCCTTGCTGATGAAGCTTCCTGGTTTGATTCGTGTCTTTACCCCGTACGGTTCAACCGGCACAGATTCAGTACGTAGACAAGCTACCTTGCCGAGCACGTATATGGACACAACATCTAATCGGCCATGTATATACACGTATAAGATACATGTCCTTGCTTCTTTCATTGTCGCTGTGCATCTGGACGCCATATCCTAAATAAAATAATATTCCCTTTGTTGCACGTAGACCTTTCCAAACCCATCATCTTGCCAATGATATTTCTTTCGTTGCTTTACGTGATATCTCTAGCAGGCCGACTTCAAGATGCTGTACGCCGTCGCCGATTTTCTCAAATATTCCATATATTAGCAAATCTTTCAAACTTGGCGGAATATAATAATCAGCCGTGCGTGAGAATATCTCTAATAATTCTCTCGAGTCATGACACATGCACTTTCCACGATCTTTTGATTTTGTCTTATTTCACATGAGGAGATCTTGGACGTCGGGCTTCTCCAAAATTGAATAATATTTCCTGACGGGCTCCCAAATCTTATCTTACTCTAAAAGAACGAGTTTTTCTGAGGGGCTCTCCCCCTATAGTAACCGTTCGATCTAGACGTCATGCTATATGGGTCATCCGTCATCCATGATCTTACATCTTACATGTAAGACTCCTAGCATAATATGTAAAGAAAAGATTCGGATTTATTTGTCGAAAAAGGAAAATCTATATCTATATGAGGAAACACAGCTTACATGGCCTGGTTCGAAACCGACTAATCCCTAAATCCAGACCGTATCGAAAACTATATAGAAGTCATGCCTGGGTACGTTTGGGTCTATCACGCTATAAACCGTCGCACCCGAGCGGAACTAGCGCGTCGCGCCCGTCGTCTTCTCCTCCCTCACGCTCTGGTAGCCATCAACGCAACGCTATTGGTCCCCGACCCACAGCCGTGAGCGCAGTCCACCGCCGGTCCCTAGACGCCATGCGTGCAGCCAGGATCCACGTCGTCTGTCGTACACCTCCGTCTCCGTACCCGGAGCGGAGCACATCCAGGAGTAGCCTTCCATCGCCGACATCCTCGTCGGCGCCATCGGCCTCCGTACTCGACGTGGTCAAGAACGTGAGACCCTCACCTGCATCAGCACAGCAAGATCGATGCGCCTTGGATTTGAAGAAGCAAGATCGAACGTGACCTGTCCTTGCGCAGCACAGCTTCACGGTGACGGCAAGAAGCGGGTGCCAACCTCGTCACCATCTAACCATCAACCAGTGCTTTCTAAACCGTCTCAACGTAATCGTTTATCGAGCACAACAGCCAAGGTCACAAAAGCATAAAGAAATTGTTCATATCTCCACGTCATAAGAAGCGGTCAAACATTCACGCAGCTGCACCAAAATCAAGAGCCCAATGGAGGGCCTTTCTCGTTGGCTTGTGCCTTACCACAACAAGGCGGCAACACCGGCGACCTCTGCAGGAGGGTCTGCTGCTCCAGCCAACAAACGCAGCAGGAAGCCTGCAAATAATGAGGCAGAGGACGACAGCTAGCACGAGCACTCCAAGAGGGAAGAGCCTACGACGCTCACTATTTTGGGGTGATGGGGTCTGCAGTGCTCGCTTCTGTGGCCAAAGACACTCGAAGAACTTTGGTGGTTGACTGTGCTGCTTTGTTCGGGGCAGACGGGTTAATCCTCGTGGTGTGATTAATCCCGGGGCAGTAATCCTCATGGTGTGGTGTCGTGGAAGAACGATGGGTTAGCCATTTTATGCCTATCACTTTGGACCAGGAGATCAATGAATACGTACATTTGATGCATATGGGAATTTTTTCCACGTTCCAAACATGCCGTTATTTCTTATGCACTTTTGTAATCTAAAAGCTAGAGAACATCTAGACCTAGCATGGCAAGCAGGCGTGCAGAACCAGCAGGACGCTGCTGCTACATACAACAGAGGGCGGGCGGGTTCCTAAGGCTGCTGCTAATTAATAAAGCGTGACTCGGTGAAGGTTAGCTATTTTCTTTTCTATTCTTATCCAATCTTTACAATATTGCTAATTGGTTAGGGTTATTTGCTCATATGTATTGACACATATTTTTATCGTAATTAACCTCCTGAACACTACTGATCTCATATTCTCGTCATCATCTTTATTGATATATGCATTAAGAAGTAACGAATAGATATTCATTGAGTTTGAAGCTAATGATTTAGTCTATCTAGCGTAATATTTACTGTGTAAAAAAGTTTTTGATAAACACATGCGTGCCGCACGTGCATATTTGCTAGTATCCATTAATTAAGAGATTTTCTTGTTTTTGACGTTATCGGCCGATTCTTCCTCTCCAGGATAAGCTTACCAAATTTTGGTGTCAACAAACACGTGTACGCTTACTTGCATTTTTATGCATCAGGCGAGCTCCTCTGTGGGTATTATCCCGAGAGCGTGACCATCAGGCGAGCTCGTCTGCGGGTATTATCCCCGAGAGCGTGACCCTTAGCGATGATGAGGGGGATAACACGGGGAATCCCCAAGCCCCGCCTCCTGATCCTGTTGGGGCCGAGGACAAGCCAACCCAGGAACAGGTCGAGGTCAGGGAGAAGTCTGTCTAGGAGTAGGCTGTAGTTAGGCCAGAGCCGTTGTAGGAGCAAGCCCATCCCAAGAAGAGCCCAGCCCCTAAGCCGAGAGCGACCAGGGGAAGGGGGAAGAAATCGGGGGACGCAACAAAGGAGCTGACTAAGTTCAAGAAGGCGTTAGCCTCCGAGTCTGCCCCGCAAGCAGATGAGAGGAAGCTTTGGTCACACGGGAAGCCCGACGAGTGTAGCTTGCCCCCAAATAAGAGTTCTTGGAGTAAATCCAAGAGTCCTTAGTCGGTGGAAGGCCTCGGAGCTGGGGCAGCACAGCTGGACGCCCGCGGGGAGCGTTCGATCATAGACCCACCCCATACTCATGACCAGGTATCCACTATGATTGTCTTTGGTCGATTGTTTGGGGCATTTGCCCGTATGGATAGCATCAAGCGTATATGAGAGGTTTGTACTCAGGAGAAGGCATCGACTCTGGCAGCCAACAACTCGACGGTTAGGCGGGAGGCAAAGCTGAAGTGCTCCATTCCCTTCAAATCGTGAGTCAGGCTAAACTACTTGAGTGTCCTTTTGATCCTCGAATGTCCTCTTGACTTGATTCTTTGATCACAGAGTGGCCAGACTAGCCGAATCCCCGAGCGCGTCAGCTGCTGCTGACGGCTTTGGTTCAGCCCCGACTCCAGATAGACCTAGCCTGGCTTTATCGACCCAAGTCAGGGTTCCAGAGAGCGAGGTGTTGTTCCCCGAGCAGGACCTTCCCTAGATGGGTGCCCTTATTGAAGAGATGAAGACCTGTCAAAGCTTGTGCAAGGAAGCTAGTGACAAGGCCAAGCATTACAAAGCTACAGCGACCCAGGTCGAGGAAGAAGTGTAAATTCTCCGCGACTCAAATGAAGGTATGTAAATGATGATTTTTTTTTGTATATCTGTACCTTGCTGTGCAATCCTTCAGACTTTTCTCTGCCTATAACCATGTCAAGTACGACAGGCGTCTAGAGGGAGAGAAGACGGCTCTAGAGCAAGAGGTTGAAGAGCTCCAGAAGAAGTTTGAAGCATTCGAACAGCGGCGCATACATAGATGTGGAAGGGAAACTGACTGAACAAAGTGAAAACTTCCTGGCCAGCGCGGGTTAGACCGGGATCCTCGATCCTTGTTAACTTGAGATTGAAATCTCCCTGGTGTTCAAATATCAGACTTCCAAAGTGGATAGTCGGTGACACGTCGCAGGATGAAGAATAGGCCTGGGAATATGAGTGGAAATCACCCATAATTGTAGATTTGACGGAGGATGGTGCCATAGCGATGTCGGAATGCATCGGATTTGCATACCAAATGTCGTTGATCATCGGCATGATCAGTCTCCGCGCAAGATTCCCCTACCTGGCGCGCCTCTGTCGGTGTTTTTTACCGGTAGATATTTGGTTCTTGGGGAACCCTGCCTGGTATGAATAACAATCATAGTCAGGACACGAGATTTTTACTAGTTCGGCCCCCAGGAAGCGAGTAAAAGCCTTACGTCTAGTTGCTACTCTTCTATTCTTGTATTCGGCGAGATTACTGTTACAATGTAGCTATGCCTATGAAAATGACGATGATTACAAAAGGGGGTATTGCTAGCTATTTATATCCGGGATCAACTTGTCCAACAAGCTAAGGACTCGTGCTCTAGTCGGAGTCTTGGCGCAATCTGGAGATATCCTTCCTCGAATAGGGTAGTCGTAGGCCTTCGGGTCTTCTCTGGTCTGGAGTTGGTAGTCGGCAAATATGGAAGTCGGGATACCCAGGGGTATGGCATCAACACTTACATTTTCCCAGTCTATAGTTTTCCTGTTTTCAAGTCCAGAGTTAGCTCTGTATCTTGAGAGATCTCGCAGATGAGTAATTGAAACCGCTATCTATGTGTAAGACCAGACCTAGTTGATCTTGGCAATTTTGACCTCTGAAATTCGTTTGTCAAGATCATGTGTTGATTTCGTTTTGGTTTTTCCTTTTCCCTTCCCCTTCTCTTCGGTGGTTTGTCGGATTTTGTGTTCCAATGAGTTTGGGGATGTGTTTGTGGGTTTGGATACGTGATAGGATCTCTGATGATCATACCTGCCAAGTGATTTGGGCGGATTCATCACGAGCACGAAAATCCACCCTTAGGAGGAAAATTGAGAAAACTCCAATCTTTGATGGACTTTGAGACGTGGTAGTTGGGGTGAGTTCTAGGTGCTGATGCTCTGCGGATATCATCTCAATACCCTCTGAAACATCCTTGCAAAGTTTCAGATAGATTGGAGATGATTTGAACACTTAGTGAATTTGTTCTTGAAAATTTCACCAGCAGCTCGATCATGCCGTACATGTCCGTTGTGCATACCAGCAAGTCTGGTATTCACAATTTTGAGTTTGGAGCTAAAATTTGGGGGTTGTTTCCTTAAGGTGTCTAGAGAGTATGGTTAAAATTTCATAATTTTTGGACACCATTTGATAGGGTTTTCACTTTTTCTCCCAAAATTGCGCGTGCTGTCAGCTTCAAACCGCACATTGCACGCCGGACTTGTCTGGGTGTGAACCGTGAGTTCAGGTTTTTCGCTGGCTCTTGCTCGTTTTGATTCCGCTCCTTCTCCACTGGGTTCATGCTACTGCTAGGGTTCATCTAGTCATCAATTGACTTGGGTGAGCACATAGGCGGAACCAGGGGGCTAGCAGGGGCTGTGGCCCCCCTAACACAATGAAAAATGTTTAATAGCATGCAAATATTTTAATTATATAGCACCAACTATTATGATTTCATCCATTTTTTATGATAATACTGTGATTTTTCGCTATGAATGCTAAATATATATGTAAAAGTATTGAAAAGCTATTGAGACGTACATTTGATACATATATTTGTCACATTTACGAGATGTTATCATATTGTCCGGCCCCCCTTAATCAAAAGTCCTAGTTCCGCCTCTGGGTGAGCACCTCTTATAGTTTCGAAGCTTTGGGGTCGGATTTTGGACATAGGCCGAATTCGAAAGAAAATTGGAATCGGCTGTCATTCACCCTCCTCCGGTCGCCTTTTTTTAAAAATAAACTTTAATGGGGGGAGTGTTCCCCACCCGATTTTTATTGACTTATAGCGCTGGTACCCATATTACATAAACTGTTTACAAGGGATTTTCAACGAGGCTTCCTAGACGCTAGATTACATAGGGGAAATGTTCACCGAGAGATCGAATAGTCGACACCAATCGTCGACAACTTTTTTGCTTCTCTTAGGCATTCTGGCTTTCCAATGTGTGGCCTCGGCTTTGCAAGATAGGATAAGTTGCCTGAGGTTGAGATGTTCATCACGGAAAACAATCCCATTCCTCCTTTTCCAGAGCGCCAGCAGCATAGGATGATGAAGGCGTTGTACTGATCATTTGGGACGCTTCTGGTCTTCTGGATGTTGTGCAGGTTTTTTTTTTTGGAGGTCTTGGTTCATTTGAAACCCGAGTTCAGACCACAGCTGAACTGCAATGGGGCCTTTCTCGGTCCTTCGTCAACAGGCGGTGATGGGGTGCGACGGTGCAGGAACAGACATTGAGGAGCTACATGGGCATGACCGCAGGTGCCGGGGAGGGGGAGCCGAGTGGCCATAGAACGTGCGGAGGAGGCGGGCAGCCGCAACGACGCTGGGCAGGAGCAGGCAGTAGGGAATGCAGCAGGCGATGCTGGTGGCGGCACGAGTACGAGGAGCAGACATAGCATTTGTGAAGAGAAGAGTTCCATAGCAGTTTATACCTGGAGTAGAGCTCGTGGGATGTTGCTGACTTATAGAATGGGCTCCAAATTTAAGTTTGGATAAAATATTTGGACCCGTTTGATTCCATTTCGAGCTTGACTGAAATGGGTGAATTTTGCTGAAATTCTGTCCGCCTCCCAGAACCTTGCTCTAACTCTAAGCCACTCTTAAGCTCTACCTACTCCAAGTTTTTAACTAGTGTGCGTCCCTCTGACACGTCCACGGTTTGCTGATATTTATGGTGGCGCATATCTGTACGAGAGCTGGTGAAACTATAAATTATTGAATAGTCGTGCACCAAACCAATCGGCCACCACTATACCACACACCAAAATTAGCGTCAGACATCAGTCCCTAAAACTAGCTTTTTAGCTATGGAGCATTGGTCGCTAAAGAATTCCAACGAATCGTCGCTCGGTAAAGGTGCTTTCACCGGCAATACATCGGTCGCTATAGATAGCGTCAAACTATCAGTCAATACATCTTAGTAATTGAATCAGATGATCGGTCGGTATATAGTAGAGCGAAAATCTAGCGCGCTGCCCCTGTCTATTCGCGCCCAAAATTTGGCCACCGAGTCTCCAGAACCCAAGTACGCGGGCTAAAAAAAACACGGGTGTCACTTTTTTCTTGCTGGTTCGCGCTCACGTTTATGTCCTTATTATCCGCTTGGGGAAAAAAGGTCGGCACCCCATCCATCCCAAATCGCCCCCACGCGCTCCTGGTCCTCTCCCGTCGCCACCGCTAGATCCAGAGGTACCGCCGCAGGGGATCTAGCAAGGGCCGCGCCCAGGGCGCCGCTGCTGCAGGGGCTCGTGTGCCGCCGCTGCTTAGGGTTCCGCGGCGCCGCCGCTCCCAGGTTCTGCGTTGAGCAAGGGGGCCACACCGCCACGAGTAGGGGCTCGTGTGCAGCCGTAGAGGAGGAGGCGAGGACCAAGGAGAGGAGCTCCTGCGGACAGCAGACGCCATCCCGCTGGGAGCCAGAAGCCGGAAACCAGACTCCACCGCCCCCCAGTCTCCACGCCCCGCTCAAGCATCTGCGCCCGCCAACGAGCAGGCCTCCGCACTCAGACCGTGAGCCATCCGCCAATTCTGCCTAGCAGGTACAGTGTGTGCTCTTAGTTTTCTCTTTTTCAATTTTTGTACTAGTGGCGGAGCATCGATTTGAAGTTCTTCAAGGTAAGACTCCGCTTGCAGCCCAGCATAGAATATGGCGGTCGCTCCCGCACCAATTCCACCTTATAGTGCCCACCAATGCTTCATTCATGGATGACGCACATGATGTGCTCGATGATTTGCCTCAACAACTATTTTGACTATCGATCAAACAGACATCTTCAAGATCCTAATCCATTTGATCGAGCTCAATCGAATCTCTGGCAATGGCAAGGCAAGAGTAGATGCCTAGGCCATCATCAAGCAAGTCAAGATGTACCAGCCTCTACTAGATCGCATCGTTTTGGCGTCTGGCCTTTTTCTTCCTTTTAAACGTCATCATGGTTTTACAGAGTGTTTCTAGATCATATTGATTTGCTTTTTAGCTGAAAAAACAAACTTGTGTGTGCCCTGCACATGTCTCTCAAGTTTAAAGGTCCAAAGGAGATGGGGTTGGTCTCACCTGATCACACGACAGTCATAGACCTGCCAAGCTCAATTTGGGGTTGGGATTAGTCCTCATTGCTTTCCAGATTAATACTCGCTTGATTAACAGATCTTGTTCAGAAACATGGGTATAGAGTTGTATTTAACATGTAGGATAATTTCTATTTTCGATGTTCTTTACATGCTCTAATTGGCACTGCAAATTCAGTGAAATTGTATTACAAGGTATGGATCGCTCTTCATTTTCCATACAGTAACAAGATAACTAATTAGTTTCATTCAGTTTTTGTAATATATTTTCTGCCAATGGGTATAAATTGTCCATATAGATTCCTTCCTACTCTCCCTCCAAAAGAATTATATCACGAGTTCCTGATGAGTTCTCCAATCAAGGATTATATTCCGAATTCAATCAAATATCATGTCTGCGCCTTCCTTCTCTTAGGTATACATTTCTGTAAACTCTCACATGTCCTACACCTGTGTGTCTGTTTGTCGATTGAAGTACCTACTACAGATTCTTACACAGCAAGTGAAACCGCAAAGCTACTAATCAGAGTTTGCATTTTCTCTTCTTAGTAACCAATGATATTTTCAGACATATAAGAAATAAAATGATAATCTATCAACAATAGCTTGTTCTGCATAAGTAATGACTACATCCTCCATCCAGTGTTCTGGATTAAAGTAGACATACCAAGTTAATCTGGGATTTGATGGTTAATAACTTAAATGGGTTGGCAAGGCTTTGATCAGTACAACAGAGCTGTGGAATTGTTTTTCTCGAACATGCAGAGCTGTTGATCTTTTTCAATTGGAGGTGAAAGTATAACATAAATTTGGTTCTAGATTTTGGAAAAAAATAGTACAATACATGGGTTAACCTCATTTGTTTTTCATTCATCACTATTCAATAACCATATGTGACTGAACAAAGAGAGCAATAGACAACAATGTTAATGTCATGTCTTCTCTGTTTGCATGAGAAACAAAACAATATATACATCCTCTTTTAAAAAAACAATATTGCATCTGGGATGCATTTCATTTCCACTTTTTTGCATCTGAAATATATGTTTCCTTGCATACCCAGTTGGCCCATGTATGATTCATTTTAAGCGTGGTGGTGCCTTGTATAATCTCTTTTGTCAAAATAGTATCAGATTTGCAATAGTCATAAGGTTTAACCATACTTCAACCAAGTCTACCTTATCATAGTCCTATGGTCAAGCAAGAATTAATCAATCTACACTGTCATTGAAAGACACATCTGTCTAATATGTTCTGTATTTTAATTGATGTTCCATATAGTCCAGACGAAAAACTTTAAATCATTAAGCTTGCTTCAGCATTACTATTTGCAACTCATTTAACTGATTTACCTTAAGTGCATATGCCACCACGGCCATGCTCACAGCTACCACCGAGGCTACAACGCTCAAATGGAAACACCTGCAGTTCTAAAACCTATTGGACAAATACGTTGAGAAGACAGAAAAGGGCTATCTAGGCTAGAAATATTAGCATTAGTGTATAGAATAGAACTACAGCTCATAATAGCCTTGCATATGTATTTCACCATTCAACTATTGAAATTTTCTTGCATAGTCTGACTATAGGTGAAGTAATTTTCAGATGAAAAATAACATAGCTGGTTTCTGAGAGATTTATTTCTAAGCAAATGTGGTGCACATAATCTGAAGTAAGGCTAATATATACATATGTAACTTGTATTGTTCAATATCTTTGCATAGTGTAATAATTTCTATCTTATGTTCGATCGCAAATTGCCAAAGTGAACCGTGCTAAGTTGGAGATACATCATACATCAGGCACTAAGAGTTTTGCTCGTTCTGGACATGAAATGGTACATAGAACTATACTTACTTATTGGCCATTGTGTCTTATATAGGTGCTTTGTGCAGATTTTTTATGTTGAAAGATAAAATAGAGTAATAAACTGCATTAGTCATTGTTTCCTATTTTATCATATGTGGTTAGTGACCAGACTTATAACTAGTGATATTTGTGATAGATGAAGGTTAGCAAGGCATCAGCATCAAATCATGGTACTTCAGGTATGCTATTCTCATCTCACTTGTCACTTTGCAATTAGGAATCCATAGTGCTGTTGTTTCTTAGCAGCTGAACAGTCCACTGAATCAAGTCTACTGCGACTGGCTAACTGCTGGTCATGACTTCTTTGTTTTCTATAGACCTCAAACTACAAAACACTTCCGGGCACTGTTACATTCATTGTTGCACTAGCAGTTTTCGTTTCACTATGCAGAAATCACAGTTTAATCATGCGAAAATGCATACAGTAAACTTTAAAACTCTAATTGATAACACCTGATTTGACATAGGTTCACCTAGATATGCTTTTCACAGTTATGTATTGTATAATGCGCTGATGGGTGGAGCGGCTAATTGACCATTGCTGTAGTTGCACACAATGTTGTCTTAATGCATACTGTGGCTGTACCTCTAGCCGTCTCTCTATAAGTTTGTTTGCAGAAGAGTCTCAAAACAGTTAAGGGACTATATGTTTCACAAATCTTGCATACACCAGTATCTTTCACAGTTTTTATGCCTTGACAATGAAAATGAGGGCTTTTTTGATGCAGTATTTTCTGTTTTTGTGTCTTCACAATGAAAATGAGCATGCTGTCTTCATGTCATATTTGGTTACAGATATATGGTGTGGTTAGTACCTTGCTTAGAAAGAAGTCCAAAACAGACTTATGTCATCCTAGAGTAAATTGGTTCAATTAATGGCGTGTCTCTGTATAACTTTGTGGCTTTCATACTTTCACTCATGATGGTTGATTGGATTATGCATTTTTGCTTATTCTAAATTTGAGAAATATTCTTAATCATTAGGACATAGTATCAATGTGACTCCTGAAAGCCTAGTCTGTATCATTTGAGAAATACTCTATCACCGGAGCAGTAGTTAGTAACCAATAGCCAATTATCGAGTTCTGGACATGAATATTACCATAAGTCTGTAATACATGAACAATGATACTATTGACATAAAGTTGAGCTGAAATATATAATTCTTATGTGTCAGCAATCAGTTTTATTAACAAATTACACTTTAAATTTGTTCAGGTGGGAGACCCTAAAGATTATGTGATGCTGGCTCAACACCAAGCAGATTTGTCTAGTAATCAGTGATGTTATTTTGTATTTGAGTAAGATGGGACATTCTATAGATTGTAAGGCCAACATATGTATGGCTTCTGGATGTCATTTTGATCTTGCTACTAAGGGCTATGTATGTTGTTCCTTTTGTAAACATGGCACAACTACAAATGTTGGCTTCAATGAAAACTTAGACATGTTTAAACATGTTATCCAGCTATGCTTTTGTCTTTTGATGTGAACTTATATGGATGTTGAGTAAGCTTGAGATTATATGGTTACTGTGAAATTAATTAATTATAATAATATCAGGTTGATGTTAAATTAATTATGTAATCATGTCAGTTCATAGCATTGAAGTGTTGGTCGGTGTACCTTTGTATACCATCAAATTGTTGGTCGGTATAACTGGTAACAGAACATTAGTCGCTATAAATATTGGCAACTAACTATTGGTCGGTATAGATGCGTCGATCGCTGTAACTTTATAGCGACGCCACTTACAGCGTCTAATGACGTTGGTCGATATAGAGTTATAGCGACCAATGTTCGGTCCCTATAATGACTTATAGCGACTCTTTTGTACTTGCTGTAAAAAGTGTGTGGTATAGTGCACGGCCTTGTTTAGATCCTAAATTCTCCCCCTAAATTTCACTATGCAAAAAAAGAGATTCCCCATCACATCAAATTGTCGACAAATGCATGGAGTACTAAATGTAGATGAAATCAAAAACTAATTCCACAGTTTTGTTGTACTTTGCGAGACGAACATTTTAAGTCTAATTCAATTTTTAGATATTTTTTTGCACTAAAAAAATAAAATGTGCTACAGTGTTCCGACAAGAACACTGTAGCGCGTAGGCCCAATTCGGCGCGCCGAATTTGGGAAGTGAACACGGCCCACGTTTCTTGCTGCATGGTGAAACCAGTCTGCCGCAGCTACCTCACAGCGACCATGACAAACAAGAGAGCACAGCAAATCGACTCAACCAGTAGCTGAATTCCACACGCGTGACATAGGAGGCAGCAACCGACTCATCGATTTGCGAAGCAATTCCGTCGTCGTCGTGCTCATGTCTCGGCTTCCTTTGACCAAGAAGTTCAAGTCTTCGACGTATCCTAGCTAGCTTTTGCAGCTATATGTAGATGTAGTCGTGCGATAGCCCTACAGCCCTTAATCAACGTGGATATCTGAAAGCAGCAACGAGCTGTCTGTCCGGCGAGAGCTCGCCATGGATGATTGCAGCTGGCCGCCATATCAGGCTAGAGACGGCGCCAGAGCTATCTTTAGTGGGGACATGCCATGGCACAAGGCGAGGTACGTACGGTACGATCTGCTGGTGTCCAGAGACCGATCCGCCCAGCTCGATATAGCTACTGCCAGGTGTTATGATCACAGGAATAATCCGTCAATCTTAATCTCAGCTTGGGTTTGTCGTTGTGCGGTAACAGCAGCTGCGACGACTCTGATCGTCTTCACCAAGAGAGGGAAGGAGAGGACGTGGTGATTAGATCGCAACTTCAGCAGCAGCTGGAACAGGCAATAACCAAATTGAACTGTTACATGTTATTGAGAATTTGAGATCGACTCCTGTACTAATCTATATCGTTCTTGCATCCATGGTTGTTTGGCGCAGATCTACACGCTGTTGGACATGGAGCAAGGGCATGACCTGCATCTGCACCACGCCGTGCCACCGCAGAGCCCTAGCCAGCAGCAGCGGTCGTCACCGTCGTCGTCGTCGCCATTCCGGTCTTTTGCCGTAAGCTCCGATGAGGCCTCGTCGCTCGTGCTCTCGGCATCGAGCGCCACCACAATCTTTTGCCAACAACCGGCCCAGACCTCATCCCTGGACACACCATTTTCGCCACTCCCCTACAGCTACCTTGACACGAACACGATCCCGAACCTGGAAGAAATCATGAGCCAAGCACGGCACAAGGACGGCCATGCTGATTCCGGCACCAGTGCGTTTAGGCAGTACGTCCAGCACCTCCGCCCCAAGAAGAAGCTAAAGCACGGCACCTGCGGGCAGAGGGCGATCAAGACGGCCATGTCGGTCCTGGCGAAAATGCACAGCACTAAGCTGTCCCAGTGGCAGAGGCAGAGCTCCCGGACAGAGATGACGGCAGCGCCGTGCGACGAGAGCAACAACATCCAGCTTCAGCACCTCTTGTCGGAGCGCAAGCGCCGTAAGAAGATCAACGACAACTTCGATGCTCTGAGGAATGCGCTGCCCCCTTCCTCCAAGGTAGGAGGTAGTATATGCATTCTTCAGAAAGTTATCTCATTCTCTAATTGGTTAGCACCTAGCAGTTTTAATCAGACATGTTTATTTCTAATTCCCATGGCAGCGAGATAAAACATCCATACTGATGAGAGCAAGGGAATACATAAACTCTCTCAAATCAAGGGTGTCTAAGCTGGAGGAGAAGGGGATGGCACTAGAATCGCAGCTATGGATCGACTATGGCGATGAACAAGACGTTAATGGTTCCCCTGAAAAGATCGAAGTTGGTATCAGTAGAGCAGCAGCAGAGGAAACAACGCAGGACCGTTGCCTGAAGATAGTGGGAGGACGAAGATGTGATGTGATGCCATGAAAGAGACAATTTTCGTTGACTGAAAATATTGTGCTAACTGAAAACTACCATTGGCGTCTATGATTTGAGCAACCATCAGCCACTCGTATTTTTTTTCGGAAAGTCAATATCTGGAATTTCGTCTGATATTTTGTCGATGCTTCGATGCAACAGATGTGACAGCAATTTCATATTTTCATGAAGGAATGTGTGATGTCGACTGTCAAAGGCACGGAGCAGTCAGAGATAGAGACAATCTAACTTCTCTGCAATATCTAGAAAGCGCTTCCCAAAGAATAAGCTGTACAAAAGCATGTCGTTTGTATGTTCGTTTCAGCTTATTTTGGCCATAAGCAGTATAGGCTACCAAACATGCCTAATGAATGAAACATCAAACATATAGACATTCAGGGATCTTGGATTCAACCTTAATTCTACTCTGAGGTCATTACAATGTGTAAAATATAGCCATTCAAGAACTTGAGGCCTTGGAGTAATGAAGACGATGATTTTTCACATCCTAACTGTATACCAGCTTCTTGTGACTTGTACTGGCAACAGAGGTGAACCGGGGTTACCGGAATCCTGCTTCCTGTTTCATGTTCGAAGCTTGGTACTCCTTTTAAGGTTATGCTCAGGGGCTACCCCGCGGTCAAGTTGTTACATTAATCATACGTGTTGCTTTCCCGTGTCAGCGAGATAAAAACAACCATACTGATGACAGCAAGAAACTACATAAACACTCTCAAATTCAATGTCATCAACAATGTTGTAAACACCTAAAACATTGATTTCATTGATAAGAATATATAGGCGTGAGAATATATGGTATTCATTCTCATACTCCTTTTATTTAAAGCTACTGTGTTTTTCAGTGAGAAGGTCCCAAACCCTGATAAAGGAGGAGGGTTGTGTTAGGCTTGGCGAGCCAATATAAAAACTTAGCTACTTTTATGGAGATGAAACCCAAAAGAATTCCGCTGGGGCGTAACCCTCTTAGCGTGTTTTTTAGTGAGAACATAATATTTTCCCCCTTGGTCTTCTCCTAAGTGGGATGCTGATGTTAGTGTTGATCTCATCCAGCTTAGCCCAACGGCCGAGTTGGGCCTTGACCTTGCACCCTGATCGGAGGCGCCCAACCCTACATGGTTGGTGGGGCCCCGTCGCACTGCGCTATATATAGAGGTGGGGGCTGGCGGTTCGTAGTACGAGGTTCACTGCAACCACTGTTCCCTACTGACATAACCCTCCAATCTAAGAGGGCGCGCAGCCAGCGATGAGAAGCCTCCACCGTCTTCACTGCCGGGACGTCACACCACCGTTGGACCACGCCACCAAACGCCGCTGTCACTAGCGCCCTCCGAAAACATCACCGACTCCATGGCGGACTCCTCTTCCTCCTCCAAGGCCGATGGTCAGCCCTTCCACTCCCCTCTCTCCCTCTCTCTCCCTCTCTCTCGGTTAGTACTAGATCTATCTACATGTTTATGTTCACTGTTAAGCCAGTCTCACCCACTGATCTACACCTAGAAGGTCCTAGGGTTATAAACTTATAACAATGGTATCAGATCGGCCAGTCTTTCCATGTGGATCTAGATCGGGGTAGAAAGTAGGAGATGAACGAATTTCGATTCGGATGAAACCCTAACCCTAACTCTAAGGAGGAAGATTGAGAAAAGGGGCTTACCCAGGCTCCTCCACCACCGCCATGGCGTGCAGGAAGATAGATTGCGCAGCCGCTTCGCCGGCACGCGGGAAGGACCTGAGCCACCGGCTCACCGGTGCTCCACCGCGCCACGAGCGTGCGCTCAGGGCATCGCCGCCCAGACTGCTCGACGGTGGCGTGCTCAGCCTAGGGCGAGCGCGCGCGCCGGCGAGAGGTCCGGCAGCGACGCCAGCAACCCTCCTCCGGTTGCCCGTGGCAGCATTGTCATCTGCCACCCGCGGCCGTTGCACTCGCTCGCGAGGTGTGAGAGAGAAGGGGAGGGAAGAAAGTGTGCTAGGGTTTCGGGGAGCGGCCGGTCATCTTTTTTATTGGCCAAACAACATGGAAAACTATCCGATCTTGATCGATGGCTGAGAGCGATCGGGCTTCATTCGGCCTAGGCGGGATTGAAGTTTCTCGGCCCAGGCCCAGGTTGCGGCCTGGGACGCGGGACGCGCACAGTGCGCGAGTGGGCCGCGGCATTTGGCTAGGCCGCGTACTGTTGCTGCACAATGGGCCACGGACAGTGTATTTCTAGACCAGGCCAAATGAATAGTAGCAGTTGAGTTTAAGTTTACTCTATTTCAGAAGCATTTTCATGATGTTTTTTTGGTTAAGTTTAAATGTTTAATCTCTATTCAAATTTGAACCAAAGGGATAATTTGTTTAGAGAGTAGATGAGTATACTGAGATGTTTCTGGTCAAGAATTATTATTTTAAGCATTTTTCATGTTTCCACTGCTATGATTATGTTTATCCTCTAATTAAATTGGAACCAAAGAGAATTTTTAATTGGAGGAGTAGATGTATTTGTTCAAGTTAATTTATGGTATTGTTATTTTCTAACCAACGTTGATTATAACAATATTATAATTTTATTCATGAAGTTTTTTATGCATTAATTCTATTTCTGCCTAACGGTGATGTAGAATTAGTGTAGAAGAATGTTTTATGTTTTAATTTTGACCAACATTGAATTAAGGCATGCAATTATTATGTAAATTTTTTCCTCACTTGCTCTGATGTTGTTTTTAGGACTCAACCCTGTGGCGTTCATCTCCCACATTCCACCACTTGAGGGGGGGTAACTATCGCGTATGGCGAGAGAAGTATGAATTGGCACTTGCGCTGTCCGAGAATGACCTAGTACTTACCTCTCCGTGTCCTATTGAGCTAGTGGACCCGGTGAGGGTAGAGAATGAAACTGATGCTGATTTCAGTGCTTGGCAGTGAGATCATGCAGAAGTGAGGATGAAATACGATCTTGATCGTAAGAAGTGGGACATTTCAAACTGCAAGTGTTTGATGGTGGCTAAGTCCACTATTTTAGATGTAATAAGGGGATCAATCCCAGATTGTGACACCGCCACTAAGTATCTCAAGAAGGTGGAGAGTTAGTTTACTGGCTCTTCAAAGGCTTATGCAAGCACCCTGATCAAGAAGTTATTCAATGAGAAATACTCTGGTGGAGGGATAAGAAAGCACATAGGGTGTGTTTGGTTTCTTGGCTTAGTTGTAGCCTAGCTAGGATTGTAGTCTGGCTAGGCCAAACCTGGTTCTAGTAAGCCAACATGGGATTGTTTGGTTGTTTGTACTGTCTGGGCCTGGCTAGCTTTACAATGTGTTTGGTTGCCTGGTTTGTTTTAATACAATCACCTCATCTCCAAATTTGTAAGTTTACCGCCTTTGAGGAATTTCTTCAAACAAGTGATGGGCATCCCTGTGAGCAGCAGCGCATAGCAGCAGCAGGACAAGCACGGCAGCACCACAGGCACGATAGAGAAGGCAGAGCACGGTGGCCATGAACACACTACGCTGCTCGAGTCGTGCTTCACGAGTAGCCACCTCGAGCGGGGGACCTTCGGCCACGAGCGCGGCGAGCATAGTCCGTGAAGACGGACTGCTCTGCCAACCTCTAAGCATGGCGAGCACAATCCGTCATGCTTCTATGCTCGGTAACTAGCGGTAAGCACATGGTATTCGTCACTTGCAATGAATCCATCCGTGCCCCTCTTTCCCGTTCCCTCCACCTTCTTCCCTGCGACCCAAGAATCCGACAGGGCTTTCCTCATGGCATCGATGGAGGAGGAGCAGAGCAGGTGAGATGCGGGTGAGATCCGTCATGAGCTAGTGCTGCTGCTGTACGGGTGGCATCATGAGGTGGTGCTGTTGCTGCTGTGACACAGCCTTTCGCTTCCCTCTCCTGGCACGCACGGCCGTCCCGGCCACTGGCATCGGTGTCGGCGCAGGCACCATGGCCACCAGCTTCACAATCGGGCAAAACCTGATCCTCCCCATCTGCCATACCACGCCTGCCTACTGCTGCGCGGCCAAGATGGCATCGTACCTTCATCTCCATCAACAAACCAAGCATCGTTGCGGAGGATGAGCACGGGTGACCGCAAGGGATGTGGTGAGCGAAATAGGGACGGGAGCTGGCCCAAGCTAGGCTACACTTGAATGTCCAAATCAGGCGTTCGAGTCGGGCCAAGCCTGGGCGTATGGTTGGCCAGCCCAAGCCAGGCTTCGGACTCTTACAGGTAACCACATAGACCAAATTTGGCCCTTGGGAACCAGGCAAGGGGCCGGCCACCCAAGCAAACACACCCATATTGAAGATGAGCAACACGACATCCAAGCTCAAGCCAATGGATTTGGGGCTCAAGGATGAGTTCCTAATTCATTTGGTTTTTGCTTCTTTGCCCAAAGAGTATGAAACCTTTATTGTTAATTACAACATGTAGCCCGATAACTAGGACATTGAGAAGCTCATTGCCATGTGTGTGGAAGAAGAGGAGAGGCTTAAGAGCTCACATGGTGACTCCGTCAACCATGTGAAGGATAATAAAAGAAAGAACTTTAACAAGAATTCCAAACCATAAGGGAAACCTTAGTGGGATAATAGTGTCTCCTCTAAGCAACAAGGGAAGGCCCCTTAGAATGATCACCATCAGAAGAACAATAATGTCCAAGTTGACAAGGATCAATGCAAATGGTGCAAGAAGTATGGACACTACCAGAAGGACTGTCTAGAGTTCTTGAAGAACCTTTTGAAGAGAGGGATTCCATACGAGGAGGACCCTGCAAAGAGGAGAAAGAAAAATTAAAGTAGCAAATGGAGTTGAAGCTGAAGTTGAAGCCATTGGAGATCTCTCTCTAGAATTAGATGATAGTTTTGTACTTAAGCTTTCAGATGTCCTTTATGTACCCTCTTTGTGAAGAAACTTAATAAGCATTTCCTATTTAGACAAGGATGGATATGATTGCCATTTTGGTAATGGAAAATTTAAGATTACATTTAATCATAAGTGTGTTGGTCTTACCTTCCGATAAGACAAGCTTTATTTATTATCACTTTGTGACAATGTGAATGTTGTAAGCACTAAGAGTGAGAATGCCTCCTCGTCTATGAATGCAAGAAATAAGCGAAAGAGAGTTCATGATGTATCATCAAAACTATGGCATTGTCATTTAGACCATATTTTGAGGGGGTGAATAGAACGATTGATTAAAGCATCAATTCTTCTGCCATTAGAATTTTCAGATTTAGAACAGTGCATTGATTGCATTAAAGGGAAGTATGTTAAGAAGATAAAGAAAGACGCCAAATGAAGCGCAGAAATCTTAGAAATAATTCACACAAATATTTTTGGTCCGTTTCCTATGGAAAGTGTGGATGGTTATGATTCATTTGTAATATTCATAGATGATTATTCTTATTATGGCTACATTTATCCAATTAAGAAAAGATCAGAAGCATTAGATAAATTTAAGATATTTAAGGCTAAAGTAGAAAATTAGCATAATTTAAAGATTAAGATAGTAAGATCCGACCGTGAGGGGAGTACTACTGTCGTCATACCCCATATGGCCAAGTTCCTGAACCTTTTGCAAAGCTCTTACAGGAAAATGGCATAGTAGCCCTGTACTCTACACCGAGCAAGCCTCAGCAGAATAGAATAGTTGAAAGACGCAACCATACCGTAATGGATATGGTGAGAAGTATGATAAGTTACTCCACTCTACCGATAAGTTTGTGGATAGAGGCGTTAAAAACCGCCATTCATATTCTTAATCGAGTACCAAGCAAGTCAGTGTCCAAAACACCATATGAATTATGGACAGAAAAGGAACCATCACTTAACTATTTACGTGTGTGGGTCTGTCCAGCTAAGGCTAAAGTATTTAACCCAAACATAGGGAAGCTAGACTCTAAGACAGTCTGTTGCCATTTCATTGGCTATCCAGAAAAGTCAAAAGGTTATCACTTCTATTGTTCTTACAGACATACAAAGTTTGTAGAAATAAGACACGTTGTGTTCTTGGAGGAAGAATTGGTCAAGGGGAGAATGGTAGCACGAGAAATTAACCTTGAGGGGAAGCAGGTACATGTGCCCACTTCGATGGTTTAGGAGCCATTCTTCACGCTGCAGTTGTTATTGCACCAATAGTGCAAGACACTGTAGTAACAACACCTGTTGTTAGTTCTCCTATGGCGATAATGAATGAACATGAGGAACCTGTCCTTCAGGACCCTATAGAACCTGATGTCACACATGAAGAAGAATAACAACCCCATATGGAACAAGCACCAGAGGCCCCTAGAAGGTCTTAGAGAGTCAGAAAATTAGTTATTCCTGATGACTATGAAGTCTATGATACTGAAGAATTTTAAATGGAGGGCGATCCCACGTCATTTGAAGAAGTCATGAGAAGCACTCACTCGTCAAAGTGGCTTGAAGCCATGCAAGATGAAATGAGATCAATGAGTACCAATAAAGTTTGGGACTTAGAAAAAAAATTCCTAAAGGAGCCAAGATAGTAGGCTGTAAATGGGTCTACAAAACTAAATATGACTCCAAAGGGAATATAGAAAGATTTAAAGTGGACTTGTGGCAAAAGGCTTTACGTAAAGAGAAGGCATAGATTACAATGAGATATTTTTTCCAGTCTCATGTAAGGATTCTTTTAGAATTATAATAGCACTAGTAGCACATTACGATTTAGAATTACATTAGATGGATGTAAAGATGGCATTCCTCAATGGGGATTTGGAGGAAAATGTTTACATGGCATAACCAAAAGGTTTTGTTGTGGAAGGAAAAGAACGTATAGGATGTCACCTGAAGAAATCCATTTACGAATTAAAACAAGCATCAAGACAGTGGTATTTAAAGTTTGATAGTACAATAAGGAAGTTTGGGTTTTAAGAGAATGTAGAGAACAATTGCGTTTATGCAAAGTTCAAGAATAGAAAATACATTTTCCTAATCCTGTATGTGGATGATATCATACTCGCTAGTAGTGATGTTAATCTACTACTGGAAACGAAGAAGTTCTTGTCCTCGAATTTTGATATGAAGGATCTCGGTGAAGCTTCATTCGTTCTAGGAATAGAGATTCATCGAGATAGAAGAAAGAGGGTTTTAGGATTATCACAAAAGACATACTTAGAAAAGGTTCTAAAGAAATACAGTATGCAAAATTGTAAGCCTTCACCTACTCCCATAGTCAAGGGCGATAGATTTGGGGAATTCCAATGTCCTAGGAACTAATATGAGATCGATCAAATAAAAGTGGTTCCATATGCTTCAGCTGTCGGAAGTTTACAATATACTCAAGTGTGTACATGCCCTAACTTAGCGTTTGTTATCGGGTTACTTGGCAGATATCATGGAGAATGATAAAGAAAGTTCTACGTTATTTGCAAGGCACAAAAGGCCTCATGTTAACGTACAGAAGATCTGATTCCCTACACATAGAGGGATATTCAGATTTAGATTTTGCAGAAGATGATAGAAAGTCCTTGTTAGGATATGTATTTACTCTCGTAGGAGGAGCTATATCATGGAAAAGCTCCAAGCAAAATGTTACTACATCGTCTATGATGTATACCAAGTTTGTAGCATGTTATAAGGACACGGGGCAAGTGAATTGTCTAAAGAAATTTATGCCCGGGTTGAAAGTGGTAGACGACATACATAAGCCACTCATGTTGTACTACGACAATAATCTAGCAGTATGTTATGCTCACAATAATAAGTTAAGTGGTGCTGCCAAACACATTGACATAAAATATTATATTGTGAAAGACAAAGCTCGGGATCATACAATTAGTCTTGAGCACATACGTATAGAAAAGATGCTCGTAGATCAGCTTACAAAAGACTTACTACCCAACGTGTTCAGAGAACAGTTAGCCGGCATGGATTTATGGGAATGCCTATGATTCCTAGACAATAAGGGCCTAGTTAAGAATCTATTTCAAAACAGAGAGGTGTATTGTAGCTGTTAATCTAATGGCACTGACCGTGGCGATGAGGCACGCTCTATGCACTAATCTGTGATGGAATGGGAAAAGGATGAAGTAAGTTAAGTTTAAGTAATAACATAAGATCAACGGGGAGATTGTTAGTGTTGATCTCATCAAGCTCAGCCCAACGGTCGAGTTGGGCCTTGACCTCGCACCCTGATCGGGGGCACCTAACCGTACATGGTTGGTGGGCCCCTATCGCACTGCGCTATATATAGAGGTGGGGCTAGCGGTTCATAGTACGAGGTTCACTGCAGCCACTATTCCCTACCAACATAACCCTAGTCCGATCTAAAAGGGTGCACAGTCAGCGACAGGAAGCCGCCACTGTCTTCATCGTCGGGGCGTCACTCCGCTGTTGGACCGCGCCATCGGACGCCGCTGTCACCGATGCCCTACGACAACATCAGTGACTCCATGGTGGACTCGTCTTCCTCCTCCAAGGCTGATGGTCAGCCCTTTTACTCCCCTCTCTCCCTCTCTCTCAGCTTGTACTAGATCGATCTACATGTTTATGCTCACTGTTAAGTTAGTCTCACCCACTGATCTACACCTAGAAGGTCCTAGGGTTATAACAGCTGATACCAAATGTTTTCATACACTTCCTAAGCCTTGTGGGACTCTCCCCAACCTCTCTTTGTGAGACTAAGTGATTAGTGTGATATCAAAGTGTTGGGTTGAGAGATTTCGAGTTAGAGGGCAACAGTGAGCAAGCCAAACCTTGAGCACATGTTGAGCTTAATCAATCATTCATGAAGCATTTGTTACTCTTGGGAGGTGAAGCCTCCTAGATAGCGAGGTGTCTCCCGGCGAGCACCTGTGCTTGTGGTGATTCATGAAAAAGTTTTTGAGGGTCAAGATGTTGCCCGGCCTTGCAAGAGAAAGATCAACTAGTGGAGATGAAAAAAGTGGCCGAGAGGGACTGGTACGAGCTCGAGCTTTGTGAGTAGCTCACCTCCACCTCAATGGAGATGTGGGGTTCAAGTGGGAGGAGCTCGAGCTTCATGAACTTGCTATTGTACATCTTCAAAAACATCTCTATAAGTTTGGTTTCAGCTTGAACTCTATTGACGAGAGGTGGTCGGCAGTCTATCGAGGGGTATGCCCACGGTAGTAGATTAATCGATGGAGGTGCGCGAGACAGTGAACTAGATGGTGACGCAAGGCGAACACAAGGGTTTATCCAGATTTGGGCCATAGAAACAGCGTAACATCCTACATCCTACGTCTCTGTGGATTGTATTGATTGTGTAGCAGATGAATTGAGGGGGTCCTTGCCCACCTTATATAATATGGGGGGCAAGGTTATAGATCTAAGGAATCTAGTTTCAATCGGTTACAACAAACATATCCGCATGGGATACGAAATCTATCCTAACCGACCAAGTTCCCTTGATCGTCAAGCTGGTCTCTATATATCTCGTGCGGTACACCGATCAGTTGGGTGATCCATGTGGCCTATTCTGGCAAGTTGGGCCACCTCCTCCATCATGGCCCATGTGTAGCCATGAGGGTATATAGGTCTATACCCTCATAGCTAGTCCCCAAGCACTATGTTTTTTGATATGACACACCGTCTTGACCGTCTTCGACCAGTGAGGCTTGAAGTCTTGAGGCTTCCGACCAGAGGTATCCATAACAGAAGAGCGTTTATCCCTCTGACCACTTTAACTGAATGCCAACCACCGTCCTGGTTAGAAAAGCAATTTGTCCAAAAAATACATGGTGCTCTGAGAAAAAAAGAAAAACAATTCACCTATGGTGAAGTGTGCCCACTTTGAGTTTTATTGTGGAAATTTAATGATGCTCTGCACCATTGGCTCTGCCAAAATGGACAAGAGATGATCCTCAGGATCAGTATATCCAAGGTAGAGGTCGTGCCTTGGGCACTGTCTGATAAATCTGTTGCAAAAATAGTAAGCACATTCACCGCTAGGTGAAGTGTGCCCACTTAGTCCCTGAGCCTGACAGTAGGTGACTCAGTCACGTGGTGCCAGGGTCCAAAAAGAAATGATCCCAACTCAATTAAGAAATAGACTATGAATCTGTCATAGTGCCCAGCTCTGCTAGAGGCCAAGTCCTAGCTCTACTGCGCGCCCCAGTCCCCAGCTCCGCTGCAGACGGGAGCATTGACCTCAAAATTCTAGAGAAACAAACCATGGCTCTGCCACAAAGCAGTCCCTAGCTTTTGTCTTTGGGGCACTCCCCAGCTTAGCTGAGGGCCTAATCCACAGCTCCACTGTGGACCCAGTCCCCAGCTCCGCTATGAACCTATTGCAGCAATCAGAATATCCTAAAGAAATACTAGCGCACTAAAATCCAAAGATAATAGCCTTAGGCCCACTGTGCCATGATACTCAACAGATGAGGCCTAGTTAGCGGCTCACTGAAAGCCAATAATTGAGGAAACCGACGCGGCGCATGGGCACAGTGTAACACCCTGGTGTTATCTTGCCTGTTTAGGCACTAACCTTGCATGAGCCTAGCTTGATCCACTCCTATCATGAACCTATCCTCTTGTTGGTTAAACCAAAGTGATGAAACATTTATTTTGAACCAATGCAACATCCCTGTTTCACTAGTGCAACATCTCTGTTCAATTATTGAAACATAACTTGTACCTAAGTGTTGTCATGCATGGCATGATATGGCCATGTGTACCCTATGAATGTCCTTGCCTTACATGTTGGTAAACATCTTTGGGATGAATGATCATCATGTAACAAGACCCTGAAACATAGTGATGAAACATATGAAACAATGTTTGTATTCTATGTTCCCATTATGTGTTAACTAGGGATGTTATGTAAATGATACTTGGGATGGTATAACATGCTCTATAGTACTTTAACTATGTTTAGGATACCTAATGGAGCAATGCTTAGGTTGACCAAGTTGCCTAATTAAGCTTCCAATCCTTAGTTTGACCCTAGTTGACCAAATGACTCCTTTTGTTCCTTGATTTAAAAAGTGCATCAAGATGACCTTGCATGTTGGTGCACCCTTAAGAAAAATTGTAGCAATTTTATTGTGGAGCAAAAGTCTTTTAATGATCATCTCATGAAAATGCTTGGAACCTACTCAAACTGGGGCCACAAGGCTGAATTGGCATGTTGTTTAGCACTTAGCCATTTTAGTTAAGTCCTAACTGCTATGCAGTTCGAGGTGACCCTCTTTGGAGTACTGTAACTTCCTAACTAAGCCAAACCAGCTCGAGCACCAATTGGAAATCTTGCAGTACTCATATAGTTCTCCAACTTTGTTAATTACACCATGGCCTAACTCAAGCTGGTTTGGGAAATAATTAGTGACAAAAATCAGTCGTCAGTCGCCCTGATGAACTGAAAAACTAGAACCATTCAGTAGCTACAATGCCGACCGACTTCAGAGCCTTGCCGCCGTGAGCGCGCCACGCGCCGTAGCTGTCCCAGCGCCACTGCCTGCTGTCCATCGAGAAGAGGAGCACCTCCCCTGCACTGCCTGAGCCGCGCCCTCCTTTTTCCTTTCTCGCCCACTCACGTCTAAGGCAGAAAATGCCATCTCCTCCTTCGCCAAGAGCTCTGGCGACCCCGTACGCCTACGTAGCCTTGGCACTGCTCGCTCCACCATAGCCGTAGCTTCGTCGTCATCTCCTCTATCTCGTCCGCGCCTTGGATGGTCAAGCCAAGCGAAAGTGAGGGCGTAAACACCGATTTCACCACCGCCGCCGGAGGTCACCCTCGTCTCCTGCCACGGTGGCTCATGGCTAGGACGCCGTGGGAGGTCTCCAGCGATTCCACCTTGCCTGTGGATGCGCACAGCCCTAGAGATGCTCCAGTGCCACCGTTCGCCGCCGGTCCGCCACTCCTCCGGCCGGAGCACGAACACCGGCCACCGGCACCGCCTGCCTCCATGGCCAGCTGGCCTGGGGTCACCTCGAGCCGAGCCGAGCGGCCCCTCGGATGTGCGTGGGCCTCTTGCCGCTCCTCCACTGCCACTCGCCGCCGGAGCGCCGCCCCGGCTAGCTGGAGCCGCGGGCCGGCCACCTCCTCTGTTTCCCGGCGAGCTGAAGAAGAAGGAGGTCGTCGCCTCTCTCTGTCTCTCCCTGTGTGGGTATGACAAGCGGGCCCGGTCGAGCAGTGGGTCCCGCACGTTGGTTAAATGGTGACTGATTTGGGTGCATGTTCGGGTGCGCTTAGTGAGTTAAGTTAGGGTTTGAGTTAATTTGTTTTTGGATTTCAGATTTTGTGTAAATTTTCTAAATTCCATATCTCATGCTAGGAAACTCCAAAAATAGTAAATGTGGACTTTTTGGAAACCTTGAGAAAAGATCTATGAAGTGGAGTCATAATATGTTACATGTTTGTAGATGTTTTCTGATGTCTTTATTTAAGCTTTAAAAATGTTCCAAAAATGCTTATAAACTTGACCAGAGCCATATCTTGAGTTTTAGAACTCCAAAAGTAGTGATTCTTGTTTTGTTAATTTTATGATGACATTTACTTGCTAGGAAAAATATTAAACACACTAGTTGTTCACTGTTTTCTAAAGGTTGTGATTTGACCTTGATAAATAAGGAAATCTACATTATATTGCTTGTTATTTTTATATCTTGAGTTGTGTTGCTCCAAATGATGTGAAATTTTTGTGGTAGTCTTTTCATGATATGTATGTACTGTGGTATAAATTTCATGGTCATTTCTTACTGTATGATCAAGTTATTGATTTAACTTGTTTACGGCTTGATAAATAGCTATAAATAATATATAAATGATAAAACGGAAAATGTTGTTCCATTACCTTAGCATGATATTGCTCTATCATGTTGATTCATTCTATGGCCATGTGTTCATAGAAAATATTGAGTTTTAGGTTTAACTTGCTCTCACATGATTTATTGCAATAGCTATTTGTCTTTTTCATAGAGACTGATATACTCATGCAATTGATTTGAAATTTGTACAGTAAACTTTTGTGAGGATATGTAGGCCACAGTAATTTTGGTAGAATTTATTGTGCACTTTTGATAGGTGTTCCTAATTTCACCTAATTATCTAAATAAATTAAGAAAATGAATTAAAAGAATTTATTTAGCAATGGACATTATGTTTTCTGGTGTTCATTAGTCATGTGTGAAATGTTGGTAAAGTTGATTTTGCACAATTATATGTTGGCAACTTATGTTAATAATTATTTCTTGCAATTATTTGTGTCTGGACAGTTCTGGGGGCAATATAAATTACCTCATGTTAATGATGTTTTCTGAGCATCTTGTCTATAGAAAAGTTGTATATAATTCATGTATCTAGCTTGTGTTAAAATTTGGTGGTATTTGGCTAAGTAGTTTTTGAGTTATAGATGTTTAAAGTTAGGTCCCAGATTTGGTTGCTCTCTGTTTGGAGCAGACCAGATTCTGTAGTTTCATCTTTTTAACCTATTAAACTTAGGAATCAGGCTTAGTTGGTATTAAATGTATTGTAGATAATTTCATAAGCTTTCCAGATTATCCTCTTGCATATCATTTGGAATTGTGTAGCTCCTGGAATGATGTTATTTCTAGACTGTTCATGCTGATTGCAGATCTAAACTTTTCTGTTAAGCATAGTTTGAGTTACATAAGTATGTTGGTGTTGCTACTTGGTACTTGGGTTAGTATCCTGTGATCTTATGAGGCTTGTGTCTTGATTGATTGCTTGCCCTCTTCTATGTTGCCTTAAGTGAGGATTAAGTTGATTAGCTCTAGGTATCTATGTGAACTTTGGTATACTTGCTTGATTACTTTGTTTATTACACTTCTATGCATTCAACATATGCATTGTTGCACCTCATTTAGGTACGCTAGCTAAAACACGTGAAGGACCTGATGTGGAGCTAACCAGAAGATGGTGTTGGTGGACCTATCTCAGAGATGGAAGGATCGGACAAGTGCTAGAATGAGGGAATGCTCGCCAAGCGAGTTTCTTCTGACAAACTCTGACTTGAGTCGGATCCCAGGGAAGCCCCGGAGCATTATAAGCCTCCTATCTTCAAAGCAATTAATTCTATATATGTTATAAGTATTATTGCATTAAGTGATAGGAGTTGGTTGGAAACTCTTGCTGCATTATATCATTCCTTGTCCAGATATATGAATCCTTGAATCCTACATAGACTAGGATCGAGTAGATGCTTAGCCCTGCTTTAAGCGGTAGAAGTCAGGTGATTTCCTGTCACCTACGAGATGTAGGGATATTCATATATGGCACGGTTGGCTATATTTGCTATCGTGGAATGGAACCGTGTGTTAATAAAATGAAATGAGACCGGGCGGGATGACGATAGTGAAGCAACAAGGCATGGAGGTCTTGGGTGTGGATCTATCCCCATCTGAGTCGTTTAATGACCGATTCGCTGTACGTCCTTGAGTCATATTGAACGCAGTCTAACACTTAGTTGGCCGGATAAGTCATTCTGACCGCGAAGCCGAGTAATACAGTTCAGGCCAGGAATCGAATGGTAGGTCGCATCTTGGAGGTAGTAAGGATGTGCTTGGGGACATTGGCGTGAGACTAAGGGGGGTTAGAGTCCCTATCACCTGGCAGAGTGTTGCCCTTGGGGATGCGGCATCAGTCGAACCCATGACTCCTGAATTGCACGAAAGGTGGCTTGTGCGACCCTGGCAGGGGCCTGCGCGGTGAGTGTTAGAAATAACCCTCCAGCTTGATAGGAACTCGATTCGAATCGCCATCGCTCCCGGTTAGTGAGCACTTGACTTGAGCAGTGGCAACGTAGATTCTATTAAATTGAACGGATGGTTAATTGGATGAGGATGGAAATGTTGCCTCAATTTATACCTACTATGTTTAATATTGTTTGCTCCTAATAAAGTGAGTGCTCTAGTATAGGTTCTAATATAGATGATAGGTTAATGATAATTAACTTGATGCTTAATTATTAATGATTACTTATCCATATTAAGATTTTATGCAAAATGTTGTCAAGCTAGCCCACTTCATATCAGCCTTGCATGATCCTTGGTGTCACCTTATTTCTGGTTTCTGACGGGTAAGTCTAGCTGAGTACCTTCTTGTACTTAGGGTTTTATCCCCACTTGTTGCAGGTTGTGATGTATCATGGCGACTGCAAGAGTTGGTTGGCTCCTGCCGTAGTGGCGGAGTGTGATCATGGGCATGATCCTTCTGTGTTATCTTCTCTATAATGTTTTTGTTGGAAGTCGACCTTGGTACTGTCATGTATTTGAAATAAGGGTGTTGTTAGTTTCAAATTACTTTGCTTCCGCTACTTTTGAACTTAAGTTGTAATAACTATGTTGAACTCCGATGTATATTGGATTACTTGTGAAATGGATGTAACATGTGACTTGTTATGTTGAATCACTACGATCTTGGCTTGTATGTTGGTTGGTTTGAAATCCCTCGTGATTTCATTGGACTACCGGAGTTATATGGGCTCAAGTGCGAGAATTTGATCACTTCGGTGATTGTTTTTGTACTTGTGATCTTATAATTTGGATGGTTCCGTGACACACAGTTACCCAAAAACCCTGGAAGTCAAAGGGTCACACCATTTCATATAAATACCCATACGGCGCTGCCCCACTACTCCACATCTCATTTCTCATCGGTTCGTCTTCCTCGCTCGCTCCGTCTCTTCCGCTTCCCGCAGAGCACTATAGTGGCATCTCAAACCCTAGATTCAAACCACTCGCAACCACCACATTTCCACTAGATCTGGCTTTGCTGCATCCATCTCGCATACCATAGCCGTATTTTGTTGTCAGAGAAGAGGGAGATGGCCCGTGGGTCCCGTGGACGGAGGGCTCAGATGATGTCGGCGGAGTGGACGAAATCCACAAGCATAGAGAGCTCCATCCACAAGCTCGTCAATGGTGGCATGCTTCCCGATGCAGCCATCGGAGGGTGGAGGCCATGTATCGGTGAGAGCCTCACAGATCCCTGCCCTGGTGAACTTGTTGTTTTTTATGATTTTTACATCCGCGGGTTTGGGAATCCTTGTCACCCATTCTTATGCAAGCTTCTTGATTACTATAAAGTTAGTCTATGCAATCTGCATCCCAACTCTATCCGGTCCATCTCCATCTTCATCAACCTCTATGAGGCGTACCTTGGAATCCACCCACACTTCAATCTATGGCATCATTTCTTTTGCCTCAAAAAGAAAGGGGGATCTAGGGGGTCCAAAATAGCTAGAGGAGCATATCTTCTTCTCTGGGATCACATGAAAGAGCAGTATCTGAATGTCACTGTAAACACCTCGATGAGGGATTGGTACCACAAATGGTTCTACGTGCAGCAAGAGCAGGAACCACTTGCGGCATGTGGCGTCAGCTAGATCCCTGAGTAGTAGGAGAGTTGGTCAGTGAGACCGATCAGTGCTGAGATGGTGCAAGTGCAGGAGCTACTTGGGTTGTTTGACAAAGACCCGAATCGATGGCCCAATTATCATGACCAACTTCATCTTCAGGCGGGTGCAGCCCTGTAAGGATAGGGTGCATCCAATGTACAGGTACTCTGGGTCCATCGATGCGACCTGGGAGTCACTGGAGGAGCTCCCGAGTGAGGAGATAGATAGACGGCTGGCACAACTATTCAATTTGGTGGGATACCGCCTACAACCAAACGCAATGAGGGCGTAAAAGTTGACTTTGCCTCAGCCACAGGTATGTGCAAAGTCGTCCGCAATTTAACTCCATGCCTGATAGTTGCTAGTTTGCGATCATAACACTGAATCTGATCTATACAAGATCCGTGGCCAGGACCGGGCAGAGGTATACATCTCCGACGTTCCCACCGATGACTGGTCGGCCGACGTGGATGTCTGATAGACCCATTCGTAGCGCCGACAGAGGGTGACTGATAGCAGCGTAGAGGGGGCGAAAGACGTCGAACCCCACATGATGAGGAAGGTGGCCGAGAAGCGTCCCACATCAGAGGGGCCTTCCTAGAAGAAGAAATCCACTGGCCCCCTAGGCATGGGGGGCGCTTGAATATTGATGATGAGGAGAGCAGCTGAAAATGACGTAAGGTCATGGATGGCTTGACAGACAATGAGGAGGAGGAGGAGACGCCGTTGATGCACCAACAGAGGGTGCAAACACCACCCCGCACGCCGACGCCACCAAGAGCGCCTACACCTCCCCAAGCAGCAATGGCACCACGAGCACTAACACTGCCGAGCGCGCCGACACTGCCCTGAGCAGCAACGCCACCACGAGCATCGACGCTGCTGAGGGCGTTGACACTGCCCCGAGTAGCAACACCGTCCTGAGCACCGATGTTGAGCACCCACAAGACAGGCTCAGTAGTCCCTGAGTACACACAGACCACAGTGGGATAGGCAAGCAGCAGTCAACTGGCTGGTGCCCATGTCATGGGGAGTGGTAGCCGCAGCGGTCATCCATTCAGAGCTACATTCAGATGCTCTGACATGTAAGTAACTCTGTAGTCATTTGCAATTATCTTTGAGTGTGTTCTTATTCACAGTGCTGTAGGCCGGAGTTCATGGAAAATGTGGAACATCCTACTGCAACCAAGAGCCAGTGGTTGTAGAAAGCAGCCGTGTAGAGGAGCACGCCGAGCATGCTGGTAGCGCCGAATAGCACGGCGCCGACTAGCATAGTGAGGGCTCAGTGCCCAATGTTGACGTGCCTGATGCCACCTCTAGCGGTACTATGGGTGTCGTGCCCGCCGCTAGGACTGGCAACGACAATCTTGCTACAGAAGGAGATGCACCGGAAGCTGTAGCGATCGAAGAGGAGCTAGAGATCGAGGAGATCAACCCTCCAGCGGAAACAGTGCAACTGTAGTGCATCTGCGTATCCAAGAAGCATCACAATGAGTGGGTGTTCCATGAGGAAGACCATTCTGACAGAGCTACGCGCAAGCTGCAGCTCACCATTGATGACCTGATGAGCCAGATCAAGATAAAAGCACCACAAGCACTATCTTGCGCAGATGAGTCTTTTGTAGTATTATAGGAGTAACCCATTGCTGTGCCATAGAGTATTGAGAAAATGTCGAAGTATCGCAGATGATGCTTCGTCACCATCGTCCCGACAGTGGAGGAAAATGAGAGGCTCAAGGCTGACATAGCATATCTCCAGGAGAGGCTGCAAGAGGCCCAGGACGAGCAAGCTGCGCTGGACATGGAGAGGGTGGCAATAGCCGAGCAGCATAACTGCCTCAACCAGAAGAAGAGAGGTGCATAGTAAAAACTCTGACCATATTAGTCTATTGGCTTATTGATGAACCATGCCCTGCTCGGTAAAGATGGAAGCCGAGAAAATCCTGCTGCACGAGGAGGTGGCCCGCTTGGCCAATGAAAATAAGGAGCTAGTGAAACGGGCAGACCTGCTCGACAAGGAGCTCTAGAGTAAGTGTATGACAAGTTGATTGTAAATTAATTCTTAAGTCATCATGCTTAGCATGACCTTCTTGTTTTATATGAGATATTCACCGAAACAGCAAGGCACAGTTTGATGTCCTCACTCAGGAGGTCAAACGGTACCAAGACAAGTGCCAGGCGATGGAGGATGGCATCACGTAAGTTCTGAACCTGATCGGGATGGAGCCTAAAGAGCTAGCAGCTAGCCAAGCACCCCCGACTAGGTGCCATCATCGACAAGTGCAAGAACTCCTGGTCATGGTTCAGGCAATACATCCAGAATGCCAGCGAGTATGTGGCCACCCACGTCTTGGCCATGGTGCAGTCACATTAACCGGCGTGGACCTAAGAAGGCTAGAGGCCGGCATGTCAAGCAACACCGACCAGGAGAAGGTAGAGCAGCTTAGAGCCACCTCCCAAGCGACGGGCGCGAAGATGATTGCTGATGTAGACCTGTGTGGCGAGACTGGGCAGACCAGTTAGTAAGTCAGTGTAATGAAATACTCTTGTAGTTAAGTTGTGATGAAGCACTTGGTGCTTTTGTGAATCATTAAGTAAGTTGCGTTAGAGAACTTGATGCTAGCTCAGACCAGGTATAATACTTAGTATAATATGCTGTTGTGGCTTTAAGAAAAAAAACTCTATTTTTTAGCCGTTTATCAAGTTATAGTTGGCGTGAATAGTTAACCCATCCTAGAGTTCCACTAGCTCTGGTCTGACCAACAATCCAGAGCGTGAGACGCAGAGCCCAAGCACACACAAGACTGCTAGCCTGGCCAGAGAGCTACTGTCGACCACACAGAACGCAAAGAGCGGATCTCATGCACATATGGGGAGGAGTCAGAGAAAGCACCAGCTCTAAGAAACTCAAGTCGGAGAAAAAACTAGTTGGCAAACCATTTAGAAAAATATTGGAGAATTCTAGAAACACAGTAAGGGTGCAGCAAAACACATGATGAGTACTTTTATTGAATGCTTAGAATACAAAAAGAGGACATATCTTTATTTAGGAGCGCATCAAACGTAGAAATGCCTAAGGAGGTTGATGTGCCATGAGTTAGGAACGTCAACTCTATCAAGATCACACAGCCTATAAGATGTAGTCCTAGTGACTGCCTTGACCATATAGGGGCCCTCTCAATGCGATGATAACTTGTGGAGGCCTTCTGTCTTTTGTTTCCTATGCAAAACCAAATCACCGACCACGAAAAACATGTCCTTAACATTACGGTTGTAGTACCTTTGCAAGCCCTCTAAGTACTTTGTCGTTCGTGTGCAAGTGTCAAGGCGCTGTTCTTCGAGACAATTAATCTCAAGCTCTCTGGCTTCATCTGACTTCTCCTCAACATGATTCTCAACTCTAGGCGACCGAAAAGCGATATCAGCTGGTAGCAGTCTTAGAACAAAAAATCATGAAGTAAGGGAGACGCCAGTATTGCAACTAGGTTGGGTTCTTAGTCCCCAGACCACGGTCGGCAGCTCCTTCAACCATCTCCTAGGATGCTTGTCATTCTCCTTATATAATCTCTTCTTCAATGCGTCTAGAACCATGCTATTGGCTCGTTTGACCTGTCCATTAGCTCTGGGATGCGCCACCAAAACATACTTGACCACTATGCCTCTATCATCGCAGAAGTTCTAGAAATCATTACCGGTGAACATGGATCCCAAGTCAGTAATGATGCTATTGGGCAGGCCAAAGTGGTGAATGATTTCATCAAGCAGCTCAGCTACCTTCTTTGCAGTTCCCTTGACTAAAGGTTTATACTCAATCCACTTGAAAAACTTGTCGATAATTATGTAGAACCCACGAAAACCTCCTGGAGCTGGCTTGAATGGCCCGATCATGTCCAGTCCCCAGCATGCGAAAGGCTAGAAAGCTAGAATGGTTTGGAGCTCGTGGGCTAGAACATGAATCTGCTTGGCAAAAAACTGACACCCCTCACAATGACGGACTAGCTTCTCTGCATCGGCGATGGCTGAGGGCCAACAAAACCCTGCTCAAAAAGCCTTGCCGACCAGAGTTTGCAAAGCAGCATGGTTGCCACAGGTGCTAGCATGGATCTCCTCCAAAATCTTCACCCCTTCTTCCTGAGAGACGCACTTCTGAAGCAATTCCTCCTTCATGTTCTTACGCATAAGCTTCCCCTCAATGAGTACATAGTGCTTGCTATGCCAGACAAGGCGCTCTATCTCAATTTTGTCATGGGGAACATCTGTAGACGTGAGATACCGTATGAACGGCTCTCTCCAGTCGCCTTCGCTGGTTAGAACCGTGACAACCAGCTGGTCTGCGAGTGACTTTTTAGCCACATGCTTTTCTTCCTCCTCGATGGATGGCTTCACGAGGTCCTAGATGAAAACTCCATGGAGAATCTCTGCTCAAGTTGACCCTAACTCATCTGATGCTTGATTGTCAGCCCGGAGCATGTGGTGAAACCCCAGACCATAGAACTTGTTTTCTAACTTCCTGATTTGAGCATAATAAGCATCCATCTTCTTGCTAGTGCAGTCCTAGTCTTTGTTAACCTGACAGATGACAAGAGTAGAGTCACCGAAAACCATGAGCCATTTGATGCCGAGCTCAATAGCAATACAGAGGCTGTATAGTGCCGCCTCGTATTCAGTGGTATTATTGGAGGCCTTGAAATGGATCTGGAGAACATTGCTCAACTTGTCCCCAGATGGTGAGATAAAATACACACCTGCCTTGGCACCATCAATGTTGAGAGAGCCATCAAAGTACATTTTCCAGTGCTCAGGGCAGCTCTTCGAGATGGCCGTGTTCATGTCTGTCCATTCGATGATGAAATCGACTAGCGCCTATGACTTGATGGTCTGGCGGCTTTGGAATTCCAACGTATATGGGTTGAGCTCCAATGATCACTTAATGATGTGCCCTTTGGTGTCCTTGTTAAGCAAGATGTCCCATAGCAGAAACTTCATAACCACTTCTATGGGGTAGGTGTCAAAGTAATGGTACAATTTGTGAGAGGTGATCAGGATAGCGTACAACAGCTTTTGGACCTGTGGATAGTGGGTTTGGACTCGTTGAGGACCTCGCTAATGAAGTATACTAGTCATTGGACCTTGTACACATGCCTGACCTCCTCGTGCTCGACGACGATGGCTATACTAACCAGTCGATTAGTTGTCGTGGTGTAAAGCAGCATGGTTTCGCCTTCCTTGGGCGCCGTTAGGACCGAGGGGATGTGAGAACTGCTTGAGCTCTGCAAAAGCAGCGTTAGCCTCCTCTGACCACTCAAACTTCTCCTTTGCCTTGAGGAGCTTGAAAAACTGTAGACCCTTCTCTCTGAGCCGTGATATGAAATGACTCAGAGCAGCCATGTACCCGGTAAGCTTCTGAATGTCCATGACGCACTTGGGCGGCTTCATCCTCAGGACAGCCTAGACTTTTTCTAGGTTAGGCCTTATACCATCATGGCTAACTATATTGCCGAGTAGGATACCAGATGGAACACCGAATATGCACTTCTTAGGATTTAGCTTCTATTGAAAAGCATTAAGGGCCTTAAAAGTCTAGTCGAGGTCATCGACCAGGCTAGAGGCCACCTTGGCCTTTACTACTACGTCTTCAACATATGCCTCAATGAGCTGATCTCTGATCTGGTCTTTAAGGCACTATTGGATGGCTCTTTGATAAGTTGCCCCGGTGTTCTTGAGCCCAAATGACATGGTCATGTAGCAGTAGGCGCCAAAAGGGTGTAATGAAAGACATCTTAATCTGGTCTTCCTCCCTCAGGGAGATTTGATGATAGCTCGAGTAGCAATCTAGGAAAGACAAGAGCTCGCAATCGACCATAGAGTCTACAACCTCGTCTATACGAGGCAGGCCAAAGGGGTCCTTAGGGCAGTGTTTGTTGAGATTGGTGTAATCAACGAACATTCTCCATTCTTTATTCTTCTTTCATACTAGAACCAGGTTGGCAAGCCACTCCGGATGATACACCTTTTTAATAAAACTGGTAGCTAAGAGCCAGGTTACTTCTACCCTAATCACCTCCTTTTTGTCGCGTGAGAACCGTTGTAGCTTCTACTTGATCAGCTTGGCAGTCTTCGAAAGATCTATAGAGTGCTCGATCAACTCCCGAGGTACACTGGGCGTATCTACAGGTTTCCATGCAAACACACTCACGTTCTTCCTCAGGAAGCTGAAGAGTGCATCTTCCTATTTGGGATCCAGGTCAGCCCTGATGTGGGTCATCTTGGTCTTCTCGTCCTCGACCAGCTCTACCTCCTTGGTCTCCTTAGACTTCGTAGCAGCATGAGCAGCCTCCTCGCTCAGGATTTCTAGCTCCTCTGAAGCAATCTTCTTGGAATCGACGATGGATTCCTGCATGCAGATCAAGAGCTCGAGAAAATCGGCGATGGCGAAACTCTCTCTCGCATGTGTAGGCAATGAACACGTTGCCTCTGAGGGTGAGCACGCCCTTCTCAGTTGGCATCTTCAATAGTAGATAGACATAATGTGGTACCACCATAAACTTGGCCAGGGCTGGTCTACCGAGGATGGCATGGTACATTCCCTCGAAGTCTGCGACAATAAAGTTGACGTAGTCAACACGAAAGTGGTTGGGAGTGCCAAACTGGACCAGCAGCGTGATCTGACCCAGGGGATGAGAGGTCTGCCCTAGGAGCACCACCTAGAAAGGTGCGTCGTACGGCTCGAGGTCCTCCGGCTTAAGGCCTAACTCAGTTAGGGTGTTACGGAAATGGATGTCGAGGGCGCTACCGCCGTCAATGAGCACCTTCTCGAACCGGACATTTTTGATGACTAGGTCCAGAACGAGGGGAAGCATCCTGGTTCTGGGATCTTAGCCCACTAATCAGCTCTACTGAACGTGATGGACCGGTGCGACCAGTTCTGGTACTTGGGATCGGTAGTCTTTTCATGAGAGTTGGCGAGGGCCATGACATCTTGGGCGGTCAGCTTCCTCTCCCGCCCGGTCTCCAAGGCTACCTTGCCGCCAAATATGATGCAGATGGTTCTGTCAGGATCTTTGTAGGCATGATGGAAGTTTTTTTTCTTGCTCCTCTTCGTCCTTCTCTTCCTCGTCACCCTTCTTGTCATGCCGCTAGTCATCACGCTCACCATCCTTCCCACCACTACGCATCCTCTTGCGAGGATCTGAGCGGTAAATAGACATTAGGCCCCTGTAGTTTCCCATCGTGTGGCCAGAATCCGGTTGAGCCAGATAGGGACCCTGGAGGACCTTAGAGTAGGCGTCTTCATAGTCATGCTTGGCCCCTGGCTTGACAGCGTTGATGGTGTTGTCCACTGAGCTATTGCAGCTTTGCCTTCCCTAGAGCCGATCACAATGCCGGTCTCGGTTGTCATTGCAAGATTCGCGGTTATCGTTGCGTCAATCATCACGGTGGTCATCACGGCGTCGCTCATCACGCTAGTTGTCGTAGTGGCAGTTTGGCTGGTCGGAATGAGGAGCTCGCCCAACATTCTCCTTGATCTGCTGGTCAGCCTTGTCAGCATCTACCCATTTTTTGCCACCATGAGCAGGTCTTGGACCAATTCAAGCCTATTATAGAGCAGCTTAGTCCTGAGGGTGTCATGATAGCGGAGGCCCTTGATAAATGTGGAGATGGCCTCATCGTTGTTGATGTTGGGGATGGATATTTGTGTCTCCGAGAAGTGGCAGATGTAGTCATGCAACGGCTCATTTGGATAGTCTCTGACTTTCTCTAAATTGTATTTGTTGCTGGGCTGCTGACAAGTGGCCATGTAGTTATCAACAAAAGCCTTCCTGAGCTCAGCCCAGGTGTTGATGGAGCCTTCCCACAGGCTAAGGAGCCATTGGTTTGCAGATTGGTTGATGACCACAGGCAGCTAGTTGGCCATAACATCTTCATCCCCTCCCACTGCTCAGACAGCGATCTCGTACAACATTACCCACTGCTCGGGGTTAGCCTTTCTGTCATAAGTGTCCAAGTCGTGGAGCTTGAAGTTTTTTGGCCAGACGACGGCATGGAGCCGGTCGATGAAAGGTCAGAGGTCTGGGATAACACCCCTGGGCAGTGTGTGACCACACTCAGGTGCTCTGTGTTCTTGATCGTATTCATGCCTACGCCACATCTTAGATGCATGTCGCACATCTCTGCTGTTCTCGATGCGATCCCTCAGGTTTCAATTAGCGCTGAGATGGTCGCGGAGGTCGCCTCTGACTTGTTGCTCCACTTCCTGGTCAGCACCATGATGGCTGCCGTGGCCACCACCGCAATTTGCTCCTCATTTGCCCCCACGGTGAGCACCGCGTCACACCCCCTTCCCTGGTCGCGGGGGTGAGGAGGTCATCCTTCTTTGTGTGGGTGCACCTCGTAGTTTCCGTCTGGCCCCTGATAGAGGTAGGGACCTCCTATTGCTGACTATGGTGAACTCCCGATGCTGGATGCTGACTTTGACCTCGTTGGGACCTATGGGGACGATGGCTGCGATTGGAAGCCACGGAAGGAGCAGGCGCGTGTCCCCCTAGCCGGTTCTCATTGACCTAGACCGTGGCAACCTTCTGATAAGCCGTGACGGCGTCAAGTGCCGGGGACTGGGGGAGCTTTGCGAGCTCGTTCATGGCGACAGCAATGTTGGCGCTTGGAGTCTTGTGGACTTGTTGGTTGCTGCACATGTCGAAAGCATCGGCTAGATCACATTGAATGGGACGCTGGCCCTCTATGTTTGCTCGTGCCTCTTCGGCATTCTCTCGCCCCACCCTGCGAGCCGTGCGATCGGCATTTCTTTCCACCCGAGCAGCTCTCTCTTGATCTGTCTCCCCTTCGCAGGATGGTTTGTCGGTGCTGATGGTGAAGATTGCGCCTCTGAAGCCAGGGAAACACTGGGAACTCCTCTTTGTATGGGTTGGTAATGGTGTGGGTCCGGGTAGAACTGGTAGATTTGGTGCTTTCCTCCCGGATGGTAGAGAGCGAATCCCCACCAATCTGCCTGATATCCACCATGTTGACGACGGGGCAGGGTGGCCGATCTCAAGCAGCTCTAACAAGAACAGATCCAAAACATGGTCATGCGCAGCTGGATCCATGAATCGATGTGGGACGTGGACCATGTACTCAAACGCCATGTTCACCAGCCTGTATGGGTAAATGGTGGATGGATGCTCTGTCAGGACCTCATAGTCCACTGACCTCAGGTCAGTGGCGGGAGCTGGTCGGTAACGGACCGTTCGCCCTTCAGGAGTCACCATGATCACTAGATCAGAATCTAGATGCCTCTGGCGGCTAGCCCAAGCAGGTTGCTCAGTTCAGTGATGATGGATGGGGCCATAGCCGTCCTTGGCAGATTGATCTCTGATCGACTCTACCAAGGTTATGGTTTTGGCCAAGCCCGCAGTGACCCGATCGATGGATTCGATCAGATCGGAGTTGTCAAGTTGCCTCCCTTGGTAGCGGGGGAGCGGTCGATGAGTTGCCAGAGAAGATGACCCCGAGAGTAATCCCAGGATCGGATCCACCAGTGCTGGTGTTGATTCAGTTTTTGTAGGAGGAGCCTGCACTGCCTCCATGACTTCGTCGGCGCCATCCACGCTAGTGGTCGAGGTGAACGTCCCGATCGTGAACGTTTGGCCCGCCGGGAGGTCCATGGAAGCATGGAAGATGACCACCTAGCTCTCCATGAGATCTGCACGCACACCCCCTACCTGGCGCGCTGCTGTTGACGAGATGTGGTCGGCAGTCTACCGAGAGGTATGCCCACGGTAGTAGATTAATCAGTGGAGGTGCGTGAGACAACGAACTAGATGGTGACGCAAGGCAAACACAAGGGTTTATCCAGGTTCGGGCCGCAGAAACAGCGTAACACCCTACGTCCTGCGTCTCTGTGGATTGTATTGATTGTGTATCAGATGAATTGAGGGGGGTCCTTGCCTGCCTTATATAATATGGGGAGCAAGGTTACAGATCTAAGTAATCTAGTTCCAATCGGTTACCACAACCGTATTCGCATGGGATACGAAATCTATCCTAACCGACCAGGTTCCCTTGATCGTCAAGCTGGTCTCCGTATATCCCACGTGGTGCGCCGATCAGTTGGGTGATCCGTGCGGCCTATTCTGGCGAGTTGGGCCACCTTCTCTGAGGCGGCCCATCTGCAGCCATGAGGGTATACAGGTCTATACCCCCACAACTCTCTAGGTGCAGTGAACTTTGTGTTATTCTGGGTTGCATGAAATGTTTGTGAAGTGGATGTTCTGCATCCTGCTAATCCATTGCAAAGTTTTGTTTTGTATTAAATTTTAGAAACGTACATCCCTTGACGTAGCTACAAAGATTTCAAATAAAAAATGATAACATACTACAAAATATAAATTGTAAACTCAATCGGCACATAGAGAACTAACAGAAAAAGACAAATACTAGGAGGAAATGGAAAAATATAAAAGAGACAGATATAAAAAAAAGTTAACTGCATTGTTTAATACTAAAGATGTACTTTTTGTTTCTCCTTTCATCGGTCATATTTTTCATTTTTGTTATATTATGTCTATTTCAACTAACATGAGAACATCTCTAATGCCCCCCTATCCCTTCATATGTTCCCGCTGCCATTCAAAATATGCATCAAAATTTGCAAGAAAAATTCCACCAAAAACATGAATCGGTAGATGATGCAAACCTTTATGTTTATTCCAAATTTGACACACAACAAAAATCTATATAAGAAAATAAAAGGTGAAACCATGACTTGAATAGTTACGGTGGTACATTTCAAGGCTTCTTTTGAGTGGAATCACAGGAGCATAGGAAGAGGTGGAAGAACCGGAGATGTTCTCCAACTGATATTTCAACCATGCCTCTACTTAGCATGGGGCTTCTATGAATCGGTTCACTATCAAATCGTTTTTCTCCATTCATACCACAATTATGTGGATTGTTTATGTATTAACACTAAGGGGCGAACTTAATGTATTTCAGTTATATTAGTTAAGTTTCTTATAGTAGAATATGTCGATCCAGGTTTAAGCCCTCCATTAACTTGCAGGCTTCTATTTTTTAAAATTTATTTCCGGTAATAGCTATTTTTTTAGTGGTAGGTGACGTGGTTGTCAATAGTGATGTGTTTATGGTGACTTCGTCAATCTTAAAATCTATCAGCTCAGTTTTTCACATGTACTACTCAAGAAGTAAGGTGTGTATTAGTGTATAAGAACGTTCACAAGCAGTGGCGGATCCAGAAATCAACCAATGGGGGGGCTAAATAACTAAAGGCTAGAAATCTTACCAGCGACAACCACGGAGACGGCGTGAGTTGGGCGTGGGCTGTGGCCACCGGACGCCGGCCGAGGGCGGAGCCGCGGAGGCCGGAGGGCCGAGGCGTGGGCGTGGCCTCCGACTTGGGCCCTGGTTGTGGCCGGCTGGCTGCCGACCGCCGGTGGAGGGCAGAGCCGCGGAGGACGGAGCGCACCGGCGCGGTCGCTTCGCGCTCTTGGGAATGGGCGTCTGCAAATCGGCTCCGCTGCTGAGGAGAACGGGGTCGGGGACGGGGTCACGGGGCGACTCGCGGAGACGCGGAGTGTGGGGTGCGGCCGCTCAGCGCTACGACGGGGTGGGGCTGGCGCTAGGGTTGAGTCTGATTTCTGGACTGGGCTTGAAGAGGTGCTCCCTGGGAATTTGGCCCACGGGGGGGGCGTGAATCCGCCAATGTTCACAAGGATGAGTGTGTATGTCTGTAATAGGTTTCGGGAAAAGCGATGTAGCACCAAGTGGTTCTAGCGCCCCTGAGATACATTTGTAATGGCGACACATGCTTTGCCTATATGTATGTACCTGAATATATATATATATATATATATATATATATATATATATATATATATATATATATATATATATATATATATATATATATATGACATACTCCCTACATCTTATAAAGAGTATCATTTTAGCATTCAAATTTTATTCCACAAAGATTGTTACTATATGTAAACATGTAGATCCCACCTAGATACTTTCTACCCTAACCCACTATGAAAACACTATAGTTTAACTTTTTGTAGGGGCATTTGGGCATTTCCTAATTGCATTGGCACCCTCTAAAAAATACTAATCATGTAGAAATTTTATAGAAATCAGTTTAATTTCGTAGGTGAAATCCAGAAGTTATGTGTTCTAAACATAGCTCTAGAAGAGCTCTCTTCCGGGATGGAGGGAGCACGCGTCACGTGGACCGAGAGGCACAGCAGCCGGTTCACATTCAACGGTGACAATAACCCATGACGTAGTGGATAATGACATATTAGTCAGATGACTAACCGTAATGGAATGGAAACCGTGGCCTTGTTCAATGACGAAAAGCGACACCATTGGAGTATTGGACGAAGAGATGCATCAGGTCATCAAAAGATGCGGATCGTTTTCTTTACTAGTCCAACAGTACGTCGAACCTAGTACCGAGGAAACGTGCACATTTTAGAGTTCTTTATTACAAGTAATCGTCATTCATTGGTATGCATACGGGTTCACCTAAACGACGAAGACGACACAATTATTATTACTTTTTTTTAGACTCAGGGATTCCCCATTTCCATTCGATGAACCGAAATACAAGCATCTGAGATATTTAGACCGGAAGACAGAAACAGGCACGAAAAAACAAAGACGTGCGCTTCACCACCAGCGCAAGAGGACTACCTGAATAACAGACTGCGCTTGACCTCCAGCGCAAGAGGAAACTGAGCCATAACAGATAAGAAAAAACAGGAAAACAGTCTTTAAGGAGATCTGAATTGCCAAGCCAAAACTCGCAACCAGCAGGCCATCGAACAGGTGCAGACAATTGAGCTTCAAAAGCAGACAACATCCCGTGAAGTTGCAGGGGTAGAGAGGACCCATGCAGGAGACTGACTTCATCATTTCTTACGCTGACCGTCATCTTGATTCTTCTGTCCAGATTCATCCTTTGAATCGGCCACTTTGGCTCTTAGTGTGGACAGAGATTGATTCTTCTGTCCACATTCATCCTTAGAATTGGCCACTTTGGCTTTTAGTGTGGACAGAGATTGATTCTTCTGTCCAGATTCATCCTTTGAATTGGCCACTTTGCACCTAAGAGCAACTCTGGCAGGGGCACCCAAACCAGAGACCCTACTTTTGATGTGGGTGCTCCCCCTAGTTTTGTTGGCCGGTTGGCCACCGACCGCTGGCGGAGGGCGGAGCCACAGAGGGCGGAGGGCCGAGGCGTGGGCGCGGCCTCCGACTTGGGCCCTGGCTGTGGCCGGCTGGCCGCCGACCGCCGGTGGAGGGCAGAGCCGCAGAGGACGGAGCGCACCGGCGCGGTCGCTTCGCGCTCTTGGGAATGGGCGTATGCAAATCGGCTCCGCTGCTGGGGAGAACGGGGGTCGGGGACGGGGTCAGGGGGTGACTCACGGAGACGCGGAGTGCGGGGTGCGGCCGCTCAGCGCTACGACGGGGTGGGGCTGGCGCTAGGGTTGAGTCTGATTTCTGGACTGGGCTTGAAGAGGTGCTCCCTGGGAATTTGGCCCACCGGGGGGGCGTGAATCCTCCAATGTTCACAAGGATGAGTATGTGTATGTCTGTACTAGGTTTCGGGAAAAGCGATGTAGCACCAAGTGGTTCTAGCACCCCTGAGATACATTTGTAACGGCGACACATGCTTTGCCTATATGTATGTACCTCTCTCTCTATATATATATATGACATACTCCCTACATCTTATAAAGAGTATCATTTTAGCATTCAAATTTTGTTCCACAAAGATTGTTACTATATGTAAACATGTAGATCCCACCTAGATACTTTCTACCCTAACCCACTATGAAAACACTATAGTTTAACTTTTTGTAGGGGCATTTGGGCATTTCCTAATTGCATTGGCACCCACTAAAAAAATACTAATCATGTAGAAATTTCATAGAAATAAGTTTAATTTCGTAGGTGAAATCCAGAAGTTATGTGTTCTAAACATAGCTCTAGAAGAGCTCTCTTCCGGGATAGAGGGAGCACGCGTCACGTGGACCGAGAGGCTCAGCAGCCGGTTCACATTCAACGGTGACAATAACCCATGACGGAGTGGATAATGACATATTAGTCAGATGACTAACCGTATTGGAATGGAAACCGTGGCCTTGTTCAATGACGAAAAGCGACACCATTGGAGTGTTGGACGAAGAGATGCATTGAGCTAGTTCGGCTGGTATAGAAGCCGGCTGATTTCGGCTGATTCAATAGTGTTCTGTGAGAGAGAATAAACTGAAACAAACTGAAACAAGCCGAAACATGATCAGCAGAACAGGGCCATTAGGTCATCAAAAGATGCGGATCGTTTTCTTTACTAGTCCAACCGTACTTTACTAGTCCAACCGTACGTCGAACCTAGTACCGAGGAAACCTGCACATTTTTTTTATGAAAAAAAACGTGCACATTTTAGAGTTCCTTATTAAAAATAATCGTCCTTCATTGGTATGCATACGGGTTCACCTAAACGACGAAGAAGACACAATTATTATTACTTTTTTTTTAGACTCAGCGATTCCCCATTTCCATTCGATGAACCGAAATACAAGCATCTGAGATATTTAGACCGGAAGACAGAAACAGGCACGAAAAAACAAAGACGTGCGCTTCACCACCAGCGCAAGAGGACTACCTGAATAACAGACTGCGCTTGACCTCCAGCGCAAGAGGAAACTGAGCCATAACAGATAAGAAACAACAGGAAAGCAGTCTTTAAGGAGATCTGAATTGCCAAGCCAAAACTCGCAATCAGTAGGCCATCGAACAGATGCAGACAATTGAGCTTCAAAAGCAGACAACATCCCGTGAAGTTGCAGGGGTAGAGAGGACCAATGCAGGAGACTGACTTCATCATTTCTTACGCTGACCATCATCTTGATTCTTCTGTCCAGATTCATCCTTTGAATCGGCCACTTTGGCTCTTAGTGTGGACAGAGATTGATTCTTCTGTCCAGATTCATCCTTTGAATTGGCCACTTTTGGCTCTTAGTGTGGACAGAGATTGATTCTTCTGTCCAGATTCATCCTTTGAATTAGCCACTTTGGCTCTTAGTGTGGACAGAGATCCTAACACCTAAGAGCAACTCTGGCAGGGGCACCCAAACCAGGGACCCTAATTTTGATGTGGGTGCTCCCCCTAGTTTTGTTGGCCTTTTTTTTTGTTCTACTCCAACAACAACGCCCATATTTAGGCCGACAAAGTCATTCTGGTAGACAATGACAGGTGGGGCCTGCTTGCCATAGGCTTCTCGTCCAAATCTCCATCTCGCGCCGGGAGGCGGGGAGTAACTCGTGGGCTCGTTGCGGGTGCAACTCGACCGTCGGGGAAGTCGCGGGTAGGAGACTCGTGCCGTTGCCATCGCCGTCGGGTAGGTCGCAATGGCGTTGTCGTCCGAAGAGTCGCGCCGTCGGGGGAGACTCGCGGGCGCCGCCATGGGAGGTCATGAGGGCGCTGTCGGGGTGTCGCGAGCGCTGTCAAGACTCGCGGGCGCTGTCGATGGAGTTCGCGAGTGACGCCGGAGACTCGCGCTGCCGACGAGGTCGGCGGTAGTCGCGGGCGCCACCAGAGAGGTCACGAGCGATAAAGGATACGGAGGAGCTCGTCGTCGGGGATCTGGACCGAGCATCGGGGCAGCAGAGAGCTGCGCTCGCGCCATGGCAAGAGCTCGCTTCGGTGCTAGCGTGGGGAGGAAACCAAGGATGGGACTATGGGGGTGAGCCCCCATTCTCCTACAGGAATGGAGTCTGGAGGATGGATTTGACGGAATTCTTCGGGTCCGAACATTCGGACCGGAGCGCTCAGCCGAACGATGCTTCCCACGCTCGGGCGAACGATGCCACGCTATTCCCGCAGCCTTACCCAGCAAATATAGAAACGGTCCATCGTACTGAGCGACGGCTCATGGAGCACCCAGGTACGTTAGTTTCTCTTTTTTTCTTTTTTCTTATTCTTCTCATTTCTTTTCTTTTCATTTCTTTTTTCTTTTTATTTTCCTTTTGTTTTATGTGATTTTTATTATTCTTTTCATTTTTACATCCTTTATCTATCTTTTATTTCATTGTTCCTTTTTATTTCCTTTTTCTTTTGATTTCTTTCCTTTCCATTTATTTTTATTTTTTCTTTCCTTGCTTCAATGTATTTTTTTTTGTTTTTTTCATTTCATGTGATTTTTCATTATTCTTTTCATTTTTTATGTTTTTATTTTATTTTATTTTATTGCTTTTACTACAATTAATTATTTTGTTTGTTTAATTTTATTTTGTTTTTATGTTTTTTTTTATTTTTTTCTTTCTTTTCCTTTTTCTCTTTTGCCTTAATGTTTTCTATAGATTTTTTTATTTCTCCTTTTCCTATTTTACTCTAATTAATTATTTTATTTTTCATGTTTACTTTTTATATACATGATGTTCTACAATATATTTTTTAATGTTCACGTGGTATACATGGGATGGTCTATGATGTATTTTATGAAGTTTATATAGTATACATGTGATGTTCTATGATGTTTTTTTGTATGTTTACATGGTATACATGAGATGCTCTGTGATGTACTTTATGATGTTCACATAATACACATATGATATTCACGCAGTATACATGTGATGTTCTATGATACTTTTTGTGATGTTCACGTAGTATACGTGTGATGTCCTATGAGGTATTTTACGATGTTCATATAATATACATGTGATGTTCTATATATTTTTGTGATATTCACATACTATACATGAGATGTTCCACGTATTTTAGGATGTTCATATATTATAAATGCATGTTCCATGATTGTCTATGAGTTCCCATAAGATGTTCTATGTTATATTTTAGATTGTTTAAGTAATATTCATGTGATGATCTTTTAATTTTTCTCTGTTACATGGATTTCTTCTTTTTTCTTGTGATTGGTTCTATGCTTTTGTTATGTTATTTTTTTCATATTATGCTTTTGTTTGGGTTACATCACGTGCCAAAATATTTGCCTTTGCTTAACTTTGATCTGTGCATTTGTTATGTGTCTTTTGCATTTACCTAGGTTACATAACATCCTAGAACATTTAGCTTCGCTAAACTAGAAATAATTTATACATTTGTCTAAGTCACATCACATACCACATTATTTGGCTTTACTTAACTATACAAATATTTTTGTGAATTTGTTATGTGTCTTCTGCATTTGTTATGTTATATTATTTTTTTATTTATCTATTTCTATATATTTCATATTTTTATTCGTTTTTCTATTTTTAGTTTTCACAGATAATATAATACAAATCGCATTAACCTATAATTTGTCCTTTTAGATTTGGAATACTGTTCTCCTGGACTGAAAACATTTTTTTTGTGAATGCAGAACATTGTTTTCTAAACCTAAAACATTTGCATCTACTCAATATAAATGAAAGTGTTCCATCTTCATATAAAAAATGTTCGTTAATAAAATTATATCTAAGTATATCTATGTGGAATCTTGTTTTGAAGTTTTATTATAAGAAACATGATGGTACAATCAGAATTTAATTTAGATACTTAGTTCATTGTGTGATGATATCAGCAGTTTTGTTGGTTTGGTATATGATACACGAAGTACTCCACGATCCATTAACAAATGGTCAAAGAGGCCCAGAAGTACACGCGTTGCGTGCGAAAAAATAATTGCATAGACACCATGCACACATCGCCAGCGTCGCGAAATAATTACCGGCCGATGCGAGGATTGGGTCTGAACGGGTGGACCCAAGCAGCCCCCGGATTTGGATGCCCACACCAAATTAGGGGTTCTCGTAGGGACCCTGCTGGAGCTACTTTTTTTTTTCTCGGCACCTATATTTAACTATAATGGTTCAAGTAGGAACCTGCTAGAGTTACTCTGACAAACTTTGTCGTGCCATAAAGGCTTTGTAATCCTGCGTGTGGGTTCCCATGGATAGATTAGATAATCTCTTTGCTGGTTTGCTTTCGGTTTTTTATATAGAAATACTCTCGTAAAATCTATCGTGCTTCATCTCATTACATGATATAGCATATCGTTATATGATATAAAGAGCTCCTCTTGTTTTCTTTAAAATAAATGTTCTATAAATTGTACCTTTCCGTTCTTACAATCTAGTCAGTAATGCGGTTTATTTGCTGTTTAAGGGGTCTCTTCCCGTGCACATTCCTAACCAAATAATTAATTTTGATCTCGGAACAGTAGTAACAAAAATAAAAATAGTTTTTTAAAAAAAAACATGAGGGGCTTCCGTGGTTAAATGAGAGTCGTTCTAAAATTTATTCTTTAAATCATTATTTGGAGAGTCGTGTGAGTAAAAATCATTTTCTATATCTTTGTATCCTTCAACAGTTTTTCTATATTTTATGCGTAATTTAGAGAGCCATTCTCGCTCTCAATCTTTGGCTAGCGAGAAACCCGGAACAGTAGATGTCTATATTTGGATATCCAATTGAAGACGCGGTTGGAGAGAATTTTTTACCAAAATCTCTATTCCTGTAAATTACGAAAGATACAAAGAGTCTCTTGGAGATGCTCTAGCGATCTAACAGAGTTACAAAGAAAAAGCTCCAATCATGACAGAAAGATGAGATAAAAGACTTTACGGGCGTGTTTGATTTCGGTGCCAAGGGGGGCTCAACCCGTAGGCCAGCCGCAGGCCATCCAAGGCCTGGCCCAGAGTGCACAAGTGCCTGTGTTTGATTTGCTGCACCAGAACAGCCAGGCCTAGCGGGTCCTGTGTTTTATTGCAACCCGGCAGCCAGGCCCATCACTAACTACCTCCAACTACCGGTTGGAGATTGCGTTTGTTTTGGGCCAGGCTCGGCATGACCTAGTAACCACCAGAACCAAGGAATACATAAGAATAGCAGATGAATAGAAGCATCTTAGGTCCAGTTAAGACAAATGTTGTCCAAACTTAAGCTTACAACAATACCAAATACATGATTGCAACAAACTGGCCTCAGACTAATTAGTGGTGCCATGATTCATAGTTGGCTCAAAAAAACGAAAAACTAAAACAAACAGCCAGCACCTAAGCTTAGGACAGAGTTCAGCCTCCATCTGGAGAATCATGCAGCACATGAACTAGATGCAAACAAGATACATCAGAGAAGGATTAGAGATAGGAACAAAATATGGAGCCAACTAATCATCCCATGCAAATAAGTGTCCTCATCGGGCTACACATTGCACTTAGAGGATCTGGACATGGTCAGCTTGTTGCAAAGACCTAAGACCACCAAAAATAGAATCACAATTACCATATTCTTCCAACTTCCCTGCTTACCATCAGTAGGAGGAATTGGCAGACCAGAACTATGAGAAGCAAGTGTTTTTTGGGACACAATTGATGCCCCAGGGATACATTATAGTCATGAAGAACCTGATCATAGTTTTGGTACTTCAAGTACCTAGCATTACACTACTACATTGATTTATCACTGTCGCCACTTTCACTGCCGTAGCGATAGAAGTGACCATGTGATATCTCCACCGACGGTTGGAACGATAGCGAGGCCTCCTGGGAATGAAACTAGTAGTTTAGACTTTCTATCACCGACGGGTTAACAATAGATGCGGCAGTGGTATTGGGATTGCATTTGCTCCATCGCATGAAAAGCCAGGCCGACTGGGATATCCATTTTGTCCGCCGGCCCTAAACTAGCGTTTGGTTAAGCAACAGTAAATTCAGCGTGAGTGTTGAATTGCCAACTTCCAAGGCCGTCAAATCACCATTACTTCCGCCGCCTGAAGCCTAAGAGCCGTACCCACTACTCTACATATACTTCAAGGCCGGTGCCCTCTAAATCACCCCTCTTCTTCGTCCATCATCCTCTTCTCTTCCAATCTACAAAGAAATTGTCGGATAGCCCCATCAAGTTTCCAAGCAGCCCGTCATCCAGCGAGGATGACTTGCCAGCCCACCACCTTTGAGGAGGACGTCTCCTCCGACGACTAGAGGTCCTCTTATTATAGTCCTCCGTGGAGCTCCCATAAGGAGGACTCGAAGGAGGAGGACGAGGATGAGGATAACTCCGACTCCGACTCCGATGACTCCGACTTCAACTCTGACTTCGCCTCGCCTCCTCCTAAGCGAGCGAGGCAAGCATCATATGTTTAGATTAAGTAGTTTATAGTTAGTATAAGTAGTTTTAATAGTTTAGGTTAGTTATTATGATTCCAGACGAGTACAATCATATACTCATCCAAATTATATCTATATGTTACATATACATAATGAATCAATGAAAAAAATTATATTCACGCAGATTTGATCTCTTCAATGCCACCTTTTTTTTATAGGAAATGCAAAGCAAGTTCTTTTCAATACTACTTCCAAATGCCAATGCACAGATTTGATCTCTCGACGAATGTTTTTTGTTTTTCTATATATTTGTGAATGAAAAGGGAAAAAAATTGTCATGTATGGTTGCGATTGTTTCCAGGAGAATCTAAAAGCAGTTTACCCGCCGACAATCACCGTATTATAGTGTTGGATTAGCGTGGCAATGGTCGGCTTAATACAAACATTGTTTAACTTATTTCGTGCCATCCGTTTCTCACTGCCGATCAATCTGGACCGTCCGTTTGGCAACAAATCTAGAAGCGCCCGGCCCGTTCCCAACTCTCCTCGGGTCCTGTTGGTGCCTTGGCGGTGGTTCGACCAACTAAAAAACCCCAATACGAATCCATTAGTTCTCCCCACCCATTGTTGCTTCATCCTCATTCTCTCCACCGGTTGCTTTATCTTCATTTTGACCTGTCGCCTGTACTTGCCCTTCCTCGAGCACCTTGTATTGTCATAGTGGACAATGCCCTGTGAATGTTAGATGGATTCGGTCACCCCCTATTAGCATTTGGTTCTAGTTGGTTTTTGGGTTTGGTATCAGTTTTGTTTATATTAAGAATTTCTTCATTGCAATAGATGTCTTACTCCGGAAGAAGCCATTTCAATGCGAGCAACCTTGCGTTTTGGTAGCTAGGGTGGCACCAGGACCCCAGATGATGTTGTTTGCTACTTGGGGACGGAGCATTCACCCGGACCAACTATTGATTGTTGAAGCCACTGTTCGTCACCTTCTCGGACCACAAAATTAGACAAGAATCGTTCAAGACCCTGTTTGTGGAGAGATTTTTGTGCTTTGCAGGATTGGACAGGAAGTAGACATACTTTATAGATACAATGTGTCTGTGGACGGAGATGTTGTCATCTTCGCTACGGTTCACTACCTCTAGCTTTCAGGATCGCATCAACCAATTGAGTACCTTAGCAACTGCCTACCCATCTAACATTAAGTCTTAGAATTTATGAAACTTTTATGTTGATGAAGTTTATATGTACTGATGAAACCTCTAGATTAGTATGTATGCGTACTGCATAATCGTTGAACTATTACTTCGGTTGAACTATTAATTGAATCAATTGGTCTTGATTGTGGTCCACGTGTACACCTCTATGTAAGCACAGAGGATCCAAAATAGGCCTTCTTCTACAGGCGGATAGTACCCTGAACCGCCGGTGACATAGCATTTCATCATGGCGGGAGTCAGAGGGTTTTGAAGGATGTTTTGGCGCCTTGGTAGGAGGCAAAAGCGTAGACAAAAGACCTAGGCTGACCTCTTCACTTAGAGTGTGTAACACTTTGAACCCTAACTGCTCCATGGCTGCATCTAGTTCAAACTCCTCCCAATGGTCGGCACCATCCTAGGGCACCGTTGCGAGAAGAACACCTGCTTTCAGCGGAGGAGGCTACAACGGGAGGGGGCCACCTGTAAGTTGGATGACAATGTCAAGGTCAACCTATGGAGGTGAGCCTAACCTAAAGTTGGATGTTGCACCATTGCTTTACATATAGGCCCTTTTCAAATTATATGCTTGGGTAGTGTTATTACAATATATTCATGTGTCTCACCTTAGTACCTATCTATTTTGATCCCTGGAAAAGTTTCATGGAGTTTGGAATCAAAAAGTCACATGAAATGATAAGTTATATGCTTGTTTGGACTATAACTGAAACATGTTTCGGAAACAATGAAACATTGCTTTGTACTAATGCAAGTGATGGCCATGAGTGTTTTTAAACACCTTAGGAGTACTTAATTAGTCTTTTGGAACATTTCTCATGTTGGGTGGTTATGCTAATTAAGCACCCAAGTGCTGTTTTCCAAGTTGATTAGTGGAGTGATCTAAACTGATCCTTCTGAATCTCCAACTTAGGGTTTGAATCTGTGCAAGTCAACTATAACAAAGTTGTGGAAAATTTTATAAGCTCCAACTTTGTCAATTGGCTCATCTCATGATTCAGCCTCTAAGTCCCTCAAAAGTACAATTTTCTGTTCTACTGAAATTCCAATGTTTCCTCAAAACATATTCTGTTCTTGCTCATTATCTCCCAAACTATACTGATCTGGTCGTAGCTCATATTAACAAAGTTGTAGAGAATTTATTAAGCTCCAACTTTGTCAATTGGCTCACCTCGAGATTCGGGTTGGATTCTGAGTTACAGAGCCAAGAAGTAGCTGCTATTCTTGAAGAGCAGAAAATATTTTCAAGTCTGAATTCAGTTTTGGGTACCCATCTTTGGAGCCTGGTGTCTTCCTAATCATGCTGATCTAGTAAAAGTCTCTTTAATAAAAGTTGTAGTACATATCATGAGGAACAAAGTCTATTATATGGGACAGAGTTAGCTCAGTTTCTAGATTGGTCAAATCTAGCTCACAAAATCGAATCCAGTGCTGTTTTCAGGATTCAGAAATCAGCTAAGTCTGGGATGACTGAATTTCTGGATTTCGTTTCCATGTACCTATCTTTAGAGAATTGTAGTTTGCAAACCATTTGGAATCTGGCCAAAATTCTTTAGTCAAAGTTGGAGTGCTCTTATAGCTCTACGTATTGGTGAAATCGGTTGATCAAATAATCAAACGGTTTATGAGTTATGAGGTGGAGAAGATGGCAGTTTCAGTCGATTGAAACTAAGCTGCAGGATTTAGTTTCGGGGTACCCTCCTTTGGAACTCAATATCTCTCAATCTAGGCCGATTTAGCTCTGGATCCTTAAATCAATGTTGTTCCCCTCGCAAAGCTCTATAACTTTTTCTCTTGTGCCAAAATCAATAGACAACCGGATTAGGAGGTAGTGGGGGACGAAAATGGTGTTTTCAGTCGAACTTTTGCAGTGGTATTGGTTAGTCATTCAGATTTTTGAAATGCCTGAGACTCTCATGGCCGACCGGCCTCAGTTCATGTACGCCGCGTGGCTCTTACCTTGCCCAAGCGCTCGCCACCTCGTGCCCACGCGTCGTCGAGACGAAGTAGAAAACCAGCGCCCTCTGCTTCCTATTCATTCGGTCTCTTTTTCTCTTCCTTGTGCTTGCCACATCCATGGCCGCCCCGAGCTGCCGCTGCTGCGCTGCTCCTCCTTTGCAGCCACCACCGCTCACTGCTCCTCCCATCTCGCTGCATCCTCGAGCTGTCACCGTCGTTGGTTGCCGCTGGCCGCCACAGCTGGCCGACCAGGCTGGCCGCTGCCAGCCGCCGCCATGGCCGAGCAAAACTTCGAGCCGCCACTGCCATTCCGCTGTTCCTAACCACCGCAGACACAGCCGAGTGCACTATCGCCTTCGCCTCATCGTTATCCACCTCACGCACATGCTTGCCCGGGCCAAGCATCGCCAGAGCGCCGCCGCCGCCATGCCGCACGGCTGTAAGCCGCCGGCGCACGTGGCCGAACCACCTCGGGCCATCTCGGGCCAAGCCACGAGCACCGGTGGATGCGCCCGGTGATGGAGATGCTTCCACACCACTCCAACGCCGCCGGCGAGCCCTCTTCTGGCCTCAACCGAGAGCTCCGGCGACCTCTCCTCTGTAATTCCCGTCGGGGACCTCGAGTCAGTATTCGAGAAAATGAAGGGGCCTAAATGCAATGTCATAGACTCATATGAATAGTGCCGTAAGGACTGATTTGTGGTAGTTTTTGCTGATTTTTGAAAATTCATAGTAAAACATAGAAAATTAGTAAAATAGCAAATGAGGACTTTTTAGAATCCTTGTGAAATTATCTATGCAGTGGATCTATAATATGGCATGTTTTAGTTTAATGTTTTTGCTGTAAAAATAGATTTTTCAGATTAGGTTTTCAATGCTAGTCGCATTTGTCATTTTCATAACTGCAAATTTAGAGCTCTAAATGAAGGGAAATTTTTATGGCATGCTACCCATGTCATGTTTGATGTGTGGTAATAATTTCATGAATTTTAGTTGCTATATGAGTGAGTTATTAGTGTATCTTGCTCTCACATGATTTATTGCAATATCCATTTGTCTTTTTCATAGAGGTTGATATATATGTCTAAATGACTTGAAATTTGGACAGTAGACTATTGAGAGAATATATGGACCACTGTAATTTTTGTAGAATTTATTGTGCACCTTTGGTAGGTGTTCATAATTCCACCTAATTATCTAAATTAATTAAGAAAATGCATTAAAAGAATTTATTTAGGAATGGACACTATGTTTTATGGTGTTCATTGGTCATGTGTGACATGTTGGTAAAGTTGGTTTTGTCCAATTATATGTTTACAACATAAGTTAATAATTATTTCTTGCAAATGAGGTTTCTAGACAGATCTGGAAACTTAGCAAAGTTTTTCATAATACTGTGCTTTGTTGTAAACCTTGTTTATAAAAAAGTTGTAGATAATTTATGTATCTAGCTGATGTTAAAATTCGGTGGCATTTGGCCATTTAGTTTAGGAGTTATAGCTGTTGAAAGTTGGGTTACAGAATTGCTTGCTCTCTGTCTTGTTAGACCAGTTTCTGTGTTTGTGTAAATTCGACATGTTAAACTTTGGAATCACGCTGTGATGATTATAAATTAAATGTAGAGAATTTCATAAGCTTTCCAGATTATCCTCTTGCATGTCATTTGGAATTGTGTCACTTCTGGAATGATGTTATCTCTGACTGTTCATGCTGATTGCAAATCTGAGCTTTTCTGTTAAGTACAGTTGGAGTTACATAAGTATGTTGGTGTCACTACTTGATACTTGGATTGGTACCCTGTAATCTTATGAGAATTGTGCCTTGATTGATGTGCTTGCCCTCTTCTATGTTATGCCTTAATGAGGATTAAGTTAATTAGCTCTAGGTGCTTACGTGAACTGTGGTATGCTTGTATGATTACTTTGTTTATTGCATTTCTATGTATTCATACATATGCATGGTTACACCTCATATAGGTTCGTTAGCAGAAACGCGTGAAGGACCTGATGTGGAGCCAAACCCGAAGATGGAGTTGGTGGATCCATCCCGAAGGGAAATGCTCGCCAAGCGAGTTCTTCTGACAAACTCTAACTTGAGTCGGATCCCAGGCAAGCCCCGGAGCATTATAAGCCTCCTACCTTCAAAGCAATTAATTATATTTATGTTATAAGTATTGTTGAATTAAGTGGTAGGAGTTGGTTGAAAACCTTGCTGCATTATATCATTCCTTGTCCAGATATATGAATCCCTGAATCCTACATAGACTAGGATCGAGTAGATGCTTAGCCCTGCTTTAAGCGGTAGAAGTCAGGTGATTTCCTGTCACCTGCGAGATGTAGGGATATTCATATATGGCATGGTTGGCTATATTTGCTATCGTGGAAAGGAACCATGTGTTAATAAAATGAAATGAGACTAGGCGGGATGATGATATTGAAGCGACAAGGCATGGAGGTCCTGGGTGTGAATCTATCCCCGTCTGAGTCATTTAAGGACCGATTCGCTGTACGTCCTTGAGTCATATTGAACGCAGTCTAACACTTAGTTGGCCGGATAAGTCGTTCTGACCGCGAAGCCGAGTAATGTGATTTAGGCCGGGAATCGAATGGTAGGTTGCTTCTTGGAGGAGAGAAAGGATGTGCTTGGAGACATTGGCGTGAGACCAAGGGGGGGTTAGAGTCCCTATCACCTGGCAGAGTGTCGCCCTTGGGGTCGCGACATCATTCGGACCCATGATTCCTGAATCATATGAAAAGGTAGCCTATGCGACCCTGGCAGGGGTCTGCACGGTGAGTGTTAGAAATACCCCTCCAGCTGGATAGGAATTCGATTCGAATCGTCGTCGCTCCCGGTTAGTGAGCACTTGACTTGAGCAGCGGCAACGTAGATTCCATTAAATTGAACGGATGGTTAATTGGATAACGATGGAAAGGTTGCCCCAATTTATCCCTGCTATGGTTAATATTGTTTGCTCCTAATAAAGTGAGTGCTCTAGTACAGGTTCAAATATAGATGACAGGTTAATGATAATTAACTTGATGCTTAAGCATTAATGATTACTTATCCATATTAAGCTTTTATGCAAATTATTGTTAAGCTAGCCCACTTTATATCAGCCTTGCATGATCCTTGGTGTCACCTTATTTCTGGTTTCTGACGGGTAAGTCTAGCTGAGTACCTTCTTATACTCAGGGTTTTATCCCCACTTGTTGCAGGTTGTGAAGTATAATGGCTACTGCAAGAGTTGGTTGGCTCCTGCCGTAGAGGCGGAGTGTGATCACGGGCGTGATCCGTCTAAGTTATCTTATCTCTAATGCTTTTGTTGGAAGTCGACCGTGGTACTGGCATGTATTTGAAATAAGAGTAATGTTAGTTTCAAATTACTTTGCTTCCGCTACTTTTCAATGTAAGTTGTAATAACTTTGTTGAACTCCGATGTAAATTGATTTACTTGTGAAATGGTTATGACATGTGACTTGTTATATTGAATCACTACGATCTTGGCTTGTATGTTGGTTGGTTTGAAATCCCTCGTGATTTCATTGGACTACTGGAGTTATATGAGCTCAAGTGCGAGAATTTGATCACTTCGGTGATTGTTTTTGTACTTGTGCTCTTATAATTTGGATGGTTCCGTTACAGCTGGTATCAGAGCAAGATTCAACATTAAACTTGTCGTATGTGTATTTAAAATAAAGATTTTGTTTTATAAAATTAGTTTTATCAACTTATAGCTATATATAGGTTGTGAAATCTGAATTCTAAACCTAGTATGCCAGTGGTCAATTTCCTTATGCCCATATAAGGATTATTAGGTGGCTTATATAAGTACTAACTTGGGGGTTTTTCATTTATGCATCTACGCCCAGGCCAAGGTATGTTTGTGTGATGACTCTCCCATACTATGCTACCCGGTGTGTCAGATTGGAGGTAGCCTTCATATATGAAAAAGCCATATATGTCGCTAGTTTACTTTTATGCAACATCGCACCTACGCTCAGGTAAGTGTGAGTTGTGAGAGCATGACCGTCCAACCAGCGGTCTAGGGGAGAGCTAGTTTTGGTTACTAGATTATTTACATGTCACACACATGTATATATGAAGGTACTTAATTGTGGGTGATTAATGATTCGGGTAGTTTTGGTGCTACATGTACGTATACAGGGGTATATGTATATGGGAGTGCTTAGAATTTCACCTTCCTGTTTTGTTGTGTGCTATATTTGGGGAAATGTTGAGCTGCAATGAAACTTTTCTGTAGGCACGCTAACCATGAATGCATAAGTCGAATGTAGCTGACGACTAGCTATATATCGAGAGAGTGCGTGTAATGCCACCGACATAGAACGTGATCGCCACCTTAGGTTGACAATCTTGTGAGGACGAATAGGACGAAGCATGCATCTTCATGATTATTGCTTTATGCATAGCTATGCTCCTCTCACCCTTGTTCTATAGTGAGTAACTTGTGATCAATGTAGTACACTGTCTTCCTTGTGTGAAGCTAAACAAGAATGCCTTACTCTATGTTGTTCATACAAGCATTTGTAAATGCTTTAGACTTTATTTCAGTAATTATGGATTCTCATAAATGAATTAAATTGGTGTTGGTCTAAGGTAACAATGTTTAGAGCAAATAGAATAACATGTTTGTGTGCTCTCTTGTTAAGTAGAACAAAGGTAAGCTTTGCTTTGCTTGTTAAACGTTGGCTGCTAGAACGGTTTCAGTTGTAGTGATGCTTTCATGCTCATAATGGTGTTTTCTGTAATTATAGAGAATACCAAAGTTGTAGCTAACTTACTTTTCTAGCTTTTACTAAAATTTCATGACCCTAGGCCTTATGGTTTGAGAGTTATAACTTTTAGAAGTTTACTATCAGGTTTTGCTTATGCTTTGAGTAGATCTGAATATTTGGTTGTTTGACCTGTGTGCATATGGAGTTGTGTCCTGGAGATAATAGAAGAAGTGTAGTACTTTTTCTAATCTTTCCAAAATGTCCTATAGCACTAATTGGGGTGGTCTAAATCTCTACTTATGAGCTTGTAAAGTGGAATGACAGAATCTGTCCAAAACTGGGCAGAGATGTCTTCTTTGTCTTGTTTGGCCTTGTTAGATATAGAATCATCTTAATATGATAATAAGAAAGTTATATACAAATTAATAATCTTTACATAAAGTTAAGGCTCAGCCTTGTTGTGTCTCTAGAACTCCCGTTATGCATTTTTGAAGTTCTTGTCAGTTTTCTGTCCACATTGGTATAGATCTGAAACATTAGCAATTTTGGTCGTGTTAAGCCATGAATTAGTTTTTGGTATGAATAACAAACACGTGGAAAACTTCCTAAGCTTTCCATAAAGTCTAGGATCACCTTTATAGAAGGTCTACAACCTCAGTTATGGTTTTAAACAAGTAGTTACTATGCTGCTGTCTAGATTCTGTGCACATGTTAAGTTAGTCACCTTAGCTAGCGTTTGTTTTGAGCTAAACTTGTAGTTAGTTCGTGCTTGAGATGAATGCTTATTTTAGGTGAGCCTTGTGCTTTGTATTGGTTGCTTAAGCCCATTCGTTTGACTTCCTTCAAATGTCTGCTTGACTGTGATGTTGTATGTATGCTTTGTTATCTAGGTAGTGCCTTAGTTGTCACCTCGATTGTCCTCGGTGAGCATACGAGGGTCACATAGCTTTATCCTAGAATAACGTTCATGTATGTAATTGTATGGTTGTTGTCTCCAATTAGGTTCTCTCTCTTAGGAGCCTGAGCCTACAGACTTGGTGGTTAGCCCTTGAATGTTTGTATCCATGCCTTTGCTTGACCGAAAGCCCAAAGTTTAGTTCTCCTATATGTTTGTATAAGTCGTGGATGTTTTGCAACCCTTTTTGTGAAGACCCTTGTCGACTGACCAACCAAGTTAACTCTCATCAACTCTAGGCTTTGACCATGGTTCGTGCGTGGCCAGTTGTGGAGACCGCACCCAAATTTGTGTTGGACCTCCCGGTTGCCTCTCCCAAATGTTAGCTAATGCGATGAAACGTCTCTTTGCTCTGGCCTCAAAATCATTTGCTTGCAAATTCGTGCATCTACTTGATCGACTCAATCTCTGATTACATATCGGTTTTCGCCCTTGAAGTTGGTTTAATCCATTCCCATCCTTCCCAAGTCTCGGGATGGTTACCAGTCTTAATCTCATGTTGTTGTCTAATATGACCAGATCTTGTGGTAATCTTTCAGTTTGTCCTCACTTTGGTGAACGCTAGGCCTGAGTGGAATCAAGCAAAAATCTCATGCTTAGTCACCTTCGACAATTGAGCTATGTTCTCTTGTGCTGTGTTTTGATCTATGGATACCTCCCTGTTGATTCTAAACCTTGTGACTACCTTTACTTGCTATCCCTCCTTGTATGGCGCTTGTTCTTACAACCCATTGGTGCCACTTGAAATTTTACTTTCGTTGTGCGTTTAGTAATGGTGTTATGAGTAGCCACTGATGGTGCCGCGACGAAACCAAGGGCCTCATGTGGCTGCAGACACATGGTTGGCTGCTTGGCATGCGCTGGTATCACGATTTCTAGTCATGATCCATTATCAAACGACAGACGATGTGTTATTTTCTCGTGTTCCTTCCTTGGTTATCTCTCCATATCATATTGTAAGATCCATGTCTTAGACCGAAAGTAGTGGAGTTTTCTTCTAAAGTTGCTAAGAGGATAACCTTTTAAGAACAGGTTACTGACATAAACATTAACAGACTGCAATAGGTGGTAGACATGTGACTCTACTTAGTTGTCCCAGTATTGACAAACGTCATTTAGTGAGCAACGTATCTCATTCCTGATGGATAAAAAGAACATACAACACTTACTACTGGACAAGTCATCCGTTGGATAAGACTCGATCATCACATTAAGCAAGTTTTAACCTTTGTATGCATAATGACCATACCGTTGAAATCAACCATCTCTGGTGTGACTCCTTATCTATTAACTTTGATGGCAACCATTTGTTCTGCGTCATCCACGATTATTGTGATCAAGTCAATTCAATCTTGGGCAATCACACAGATAGTGCAAGGTGTTCTATCAGCTAAAGTGAAGAATTAGAGAAAGCATGCCCTAGTTTCCATTAGCATCCTTGTGTCCTTAGGTGTCACAAACGGTTTGTTCATAACTCTATTGGATGAAGTATTGATGACTATTTAGAAGCAGTTCCTTATCCTTGTAGAAATGTTCTCCAGGCAGAGTATGTGTTTTGCCCTGCAAAAGTAACCTGCAAGTTCAAAGCGTGTGCATCCTCGGATTGGTATGAAAATTAATAGTCGAGATCTGCTGTTGGATGGCCCTTTTGAGGTCTCACAGATACTAGTTTACACTCTTTCATTTGCTTTTGCTTTCTCGTATCCCCAATGTACGAGCAGCCTTGGTGTTCTGCAAATCAATTTATACCATCGCAGGTCAAAAGCAATTTGAAAAGTGTCAAACAACAAATTTCCCATCTTCGAGCTGCTGTTTGATCCTAAAAAGGAAGCCTCAATGTGAAAGTTGGCCTGACAAAGTTGTTATGCTGCAAGTCAACTCAACTTACAGTACAACTAAGTCACCCAAGAAAATTTTACTCAATCGTTTGGTGGTAAACTACTTTCCGCGGTTTAGTAAATATTACAACTTTTGTTGTCCTTAAGGCCTCACTACATTTTGCTTTGGTACTAATTTTCCAATGATGACATACCTTAGTACCTTATAAATGTTTTTACCCAAGAGGTTGCATCTGCTTCAACTCAGATAACTGTTGTCTTTAGATAAAAGAATCTTTTAGATAGAAGTTGGCAGAAATACGAAGCCGACAGAGTCAGCTATCACATTCACTAATCCCTCAATAAACTCAAATAATACCGTGTTGTCATCAGAGAAAGAGAACTGCACACATGGAACCTTAAGTAGTTTTCCATTAGTTGATATCGGAAGGATTGAACATTTACGACCAACGTAGACCCTGTCTATTGGTTAGTCAGTATCCTATAGCCTCAGAGTATGTTTGTCATCTATGATCTCACCCCATTTGGAAGGTTGCGCTCAAGCCATTCTGGTAGAGGGCTACTTTTCAAACTTTGTGAACATAGAGTCATTTCAACGAGTATACTTCTGAAGATTTCAGTCTAGTGTAAAGTTCATACGGACCATGTTATGTTCATTAAAGAATCAGATACTTGTGAGTGGTCGCTCAGGGACCAAATGATCTCCGTACATTGAGAATGTAGTACTGTGCTATCTGGGATTCCTCCCAAAGTAACAATGCTTCATGGAAGTCAATGAAGGAAATTCTTCAGACAAATTTTACCATGAAGAGTAAGTATCAGAAAATGCCTTGACCAAATTAGTTCCACCAATGTCAAAGCTTTGTAGCCGAATGCTATAGCAGATGATGGGAACTAGATAACGTGCCTCTCTTCCTTAAAAAGGTCTTCCATTCCGAATCTCGGGACGCGATTCTTTTAAGGGGGGAGGGCTGTAACACCCTAGGTGTTTGTCCCTATTAAGCAGTGGGTTTGAGTTCAAACATGACAGATTAAGTGGAGATGACAATGTCAAGGTCAACCTATGGAGGTGAGCCTAACCTAAAGTTGGATGTTGCACCATTGCTTTACATATAGGCCCTTTTCAAATTATATGCTTGGGTAGTGTTATTACAATATATTCATGTGTCTCACCATAGTACCTATCTATATTGATCCCTGGAAAAGTTTCATGAAGTTTGGAATCAAAAAGTCACATGAAATGATAAGTTATATGCTTGTTTGGACTATAACTGAAACATGTTTCGGAAACAATGAAACATTGCTTTGTACTAATGCAAGTGATGGCCATGAGAGTTTGTAAACACCTTAGGAGTACTTAATTAGTCTTTTGGAACATTTATCATGTTGGGTGGTTATGCTAATTAAGCACCCAAGTGCTGTTTTCCAAGTTGATTAGTGGAGTGATCTAAACTGATCCTTCTGAATCTCCAACTTAGGGTTTGAATCTGTGCAAGTCAACTATAACAAAGTTGTGGAAAATTTTATAAGCTCCAACTTTGTCAATTGGCTCATCTCATGATTCAGCCTCTAAGTCCCTCAAAAGTCCAATTTTCTGTTCTACTGAAATTCCAATATTTCCTCAAAACAGATTCTGTTCTTGCTCATTATCTCCCAAACTATGCTGATCTTGTCGTAGCTCATATTAACAAAGTTGTAGAGAATTTATTAAGCTCCAACTTTGTCAATTGGCTCACCTCGAGATTCGGGTTGGATTTTGAGTTACAGAGCCAAGAAGTAGCTGCTATTCTTGAAGAGCAGAAAATATTTTCAAGTCTGAATTCAGTTTTGGGTACCCATCTTTGGAGCCTGGTGTCTTCCTAATCATGCTGATCTAGAAAAAGTCTCTTTAATAAAAGTTGTAGTACATATCATTAGGAACAAAGTCTATTATATGGGATAGAGTTAGCTCAGTTTCTAGATTGGTCAAATCTAGCTCACAAAATCGAATCCAGTGTTGTTTTCAGGATTCGAAAATCAGCTAAGTCTGGGATGACTGAATTTCTGGATTTCGTTTCCATGTACCTATCTTTAGAGAATTGTAGTTTGCAAACCATTTGGAATCTGGCTAAAATTCTTTAGTCAAAGTTGGAGTGCTCTTATAGCTCTACGTATTGGTGAAATCGGTTGATCAAATAATCAAACGGTTTATGAGTTATGAGGTGGAGAAGATGGCAGTTTCAGTCGATTGAAACTAAGCTGCAGGATTTAGTTTCGGGGTACCCTCCTTTGGAACTCAATATCTCTCAATCTAGGCTGATTTAGCTCTGGATCCTTAAATCAATGTTGTTCCCCTCACAAAGCTCTATAACTTTTTCTCTTGTGCCAAAATCAATAGACAACCGGATTAGGAGGTAGTGGGGGACGAAAATGGTGTTTTCACTTGAACTTTTGCGGTGGTATTGGTTAGTCATTCAGATTTTTGAAACGCCTAAGACTCTCATGGCCGACCGGCCTCAGTTCGTGTACGCCGCGTGGCTCTTACCTTGCCCAAGCGCTCGCCACCTCGTGCCCACGCGTCGTCGAGACGAAGTAGAAAACCAGCACCCTCTGCTTCCTATTCATTCGGTCTCTTTTTCTCTTCCTTGTGCTTGTCACATCCATGGCCGCCCCGAGCTGCCGCTGCTGCGCTGCTCCTCCTTTGCAGCCACCACCGCTCACTGCTCCTCCCATCTCGCTGCATCCTCGAGCTGTCACCACCGTTGGTTGCCGCTGGCCGCCACAGCTGGCCGACCAGGCTGGGCGTAGCAGGCCGCTGCCAGCCGCCGCCATGGCCGAGCAAAACTCCGAGCCGCCACTGCCATTCCGCCGTTCCTAACCACCGTAGACACAGCCGAGTGCACTATTGCCTTCGCCTCATCGTTATCCACCTCACGCACATGCTTGCCCGAGCCAAGCATCGCCAGAGCGCCGCCGCCGCCATGCCGCATGGCTGTAAGCCGCCGGTGCACGTGGCCGAACCACCTCGGGCCATCTCGGGCCAAGCCACGAGCACCGGTGGATGCGCCCGGTGATGGAGATGCTTCCACACCACTCCAACGCCGCCGGCGAGCCGTCTTCCGGCCTCAACTGAGAGCTCCGGCGACCTCTCCTCTGTAATTCCCATCGGGGACCTCGAGTCAGAATTCGAGAAAATGAAGGGGCCTAAATGCAATGTCATAGACTCATATGAATAGTGCCGTAAGGACTGATTTGTGGTAGTTTTTGCTGATTTTTGAAAATTCATAGTAAAACATAGAAAATTAGTAAAATAGCAAATGAGGACTTTTTAGAATCCTTGTGAAATTATCTATGCAGTGGATCTATAATATGGCATGTTTTAGTTTAATGTTTTTGCTGTAAAAATAGATTTTTCAGATTAGGTTTTTAATGCTAGTCGCATTTGTCATTTTCATAACTGCAAATTTAGAGCTCTAAATGAAGGGAAATTTTTATGGCATGCTACCCATGTCATGTTTGATGTGTGGTAATAATTTCATGAATTTTAGTTGCTATATGAGTGAGTTATTAGTGTATCTTGCTCTCACATGATTTATTGCAATATCCATTTGTCTTTTTCATAGAGGTTGATATACATGTCCAAATGAATTGAAATTTGGACAGTAGACTATTGAGAGAATATATGGGCCATTGTAATTTTTGTAGAATTTATTGTGCACTTTTGGTAGGTGTTCATAATTCCACCTAATTATCTAAATTAATTAAGAAAATGCATTAAAAGAATTTATTTAGGAATGGACACTATGTTTTATGATGTTCATTGGTCATGTGTGACATGTTGGTAAAGTTGGTTTTGTCCAATTATATGTTTACAACATAAGTTAATAATTATTTCTTGCAAATGAGGTTTCTAAACAGATCTGGAAACTTAGCAAAGTTCTTCATGATAATGTGCTTTGTTGTAAACCTTGTTTATACAAAAGTTGTAGATAATTTATGTATCTAGGTGATGTTAAAATTTGGTGGCATTTGGCCATTTAGTTTAGGAGTTATAGCTGTTAAAATTTGGGTTACAGAATTGCTTGCTCTCTGTCTTGTTAGACCAGTTTCTGTGTTTGTGTAAATTCGACATGTTAAACTTTGGAATCACGCTGTGATGATTATAAATTAAATGTAGAGAATTTCATAAGCTTTCCAGATTATCCTCTTGCATGTCATTTGGAATTGTGTAACTTCTAGAATGATGTTATCTCTGACTGTTCATGCTGATTGCAAATCTGAGCTTTTCTGTTAAGTACAGTTGGAGTTACATAAGTATGTTGGTGTCACTACTTGATACTTGGATTGGTACCCTGTAATCTTATGAGACTTGTGCCTTGATTGATGTGCTTGCCCTCTTCTATGTTATGCCTTAATGAGGATTAAGTTAATTAGCTCTAGGTGCTTACGTGAACTGTGGTATGCTTGTATGATTACTTTGTTTATTGCATTTCTATGTATTCATACATATGCATGGTTACACCTCATATAGGTTCGTTAGCAGAAACACGTGAAGGACCTGATGTGGAGCCAAACCCGAAGATAGAGTTGGTGGATCCATCCCGAAGGGAAATGCTCGCCAAGCGAGTTCTTCTGACAAACTCTAACTTGAGTCGGATCCCAGGCAAGCCCCAGAGCATTATAAGCCTCCTACCTTCAAAGCAATTAATTATATTTATGTTATAAGTATTGTTGCACTAAGTGGTAGGAGTTGGTTGAAAACCTTGCTGCATTATGTCATTCCTTGTCCAGATATATGAATCCCTGAATCCTACATAGACTAGGATCGAGTAGATGCTTAGCCCTGCTTTAAGCGGTAGAAGTCAGGTGATTTCCTGTCACCTGCGAGATGTAGGGATATTCATATATGGCACGGTTGGCTATATTTGCTATCGTGGAAAGGAACCATGTGTTAATAAAATGAAATGAGACCGGGCGGGATGATGATAGTGAAGCGACAAGGCATGGAGGTCTTGGGTGTGAATCTATCCCCGTCTAAGTCATTTAAGGACTGATTCGCTGTACGTCCTTGAGTCATGTTGAACGCAGTCTAACACTTAGTTGGTCGGATAAGTCATTCCGTCCGCGAAGCCGAGTAATGTGATTCAGGCCGGGAATCGAATGGTAGGTTGCTTCTTAGAGGAGAGAAAGGATGTGCTTGGGGACATTGGCGTGAGACCAAGGGGGGGGGTTAGAGTCCCTATCACCTGGCAGAGTGTCGCCCTTGGGGTCGCGACATCATTCGGACCCGTGATTCCTGAATCATATGAAAAGGTGGCCTATGCGACCCTGGCAGGGGTCTGCACGGTGAGTGTTAGAAATACCCCTCCAGCTAGATAGGAATTCAATTCGAATCGCCGTCGCTTCCGATTAGTGAGCACTTGACTTGAGCAGTGGCAACGTAGATTCCATTAAATTGAACGGATGGTTAATTGGATAACAATTGAAAGGTTGCCCCAATTTATCCCTGCTATGGTTAATATTGTTTGCTCCTAATAAAGTGAGTGCTCTAGTACAGGTTCAAATATAGATGACAGTTTAATGATAATTAACTTGATGCTTAAGCATTAATGATTACTTATCCATATTAAGCTTTTATGCAAATTATTGTTAAGCTAGCCCACTTTATATCAGCCTTGCATGATCCTTGGTGTCACCTTATTTCTAGTTTCTGACAGGTAAGTCTAGCTGAGTACCTTCTTGTACTCAGGGTTTTATCCCCACTTGTTGCAGGTTGTGAAGTATCATGGCTACTGCAAGAGTTGGTTGGCTCCTGCCGTAGAGGCGGAGTGTGATCACGGGCGTGATCCGTCTAAGTTATCTTATCTCTAATGCTTTTGTTGGAAGTCGACCGTGGTACTGGCATGTATTTGAAATAAGAGTAATGTTAGTTTCAAATTACTTTGCTTCCGCTACTTTTCAATGTAAGTTGTAATAACTTTGTTGAACTCCGATGTAAATTGATTTACTTGTGAAATGGTTATGACATGTGACTTGTTATGTTGAATCACTACGATCTTGGCTTGTATGTTGGTTGGTTTGAAATCCCTCGTGATTTCATTGGACTACCGGAGTTATATGGGCTCAAGTGCGAGAATTTGATCACTTCGGTGATTGTTTTTGTACTTGTGCTCTTATAATTTGGACGGTTCCGTTACACCACCCATCCCGTGCCATGTTGAGAACCACCCCTAGGATTTTGTGGAGTGATGGAAACCTAGGACATCAGTACCACAGATGATGTAGGGCAAATAATGTAACTTGATTTCTTTCATGTCCATTCAAAACCCTAATTTGGTTTTGGATAATTGATGAAACCTAAGTGTACTAACCTTTGTCATGAGTGAAATGCAAAGCTAGGTTAGCACACACCTGGATGGAGCTAGATGATGGTCATGGTGATGGTGATGGCCAAAAGAGATGATCCAAGTGCTCTAACTTGGAAAAGAAGAAAGAGAAAAACAATATCCTATGGGCTCAAGGCAAAGGTTTTAGGATATTTATTTTGCCGATCAAGACACAATAGAGTGCGAGATCGGATTTAGGATAGATAACCGTACTATAGAGGGGAAATCCTTAATTGCAATGGTTATCTAGTGCCACGAAGTGTGAGTCTCATTTGCATATACTTAGCACTTAGTGACATGGTAAGATGCATGAGATAGCCCTAAAAATATTTGTGAAAAGCTAACTTTAGTGCCCAATTTATTTTAGAATATTTTGGTGAAGTTAGCACTTGAAAAGGGCTTGTGCAACCTAGACCAAAATTTCTTGCTTACGGAGCAAAATTGCTTGCAGAGGATGCTCTATTGGAAAGCTTGCACGACTAGCATTTAACCAACAATTCAGCTGGCATAGCAAGAAATTTTGGTTGAGCTACAGTACGCTGGGGACCACCTATGTCAGCCAAGACAGAAAGTCATGAGAGGACCACCGCTCCATTTCCCATGCTTGTGAGGGAGATCTTAGCTCAGCCAGCAATTCTGTTGGCTCAGTAAGAAATTCTTGTTGAGCAACAGTGTTGTGCGGCCCTGCATGTGTGTGTACATAGAGAAAGAGAGAGAGTGTTCCTGCATGTGCTCAGCTAGTTTTGAGCTGGTGTTGCTGCCGTGCGGGCCTGGTTGGCACAGGGGCCCGTCGGGCAGGGTGCACTGCCTACCACACGCCTGTATCTGCTGCGGCTCGCCTGCTTTTGGAGGAGTGCATTGTCGACTGCTTGTTGGTGTCCCTCTCCGCTCTCCTCTTTGCTATTTGTTGTGACAGCTTGCACAGGCACTCCCGTTTCCACCCATTGTGCTCTTGCTAGTGGCTATCTGCTTGGGCCCGCGCGTCAGCCTGAGAGAGAGGAAGGTGCCTTATGACCATTGCCTACTCCGTTTGCTTGCGTAGCTCACTCCCACCATTTGTGAACGTTAGCCGCGCAGATGGTGGGCCAGCTAGGCCTGGGTGAGTGGGTGCCGAGGCTGGCCGGCAAGGCTTAAGGCAGCACCTTCCTCTTCCCCTTGCCCTCTCTTGACTTCTCCTTCCTTACAACTCAAGAACCCTAAGAGAAGAACAAGCTCTCCTCTCCTCTCTCACTCCCAAGGCTTTGTGCTCCATTCAAGTGAGAGATCAAGCTCTAGTGTTGATCTTGAGAGCTTCAAGAACATGTCCTCCCTCTCCTCTCCTTCTCCAAGCTTGGTGTTTATTCTTGACAAAGGATTTTGGGGAAACCCTAGTGTGTGCATTTGAGATTTGCATATTTGGTGGCACTAGGTGATTCTTGTGATTGTAGATTTCTTATTACTCTTAGTGATTGACATCACCTTGATGGTTGGTGATTTATTGATTGGTGAGGAGATTTGGTGATTGTGTCTACCCCCAATCGAGGATATATTTGTGAGGGGTTCTTGGGCTTATTCTCCGGTGAAGCGCCAAAAGCCACTCTAGTAAATTGCTCATGTCATTGAGTTACCTCAATTGTGGGTAGGTTATTGCAGTGCCCATTTATTAGGCTAGGTTTATGAAACACCTATTAGCCGCCGAACCACCAAGTGTTGGTCGACACAATGGGGACTAGCGTGTCGGCAAGCACGTAAACCTTAGGAAAAAAAATCTTGTATCATCTTGTGATTGGATTTCTCCTAGTGATTGATTGGTATTCATCTTGTGATTGGTTCATTCCTCGACATGGTGGTATAATCACCCTACTCACTCCTTCACATTCTTGCAAACTAGTTGTGTAGCAAGCTCTTTAGTGTAGCTAGTTTTGAGAGCTTGCTTGCTAGCTTAGTTCACCTAGTTGAGCTCAGTAGTATAGCTTGTGTGAGAGCTCTCAGTGAGTAGCAACTTAGCCTTGTTGTGTGCCTAGTGATCATAGGAACTAGAATTGTTGAGATAGGTGGCTTGCAACCCTCATGGAGTTAGAGAAAAATTACATTACGCTGTTTGTTGTTCTAATCATTTGCTCTAGTACTTTGTAGAGTTTTTAAATATGCTATTCACCCCCTTTATCCATATTAGGACCTTTCAAGTGGTATTGGAGCCATGGTCACCGTCTGATTGAAGGCTTAACAACCTCGGTGTCAAATTATGGCTCAAGTTGTGTTCAACCATGTGGGAGTCAAACCACCATTCTTCGATGGCACATGCTATGATTATTGAAAGAGAAAGATGAAGATGTATCTTGGTTCAATCAATGATCAAGTGTGGGATGTAATCGAAAGTGATTATGTGATTCTTGATGTAACACCTCAGGTGTTTAGCTCCTTAATTGCATTGCATTTGCATAAGCATAAGCAAGCATCATTCATTTCATGCATAAACTTTTAATATATGAAACATGCTTTGGAAACATTGCCACATATGTTTATATTTCATGTGAAGTAAGAAGTGAGTAGTGTGCAACACACAAGTACCTTATGTGCAATTTCCTTTGTGAGACATGTCAACCACTTTAGTGTAACATAATTAGCAAGTGTTATGCAACACACTCATGCAACATGTGCAACATGAGCTTGCAACATTTGGGAGAAAGTATTGAATTACTTGTTCCAAAGTATGTGACACTAGGAATTTTGTGCAACCAATGTGTAGAGTGGCTAATTAGGTCTTATAACACCTTAATTACATTTAGGGTAAGTAGTGGAGCAATGTTCATGTTGACCAAAATTACCAAATTGCCCTTCCAAATGTTGTTGACTAAGTTGGACCCCTAGAGTGATCTGGTTTGACCAATTAAAAAGTCCAGCTTAGAAATCTTGCATGGAGGAGCACCCTTAAGAAAAGTTGTAGAGAATTTCATAAGGAACAAAAGTTCTAATATAACCATCTCATGAAAATGATCAGAACATGCTCAAAAATGGCCCACAAGTTAGTATTAGAGGCTATTTTGGGACTTAGCAATTTTGGCTAAGTGTGAAGCTGAAAACCGTTTCACTGTACCTCACTTTGGCAACTTGTAACTCACAAACTAGGCCGAACCAGTCTTTGAGCCAATTGACAAAGTTGTTGTCCACACATAGCTCTACAACATTGTCAATATCACCATCACCTAGTTCTAAATGGTTTAGGAGATGTGGTGTCTTGAAAATAGGGTTTCACTCGGGTTCACTGACTGAAAACACGTTTCAGTCTCCAAGTACACCACTTTGGAGCTCTGTGGTTTCAAATCCAGGCCGAACCAGTCCAAACTCCAATTGACAAACTTGTAGCTCTCATGTAGCTCTACAAAATTGGTGTAATCATCTTCGACTAACTCGAACCGGTTTGGGAGATAATCATCGACAAAGTTGCTCTGTCAGTCACCGTTTCGGCCTCGTCGATTCAGTCGACCGTTCTTCAGTCGGTGGCCGACCGACGGCAGGGCAACGCTGACGCGTGGCCGTGCGGTGGCAGCCGTACGCTGGCCGTGGTCCCACCCGTCAGTTCACCAAGCCTTCAAGGCCGCCACGACGACGGTCTCTGCCTCACTCGCGCCACACCTCCCTCTCCCTTCCGTTCTCCCCTCCACCGGGCGGAACAACCGAGCGCAGCTCCCGCCTCCACTCCGGCGAGCTCGTGCGCGCTCTCCACCGCATTGCCGCCCACAAAAACGCGTCCACAGCTCCGCCTTGAAGCCCGCTACCTCACCGTCCACTCCACGTAGCCAATTGCGCCTCGGTAGGGTTGCATTTTCGTTTTCCGCCGCCACGGTACCTCGTCGGAGTTCCTCCGCGCGACAGCTCTCCGTGGCCAGGGGTCTCGGGGCGTCTCTGTCGCCCACTTGTAGGTGCATTAGGGTCGAGGTAGAATGGGGATGCTCATCGAGGGTTAGGGTTGGGATGTCAGGCTCACCGGCGGCGAGATTTCGCCACCATCGTGCCGGTGGTCCGCCATGCCCGACGGCGAGCACCTTACCGTGGCTCTGTCGTCCCGTTCTTGCCACCAATCGGCTTAGCTCGATGACGTGGTCATGCTCGTCCGCTCAGCTTCGCCGGTCGGCTCACCGACGGTGAGCTCCGGCGACCGCAGCTTCTCCCCTCCGCCTCTCTCTCTCTCTGACCGGTGGGGCCACCTGGTCAGTCGCACGCGCACGCGGGCGGGAGCCGTAGCAGGCCGCGCACGGGAGCGGGCCACGCCGCGAGTTTTGGGCCGCGTCGGTTCCTAGGCCGGCCCAGTAGCGAATAGGAATTATGTCATTTTATTTATTCTGTCACAGTTTTGGTTAAGTTTTGGAAATTGTAGATCTAGGGTTTTACTTGCCTAAAAATTATGAGATAAATTTTGTTAGGATCTACATGATGTGTAGTATTTTAGAGAAAATATGAATTGGTTATGTGATGTTTGGTTTCCGGGATATTTAAATAGGTCTTTGAAATGTGTTTTAAATAACATGCAAACTTGTTTAAATCATATCTTGAGTTTCAGTGTTCCAAAAATTATGAAATTTGGTGGGTAGACTAATTTATACTTGCTCTAGCTCTGGTAAAAATTTGGGCAGTAGTGCTTAAGTACTTTTTAAATTATAATGCTATCTTATTATTTTAGGAAATATTAAATGAATTTTTGTAATTTTTCTACATGTGCAATGTTCATATAAATTTTTGGAGAATGTCTTGGTACCATAAAGTGTCTAAGAAAAATATGAAATCTGTTGTTTGATACTTTTCAATATGATTTGTTAATTATACAAAAATCAGCCTTTTGGGCTTGTGAATTTTGTGTAGGGAGTTCCTGTAAATAAATTGAGTTAAAATTTTTACAGTAGCCTCTTTTTGGGTCAGAGAGTCTCTTGTAATTTTTGTAGAATTTTAGGAGCAGTTGACATATATGATTAAAATTCTACTTAATTACTTAAGTAAATTAAGAAATGAGTTTAAATAAATATTTTAGGTGGGCACACCTTACTTTCTGGTGTTTTTGTGACCTATGTGAACTTTTGGTAATATTAGTTTGGTCTTATGGGATGTTTGCCACATAAATAAATATTTAATCTTTGCAATTCTAGGTTTTCTGGACAGCTGGTAATATCTTTAGGTGTGACCCTTAATAAAAGTGTTTTCTGGAAAACTTGTGAATACCAAAATTGTAGTAAACTTGATAAACTAGCTTGTGTCAAAATCTGGGAGCATTTAGCTTAGTAGTTTAGGAGTTATTGCTGTTTTAAGTGACAGTCCAGAATTGGCTGCTCTCTGTTTGGGGAGGACAGATTCTGGAACCTTGTAATTTCGACTAGGTAAACTTTGGAATTAAGTGTTGTGGTCTGAAAATATTTTGTGGTGCATTTCTTAAGCTTTCCAGATTGTCTTAGATCATATCTTTTGGAGTTGGGAATCTCCAGTTAGGTTAGAATCCTTGAGCTGCTGTCCAGAATGTCTTACTGCTGTATTTTGGTGTTGGATGTGGTAACTTAAGTAATGTCACTCTTGTGTTTGTTAGGTGTTAGGGCCTTAACCGAAGATGAACAACTATACCTTAGGTTGAGTAGCTTAGGTAAGTACTTCTCCTCCGGAGAAGAGATTTGCACGTACTGATAAAGTAACTTGATTAGAGTATTGTTTTTATTTCTGAAATGCATTTCATTCCGAGCATGTTGCACCATTATGCATCCATAATATTTATTGTGCACTCATGCAATAGGTGTACCGGAGGGGGTAACGCTCCTCGAATTCGAGCCAGTGATCCCGGAGGAAGTCCAGGACCAGCCAGAGGAGCCAGCGGAACCAGTCGGCGGAGGAGACACCGCTGAAGACTTGCCCGAGTGCCCTGACCACCGGCCCTCGACCTTTCTGAAAGGCAAGCCCCGGTGCATGCTGAACCTACTGTTTTATAAATTAATCTTGAGTACTTTTAATTGTTTACTGCATTAAGTTGTAGGAGTTGTATGAAAACAATTGTTGCATTATACCTGTCCTTGTCCAGATATCGTACTTAATCCTATATTAGGTTTAGGCACGTGTCAATGCTTAGCCCTGCTTAGTTCGGTAGAAGTCGGGTGATTTCCGGTCATCCGCGAGATGTAGGAAGGAGTCACGAGTGGCTTTATGGTTATCGTGGATGGAACCATGCCTAAAAATAAAATTGAGACCGAGCGGGAGTTCGATAGTACAGCCGCAAGACACTTCACGTCTTGGGTGTGGAGCTATGCCCGTCTGAGTCGTTTAAGGACCGCTTCGCTGTACGTCCTTGAGTCATGTTGAACGCAGTCTAACACTTAGTTGGCTGGATAAGTCGTTCCGACCGCGAAGTCGAGTAGTATGGTTCAGGCCAGGAATCGAATGGTAGGTTGCATCTTGGAGGAGAGAAAGGATGTGCTTGGGGACATTGGCGTGAGACCAAGGGGGGGTTAGAGTCCCTATCACCTGGCAGAGTGTCGCCCTTGGGGACGCGACATTATTCGGACCCGCGATTCCTAAACTGTATAAAAGATGACCTGAGCAGCCCTCGCCAGGCGTGACTCGGTGAGTGTTAGAAATACCCCTCCAGCTGGATAGGAATTTGATTCGAATCGCCGTCGCTCCCGGTTAGTGAGCACTTAACTTGAGCAGCGACAACGTAGATCTCATTAAATGAACTGGTGGTTAAGGGAATGATACAATGTTGCCACAATTCATACCTGCTCTGGATATAATGATGATAATTGTTTGATTATAATCAAGTGCATGTTTAGTATAGGTGCTAAGATAGATGACAGGTAAATGCTAAAAATAACTGCTAGTACAGGCTATAAGAGTTTCAATTACTTATGCCTTTATGCAAAATGTTATGTCAGCTAGCCTCTTGTGTAAGCCTTGCATAATCCTTGGTGTCATCTTATTTCTGGTTTTCGACGGGTAAGTCTAGCTGAGTACATTCCAGTACTCAGGGTTTATTCCCTCCTGTTGCAGATGATATGCTCTATCAAGGCTTCTGCAAAACTTGTCTCCACCCTGCGGGTGACGAAGACTAGATCACTTGGGCGTGATCATCTTTTATGTACTTTCCTGATGCTTTTGCGGGTTGTTGATCAACAAGACTAGCAGTAGTTAAACAACTGGTGTGCGTTTGCTTCCGCTACTTTTATAAACTTGGTTTGTAATAATTGCGACTCCGTGTGTGTAAACTTATTTTAGAACTACTTGTGAAATGTAACGTATGATGTTGTATGTTGAATGATGCGATCCTGGTTGTAAGCAAGTTGGTTTGAAATCCTTCGTGGTTTCGATTGACTACCGGGATTAGATGGGCTCAAGTTCAAAAATTTGAGCGCTTCGGTGCTTGTTTTTGTACTTGTGCTCTTATAATTTGGTCGGTTCTGTTACACTTGATCCCACCAATCTCACCAAGCAAGACAAGGCTAACAACCAATGCAACACAGTGGCTCTCAACACCATCTACAATGCCATTGATTCTAAGGTGTTTGAGCAAATCAAGAATTGTGAGAAAGCTAGTGAGGTGTGGAAGAGATTGGAGGAGACCTATGAGGGCACATCGGTAGTGAAAAGTGCCAAGTTGTACATTCTCCAGGATAAGTTGACAAGCTTCAAGATGAAGGATGATAAGAGCGTTCTAGAGATGTTCCATAGATTGCAAGTGATTGTCAATGATTTGAAGGTTTTGGGTGAGAAGATCAATGATGATGATGTCTCTTATCGGTTCTTGATGTGCTTGCCTCCAAGATTTGAGATGTTGAGAATGCTCATCATAAGAGGAGGATTGAAATAGCTTACCCCTAACCAAGTACTAAGTGATGTCATGACACAAGAGACATACCATGTGAAAAGGGAGGGGGTTGACAAGGATGAGAAGAAGGAAGATGGAGACAAGAATAAGAAGAGTGTAGCATTCAAGGCTAGCTCATTATCCAAGAACAAGGGCAAGTCCAATAAAGAATCAAGTGATGATGAAGATGCTAGTGACATTGATGATGAAGCTATAGCTCTCCTTGTGCGCAAGATGGGCAAGTTCATGTAGAAGAAGGGCTATGGTGCAAGAAAGAGAAGAGATCACAACAAGGAGTATGTGAGACGATGCTATAAGTATAAGAGCTCGGATCACATTGTAGCAGATTGTCCCTACAATAGTGATAAAGATGAGGATGAGAAGAAGAAGCATAAGAAGGAGAAGAAAGAAAAGGAGAAGAAGAAGAAAATGACTTTTACAAAGAAGAAGGGAAGTGGCTGTGTAGTCACTTGGGATAGTGATCGCACCTCCAATGATGATGATGGTTGTTGGTATAAATTAACGTACATAGATAAATTTGCAAGCGCACGGATACCGCTGTAGCTTTCACTTGGAAGTATTTCAAGTATCGTATCCATAGGGAAACATGTGAGACTAACTACAGTCTAACTTAACTAAGGATATGAACAAGGTTAGGATAAATAGGAGCCTAGAGAGGATAACTAAGGTTCTCTAGTTCTGACTTGGGTAAGCTATGTCTTCTACTATTCAACTAGGGACATTACTAGAGAAAGACACAAGCAGAGGATGCTTTCCTTCGTAACCGGGTCCTACTTGGCCTACAAACAGGAGGTGGACTACAAAGGATCAACGCTGCTATATAGTGCTCAATGAGGCTATATAGTATTGATGTCACACACATGATCTACCATCGATCCGAAATGCAGGGTGTATCCATAATTAACCAATGGCTAAACACCACGCTTACACTTATGATTAATACTTTAGTCCCCCTATGTAGAGAATAAAGCACTCAAAAGAGTCACAAACCTGATAAATAATATAAACAAGATGCTTACTTGAATCAGAAGTTGATTACTAGAGAAATCTCAAAGGCAAGCTCAGATAGAACTTGGATCCACCAAGGTAAAAGTCATAGAGAGAGCACCGACAGGCTGGCACCTCCTCCATACTCTTTCCTCACTCTTCATCTCACTATTTCTATTTATAAGACTAGATCCTTTGGAGGACTAATCTTCTCTTGATAGCTGGCTCTGATCCTGATGAGGAGAATATGAATTAGGGTTTTAGGATGGCCTCTAGGGAGGGATGTAGGGGTTGCTATATATAGGCCGAGGTGGAGTAGGGGGCAAGGAATCACCACATCATCGATCCGCGTCAACTTCCTTGACCACCTTTGGATAAACCGACCTAAAACCGCCTTAAAATCAATGGAGTAGATCGTAGGAAGGAGTACGAGACTGCGGAGGGCGAGCAAGCTCCATGGTAGGTCAGCCAGCCTATGGGCTAGGCTAGCCGACCCACTTTCATGGCCATTTGGCCCAAGCTTTGACATGGTGTCTTCTGGAACCTTCTAGAGTTATCTTTCGTAGTTTTCGCAGGTTGAATCACTTATTTTCATCGGTTTGCTTGTTTGGAGTGTATGATAGTGGACCCGGAAGCCATTTTATAGATAAATCCTCCTGCATACAAATATTTACCAAAGCTCATGGAATTCATTAGTTTAAACCCATATACCTATGTTTGGTGATGGAATTAAATGTAAATGCAGGTTATGTTGATGGTTTATAATTGATGTTAATGACCGTCAACAAGCTCCCCCACACTTAACATTTGCTACCCCCTGAGCAAAGCTAAACTTAGTAATGGATCAGGAGTTGCTACAATGCTTTTACTCCTCAAAAGTACAAAGGTGTTCAATCAAAAATTCTCCTTCGGATTAAAATAAACTGATATAACTTTCAAACTTACCCATATTACCTTCAACCATGGGGCTTATTAGCCTTCACTTGGGTCTTGAGCAATTGAAAGACAGAACGATCAAGTCAAGCACTATGTCTCAAGTTCTTTATTCAACCATTGTTCTAGAGTTTTTATAAGTTTTTAAAATAAAACTCAGAGATTCCATTGTATGACACTCTCAAGTCTCTCAATATATGTGGTATTTGTGGATCCTTACCAAGGTAATAAAGATGTTATGCCTTTTTCTCTTCCTACCACTAAGGCTTATGTGGAGTTCATAGGTAGGGAGAAAGCTAGAGCATACTTGTAATGTATATATTGTAAAGTCAAACAATAGATGCAAAGAGAGTTGAGTCATACAATCAAATTAAAATGTGCATGTGTGTAGATATATGGTGGCTAAGCTAATTCTATTATGCTCCTTGAAAACATATCTCTCTTGAAACTTGGAAATATTTTTGCGAGATAACAGGGGTTATCTTATTCATCTCTCTTTCTTTTTTTCAAGAAGGCATCTAAGTATCTATTATTTTAAATATCTCGGACACTTGTCCATTTTTCCTCAACTCTTCTTCTTTTTTATGAATAACTTTTGCATAGCCCCATGTCTCTTTTCTGTAACAAAACATTGAGAGATAGCAACAAAAATTTGGAGCATTTATTTGGTGGATGGAAAACCTATCAAGCATATTTTTGTGTTCACTCCCAGTGTAGGAGTAAAACATTTTTAGGTGGATCTTGATGGAAAACATGTTTATACGTGATCTTGATTTTAAGAGTACGACAAACCTCTCATAAGGGTCAACAAAACTTGACAGAATTCAATGCAAAACCAAGCAGCATATATGTGAAAGTTTTTCTAGCCTAAATAACATGTGTAGTTCTAGTGGAAATTCAAGCTTTGTCATATAGGAACTTATCATGTAGTATTTTTGTGTTTTTCAAAAAGTAAATCTCCAGACCTTTAGTGTCACTTGGAACAAGATAAACAGCAGATCAAACCTTCTCATATCATATCTGTCAATTACCTAGACTTAGATCAAGCATATGCTACCCACGAGTTTCAAGTTCAGAGTAAATCTTTATATCAAAACAATCTTATCCAAAACTCAAGAGAGTTTAAGGCTAAAAACTAGGTACTTGAAAGGAATTACAACAAAGCAATTATTCATCATTTCTATTTTCAGAGATTATTCTAGGTTCTCTTTATTTTATTCAGCTCTTAAAAATAAATTAAAGTACACTAGACACGTCCTTTTATTTTGTTTTCAATTTTACTAGATCACACATTATTACTATAAATGATTGTCACACCCCAAAATTTCAATTTTAGGTTGTGCACAGGAAACATTAATTAAAATAAATGTTAATATTTGGATAAAATTTTCCAAGTTTAGTTTAAGATAGCGTCAATTAGTTATAGAAAAAATATGAATCTTTAACTTTTTCTAAACTAATTTGACAGGCTATTGCTTGATGTGATCCTTATTGTTTCTTTGTGTGTTGAGAGTGAGCAAAGTCTTTAAAATTCGTTTAGTGGGTCGATCTCCCTTCCTCGGCACGCCTTTATCGTTTTCTCCAATCAAATTCCTTGTTCTACGCTCAAGTTTTCGTTGGGAGCTTCCTAAATTTTTTTCTTTGTAACCCGAATCGCTCCTTTTAGTTTCTCATCGATCAATCAATCTCTACAAACTTTTTGGAAAATTTTTCAGCTTTTTTGGAACTTATTCTCACTTTTCTACGAGCGTAATCTAATTTTTAGATGCTTTAAATTATCTTATCATGAGCTCCAAATACTTTGTTTGGGTTCCTCATGTTCCATAACGTCTTTGAAAAATTTTCCCAAATTTTTGGAGCTTTCAGAGTATTTTTCACGGCTTAAATAATAATTCTGGACGTTTCTAAAATTATTTTATCAATGAAATTAATTAATTCCAAAAATAATAAAATCTCTCTTTATTTTTCAAAGCCCATGTGCAATAATTCTAATAAATCGTGTCAACTAATGGGCTTTATTGTTTATTTAGGCCTATTAGTAGAGGTGGAAGGTACAACATCAATTAGTACCATATCGCTAGTTAATGTAGATGTGGAGAGTTCTCATCCCTATATATATGTACCAACCTCTTAGGCAAAGCACACCAGAACTACCGTAAGGGTAGCCCCTGGTTTGGGAAATCCCTCGTGTAGTAAATTATATTTTTCTCCTTCTCGTGTTATCGCCGGCCAACTCCGACGACTCCTCCGGTGAGCCTCTGTTGTTGCTTTCTTCTCCATCAACCGATTTGTTGCCCTCGTTTGTCCACAGCTAAAGGATGAAGATGAGCCTACCATTACATTCCTCGTTCCCTTCCCATTCAGTTTTGTATCTTATCCTCAATCAACAGCCCTGTCGTCCTCGTGCCCTAGGCAATGTCGGCACCGTCGACCACGAGTTCATCTTGCGTGCTCCTGGGTCCTAGCCTGCCGCTTCCTATCTGGCCAAGACAATAGCCCCACAAGCACGCTGAGCCAAGCATCGTCGAAGCTGATCCTGGAGGCCTAGAACATTGTCGGACGTGGAAATTTAATGGACCAAAGCACCAGGAGCCGCTCTGCTCTTCTCCGTCACCGGTGAGACCCTCTGCATGTTCCTCTCTCCTGATCACTTTTATGTGTTGTCTTTGAAGCATCGTCAGTATCCGTAGCTTTTTATTTGCCAACCGCCCCATCTCCCTGTGCCTACTCTAGCATACGCAGCTACTCTTGCTAGAGTCTAGAGCCAATAAGCATGTTGTTTTCCATCCTTTGCCTTTAGCCAAGCAAACATGCAGAGAACTCATCAGTGCTTGCTGCTACTTCCATATATGCAAGCCAAGCTGAGCCATCTATCACTCATACAACCAAAAGACAGAACCATCATCGTGTATGCATGTGCAGCATGTGCAAGCGTACTAGTATAGTCTTGCCGAGCTAGCTTGAAGAGCAGAACGTCCATGATTAACAAGCCATCCGCACCTGTACTCTATTGCAATATACAGAGTATCAAATATATGGCTGGTATCATGCTTACCTCACCCTTGCATAGGAATCCATCTTTCTCTATTCACTCCTAGATTTTAGAGTCGGGATAATACCATAAGCCCTTACCTGCATGGACTGATCATTGAGTCTAGGCATCCTTTCCACAGTTCAATCCTCCGCCGATTTTTCATTTTAGCTCTGTTTAAGTCTGTCCTTTTTGTGTTAGTTACAATGTTTACCATGTTTGCGAATTTTATAAAAGTTAATATGATTAATGTTTATGCAACTAGCTTCTAATTAAAATTAATATAGGTTCTATACATCGTTCTTTTACAAATACATTAATTTGATTAGTACCAACTTCACTATGTTTCATTAAATAAATATAACGTGCTTAGTTTGATCCCGATTATATAAACTCGAATAGATGCTCTCACAAGTTTATTTCTTTTGCAAAGTAAAGTTTAAATGACTTAAATGATATGAGACATGTTTGCAAATAAAATATGACCAGAAACTCGGCTCTTCAATTAAAATATAAATTGACTAAATTAATATCCTTCACGTGGTTTTGTAATTAAAATAAAACAAGCATGTAGCCTTTACTCTTGTGATGCAAATCTTCCGGTAGTTGTTCCTTTTCATTCGTAGCTTTCTTTCAGCGTTCTCGTAACCGTAGCAACGAATTCCTATCCTAGAACGTTGTTTTTGTTAAGTTTTTGGTTACGATTGGTGTACTGTTCTTAGTTGTCTTTGCTTTGTTTGTTTGTATGTTCCTTTGTGAATGGTGTTTGCTACAAGTAGAAGTGAACCATACGTGAGCGCTGGAGACAAAAAAAGATGAGTGCCAGAAGTTGTAGAACGGAAGATGACGTTTGAAGATTCTTTACGCAAGTTGCTTTTGGTGAAAAGCAAATATAAGGCAAGTATAGTATGAGATCATCCTTGTTACCTATTCACCTTTAATCAAATAATTCATACTGCATGTGTCTACCTTGATTGCCACTAAGGATTTCCTAGTACTTTGATACCTTGTACCTTGATTCCTATGGATTATGCATTGGGTAGTATGAAGCTAGTGATCCACTTAAACCATGATCTTGTAACTTGACTAATGGTATATGCAATAAACATTAAAATATATATTTTTTAGCAACTTGGCTTAAGAGGGCTGGAGCCTTGGGTTTTATGGTGCTTTAGATTACTCTCCTTAAGGACTTATCTGTAAGTGATCATCCGGGACTTACAGTACAACCATGAGTGCTACATGGCTCTGGCATTAGTCAAGTATGAGGACATTTTCTAGCTTGTTAGTGGTTGCCGAAAGACATTAAGGAAAGCCTCGGTTCAAGAATGGCTTCTTGTCTCTTAGAGTGTGTATAACCTGCGTGGATGCCACTTTGTTAGAGAGCCTCCATTCGCCTAGCTCATTCTTTGGCGATCAATAATTTGTTAGGGAGAGTCTTTTGAAAGACTTCATATTGAACCCTACCGACCTTCCTTGGAAGTGGGTCAAGAGGTTGGCCGCCTTGGGCGAAAGGGTAAATCACGGCTCATGGTGAAAGTGTACAACCTCTGTAGAGTGTAAAACTGATATATCAACCGTGCTCACGGCCACGAGGGGCCGTGGAACATTTACGGAATAGATGATCACTAATGACTATTTTATTTATGCTATTCAGTATTCATATTACCTGATCATGAGTTTACTATGGGATTATGACAACTTGATGCTACTCATATGCTAAAATTGTGACAACTAAAAGCTAAATGCAGTCAAACCCGTGTCAACCTTTTGAGCCTCATGAACCCCATGTTATATTTGTTGAGTATGACATGTGCTCACTCTTGCTATTTCCCCCACACCACAGTCTATAGTAAAGGTTGCTAAGAAGATTGATGAGGACACAAAGGAGTTCCCAGAAGATTGATAGGAGTGATAGGCGTATGTTACCCCTAGTTAGCCATCCCTATGAAGTATGGAGTCTGAAGATTAGCTACCGTTCCACAAAACTCTGATGTAAGTATTAAATATGAGTATATTTTGTTATATAATAAAGCATTGTCACTTGATACTATTGCAATTTGTCGCTATATGTGTGATTCGACTTCCTGGCCACACATATAGTTAGTATTCAGTTTTGTCTTTAAAACTGGGTGTGACAATGATCAAAGCAAAGATAATTTTTTTTTCATTTATCATCATTTTTCTTACTAATTAAAAGAAACTAAAACTATAACAAAGGGGAAATAATACTTACCTTGATACATGGGAGTGTTTCTCCCCCAAGCTAGCTCTTTTAGGAAGGGTTTGGTGTCTTACATTCTACAAACTGGACTTCTCTTTGTAAAGTTTGTTGATCAAGTGCCTTGGTTTGCTCTGAAGATGAGGATTCTTGTGATGATGCATCTGTAATGATGATGCCACCTTCCACTAAAACCATCTTGGTTTTGAGTTTTGATTTTGGTTTTGGTTTTGGTTTGACAAGTTCATATCTTTGTGGAAATTTAGGGTATCAACTAAATTGCCCACAGTTTGCTTAAAGTGTGTCCTGCTCATAAAGGCAAGGTAGAGATCAAGTGCATGTGCTCTGTTAGTGGAAAAACACCAATAGAACCAAAACCTTATTTATTCTTCTCTAACCTTAGGCACATTGAACAAGATGAAGTTGATGTTGTGTGTTTTGTTCAATTATGTCATGGGTGATAAGATCAAAAGATTGAGCATAAATGTAGCATTTAAGTTCATTTGGCAAAAAAGATTGAGTTGCTTAACCTATAGAAGGATTGTCCATAAGGTATTAATCTTTACATGATTATGACTATCATCTTCCAGAGATAAGGTGTGCAACTTTTTAGCTCATTTGGTTAAAACTATGAGATCAAGAAAGTGGTGCTAGGAACAAGCTTGAAGAACTAAACATGTTGAGTTAATCCGGTTTGATCAAGTAAGTTATAATTCAAAATTGTTTGTTTCTTATTTGTGTGCCTAGCAGAATCAAGGAAAAACTTTTTAAGTAATGACTATTTACTTTAGGATGTTACCTTTGTCATTGGAGCATGATGACACCCTATGACGAAGGGTAGATGACTTTGGATGGTCCTTCCCTTTTTACTTGAAGTTTTCCTTGTTCAGCTAGCCTCACAGCTTAAGTTGTTCATAAGCTTCTTGTTTCCTAGCTTGCACCCTTTCTTTATCAACTTTTTTTCATGCCATCTTTTTGCTCTGTGATCTTTGACACTTTGTTGGATCTTCCAGTTCACTCATTGTTTCATGCCTACAAAGGATTAGTGGACAACGCATACCCAAAGGATTGTATTATGGTTTGTTGTCCCTAAATTTTGTGAATTGCTTCCATTCTAATGAAAAGAGGGTTTTGGGATTACTTTTAGCATAGAGATCATGTTTTATACAACCATGGCTCAAGGCAATGGTAACTTGCAGCAAAAGACAAAGTGAATGAACATTGATACTTACAGTGCTTTCATCTGCCTTCTTTGTGCAAAGTTATTGGGGTTCGTTATGTGCCTTTCTTCATCTCCGGTCTGAATTCATCTCGTGACTTACCCAAATGGATTTAAGAGTTTCCTATAGGGGTTAGTCTAACAAAATATCCAGTATCTATTATAGCATACTATCGGCTCAAAAATCAACCTAGACACCACGTCTAATTTGATTTAGGAAGGCATTTTAAGCTAAGCACCATGCTTAATTTAAAAGCCTTTGCAAGTAAAATCAGCACACCTTTTGGTTAAAGCATCAAACTAGACACCACGTCTAATTTTATTCAAGAAAACATTTTAAACTAAGCACCATGCCTAATTTAAAAAGGTGTACAAAAATACTTCAAAACCTAAACATATACTATAGCAAATAAAGGTAGCATGTAAGCATTATAGATATTTATTTAATTGGAGATTAAAGAACATGATTGTTATTTAACCAATTGAGCATGGCTTAAAGGTAGAGACAACTAAGATGAATTAGCAACATGGCATAAGATTTTTCAGAGAAGTTCATCCCCCACTTGAATTTTGCAAGGCAAAATCAAGTTTGGATGGATGTGATTCAATGTTGCATGATGATTGGTTGGCCATACCTTGCACTATCATCATTCATTCTTTCTGCTTCAAACCTAAAATGGTTAGTGATAGAAATACCTGAAGGAATATTCTCACAACTATATTTCTATGCTCACTTCACAAGGGCATTATAGCAAAAGGTGAAAGCTCATGTTATCTCCTAAAAGTGCTTGCTTTAGGACAGAAGCTCGTCCTTAGGAAACCTTCGAATTGTGCTTCTAAGTTGGTGAAGTGGTTTCTCCTCCAACACCAATCTTTGTGTGCCTATCTCAAGATTCATGCTAATGAGATTTGCAATATTTATGATAAACAAATGCATTTACAATCACCCTTTCAAAGTCTTTATGAACAAGAAGTATGAGGGGGTTGAAGATCTCGTGTGTGGCAATGTTGGAGAGACCAATTGATTCAGAAGATTTCTCATGTGAGCATGGATTTGATGAGGTGTTCATAAAATAACTTCATGCTCATCTATGTCATCTTCCCTTTCAAGCTCCAAGGGTGATTCTTCATGGATGTCCAAAATTTCTCTTGGATCGGTCAGGTTGATCTTATCTAAGGTCTCATCCATCCATTCAATGGTAATGACACATAAGTTCTTAATATCCTCTGGCCATTATTGTTGCTCTTCTTGGTCATCCTTGTAGTCTTCATGATTCCTATGCTTTGGTTGTCTTAGTGAATTTCTAGGATCATCATGAGTCTTAGGAAAAAGAGCATAAGAGGAGTCATCTGGGTCAAGGATGGGGTTGAATGAGGCATCTAATGTGGGCATAGAAGGGGAGAGGATAGGAATAGCTTCTAGATGGCTTGGCTCTCCTTATATGGGTTCACTAGACATACCATCCTTAAATTCTTCCCAATGTCCTACATGGGAATAAGGATGTTTTCTAAGAGATCCCTTCTTGAGAGATTTAAATTATAGTCACTCGAAGGCCTCTTATGGAACTAAAAGTTTAAGCTTTTCTCAAAATCAGAATAAAAAGATCATCCTCACAATAAATTTCAAAAGATTGAATTTCTTATTCTTTTGGAGGATTTAGATTCTGAGGTATTGATGGTTCGGGGTTGATAGCTAAATCTTGGGATTGAAGTGGTTATGATTTGTCTATAAAAACTTTCTCTTCTTGCTCGAGAGATGATTCCTTCTCTTCCTCAAGGAGTTCTTCTATGAATGCTAGTGCAAGGAGTTTTTCCACTAATTTTATCAAGCATAGACCTTGCTTCACTAGCAAACAGATGAAGGAAAGCTCCTCTAGAGGCATCATCAAGGGTTTGCACAGAATCCTTACTAAGACCCATATGAAAATGTTGAAGTAGTACAGGCTCTTGAATGGCAAGATTCAGGCTAGTGATGATGAGGTCATTAAAATGATCCCACAATGTGCCAAGAGATTCTTCTTCTTGTTGTCTAAAATTTAGAACCTCTTTTCGAAGGCTAACCACTTTAGAGATGGGAAAGAAACGTAAACAAAATTTAGAGCATAGCGTTTTCCAATCTCCTTGCATACTTCCTATGGTTTGACTGTACCAATGTTTAGCTCTTCTCATCAAAGAGAACGGAAACAACTTCCATCTTAATGTCTCGTCAGACATGCCAGTGATACACAAGCATGCAAAGGTCTGTGCAAACTCCCATAGGTGTGAGTATGGGTTTTCGTTGCCTTCTCCCGAGAAGGATTGATCCTAAATCAGTTTTATGAAACACGAGCACAGCTCATAACCAGGTGTTAGGATATGCTCTAAAGATTTTGGTGGCTCTAAGCGCGTGCTCGTAGGTGTCACCTATTGATAGATAGGAGTGGAATCCATGATAAAAAGGAAATAAATAAAATAAAAGAAAGAAGATAAAAGATAAAAGATTAAGCTAGGCTCGTAGTTAATTCAGCAACCATTTCCCCGGCAACAGTGCCAGAAAGCTTGTTGGTATAAATTAACGCACACAGATAAATCTGCAAGCGCACGGATACCACTGTAGCTTTCACCCAGAAGTATTCCAAGTATCGTATCCATAGGGAAACATGTGAGACTAACTATAGTCTAACTTAACTAAGGATATAAACAAGGTTAGGATAAATAGGAGCATTCTGACTTGGGTAAGCTATGTCTTCTACTATTCAACTGGGGACATTACTATGTGTCGGTGTAAGAAACGACGGTTCTAGCACCAACGAGTAATGTGTGTCTGCGCATCTGGGATGGTGTGCAAGAAGAACACAAGCAATTTATTCTAGTTCGGGCCAAAGAATGTCCTACGTCCAGTGGGGGAGGAGAGTCTTGTATTATCTTGCACCGAAGTGCTTGTAGTAGGGGTTACAAGCGGGTGAGAGAGGGAGGAGCTCCTAGGTTTCAAGATGTGAGTGGAAAGTGTGTGAGCGTGTGTTCGTCTATGGATTTGCTTTCTGTCTGTTTTTCTTCCTTGTTCTTTTTTTGGCCCATCGAAATGGTCCCTGCCCTCCCCTTTTATAGATGCAAGGGGAACACAGGGTTACATGTACCTGCTACATGATATTTTTCTAGGGAAGGAAGATCCGAGGCCTTTGCTCTCACCCTATAGTCGGTGATGTGCCACTGTTGGAGGAGTGGCTCCTATCCTTTGATGTTGTAGCGACATGCCCTGCCATTCGTAGCCCTATGGACGACACAGCTACGACACGTAGAGTTGTGATGATCTCTGTGGCGACGTGCCTGTCCTTCGGTTTGACTGGCATAGAGGGCCGAGGCCTCAGAAGCGTGAATTTTGCTCCGTTCGAGGGAATAGTGGACTAGAGCAGTGTTTCATATGCCGCGCAAGCATGGATCGTGCGTATAGTGCCAGTATGGGTGGCATAGTGACTAGCAGCTCTTCCCCATGCTTGTTATGGGTGACAGCATCATGATTTGACCCCTATCATTCCTGGATTGTCCGATTGGGCAGATGCAAGAACGTGGGTGATGTCATGAGGGGTCTTGAGCGCGCCAATGGGGAAGCGGCATCAGAGGCTAGTCTCAGGAGAGGCGAAGACAGATAACGTCGTCTCTAGGGCTCGGACGAGGCGGTGATGATGTTGTTGGTTGGCCTGTGCCCGAGACCTAGCGCTGAGTTCTCGAGCGAGTCAGAGGTGTTCTAAGACCCCCCCTACATGGGGCATCGGATGAAGTGAGGAGATGGGCTGGTATGGTCACGTGGCTTGCTGGAGGCCTAGCAAGGGGAGAGTTAGCCCGTAGGTCTCTTTAGTTGATTTTCCTTTAGACTAGGCAGATTAATGTTCGGTTTTGGGAGGTAGGGTGGATTTTCCACTCTAATTTGGGTATCCCTAATTATGGTACCCGACACAATAGAAAGACACCAGCAGAGGATGCTTTCCTTCGTAGCTAGGTCCTACTTGGCCTACAGATAGGAGGTGGACTACAAAGGATCAACGATGCTATATAGTGATCAATGAGGCTATATAGTACTGATGTCACACATGTGATCTACCACTGATCTGGAATGCAGGGTGCATCCACGATTAACCTAAGTCTAAACACCATGCATACACTTATGATTAATACTTTACTCCCCCTATGTAGAGAATAAAGCAATCAAAAGAGTCACAAACCTGATGAACAATATAAACTAGATGCTTACTTGAATCAGAAGTTGATTACTAGAGAAATCTCAAAGGCAAGCTCAGATAGAACTTGGATCCACCAAGGTACAAGCCATAGAGAGAGCACCGATAGGCCGGCACCTCCTCCATACTCTTCTCTCACTCTCCGTATCATTATTTCAATTTATAAGACTAGATCCTATGGAGGACTAATTTTCCCTTGATAGCTGGCTCTGATCCTGACAAGGAGAATATGAATTAGGGTTTCTAGATGGCCTCTAGGGAGAGGGGTAGGGGCTGCTATATATAGGCCAAGGTGGAGTAGGGGGCAAGGAATCGCTACATCATCGATCCACGTCAATTTCCTTGACCACCGTTGGATAAATCGACCTAAAAACCACCTTAAAATCAATGGTGTATATTATAGGAAGGAGTACGAGATGGTGGAGGGTGAGCGGGCTCCATGGTAGGTTGGCCGCCCTATGGGCTGGGCCGGCCGGCCCACTTTCATGGCCGTTTGGCCCAAGCTTCGGCGTGGTGCCTTCTGGAACCTTCTAAATTTGTCTTTCACAGTTTTCATGGGTTTAATCACTTGTTATCGTCAGTTTGCTTGTTTGGAGTGTATGACAGTGGTCCCAGGAGCTATTTTCTGGATAAATCCTCCTACATACAAATATTTACCAAAGCTCGTGGAATTCATTAGTTTAAACCCCTATACCTATGTTTGGTGATAGAATTAAATATAAATGCAGGTTATGTTGATGGTTTATAATTTATGTTAATGACCATTAATAATGGCTTTAGTGATGATGATAAGAAATCCATCAAAAAGGTGCTAGCAAGCATCACCATCAACAACAAGCCTTCCATCTTCGACACTCCATCGACATGCCTCATGGCAAAGTCTACCTAGGTAAAATATGATGTGAATGAAGATGATTATGAAAGTGATGATTGTAGGAGTGATGATGAGGAGGAGCACACCATGGAGGAGCTCTTGGACATGTGTGAGCAAGTACACACTTGTTTTGAGATGAAGAGGAAGGAGTGCAAAGAATTGCACAAGAAGGTCAAATCTCTTAAGTAATCCTTTGATGAGCTTAATGCCACTCATGAGAGGCTAATGGAAGCCCGTAAGAAGCTTGGCAAAGCTCACTCTAAGCTTGAAAAGGTTCACTCCTCTCTCCTCGAGCAAGTCAACAAGGTGGAAGCCAAGAAGGAGCAAGTGATTGTGTCATGTGATGTGGGACTAACATGTGATATTCTTGATGAATCTTTTTATAAGCCCATTATTGTTGCTCCTACTAACCCTTCTTGTAGCATTACCACTTCTACTTCACCCTTGAGTGATGGTTTCACTTGTGATGGCTCACTAATGGTGGAAAATGAGATCCTCAAGAAGGAGGTGAATGAACTCACTCGTGCTTTAGGCAATGCCTATGGTGGAGATGCCCGCTTGCTAAAGTGCTTGGGTAGCCAAAGGTTTTCTCCCAACAAAGAGGGATTAGGCTATACCCCAAGAAAGGCAAGACGACCTTTGTCACTCCCAAAGCTAGCTTTGTGAAGGGTAATGGTCGGTTTTGTAATAGATACAAGCAAGTTAGGCATATAGAGCAACATTGCAAGATTAACAAGAACAAGCAACCTAATGTATCCTCTATTAGATTTGATTCTTGTTATATGCTTGTTAAGGGTGCCAATGGTGTGAAGGCTAAGTTTATTGGTACACTAATTGCGGGCTCAAAGAAGAAAGTCATTTGGGTACCAAAGGCCTTAGTAACTAACCTTCAAGGACCTAAACAAATTTGGGTACCTAAAAAGAATTGATGTTCTTTTGTAGGTAAATTATAAAGTCGGAGGAAGGCATTGGGTGCTTGATAGTGGGTGCACACAATATATGACTGGTGATTCAAGAATATTCAATTCAATCAGTGCAAATGAGAGCAATGGAATTGATAGTATCACATTTGGTGACAATGGCAAAGGTAAGGTCAAAGGTCTTGGTAAGATTGTAATATCCAATGACTTGAGCATTTCCAATGTGCTACTAATAGAGAGCTTGAACTTCAACCTATTGTCGGTAGCTCAATTGTGTGATCTTGGTTTCAAGTGCATATTTGGTGTGGATTGAGTAGAGATTATAAGTATAGATGGCTCTAACTTGATATTCAAAGGATTTAGATATGAGAATCTATACTTGGTTAATTTCAATGCTATAGAAGCTCAATTGTCAACATGTTTGCTCACTAAGTCTAGCATGGGTTGGTTATGGCATAGAAGGCTTGGTCATGTTGGAATAAAACAATTGAACAAGTTCATCAAGCATGATCTAGTTAGAGGCTTGAAAGATGTCACATTTGAGAAGGATAAGCTATGTAGTGCATGTCAAGCCAAAAAACAAGTTGGTAACACACATCCTAAGAAGAGCATGATGAGCACATCTAAGGCATTTGAGTGGTTACACATGGATTTGTTTGGACCAACGACATACACTAGCATTGGTGGAAACAAATATGGATTTGTGATTATGGATGATTTCACTAGATATACATGGGTGTTCTTTCATGTTGATAAGAGTGATGTGTTTGCAATCTTCAAGACATTCATCAAGAGAATTCATAATGAGTTTGAAACAACCATCAAGAAAGTGAGAAGTGACAATGCTAGTGAGTTCAAGAACACAAGAGTTGATAAGCTTTGTAATGAGTTTAGGATTAGGCATCAATTCTTAGCCAAGTACACTCCACAATCAAATGACCTAGTTGAGAGGAAGAATAAAACCTTGATTGACATGGCAAGATCAATATTGAGTGAATACAATGTTAGTCATTTATTTTAGGCCGAAGCAATCAACACGGCTTGCTACTATAGCAACCGACTCTATTGACATCCCATGATGGAGAAGACACCTTATGAGCTCTTGAATGGAAGAAAGCCCAAGATTGCATACTTTTAGGTTTTTGGTTGCAAATGCTACATATTGAAGAAAGGCACAAGATTGAGCAAATTTGAGAAGAAATATGATGACGGTTTCTTGTTTGGTTACTCCAGTACTAGTAAGGCATATAGAGTTTAGAATTTGGCTAGTGCTACTCTTAAGGAGGTTCATAATGTTGAATTTGATGAAATGAACGATTCCCAAGAGGAAGATGAGAATCTAGATGATGTGAGAGATACTCAATTAGCCAATGCAATGAAGAAGATGGATGTTGGTGACATAACACCTAGAGATGTGATTGAAGTTGAAGATGACAAAGATCAAGTGCTCTCTAACTCAAATGTGCAAGCTATTGGTTCTCATGATCAAAATCAAGCTAGTACAAGTGATGCTCAAGTGCAAGATCAACAACAAGTGGCTAGTTCGTCATCTCAACCAAATGACCAACCAAGTGCAAGCAATTAAGTTCAAGTGCTCCAACCAACAAATGTTGCAAGAGATTATCCATTGCATTCTATAATTAGAGATATTTCTAGAGGTGTACAAACAAGATCAAGATTGACATCATTTTGTGAGCATTTCTCATTTGTGTCATTCATCGAACCAAAGAAGATAGAAGAAGCATTGAAGGATGTTGATTGGGTCAATGCTATGTATGAAGAGCTAAACAACTTCACAAGAAATCAAGTATGGGAGTTAGTTGAGAGGCCCAAGGGACATAATATGATTGAAACCAAATGGGTCTTTCACAACAAGGAAGATCAAGATGGGATAGTTGTAAGTAACAAAGCAAGATTAGTGGCTCAAGGATACACTAAAGTTGAAGGTCTTGACTTTGGTGAAACATATGCCCCGGTTGTAAGATTAGAAGCAATTAGGATCTTGTTAGCCTATGCTTGTGCCCACATCATTAAGCTATATCAAATGGATGTCAAGAGTGTATTTCTCAATGGCTACATCAATGAAGAAGTTTATGTTGAGCAACCTCCTGGTTTTGAAGATGACAAGAAGCCTAACCATGTTTACAAGTTGAAGAAGGATTTGTATGGTTTGAAGCAAGCACCTAGAGCATGGTATGAGAGGTTGAGGGATTTCTTACTCTCTAAAGGGTTTATTATGGGCAAGGTTGAAACCACTCTTTTCACCAAGAAGCTTGACAAGGACTTGTTTGTGTTACAAATCTATGATGATGATATCATTTGGATCAACCAATCAAGAATAGTGTGAAGAATTTGGGAAGATGATGGCTAATGAGTTTGAGATGTCCATGATTGTTGAACTTAGTTACTTCCTTGGTCTTCAAATTAAGCAAATAAAGAATGACATATTTGTGAGTCAAGGCAAGTACATCAAAGACATACTCAAGAAGTTTGGAATGGATGATGCTAAAGTTATTAGTACACCAATGGGGACAAATGGAAATTTGGATAGTGATGCTAGTGGCAACATGATGGATCAAAAGTTGTATCGGTTTATGATTGGAAACCTACTCTATTTGACTGCATCAAGACCGGATGTGATGTTTAGTATATGCATGTGTGCTAGATTTTAAGCCTCACCAAGAGAAAGTCATTTGAAGGCAACTAAGAGAATATTGAGGTACTTGAAGCATACACAAAATGTTAGATTGTGGTATCCCAAAGGAGCAAGATTTGAGTTGATTGGATATTCGGACTTCGATTATGTGGGATGCAAAGTTGAGAGAAAGATCACATTGGGCATATGTCAACTATTGGAAAGATCACTTGTGTCTTGGTCATTAATGAAGCAAAATAGTGTAGCACTTTTGACCACCGAAGTGGAGTACATTTCGGCCGGTAGTTGTTGTGCTCAATTACTTTGGACGAAGGCTACTTTGATTGATTTTGAAATCAAATTCAAACAAGTGACATTGCTATGTGACAATGAGGCTGCCGTGAAGCTCACCAACAACCCGGTTCAACATTCAAGAACAAAGCATATAGATGTTCGCCATCATTTCATAAGAGATCACTAACAAAAAGGGGATATTTGCAATGAGAGTGTGGGCACCGATGATCAACTTGCTGATATATTCACCATGCCACTTGATGAGAAGAGGTTTTGCAAGCTAAGGAATGAACTGAACATACTTGACTTCTCAAATATGTGTTGATGCACCCCCATTATATGAAATGCCTCTTCTTTGAGCAAATCAAGGTAAAATTGATTGACATGTCATTCATCCATTGCTAAAGACTTGTTTAGTGCATCTAGTCATTCCTATCATGTCTTAGGCTCATTCATGAAAAGTAAATAATTTTGATGCTTGTATGGTACCACTATTGCTTGTATGCTTAAAATGGTCTATTGGTATCACATGACATGTTTGTGGGCTATGAACCTAGTGTTTGATATAAAAAATGAGCTATAAATGTTTAACTCAACATGGTCAAGATAACCCTTGCAATGAGGTGTGAAGAAGCTTGCCCTTGGATCAAACCAAGTTAAATGTCTCTTGCAAGTGATCTAGATTGAACCAAATTAGGAAAATGATCCTCACTTCACATGGTTTCACCCCAACCTATCTAAAATTTAAGCTCACCTTTTGTGGTCATCGATGGCAAAGGGGGAGAAGTAATTCACAAAGATAAGGGGAGATAAACAAAGATAGTAAGATAGGTAAAAAAGAGATCAATTAAAATTTAAACCACGCAAGTAGGGGTAGCAACCTCATAAACTTGTATGTTGCATTTGTATGTTCATTACTGTTGGCGATCATTATCAACATATTTATACCACCAACATAATTCCAAAAAGAAGGAAAATATACATTCATACACACATATAAATGTGCTATTGACTTGTTTCCACTTGTACTGGTAGAAGTAATATGATTGAAGAAACAGAAGCCGAGAACAGGTGAAACAGAAGCAAAAGTGTGCTTTTTGGAAAGCACAAAAGAACCAAAGGAGGGGAGAAGCCCAAACCCACGACCACAACCGGGCAAGCCCACCTACCCACCTCGGCCTAGGCCCAAAAGAGAGGCAACCAGGCAAAGGAGGAGGGGGGCCGAGCCACCCCAGGCATGCACGCGCCTAGGGCATAGCCGCACCCTCCACCCTACCAGCTAGGCCCTGCCTCCGCGTGCCGACAATAATCAAGACGAGGGTTGGCAGTGTGGGGTGGATCTAGGGAATATTCCCCTCCAACCTCCTGTCCTAGCCCCAATATAAGGAGAGAGAGATCCCCCACACACACACAACACACAACACTACACATTCCACTCACTAGCTCAAGGAGCTCCACCTCCCTCCACCTCTCTTCTTTAGCTTAGGATTAGAGTAGGAAAGTAGAAGAGAGGAGTAGAGAATCTACAAGGAGATCTTGGCTCCTTGGAGGATTTGGTGAGAATAAAGTGTTCCACTTTTCATCATATTCTTCCGTATAGTCATGCTCTTATTCAATTCATATAGTTGTTGCTATGAACTAGAGTATAGTCATTTTGACATGTTCTTGATATGTGTGCTAGTCTATAGTCCATATATGATGTTCATTTCATGCTTGGCTATGTGTAGTCTACTTAGCTTATATGTGGTATTTAGACTAGTCTATAGTTTACATATCATGTATATGCTAAGTTGGCTTAGAGATTTCATGTTCATGAGTAGAACTATTTGTGTGAGGGGGTGGTGGTTCATCATGCCTTTAGGTACACCCAAGTCTCTTACCTGTCGATCTGTAGGGTCGGGGACCCGGGGGGATTTGGGTGGTCATTATATATGCGAGCGAGGTGCCCTGGTATATAGTGGCAGGTGGATGCATTTCATGTCCCACGGTTGAGGGGTAGGCGGCAGGTGGTGACAACCTTATCCATCCCTTGATCTCCCCCATGTTCGGCCAGGGTGTAGGAGTATGTAAATTATCACATGAGGTTGCTGGCAGACCAGAACTAGGTGGCCTCCCGATCCATCTCACACATACCTAGATCTATTTTGTGTACATGTATGATAACTTAGCTCATAGCAATCTAACTGTATTAGAACCATCTACTCCTGACTAGGATATTCTTTTATTCTTTATTCTTGAGTGTGGAGTCTCTTACTAGAAGTATGTGTGTGTCCACTATCTATACTACAACTGTTTTTACCCATGTATGATCATTTGGATAGTATGCACGTATGTCTGCTTTGCTCATACTCATGTCAGAATATTTGTTACCATTGTCTTCCTTTGGGAAAATATAGATAATGATACCCTGAATACTTTCAGGTGAAATGCTACAATGATAGATCCGTGCGCTTGCGGATAACCTCGGTAAACATAAAGACCTATCGGGTTGGCGTTCTTTGGTGCTGTCATTAGGATCCTCCGGTCCTAGCGGCAGTGCTAGGGAATGCCAACTCCCTAGCATTTCTAGCATCGCTGCTGAGGGTAGACCCCGTGTCTACTCTTGGTGGTGATGCTAAGAAATGCCAACAATTACATATGCTTGCTTGCATGTCACAAGTTTTAAATTTCATATCCATGCTTGTGTGGTGTAGGGCAGATTATAAAAAATGATTGATGAAATGGAAAACTAGCATGCATAGGATGATAGTTAGATGTGCCTTACATGTTTTACAAGTGATACTAGAACCTTGCTTATAATGTTGATCTCACGAGTGTTGATGGTCGTTAACGTACATTACAAACCAATAAATTTCCTTGCACGTATGCACAAATATCATAGAATAGGAGGTTATTACTGATAAATTCCATGAGTTTTGGTGATTTATAATTTTCAAGGGTGTTATCCAGAAAGTCAACAAAAGGGACCTAGGAATTAAAAATAATTCACGGAATTTCACCATAAGACATATACTAGAAGACTATAGACGACACCAGAGCGAGCCGGGGCCCTAGCCCTTGCTAGGTAGGGCCGGTTGGCCATAGGGGTGGTCGGGCGGCCACCCCCCTCTACATCCTTCCATGTGCTTCTGGAGTATTCCTGCACCGCCTTTGAGGAGTCATCTGGGTCGTCTCTTAAGTCAGTTTGATTGAAGGGCTCACGTGCATCCCACCGGGGTATAAATAAAGAGCTAGACCCTCCTTGGAGAGGGGAGAAGCCAGATCAGGTGCTAAAGAGCTAGAGTTCCAATTCCATATCTAGAGATCTAGGCTAGAAATCAAGAGTAGACTAGTTCATCTTAGGATTAGTCTCAATTAGAGATAGAGAGATAGAGTAGAAGAGCAGATTTCTAGAGAAGTTCTGCCCTGTCAGTGCTTCTCCGCTATTGTGTTCATTGGGATCAAGTTCCTTCGCAGGGGGCTTTCTTCTGAGACTCTTTGGTAATCAACTTCTGATTCAAGTAAGCAATTTGTTCGTATTGTTCTTGAAGTTTGCAACTCTTTTGAGTACTTTGATCTTGGTAGCACCTAGGTTGAAGTTGTTTTCGTAGTGTAAGTGTGGTGCCTAGGCTAGGATTACTTGTGAATACCCCCTGATTTGCTGGATAGTGGTAGCTCGCGAAGGTGACTTTATAGCTTCATTGAATCCTCTGTAGTCCACTTCCAGTTAATAGGTAAAGGTAGGCTTATGCATGCTGGTAGAGGAGAACTCTGATTTCATCCCTTATTGAAAGTTATCGCCCATTGAATGAATGATTAAGAACATAGTTTATTGGGATTGGAATTAGATAGTCCTTAGTAGTCTCCCTATTTTCACTATTATCTGAGCTTGATTGTGAATTGGGTTAAGTTTATAGACTCAGACATCGTCGCCAACCATTCCTTTGGGTTTGATATTAAAACTGGGATTATCTTGGTGAAGTGCTACAACGGTATTATATCTGTGCGCTTACAGATAGTTATCTTTTCTAGTGTGTATTTAATTTATACCAACAAGCATTTCTGGCACCGTTGCCAGGGAATGGTTGTTTTTCTCTTTGCTGAGTTGACTTTGAGTTTAGCTTAATTTTGTATTATACTTTTATCTTTATTTATTTTTAGTTTTTAAATTTAGTTTATTATTTTACCATGGAACCTGTACCTACACCTTTATATCTATACGGAGTACCACCGGGATCGTGCCTTAAGTCACTAGAATCATCTAAACCCATCACATCATCTGGCTATGGGCTATGCCCGAAATTAATTCACTTAGTTCAGAAAAATGTCTTTTCTAGTAGTGATAATGAAAACCCCTATTCCCACTTAGGTAATTTTGAGCAGACCTATGCATGTCTAAGCATTGAAGGCATGTCCAATGAAACTTTAAGATGGAAGTTTTTTCCCTTTTCTTTAACGGGAAAGGCTAAACATTAGTATAATCATCACGTTGGGAGTAGTCAAGGAGATTGGGAAGTTTTATGCTCGAATTTTTGTTTACAATTTTTCCCTATCTTTAAAGTTGTTAAACTTAATAGAGAAATCATATGTTTTGAGCAACAGAAAAATGAATCACTAGGTGAGGCTTGGGAACATTTTGATGCTATAGTTAATTCAGGCCCTAATATTGCTTTTTCCAGAACCTATGCTTTTGCAACATTTCTTTATAGGCCTTAATAGAAAAACTAGAAAATATCTTAATTTGGCCTTAGGAGGAGCGTTCATGCATATCACTGCTGAGCGTGCAAAAACTATTATTATGAACATTTTAAATGATCTTCCTGAAGAGAAGTTGTTAGAAGAAAAAGAAATCTCAATAACTGAACTTGAACTTTTGCCTGAAACATCTCAACCTTTAGCTATTGTAGAACCTGAACTACCACAAAAGGAAGAGGAAGAATTTCCGCTTCCTGACTTTTTGTTTGATATTGAGGATGATTTGTTTACTGATTTTGGAAATACCTTAAATTATCATTTGATAAAGAAACCTCAACAGCCTAGACATTTTGCAACTATAGATCCTACACATTCTAATGAATTAGATTTTCTTAAAAATACAACAAAAGAATTAATATCTATTTTGAGTGACGAGTGGTTAGAAGAATCAGAGTTTTCAAATGAAATTATTTGTAACACCCTAGAATAAAAGACAACAATGTCTTCTAGAGAATTACCACACTTCAGCACAAGAGAAAACCAATACCAACGGAGTACGCGGAAGCAACAATAATCGCAAGGATTAAAAATAAAGTCTTTATTATTCATTAGTCAATCGTAACTCAACCAAGACACACATGATCCATCATAATAGCATATGGGACAATCAACTAAACCATGGTTAAAATCACTATCATTACAACACATATGACCCAAGATATATATGACTCAAAGGTGACGTGCACACGTGCTGCTACTCCCATCCCAAGCATGCATCTTCCAAGCTCAAACACCTGAGGGGGAAAAACAACGCGTGAGGTTTATGGAAAACCTCAGCAAGTAAACTGCCTTAACTGAGTTATTCAAATCACAGTTGATTAAATATCAAATTTAACTAACATAAAGGTAGATACATCAATTGCTTTAGGAAACATGAATATATTAAAAGTGCAAATGCAAATGATGCAATGCAAATGAGGATGATGCAATGCAATTACGAATGATGCAATGCAATGCATGACTTCTCTTCTACCCACACGTCCCAACAAGAGGGAGTGAGGGCTGCAACCACAATGCTCATCAATGTGCGTTGCTGTACCGGTACTTACCGCACCAATTTGGCTACGGTTTCTTCAAATGCATATCAACGGAAAGAGTGCAAAAATATGAATGTTGCAATGTATGCACTTCAATTCATATACTTCATAGTTCTTACATTAAAGAGCTATACCACAAGCTATGAAAATAGCACACTTCAAAGTAAATAAATTACTCAATTCAAATTAAGTGGCTAGTGTGAGTGACTGAAACTTAGTGGAGGCAATTCAAACAAAACAGCTAAAGCTTGTGGACCACAGCGCCACATTTACTTGCCTTCACCGAAGATCGAAGTTGAGAGCTAAGCGCGATCTGTAGGTGCGCCACCTGATCATAAGCAAAACTCAGCACCAGCAACATCATACAAACAAAACAAACAACAAATTACACAATAAAGCGTCTGAATCCCGTCGTTTAAGCATCTACCGTCTTGCTACCGATCGTGACAGCAGCACTGTTCCTTCTCTTTTTCATAGGCAAATAACCATCCATTCAAAAATTCTCAAAAACTACCAGATGAGAGAAAAGTCCATTATATAAAACTTTGGTATTATAAGATTTAGCATAAAAGGTCTCAAAAATAGCATAATTATCCCCTTAAGTTAACTGAACATTCTGATAGTCATATCAGGACAGCAAGATCATAAAATTCATAACTGGAGATATACTTGTCCAAAAATCATGTTCTAAAACAATATGGAAAGATTAAGAAATATTCTACAACTTTTATTTAGAACACAAGTTCAGATTCGTCCACTAAGCTGACCAAAAACTCGTTAGATCTAAAACTGTTTAACAACTCATCACAAAAAACTGTCTATTTCAGATGACTGTATCTTCCTGAATACAGAGGCTATGAGGGTGCTCTTAGCGTCAAAAGAAAGATGACGAAGTCTCCTACAACTTTGTTCACAGCGCCAAAAATAATTGAGGCCACTAAGTTGCCCTAAAACAGCGATGAACAGAAACTGCATAATCTAATAGGGTTTCAGAACGTGGGGAAGATTAACCTCGGGCATTACTCCAACTAAACACCTCCTAAATAGATGATTGGATCCATGAAAATTGCTACAAAGAAGGGGATTAGGATCTGAAATCTCACCTAGGTCAATCACAAAGAGCATGATGACAAGCCTCCACCTATCCCCATCGCTACGATGGGATCGTCGTTCCGATGGAATTTTGGAGAAGGACGGCACATCGATAGCGGCAGCCCTAGTTCTCCTCTTCCTCTCCTTCTCCCTTCTATTCTCTTTCTGTTTCTCTTTCTGAGCGTGGACACAGAGGAGGTGACTCTTGGGCTGGCTAGGCTTCACAGTGGGGAAAAGAAAAGGGGGAAAAAACACGCTGCCGACCCAGTAGACTAGGAGTCGAACTCCAGATAGGTTCGGTTACTGTAGCTACGCGGTTACTGTAGCGGCGTAATAAAGTTTCTTTTCCTTTCCTTGTACTGTCTTTCCATAGCTAAAATCGTATGATCCGAACTCCAAATAAAATGTATGAGTAGACGAATGAAAAGCAATCGACAAACTCTACGCAACGGTGTTCTCTGCTCATCCATCAGAGGAATGGGTCAAATCGATAATTTTTTTTTCTCTCTCCAAAGCTAGCCATCCATTGCTAGATAAATGACTTAATCCATTTATTAAAAAAACCATATTTACCAAGCATTCTTGGGTATTACATTATTCATATAAATTCTCCATCTGTTACTATTCAATGTCAATTAGATAAATATCCTTTTGAAACTCTTTATAATCCAGTAGTAGGTGTTAATATTATGTCTGCTACATTTGCTGAACATTTATTAAAAGACATACCATTAGCCCCGACTAATAAATTATTAAAAAGTCTTTCAGGACGCATTATTCCAAGTTTAGGAATTCTCTGTGCCCTTCCTATTTATGTGAATGATTTTCGAGTCTAATTGAATTTCTACATCTTTGATGTTTGGGAGTTTGATGTGTTGATTGGGGAACCTATAGAAAGACTTATCCAAGAAAGATAAATAGGAAAAATAAATGTTAGGCTTGGGAAAGGATTTAAGCTCTCTGTGCTTATAATTCACTCTTTGAAAACTAAGGTAGAGCCATTTTCTGAGTTAGAATCAATAGAAGAGGTTAAGGTAGCATCTCTTGAAGAATTAATCGAACCAAATTTAGAAGATGATGTCTAGTTTTTCACCAATGAGGTAGAGGATGAGGATCCCACTGATCCTAAACCTCTCAATGAATTGCTAGAGCCACCTAAGCCCCTTATTGAACTTAAACCTTTGCCTTCTGGACTTAAATATGATTTTCTGAATAATGATCAGGATTCTCCTGTAATCATAAGTGATAAATTATCTCAAGAAGAATCTTTGCGCTTAATAACTATGTTACAAAAAAATCGTGATGCTTTTGGCTATTCACTCCACGACCTTAAAGGAATTAGTCCTGTTCTTTGCACCCATCGCATTCCAACTGATCCAGAAATTACACCATCTAGAGAGCTCCAGTGTAGGCTTAATAATGCGATGAGGGAGGTTGTGAAGAAAGAGGTTTTGAAACTTTTGCATGCCGGGATCATTTATCATGTGTCGCATCGTGAGTGGGTTAGTCCTGTTCAAGTTGTACCTAAGAAAGGTGGAATCACTGTTGTTAAAAATGAAAGGAATGAATTAATACCCCCAAAGAACCATCACTGGATGGAAAATGTGTATAGATTATAGAAAACTTAATAAAACAACAAAGAAAGATTATTTTCCGCTACCCTTCATTGATGAAATGTTAGAGCGTTTAGCGAATCAATCTTTCTTTTGTTTTCTTGATGTTTATTCGGGATATCACCAAATTCCAATCCACCCTGATGATCAAAGCAAAACCACTTTTACATGTCCATATGAAACTTATGCTTATCGAAGAATGTCTTTTGGATTATGTAATGCTCCAACTTCTTTTCAAAGATGTATAATGTCTATATTTTAAGATATGATTGAAGAAATTATGGAAGTTTTTATGGATGATTTTTCTATTTATGGAAAAACTTTCAATGATTGTCTTAAAAATTTAGATAGAGTTTTGGAAAGATGTGAAAAAAGCACTTAGTACTTAATTGGGAAAAATATCATTTTATGGTTAGAGAAGGAATAGTGCTAGGACACTTAGTGTCTGAAAGAGGTATAGAGGTAGACAGAGCTAAAATTGAAGTAATTGAACAATTACTTCCACCTGTGAATAAAAAAGGGATTCAAAGTTTTCTTAGTCATTGTGGTTTTTACCGTTGGTTTATAAAAGATTTTTCACATATTGCTAAACCACTGACTAACTTGTTAGCTAAGGATGTTCCTTTTGAATTTGATGATGCTTGTTTGAAATCTTTTAATATTCTTAAAGAAGTACTCATCTCTGCACCAATCATTCAACCCCCTGATTGGTCAATACCTTTTGAAATTATGTATGATGCTAGTGATTATGTTGTGAGGGCAGTTCTAGGACAGACAAAGGATAAAAAGCATCATGCCATTGCTTATGCTAGTAAAACTCTGACAGGAGCTCAACTTAATTATGCAACAACTAAAAAAGAACTCCTAGCTGTTATTTTTGCTATAGATAAATTTAGATCTTACTTGGTAGGAGCAAAAGTTATTATTTATACTGATCATGCTTCTTTGAAATATTTGCTCACTAAGAAAGATGCTAAACCACGTTTGATAAGATGGATTTTATTACTCCAAGAATTTAATTTAGAAATAAAAGATAAAAAGGGAGTAGAAAATCTTGTTGCCGTTCACTTGTCTAGAATGCAATTTAAAAATCCATAGGAATTACCTATTAATGACTCACTAAGGGACGACATGCTTTTCAAAGTAACAAAATCAGACCCTTGGTACTCGGATATTGTGAATTTTATGGTTGCAAGTTATGAACCACCAGGGGACAATAAAAGAAAACTTATTTATGAGAGTCATCAACACCTATGGGATCCACCGTACCTCATCAGAATATGTGTTGATGGACTACTAAGAAGATGTGTACTAGTGGAGGAGGGCATTCAAATCATTCAAAAATGCCACTCATCACCATATGGAGGTCATTATGGGGCATTCCGCACTCATGCAAAAAATTGGCAGAGTGGATTCTTTTGGCCAACCATGTATGAAGACACCAAGAACTTTATCCAGAAATGTGTATCATGTCAGAAGCATGGAAACATCAACACAAGAGATGACATGCCACTCACCAACAATCTTCAGATAGAGCTCTTTGATGTTTGGGGAATCGATTACATGGGACCATTTCCGAAATCAAATAATTGTGAGTATATATTGGTGGCAGTTGACTATGTATCCAAGTGGGTGGAAGCCATGCCATGCAAGACATTCCAAGAAGATGTTTGAAGAAATAATATTCCTAAGGTTTGGAATGCCTAGGATGGTGATTAGCGATGGAGGAACACATTTCACTGACAAGAAGTTTCACTTATATTTGAAAGATCATGGAATTCGTCACAACGTTGCTACACCATATCATCCTCAAACAAGTGGCCAGGCAGAGACATCAAATAAGCAGATCAAGAATATTCAACAGAATATGGTAGATGAGATAGGAACCGCATGGAAAGATCGTTTACCAGAAGCACTTTGAGCTTACCGGACTGCCTACAAGACACCATTGGATATGTCACCATACCAATTGGTGTATGGAAAGACCTGCCATCTACCTGTGGAGCTAGAACACAAGGCTCATTGGGCTATCAAGCGTTGGAAAATGGATTTTGAAGCTGCAGGACAAAAGAGAAAGATGCAAATATCATAGCTAGAAGATGTTGAGAAAAAGGTTATCATAGTTCAAAGCTTTATAAAGAAAGAACCAAGAGATGGCATGATAAGAGAATCAAGAAGGAGTTTGCACCAAGAGACAAGGTATTACTTTTTAATTCCAGGGTCAAATTATTCGGGCATGGAAAATTATGGAGCAAATAGGAAGGACCATTTATAGTGGTAAACGCGTCATCGCATGGAGCGGTAACTCTACGCACAGATAAAGGTATGTTATTTAAGGTAAATGGCCAATGTCTCAAGATCTTTCTAGAACCTATTAGACCCTCTAAGGTAGTTGATGAATTAGATTTTATTATTTTGCCTCAATATTAGATATCCTTTTTTCATTACGAGAAAATATGTGAAATAATACTTATCGGGTAGTAAATAATAATAGAAGACACAGCGCACGAGATCACCCCGAGGGGATGACCTGTGGGGCCGGCCGGCTAGGCCTATGGCCGCCCGGCCACCTACCTCCTTGTCCCCCCTCATCTCAATCCTTGCGAGTCTTCTACACCCTTCCTCGTCCAAATCCTGTAGATTTAACTGACAAATCACATATTCTTCCGTACATATCCATTACTCCCTAGATTTTGACCCATTCTGCAAGCCAAACCCTCATATAAATACATACCCATGCCTCCTTCAACCACATCCTATTCAAGCCTCCTCTCCTCTCCTTAAAGAAATTCTGCTCCTTTCCATCTCCAAGCTCCAATGGCCGGAAAAGAGATCGTCGTCTACAGATCTGACCTTAAGCAGATCTAGTCAAAGGAAGAAGCTCTGGCCATCATCCCTGTGCTAGATCCCAAGCCTCTCGCTATCATCTCGCTGAAGCAGCTGGCAATAGTTCCTCCATGTCATCATTATGAGCAAGCTTATTTTGCTTAAGCTCGCCAGCCCGCTCTCCCATCACCTCCTACAAAGCTGCTCCTAAAAGGCCCGAAAGTCGCTATCCCTCAAGGCACCAACTTGCTACCTGCTGCAGAAAATGAGAAGCTCATCAAGGTGACTACCAATAGATTCGGGGATGTGACTTGTGCAAAGTACGCTACCTCTCGCGTCTCCCTTGATGGAATCCGTGCACCTCCTAGCCAAGTCAAGTATGTTGCTCCAAGAGAAATTGGCAAGAGATTTGCTGCACCCCAGATTGAGAGAGAAGCAAAGCGTCCAAGGATGACCATGGCTATGATGGAAGAAAAGTTTAATGCTCTCAACTAGACGGTTGAAGTTATGAAGATATCTAGCAATCTCCAAGCCGGTTCAATCACCAACCTGCAGAATCAGCGGTCCGATGATCTTAAGGAGATCCGTAGGTTGACTAGGATTGTAGCTGCGCTCTCTGAGAAGAATAAGAATAAGGAGTAGATGTCTTAGTTATCTTAGCAATAAGGCACAAGTGTGTTAAATTAGTTTGATTTAGGTTCATAATTTAAAGTTAAGTTTATGATTTGCTCGGTTTATTAATTATTGTATTAGCTTAGAATGAATAAAGTGCCTTATTATTATTATTATTATTATTATTATTATTATTATTATTATTATTTTGTTATGATTGCATGTTCTCTCTATTTTTAGTATGTGCTTGTCTCCACATGTTGTGCAGAAAAGTTATACAGGAAAACAAGTGTGGGGGTGACACACCACGACCACAAAACAAAATTTATCACGAAAATTATGCAATTCGGAAGATAATCGATCGAGGACCATGTACGGAAAAGTGGGCCTCGAGGGGACCCCTTGGGTGGCCGCACAGCCAGGCTCATGGCTAGCCGGCCCACCACCTCCTCCTCTCTCACCTCGCTTCGTCCACAGTCAGGTTTGAGCCCAATATACTTTAATTATATATATTTCGTCTTTCATTTCGATTCGAATTGAAAATCACATGTTAAAACACTTAAATAGATAGAAAAAATTATTTAATTCATGACTTAAGAATAGACTCACATAATACTTTTCCTGGTAAACATGTTACTGTTGGGAACTAATTATTAGGGACTCCATGATTACTTAAGTTGTTGAGGAATATGAGATAGTAGAATAATAAGAACTTGATTCTTGATGTCTTGTCTTTGAAGAAATTTTTATTTTAAAAGTAAAAATAAATAGCATTACCTCTCCTTAGTAGTAAAAGCAATGTCCTACTAGAGCCATATATAGGATAGATAAACCTTCTACAATTCATTGCTTGTATTTGTGTTGAGTTTGGTCAAACCTTGTTGACCCTTGTTGAGGAATTTATCATGCTTTCAAGATCAAGATCACGTACACTCCACATATTTCTGCTGCTCCTACACTGGGAGTACGCAAAAACATGCTTGTTCATCCACTTAAAAATGTTTTACTCCTACACTAGGAGAAACCACAAAAATATTTGTTAGGAATAAATGCTTTGAGTTCTTTGTAATTGTCTTCTCTTCAAATTCCAAGTGCAAGAGAGAGGTATGTGGCTATGCAAAAATAAAGTATAAGAAAAATGGACAAGTGTCCAAGTAAGTAAAAAAAAGAGAAAAAGGAAAAAAGTATGAAAAGATAGCCCATATGCACTAGAAAAGTTTTTATGTTTGAAATAAGAGAGACAAGTTTCTAAAGAGCATAGTAGAATTAGGTTAGCCACTATATATATTCCACACACATGCACATCTTGATCGAAGAGTATGGCATCTTTCTCCTTGGATCTTTGTTTTGACTTTACAATATATGCAATACAAGTATGTTCTTACATTCTTCATACCTGCCTAAGATCCACATAAGCTTTTTACAAGTAGGATAAAGAAGGCAATCATCTATGCCTTGGTGAGGATCCAAAAATTATACATATATGAGTGATTCAAGAATACTACAAGAGGAGAAGGTAAGCTATGTTTTGTTTTCAAAATTTTAAACTAATTCTCCAATTGACTTGACTGAAGGAAGAGAGTAATTTGTTTCAATTGTTCTGTTCTTCAACCGCTCAAAGATTTATGGTAGATACTTTGAATCCTGCAGTACATGAATAACTAGGAATGGTTTTGTGTTGATATTTTGTTCTAGAGTAATGTCTTAAATAATTTATTCTGTGAACCAACCTTTTCTCGAGGACGAGTAAAAGCCTAAGTGTGGGGGAATCTTATTGACGGTCATTAACGTACATTACAAACCAATAAATTTCCTTGCATGTATCCACAAATATCATAGAATAGGAGGTTATTACTGACAAATTCCATGAGTTTTGGTGATTTATAATTTTCCACGGTGTTATCCAGAAAGTCGACAAAAAGGAACCTAGGAATTAAAATAATTCATGGAATTTCGCCGCAAGACATATACTAGAAGACTATAGAAGACACCAGAGCGAGCTAGGGCCCCAACCCCTGCCAGGTGGGGCCGACCGGCCATAGGGGTGGCTGGGCGGCCACCCCCCTCTACATCCTTCCACGAGCTTCTAGAGTATTCCTGCACCGCCTTTGAGGAGTCATCTAGGTCATCCCTTAAGTCGGTTTGATCGAAAGGCTCACGTGCATCCCACCAGGGTATAAAATAAAGAGCCAGACCTCCCCCTGGAGAGGGGAGAAGCTAGATCAAGAGCTGAAGAGCTAGAGTTCCAATTCCATATCTAGAGATCTAGGCTAGCAATCAAGAGTAAACTAGTTCATCTTAGGATTAGTCTCAATTAGAGATAGAGAGATAGAGTAGAAGAGCAGAGTTCTAGAGGAGTTTCAGCTTGTCGGTGCTTCTCCGCTGCTATGTTCGTCGGGATCAAGTTCCTTCATAGGGGGCTTGCTTCTGAGACTATTTAGTAATCAACTTCTGATTCAAGTAAGCAATTTGTTCGTATTGTTCTTCAAGTTTGCAACTCTTTTGAGTACTTTGATCTTGGTAGCACCTAGGTTGAAGTTGTTTTCGTAGTGTAAGCGTGGTGCTTAGGCTAGGATTACTTGTGAATGCCCCCTGATTTGCTAGATAGTGGTAGCTCACGAAGGTGACTTTATAGCTTCATTGAATCCTCTGTAGTCCACTTCTAGTTAATAGGTAAAGGTAGGCGTATGCATGCTGGTAGGGGAGAACTCTGATTTCATCCCTTATTGAAAGTTATCAACCACTGAATGAATGATTAAGAACATAGTTTATCAAGATTGGAATTATATAGTCCATAGTAGTCTCCCTATTTTCACTATTATCTGAGCTTGATTGTGAATTAGGTTAAGTTTGTAGACTCAGTCATCGTCACCAACCGTTCCTTTGGGTTGGATATTAAAACCGAGATTATCTTGGTGAAGTGCTACAACGGTATTATATCTGTGGGCTTGCGGATAGTTATCTTTTCTAGTGTGCATTTAATTTATACCAACAACGAGGTATCTAGTGTTTATGTTTTGCAAGTGCTATCTAACTAATCATGGTGCTAAGGATGGTGTTCAAATGGCAACTCCAATTGGTATCACGCTTCAAAGGTCCATTCTTCTTTACACCTTAGCATCATTTGGTGGACTTTACTCTCCCACACTTTATAATCCATGCATATGTGCAAGCTTTCAAATCCAAACTCTTAGCACATATGTAGGGGGAGCCAATGCTACCAATTCAGATTTATGAAACTTGTCCATATCCTTTACACATGGTAAAATGCTTAGGCAAGCAACATGAATCCAAAAAGATTTTATTGAATATCTTTGTGAAAAGGTTGTCATCAATTACCAAAATGGGGGAGATTGAAAGCCCTAGTTTGGCTTTGGATAATTGATGAAACCTAAGTGTACTAACCTTTGTCATGAGTGAAATGCAAAGCTAGGTTAGTACACACCAAGTTATAGAGCTAGATGATGGTCATGGTGATGGTGATGGCCAAAAGAGATGATCCAAGTGCTCCAACTTGGAAAAGAAGAAAGAGAAAAACAAAATCCTATAGGCTCAAGGCAAAGGTATAAAATAGGATATTTGTTTTGTTGACCAAGATGCAATAGAGTGCGAGATCAGATTTAGTATAGATAATCATACTATAAAGAGGGGAAATCCTTAATTGCAATGGTTATCTAGTGCCACTAAGTGTGAGTCTCATTTGCATATACTTAGCGCTTAGTGACGTGATAAGACACATGAGATAGCCCTAAAAATATTTGTGAAAAGCTAACTTAAGTGCCCAATTTATTTTGTAATATTTTGGTGAAGTTAGCACTTGAAAAGGCCTTGTGCAACCTAGACCAGAATTTCCTCCTTACGGAGCAAAATTGCTTGTAGAGGGTGCTCTGTTGGAAAGCTTGCACGACTAGCAATTAACCAGCAATTCAGCAGGCTCAGCAAGAAATTCTGGTTGAGGTACAATATGCTAGGGACCACCTAAAACGGTCTCGATTTTCCTCGAAGGGAAAATCCACAAATACGATTTATAATGCAGTAGATCATGAGAGCAATCCATCACATTATCAATTATCAGCTGATATCATAGTCATACATCATAGATTTACAAGTTACAAGGCTTTACAACACTGGTTAACACACCTATTACATCGATTAATCTAGCAGAAACACACACACATCTTCATCAGAGTCGCTGTAGCGCATCGGCGGGTGAAGGCTCCTCCTTCACGGCAGTCATCAGAGTTGGCGTAGAATTTCAGCGGGCGTAGACTCCATCTTCTCAACCACACTTGAGCTTAGGCACGAGACCATCTACTCCTAATCCAAGTCCTCATAGTCGTCATAGATTTCATCCAAACCTGTCCAAAATCTATCAGTACGATTTTATACTGGCCACTGTCTCCCACCCTATGCTTTTGCGCATGCTTTGTGGTAGGTGGAATGCAAGGGTAGAAGAAAAGGCCTATATATGGCTATAGGTTTCCTATGCAAGTTCAACAAGATTTTATAATAATAGTGCATCAAGTTTTTATCGATCCCAAACACACGTTCTCCCATCCCATCACACACATCTCACCACACTCTCACACTCTCTAGGCGGCAAGGATGACTCCCGCTCGTACCTTGCCTCAACTGCCAAAGCCGGATCCAACACCAAAACCTAGGGGAAAGGTAGAAAGGACTCCTCTCACTAATCAAGTGAAGCGTAGGTCATGGGAATGTCCATATCCGAGGACGCGGCTATACGTATAGATCGATCAACTCTGCAGAGCATGTACACCTGGTAACCCACAAGATCACCATCATCGGCGGTGCCCTGCCTAGGCTGATGCCGACTGCCTCCTGTAACACCTCAGGTGTTTAGCTCCATAATTGCATTGCATTTGCATAAGCATAAGCATGCATCATTCATATTATTTTATGTGGTTGCAACAAATGTGATTGTTTTTAGAATTTTGTTTGGCTCACATCATGTGACACTAGGTAGTTGGTGTAACAAAAGGGGAGAGTAGCTAATTATGTCTCACAACACCTTGGTTATACTTAGGGTCACTAATGGAGCAAGGTTCATGTTGACCAAAATCACCAAAATGCCCTCCAAGGTGTAGTTGACCACCATTTAGCCCTAGGATGCTCTAGTTTGACCAATTAAAAAGTCTAGCTTAAAGACCTTGCATGGAGGAGCACCCTTAAGCAAAGTTGTAGGGAATTTTATGGGGAACAAAAGTCTCAATATAGCCATCTCATGAAATTGGCCAGAACATGCTCAAAAAATGGCCCACAAGTCAGCTAGAGGGGCTGTCTCAACACTTAGAATTTTTCTAAGTCTCAAAAGTGTCCCTCCAGTTTTACTGTGACCTACTTTGGAAGCTTGTAGTTTGCAAACCAGACCAAACCAGCCCCAACTCATGTTGACACTTTTGTAGTACTCATGTAGCTCTACAACATTGCCAACATCACCATCACCTAGTTCTAAATGGTTTAGGAGATATGGTGCCTGGAAAAATGAGTTTCAGTTGGCATAATGGACTGAAACTAAGTTTTAGTTTCAGGGTACTCCACTTTGGAGCTCTGTAGTTTCAAATCTAGGCCGAACCAGTCCAAGCTCCAATTGACAAATTTATAGCCCTCATGTAGCTCTACCATTTTGGTATTATCATCCTTGGCTGAATCGAGCTAGATTAGGAGATGTGGAGGCTGGAAAAATCACTGTCAATCGGCTAACGCAACTAAAACCGGAGTTCTGAACTCCATCTTCGCCGACCAGTGACAGGGGGTGCTCGACGCGTGGAAGCCACGCGTCGGCCGCCTGGCGACTTGGTGAGGCGTTGTCAAGCTCTAGCAGGACCACGCGGCTTCAAATCCTCCGCCTTGGCCTCACTCCTTCACCCAACCGCGCGGAGAGCACGAGGTTGCCACCGCTAGCACCATTGCCGACCCGGAGCTCGCACTCGAGCGTCATAGCTTCACCACCGCCCCACTCTTCAATTCACCTCGGCCACAGCTTTGCCTTGGACTCCTCTACCTCCTCCACCTCTTGCCGAGCCGATTGCGTGGAGGTAGGGGCCTCTTGGCCGATTCCGCCATTGCCACCATGGGCGACCCCCTTGCCAGAGTTGGGCGCTCTGTGGCTAGGGTAGTTAGGGCCTCTCTCCATCTCCCTTCTTTACCTCAATCAGTCCGCCTAGTTGCAGTGAAGCTCGTACCGAGCTCAGATGTGACCGTGCGGCCTCACCGGTGGCGGCGCACCGTCACCCAACCCTCACCGGCCGCCGCTCATGACGGCGAGCCCCTCCCACTCCAACCCAAGCCTTCCTACTTGCACGAATCAAAGCGCCGCGTGACGGGGAACGCGTGGGTGGGTTCGGTTTCCCGGGCGAGCTCCACTCTGACGAGCTCGAGCTCGCCGGAGCACGCAGTTCGCCACGCCCCTGTCTCTCTCTCTGACGGCAGGTCCCGCCTGGTAGACCCACGCGCGCGCGGGTGGGATGGCCTGAGCAGGCTACGCGCGTAGATGGGCCGCGTCCGCGTAGGGGCCGGCCCAGTAGCGAGTTGGGCTCGGTTTTTGTTTTTCTTTGCATATTTGTCACAGATTTTAGTGATGTTTGGAAAATGTAGATCTAGGGTTTTACTTGCCCAAAAATTATGAGATAAATTTTGTTAGGATCTACATGATGTGTAGTATTTTAGAAAAATATGAATTGGTTATGTGATGTTTAGTTTCTGGGAGATTTAAATAGGTTTTTGAAATGTGTTTTAGATTGCATGCAAACTTGTTTAAATCATATCTTGAGTTTCAGTGTTCTAAAAATTATGAAATTTGGTGGGTAGGCTAATTTATACTTGCTCTAGCTTTGGTAAAAATTTGGGCAGTAGTGCTTAAGTGCTTTTTAAGTTATAATGCTATATTGTTATTTTAGGAAATACTTAAATGAATTTTAGTAATTTTTCTACATGTGCAATGTTTTTACAACTTTTTGGAGAATGTCTTGGTACCTTAAAGTGTCTAAGAAAAATAGGAAATCTGTTGTTTGACACTTTTTAATATGATTTGTTAGTTATACAAAAATCAGCCTTTTGGGCTTGTGAATTTTGTTTAGGGAGTTTCTGTAAATAAATTTAGTTAAAATTTTTACAGTGGTCCCTTTTTGGTTCATAGAGTCTCCTGTAATTTTTGTAGAATTTTAGGGGCAGTTTACATATATGTTTAAAATTCCACTTAATTACTTAAATAAATTAAGAAAGGGGTGTAAATAAATATTCTAGGTGGGCACACCTTACTTTCTGGTGTTTTTGTGACCTATGTGAACTTTTGGTAATATTAGTTTGGTCTTAGAGGATGTTTGCCACGTAAATAAATATTTAATCTTTGCAATTCTAGGTTTTTCTGGACAGCTGGTAGTATCTTTGGGTTTGGCCTTTGATAAAAGTGTTTGCTGGAAAACTTGTAAATACCAAAGTTGTAGTAAACTTGATAAACTAGCTTGTGTCAAAATTTGGGAGCAATTGGCTTAGTAGTTTGGGATTTATTGCTGTTTAAAGTGACAGTCCAGAATTGGCTACTCTCTGTTTAGAGAGGACAGATTCTGGAACTTGGGAAATTCGACATGGAAAACTTAGGAATTTAAGGTTGAGGTCTGAAAATGATTTGTAGTGCATTTCTTAAGCTTTCCAGATTGTCCTAGACCATAACTTTTGGAGTTAGTAATCTTCAGTTATGTTAGAATCTTTGAGCTGCTGTCCAGAATGTCTTACTGTGGTAACCTAAGTAATATTACTCTTGTGTTGTTAGGTGTTAGGGCCTTAACCGAAGAGGAACAGCTGTATCTTAGGTTGAGTAGCTTAGGTAAGTATTTCTCCACCGGAGAAGAGATTTGCACATACTAATAAAGTGACTTGATTATATTATTGTTTTTATTTCTGAAATGCATTTCACCCCGAGCATGTTGCACCATTATGCACCCATGATATTTATTGTGCACTCATGCAATAGGTGTTCCAGAGGGGATAACACTCCTCGAGTTCGAGCCAGTGATTCCAGAGGAAATCCAGGACCAGCCAGAGGAGCCAGCGGAACCAGTCGGCGGAGGAGACGCCGCTGAAGACTTGCCTGAGTGTCCTGACCACCGGCCTTCGACCTTTCTGAAAGGCAAGCCCCGGTGCATGCTGAACCTACTGTTTTATAAATTAATCTTGAGTACTTTTAATTGTTTACTACATTAAGTTGTAGGAGTTGTATGAAAACAATTGTTGCATTATACCTGTCCTTGTCCAGATATCGTACTTACTCCTATATTAGGTTTAGGCACGTGTCTATGCTTAGCCCTGCTTAGTACGGTAGAAGTCGGGTGATTTTCGGTCATCCGCGAGATGTAGGAAGGAGTCACGAGTGGCTTTATGGTTATCGTGGATGGAAACATGCTTTAAAAATGAAATTGAGACCGGGCGGGAGTTCAATAGTACAGCCGCAAGACACTACACGTCTTGGGTGTGGAGCTATGCCCGTCTGAGTCATTTAAGGACCGATTCGCTGTACGTCCTTGAGTCATGTTGAACGCAGTCTAACACTTAGTTGGCCGGATAAGCCGTTCCGACCGCGAAGTCGAGTAGTATGGTTCAGGCTGGGAATCAAATGGTAGGTTGCATCTTGGAGGAGAGAAAGGATGTGCTTGGGGACATTGGCGTGAGACCAAGGGGGGTTAGAGTCCCTAGCACCTGGCAGAGTGTCGCCCTTGGGGACGCGACATTATTCGGGCCTGCAATTCCTGAACTGTACAAAAGATGACCTGAGCAGCCCTCGCCAGGCGTGACTCGGTGAGTGTTAGAAATACCCCTCCAGCTGGATAGGAATTTGATTCGAATCGCCGTCGCTCCCGGTTAGTGAGCACTTGACATGAGCAGCGGCAACATAGATCTCATTAAATGAACTGGTGGTTAAGGGAATGATACAATGTTGCCACAATTCATACCTGCTCTGGATATAATGATGATAATTGTTTGATTATAATCAAGTGCATGTTTAGTACAGGTGCTAAGATAGATGACAGGTAAATGCTAAAAATAACTGCTAGTACAGGTTATAAGAGTCTCAATTACTTATGCCTTTATGCAAAAATGTGATGTCAGCTAGCCTCTTGTGTAAGCCTTGCATAATCCTTGGTGTCATCTTATTTCTGGTTTTTGATGGGTAAGTCTAGCTGAGTACATTCCAGTACTCAGGGTTTATTCCCTCCTATTGCAGATGATATGCTCTACCAAGGCTTCTGCAAAAATTATCTCCACCCTGCGGGTGATGAAGACTAGATCACTTGGGCGTGATCATCTTTTATGTACTTTCCTGATGCTTTTGCGGGCTGTTGATCAACAAGACTGGCAGTAGTTAAACAACTGGCGTGTGTTTGCTTCCGCTACTTTATAAACTTGGTTTGTAATAACTATGACTCCGTGTGTGTAAACTTATTTCGGAACTACTTGAGAAATGTAACGTATGATGTTGTATGTTGAATGATGCGATCTTGGTTGTAAGCAAGTTGGTTTGAAATCCTTCGTGGTTTCAATTGACTACCGGGATTATATGGGCTCAAGTTCGAAAATTTGAGCGCTTCAGTGCTTGTTTTGTACTTGTGCTCTTATAATTTGGTCGGTTCTGTTACACCTCCCAACCGGTACGGTACCACCCTACCACTCAGCCCTGGCCCACCCCGGAGTCCACCGAAACGCTGAGACTATGAGACATAGTACCGGGCCCCCAAGGTCACTACGTTGTCTTAGGAGGGTGTGGGCCCCCATGCCCGTACCTCCCTACACTATCACCTTCCAACCTAGTAGTAGTGGCACCGCCCTAGTCAGTCGGGTAATCATCTCCCGCCCATCGGGAGCGAGTGGTGTGCACGAAGGGTCCCATGGTTCCGGTTCTCAAGACATACCAGTCCTTAGGGGGACCAGACATGATATCTTCTCAAGGGGATAACCAACACCACATGCCTCAACGGCACCTCTACCGGGGATAACCAACACCTCGTCTACTCGCACATGCACCCGCCACAGGTACCTCTCTTGAGGGATGCCCAGGTCGCACCCCTCCGGCATGACTTGCCCCAAAGACTCGTCGTAGAATCCTGTCCGATCGACTCAACCCTCACCACACACCCAAGACGCATGCCAAGATCTCTCCAAGTTCAATATCCAGTTTTACCAAGTTATCGGCACCACGTGCCTTATCCACTCACGTTATCCCTTCACCAAGCGTCACATCACATGTATAATGCATAGTGAAAGTAAAGCAGTAAGTAGAATGCGAGCGTCTAGCCTAACAGCGGGTGTGCAGGGGAATAGGTTGCGACAAGGTAATGGCTCACAAGCAATTTACCATGCAACCTATCATAGTTCATTTGTATAATAGTAAAGCACTAGCATCTACATTGTAGCATGCCTAATAGGATTCTATGAGGTTGGGTGGGACGTGGCACCTGTTGACTGGTTGTTTCTATTTAGTCGGTGTAGACAATCGGCAGGTGCCTCCACCTCCAGGGTTAGCTTCACTCCATGGTCCCTTTTCCAAAGATGATGTACGTAATCTACGGATCATCACAAAGAGCCAAAAGAAGAACCAAATCCACTCATACATGGCTATGAATTCAAGAATGGCTAGGGAATAGGGTAGGCACAAGGTGGCTTAGGTCATGGCTAGGGTGCCATGGTGGAACTAGGTTCATCCTAGACACATGGTCGATGGGCTCCTTATGATGGCATCAGGTTCTCATGGTAACAGGGGTTGGATTGTCGAAGTTATGTCAAGCTAGGTTTGGGTAAAAGCGGGACTTATCACGTGGAGGTTGAACTATTCTAAGGGTTGGAAGTAGGTCAGTCCTAGCATTACCATGCTCCATGCCGAAGGTAGGTTACATAGCTGTAGGATATATGAGGATCCACTTGGTCGTGTTGTGGCCAAGTCATGGTGGTTCACGTGCAGGTTCGAGCAGAGCTGAGACACAGACGCATGCCTCCCAAGTGGGAGGGCGAGGGTCGGCTTAACAAAGGTTAGAGAGGGCGGCCTAAGTGTACATGCCACGTATCTACGACTATTGTTAACACGCGATCAATGAGATCCCAAGGGCTTGTGGATGGTAGGTCACTTGATGCGGGTAGGGCTCAATGCCAGCAGCGTAGCAACGTCGTCGTAGACACTTCATGGGGTTTTCATTCAGGGCTTGTCATAGACAAAGTAGGGGTTGGCCATGATTGCGGTTCGTTCACCAGCTTCGGCTCCTTGGTCATGGTGATGCTGGTGTTGCGGTGGTCGTACGTCCATGGCTTGTGCATCGACGTGCTGATTGCTGAGACACCGCAACCTGTGTGCGTGCATGCTTCCAAGCGGTGGCTGTCGACGGTGCACGCTGCTCAGTGCTTGTGCGTGAGCGCGCCGGCATGCTGGTGGTGTCCCATGTACCCTCCAAGGCTTCAACTTTGGATGGACAAAGTGTGCTCGGGTGGTGGCAGCAAGGCCACGATGGCCGCGCGCACTGCGCGTGCGTGCTCATGCTGTGGCTTCATCCAAGGGCATGGCATGGAGCGCTCATGTGCTAGTGGCGTCTTGGCCGAGCAACACTAGTTTCAAACCATGGCGACGACTAGTGTAGTGGTTGTGCTCGATCGTGCTTGTGTGGGTGAGATGCTCAAGTGTGTGGTCGTGACCGTGAGCTGTCTGCGATGATGGTGATGTACCAGAGTTCACACGGTGGTGTGCGAAGGCATGACCGTGTGTTACCGCGTCCAGGGGTGCAAGCGTGACAGCGCTCTGGCTGCACGGCGGCCGTGTGGGTTGTGGTGAGGGTGCGGGCTGCGTGAGCACGCAGGTGCCGAGGAAAGGTCGATGACATGGTCATGGGTGGTCGGTGTCGTCGTGGCCGAGACCCCCGGGCTAGTGTAGCTGAGTTCAGGCAGCGACCAAGGTTGCGCCTTCAGACAGAGCATGTGTGCATGCAAGGTCGCGGTCATGGCGGCCGCCCTAGGGAAGATGGCAAAAGGGCCAGTCTTGGATGCTAGCTACAAGGTAGCCGATGTCCATGAGGGAAATGCAGTGAGCTCGTGATCCGGTGCTCGTGGCCTAGGCGAGAGGCCGACGACGCGAGGTGTGCCTGAAGCCAGTTTGCGTGCGTGGCTTGGTGAGCCGCCGGAGGCACGACAGCGCGTGATGTGCGTACTGCGCTCAGCGGCTTTGCACTTTTGTGGCAAGAACAGCGACATGAAGGGCTGAACACATGGTAATGGCATTCACAAAAAGGTCGTGTCTTGTGTGGCGTCACGCTGCCGCGGTCGTGGGTGACCAGCACCGGCAGCCCTGTGTCGCCGTGCATGATGTGCGTGTGCGAGTGCGCTATTCGCGTGCGTGATGGTGCTTGGCCGTGGGTGGCCACTGGCGCGGTATGGCACCCCTGTAGGGAAACTCGCTGGCACGATGGCCGGGACAAGTATAGATATAAGAACATGGCAAAAGGTGGGTGCTTCGGGTCGGATGTGCTCACCGGAGGCTCGGGAAGGGCGGTTTGTGCGGTGCCCAGAAGATTCAGGGCCGGAAAATGGAGTGCACTGGCGTGGCATGGGTGCAGGCATCTCGGCGGTCCGTGCGGCTCCTCTCGGTGTCTCGGCTTCAGCGACGTCATGCGGACCATGTCGATGACGGGCTAGAACATGGCCGCGATGGTGCAGCGTGAGGGAGCCGCTCGGCGTTCTCCTGGTCACGGCATGCTTGATGACAAGGTGGCGGCGGGCTCTGGTCTACTGTGCCAAGGAGGGAGCACGGTGCGGTTTTCCTTGCGGTGAATGAACAAAGCACGAAGGCCAATCAGTTAAGGACGATGACAGGGAAGGGGAAAAATGGGAGCTTTTGGCAAGGATGATGCTCACCAGCACACAAGTTGCTCAACGGTTGACACAGAGAGGATCGTGGCCAAGATAGATGATGGCTCATGGACAGGCGTTAGGAGCTCCGCATGGTGGCGGTTCAAGGCCGAGACGGTGGCGTCGGTATCGCGCGTTGTGTACTAGAGGCGAGGTAGTGGAGAGGAAGGCGTCGGCTGACGCAGCTCCACCATGGCCTGGTCCTTTGAATGACTCAACGACGTATGGCTGCAGCGCGGCGCAGACAGGGCGAACTCCTCAGCATGGACACAGAGGAGCCGAGCAGCAGAGAGAGGGAAAGGATGGGTGGCGGCGGACAGGAGGGAGTGGGTGAAAGCGAGGCCTTGGCTTGGGCTTTATAGCCTTATGGCTAGGGTTCCAGGTGAAGGTGCCGGCATCCGGGGGTGGATGTGACGGCCGGTGCGACATGGCATGCATCTAGAGTGCGGGCAGGTAGCGAGTCTAGGAAGGCTCCATAAGGCTGCGGGTCATGGTGCCGGTCCACACGATCAAGGGCGCTCGTCCGCATCTCGCGGCGCGGGGCGTGGCTCAGCGGGGTCCGCTGCTGGTGTAGGCGCGAGGGGCATCTGATGAGGCGCTTGACGGCGCGGCTCTGCTTCGGAATAGCGACAGAGGAGCGGCTCGTGTACGCAGAAAAACGAAGATGGAGGGAGTGACGGAAAAGAAGACGGCGTCCTCGGCTCTTCCTTCTCCTGCGGCTGACCTATGGGGCCTCGGTGACCGAAGCCGCACAGGGGCATGCGTGGAGTTGAGACGGTTTCCAAGGGGTGCGGGCGTGTGGCGGAAAACGACAGAAGCCAGTGCTGGGTGCATCGCTACCACTACCATGTGGGTACTCCAGCTTTAGGTCAATTTACTAAACACCCAATAGGATCCCACTCAAGGCACTCAATTTATGCAACTTACACTAAAGGCGGTGCACCGATTTACTTGCATGTCATCTTTGAAGATGATTAGAGAGAGAGTTAGGGTTTTTGATTTAGACAATTGACTTAGGCTTGACCTAATAAACTACAAGCAACACGTGTTGCAGGAAAAATTTTTAAAAGCTCGTATTTTTGGTTGCACAAAAACTCCGGTTGTTACAGTCCACCCCCCTTACAGGAATCTCGTCCCCGAGAATTAGGGGTTACTACTCTTGGTGACTCGCTCTTTGGGCTCATCTAGGGTCGATGGCTTTCATTTCATGTTCTACATGCATTACTGCATCAGGTTTTTTTTCAAAGGGAGCTTTTTGCAATAGGTTTTGAAAGAAAAGCTTTTGGGAAGGTTTTCATGAAAACATTTTGAATGAAGAGAGTTGTTTTCATAACAAGGTGAAAACATTTGCAGAAAGCCTGTTTTCAAAATACAGAAAGAAAAGGGGCTTTTGAATTTTACATAAACCAAGCACAAATACCTTTTGAATTTATTTCTTGTAAACCAAGGTTTTTTTAAAGAAGTTTAAATACCGGTTGAAAACATTTTTCATGCACCTTAATTTTGTAAAGCGATTTTTATGCCATTTGTCAAAGAGATTTTTTTAAAAAAAAGGCAATTTTGGAAGTAATTTTCTTTTTGAAACGAAATTCCTTTTTCTTCTAGCAAGATAGGGAAGCAACTTGAAATAGTTTACCTTTTGAAAACAAAATCTCTTTTGAAATTGGTTTTAAAATTGTGAAACCAAAAATCCTTTTGCATGATGCATTTTTAAGGGACCTTGAAAAACAGGTTTTCATAAGAATGCACTTTTGAAAACACTGTTTGAATAAAACCGCCTTTTCTCAAAATTTTTGAAGGGCACACATGAAGGGTTTGAAATACCTTTTCGCAAAGCATTTTGAAATAGGGGCTAGATTTTCAAAACATTTGAAAGGGCCAAGAGTTTTGAATGGAATAGAAACTTTTTCAAAATCCTTTTTGAAGTAAGGTTTTTGAAAAGCTAAACTTAGAAACTTTTTCAAAATCCTTTTTGAAGTAGGGTTTGGCCATGATTGCGGTTCATTCACCAGCTTTGGCTCCTCGGTCAAGGTGATGCTGGTGTTGCAATGGTCGTACATCCATGGCTTGTGCATCGACGTGCTGATTGCTGAGACACCGCAACCTGTGTGCGTGCGTGCTTCCAAGCGGTGGCTGTCGGCGGTGCATGCTGCTCGATGCTTGTGCGTGAGCGCGCCGGCATGCTGGTGGTGTCCCGTGTACCCTCCAAGGCTTCAGCTTTGGATGGATGAAGTGTGCTCGGGCGGTGGCAGCAAGGCCACGATGGCCACCGCACTGCGCGTGCGCGCTCATGCTGCGGCTTCGTCCAAGGGCATGGCATGGAGCGCTCACGTGCTAGTGGCGTCTCGGCCGAGCAACACTAGTTTCAAACCATGGCGACGACTAGTGTAGTGGTTGTGCTCGATCGTGCTTGTGTGGGTGTGATGCTCAAGTGTGTGGTCGCGACCGTAAGCAGTCCGCGATGATGGTGATGTACCAGAGTTCGCACGGCGATGTGCAAAGGCATGGCCGCGTGTTACCGCGTCCAGGTGCACATGAGTGACAGCGCTCTGGCTGCACGGCGGCCGTGTGGGTTGTGGGGAGGGTGCGGGCTGCGCGAGCATGCAGGTGTCGGGGTGAGGTCAACGACATGGTCATGGGCGGTCGGCGTCATCGTGGCCGAGACCCCCAGGCTAGAGTAGCTGAGTTCAGGCGGCGACCAAGGTTGCGCCTTCAGACAGAGCATGTGTGCACGCATTGTCACGGTCATGGCGGCCGCCCCGGGGAAGATGGCAAAAGGGTCAGTCTTGGATGCTAGCTGCAGGGTAGCCGATGTCCATGAGGGCAACGCAGTGAGCTTGTGATCCGGTGCTCGTGGCCTAGGCGAGAGGCCGACGACGCGAGGTGTGCCTGAAGCCAGTTTGCGTGGCTTGGTGAGCCGCCGGAGGCACGACAGCGCGTGATGTGCGTACTGCACTCAGCGGCTTTGCGCTTTCGTGGCAAGAACAGCGACACGAAGGGCTGAACACATGGTAATGGCGTTCACAAAAAGGCCGCGTCTTGTGTGGCATCACGCTGTCGTGGTCTGGGGTGACCAGCGCTGGTAGCCCTGTGTCGCTATTCGCGTGCGTGATGGTGCTTGGCCGTGGGTGCCCACCGGCACGGTATGGCACCCCTATAGGGAAACTCGCTGGCACGACGGTCGGGACAAGCATAGATATACGAACATGGCAAAAGGTGGGTGCTTCGGGTCGGATGTGCTCACCAGAGGCTCGGGAAGGGCGGTTCATGCGGTGCCCGGAAGATTCGAGGCCGAAAAAAGGAGTGCATCGCTACCACTGCCATGTGGGTCCTCCAGCTTCGGGTCCTGCTCGTGCCACGCGCGTGAGTGCACAGGCGCGGTGCTTCCACGCCCATGTGCAGCGCACGTGAGACGCAGGGGCTGCTGCTGGCGTTGGGCCAGAAGAGGGGCTGGGCTCTGGTAGTCGCCGCTGGAGTATTTGTACGTACATATACACCTATAGAGCCTGGTGGTGTACACGGTTGTCTTCACGCTTCAGCTTGTATTCATGGTATAGGACAGCTCTAGGGAAAACTACCGGGACTATGGGGGTTGCTGCTTCTATACGTGCTCCACGTTAGCAGACTAATTGGCACATGAGCATGCACGGTTGTGCAGCCTGTTGGCTTGCCCAGGCTATAGTTGGCGTGTTGGTCAGGGAAACAAAGGGAAAAGGTTTCCCTATTTACTCTTGGTGGTTTTAAACTGAACTATTTGCTAGCTAAACTTACAATCAAGCACTAAACACCCAATAGGATCCCACTCAAGGCACTCAATTTATGCAACTTACACTAAAGGCGGTGCACCGATTTACTTGCATGTCATCTTTGAAGATGATTAGAGAGAGAGTTAGGGTTTTTGTTTTAGACAATTGACTTAGGCTTGACCTAATAAACTACAAGCAACACGTGTTGCAGGAAAAAATTTTAAAAGCTCGTATTTTTGGTTGCACAAAAACTCCAGTTGTTACACCACCTGTGTCAGCAAAGAGAGAAAGTCGTGAGAGAACCATTGCTCTGTTTCCCATGCTTGTGAGGGAGATCTTAGCTCAGCTAGCAAATTTGTTGGCTCAACAAGAAATTCTTGTTGAGCAACAGTGTTGTGTGGCCCTGCATGTGTGTGTATGCAGAGAAAGAGAGAGAGGGTTCCTATGCGTGCTCAGCTGGTTTTGAGCTAGTGATGCTACCATGTGGGCCTGGTTAGCACAGGGGCTTGCCGAGCAGGGAGTACCACCTATCGCACGCCTATATCTGCTGCCGCTCGCCTGCTTCTGGAGGAGTGCATTGTCGACTGCTCGTTGGTCGCCCTCTCCGCTCTCCTCTTTGCTATTTGTTGCGATAGCTTGCACAGGTGCTCCCGTTTCCACCCGTTGTGCTCCTGCCGGTGGTTATCTACTTGGGCTTGAGTGTCAGCGTGAGAGAGAGAGAGAGGAAGGTGCCTTATGACTGTTGCCTGCTCTATTTGCTTGCGTAGCTCACTCCCACCATTTGTGAACATTGACCGCATGGACAGTGGGCCAGCTGGGCCTAGGCGAGTGGGTGCCGAGGCTGGCCAGCTAGGGTTAAGGCAGCGCCTTCCGCTTCCCCTTGCCCTCTCTTCACTTCTCCTTCCTTGCAACTCAAGAACCCTAGGAGAAGAACAAGCTCTCTCCTCCTCTCTCACTCCCAAGGCTTTGTGCTCCATTCAAGTGAGAGATCGAGCTCTAGTGTTGATCTTGAGAGCTTTGAGAGCATCTCCTCCCTCTCCTCTCCTTCTCCAAGCTTGGTGTTCATTCTTGAGAGAGGATTTGGGGAAAACCCTAGTGTGTGCATTTGAGATTACATATTTGGTGGCACTAGGTGATTCTTGTGATTGTGGATTTCTTATTACTCTTGGCGATTGCCGTCACCAAGATAGTTTGTGAGTTGTTGATTGGTGAGGGGATTTAGTGATTGTGTCTGCCCCAATCAAGGATATATTTGTGAGGGGTTCTTGGGCTTATTCCCCGACGAAGCGCCAAAAGCCACTCTAGTAAATTGCTCATGTCATTGAGTTACTTCACTTGTGGGTAGGTTCTTGAGGCGCCCATTTATTGGGCTAGGTTTGTGAAACAACTATTAGACGCTGAATCACCAAGTATTGGTCAACACAACGGGGACTAGTGTGCCAGCAAGCATGTGAACCTCAAGAGAAAAATCTTGTGTCATCTTGTGACTGGATTTCTCTCAGTGATTGATTGGTATTCATCTTATGATTGGTTCATTCCTTGACCGGCGGTATAATCACCCTACTCACTCCTTTACATTCTTGCAAACTAGTTGTGTAGCAAGCTCTTTAGTGTAGCTAGTTTTGAGAGCTTGCTTGCTAGCTTAGTTCACCTAGTGGAGCTCTTTAGTATAGTTTGTGTGAGAGCTCATGGTGAGTAGCAACTTAGCCATATTGTGTGCCTAGTGATCATAACTAGAATTGTTGAGATAGGTGGCTTGCAACCCTTGTAGAGCTAGAGAAAAATTGCATTACGCCATTTGTTGTTCTAATCATTTGCTCTAGTACTTTGTAGAGTTTTTAAATAGGCTATTCACCCCCCTCTAGCCATATTAGCACCTGTCATCCATTCTGTTTTCGCAATGGAAATGTTGAAATCCCACTGTACTCATGGTAATTTGATTTTTTCATAGCCCGACTTAGATTGCGGGTTCTTTAAGTGGCACGATCCCCCATATAGAAAATTCTGAGGACTGTAGGTGTTTCTTAACATGATCACCAAGAATGGGGGTTTAGGTCCACCCAAGGCAACGGTGTCAGAAATGTCTGTTGGCATTCCCTAGCATCGCTACTAGAATTGGTTTACCCTAGTAGCAATACTCAGGAATGTCAACCGATAGGTCATAACGTTTACAGAGGTTATCTACAAGCGCACGGATCCATCATTATAGAATTTCACCTGGAAGTATTATCAGGATATCGTTATTTATATTTTCCCGTAGGAAGGCATGGTAGTAAGAGTTCTAGAATGGATATGAGCAAGATAGATTTACGTGCATAACTAACCAGATGAGCATATAGGGGTAAACAGTCATAGTGTAGATAGTGGACACACACATACACATCTGACACTCCACTCTAGGGGAGAGGAAGAATGAATAAAGAATAAAAGAATGTCCTACGAGGAGTAGATATATCTTAATATAGTTATATGCTATGAGCAAAGTAATCATACATGTACATGAATTAGAGCTAGGCCTATGTGAGATGGATCAGGAAGCCACCGAGTACTGGTCTGCCAGCAAACTCATGTGACAATTTACGTACTCCTACACCATTGCCAAACATGGGGGATTATAAAGGATGGACAGGGCTGTCACCACCTGCCGCCTACCTGTTAACCATGGGACATGAAATGCATTCACCTGCCCCTACATATCCGGCCACCTCGCCCGCATACATAGGAACCACCCAAATCCCCCCTCGGTCCCTGACTCTACGGATCGACAGGTAAAGGACTTGGGCATACCCAAAAGCATGATGAACCACCACCTCAACATAAGTCTAAATCAATTCATGAACATGGTATGAACAATAAAGCATTCAGCCAAGTATGACATGAACATGACATAGGGACTATATTCTAGTTCATATATCACGAATATATCAACATGACTATACTCTAGTTCATAGCACAAACTGTAACATCCCGGATTTTCGAGCAACCAAAAATACAAACTTTTTAAAAATTTTCCTGCAAATGTGTGAAGCATGTAGTTTCTAGGTGTAACCTAAGTCAAACTCACTAATAAATCATTGCATTCATTTAGATTTGTTTGTAGGAGGGTGCTCGTGCTTTTGAGTTTGTTCTGTGTTTGGGTCTTGTTCGTGTTTGGATAGCACAAGTCCATAGCAAAGTCCCTTTTGATCTCTTTTGAAATTGCTTTGCAATCTCCTTGATCTAAACTCCAAATTCCATAGATCACAAATAGAAAATCCCTTCTCAAACTTCCCTTGAGTTCTTCTCAAATCTCCTTTAAACTCTTTTCCAACCTCCTTTGAAATTCATCCCAATCTTCCCTTGAGATTCCCTTTTTGTTTCCCCAAAAATTCGCCATAAAATTTCCATCCCGAAATTCCTAAATTCATAAAAGGAAAATTCCTTTTCCTTTTATATTCCAAACCCAGCCCAACTTCCTTCTCTCCCTTTCTCCTTCTTTTTCCCACGGCCCAGCACCTCCTCCTGGCCCGCCCGGCCTCTAATTCCTTACTCTGGCCTGAGCTGGTCGCCACCAGGCCTTGGCCTCCTCTTCCGCCGGCCCACCTCCTCTCCAACCAATGGCCAAACAGCTGAGCAAGCGCACAGTGCTGCGGCCCAGTTCGTCAACCAGTTGGCCTGCTCGCTTAGCCCTTGCAAGCCCGCGACCCACTAGCCCCCGCAGGACCATCCACGTCGGGCCCCGCGGGCCCGCCAGCGGCGCACGCCCACACCTAAACCCTAGGAGCCGTGCGACTCGGCTCCCAGCCGGCACTCGCGCACCACGCCCGCACCCTCGACGCCCCGTGCGCCTCCCAATGCTCGCCATGTGTCCCATGGTATGGACACCGAGGCGCATCGCCGTTCATGCCCGGGAGCCCTAGCCGCCCCTCACTATAAAAGGCGCCGAAGCCGCCGCTCTCCCTAGACTCCCTACAGCCGTCGCCACTCATCTTCTTCCTCCAAGCCACCACTGCACCGCCTCACCCACCGGCTCTCCACCTCGTCGCGCCGTCCCGCTCCATCGAGCCACCGGGAGCCCGCTTCTGCTCCACCTTGACGACGCTGTGACCAAGCCGCACCCGACCTCTGCTCGCAGTGTGGTAGGCCGAGCGACCTCATTGTCCCCACGTAGCCCCACCACGGCAGCTCACCCTAATGTGTCGTGTCATCATGACGCCGTGGTCGACCAGCACTGCGGGCTCCACCATCACCTCACCGGCCTCCTCACCGATGAGCCCCGCTCCTTGCCCATCCTCGCTAAAGCTATGGCCGCCACCTCCGCGATGCCACGCCTCAATGTCACCGTCCTCCTCTGCCTTTGCCCTCACCAAGCTAGGGTAGCAGCACCGCGACCGTGTCGAGCCGCTGCCCCTCGTCGAGCAGCAGCACTCCGACCGCGACCCGTGTAAGGTCCAAATGGCTATAGGGGGGTGAATAGCCTATTTAACTTTTCTACGAGCTTCACTAAACAACAATGTTAGTATAAAAGATGGCATAGCTAAATCTAAAACTAGCTCAAATATACTAAGCAAGCCACCTATACAAGTCTAGTGAACAAGGCTTTGATCTCTAATTCACACCAACAAAGCTAAGTCACTAAGCTAAATACTCCTAGGTGAAACAAAGTGCACTAAACAAGCTACACAAGGTAAAGAGAAAGAATGTAAAGAGGAAATGAAATGGTTCTTATACCGATGGTGTAGAGAAGAAATATATCCAAAGAAACAATCACACACAATCACAAGAGAATCCTCGGCAAGAGATGACACAAGATTTTTTACCGAGGTTCACTTGCTTCCCAGCAAGCTACTCCTCATTGTGGCGATACACCCACTTGATGGATCACGAGCTAATTGACTATCAAAAGTCAAACCCTCAGCGGGTGCCACACATCCACTCACAAGATGGGGATCCTCCAAGCCACGAGCTCTACTAGAGTAGCCAATTCGTGAACTCCCACGGGAAAAGCTCAAGAACCCCTCACAATCACTTGGTGAAGGCTCGAACAAGTCTCCAATCATGAGCTCAATCACCACCGCTTCTCCAAGCCATCTAGGGTGTCAGGAAACACCCAAGAGTAACAAGCAATCCGCAACAAACTCGAAGATCAAGTGCCACTAGATGCAACTCTCAATGCAACACACTTGAATCTCACTCAATCTCTCTAGAGTATGCAACCAAACAAGGAGATGAGTGGAGGGGAAGTTATATAGCTCAAAGTATGTCTCAAGTGTTCAAAGAGTCGAGAGAGAAATCCCCAAACCTAGCCACCATCTATTTATAGCGAAGGGGTGAGCAACTAGCCATTACAAGACATCGTAGTGAAAAACGTGATGACCAGACGCGCCAGTCAGGGTGACCAGACGCGTTCAGTCACTATAGGACAAATAGTAACAGTGCAAATCAGTGAGAGCTGTTGTCGTGACCAGACGCGCTTCACCATTTGACCGGACACGCTGCACCCGGTGTTCGGTCGGAGTCTAGAGAGCTCCTCGTGCGATCGGACGCGTCCGCTCGCACGCGATCGGACGCGCCACCGCATCAGCTCACACCTACCCTTCGTGCTGCTCTCCTGGGTGCATGACCGAACGCGCCAGTTCTACAAAGGACCGGACGCGCCGGTCCGTGACCCTCTCGCGTGCGCATCTTCCTGCGATTTGAACTGACCGGACGCGCCATCTGCGTCCAGTCGCTTCGACCACAGCGTTCGATCACTGTTTTTCAGTGAGAATCACACCGGACATACGCCTCCATTTCTTTGCCTCCAGTGCAGTGGAAAAAAAAGCATTACACTTCCATAGAAAGCGTCGAATCCCGCCTCGCAAGCTCGGCAGGAGGGAGAGAGGAACCCAAACCCCTCTCTACCACTCAAACTCCACCGCCTTCGCAAAAGTGCTAACACCACCATGTGTATATCATCATGTGCATGTGTGTTAGCATTTTCACAATCATTTTTCAAGGTGTTACATTAGCTCTCTACTAGATCCTAATGCTTATACTAAAGATGATGACCTAGTAGCACTTGATTCATGAGCTAACCGTGATTACCCCTCTTGATAGTCGGCTATCAATCCTAAACCCAGTCAATCACTTCTCTACTCATCTTAGACCGGTAAAAGCAAATCCTATGATTATACCTTTGCCTTGATCACTTTGTTCCATGTTCATCTCCTCATGCTTGATCACCATGATCATCATTTCATGTCCATGCACCATCTCTTTGTGATCTTGTGGCCACCACTCCTTGCCACATACACCTTCATCACATGTGTTGCTTATGCCTAACTCAAACCACTTAACACATGACATTAGCAACTTGGTGTCATTAATTACCAAAACCAAACTTGGGCTTTCAACCTGGCTCCCCCTCATCGCATGTACACGTTCGGCATCACCTTGCCCTCTTCCACTCCGTCTGCAGCAGTCACACCCCAACCTTGTCAGAGGACAGCAGCAACCACCAGTGAACCACCGTGAACCAAAGCCGCCAACTTTCTTCCTTCTTGTCGCATTCCTGCCTAAACCCGGCCTCTATGCCGCCTTCCTTCGGGTTCACAGAGCGGCTGACCATGCCGACCACCTTACCAGAGGATAGCTGCACAACCACACCATTAATCATCTGAGCCCAGCCGTGCTATGGATTTTGCTTTGCAGGGAGGCCGTGCCTCACTTTTTCCTTGGCATGGCTGCCTGTTCTGCGCCGCCAGAGTTGCGACGCCTTCTAGACATCCACTGCCACCACCTGCCAACTTCCGGCTGCGTCCAGCAAGCTGCCGACTAGCCACAGCTAGCTGTAGCTGGCCAGCAGCAAGCAACAGCCAGTCGAGGGTGCCAGTGGCAGGCCATAGCTGGTCGTGGCCCTCTGAGACAAGCTGCAGCAGTCCTGCTTCGACAAGGTCAAGCCTTGGAACTTAGCCGCCGCCATCCTCGATGTCGGCAAAGCTCTGCTTTTCTCATTTCTTTTACTTGTTCACACATCGTTATATCGTCTGTCATCTACACTTGTGATACTTGATCTATTGTTACCTAATATTTATCCTATGCTGTTCTGTGCCTTCGCCACCGGTCTACTTGTCCATCTGTCCTTCGTGCTATGGATATGTGCCACTCTAGGTTGTGTTGTGTGCGTGAGGTGGTTCTTTGTTGGTTGTGTGTTGTCCGTCTCCGTCTGTGGACCGTGCCTTCGAGCCGGTTGGGAAGCGATGTGCTTGACCATTACAATCATGAGTTCATCTTGCCATGGACGTGGTGCCAAGCATGTCCCTTCTCTCGTGCTTTAGTTGACTCCATTGTACTACGATAGTTAGCTCCTATTTTTGTCCCTAGGGCTTGGTCATTTTGGACTCGATGTCGATATTGACATGGTTCTCACCTGCACCATTCGAGCCCTATGTGACCTAGTCTAGTGGGATATGATTTAGGGGACAACTTTCGTAGAGCCATTGGAAGGCAATTTTCTTAGGTGAAGCTCGTGGCCGCGAGTTTGCCTCGCCATGACCATCGGGCTTTACCTCATTTTGCTCGCTTGTTTATCCTAACCACCTCTTATGCTTGTGCCACTATGACCATGGCATTCCTTTAGGTCTAGCAGTGACAACCGCTTCGCTACGAACCTTAGGGATAGACTTGTGCCGAGTTAGTTGCACGGTCGTGGTGCCCTATGAGTGAGTTTGGATCATGGGATCGTGTCTCCTTTCTTCTGACCTTCATCCGTTCCATGATGAGTTGGTCGAAAGAGTGTGGATTCCATTCTTCCCTCCTCCTTTGTTCTCAATCCCGTCAATCCAGTAAGATGTGGATTAAGCCCTTCGCTTGTTTGGTGTTTGTTGCTCTTTTGATTCCATTCCTTCGATTCCCATCAATTACTATGGTGTGTGGATCAAAGGAAGGGGAGTCCCATGTCTCTTCCGTCTTTTGCTCTTCATGCCCAAGCCCTCGATACTTGTACCTTCGTTGACCATAGCATTTCTATGGCTCTTGTGGTGACAACCGCACCGCGAAGAACCCTAGAGATGTCTTAGTGCATTTAGTGCACCTAGGTTGTGGTACCCTTCAAGGAGCTTGAGCACTCATGTTCTTTAGTGTATCGCTCCTCTCTGATGCCTCGCCTTTTTGCCATGGCGTGTGTGTTGGAAGAAGGAGATTGCCTCCCTTCCCTTTTCTCTTCTCTCCCAGTTCCACCTTCTCTTAGTTCTCGCCAATTGCAATGGCGTGCAGATTAAGAGAGATCGGAGCTACAGTAGCCGCTCCTTCCGGTTCCTTTTGTTTCCCCATGACGTTTGGATCGGAAGCCGTGAGCCGTGATGATGCTTAGGATGAGCTAAAGCCTATGCCAATTTTGTTAAGCCATACAGGTTGACTCGATTGACCCAGGAAGTACTAGCTAGGTAAAGACTTAAGCTTGTGCTTAGCAAACCACCATTTGTGTTCTATTTTGCCCCAGGGATCGGACATCCACCGAGAGGGCTAAGTTGTTCTCCCTTTTGTGTTCTTCCGGTGTAGTTGCTCTTTCTGCGCCTTGCTGCTTCTCCTCCCGCATTCTTCAAGGTGTAGTGTTTTGATTGCTCTTTCGCTTGTTGTTGGAACGAGGTAAATGCACCGAGGTTAGCGTGGGTCAGATCAGAACCCATGGAGTGGAGTTGGCCTGGGAGATGGAGACTTGTACCGATCGACTACACTAGCTGACAAAGACTTGTACCTCTACTACCTCGACATCGCAGGTGTCATGGCAGCACCTTACCTTAGAGAATCCTATTAGGCATGCTATAATGTAGATGCTAGTGCTTTACTTTATGCAAATAAACTATGATAGGATGCATGGTAGATTGCTTGTGAGCCATTACCGTGTCGCAACCCTTTCCCCTGCACACCCGCTGTTAGGCTAGACGCTCGCATACTACTTACTGCTTTACTCTTACTTGCATTATATATGTGATGTGATGCTGGTGAGTAAGAGGCGTAATGAGATAAGGCATGAGGTGCCGATGACTTGATAATAACCTGATAATTAACATGGGGAGATCTTGGCGTGCGTCTTGGGTGTGTGGTGAGGGTCGAGTCAACCGAGCAGGATCTACGATGAGTCATGAGGACAAGTCTTGCCGGGGGATGCTGCCTAGGTGTTTCCCATGTGAGAGGTACCTGTGGCGGGTACATGTGACAGGGAGAGGTCCCAGGGTGGAGTGTCTTCGTGGGACAAAGCCCTAGGATGGGAGGTGCTATTTTAGCACGGGGCGCCGGATGTTCCATTGAGCGGGCCATCGGTTCGCCCCTTTTGAGAAGATATCCTGCTTAGTCACCCTAAGGACTAATATGTCATGTGGATTGGGTCTTAGGAAGCCTTACACTCCCATTCGCTCTAAATGGGTACGAGGCAGACATTTGACTTTCTAGTGCGGTGCCACTACTATTAGGAGGTTAGCGAATAGTGTAGGGAGGTACGGGCGTCGAGTGTAACACCTCAGGTGTTTGGCTTCCTTAATTGCATTGCATTTCATAAGCATGAGCATCAATCATCTCATTCATGCATTTATTTTGCTTGCAACATGAGTATGCAACATACCTTAATGTGCTTGTTTCACAATTTACTTGCTTATGAAATGTGAGTGGTGCAACTTGTAGATACAACATGGGATCTCATACTTGGAAACATAACAAAGTTGTTAGTATACCATGATAGGATCAATTGATGCAACAAGGTCTTGAAACATGTGCAACCTGGTAGTGCAACATTTTGGGGAAAACAATTATTTTGCTTTTTTCAACTTATGTGACACTAGGAAGTTTGTGTAACCAATGTGTAGAGTGGCTAATTAGATCTTATAACACCTTAATTGCATTTAGGGTAAATAGTGGAGCAATGTTCATGTTGACCAAAATGACCAAATTGCCCTTCCAAATGTTGTTGACTAGGTTTTGACCCCTAGAGTGCTTTGGTTTGACCGTTTAAAAAGTCTAGCTTGGAGATCTTGCATGGAGAAGCAACCTTAAGAAAAGTTGTAGAGAATTTCATAAGGAACAAAAGTTCTAATATGGCCATCTCATGAAAATGACCAGAACATGCTCAAAAGTGACCCACAAGTCAGATTTGAAGGTGGAGTCAACACTTGAAAAATTTGGTAAGTCTTAACTGCCATTTCAGATTGATTGAGCCCACTTTGGATTGATACAACTCTTGATCCATGGAGATCTGGCTGTTGATTTCTAAATCAAAGTTGAAGCCCTACTATAGCTCTACAACTTTCATGTTCATTGTTTCCTCTAACTCATCACGGTTCAGGAGTTAATCGGTGTTAAACTTGCCCTGTCAGTCGACACCTTTGAGCTCTGAAACGAAAAGTTCAGACATCTATAGTGTTCACCGATTCAGAAATCAGCCGACACGTGGTGACACCCGTCGCCGGCCGTCTGACCGTGCGGCCACGCGCCACGGATGCCCTGGCAAGGCCAGCCACGACGTGCACACTCACACGCGCCTACCCGACCTGTTCATAGCCCAAATTTTCATTTCGTCGCCTCTACTGCAAGCAGCGACCGAGCTCAGCGCCCACCATTGCTGCTGAGCGAGCTTTGCCATCGCTGAGCTCGTGAACCACCGCAAAAACGCAAACTCTGTCTTCACCATAGCTTCGCCGTTGAAAGTCCCTAGTTTACTTTTGGCTAATTGATGAAACCTGGGACTAACCTTTGTATCTAAGTAGATGATTTAGATAAAGGTGGTCATTGAATATGAGACATGACATTAACTCATGTGACCAAGATGATGAAGACCAAGATGATGCTTGGCTCGAAGGACCGGTTGTGAAGGTGAAGGGCAAGTCGAGGCTTCGAAGCGAAGGACCATGCGATGGTGAAGCTTGAGCAAGACTTGGCGCTGACGGACCGATGCAACGGTGAAGAGCAAGTGAAGTCAAGGTCGATGGATCGAGACGGTCATGTGATGATATGAAGTGGATCATATCTTTTGGAAAAACAAAATGGGCTCAAGGCAAAGGTATAACCATAGGGCCATTTTGTTTTGCACACAAGACACCATAGAGGGTGTGAGTGGTTTAGGATCGATAGCCGAACTATTAAGAGGGGAAGTCTTATCGGTTATTCGATGCATGGGTGCCACTAGGTGAATTCATGAAGTGCATTGCATGTAGGGCCTAGTGAGCTAACTGGAAAACCTTTGAAAATGATTATGAAAATGCTAACACACGTGCACAAGGTGGTGTTCACTTGTTGGTATTGGCACTTTTACGAAGGCGATAAAGTTTGAGCGGTAGAGAGGGTTTAGGTCCCTATTTTCCAGGAGTTTTCGAGGAGTTGAAATGCCTATTTTCCACTATGGCGGAAGTCAGAAAAGAAACGGAGGCGAACGGAGGTCATAGAGGTGACCGAAGGCTGCACCGGACGCGGTCACGGTTTGACCGGACGCGTCCGGTCAGTTCAACGCAGCAGTTAGGCGCGCGGGTGTTAGGGTTTGCAACCGGCGCGTCCGGTCACTTCCAGGACCAGCACGTCCGGTTGGGCACCCAGAAGTGTAGCGCGAGGCGTAAAGCTGATCGGACGTGTGGCGTGTCCGGTCACACGCGATCGGACGCGTCCGGTCATTAAGGGAGCTTACTGGACTCCAACCGGACGCTGGCACTGTCGCGTCCGGTCATCGCCTGGAGCGCATCCGGTCGATGCTTCGCGGGTGCGCGGTACTGTGCGATCGGCGTATCTGGTCGGTTGAGCGGCGCGTCCGGTCATTGCTTTTGACCGTTGGTGCTCAGTGACCGTTGGAGGATCGGACGCAGTTGAGTGCGTCCGGTCAGTTTGGACCGGCGCATCCGGTCATCCCGAAAAACGTCCAGTGAAGGGGTACAACGACTCTATTCGTTTGGGATGCTTATAAATACTTGTTGGCCGGCCCTTGGGGAGGTCCCTTATAATTTCTAACACTCTTGTGCATCCTTTGAGCTAGAGCTTCTCCCTCCCACTCATCTCTCTTGCTTGATTGCAAATCAAAAGTGAGATTGAGTGATCCCAAAGTGCATTGCATAGCTTGAGGGCATCTAGTGGCACTTGTGGGTGGTTTAGCCGGTGGATTTCTTGTTACTCTTGGAGAGTACTGCTCCTAGCTGGCTTGGAGATTGTTGGAGGCGTTGGCAAGAGAAGGAGATTGTTCTTGGCCACCTCCGGTTGATTGTAAGAGGTTCTTGTGCTTTCCTCGGTGGAGCGCCAAAAGCAACTCTAGTGGATTACGCGTGTCATTGAGTTACCTCACTTGAGAGTGGTGTCTTGTGGTGCTTTGCAGGGCGTGCCTTGAGGGGCAAGTGACTTGAGGGTCACACCGAGGAACCATCTAAGTGTTGGTCGACACAACCGGTGACGTAGCTTGTCGGTGCACAAGTGAACACCGGGTGAACAAAAATATTATGTCACTTGTCTCCCGGTGATTGGTCTTCATATTGTGTTGTTGTAAATATTGATTGATTGTATATCATCTTGGTGATTGGCAACTTCTTCACTCCACCGTCGGTATAAGATTCACTATCTTCTCTCTCGCTTTTACACTTACTAGTTTTCTTGTGTTGCTCTAGTAGTAGCTTTGCTAGTAGTGTTGTTAGCTTGCTCACTAGTGTAAGATTATTGACATAGCTCTTGTGTGAACTAGAGATCATAATCTACTAGACTTGTGGATAAGAGGCTTGCATCACAACCGTAGGCTAAGTAAAACTCGCTTTACGCCATTTGTTATTCTAACAAGTTTGCTAAGTGGTTCTTGTAGACTTTTTTATAGGCTATTGACCCCCCCTCTAGCCATCTAGGACCTTACAGCTCCACCGTGTCCTCCTCTACCTTCTCCACCTCCTAGCTGCGCCATTCGTGCTTTGGTAAGGTCACAGTGACCGTTTCCGCCATCACCGCCATGGGCGTGACCTCATCGGAGATGAGGCCGCCGTGGCTGGGGTAGATAGGAATCGTCTTGTCCCCGTTTCTTTGCCGTGTTAGCACCGTGGCGACTTCAGGTAGCTCACACCGTGCTCGGTTGAGCCGGCCATGGGTTGCCATCGCCGGCAGCTCGCTCCGGAGCTCTGTCGTGTCGCCATCACCGACGACGTGCCACCTCCGCTAGGTCATAGGTCACGCCACTAGCACCAATCATTTCCCCGCATCACGTAGATCACGCTGGTGTCCTCGGTTTCGTCGGCCGACCCACTGGCGGCGAGCTCCGACCACCGCCGTCTGCCTCCCCTGCCCTGTGTCGCTGACACACGGGTCTCGCCTGGCAGTCGCGCGCGCGGGCGGGGTGGCCGTCACGGGCCACGCGCTTGTGGGCCACGTCGCCCGGGTGAAGCCGCGCGCGGGGTAAACGGGCCGCGCGTGGTTGAGCCGGCCGAGTAGCCCTATTGGGTTTTGAAATTTTGGTTGTCCTTTAATTATTTCACAGATTTGAATGATGTTTGTGATTTTCATATCTAGGGTTTGGCTTATCCAAAAATTGTGATTCAAATTTTGTTGGACTCTGTTTGGAGTGTAGTATTTATGAAAAATATCAAATATATATGTGCTGTTTATTTTCTAGAAGATTTAATTAGGCCTTTGAAATGTGGTTTTAATTGAATGCAAACTTGTTAAATGGATAACTTGAGTTGTATTGTTTCAAAAATTATGAAATTTGGTGGGTGGGTTATTTTATGTATATGCTAGCTCTAGTAAAAGTTTGGGTACTAGTGCTTGAGTACTTTTCAAGTTATGATGTTGTCATGTTATATTAGAAGATATTTGAATGAATTTTTATATTTTTTCTGTATGCGAAATGCTCATGAAATTTTATGGAGAGTGTCCTGGTACCATAAGGTTGCTAGGAAAAATATGGTTTCTGTTGTTTGACACGTTTCAATGTGATTTATTAATTATGCAAAAATCAGCCTTTGTGGCTTGTGAATTTTGTGTAGGGCGTTTCTGTACATAACTTTAGTTCAAATTTTTACAGTATCCTCCTAGTAGGCCAGAGAGCCTGCTGTAATTTTTATAGAATTTTCTAGGCAGTTTGCATATGAGTTTAATTTCCCACTTAATTAATTAAGTAAATTAAGAAAGGGGTTGAAATAAATGTCTTGGGTTGGCACACCCTACTTTCTGGTGGTTTTGGGTCATGTGTCAACTAGTAGCATCATTAGTTTGGTCATAAGGATAGTTTGACACATGAATAAATATTTAATTTTCACATCTCTAGGTTCTCTGACAGCTGGTAGCATTTTGGGATTCGAACCTTGATAAAGGTGTTTGCGGGGAAACTTGTGAATACCAAAGTGGTAGTAAACTTGTTAAACTAGCTTGTGTCAAAATTTGGTGGCATTTGGCCTAGTAGTATAGGAGTTGTAGCTGTTTAAAGTGGTTGTCCAGAAATGGCTGCTCTCTGTTTGGGAGAGGACAGATTTCTGGAAATTTAGACGTTCGACTAGGAAACCTTTGGAATTAAGTGTTGAGGTCTGAAAATGAATTGTAGAGAATTTTATAAGCTTTCCAGATTTTCTTGTATCATGTCATTTGGATTTTTGAATCTACAGTTGTGATGGAAATACTTAGCTGCTGTCCAGAAGGTGTTGTTGCAATATTTTATGATTGATTGGTGGTAACCTAAGTAATGTTGTTCTTGTGATTTTTAGGTGTTAGGGCCTTAACTGAAGAGGAACATTTATACATTAGGTTGTGTAGATTAGGTAAGTACTTCTCTACCGAAGAAGAGATTTGCACTTATTATTGAAGTGATTTGAATAGAGCACTAGAATTGCTGAAGTGCATTCCATTCCGAGCATGTTGCATTCCTTCTTGTGCATCTATGAGATTTATTGTGCATTCATGCAATATGTGTACCGGAGGGAGTGACACTCCTCGAGTTCGAGAGAGCGATTCCGGAAGAGGATCAGGAGCAGCCGAGGGAGCCCGAGGACCCAGCCGGCGAAGGAGTTCTCGTAGACGATCTACCTGAGTGCCCGGATCATCGCCCGTCCTCGTTCCTGAAAGGCAAGCCCCGTTGCATGCTGACCCAATCGTTTTATATGTCAATCTTGAGTACTTTTACTTGTTTACTGCATTAAGTTGTAGGAGTTGTGTGAAAACACTTGTTGCATTATACCTATCCTTGTCCAGATATTGTACTTAAACCCTAAATTAGGTTTAGGCATGTGCCAACGCTTAGCCCTGCTTAGTCCGGTAGAAGTCAGGTGATTTCCGGTCATCTTCGAGATGTAGGAATGGGTCACGACTGGCTATGTTGGCTATCGTGTATGGAACCATGCCTTAAAATGAAATTGAGACCGGACGGGAGTTCGATAGTGCAGCCGCAAGACACTTCACGTCTTGGGTGCGGAGCTATGCCTGTCTGTGTCATTTAAGGACCGATTCGTTGTACGTCCTTGAGTCATGTTGAACGCAGTCTAACACTTAGTTGGCCGGATAAGTCGTTCCGACCGTGAAGCCGAGTAATACGGTTCAGGCCAGGAATCGAATGGTAGGTCGCATCTTGGAGGTAGTAAGGATGTGCTTGGGGACATTGGCGTGAGACCAAGGGGGGTTAGAGTCCCTATCACCTGGCAGAGTGTTGCCCTTGGGGATGCAGCATCATTTGGACCTGCGACTCCTGAATTGTATGAAAGGTGGCTTGTGCAACCCTGGCAGGGGCCTGCGCGGTGAGTGTTAGAAATAACCCTCCAGCTGGATAGGAATTCGATTCGAATCGTCGTCGCTCCCGGTTAGTGAGCACTTGACTTGAGCAGCGGCAACATAGATCTCATTAAATTGAACAGATGGTTAAGCGAATATTATATTGTTGCCACAAAGTTATACCTGCTATGGATATAATAATATTATTGTTTGATTATAATCAAGTGAATGTTTAGTACATGTGCTAAGATAGATGATAGGTAAATGCTCAAATAACTGCTAGTATAGGTTAAAAGAGTTTAAATTACTTATGCTTTTCCGCAAAGTTGATGTCAGCTAGCTCCACTTATGAAAGCCTTGCATGATCCTTGGTGTCTCTTATTTTCCGTTTTGACAGGTAAGTCTAGCTGAGTACATTCCAGTACTCAGGGTTTATTCCCTCCTGTTGCAGATGACATGCTTTATCAGGGCTTCTGCAAGACTTGCCTCCACCCCGCGGGTGATGAGGACTAGATCACTCGAGCGTGATCATCTGTTAGTTACTTTCCTTAATGCTTTTGGTGGGATGTTGATCTGTAAGACTGGCAGTGGTATTTGAACTAAATGTGTGTGTTATGCTTCCGCTACTTTATGAACTCGGTTTGTAATAATTTGCGACTCCGTGTGTTGTAAGTGAATTTCTGAACTATTTGTGAAATGTAACGTGTGATGTGTTATGTTGAATGATGTGATCTTGGTTGTAAACAAGTTGGTTTGAAATCCTTCATGGTTTCGATTGACTACCGGGATTATATGGGCTCAAGTTCAAAAATTTGATCGTTTCGGCGCTTGTTTTTGTACTTGTGCACTTATAATTTGGTCGGTTCTGTTACAGCGAGCGCCCACACCCACCTAAGATAGCATAGTACCCGAGGGGCCAAGTACTACGTCTCACAGTCTCAGCGTGCCAGTGTACGAGGTACTCTGACACGGCCCCAGTTCTGAGTGATAGGGTGGCATCGTGTCTAGTTGGAAGGTGGCCCGTTATCAGCCTAGACGACCCGGATCGTCGATGATGGTGATCTTGTGGGTAGTGTAAACCTCTGTAGAGTTTTTGGTTGATCAATCGATGCATATGCCGACTTGTCGGCTATGGACCTTTCCTAAGTACAGCTTCACTCGACTAGTTGAGAGGAGTCCTTCTACCTTCCCTGGGTTTCCATTGTTTCGGCCCGAGGCCGATGAGACATGGGTGAGCAGGAGTCGCCCGTGCCGATGAGAGTGTGAGATGAGATGAGATGAGATGAGATGAGATGAGATGAGATGAGATGAGATGAGATGAGATGAGATGAGATGAGATGAGATGAGATGAGATGAGATGAGATGAGATGAGATGAGATGAGATGAGATGAGAGTGTAAGATGAGACTTGTGTTGGGATGGGAGAACATGTGTGTGAATGAGATGGGTTAAAACTTGATGAACTTATATTTTTATTAAAATATTGATACATGCATTATAGGAAACCCACAGCCCAATATTCTAGGATCGCCAGATCCCTTTTTCTCTTTTCCACTAAAGCTCATCGGTGCTGACCATGGCCTGCACACATCTGGCGGTGTGCAGATTTCCTGACTTGCAGTAATAACGAAGTAGAAAGATTAGATGGTCTCATTCCTACGCTCAAGTTTGGTTTTGAAGATAGAGTGTACGCCCGCTAACTTTCTACGCCAACTCTGATGACTACCCGTGGAGGAGCCTTCACCTATTGATGCGCTACAATGACTCTGATGAAGACGTGTATGTTTCTGCTAGAATATGATGTAATAGGTGTAATAACTAGTGTTGTAAAACCTTGTATCTTGTAATTCTATGATGTATGACTATGATATCATCTGATAATTGATAATGTGATGGCTTGCCCTCGTGGACTATCACATTATAATTCGTATCTGTGGATTTTCCCGTCGAGGAAAATTGAGATCATTTCACTCTAGTTCATAGCACAAACTATATTCATAAGATGAAGACATGGCTATTTGGAGAAAAGATAACTCTTTTATTCTCACCAATTCTTCTCCAAGGAGCCAAGCCCTCCAATTTAGCTTCTCTACTCCTCTACTACTTCTACTAGACTAATTCTAACCTAGAGAGTGGAGAGGTGGAGTGGAGAGAGGGAGCTCAAGTGAGACTGTGAAGTGTGTAGTGAGGTGTGTGTGTGAGACAGGGGCTCCCTCCTTATATAGGGGCTAAGGTAGGCGATGGAGGGGGAATATTCCCCGACGCACCCCTGCACCGCCAGCCTTGGCATTCAATGTGCCGACACGCGCGGGATGGGTCGAGGCGATGGCACGGGGGGCACGTCCGAGCCCCAGGCGGGCCCACACCCTGGGTGGCCTGGCTTGCCTCCTTCTTCATGAGGTGACTCCTCTGCTGGGCCTAGACTTCAGTGCCGAGGTGGGTTGGCCCTGGTTTGGTCACCTAGTTGGGCTTCTTCCCTTCTTTGGCTCCTTTACGCCTTTCAAAAAGCGCCTTTCTTGTCCTATTTCACTTGTTTCCGTTGTATGTTTCTGCAACATGTCAAATCTACCGGTACAAGTGGAAACATGTCAGTAGCAAAGGTATATGTGTATAGAAGTGTATGTTTTCCTCCTTTTTAGACTTATGTTGGCGCTATAAATGTGTCGATAACGACCGCCAACAAGGACTTTGATTTTGAATTTGCGTAACAAGATTTAGGAGCTGAAGGTGAGGCCAATGGTACAACAAATGAAGAACATCTATAGGAGAAGGAAGAGATTATGCCATAGATTAAAGAAATGGCTAGGGTTCCAACGAAGATGATGGAATATTTCGTACCTTTGAGAAAGAAATGTGCTTCCTATTCTTCTTTCACCTATTTTGTATTTACCTTAGTTCTTGGCATGTTCATTGGCAAGTTGCTTAGTTCACCACAGTAAATTCAAGTATCAATTTATGATGTATCGGAGTAAAATCTGTTACTTTTGTACAACTATTTTTAAACTAAATGCAAGGTGATTATCTTGGTGTTCAATTTATTGAAATGTAAATGCTAGTACATCCAAGTATCAATTATTGTGTCGAACTGAAATCTATCACTATTGTACAACTATTCTTGAACTAAATGTAAGGTGATTAACTAGGTGTTCAATTTATTGAACTGTAAATGATAGTAGATCCATGTATCAATTCATGTGTTGGAGGCATCCTACTTGCCTAAACACTGGGCCCTGGTACAGGGGCAACCAATTTATTGAACTGTATATACACTCCTATGGTCCTACCACACCTTCCTCTCATCCATTCCCCACTCTGCTCCCTTGCTCTACTTTGCCCTGCTAGCATCGGATGAAAGGCAGCCTCTCGTGTGCTCACTGCTCCTTCACCTCCAACCTCACCGGCAAACAAATCTTCAGTGCACCATCCCTGCTTCTCTGCTCCATCCGGATCAAAGGTAACTGCACTGGATCTGCTCCTCCTTCACTAGACTCTATATTTCTTTGTATTGCTCTCTCGTGCTCTCTGCACCTTCACCTCCAACCTAGCTATAGTAATTTTGTTAGATCTACAGATGAAAATGCATCTTCTCGTTCTGGAGTTTGTGGCCTTGTATATTCGTGGAGTGTAGCTTGTGAGCCTTATTGTCCTCAGTATTGGTTCACTGAATTAGTGCTTTGTGAATAAAGTCGATGAGCTAAATGGAAGTGTACAAATGGATGTGGACAAGGTTGTAGTGGTCAAGGCTCGGGATGACATGGAGATTGACAACGATCCCGTGGAGGCCGCCAACGATCTATAGGATATTATGGAGATTCACAACGATCTCATGGAGGTCAACTAGGATCTTCATAGAGAATGATTAGTTATGCAACCAACGATGTACATATGAAGGCCTTTTAACTTTTGCATAGTGTCAACCTAATTAGTATCTGCATTTTAGCTTTTGGTATGCTTGTTAGCTTGGTAGTGTCCACCTACTTATTCGGTATGAAAGTATGGAACTCAAGTTGGATTCCTTTCAATCTGAGAGTACTGGCATTGTGTTTTCCTTATGTTTTCTAAGTGTATGTTTCGGCCTTCGCCTCAATGTAATTCTGTGTGCCTTATTATTCACCATTGAACTCAAGTTGGCTTCCTTTCAATTTGAGTATTGGAATTGTGCTTTTTTTAGTTTTCTAAGTGCAGGATTGTGTGCCTCAGTGTTCATCACCGTATCATACAGAGGTCTCCGGGTGGTAATAGGACCTAGCCGCCAGTTATGGTACTGTGCATTCACCGCCGCTTAGTTGCAAAATTTCCAATCCCGCGTTTGAACCCTCCAGCGTCTCACGTGCCATAAAAGTTACACAGAGAGCAAGCAACCTACTCCAACATCCCCTCTAACCCCCTCCCCTAGCACCCCCACCTCGCCGGTGCCCTCCCTCCCCCCACACACATAGCTTTTCTTTTCCTCATTGCTGCGGTTTGTCATCGCCGCTCCTGCTAATAGCACTGCTCAGCCCTTGCTCCGTGCTAGTGCACATCGCCAGATTGCCTGCATAGAACCATCGGTGAACGAGCTGCTGCTGTCACCGGTGTTGCCACTTGTGCTCACCACCGCCAGATCCAAAGGCAAGTGTAATAAGTCCTTACTCGCATCGCATCCCTTCTTCTCAAAACTCATCTCCTTACTAATGTTTATTGATGCAATTCCACGGTAGGGCGGCCTCATCTCTTCAGCTGGTGGTGTCCTTTCAGATGAAGGAGGCCTGCAACATGAGGAACACAGTGGATAGCCTCTCAGACGATGTGCTTGCTGACATCTTCCACTACCTCCCCGTTCAGTCCTTGTGCTACTACAAGCGTGTGTGTTGCTCCTGGAGGTGCGTCATCTCTGACTCCTATCAATGTAAGAAGCTTTTATAAACTGTTGTTGGCTTCTTCTATGGCAGATGGTGGAAGGGCAATCGCTACTTCATCAGCATCACCGGTGAATGGCCCTCCTTGTCCTTCTTGCCCTTCCCCCTTAAAAAAGTCCTAGTCTCATATTGTTGTAGCAGCCTCATCCTTTGCTGATGTGTTGGGCCTAACGGATTACGTCGCTATGTTGTCTGCAATCTGGTGACCCACAAATGGCAAGTACTATCGCGTAGCATCCATTCTGTTGGTTAGGCTCGCTTAGGTTTTGACCCAATGTCCTCGCACTTCATGTGATTGAATTTGTTGAGGTGGAGGGTGTGTGCGTAGGTGTGGAGATCTACTCATCTAAAACTACAGCATTGAAAGGTCCTAATGTCTAGAGGGGGTCGAATAGCCTATAAGAATTTCTACAACAACACTAAACAAAGTGATTAGACAAATATGAGGCGAAGCGAATGTTGCACTAGCCTACAACAAATGCAAGCCACCTACCATAATTCTAGTTGCTATAGTCTCTAATCACACAATGGCTATGTCACTACACTAAGTTAGTGAGCTCTCAAAGACTAACTAAAGAGCCTCACTAACCACTAGACATGACTCTTGCTTGCCCTTGCCCTCAAAACTAGCTACACTAAAGGGCCAAGTTACACTAACAAATATAAATACACGAGAAGGATAGAGTGTTATACCGCCGTGTAGAGGAATGAGCCAATCACCAATGGAGTCAATCAATCACAATGAAATCCAATGAAAGCCTTGGAGACAAGATGACACAAGATTTTTTTACCGAGGTTCACTTGCTTGCCGACAAGCTAGTCCTCATTGTGGCAATTCACTCACTTGGAGGTTCATGTGCTAATTGGCATCACACGCCAAACCCTCAATAGGGTGCCACACAACCAACACAAGATGGGGATCACACAAGCCAGGAGCAATCCACTAGAGTACCTTTTGGCTCTCTGCTAGGCAAAGGTCAAGAACCCCTCACAATCACCACGATCAGAGTCAGAGACAAGCACCTTCCTCCGCTCGACCATCCTCACTGCTCTAAGCCATCTAGGTGGTGGCAACCACCAAGAGTAACAAGCGAATCCCGTAGCAAAACACGAACACCAAGTACCTCTAGATGCAAACACTCAAGCAAAGCACTTGGATTCTCTCCCAATCTCACAAAGATGATGGATCAATGATGGAGATGAGTGGGAGGGCTTTGGCTAAGCTAACAAGGTTGCTATGTCAATGCGAATGGCCAAGTGAGTGAGCTAGAGCCATCCATGGGGCTTAAATAGAAGCCCCCATAAAATAGAGTCGTTGGGCTCCTTCACCTCACTGTCTTCGGGGTGATCAGACGCGTAGGTCCGCCTGACCGAACACAGCCCTAGCATCCGGTTAGCGGATCACTACCACATGTCCCCTGCTTCAAACCTATGCTGCCTGATTCCAACAACAAGCAACTGTCGCACGACCGTTAAGTGATGATCGGACGCACCCGTAGGGCGACCAAACCCACCGTTACTATGTCAGATCGACCAAAACCGCACGCCATCAACTAATGACCGGACACGCCAATCAACATAGGTAACAGCACATCAAGTCGACTCTAGAGAGATTCCAGAGGCATTTTATGGTGATCGAATGTGTCAGGTGCTCACGATCGGATGCACCACCGTGTCAGGTCCACTCCTCACTTGCACAACCGCTCACATAAGCGTATGTCACAGCCTGACTGAACACAGTCCCTACGTGTTCGGTCATAATGGTTGTAAAGCGTTCGGTCACAGTCCGAGCCCAAGCGCGTCAACCAAGTTTATAATTGACTGGACACTCGACCAGCGAGTCCAGTCAACACAACACCAGTGTACGGTCACTATTTTTCAGTGACAAACAATTCCTTCACTTCACCAACTTCTCTACCCTTGCTCAAATGTGCCAACCACCAAGTGTATCACCTTGTGCACATGTGTTAGCATATTTTCACAAACATTTTTAAGGGTGTTAGCACTCCACTAGATCCTAAATGCATATGCAATGAGTTAGAGCATCTAGTGGCACTTTGACAACCACATTTCGATATGAGTTTCATCCCTCTTAATAGTATGGCTATCGATCCTAAATGTGATCACACCCACTAGGTGTCTTGATCACCAAAACATAAAAGCTCCTATGGATATCACCATTGCCTTGAGCTTTAGTTTTTCACTTTCTTCTTTTCCAAATGAAAACCTTGATCATCATCACATGTCCAACACCGCCACCTTTGGACTTCAATTGCTCCACCACTTAGATTGGTGCTTAACCTATCTCATGATCACTTAGAGCACATGGTTAGTGTAACAAAACCATCCAAATTATAAGAGCATAATTATAAAAACAATCAGTGAAGTGGTCAATTTGTCATACTGGAGCCCATATAACTCCGGTAGTCCAACGAAATCACGAAGGATTTCAAACCAACCAACGATAAGCCAAGATCATACATGATTCAACATAATACATCACATGTTACAAGTAGTTCACAAGTAGATCACATACATCGAAGTCACATGAGTTATTACAAACCATGTTTGAAAGTAGCGGAAGAAAATAGTTTAAACCATCTCATACATACTTAGTTCAAATACAAGCTAGTTCCGTGGTCACAGCCAACAAAAGCATTAGGATGAGATAACATAAGAGATCATGCCCATGATCTAGTCTTTGTCACCCATCGGGTGGAGACAATACTTGCAGTAACCCTGATAAAGCATGTCATCTGCAATAAGAGGAAATAAACCCTAAGTATGAGAATGTACTCAGCTAGACTTACCCGTCAAAAACCAGAAATAAAGTGACACCAAGGAGTATGCAAGGCTGATATATAAGTGGAGCTTGCTTGAGAACATTTTGCAAGAAATGCTTATGTAACAGAGAAGTAACATTTCCTTTCTTAGCAGCAAGTTACTAATATTAACCTGTCATCTAGATTAGCACCTGTACTAGAGCAATCACTTAATAAAGATACAAACATTAATAACCATATCTGGTGTAGTAAAGCCATCATCATCAGCATCATCTTAACAGTCAAGTTCATTTAGTGTTACTATAATGAAGAAGCTCCATCAAGTTTCTCATTATCCGAGAGAGACGGTGATTCGAATCGATTCCTACCCAGTTGGGGAATTATTCCTAACACAAACCTAGGAAACCAGATCAATGGCCCCTTAGGTCACCTTTGGTACAACTTAGGAACCAACTTCGCGGGTCCGATCAGCGCCGCACTCTCAAGGGTGACACTCTACCAGGAAGTTCAGGACTCTAACCCGGCCTTGGACTCATGCCAATGTCCCCCCGCACATTCTTACTACCTCCAGAGTGCGCACTTCCACTTTTTGACTTCCGGTCTGAGTTGAGCTACTCGGCTTCGTGGTCGGAACGACTTATCCGGTCAGCTAAATGTTAGGCATGTGTTTAAAATGATAAGAGGGCCTCCATGCCTCAGTCCTTAATCAACACAGATGGGGATAGACCCACACACAAGATCTCTAGCCTTGTTGCTTCACTATCGACATCTCGTCCGGTCTTCATTCATTATTAGCACATGGTTATTTCCACGATAGCAAATATAGCCAACCATGACCAGACATCTCCTATTTTGCAGGTGATAGGAAATCACCTAACACTACCAGTCTAAGCATGGCTAAGCAAGTATTCGATCCTAGACTTAGATAGGATACAGGATGTATTCACTGGACAAGGAGAGGATATATATGCAACAAGTGTTTCCAACCAACTTCTATAACTTAATGCATCAAACATCATAAGATACTCAGATTGCATTTTGCAAAATGTAGGAGGCTTAGAATGCTTTGGGGCTTGCCTTTCAGAAAAGAAGGCTGATGGTCAGGGCACTCAGGCAACTCCTCGTAATTGGCTCCTCCTTTTGGTGCCTGCACCTCCTGCTCCTCCGCTGGTGGATGCTCCTCCTGATTTAGCCCCTCAAACTCTAGCAGAGTCACTCCTTCTGGCACACCTAATGCATGAATATGCACAAGATGAATATCATGTATGCATAAGAGATGGAGTGACATAATGAACTCATGAACATGGACATGGTTAACAGCAAAATATTATAACAAAATTAACACTTCATTGACCGATTAGGTGCAAAGCTCTATTCAAATCACTTTACTGAGTAAGTGCATATCTCTTCTCAAAACAAGAATACACACTCACCAAGCTCTAGCAATCTAAGGTACAACTTTTCATCATCAGTTAGAGGTCTAGCACCTATAGCTAACAACTTATTTTAATTAGCCTAAGCGTCTAAACCATCAACATCAAGCTTATGTAAAGCAATCGAGTCATTCAGGCAATTCAGCAAATCTGGGTATACAAACAATAGCTGAGTAAATAAATCATATCTAGAGTTCTACCAAACCAAATAGCATGAAACAAGACATTATGGAAAGCTTATGAAATTATCTACATTTTATATTTAAACATCTTAGCATGATTTCCAATTTAACAGGGTCAAACAATCACATTACTCAAATATGGTCTAGAAATTCCAGCGAGCAACAAGTTCTAGAGACCAACTTTGAACAACTATAACTCACAAACCATTTGACCAAATGCCATGAAATTTAATACAAGCTAGATAAGTCAGTTATCTATAACTTTTTTATAAATAAGTTTCACAGCAAACATCATTTAAGTGGTGTAATTAGCAAAGTCTCAAAAACTGTCCAGAACAGTCATTATAAGTGAAAATTAGGGAAAATAATATTTTACTACATACAAGAATGGTAATTTAAGTACCACCAATGTTACCAACCGTTAGCATACATCAAATGAACACTAAAAAATATAGTGGCTATCCCTAAATAAATTCTTTTCATGCCTTTATTATTTTATTTAGATAATTAGGTGAAATAATAAACATATAGCAAAATTATATAGTAAATTCTACAAAAATTACAGTTGCTCATACATGTCCCCAATAGACTACTGTATAAATTTCATAGCATTTGAACAAGTAGAACATCCTATGAAAAATGACAAGCCAGCATAGCTTATAATAGCATAAATAGGAAATCATAGTGAAAAGTGTCAAACAACAGATTTCATATTTTTCTTAGCTTCACCATGATACAAGAACATTGTATACTTAATTTCAGGATCATTGGTTATATATTTTTACCATGAAAAATAGCATAAGAAACTCATATTTATTCAAAGGAAATCAATAACTCAAACATACAGCACCCAAAAATTATGAGATTTTTACTGCAGCACTCATAAATCCTGACTAGCCTCCCATAAAATTTTCACATTAAATGGAGCAATACAGCTAGGGTTATGAATTTCCCTTAGAAAAACCCTAAATAAAAGAGAAAAATAAAAACAGTGAAAACTTTCCACTTGACACTAACATATTATCACACTATCAGGTAGATCTACTCACAAGAATTCCAAATGTCATCATTTGTATTTTTATAATTTTTCTATGAATTGATATGATTTTCTAAAGTTCAAGCACATTTTCATGAAAAGAATAAACAGCAACTAATCTCTTCAGTCAGTGACAGGTGGGACCCAGTGGTCAGCGGACCCAGCTGTCAGTGAAACAGAGGCAGGGGAGGGAGAATGGCCGGCGATTTCTCACCGTTGGCGAGGAATCCAACGACGAGGGTGGCATCACTGTGATCCTCTCGCCGAGCCGCGTCGAATGGTATAGCTATTATAACCTAGGGTTCACTGGAGCAAGCTCGCCGTCGACCATGGCGGCACGATGACACTGCTCAGTGGCACGCCGGCCGTCTTCGGCCATGGCTGGGCCAGGCAAGGGGCACATAGGCTTCACGGTGCACAGGCGGACCTCCTGAGGTGGCTCTAGGGTTAGGAGAGGCCGAGGTGAGCTCCGGCCACGTGCACGGCTCGATGACGGCGAGAGCGTGGTTGTGCACGGCCGTGTTCCGGTGAGGTTGCTCGGTAGCGGGTCAACCGGCTAGGACTATAGAATCTACGGCTTGAGAGGCACCCAAGACGAAGGAGAGGAGGAGTCAAGGAGCTCGGGCTCATGCTATCCCCGATGAGCTCGGAGCTCGGTGAGAACTCTAGTGAGGTCGCAACGGTGGAAAAGGCCAATGTGGCCTCACCTAGGCTCGGCTGGCGATGCAAGTTGGTGGAGGTGATAGCGCGGAGCAAGGCGAAGCTGCTGGCTAGCCAAATCAGGCAATGGTGCGGTGGCTATGTGAGCGAGGGTGATAGAGCTCGCAATGGCACAGCAATGGCGCTGCAGCGTGTTGGTGAACGCGAGGACGGGCGAGGCGAGGTGGAATGAGGCGGATAGAGATAGCAACGCGTCATGCTCCTTCTTCTCACCATGACGGCCTGCCAGGTAGAGGCAACACCTGTGTACAGCCTCCACGTGGTGCACGCGGCCTACGCCATGTTAGCCACAATGGCCCGGTTCAAATCGGCATCAAGCCAATTCAATTCAGCTAGGCCTGACTGAAACTCGATTTTTAGCGCCCTACAACTCTCAAACTAGCTCCATTCAGTGAAAATTGTAAATAGCAAACTTGTAGAGCTACACGAGTACTCCAAGTTAGATTATAGGACCTTGGTCTGGTTCAACCTATATTATGAACTATAGTGCTCTAAACATGGGTACTTTGAAATTGAAAGTCAATTCTTGACAGAAAATTTATGTCTCAAATCAGTCCCCAATTCCACCTTGTGATCCACTTTTGAGCATGTTGTGCACATTTCTAGCTCAAGGTCATTGAACAACTTGTGTTCCTTATAAAATTTACTATAACTTTGCTTAAGGGTGCATAGCCATGAAAACACTCTAAGCTGCACTTCTTAATTGTTCAACCAAAAGACGTCTAGAGTGGTTTCTAGTCAACCCTAACCCTATCTACTTAATTAGGCAAAGTGATCAACATGAACAATGTTCCATTTTGTACCCTAAGCATAGTTAAGGTATTTTAGTGACCAAACATCAACCACTTGCATTAACCACACATGATCATAAAGCACACACACATTGAAACATAAAAGAGCAATGGTATGTTTCACATGTTTCATCACAATGATTCATATGAAAATGCTTAAGTATGAATTAATGATGCTTATGCACATGCAATGCAAGTGCAATTATGCAAGGCTAACACCTGGGGTGTTACAGTTAGCACCTAGGGTTTCATCAATTTACCAAAAACAACCTAGAGCTTTCATGTAAGACCTCAGGTGTTTAGCTCCATAATTGCATTGCATTACATGAGCATAAGCATGCATCATTTCATGTTATTTCATATGGTTGCAACAAATGTGATTTGTTTTTAAAGTTTTGTTTGGCTCACATCATGTGACCCTAGGGAGTTGGTGTAACTAAAGGGTAGAGTAGCCAATTATATCTCACAACACTTTAGTTATACTTAGGGTCACTAATGGAGCAAGGTTCATGTTGACCAAAATCACCAAAATACCCTCCAAGGTGTAGTTGACCAGCATTTAGCCCTAGGAAGCTCTAGTTTGACCAATTAAAAAGTCTAGCTTAGAGACCTTGCATGGAGGAGCACCCTTAAGCAAAGTTGTAGGGAATTTTATGGGGAACAAAAGTCTCAATATGACCATCTCATGAAACTGGCCAGAACATGCTCAAAAATGGCCCACAAGTCAGCTAGAGGGGCTGTCTCAACACTTAGAATTTTTCTAAGTCTCAAAAGTGTCCCTCCAGTTTTACTGTGGCCTACTTTGGAAGCTGGCAGTTTGCAAACCAGACCAAACCAGCCCCAACTCATATTGACAAACTTGTAGTCCTTGTGTATCTCTACAACATTGTCAACATCACCATCACCTAGTTCTAAATGGTTTAGGAGATATGGTGTCTAGAAAATCGGGTTTCAGTCGGCTTAATGACTGAAACTACATTTCAGTTTCGAAGTACACCACTTTGGAGCTCTGTGGTTTCAAATCTAGGCTGAACCAATCCAAACTCCAATTGACAAAGTGGTAGTCCTCATGTAGCTCTACAATTTTGGTATTATCATCTTCTGCTAACTCGAGCTGGTTTAGGAGATAATCATCGACAAAGTTGCTCTGTCAGTCACCGTTTCGGCCTTGTCGATTCAGTCGACCGTTCTTCAGTCGGTGGCCGACCGACGGCAGGGCAACGCCGACGCGTGGCCGTGCGGTGGCAGCCGTACGCCGGCCGCGGTCCCACCCGTCAGGTCACCAAGCCTTCAAGGCCGCCACGACGATGGTCTCTGCCTCACTCGCGCCACACCTCCCTCTCCCTTCCATTCTCTCCTCCACCGAGCGGAACAACCGAGCGCAGCTCCCGCCTCCACTCCGGCGAGCTCGTGCGCGCTCTCCACCACACTGCCGCCCACAAAAATGCATCCACAGCTCTGCCTTGAAGCCCGCTACCTCACCGTCCACTCCACGTAGCCAATCGCGCCTCGGTAGGGTTGCATTTTCGTTTTCCGCCGCCGCGGTACCTTGCCGGAGTTCCTCCGCGCGACGGCTCTCCGTGGCTAGGGGTCTCTGGGCGTCTCTATCGTCCGCTTGTAGGTGCGTTAGGGTCGAAGTAGAATGGGGATGCTCGTCGAGGGTTAGGGTTGGGACGTCAGGCTCACCGGCGGCGAGATTTCGCCACCACCGTACTGGTGGTCCGCCATGCCCGACGGTGAGCACCTTACCGTGGCTCCGCCGTCCCGTTCTTGCCACCAATCGGCTTAGCTCGATGACGTGGTCATGCTCGTCCGCTCAGCTTCGCCGGTCGGCTCACCGACGGCGAGCTCCGGCGACGATAGCTCCTCCCCTCCGCCTCTCTCTCGCTGACCAGTGGGGCCTTCCGGTCAGCCCCACGCGCGCGCGGGCGGGACGGCCTGAGCAGGCCGCGCGCGAAGTTGGGCCACGCCGCGAGTGTTGGGCCGCGTCGGCTTTGCAGGCCGCCCTGGTAGCAGGGTTGGATTTAGTTTTTGTTTTCCTTTTTATATTTTGTCACAGTTTTAGATAAGTTTTGGAAAATGTAGATCTAGGGTTTTACTTGCCCAAAAATATTGAGATAAATTTTGTTAGGATCTACTTGATGTTTAGTATTTTAGAAAAATATGAATTGGTTATGTGATGTTTAGTTTCTGGGAGATTTAAATAGGTCTTTGAAATGTGTTTTAAATTACATGCAAATTTGTTTAAATCATATCTTGAGTTTCATTATTCCAAAAATTATGAAATTTGGTGGGTAGGCTAATTTATACTTGCTCTAGCCCGTGTAAAAATTTGGGCAGTAGTGCTTAAGTACTGTTCAAGTTATAATGCTATCTTGTTATTTTAGGAAATACTTAGATGAATTTTTGTAATTTTTCTACATGTGTAATGTCCTTATAAATTTTTGGAGAATGTCTTGGTACCCTAGAGTGTCCAAGAAAATTAGAAAATCTGTTGTTTGACACTTTTTACTATGCTTTGTTATTTATACAAAAATCAGCCTTTTGGGCTTGTGAATTTTGTGTAGGAAGTTCCTATGAATAAATTTAGTTCAAATTTTTACAGTAGCCTCTGTTTGGGTCAGGGAGTCTCCTGTAATGTTTTTAGAATTTTCGGAGCCGTTTACATATATGTTTAAAATTCCACTTAATTACTTGAGTAAATTAAGAAATGAGTTTAAATAAATATTTTAGGTGGGCCAACCTTACTTTCTGGTGTCTTTGTGACCTATGTGCACTTTTGGTAACATTAATTTGGTCTTAGGGGATGTTTGCCACATAAACAAATATTTAACCTTTGCAATTCTAGGTTTTCTGGACAGCTGGTAGTATTTCTAGATTTGATCCTTGATAAAAGTGTTTGCTGGAAAACTTGTAAATACCAAAGTTGTAGTAAACTTGGTAAATTAGCTTGTGTCAAAATTTGGGAGCATTTGGCTTAGTAGTTTGGGAGTTATTGCTGTTTAAAGTGACAGTCCAGAATTGGCTACTCTGTTTAGAGAGGACAGATTCTGGAACTTTAGAATTTCGACTAGGTAAACTTTGGAATTAAGTGTTGTGGTCTGTAAATAATTTGTGGTGCATTTCATAAGCTTTCCAGATTGTCTTAGATCATATCTTTTGGAGTTGGGAATCTCCAGTTATGTTAGAAACAAGTAGCTGCTGTCCAGAATGTCTTACTGTGATATTTTGGGTTGGATGTGGTAACCTAAATAATGTCACTCTTGTGTTTGTTAGGTGTTAGGGCCTTAACCGAAGATGAACAGCTATACCTTAGGTTGAGTAGATTAGGTAAGTACTTCTCCACCGGAGAAGAGATTGGCACGTAATGGTGAAGTGACTGGAATAGAGTACTCTTACTGCTGAAATGCATTTCATTTCGAGCATGTTGCACCCATTATGCATCCATGATATTTATTGTGCACTCATGCAATAGGTGTTCCGGAGGGGATAACACTCCTCGAGTTCGAGCCAGTGATTCCGGAGGAAATCCAGGACCAGCCAGAGGAGCCAGCGAAACCAGTCGGCGGAGGAGACGCCGCTGAAGACTTGCCTGAGTGTCCTGACCACCGGCCTTCGACCTTTCTAAAAGGCAAGCCCCGGTGCATGCTGAACCCATCAATTTATAAATCTATCTTGAGTACTTTTAATTGTTTAATGCATTAAGTTGTAGGAGTTGTATGAAAACAATTGTTGCATTATACCTGTCCTTGTCCAGATATCGTACTTACTCCTATATTAGGTTTAGGCACGTGTCTATGCTTAGCCCTGCTTAGTACGGTAGAAGTCGGGTGATTTCCGGTCATCCGCGAGATGTAGGAAGGAGTCACGAGTGGCTTTATGGCTATCGTGGATGGAACCATGCTTTAAAAATGAAATTGAGACCGGGTGGGAGTTCGATAGTACAGCCACAAGACACTTCACGTCTTGGGTGTGGAGCTATGCCCGTCTGAGTCGTTTAAGGACTGATTCGCTGTACGTCCTTGAGTCATGTTGAACGCAGTCTAACACTTAGTTGGCCGGATAAGCCGTTCCGACCGCGAAGTCGAGTAGTATGGTTCAGACCGGGAATCGAATGGTAGGTTGCATCTTGGAGGAGAGAAAGGATGTGCTTGGGGACATTGGCGTGAGACCAAGGGGGGGTTAGAGTCCCTAGCACCTGGCAGAGTGTCGCCCTTGGGGACGCGACATTATTCGGGCCCGCGATTCCTGAACTGTACCAAAGATGACCTGAGCAGCCCTCGCCAGGCGTGACTCGGTGAGTGTTAGAAATACCCCTCCAGCTGGATAGGAATTCGATTCGAATCGTCGTCGCTCCCGGTTAGTGAGCACTTGACTTGAGCAGTGGCAACGTAAATCTCATTAAATGAACTGGTGGTTAAGGGAATGATACAATGTTGCCACAATTTATACCTGCTCTGGATATAATGATGATAATTGTTTGATTATAATCAAGTGCATGCTTAGTACAGGTGCTAAGATAGATGACAGGTAAATGCTAAAAATAACTGCTAGTACAGGTTATAAGAGTTTCAATTACTTATGCCTTTATGCAAAAATGTGATGCCAGCTAGCCTCTTGTGTAAGCCTTGCATAATCCTTGGTGTCATCTTATTTCTGGTTTTTGACGGGTAAGTCTAGCTGAGTACATTCCAGTACTCAGGGTTTATTCCCTCATGTTGCAGATGATATGCTCTACCAAGGCTTCTGTAAAAATTGTCTCCACCCTGCGGGTGACGAAGACTAGATCACTTGGGCGTGATCATCTTTTATGTACTTTCCTGATGCTTTTGTGGGTTGTTGATCAACAAGACTGGCAGTAGTTAAACAACTGGTGTGCGTTTGCTTCCGCTACTTTTATAAACTTGGTTTGTAATAATTTGCGACTCCGTGTGCGTAAACTTATTTTAGAACTACTTGCGAAATGTAACGTACGATGTTGTATGTTGAATGATGCGATCTTGGTTGTAAGCAAGTTGGTTTGAAATCCTTCGTGGTTTCAATTGACTACCGGGATTATATGGGCTCAAGTTTGAAAATTTGAGCGCTTCGGTGCTTGTTTTTGTACTTGTGCTCTTATAATTTGGTCGGTTCTGTTACATTTCAATCTCCCCCTTTTTGGTAATTGATGACAACCCTTTCACAAAGATAAGAATTGAAATCACTTTGAATCCATGTTGCTTGCCCAAGCATATTTACCATTTGCAAAAGGATATGGACAGGTTTCAAGAACCCAAATAGGTAGCATTGCTCCCCCTACATATGTGCTAAGAGTTTGGATTGAAGCTTGCACATATGCTTAGATAGGAAATATAGGATGCAATGATTATCAAATGAAGCTAAGGTGTAAGAGATGGACCTTTGAAGCGTGATACCAATCGGAGTGCACCAATATATCATCCTTAGCACCATTAGTAACTAGATAAGCACAAAAACTAGAATACCCCGTGAGATCAACATTATAAGCAAGGGTCTAGTTAAGATAAGCTCGAGTCTAGCTACCTAACCTAAGCATGCTAGTTCTTCATTTCATCATTCAAGCCTACAACTAGCATGCACCACACAAGCATGTCAATTGAATTTAAATTTGACAAATGCACCCAAGCATATGAGAATACACATTCAAATGCATCATATAAGTTCAAGAGCTTGCTCCCCTACTTATGTGCTCAAAATTTTAATTGATCCCCTTCTTTTGTCATATCTCTCCCCTATGTCAAAGTTCTTCCTTTATCACTTATATCTTTGTTTCTCTCCCCCTTTGTCATCAATGACCACAAAGGTTTAATTTTAGATAGGTTAAGAATATCAATGTCAATCAATGGGGTGAGGATCATTTTCCCAAATTTGGTTTAATCTAGAACACTTGCCGAAGACATTTAACTCAGTTTGATCCAAGGATAAGCTTCTTCACACTTCATTTCAAGGTTTATCTTGTACCATGTTGAGTTAAACACTTATAGCTCATTTTCTAGATCAAACACTAGGTTCACAAGCCCACAAACATGTCATATGCTGCCACTAGATCAAGTCAAGCATAGAAGCAATAGTGGTACCATACAAGCATCAAATTCATTTGATTTTCATGAATGAGCCTATAAGGCATGAGGACTAACTAGATGCGCTAAACATGTCCTTAGCAAAGGATGTATGCCATGCCAATCAACTTTCACCTTGGTAGCTCGAAGGAGAGGCATGTCATATTAGTGGGGGTGCATCAACACATATTTGAGAAATCCAATATGTTCAACTAAATCCTTAGCTTGCAAAACCTTTTCTTATCAAATGGCTTGGTGAATATATCGGCAAGTTGATCTTCGGTGCCCACACTCTCAACACAAATGTCCACTTTTTATTGATGATCTCTTATATAATGGTGGCAGACATCAATGTGCTTTGTTCTGCATAACCGGATTGTTGGTGAGCTTGATAGCACTTTCATTGTCACATAGCAATGGCACATTCTTGAACTTGATTCCAAAGTCATTCAATGTGGCCTTCATCTAAAGAATTTGTGCACAACAACTACCGGCGGCTATGTATTCGGCTTCGGCGGTTGATAATGCAACACTATTTTGCTTCTTTGATGACCATGAAACATGTGATCTTCCCAATAGTTGACATGTGCCTGATGTGCTTCTTCTCTCAACTTTGCATCCCGCATAATCTGAATTAGAATATCCAATTAGCTCAAACTTTGCTCTTTTGGGATGCCATAGTCCAACATTTTGTGTATGCTTCAAATGCCTCAACATTCTCTTTGTAGCCTTCAAATGACTTTCTCTTGGTGAGGCTTGAAATCTTGCACACATGCACACACTAAACATAGCATCCAGCCTTGATGTGGTCACATAGAGTAGACTTCCAATCATAGACCGATACAACTTTTGATCCACCATGTGGCCATTTGCATCACTATCCACATTTTCATTTGTTCCCATTGGTGTACTAATGGCTTTGCTATCAATCATGCCAAACTACTTGAGCAAGTCTTTGATGTACTTGCCTTGACTCACAAATGTACCATTCTTCAATTGCTTGATTTTAAGTTCAAGGAAATAACTCAACTCTCCAATCATGGACATCTCAAACTCATTAGCCATCATCTTTCCAAACTCATTAGCCACCATCTTTCTAAACTCTTCACAATAGTCTTGATTGATTGATTTTTGGTATTTCTTAAAATCACTACTAAGTATGGGATTTGAATCCATCCTCAACAATGGAACTAGAAATACCTTGTTAGTACCTCTTAGCAACATAACTAATGTGTAGCCATGCTACTAAGAAATAGCCTTGATAGTTCCTTAACAATTTTAGATATTTATCCGCAAGCACATAGAACTATCATTGTAGCATTTCACCAAGAAGTATTTAGGGTATCATTATTTATATTTTCCCAAAGGAAGGCATTTGATTAAGAGTCTAGTATGGATATGAACTTGAATAATAATGCTTGCAAGTACGCCAATGCTTATAACAGGGGTAAGAATAGTAATTCCAAGATAGTGGACACATACTTGGCATTCCTCAAAGGATAAAATAGAAAAGAAAAGATAAAAGAATAATCCTAAGTTGAGTAGGCATTGGTCTACTGTAGTCATACAAATATTAGGGCTAAGTGTGAAGCAGGTCGAGAGGCCACCGAGTACTGGTCTGCCAGCAACCTCATGTGACAATTTAGACTTCTACACCCTAAACAAATGTGGGGGATTACGAAGGACGGACAGGGTTATCACCACCTACGGCCTACCCATCAACCGGAGAGAAGGACAATGTATTCACCTGTCTCTCCATACCCAAGCACCATGCTTGCGTATACAAAAACTATTCAAATCCCCTCGAGTCCCTGACCCTACGGATCGATAGGTAAAGAACTTGGGCACACCTGACGGCATGATGAACCACCACCTCAACTTAGCTCTAATTCTAATTATATAAATTATATGATTGTTTAAGCATAAAGTTAAGTATGCTACTCTCATGACACATAAACTTCGCACTAGTTCTTATATCAAGATCATAACATAATAACTATACTCTAATTCAAAAGTATAACTATAATAATAAAGTGAAGACATGACTTTGGAAGAACCCATACTAATATTCATATGTAACACCCAAATTTTAGAGTTAATAAATTTTAAATAATTTAGATAACAATTAAAGGGAATTAAAGTTTTAAAAACTAATTTGGTGTTGCATTCATGCTGCTGCATATATTTTCTGTTGTGTAGTAGATTTATGTTATTTTGATTTGCTTTGGAAATTTTATTTGGAAAAGTTTGTAAACAAGTAAATAAAGAAAAAGGAAAAAAAAAAAAGAAAACAACTTACCTTCTTACCTATTCGGCCTGGAAGCCCGCTAGGCCGGCCTCCTCTCCCTTGGGCCATCGGGTCGGAAGGCCTGCGCGCCTGCCCGCGTGAGCGGCCCAGCAGCCGAGCCCGCCCAGCCGCGCGCCCTCTCCCTCCCTGTACCGCTGACGAGTGGACCCCGCGTGTCAGTCGTCTCCTTCCTTCCCGTCGTAACCGAGTCAGACACGAACACCGCCACCACCGTATCTCCACCGCATAAATCGGGATTTCCTACCTGAATTCGGTGTTTTGGTGCTATAAGAGAGAAGCCGTGACCCCCTATGTTCCGTTTTCCATCTAAAACTCGAGCTTCATCACGTGAAATTGAGAGTAGGAGGCCGAAACCCTAGGGAGTTGCGGGTGCACGTCGTCGGGGCTTGCGGGTGAATTTGAGGCCGTGTTCTTCGTTTTGGTGAGTTCGCCATCTTCTTCTCTTCCTCCCCGTGCTCTTCTTTTGGTTGGAGGTGCTTAGAAGCGAGCTTTTGAAGTTCACCGTCGGCCGGCAATGGCGCCGCCGCCCTTCCCAAGCCGCATCCCGTCCTCGATTCATCGTAGCTTGCTTAAACCGCGTAGATAAGTTCGGATGGACCTTCTCTTTCAATTGGTGTTGGTTTCGGGGCGAATCGCTGTTGGAGGAGGTGGATCCGAAGTTTTCCGGTGAGCCAAGGTTGCCGGCCATGGCGGCCACCGGCCGGAATTGGAGATGGCGACCGGAATCCTCACTGTAGGGGTGATGATGAATGTGAGCCGTTGGTTTTGAGATGAACGGCTTAGATTAGAAGATACCCCTTCGCGGGTAAAATTCATAAAGAGACCCTCAGCTTTTTGATAATAAACCCGCCGTCCATAGCGTATTGCTGAAAATACGTTTTCGCGTTTTGAAAGCGTATTCTCTTCCGGTTTATTCAAAAATACGTTTTCAGGTATTTACAGATTTGCCACTAGAATTGTTTTGGTCATAAAATCTTCGTTTTAACTCCGATTTGATCCGTTCAAATTGCGTTAGGTTCGTATTTGCGAGCTCTACATGTTAGTGTAGTTGTACAGTTAGTTTTGATAATTTATTTTTCGAGGTTATAATTAAGTATTTATTTATCTATAGGAAATCTTAGAAAATTCATAACTTTCACGTTTTAACTCCGAATTTGGTGATCTTTGCGTCTGTGTGATCGTAGAAACGTGTAGAAGAGTTTTATAAGCTTTTATTACTGTTTTGTTACTGTTGGTGTACTGTTCTAATTATATCTCTTTGTTTGCTTCGTGTATGTTTGATTGGATGCATGTGTGTTGTTGATTGATGATCGAATATAGAAGGTGAGCAGTATCTGGACGACTCGGAGTATTACTTTGAGCCAAGTCAGCAGTATCACTTGGAAAGCTGTGATCAAGGCAAGTATAACACAGGACTATCCTTGTTACCTATACATTGAATTATCATACATATGCATGTGCTTACTTTGACAACCTTAGAGATTATAACTTAGTGATTGTTATCTTGATTCCTTGTCAACCTTGGGAATGCATATGGGTAGCTATTGCTAGTGCTTAAACTAAGAACAATGATCTTGTAATTTGATTAATGGATTAAGCAATCAACTATTAAGATGATTTAATTATTGTTGAAAGGGGGCTAGAGCTTGTGTATTATTTTGATGCTCTGGTTTCTCTCCATAAGGACTTATCTGTAAGTGATAACCGGGATATACAGTACAGCTGTGAGGGCTATATGGCTCTGGCTTTAGTTGTTCAAGAGACCTTTTCTAGCTTGTTAGAGGTTACCTTAAATGGCGTAAGAATGGCTTGCCTTGTTGGGTGTAGTCCGAGCCCCTGGCCTAGTGTGTATAGGCTGCGGTTGTTGTGCCACAGGGAAGGGGGGTTCTACATCTGCCTGCCGAGTGAAATCTAATGGCCCTAACTTGTTAGACGAACTTTTGAGTGGCTTTATATGGTTCTCGGGTGTTTGGGCTTGATCTCCCCACTCATTTGGAAATCATGACTTACAGTGAAAGTGTACACCTCTGCGCAGAGTTAAAAACTGGTATACTAGCCGTGCTCACGGATACGAGCGGCCTTGGGGATTCTTATGGAATAGTTGATCATAACTGTTATATCATGCTTAATTATTGTTGATTATTATTATGCTCATGTTAATGCTATTCATTATCCTCTTTACAATTGATCATTGGTTCTTTAATGGGAAGTGGTTTATCTTGATGCTACTCAATTGCTAATATATGATTAAAAGCTAAATGCAGTTAAACAGTGTCTAGCCTTTTTGAGCCTCATGAACCCTGTGTTATATTTGTTGAGTTCGACATGGACTCACCCTTGCTATTTCCACCATAACAGATGAAGATATAGAGGAAGATTATCGGAATGAGTACTAGTCTTGGTGTCAACCAGTCAACCGTGTCCCTGTGTGGAGTTTCCGCTGAAGAATTATTATTAGTTATTATCATCTATCGTTCAAGACTATGTCTTAAATACTTATTCGTTATGTAATAAGCACTGTGATGATACTTTGTAATTTGTCAACTTATGTGTGCGACTGGTTCCTGGGGCGCACATGAGTCTTTTATACATCCTATTTTTGTCCTTAAAAATGGGTGTGACAGATTGGTATCGGAGCCGTGTTGACTGTAGGACGCAAGCCTAGTTAGAATGGTCGTTAATAGCCTTTATATTTCACTTAATTCATGCTTCCTCTTTTCACCTTGTTAATTACTAAAGTTTATGCTTCCTCTACTTTATTCTATTGCGAAAATACATTGATTCTATCTAATCTATGTCTAAATCTTATAGATGCCTCTTCATCCCCGTCTGTCAGCTGCACAGTACGTTGCCCGTTTCAAACCTCAGGAGCCGTATGAAGATGGTGAGCAAGAGCTATCTGATGCTGAATCAAGAATTGGTGATACACCGATGGAGGATGTAGTTATGGGGTGGACTACGAAGTTTCATATCATGGTTCCTAAAGCTGATGCTTTCTTTCATGACATGTTGACAAGAACCTTGGACAACTACTACTACGACTGGGAAGCTACGTTGGAGTATCATAGTGCAGAGTATAGTCATCCATGGATGGATTCCTATTGGGAAACGGAGTTATGGGTTAAGAAAAGGGATCCTACCACTAAGGAGCCTAAGGTGGAGTCAAAGTTCATTACCAGAGTGAGCCGGGCAACTGTGGAGATAAGCATGGAGGATGTCGCTTTCAATGCATTTGTTTACTACCATGGTCTACGCTCGGACAAGACGTTAAAGGGTGCACTCCGGCATTTTCCTTGTTTCATACATGACAAGGGTATTTGGACCGTGCCGCCTGCAGATGATTCCTCCTTGACTTTACAAGCTACGGTGGGGTTAGCTCGTGAATTGGCTCTCCATGAGGTGGATTTGAAGGATGAGTTGCTAAAGGAAAAAGAACTTAAGGAGCAAGCTTATAAGGAGATTGACCAATTAAGGGCGGAGTTAGGTCGTCCCAAGATTTATGAGAAGCTTAATTAGGCAATAGGAAAAATCCCTATGTAATAGGAACGATAGTAGTTGCGAGTTAACTTTAAGTTTGGATTGTTTTAAGAGTCAGTTTGTGGTGTGAACAATTGTGTGATTGATGGATTGTTATTATGATAATGTGTGATTTGGATCTTTGTAATGTGTGCTGGAGTTTTGTAGACATGCCTACAAGTTCCATGGTTAAGAATATTAAGTTTGATCAAAACATATTAGTTGAATATGAGGTTAACTTAGTTCTGTCCTTTGCTGATTTTTGGATCAGTCTGGGATGTTTTAGAAATAATTTAAAATCCGTTCATGAGAAACTTAAGAAACTTTACTGGGAATAATTAGACTTCTATATCTTTCCAACCTCACAAGAATCACTTTAATATCTATTATGAGCTAAGAGATATACCTGTTCCAAGTTGGAGTTACTGCACAGTCTGGAATTCTGAAACAGTTTCGGTTAAGTTCAGTTTTTGGCCAATTTATTGACAGAATCAGAAAAAGTGTTGTGAATAAAAGTTGTAGAAAATTTTGTAAGCTTTCCAACCATGTAAAGATCATCTGAATTGGACGTCTGTAGCTCGAGATATGACAGTTTTACTGAGTTGCTGAAATTGGAGCTTGTCCAGAAAAATCAGATTTTGCTTATCTATTGAATACATCATCTCGGGTCGTACTGAATTTCAATTTCTGTGTTTTTGGAAACAGATGTCAGGCAGAGGTCGTGGCAGAGGTCGTGGAGGTGCTAACCTACCCATTACTATGGAGGAACTCATGCAAACTCAGAACCAGATGATGCAGATGTTTATGCAGCACATGCAGAACAATCCCGCTGCAGGAGGACCACCGCCTGTGCAAGTGAGGGATAAGCGTGGAGAATTTTTAAAGGGACGCCCTCCAGTGTTTTCTCATGCTGCTGATCCTTTAGAGGCAGAAGATTGGGTGAGGGCAGTGGAGAAACAGCTGAATATAGCCCAATGCAATGATATGGAGAAGGTGTTATATGCATCTGGTCAGTTACAGGGGACAGCTCAGACTTGGTGGGAGTCGTATCAAGCTGCACGCCCTGACAATGCTCCTCCTATCACTTGGAATGAGTTTGTTAGAGATTTTCGAGCTCGTCATATTCCTGAAGGTATAATTGAGCTGAAGCAGGAAGAATTCAGAAACCTTAGGATGGGACAGATGAGCGTTAGCGAATATCATGACAGGTTCACCCAGTTGGCTCGCTATGCTCCTAATGAAGTGAGAGAAGATGCAGACAGACAGCGTCTCTTCTTGAAGGGAATTTATTATGATCTTCGCTTGCAGTTGAAGGGGAACAACTATGCTAATTTTCAAGAGCTGGTAAATAAAGCTATTGTGCTTGATAATGAGCGCAGAGAGATGGACAGGAAGAGGAAGATGAAGGTACAAAGCTCAGGAAGTAACAACCGTCAGCGCACTAATTCTCAGCATGGTTTTCATCAGAAGTTTCAAGGACCGGTTAGTCAATGGAATCGTAATCAGAATCAGAGGTGGTCCCCGAATTGGCAAGGTAATCAGTCACAACAGCGTTCATCATATCCACAGCGTCAACAGTATCAGCAGACTGGGCAACAGACTCCTCGCACTGGAAATTCTAATGTTACCCCCATGAAGAATAGTGCTCCCAGCACGCCTACTAGATGCTTTGCCTGTGGTAAAGAGGGGCATATGTCTTACCATTGTCCTGAGAAGCAGAATCAGCAGACTCCTCAGAGCCAGAAGAGCAACCAGAAGCAATCTGGTACTGGAAGGGTGAATCATGTGTCTTCTGATACAGTTCATGATGCACCAGAAGTTATGATTGGTACGTTCAATGTACATTCCACTCCCGCAACTGTTCTTTTTGACTCTGGAGCATCTCATACATTCATATCCAACATTTTTGTTAAAATGCATAGTATACCCATGCTAGCTATGAAAGAATCTCTCCTAGTAAATTCACCTGGAGGTACCATGCAAACCAGTAATCGTTGTCTTCCAATTAGTATGGTATTAAGGGGGGTAGAGTTTAAGATAACTCCTATAGTATTGAGGACATCTGGTATTGATGTGATATTGGGTATGGACTGGATGAAGCAAAATCAGGCAGAGATTCAGTGTCAGCAAAAAGTGGTAGTTGTGACTGCACCTAATGGAGATAAAATCAATGTGAATGTAGCAGTGCAGAAGCAACCAACCGCTGTGGTGAATCAGCTTGAAGATACTATTATAGAGAATTCAGTGATTGAGGAATTTCCGGATGTTTTCCCTGATGAATTGCCAGGTATGCCACCTGACCGAGACATTGAATTTCTTATTGAATTATTACCTGGAACTGCACCTATAGCCAAACGACCATATAGGATGGGAGTAGATGAATTAGAAGAACTTAAGAAACAAATTAAAGAATTACAAGATAAAGGTTTTATTCGACCTAGTTCATCACCTTGGGGAGCACCAGTTATTTTTGTTGATAAGAAAGATGGCGGTCAGAGGATGTGTGTTGATTATAGGTCACTAAATGAGGTAACTATCAAGAATAAGTATCCTTTGCCCAGGATTGATGACTTGTTTGATCAGTTGAGAGGTGCTTGTGTGTTCTCTAAGATTGATTTACGTTCTGGATATCATCAGTTGAAGATTCGTGTTTCTGATATTCCAAAGACAGCTTTTACTACAAGGTATGGATTGTATGAGTATACTGTTATGTCATTTGGATTGACCAATGCACCTGCATACTTTATGTACATGATGAATAAGGTGTTCATGGAATATTTGGATAAGTTTGTGGTAGTGTTTATTGATGATATACTGGTATTTTCCAAGACAGAGGTAGAGCATGCTGAACATTTGAGGTTGGTATTGTAGAAACTTAGAGAGCATAAATTGTATGCGAAGCGAAGTAAATGTGAGTTTTGGTTGAAGGAAGTTTCTTTCCTTGGTCATATTGTTTCTAATGGAGGGATATCAGTGGATCCAGGTAAAGTAAAGGATGTATTAAATTGGAAACCACCTATTGATGTTAGTGAGATTCGTAGTTTCTTGGGATTGGCTGGATATTACAGACGGTTCATTGAAGGGTTTTCTAAACTTGCTAAACCTATGACATCTCTGTTAGAGAAGAATGCCAAGTTTGTGTGGTCAGATAAATGTCAAGCTAGTTTTGAGGAGTTGAAAAAGAGGTTTAACATGAAAGGTAAACTAGCACCAAGGTATGTTGGACCATTTAAAGTTATTACTAGACGTGGGGAAGTTGCTTATCAATTAGAGTTGCCCGAGAATTTATCTGGAGTACATGATGTGTTCCATGTTTCACAACTTAAGAAGTGTTTGCGTGTGCCTGAGGAGCAGATACCTTTAGAAGAGTTGACTGTTAAGGAAGATCTTACATATGAAGAGTTTCCGATCAAGATTTTAGAAACTGCTGAGAGAGTTACTCGAAGTCGGGTTATTAAGATGTGCAAGGTGCAGTGGAATCGATATTCAGAGGCAGAGGCAACTTGGGAAAGAGAGGATGAATTGAGAAAATCATATCCGCAGTTGTTTGAGTAAGCAGTCCAATCTCGAGGACGAGATTCTTTTAAGGGGGGTAGAATTTGTAACACCCAAATTTTAGAGTTAATAAATTTTAAATAATTTAGATAACAATTAAAGGGAATTAAAGTTTTAAAAACTAATTTGGTGTTGCATTCATGCTGCTGCATATATTTTCTGTTGTGTAGTAGATTTATGTTATTTTGATTTGCTTTGGAAATTTTATTTGGAAAAGTTTGTAAACAAGTAAATAAAGAAAAAGGAAAATAAAAAAAAAAGAAAACAACTTACCTTCTTACCTATTCGGCCTGGAAGCCCGCTAGGCCGGCCTCCTCTCCCTTGGGCCATCGGGTCGGAAGGCCTGCGCGCCTGCCCGCGTGAGCGGCCCAGCAGCCGAGCCCGCCCAGCCGCGCGCCCTCTCCCTCCCTGTACCGCTGACGAGTGGACCCCGCGTGTCAGTCGTCTCCTTCCTTCCCGTCGTAACCGAGTCAGACACGAACACCGCCACCACCGTATCTCCACCGCATAAATCGGGATTTCCTACCCGAATTCGGTGTTTTGGTGCTATAAGAGAGAAGCCGTGACCCCCTATGTTCCGTTTTCCATCTAAAACTCGAGCTTCATCACGTGAAATTGAGAGTAGGAGGCCGAAACCCTAGGGAGTTGCGGGTGCACGTCGTCGGGGCTTGCGGGTGAATTTGAGGCCGTGTTCTTCGTTTTGGTGAGTTCGCCATCTTCTTCTCTTCCTCCCCGTGCTCTTCTTTTGGTTGGAGGTGCTTAGAAGCGAGCTTTTGAAGTTCACCGTCGGCCGGCAATGGCGCCGCCGCCCTTCCCAAGCCGCATCCCGTCCTCGATTCATCGTAGCTTGCTTAAACCGCGTAGATAAGTTCGGATGGACCTTCTCTTTCAATTGGTGTCGGTTTCGGGGCGAATCGCTGTTGGAGGAGGTGGATCCGAAGTTTTCCGGTGAGCCAAGGTTGCCGGCCATGGCGGCCACCGGCCGGAATTGGAGATGGCGACCGGAATCCTCACTGTAGGGGTGATGATGAATGTGAGCCGTTGGTTTTGAGATGAACGGCTTAGATTAGAAGATACCCCTTCGCGGGTAAAATTCATAAAGAGACCCTCAGCTTTTTGATAATAAACCCGCCGTCCATAGCGTATTGCTGAAAATACGTTTTCGCGTTTTGAAAGCGTATTCTCTTCCGGTTTATTCAAAAATACGTTTTCAGGTATTTACAGATTTGCCACTAGAATTGTTTTGGTCATAAAATCTTCGTTTTAACTCCGATTTGATCCGTTCAAATTGCGTTAGGTTCGTATTTGCGAGCTCTACATGTTAGTGTAGTTGTACAGTTAGTTTTGATAATTTATTTTTCGAGGTTATAATTAAGTATTTATTTATCTATAGGAAATCTTAGAAAATTCATAACTTTCACGTTTTAACTCCGAATTTGGTGATCTTTGCGTCTGTGTGATCGTAGAAACGTGTAGAAGAGTTTTATAAGCTTTTATTACTGTTTTGTTACTGTTGGTGTACTGTTCTAATTATATCTCTTTGTTTGCTTCGTGTATGTTTGATTGGATGCATGTGTGTTGTTGATTGATGATCGAATATAGAAGGTGAGCAGTATCTGGACGACTCGGAGTATTACTTTGAGCCAAGTCAGCAGTATCACTTGGAAAGCTGTGATCAAGGCAAGTATAACACAGGACTATCCTTGTTACCTATACATTGAATTATCATACATATGCATGTGCTTACTTTGACAACCTTAGAGATTATAACTTAGTGATTGTTATCTTGATTCCTTGTCAACCTTGGGAATGCATATGGGTAGCTATTGCTAGTGCTTAAACTAAGAACAATGATCTTGTAATTTGATTAATGGATTAAGCAATCAACTATTAAGATGATTTAATTATTGTTGAAAGGGGGCTAGAGCTTGTGTATTATTTTGATGCTCTGGTTTCTCTCCATAAGGACTTATCTGTAAGTGATAACCGGGATATACAGTACAGCTGTGAGGGCTATATGGCTCTGGCTTTAGTTGTTCAAGAGACCTTTTCTAGCTTGTTAGAGGTTACCTTAAATGGCGTAAGAATGGCTTGCCTTGTTGGGTGTAGTCCGAGCCCCTGGCCTAGTGTGTATAGGCTGCGGTTGTTGTGCCACAGGGAAGGGGGGTTCTACATCTGCCTGCCGAGTGAAATCTAATGGCCCTAACTTGTTAGACGAACTTTTGAGTGGCTTTATATGGTTCTCGGGTGTTTGGGCTTGATCTCCCCACTCATTTGGAAATCATGACTTACAGTGAAAGTGTACACCTCTGCGCAGAGTTAAAAACTGGTATACTAGCCGTGCTCACGGATACGAGCGGCCTTGGGGATTCTTATGGAATAGTTGATCATAACTGTTATATCATGCTTAATTATTGTTGATTATTATTATGCTCATGTTAATGCTATTCATTATCCTCTTTACAATTGATCATTGGTTCTTTAATGGGAAGTGGTTTATCTTGATGCTACTCAATTGCTAATATATGATTAAAAGCTAAATGCAGTTAAACAGTGTCTAGCCTTTTTGAGCCTCATGAACCCTGTGTTATATTTGTTGAGTTCGACATGGACTCACCCTTGCTATTTCCACCATAACAGATGAAGATATAGAGGAAGATTATCGGAATGAGTACTAGTCTTGGTGTCAACCAGTCAACCGTGTCCCTGTGTGGAGTTTCCGCTGAAGAATTATTATTAGTTATTATCATCTATCGTTCAAGACTATGTCTTAAATACTTATTCGTTATGTAATAAGCACTGTGATGATACTTTGTAATTTGTCAACTTATGTGTGCGACTGGTTCCTGGGGCGCACATGAGTCTTTTATACATCCTATTTTTGTCCTTAAAAATGGGTGTGACATCATACTAGGAATCTCTTCTTCCAAGGAGCAACTCCTCCAAAGGTGGCTTTGCCTTGCTCTAATACAACTAAAAGGAAAAACTAAAGAGAGTAGAGAGTGGGGTATTGCTCAATGCGATGTGTGTGAGAGAGGGCGGTACCCCTTTATTTATCCAAGAGTGAAGGTGGTGCTTCTGTCTATCTTTAGCGTGGAGGCACGGGATGCACCACCTCAGCATGAAGCCATGCCACCACCAAAGCAAGGGGTGGCTGAGGAGCGCCAGAAAGGGGTGGGCCGCCCCTAGGGAATGGCCAGTCCCTGACCGCACCGCCTTGCCACCGCCTTCGCGTGGTAGGCCATGGGCTAGAGGTGAGTTGCTTTCATGGGGTGCTTAGCCCATTTTGAGTTGGTTTGGTGGTCGTCTCCCTTGTTCCTTTGCATAAATCAGCATTGGAAAACGCCTTTCGGTGAAATCCTCCATGTATTTGTATTTATGACTTGCAAAATGATGTTCTCCAAATACATGTATTACTTGGTTAATAGTAAATGCATGTGTGATTAAGTTTACCAATTTCTCCTTTTTTTGTAGCTTAATTGGTGGTCATATTTGATTGGTAAAGACCGCCAACAAGCTCCCCCAAGCTTAACCTTTGCTCGTCCCGATCAAATAGCTAAGTTATTAGTTGTTGATCAGTAGTTGCTACAATGACGAACATAATTCACAAGTGTCATGCCTATAAGAAAGTATTCTTCCTCAATTTAGATAAGTTGACATTCTATCCACCCTTTTAACTTAATCCTTGTGGGGCTTATTGCTTTTCCAAGTCTTAGGCGGTTGCAAGATAGAACGGGTTTAATAGAATTACCAATCATTCATTCCTTGATCAACCTTCTATCCGAAGGTTTTATGAGTTTTGCAAAAATAAAATGTAAGTTCCTCAAATGATTCACTCAATCGCTCAATGTGTATGATCCTCACCAAGGCATTTGATTGTTTTGCCTTCTTTTCATCCTATCACTAAAGGCTTTGAGTGGAGCTTTGGGTAGGAATGAAATGAGAGGCATACTAGCATCACATCTATTGTTAAGTCAAAAACTAGATCCAAGGAGATGCAAGTCATACACTTTGATCAAGATGTGCAAGTGTGTGGAATATAAAAGTGATTCCTAATTCTATTATTTTTTGTACTCTTTTGATCATGGCTTTCTCTACTTTTAATAACTGTCTTGGAAGTATGGGCTATCTCTCTCTCTTTTTCAATACTTTGGAACCTTCATGTGTTCCATTTTTTCTTCTTTTTTTCTTTTGGTAATTTGAGAGCTTCATGCATCTCTCTTTTTTTAGCATAGCCCTATACTTCTTTTTGGCATATGAAAACTTTGGAGAGAAAGACTCATGATAAATGATTGGAGCATTTATTTTGGTGGACGGAAAAAGCATGTTTTTGCGTAACTTTCAGTGTAAGAGTTAGCATTTTATTTGTGGGTGTATGTGAACCTCGATCATGGGTGCATGACTAGAATCTCTACAAGGGTCACAACAATTTGGCAAAACTCAATGCAAATACATGTAGCATATGACTAAGGTTTGCATTTGAATATTATCATATGGCCATGGTAGTAATTCATAATCATTGAGGAACTTTTGATTTTAGCATTTTTACCATATCACAACTTGCAACAACTTTGAAAAGGATCATGCTTTTGCAACCCACAAGTTCCAAGTTTTTATAATGAGACATTTTTAGCCAGCAAACTTAAATCTTGGTGAATACTAGGTTATAGCCTAGGCACAAATGAATTATAGACAGAGCAGCTATTCATCATCTCAACAAAGGAGAAACTGAATACTTTTAATTCACGTATGGGAGTGGAATAAATAGTTTTGTTTTTCATATCTCATCATTATTTAAGTATAAGATGATAAAATAGCTAAAAGAAATGTGAGATACAAGTTACCTCTGTGGGAGTCCTCCTCCAAGCTAGCTCCTGACTTATGGTCTATGGTTCAGTAAGGAATGCTGCTGGCTAGTGAACGCTATGGCCTAATTTGTGATTCGTGGCCTCCTTTGAGCATGCTAGGAGGCTCCCCCAAGCTTGTCTTATGTTGACATTGAAATAATAGGACAACCATACTTGGGGTTGAAAGTTTATTATTATTATTATTACTATTATTATTATTATAGTCATGGTTTACTAAACAAGTTTTCATCTCTATTGTCATCTCAAAAACTTATCCTCATGAAGTTGATAAATTCCTACAAGGGTCAATTCATATGATCAACCAAACTCTACACTAGCAGTTTTGGTTCAATGATCAAACAAGACGCCATGTCTAATTTGATTAAGGTAGGCTTATTAACCTAAGCACCATGCTTAATTCAAAAAGCCTATGGAAGTATGATCAATACATCTAAACTAAGCAACATGCTTAATTTAAAAGATGTATGACCAACCTCTAACCCAAAACATACCAGCGTAGAGAAAGGAAGCATGAAAAATAAACAAGATTCATCCAACAGAGACGAAGACATTGAATGGTGAATAAGAGAACCATAGATTTATTATTATTTATATTATTATTATATTTTTTTATTATAGTTTTATTATCTAATAATATTTTTAGGCAACTTTAAATCATGAATACGAACGATAACTACCGATTTACCGTTGGCAAGGACTCACCATTTTAAAGTCCAATGAGCAGGACTCTTCTCCTTTCACTTTTTGCTTGATGGAGGTACATCCGTGTCTGGAGAAGTAGATGATGATGTTGATGCTTCTACCTGCCATACATGTTTGATCCCTTTACGTGGTTGTTTCTTGGGCCGGTTTGTTTTAATATGTTTATGCATTTTAAACCCATTAAATGGGCATCTCATTGTTTGCCCTTGCATATGAAAGCTAACATGCCCTGATCCCACATGTAAAACTACATTTGTAGTGTTAAGAAATGGTTTCCCTAGGAGGAGGAGAGTTTTCTCATTGTGGCCCATGTCTAGAATGACGAAGTCTGTGGGGATGTACGTGTCTCGAATTTTCACCAAGATATCCGTGGCTAATCCTTTTGGATTTTGTAAAGATTGATCAGCCATCAGCAGTTAGAAACGTGCAGTGGATAAAGGTCCACCCAGTATCTTATCATATATTACCTTGGGCATGATGTTGATGCTTGCTCCAAGGTCAGAGAAGGCATTGTGTAAGCCATGTGGGCCAATTGAGCATGTGATTGTCGGGCGGCCAGGATCTTCTTTCTTGACAATGAATGGTGGATCTAAAAGATACTTATAGTTTTTTCGACATAGAGGCTTACTGAACCTTGTTGAGACCATTTTAACAGATTTGAGAGAATTTTTAGGTTGCCCAGAATCTTTTCTGAATCAGAAACAGGTATAGCGGCAGCAATCTGAGCTAACTATGTTTCTATCATTTTATTAAAGCTCAGTTGGTTTTTCACAGAAGAAGTTAAACCTTCTATTTTAGAATTTATATTTTTAAGCATTTTATCATCAAACATCAGCTTTTTAGCAAGATTTTCATTTATTTTTGCTTGGCCTAAGACCAAGTCTTTCAAGGAACGTTGATTCGAATTGTAATTTGAGTTGAAGTTCGAATTACCTCCTTGGTATTGTGGGTACGCATTCGCTTTCTCGCTTGGCAGCCCACAAAACAGACTTGCCTGCACCATCATGATCAACGCGATGCATAGTTCAAAGTTCTTGTCACCAATGTTGACAGCGGGCCTGGTTGGCACGTTGGCAACAACGGGGATGGAGAACTCACAGAGTAACTTTTGGGCCATAGCGATAGTAGCGGATGGTGTGGAGGTGACTGGTTCATTTGTCGGTGGAGTAGCAGAAGAAGAAGTAGTATGCGATCGGTTCTTCCTTAGGAGTGCCTCCGGATTTGCGGTGTATTTGTCCGGCAGGGAGAAACCAGTCATACACTATCCTGTTTTCATCCACAATAGGAGAAAACAAGCAAAGTTACCCGGCATAAACAATGTCTACCTTACATGCATATTATCATGAACATGTCCTATTAGATTCTTTAATCAATATGCCCTCCTCGGCAACGGTGCTAGAAATACTTGTTGGTATTTCTTAACATCACTACTAAGTATGGGGTTTGAATCCATCCTCAGCAATGGCGCCAGAAATACCTTGTTGGTACTTCTTAGCAACATAACTAACGTGTAGCCATGCTACTTAGAAATAGCCTTGATAGTTTCTTAACAATTTTAGATATTTATCCGCAAGCGCACGGAGCTATCATTATAGCACTTCACCTAGAAGTATTCAGGGTATCGTTATTTATATTTTCCCAAAGGAAGGCATTTGATTAAGAGTCTAGTATGGATATGAACTTGAATAATAATGTTTGCAAGTACACCAATGCTTATAACAGGGGTAAGAATAGTAATTCCAAGATAGTGGACACACACTTGGCATTCCTCAAAGGATAAAATAGAAAATAAAAGATAAAAGAATAATCCTAAGTCGAGCAGGCATTGGTCTAGTGTAGTCATACAAAGATTAGTTGATAATCATATAAATTACATAATTAGTTTTAGGGCTAAGTGTGAAGCATCTCGGGAGGCCAGCAAGTATTGGTCTGCCAGCAACCTCATGTGACAATTTAGATTCCTACACCCTAAATGAATGTGGGGGATTACGAAGGACGGATAGAGTTATCACCACCTGCCGCCTTCCCCTCAACCGAAGAGGACAATGCATGCACCTGTCTCTCCATACCCAAGCACCACGCTTGCGTATACAGAAACTACCCAAATCCCCTCGAGTCCCTGACCCTACGGATCGACAGGTAAAGAACTTGGGCACACCTGATGGCACAATGAACCGTCACCTCAACTTAGCTCTAATTCCGATTATATAAGTTACATGATTGTTTAAGCATAAAGTTAAGTGTGCTACTCTCATGACACATAAAATCTGCACTAGTTCATATGTCAAGATCATAACACAATGACTATACTCTAGTTCATAAGTATGACTATAATAATAAAGTGAAGACATGACTTTGGAAGAACCCATATTGATATTCATACCAAGAATCTCTTCTTCCAAGGAGCCAAGCCCTCCTAGGTGGCTTTGCCTTGCGCTAATACAACTAAAAGGTAAAACTAAAGAGAGAAGAGAGTGCGGTATTGCTCAATGTGGTGTGTGTGTGAGAGAGAGGGGGGTACCCCTTTATTTGTACAAGAGTGAAGGCGATACTTCTCTCTATCTTTAGTGCGGAAGCACAGTATGCACCACCTCAGCATGAAGCCATGCCGTCGCCCAAGCAAGGGATGGCTGAGGGGCACCGGAAAGGGGGCGGCCACCCCTAGGGAACAGCCAGTCCATGACTGAGCTGCCTTGCCATAGTCTTCATGTGGCAGGCCATGGGCTAGACGTGAGTTGCTTTCCCGGGGTGCTTAGCCCATTTTGAGTTGGTTTGGTGGGCGTCTTCTATGTTCCTTTGCACAAATTAGCGTTGGAAAGCGCCTTTCGGTGAAATCCTCCATGTATTTGTATTTATGACCTGCAAAATGATGTTCTCAAATACATGTGGAACTTGGTTAATAGTAAATGCATGTGTGATTAAGTTTACTAATTTCTCATCTTTTTGTAGCTTAATTGGCGGTCATATTTGATCCGTAAAGACCGCCAACATTGATCCAAATATGGTATCATCAACATATATTTCCAACACAAACAAGTCTAGGCCAGTCTTCTTAGTGAAAAGAGTGGTGTTAATCTTGCCCATTTTAAACCCTTTAGAGAGCAAGAAATCTCTCAATCTCTCATACTATGCTCTAGGTGCTTGATTCAAGTCATACAATGCTTTCTTTAACTTGTACACATGGTTGGGTTTCTTGTCATCTTCAAAACCGGGAGGTTGCTCAACATATACTTCTTCATTGATGTAGTCATTGAGAAATGCACTCAACATATACCTAGGCTTGCTGTTGTGGGAACAAGCATAGGCTAGCAAGATTCTAATTGCTTTCAATCTAGCAATCGGGGCATATGTTTCTCCAAAATCAAGACCTTCAACTTGAGTGTAACCTTGTGCTACCAATCTTGCTTTGTTTCTTACAACTATCTCATCTTACAGATAGGTCCTTAAGAAGAGAAACTAGAGCACCATAAAGATAGCCCAATGCTCTAGCCCTTTTTAATCATGTTGCTAAAAAGTTATCTTTTAATATTTATTGCATACTCCAATAGTCAAATTACAAGATCATAGTTTATGTTGAGCACTAGCAATAGCTACCCAATGCAAATATCCATAGGAGTCAAGGTACAAGATCAATTCTAGGTAATCCTCATTAAGGAGACACATGCATAATAATTTTAGTGCATTAAAGGTTATTAGGAAACAAGGATAGTCCCATGCTATACTTGCCTTAAACTATGATTAGTCTTCTTGTCCAAGTCTTCAAAGATTTGCTTCTAGATCTCCAATGTAAAGCTCACCGTCTATACTCGATCAACACATCAACACACAAACATCTAGGTACAATCATGCATTACAAATATAACTAAATTAGAACAGCATACCAATCAATAAAAAGACTTGAAAACTAATCTACGTATTGCTACGAACACATACATGCGAAAAGCACTCTAATCGGAGCTACGGTGAACAAGAAACATCTACCGTAAAATTTACTTCTTAAGAGAAAAAGAAGGTTTTAAGCTTCATTTATTTTAATCGTGTATAAGATATTTCATAGAAGTATCTAAATTGAATTAAGCCAAGTTATATTTGATTTGGAAAACTAAAATGGATCTAATCTTATTTTTACTCAATATCGAAGTGGAAAGGCTAAGTTGCTTTTAATTAGAAAATCAATTGCGTATGGACTGATCAAATTAACACTTTATTTGAAAGCACAAAATATGTTAAACAATGTTACCAAAAGAAAGTTAGGTGCGATGGTCACAAGATCACAGGAAACGCCGAGAATGGAGCTCGATTAAAAGGATGACTACCGAGAAGTTTTACATTATAAAAGAAACAATTACGAGCTTGATTTATGTTAACTAATAAAACTATGTCAGTAGTATTAATTCAGATTAATCAAAACTTATTTAATTTTACAAGTCAAGTTAAAGCTAATTATATTTTATTTATAAACATATCTCATATTATTTAAGTCATTTAAATTTTACATTAGAAAGGAAATAACCATACGAGAGCATATATAGGAGTCATTATATGTATCATGTTTAAACTAATCAAATTATAATTACAAACACATATGTTCACATTAATCAGTTTAATATTTATTTTTTAAAGATCAATGTTTGCTTATATTGTTTTTAATTATAAAATTTGCATGTATATTAATCAATTTGATATTTAATTATAAACACATAAGCGGGTGGCATAAAATACTGCTACTAACATGTAGATCAAGTCAACATGAATCTAATGTAACTTGAACAGTACAAAACGGAATTAAAACGAATAGACTAGTGCTAAAACGATTGGATGGCAGAGGTTTGAAATTGCAGAGACTTTCTATTTGTGAAACATGGGTAGTAAAGGGTTATAGATGATCATGGATGAATTGATATCAAAAGAACTAAATTTGCATTAGTGTTTGAGGCTTACTGCACTGGAGACGCGAAAGGGATCCGCTAAACGCAGATAGCGGATCAACGAGCCGCAGCGGGGTACTCTACCGCCTACAGTAAAATAGCGGACCAGCTCTGGAACGCCAAATGTGGCGTGGTGCTGTAGCATCCGCTACGTGTGCGGGGCCCGTGCTCATCCGCTACGTGTGAAGGAGGAGGGCGCTCGCGTCAGGAGATGGGTGGGTTTTTTAATTAAAAAAATCTGACGAGTGGGCTCCACAGTGGATAGAGGATGATATAGAGTATGGATAGGTGCGGAAAAACTAGATATAGAGGAGAGGATCTCGCTGACTAGGACGGAATATTCCTTTTAGAGGATGAATATAGAGGATGAAGATTGCGGATAGTCTGAAGAGCTAGATAATAAATAGTACATAAAAGATAGATGATTAGAAGAGCTTGTTATACGCAAAGGTGTACCAGGTGGACATGCTGCTCACATACATAGGCATGCACGGATGGCCTAGGCCTTTGCTTGGTCGCTGGAAGATGGAGGAAGGTTGCATGTAGGCGGGCATATCGCGCTGCTCAGATCACCGACAAGATGCAGTTCAATTTGTTGGCCTGCTGCGATAGAAACAACAGGGAGAAGCAACCGAGTAGATGAGAGATAAATATGGAGAGAGCCACGGAAAGTGCTGGACTATTCTCAGACAACGAAACCATAAGACAATGATGATGGATCTTACCGGTTAATCTCGAGAAGATGATGAGCATGTCAGGGCAACGATGGGGCACGGCCGAAGGCGGCGGCTCCTGAACATTGCTGTGTCGGCTGGGTGGTGTTGCGAAGCGAGACGTCAGAGAAAGAGAATGAAAATATAATTTACTATCTTAGGTATTCCCGAACTAGGGCTCCTCTTACTGTAGTTTTGAGGTTCTTTGCCGAAGGGGTTGGTACATATATATACGGAGGAAAACTCTTCGCCTTCACATCAACTAGTAATATGGTACTAATTGATGTTGCACCATCCACCTCCACTGATGGGCCTAAATAATCATTTAAGCACATTAGTAAATAAAGGCATGGGCCTTTAAGAGTTGGTGGAAAATTAGGCATGGATTTTTCTAATTTTAAAATTAATTAATATCATGAAATAAAAATAATTCTAGAAAGTCTAGAATTACCATTTATATCACGAAAAATGCTCCGAAGCTTAGAAAAATCCCTAGAAAAAATCCTGGAGATAAATTGAAAGACCAGGAACTTAGACAAAATATTTGGAGCTCAAGGAAAGATTGTTGGGAACTTGGAACATAAAGATTAAGTTCAAGGAGGTAGGAATTAAATTCCAGAAAGAAGCTACAAAATTCCAAGAGATAGATATTCGTCCCCTAACGTATTTTTTTAAAAATATTTTGCACATATAAACACAGGGTGCAACCGGCATGAATGCAACAAACATGTTTCTACCTTAAGGTAAATTTTAATTTAATGAAAATTTATTATTTTCCTATGTTTTCATGAGCACAAAAATATAAAAATTAAATCATTTTAGATCTATTTCTAAATAAGCGAATTTTAGGGTGTTACAATTCTCATCTTGGGAACCCTTGGTTTCATCAAATTCAGCATCATGAATTTTCTCAAGAGTACCACTTGCTAAATTTCAAACTCTATATGCTTTGCTTTTGGTTGAGTATCCAAGTAAGAATCCTTCATCATACTTCTTCTCAAACTTGCGCAATCTAGTCCCTTTCTTTAAGATATAGCATTTGCAACCAAAGACCCAAACATATACAATATTGGGCTTTCTACCATTCAAGAGCTCATATGGTGTCTTCTCTTTCAATGGGTGGCAATACAATCGGTTGCTGTAGTAGCAAGCGGTGTTGATTGCTTCGGCCCAAATAGATTGACTCACATTGTACTCACTAAGCATAGACCTTGCCATATCAATGAGTGTTCTATTTTTCCTCTCAACAAGGTCATTTGATTGTGGAGTGTACTTGGTCGAGAATTGATGTCTAATTCCAAATTCATCACACAACTCATTAATTCTAGTGTTCTTGAACTCACTACCATTATCATTTCTAACCCTTTTGATGGTTGTTTCAAACTCATTGTGAATGCCTTTGACAAATGATTTGAAAGTTACGAACACATCACTCTTGTCCACTAGAAAGAATACCCAAGTGTATCTTATATAGTCATCCACTATCACAAAGCCATATTTGTCTCCACCGATGCTAGTGTATTGTGTTGGCCCAAACAAATCCATGTGCAATAACTCAAATGCTTTTCTAGTGCTCATCATGCTTTTCTTAGGATGAGTGTTTCCAACTTGTTTGTCGACTTGACAAGAACTACAAAGTTTATCCTTCTCAAACACAACATCTTTTAAGCCTCTAACCAAGTCATCTTAATCAATCTATTCAATAGTTTTATTCCAACATGACCAAGCGATCTATGCTATAACCAACTCATACTAAACTTAGTGATCAAGCATGTTGACAATTGAGCATCACTAGCATTGAAATCATCCAAGTATAGATTCTCATATCTAAATCCTTTGAAGATCAAGTTAGATCCATCTACACTTATAATCTCTACATCATCAACTCCAACTATGCATTTGAATCTAAGATCACACAATTAAGCTATGGATAGCAAATTGAAGTTCAAGCTCTTAACTAACAGCACATTAGATATGCTCAAGTCATTGGATATTGCAATCTTACCAAGCCCTTTGACCTTGCCTTTGCCATTGTCACCAATTGTGATACTATCATAGCCATTACTATCATTGGTGTTGATTGAGTTGAACATTCTTGCATCACTGATCATGTGTTGAGTGCACCCACTATCAAAAACTTAATGCCTTCCTCTGGCTTTATAATTGACCTACAAAAGAAGATAAATTCTTTTTAGGTATCCACACTTGCTTGGATCCTTGGAGATTAGTAACCAAGCTCTTTGGCACCCATATGGCTTTCTTCTTTGAGCCCATCCATGGTGCACCAATGAACTTAGCATAAACACCATTTGTACCCTTAGTAAGCATATAGAAAGAATCAAGCTTAATTGAGGATACTTTATTATTCTTGCTCTTGTTCATGCATTGTTGCTCTATGTGACTAACCTACTTGCAACTTTTGCAATACCGGGCATTGTTTCTCATAAAACTAGTTTTATGATTAGCAAAGGTGGCCTTGCCTTTCTTGAGGATATAGCCCAATCCCTCTTTGCAGAGAGATGCTCTTTAGATATCCAAGCACATAAGCAAGCGGTCCTCACCACTATAGGCCTTAGCCAAGGTGTGATTGAGCTCTTTTACCTCCTTGACTGTCTCATTCTCAATCATTAGTGAGGCATCACAAGTGAAACAATCACTACTAGATAAGGTAGAAGTGAAAGTGCTATAAAAAGGGTTAGTGGAAGCAACAATGATAGGCTTATAGAATGATTCATCAATTATATCACATGTTAAGCCTTTGTCACATGTTACAAAATACTTCTTCTCATTTTGCTCATTAAGTAGAGAGGAATGAACTTTTTTAAGCTTCTTGTGAGCCTTGCCAAGCTTCACATGGGCTACCTCTAACATCTCATGAGATGCATTGAGCTCATCAAAGGCTTGCTTAAGGGCTTTTATCTCCTTGCGCAAGTCTTTGCGTTTCCTTCTCTTAATGTCAAAATATTATTTAGCATCTTCTAACATGTCAATTAGTTCATCTTTAGTGGGTTCATCATCATTGTCACTTTCACTAGCACTCTCATTATCATGTTCCTCATCACATCTATCATCATAAGTTTGTACCTTAGTGGCCTTAGTCATGAAGCATGATGGAGTGTCGAAGAGAGAAGGCTTCTCTTGTATGGCAATGCTTACATGATCCTTCTTCTTGGTGGCCTTGTTATCATCACTATCATCATCATCACTTGAGGAAGCATCACTATCCTAAGTGACTACATATGAACCACCCTTCTTCTTCTTCTTGATGGTCATCTTGTCCTTCTTCTCTTTCTTTTCCTTCTTGTCTTTCTTCTTGCTTTTCTTGTCACCATCATCATTGTCGCTATTATATGGGCACTGAGCAACAAGATGATCCTTGTTTCCACACTTGAAGCACCTTCTTGACTTTTCCTTATTCTTGGATGAAGACTTCTTTCTTCTAGCATGGTAACCCTTCTTCACCATGAACTTACAAAATCTCTTGAAAAAGAGAGCCATCTTCTCATCATCCATGTCATTGAAGCTTAATTCATCATCTTCACTAGATGTATCTTGCTTGGCTTTGTCCTTTGATGATGATGTGGCTTTAAATGCCACACTCTTCTTCTTCTCATCCTTCTTCTCCTTCTTTTCTTCCTTCTCATCATCATCTCTATAAATATCATCCATCATGATATCTCCTAAGATTTGATTTGGTGTCATTGTGTCCAAACTGGTCCTCACTAGCAAGGTGACCAACATGCCAAATCTTGTGGGTAAGCATCTCAAGAACTTATGAGAGAAGTCCTTGTCCTCCACTTTCTCACCAAGTGCTTTGAGATCATTGACAAGCACCTCCATCCTATGGAACATGTCTGGCACACTCTCATCTTCCTTCATCTTGAAGCTAGCAAACTTTCCTTGAGAATGTATGCCTTTGCACCCTTGATTGCCTTAGTGCCCTCAAATGATTCCTCTAACTTCTTCCATGCCTCATGAGCCATCTCAATGTTCTTGATTTGCTCAAAAGTTCTCTTATCAATAGCACCATGAATAGCACTAAGAGCAATATCATTATTTTGGAAAAGCACTTCTTTCGCCACGGTGGGATTCTCCGGATCCTCTATCTCAATTTTAGTCTCCACCACCTTCCACACATTTCTATTGATTGACTTGATGTGAGTGGTCATCTTTGACTTCCAATATGGATAATTTGTGCCATTAAATTGGGGTGGCTTCTTGGTGTTGTTGATTTGAGCCATTTTGACACCGAAGGTTGTTAAGCCTCAAATCACGGTGACCACGACTCTAATACCACTTAAAAGGTCCTAATGGCTAGAGAGGAGTGAATAGCCTATAAAATTTCTACAATAACACTAAACAAAGTGATTAGACAAATACGACATGAAGCGAATGTTGCGCTAGCCTACTACCATAATTCTAGTTGCTATAGTCTCTAATCACACAATGGCTATGTCACTACACTAAGTTAGTGAGCTTTCAAAGACTAACTAAAGAGCCTCACTAACCACTAGACACGACTCTTGCTTGCCCTCAAAACTAGCCATACTAAAGGGACAAGCTACACTAACAAATATAAATACACGGGAAGGATGGAGTGTTATACCGCCATGTAGAGGAATGAACCAATCACCAATGGAGTCAATCAGTCACAATGAAATCCAATGAAAGCCTTAGAGACAAAATGACACAAGATTTTTTTACCGAGGTTCACTTACTTCCCGGTAAGCTAGTCCTCGTTGTGGCGATTCACTCACTTAGAGGTTCATGCGCTAATTGGCATCACACGCCAAACCCTCAATAGGGTGATACACAACCAACACAAGATGAGGATCACACAAGCCACGAGCAATCCACTAGAGTACATTTTGTCTCTCCGCTAGGGAAAGGTCATGAACCCCTAACAATCACCACGATCGGAGTCAGAGACAAACACCTTCCTTCGCTCGATGATCCTCGCTGCTCCAAGCCATCTAGGTAGCGGCAACCACCAAGAGTAACAAGTGACTCCCACAGCGAAACACAAAAACCAAGTACCTCTAGATGCAAACACTCAAGCAATCACTTGGATTCTCTTCCAATCTCACAAAGATAATGAATCAATGATGGAGATGAGTGGGAGGGCTTTGGCTAAGCTCACAAGGTTGCTACATCAATGCAAATGGCTAAGAGAGTGAGCTAGAGCCGGCCATGGGGCTTAAATAGAAGCCCCTATGAAATAGAGTCGTTGGGCTCCTTCACCTCACTGTCTTCGGGGCGACCGGACACACAGGTCCGCCTGACCAGACGCACAGCCCCAGCGTCCGGTCAGTGGATGACTGCCACGTGTCCCCTGCTACAAACCTATGTCACCCAATTCCAATGGCTAGCAACCGCTGCACGATCGTTAAGTGACGACCGAACGCACCCGCAGGGCGATCGGACCCACCGTTACTAGGTCAGATCGAGCAAAATCGCACGCCATCAACTAATGACCGTACATGCCAATCAACACGGGTAACCACACGTCAGGTCGACTCCAAAGATGTTTTAGAGGCATTTTATGGTGATCGGACGCGTCAGGTGCTCATGACAGGACGCACCACCGCGTCAAGTCCACTCCTCGCTCGCACAACCACTCACGTCAGCGTACGTCACAGCCTGACCGAACGCAGCCCCTGTGCGTCTAGTCACAATGACTGTGCAACGTCCGGTCACTAAACAGTCCAAGCCCGAGCGCGCCACCAAGTTTATAATTGATCGGACGCTCGACCAGCAAGTCCGGTCAACACGACACCAGTGTCCGGTCAATATTTTTCAGTGATAAACACCTCCTTCACTTCACCAACTTCTCCACCCTTGCTCAAATGTGCCAACCACCAAGTGTATCACCTTGTGCACGTGTGTTAGCATATTTTCATTAACATTTTCAAGGGAGTTAGCACTCCACTAGATCCTAAATGCATATGCAATGAGTTAGAGCATCTAGTGGCACTTTGACAATTGTATTTTGATACGAGTTTCACCCCTCTTAATAGTATGGCTAAAGATCCTAAATGTGATCACACCCACTAGGTGTCTTGATCAACAAAACACAAAAGCTCCTATGGATACCATCTTTGCCTTGAGCTTTTGTTTTTCTCTTTCTTCTTTTCCAAATGAAGAGCTTGATCATCATCACATGTCCAACACCACCACCTTTGGACTTCAATTGCTCCACCACTTGGATTGGTGCTTAACCTATCTCATGATCACTTAGAGCACATGGTTAGCACCGAGGGTTTCATCAATTCACCAAAAACAATCTAGAGCTTTCAAGCATGGACCTTTAAGGAATCTGAATGGGTGAGGGTAGTATTGTTCTACGTTCAAAATTGAGAAGTGTTTTTCTTAATGGTTTTATGCACATGCTTGAGTACTCTACGATAGTTCCTGTGGATATGGAGGGAAAGACATGGAGGACAATTCGTAAACCAGGTGGTGCTAAAATGTTCATCCATCAAGCTCAAGGTCACCTGTGTGTGTTGTGCGGATTTTCACAATAGGTCTTGGCTTTTAGTGTGGATACTTGAAGACTATGGTACTGATAACTGGAGTTTGAAGCATATTGGGGACACGGAGGAACTATTTGGATGTATAAATATTAAAGTTGGTTCTGAGCTTTGTAATGAGGAGTACAGAGTGATTACAGTTCACCCAGAATGAAATTTCATTTTCCTTGTTGGGAAGGATAGAACATTGACTGCATACGACATGGACCTTATATGACATGGATCTTATAAAGGTTCATGTCATCCATGCCCGTGTCATCCGCTTTTGTAGATCAAGAGGACATTTCCATATGAACAGGTCTTACTATCTTCCTTATGTTCCCTTGTTTATAGAGTCATTAGCAGAGCAGTAAAGGTGCATTTTCTGCATTTCGTCATCACGACAGTCTTTGTTCAGTTAGGCAGTTGTTTTCATTCTATGTATGTATAGACCAATTTTGGCTTGTTAACTAAAGGAATGATATGTTCAATATTATTAATTTTGATGCTTTGTTCAGGTTGTGGATCAGAGATGAATAAGAGGGGTTCCATGGTGCATTAGCTACCAATCCGAAGGATGCACTAATTATATTCATTTTGCCTTGCAAGTAGGAGTGCCACATAGAAGGAGCATAGCTACGTCGTTTCGTTATGTAAGTCTGTATGCATCAGTACCTTTAGTATGAAAGATGTTATGGTAGCGTCCACTGTTATTGTAAAAAGTACTCTTATTTATGAACATGATTTATGGATATAATGATTATATATCTGTATGCTTTGTGTTTATAAAGCTATTAAGGGCCCAGCTGAATTAGTAACTATTGTACTATTGTGAAACCGGATGAAATTCTGTCACCATCGCTATACATATGATGTGGCAAGGATCAAAAGTATGTCACCACCGAATCCTTTAGTAACCTGACACCGACTAAATGATCATCAAAGGCGGATCGTGGTGCAAGGCGACGGTGACCATGACCTTTGTACTGGCAAATAATACACTGAAACGACGGTGGTGTTAACCTCTACATAGGCGTCTCAGTCATTGAACCGACAGTGAACCCGCACCACTGACAGTCGGGTCAAAGTACAAGGCGATGGTCTTGGTGACCACTACACAAGCAGTTGATGTGCCCACACAATGGTTTTTATAGCCTTGACACAATCAGATCATTTGTCAATGCGGTGGTGTTAGTGTACATCAACAGCTAGATCGTGCTCCAATACGACTAAAGTAAGGACCTAATCACGGACAGATCATAAGCTAATCAGCAGTGTTAGTGTACACTGCAGTCAGTCCTAGATGCCGACGATGAAGGCTATGACCATCAGTGTCGACAGCTTACTATCGAGGCCAAAATTGGACTGCGATGTGGGTTATGACGCGGCTGTGAAAGGTATGAATGTAGTAGTGTTAGAGTACCCAAGCACTTGCAGGTTGCATTCATGCCAAGTGAAGTAATTTCTAGGGGTCCTCCCCTCAAAAACTACATAGCAGGAGCCATTTTTCTACAAGGAAAAGATAGAAAGCAAGTGCGTCAGTCATATTTTTATATTTGAAATAGTGAACTAGGCAGCATTGAAGATCTTCGGTTATGTGAAACCGAATCAAAGATCTCTGATGTCGATCCAATGAACTACATCAATAAATATTTTCACTAAACATCTGACATCATAGGCAAGAATAGAGGCCTCAGCTTTCATTCTGCTGCTTCAATCTTAACTTAATCATAGGTGGCTATAGCTAAACAGAAAAATTAGAAAAAACATGAAACCATTGACAACAACAAGTAAAGTGTACAATGTGTAGATGAACCCCAGTTTCATGAAGGCCATGAAACCTATGAGCACGTCCATTCTCTGCCATCAGTATAGGTACAGTATGTTGTTGCAAAGGAAATGGATGTGTCTGAAAGGATCAAGATGCCCAAGAGGGGGGGTGAATTGGGCTTCTCTAAAAAATAAATGCAAGAATTAAATCCTACAAGCCGGAATTCACCCCTAGTGTCTACTAGTGTTCCTAGAGAGTCTACCGATACAAAGTTTTGCACCCTAGTTTCCAATCCTAGTCTAGCATGGCAAGTCTAGGAATGTAAAACAAGCAATGAAAGTAAATGCTTGAATGTAAAGGGGCAAGGAACACGGCGATGTTTTTCCGAGGTATCGGAGAGTCGCCACTCCCCACTAGTCCTCGTTGGAGCACCCGCGCAAGGGTGTAGCTCCCCCTTGATCCGCGCAAGGATTAAGTGCTCTCTACGGGTTGATTCTTTGACACTCCGTCGCGGTGAATCACCCACAACCGCTCACAAGATGAGTTGGGTCATCCACAAGCTCCGCCGGATGATCACCGAACTCCCAATCACCACCAAGTCGTCTAGGTGATGGCGATCACCAAGAGTAACAAGCTAGAACTCTCACTTGACCACTACGAGCCCAAATGAGAAGGTGGATGCACACTTGCTACTCTCTAATCGCTAGTGAGGAACTCTCAAGCTTTGATTCTCAAACTCTATCCTCACTAGTGCTCTTGCACTCCCTTGCACTCCAAAGGTGTTTATCAGCTGATCAAATGAGCAAGAGGCCTCTAAAAGAGGTGGTGGGGATGTATTTATACACCCCACAGACAGAACGAACCGTTACCTGCTGACTCAGCAAACCACGAGCTGATCGGACGCGCCAGTTGAACTGACCGGACGCGCCGGTCGCTTGTAACGGTCGAAATCCGAAAAACAACTGAGTGACCGGACGCACCGGTCAGGGGTGACCGGACGCGTCCGATCGTGCAGGGAGCATACTGTACTCGCACCGGACGCGCGACCGCGTCCGATCGGTGATGACCGGACGCGTCCGGTCGTCTCTGGACCTTACTGGACTGTGACCGGACGCGCCGATCACACCCAGGTCGCGTCCGATCGGGTGTTTCCCTCAAGTGACACGTGTTGACTTCTGACCATCGCGTCCGGTCCTCGCGAGGACCGCGTCCGGTCGTCATAGCTGAAACCCTAGCTGCGGAACTGTACTGACCGGACGCGTCCGGTCATGCCGAGGACGGCGTCCGGTCATAGGAAAACGACCCGAAACTCTCTGAAACGCGTCACAACTTGAACCAAGTTGCTTCCAACTGAACTTTGAGCTAATCTAGAGCTGCCTAGCGCCAAGTTTAACAAGTGTGCACCACACCTAAACATAGGACTCGCCTAGGTCAAGCTACCCGCTCATGCCCCCCTTTATAGTACGGCCAAAAGAGAAAAACGAAGATCCTAACGACTATTCCAAATGTCTCTCAACACCTCGACATCCGAAACTAACCGTCCTTAATCTTGACGTCACTCTTTTGAAAACCGAAATGATTTCCATCAAGGAGCATGAATACCATGGTGACCAAAGCAGTTAAAACCTCCATGACCTAACTTACCAAAGTTTCTGCAAAACACGCGTTAGTCATGGTAATAAAACGTTGTCATCAATTGCCGAAACCAAACCTCGGGGCCTAGATGCTTTCAATCTCCCCCTTTTTGGTGATTGATGACAACACTAAGATATATAAGATTTGAGTTGAGGTTTTCGAGCATGCATGGTTCACATAAGCAAAAAGCAATAAGCACAAGGGGTTAGGAATTGCTTATGTGCCCCAAGCCAAAAGAGTGTACTCATAAGATAAGACAAAGAGCGTTAGTACACATACAGATATAGCTCATAAGAAATCGGAGTAAGGCACGGAAGCACAACCTTAGAGCTATAAATAAAAATGGTGACAAGCGTTAACACTGCGACTGGATAAAACATTAAGACTCAAGGTTTATCACACTACGACATGTCACACGAATGCAATGACTGAAAAGTAAACATGATGCATGAATGTAGCACACAAGAAAAAACGAAAACCCTCTCTCAAAACTCCCCCTGAAACTACTCTCTCTCCCCCTTTGGCATCAAGCGCCAAAAAACTAATCTAAGGATCTGACGGGGGGACAGACGGAGTCGTGTCGGGTGCCGAGGTGCGTGGAGTAATCATGAAGTGTAGAGAATCTCCCTCGGAATCTGAGCTATCTGGCTGACCCTCTGAAGAAGCATGTGGCTGTGTAACTGTCTGGGTCTGAACGGCAGGAATAGGTACTGTCGTAGTAGCAATAAGAGAATCCGTCTGAGTGACCTGAGCCTGCAGCGAGCCAGTAGCAGGAGGATCTGTCGAGGCAACTGACGAAGGTAGAGTCTCTATAGTACCAGTCCCTGTCACTGGAGGAATAGCTGCCTCTGAATCTGACAACCCTGAAGAAGTAGCAAAGGTAGTGTGCGAGGGCGTCGGCTGACCAGTCAACTCGCTGTAGGTAGCACTGTAATCACCAAAGGGTGTGCCTGTCAGGAGGTGAGGGCGAGGCTGGTCTGAAGGTGTAAACCCCGTGTGAATAGGCGTGAAGCTCGGGGACTGGAATGACTGGGGAACCTGCTGCTGTGGAGATGTGAACTGGAAACCCGGCTGTCCCTGACTCGATGGATCACTGGATTGTAAAGCAGAAGTCAGGACAGAAGCAGACGGAGGAACCCCAACAGTGACTAGGTGGCGCAGGAGATCCAAGTACTGCTGCTGACTAGCTGCACTCTGTCGCTGAATTTCGTACTGCTGTCGCTGCATTTCAACCTGCTGCCTCTGGATCTCAAGCTGCTGACGCTGAAACTTGTCCTGACGAGCCTGAATCTGTGCAAGTGCTGTAGCTGTGTCCTGAGCCTGTCGCTGTATCTGCTGTTGCCGCTGCTCCTGTGCCTGGGTCAACCTCTCAAGTATGGCCACCATGGTTGGGTCTGTGCGGGAGGCTGAACCAGAGCCACCGGCCTCGTGGTCGTGAGACCGAGGAGACCGGTACCTGGGGATGGGCTGGTAGTCCTCATCAGTGCTATCAGATGTCACATCCTCAGGAAGATCAGCAGGCTGAGCATCAAGATCGGCAAGCTCTGCCTCTGCAAGCTCATCAACTGTGGCGTCCTGCTCAGCTGCTGTCTCAGGAACCTCAGGTCGCACACGCTGTCCTGGCACTGGGGCCTGATCTCTAGGGACTGAAGCCCAAAGCTGACGGATATCATACTCAGGGAAAGCAGTAGTCGTATCTGATATCTCAGCTCGGATCTCTGCTGGTAACTGGATGGATGATCTAATGATGAAGCAGATCCAGTGTGCATAGGGCAGCTGACGATTACCCTTAAAGCCCTCAGCTATGGTGTCCTCCATCTCACTAAGTATGAGATCCCAAATGTCAAACTGTGTCTGTGAGAGGAGGTGGTGAACAACCCACAGCTGCATCCGAGTCAGTCCCTCTCTGTAGCCAAGTCTGGGAAGTAGAGTGTGTCTGACTATGGCATCCAGAACTCTGGCAAGTGGTGTCAAACTGGCAGGCGTACGACGAGACCCTTCACCAAAAGGCTCATGGAAGCAGGGTCGAACCAAGTCTGTAGGTGGCACTGCCCCGCCGTGAGGGCGTCTCGGTGGAGGAGTCTGACCAAAACACAGCTGATGTATCTTCGTGTTGGATGCTGGGAGTCTGAGAATCTCCTGCACTCTGGTGCTGTATAGACGGTGATCGCGGCCTCGGAATGCAAAGTGAATGAAATCATGGGCAGGATCAATCCATAGTGAAGCATAAAACTCTCTGACCCATGTGCCGCAGTATGCACCTGTCCGTCCAAGAAGATCTGACAAGCCTGGCAGAAAGGACAGGTGCGGACGTAGCTGTTCTCCCACAACCTCAACTAGTGACTCAAGTCGACAGACCCTCTGTGGTCGGAAAGCAATACCGCTGTCAACTAGAGCCCTGTAGAAATCCTCCTGAAGTGGGGTATAGAAGCCTTCTGAAGCTCTGGGATCCCTCACAGGCGGAAACCACTGACTGACCTCCACGAACCTCAACCCCTGCACCTGACATGCTGTAGCACCCCTCAAGTCAAAGTGCTCGACCGGGGGTGAACCTCTAGCTCTGGGAGGAGGACGTGCTCCACGACGCTGGCCCTCTGGCCTAGGAGTCACCTGAGTACGTGCGCGTGTGGAGCGGCGACGTGGTGGAGACTGAGCTGGTTGCTCCTCTGTGTCCTCTGTAGCCTCTGGAGCCTCTGTGGCCTCTGGAGGTGGATCAACTGACATACCCTCTGTAGCTCCAGTATCCTCAGTACCCTCAGTGGCCTCTGTGCTGAGCTGTCGACCTTCTAGATGAAAGCGACGCTCACCTATACGTATGCCACTGCTCCTGCCACCTCTCTCTGCCTGCTCTGCTGCATCTGCCACGGTCTGAGCAATCTCTGCCTCTGTAAGTGTCTTCTTCTTCTTTCTGGCCAAGATCTTGATACGCTTTCCACGTGCAATTTCAGACCGACGAGGAGGACTGTCGTCCCCGTCACCAGGAGCACCACCGCGTTCTTGCGACGCACCATGCTGACAAACTGACCGAAAACCTCTGAAAGATGGTGAACTGTCACTCGAGAGACTTGGCCTCAATCCGTATCCGCAGGCTTGGCCTCGGATTCAGCAAACTGATCTCACCCTGACACACGGACAGACTCGCTGCAACGACGGAATAGATGGATCTACTATAAGCAACATATATAACTAAAAGGTACGAAACCCTAGAGATAGCAAGCATATGAGATACGATGTGAATTGAAAGGCGAAGCTACCTCAGATCGACGAGACGACGGTGACAAGATGAGGTGACCTAGATCGCGAGATTCCCCGAAATCGCCGGACGAGCTCTGATTTGCCGAAACATGATGCAATTTGGATTAAAAGAAAGAATTACGGCAAACCCTAGCGAGGAGGTCAAGGTGACGCGAAACAACCTTGCGAAGAAGACGACGCAAAACCTCGACGACGAACGATCGAACGGCGTTACGCGAACCCTAGGGTTAGGGTTAGGGCAACTCGACGAAGACCGATCGGAGACAAGCGTTAGGCAGTCCACTGTCGAAGGAGATGCTGGCAAGCAGGAGCGCGGCTCACCGGCGGTAGTGGCGCGTGCGGGTGGCGGTGGCGCGGTGGTGAGCGGGCGTCGGTGGCGCGTGCGGGCGGCTGTGCGTGGGCAGGCACGGGCAGGGCTGGCGCGGGGCAGGAAACTCGGCTTGCCGGAGGCGAGGAAGACGGCGATGGCGCGGCGGCTCCGGCGGATTTGCGAGATTTTCAGGCGGCGGGGGAAAAGTCTCGGGTTGAGGAAGAAACATGGCCGAGGACGAACTGGTATATGAAGGGTCAGATCCGCTCGACGCGTGATGACCGGACGCGGTGGTCGTTATGACCGGACGCGGTGGTGCAGCGTCCGGTCACACTCCAGTAAGCTCCTGGAGTGACCGAACGCGTCCGGTGAGGACTGACCGGACACGGTCAGAGTCCGGTCGAGGGGAGCTCGGGAAATCATCGTGAATGACCGGACGCGGTGGTGATAACTGGGATCGGATGCGGTGGTCAACAGAGGTGCGTCCGGTGCAGCGTCCGATCAGTAGAGCTGGAGTTGGTCTTCTGGATGACCGGACGCGCTGGTGGACACCGGGACCGGACGCGGTGGTGAAGCATCACTGCGTCCGGTGCAGCGTCCGGTCCAGCGTCCGGTCACTGTTCTTCGCCCTTCTTCGTTCCGAACTACGACGTGACTTCTCCCAATCAGGTTCCAATTCAAAAAGACACAAATAAACACCAATTGGAACACGATATGAGTGACCTCACTCAAACCCTCAAAAAAAATTTTAAAATAGATTGCCTTAGGCTAGTATTATTTTTAATAAAATAGGCAATAAACACCCGAGGAGCAACGTATGGCCATGCAATAGAGTTTTTGAACCTTTAGGAGCGTCAAAATGCTCTCTCTATCCATGGACGAACACAGAGGTTGCTCAAAGCTTAACCGAAAAGAAACGACAAGAACAACAACCATGCATATGCAATGCAATACAAGAAGGTAAAACTAGAATGCTTGTTAAGTTTGATCCACGGTTAGGCTTTTTCACTCCTCCAAAGAAGGGTTATCGTAACCGTGTTAGCCAAGCCCTAAAAACATTGCGATAAAAATAAACATGGTATATTATACAATGCAATGCAAGGGACAACACACGCTCATTTTTTTAAAAATTACTAGAATCAAGCACATTGAGTTCACTTCTTAACCTACAAAAGGTTGCCTCATCCAAAGGTTTAGTGAAGATATCCGCTAATTGATTTTCACTTCTTACACCTTCTAGTGATATGTCATTTTTAGCAACGTGATCTCTTAGAAAGTGATGGCGGATATCAATGTGCTTGGTGCGAGAGTGTTGTACCAGATTGTTAGCAATTTTAACGGCACTTTCATTATCACATAAAAGTGGCACCTTTTCAAGAACAATTCCATAGTCTAGGAGGGTTTGTTTCATATATAAGATTTGTGCACAACAAGCCCCCACGGCAATGTATTCCGCCTCGGCGGTGGACAAAGCCACACTATTTTGCTTTTTAGATGACCAAGATACTAAAGATCTTCCAAGCAAATGGCACCCTCCGGATGTGCTTTTTTTATCAATTTTGCAACCGGCATAGTCCGAGTCGGAATAGCCAACTAGTTGGAATCTAGCTCCTTTGGGATACCAAAGACCAATGCTTGGGGTGAGCTTAAGATATCTTAGGATTCTTTTTACGGCACTTAAGTGAGGTTCTTTAGGGCACGCTTGAAAACGGGCACACATGCACACACTAAACATGATATCGGGCCTAGATGCGGTAAGGTACAACAAGCTACCAATCATAGAACGGTAGAGAGTTTGATCAACCGGTTTACCTCCCTCATCTAGGTCGAGATGTCCATTTGATGGCATTGGGGTCTTGATTGGTTTGCATTCTTCCATCTTGAATCTTTTGAGAAGATCCTTGGTATACTTTTCTTGAGAGATGAAAATCCCTTCTCTCATTTGCTTTACTTGAAATCCAAGGAAGAATGTGAGCTCACCAATCATTGACATCTCGAACTCCTTCGACATCAATTCACCAAATTCCTTGCAATAATCTTCATTTGTTGATCCGAAGATGATATCATCAACATATACTTGACAAATAAAGATCTCCCCATTAAACTTCTTGGTGAATAGTGTGGTGTCGACCTTCCCAATGGTGAAGCCATTCTCAATGAGGAAGTCCCGGAGGCGCTCATACCACGCTCTAGGGGCTTGCTTGAGCCCATATAACGCCTTGGACAACCTATAAACATGATTAGGATATCTAGGGTCTTCAAACCCGGGAGGTTGATTAACATAGACTAGTTCATTTATAAAGCCATTTAAGAATGCACTTTTCACATCCATTTGATATAGTTTCATATCATGATGTGATGCATATGCAAGGAGGATACGAATGGCTTCAAGTCTTGCAACGGGTGCAAAAGTCTCTCCAAAATCAAGACCTTCAACTTGAGAGAACCCCTTTGCAACTAGTCTTGCCTTGTTCCTCACCACTATGCCTTGGTCATCTTGCTTGTTTCGGAACACCCACTTGGTTCCAATGACTCTTGCACCTTTAGGATGCTCTTCAAGTGTCCATACTTGATTGCGGGTGAAGTTGTTCAATTCTTCATGCATTGCATTCACCCAATCCGGATCTTGAAGAGCTTCTTCTACATTCTTAGGTTCAACGCAAGAGACAAAAGAGTGATGCTCAACAAAAGAAGCTAGTTTTTGAGATCGAGTCATTACTCCCTTTGTAGGACTCCCTATGATGAGATCTTGTGGATGTGCTTGAAGTAGTGATGAGTTTCTTCTATCAACCACTTGAGGAGGTGGATGGGGAGCATCAACATCTTGAGCTTGTGTCTCGGCTTGTTCATGAGAGACATAAGTGTCTTCATTTTCAACTCTCTCATTCTTGTCATCATCTTGAGGCACACGTGATGAAGATGGTGGATCAACAATTTGTACATCGTCATCATCATCTTTTGGCTTGATGTCTCCCACCGGCATGTTCTTCATGGCCTCCCTCAAGGGTTCATCACCTACATCATCACAATTCTCAATTGCTCCTTGGGAGCCGTTAGATTCATCAAATTCCACATCATATGTTTCTTCAACCAAACCGGTGGCATGGTTAAATACTCTATATGCTTTGGAATTTGATGAGTAACCAACAAGAAAACCAATATCACAACGTCTTTGAAACTTCCCTAGGTGTTGACGCTTCTTGTAGATATAACATTTGCAACCAAACACCCGGAAGAAAGAGACGTCCGGCTTCTTCCCATTAAGCAACTCATAGGGGGTCTTGCCAAGAAACTTTTGTAGGAAGAGGCGATTTGAAGCATAGCATGCGGTGTTGATTGCCTCGACCCACAACTTCTCCGGAGTGTTGTACTCATCTAGCATTGTTCTTGCAAGGGTGATCAATGTTCGGTTCTTTCTCTCAACTACACCATTTTATTGAGGAGTGTAGGTTGAAGAGACCTCATGCTTGATTCCAATTTCATCACAATAAGCTTCAATGTTGGTGTTGTCAAACTCTTTGCCATTGTCACTTCTAATCTTCTTTATCTTGACTTCAAATTCATTTTGAGCTCTCTTTGCAAACTTCTTGAAGCAATTTGCCACTTTGGATTTTTCATGAAGGAAGAAAGTCCATGTATACCTTGAGTAGTCATCCACTATCACAAGACAATAGAGATTACCACCCAAGCTCTTGTATGTTGTAGGCCCAAACAAATCCATGTGTAGAAGTTCTAGCACTCTTGAAGTTGACATGAAAGCTTTGGTTGGATGAGTGTTTGCAACTTGTTTGCCCGCTTGACATGCACTACAAGGTTTGTCCTTTTCAAACTTCACATCCTTCAATCCTCTCACTAGTTCTTTCTTCAATAGCTTGTTGAGAGTGTTCATTCCAACATGAGCAAGCCTCCTATGCCAAAGCCAACCAAGTGAGGTCTTGGTGAACAAACATGTCATCAAATTTGCATCTTCGGAGGTGAAGTCAACAAGATAAAGATTGTTGTATCTAAAGCCTTTGAATATCACTTGCTTGTCATCTATCTTTGAAACTTCCACTTCATTTGGTGTGAACAAGCATTGGAAGCCAAGGTCACAAAGTTGCCCAACGGATAACAAGTTGAAACTCAATGAAGCAACATAGAGCACATTTGAGAGTGAGTGATCATGTGATATTGCAATCTTGCCTATAACCTTGACTTTGCTCTTTGAATTATCCCCAAATGTGATCTTCTCTTGACATATTCCATTCTCTTCAATGGTGGTGAACATACGAGGATCACCGGTCATTGTTGAGTGCAACCACTATCAATAACCCAATGAGATCCACTGGTCTTGTAGTTCACCTACACACAAGAGATCAAGCTTTTTGTTTAGGGACCCAAACTTGAGAGGGGCCCTTGACTTTATCCACTAGTGACTTGGCAACCCATATTTTCTTTGGCCTATTCTTGTTTGGGGGACCCAAAAACATGACTTTCATCTTTCCATTTGAATCTTTTCTTAGCATATAATGAGCATTGAAGGCGAAGGGTCTAGCATGCTTGGGCAAGGGTTGTGGTGGTGGAGTTTTGCATTCATGAGCAAAGTGACCTTCTTGACCACACTCAACACATCTCTTTGGCTTGGGCTTTGACTTGCTTTGTTGTTGTTGAGCTTTTGCTTTCTTCTCTTGATTTGCCAAGTACCCAATACCACTTCTATCCATCTTCATTACGGTGTTCATGAGGAGCTCACTTTGCAAATGTTGGCCTCTTGTGAACTTGCTTAGGCCGGTCTTGAGATGCTCTTTTTCTTGCTTGAGCTTTTTGTTTTCTTCAATGAGTGACTCATTTGTTGGTTGCTTCTCAAGAGCCATCAAACCTTTTAGCTTCTTGTTCTCATTTGCAAGCTTCTCATTCTCACTCTTAATCTTGGCATAATCATCATGGTTGCTTGACTCAACCACACTCTTGCCTTTGCTACTAGAACCTTGCTCAATGCTTTCAATGATCAAGTCATCACATGATGTAGCTATATCACACTTAACAACATAGTTAGTAGCATCATGTGTCTCAAGAGCAAGTTCATTAGCAACCACAAGACTATCATAGTCAATTTTTAATGTGGTGTATTTGTCCTTTAGAGAATTATGTCTAGTGATGAGCTCATCATGCTTCTTCTCAAGTTTATCATGTTGTTCTTTAAGCTCTTTATAAGAGGTTTTGATCTCCTTGAGAGTGGAAGACATCACTTCATTTTGAACTCTAAGCTCACCACTAGTCTTTTGAATATTTTCAAGCTTGGATGAGAGTGATTCATTTTCATTTTGAAGATCATCATTTTCATTTCTAGTCCTTCTTATGATTTTAGTGTATTTGTTTAGCAATTTTACAAGTTCATCATAAGAAGGTGAGTCATATTCATCATCACTATCACTATCATCATCATCATCACTATCATGGTTTTGTACCTTTCGTTCACCCTTGGCCATAAGGCATAGGTGAGTAGTAGACGATGATGGTGAAGGAGGCGGTGAAGGTGGTGATGAAGATGTTGGTGAAGATGATGGCCCCATCACAAATGCGGCAACCTTCTCTTTCTCATCATCGCTCTCATCTTCGGAGGACTCACAAGATGATTTAATGTCGGTGAGCCAATCACTAACAATGTATGCCTTTCCTCCCTTCTTCTTCTTCTTGTGGAACTCCTTTTTCTTGCCATTCTTCTTCTTGTATGGCTTGTTCTTCTTCTTCTCTTCTTCTTCATCACTTGAATCATTTTTCTTGCCCTTGTTCTTGTTCTTGTACTTGTCTTTTGGTGGTCTAGGGCATTGATGAGCTAGGTGGCCAAGTTCACCACAATTGTAGCAATCCATCTCCGAGATTGGCTTTCTCTTGCTACTTGTGAAGAATTTCTTCTTCTTGCCATCGAACTTGATGCCACTCTTGTTGAGCTTCTTTAGCATCTTGGTGGTCTTTCTCACCATGAGTGCAAGTGATTCATCATCAACATCACTTTCACTTGAGCTTTCTTGCACCATCATGGCTTGGCCCTTCTTCTTCTTCTTGTCATGACTAGCTTTGAAGGCCAAGTCTTTCTTCTTGGAAGATGATGAGCCCTCTTCCAGAGTGATATGCATGTACATCTCATGAGCATTGATTTTCCCCAATACTTGAGTCGGTGTTGCGGTGGAAAGATCACTTTGGTGAAGCACGATGACAATGTGACCATACTTCTCAACGGGAAGCACACTCAAGATCTTCCTTGCAACATCCGATTGGCTCATTTTGGTGAGCCCAAGAGCATTGAGGTCCTCTACAAGAACATTCAAGCGAGTGTACATGTCATTAGCACTTTCTTTGGGAAGCATCTCAAAAGAATTAATTTTCTTTAAAGCTATGTGATAGCGTTCCTCACGCTCACTCTTAGTTCCCTCATGGAGAGCACAAAGATTTTCCCACAATTCATGAGCGTTCTTTGCATTACGCACGCGATTGAAGATATCTTTGCCTAAGCCCCGGTAGAGTGCATTTTTGGCCTTTGCATTCCACCGGTCGTACTTCTCCTCGTCACCACTTGGGTTAGCGGGATCCCTTATGGGGGGAAGCCCTTCGGTTGCGGCTCTAAGGCACCCAACATCTATGGCTTCGAGGTACGCCTCCATACGAATTTTCCAATATGGAAAATCGTCTCCCTCAAAAGTGGGAGGTGGTCCTTCCCCATTAGACATCTTGCTCTAGGCGGTAAAGCCTAAAAATAGAGCAACACTGCTCTGATACCAATTGAAAGGATCAAGATGCCCAAGAGGGGGGGTGAATTGGGCTTCTCTAAAAAATAAATGCAAGAATTAAATCCTACAAGCCGGAATTCACCCCTAGTGTCTACTAGTGTTCCTAGAGAGTCTACCGATCCTAGTCTAGCATGGCAAGTCTAGGAATGTAAAACAAGCAATGAAAGTAAATGCTTGAATGTAAAGGGGCAAGGAACACGGTGATGTTTTTCTGAGGTATCGGAGAGTCGCCACTCCCCACTAGTCCTCGTTGGAGCACCCGCGCAAGGGTGTAGCTCCCCCTTGATCCGCGCAAGGATCAAGTGCTCTCTACGGGTTGATTCTTTGACACTCCGTCGCGGTGAATCACCCACAACCGCTCACAAGATGAGTTGGGTCATCCACAAGCTCCGCTGGATGATCACCGAACTCCCAATCACCACCAAGCCGTCTAGGTGATGGCGATCACCAAGAGTAACAAGCTAGAACTCTCACTTGACCACTACGAGCCCAAATGAGAAGGTGGATGCACACTTGCTACTCTCTAATCGCTAGTGAGGAACTCTCAAGCTTTGATTCTCAAACTCTATCCTCACTAGTGCTCTTGCACTCCCTTGCACTCCAAAGGTGTTTATCAGCTGATCAAATGAGCAAGAGGCCTCTAAAAGAGGTGGGGGGATGTATTTATACACCCCACAGACAGAACGAACCGTTACCTGCTGACTCAACAAACCACGAGCTGACCGGACGTGCCGGTTGAACTGACCGGACGCGCCGGTCGCTTGTAACGGTCGAAATCCGAAAAACAACTGAGTGACCGGACGCACCGGTCAGGGGTGACCGGACGCGTCCGATCGTGCAGGGAGCATACTGTACTCGCACCGGACGTGTGACCGCGTCCGATCGGTGATGACCGGACGCGTCCGGTCGTCTCTGGACCTTACTGGACTGTGACCGGACGCGCCGATCACACCCAGGTCGCGTCCGATCGGGTGTTTCCCTCAAGTGACACGTGTTGACTTCTGACCACCACGTCCGGTCCTCGCGAGGACTGCGTCCGGTCGTCAGAGCTAAAACCCTAGCTGCGGAACTATACTGACCGGACGCGTCCGGTCATGCCGAGGACGGCGTCCGGTCATGGGAAAACGACCCGAAACTCTCCGAAACGCGTCACAACTTGAACCAAGTTGCTTCCAACTGAACTTTGAGCTAATCTAGAGCTGCCTAGCGCCAAGTTTAACAAGTGTGCACCACACCTAAACATAGGACTCGCCTAGGTCAAGCTACCCACTCATGCCCCCCTTTATAGTACGGCCAAAAGAGAAAAACGAAGATCCTAACGACTATTCCAAATGTCTCTCAACACCTCGACATCCGGAACTAACCGTCCTTAATCTTGACGTCACTCTTTTGAAAACCGAAACGATTTCCATCAAGGAGCATGAATACCATGGTGCCCAAAGCAGTTAAAACCTCCATGACCTAACTTACCAAAGTTTCTGCAAAACACACGTTAGTCATGGTAATAAAACGTTGTCATCAATTGCCGAAACCAAACCTCGGGGCCTAGATGCTTTCAGTGTCTCATGGGTTCGATGACAACCATGACAAAAATCAATAAGAACCAGCATACATAAAATGTACAGCCACCTCATAAGTATTATATAAGTTTGCATCATTGGCCAAATCCCAATCCTCTCAATGTAGCAAGAACAGAAACAACAATACCAAATTGAAGTGAGAAAAGGAACTAGCAACGGCAGTAACCAACAGAGGCTACTAAATAGTACATCAAAGATGTGTCCAAATAACAGTTCAACCCACAAGAAGTAGGCACAAATAGTAGTCCCAAGTCATACTTGGTCACCTACAGTTAGCCACCCTCCTACTAAGAAAACCTAAAAGGATAGATGTTGGTCAGCCATCCACCTACACAGGAGCTACACCAAAATGGAACCCAAAAGAGAAGAGAGTGGGTGAGGGAGGTGGAGGAACTATACATCTCAACTATCATCCCCCTCTATGTCTTGCTGTCCTACATGGACTGCCCTATATGTAGTAGTTCTTGGCTAGGAAGTTCCTCAACCAAATGTCCCTATGGTTGTCCATCATGTTCACAAAGCCCCTGCCTAGGGCCTTGTTGTCCACCAGATAAGTGTAGGCCATGTTGAGTGCTTCTTCAGTAAACCCAGGCATCTCCATGACTGTAAGGTACAGGTTAGCATCCACATGGGCAGGACCAATCTCTCTAAGTGCATTAGCCATATTGTTGACAGCATCTGTTATGTTAGTCATCATAAGCATCTCATCCTCACTGAAGTTGGGCCTCTTCCTCTTTCCCCCAGCGTTGATGTGAGCAGCTCAGTGGCCTTGCTTCCCTGACCAACCTCAATGCTGGTTTTCACATCAGCAGCACTAGTGAAGCCATTGCCCTCTATCTTAGCAGCCACATTGTCAGCTTGGTTGACCCTAAGAGGCTCACTGGACCACTTCCTTAGGTGGTTGTACACCTAGGTAGGGCTAACACCCTCTCCGCTATACTCCCTAAGGGCCTTGGCTATAAGGTTGACATCCTTATCCTTAAAGCACTTCTCTGTCCTACTCCCATCTGATAGAATCTGTGCTATCCTCCTAAACACAAATCTAAAGGTGTTGTTAATCCACCTCATTGGGGGCCTAACTCCACCAGCTACCCCCTGGGGCTGTACCCCTTCTTCATCTGTTGCAACAACAACAACAACAACAACAACAACAACAACAACAACAACAACAACAACAACAACAACAACAACAACAACTGTTGCCCTAGCACCAACACCAACAGCAATTGCAGCTACAATAGCAGCACCAACTCATGGTGGCCCTCCAGCTACCCCAGCAAGCAAGTCAGCAGCAAATGCAAACCCAACAGCACTAGCAGACCCAGTAGCACCAAGTGAAGACATCCTAAATAGGTGACCAGCCCAAGCATGAAGTAGTGCATATGAAGACATACATCAGCATCTACAATAGAAAGTACTAGACCCAGCATGCATAATGACCAGCATCTACAAGGTAGAATTTTCCTACAAATGAACCAAACATTGACTATAGTGAATGTGCTTGATAGTTTAAGGACATATGTGAATGTGTATTTACTAGACAATTAAGTTACCTTTAGGAACAATGAACCCATCTCCTCTCAATTGCATCAACAAGTATCAGTGCATCATGGGCAGACCCCTCCCAGCCAACAAGGACATAGGTGAACTTTAGATCAAAGTCCACATCATCCATAAAATTTTGTGTGGGATTGCTTTTCCTACCCCTGAAAGCCTACTACATGTGTCTAGGCATCCTTGCCAACACATGTGTGCCATCAAATGGCACCAACGCAGTCCTAAAAGTGAGATAACAACATTAAAGTACCACTAATTGTTTATGTTGGCGCATTTACATGAATTATAATTACCTGCAAGAATGGGTACCATATGTGGCTTCCCATTATTTTTAGATGAATGGTAGTGCTAGGAGGCTTGATCATTTCTGCCCTAAGCTCACCAATAGCAAACAAGACTTGGTGGAATATCCTACTAACAGTCTCAATGGATTTCCTGAAGCACTAGTGGACAACCCACTGGTCTCTCTTACAAGGCCCCTTTGTCTAAACAGGTTGCATAGATTGAAAAAAGGGGCTCTGGTCATACGTAGCATAGATAGGCATTCAACATCAGTAGAGTTGTAGGTCATTTGGAGGGTTTCTTGTCTATGCTTTTCAGCAACAGCCCTAGGACCATAAACTATTGGCTCTGCTTTGGCGCTAAGCCTTCTAAGCCTAGTCATCATAAAAGATAGCATCACCACAACCATGGCTGCAGTTTGTCTCGCCATCAAATGACGATGTTCAGAGGGATCCATCTACAAAGCATTCCACATTCAAAGATATAACTCAGATTTATACACCCTGGCTGGCCTCAACATGCATGAGTGAGCATTCAACAACAGAAAGTAGCAGGCCTGCATAGGAAAAAATGCCTCCAGTGCATGGACATATTCATCATCGACCATAATAGGATATCAAATGAAATAAATGCATGAGCATAAGCATGGATCTGTGTAAAACAAACACCTTTAACACAAACAGCAACATCATTGAACTCAATGTACTCAAAATAGCTAAGAATAGAGCAAAAATAACCAAAGCATGCATCATTTTCATAGGCGCATCCAAACCCTATGGACGAACGAAACCCTAACATCGCAAGACTAGAGAAATGGGGTCGATTTCACCTCGGGGTGCTCGTCGGAGTTTTGGAGGTGCGCAGGACGGAGAAGAAGAGCCGCTGGCGGAGAGTAGCAAATCTGGAAGGAGAGGAAGCAGATCCGCAGCCACCAACACCAGCCGCACCAACGGAGTCGAAGAAGACGAAGGAGGAAGAACACCGCATCCACGGAGCCCGAGAGGAGACGGAGCGGCCATGCGGGAAGCAGATCTGACGGCGACGAACGGAGACAAAGCCCAGGGACGTAGGCCACCGCCGCGACGGCCACCAAACTCGCCAAATCCTTCGGTCACTCAACGGGATTGCGGTAGGGAAGGAGGGGGATGAGGACGGCAAATGGAGGAGAGGAAGACGAAGCTAGGAGGGAGCAGCTTATAAAAGACGGCGCGGCGAGGGAGGGAGGGAGTGTGCGTGGACATTTCCGCCTTCCCACAACAGCCCGCGCGAGCCAGCCGCCGTCGCCCAAAATTGCCTCGGAGGAGACGGAGAGAGCCGAGCCCTGGAAAAACAAAACCTAGTTTCGTTTCCCCGCGTGCAGGAGAGAGGAAGAAGTGCATGGCGGTGGCATGGCTCCCAGGGGGCCGAGGGATATCAAACACGGGCAACTGGAGCTGGGGGGCACAGCCACAGCCTTTGGGCCGAAAGCAAACACGCCCTACATGGACTGTTCAAACAAGGAGTAAGAAATATATAGATTATTATACTCACTCTTTGCCACAATACTAAAAGGGTGAAATGAAAGACTTTTTATGCATCTTTCAAACGAGAGGTAAGATATATGTTATTATACTCGCTCCATTATAGAATACTTGATGTCTTTTTTTTTTGGATAAATAGTGCTCAATAGATATTACCATGTACTTCTATTTATTTATTGTGGTTCACGCTTATTAACACTAAGCGGCTAATTAAAAGGAAGGCATGGAGATATACAGATCACAATCTCAGGCTGATATAGGTAGAACCTAGGTCCAAGAGCTAAAACATCAAATTAAACTTCAAAAATATTTGGATTCAAAGGCATTAATTTTTCAAGGATGGAGGGAGTAGCTACGAGACATTATTTTTAACGAAACGAAGACGCTGAAGCCAAACAAGTTACCTTCGATCAATGTTATCCTAAACTGTTTAGCGTTTAAACGGTTTAGACGGTGTTTAAACGGATTAAAACGGTCTAAACGGTTTTACACAATATTACCCAAATATGCATATTTTTTATGTAAAATCAATTATTTTAGCATTTATAAATATTAATCCAAGTAAAAATCAATTATTTTAGTATGTATATATATTTATGCATGTGAAAAGAATCAAATGTACATATTTATGCATGTAACAAAGCAAGTGTACATATTTATAAATATAATAAACTTAAGTACACAAATTTATACATGTAAAACTTAACTAGATTTACCTTGTGTTCGCCTAAACACCCGTTTAAACAGCTGTTTAGCCCGTTTAATACCGTTTATCCCCGTTCCGTTTAGGCCGTTTAGACCGTTTTCCCCGTTTTTTTGACCGTTTAAACGGTCAACCGTTTAATTTTCTGTTTACCCCTAAACAAAACAGTTTATCACCGTTTACCGTTTAGCGACTGTTTAATCGACCGTTTAGGCGAACACTGCCTTCAGTTCACACGTACTCCATCCTACAAAGAATGTAATTCAGATTTAGTCTAAGTCAAACTATTTTAAGTTTGTACTATTAAAATGTATTCCATAATTAATCTAATGATACTTGTTTAGTTTGCTAAATATAAATATTTTCTACATAAATTTTAATCAAACTTAACATGTTGACTTAGATTATTTTTTTTCTAGGACCAAGGGAGTAATACTGCTATTTGTTTTTGGTCAAGATCCTGATTTGATGTGAACTCTTATTGAATACAACAAAGTACATACAATCTGTTAAAATAACGGTGGAGACGTGCGAAAAAATAGTGGACTGACTACATAAAACGGCCCACAAGGGCGCTTAAATGTTCATGGCGTCTTCACCAAAAATGATGTACAATTCTATGGTTCTTCTGTCCAGCAAAAGGTACAGTTATCACGCTATCATACACTTTTCCCCTTTCGGGCTTTGTTCGGTTGTTCCCCATTCCAAGGGGATTGGGAGGCTAGGGATTTAAAACCCTCTCAATCCCTCCAACCCCTTGCCCTTAGATTGATTTGCAACCGGACAAGGTTTCAAGAATGCATTACAATAATCCATACATCTGATTCATGAATCATGAATCGAGGGTACTTAGATTCTCCTGAACTGATTACATTAAGATCTATAGGAAAAAAAACAATGAGCAGGATGTAGAAGTGGATGGGGAGGAGCTCATTCTCATGAATCTACCGTGGGCTAGCTTCTGCAGGTTTCTCTTGAGGGCTCGCGCTATCCAGCAATTCAACATCCCCAACTCCAACAGGGGGACCAATGCTGCAACGAGCAGTGTTATGCATTGCAATGGCATCCTTCAGCTTCTGAATCTGCAAATGCAATATGAGATTATTTAGGTACAAAAATGTGCAGAAGTAATACAATCAGAATGATTTCCAGCTCAACCGTTGCAGCTTGTTCAGAAATTTGAAATGGAAAAGTGCAGTTCATATTGTAGCACAATCGCAGAAATAGAAAACATAGGGGAGGGATGGCATCAAAGAAAACTTAAACTAAAGCCAAAAAAAAAGAGTATAGCTCACGATAATTCACAACAACAAAGTGGGATTCACAAAAGGGATCAAATGTATAAAGGGATCACTTATCTCATTCAATATCATGCAGCAACAGGTGAGGCACTCACACTCATACCTTAGCTAAGGAACAGGAGAAAGCCACCAGTAGCCCATCAGCTCCACGGTAAAAATGGAAGAAAGGAAGGACTTTGACATTCAGTCGTTTGCACATAGGTTTGTTTTCATCAAAGTTCACCTTTAGAAACAATATATCAGGGTTCTCCAAAGCTGTCCGGCAGAGCTGGTATCATTGAAACAGCATCAGCTTTACAACAGATTTCAGGAAATATATAAACTATAAGCTACTCCAGGACAATCAGATGGCAGTGTAAATAGATCTACAGTGTCAGAATAACAAGTAGGTAAAGCCAAACATTCAAGAGACTAAAACATCTCTGTTTTGGGTTTACTATACAAGCAACTAAAACATCTCCAATATGGATTTACTCAAAGTGCACAAATATTTAGCATGAGCAAACACTTTAAGTGGCTATCTGGCTATCCCTTAGGTGCTGTTTGGTTAGTGCAGTGTCAACGCAAACGTAAGTGGGAATGAATAATGCTGCGACCTCAAAAAAGTAAGCAAATATGTTCGATTGTTTGGTTCACGTGAGATAAAGCTACCAGCGACGTAAGCATTTGCGGAAGCTTGTGGGTGGTAAACGCACTGTATAGTGTGGGATCAGGTCATGCCGTGAACCGATTACAACTCAGCTTAACCAAACAGAAGTTAACGTAAATGAATACCACTGTGAACTGTTTCCGGTACAAAATAGTCCAACCAAACAGCACCTTAGTGTGTGCTCTTCGCTGAGGATGTGGTACTAGTTGGCAAGTCACACAGGGTTAGTAGGAATGGAGTTGTGGAAACAAGCCTTTGGAAGCGAAAGGTCTAGACTTAACCAGCCCCAAGGGATCAATGTTACAGAGAGGGATATCAAGGAAGATGTTAGTCATAGATTCAAAGCTGGGTGGATGAAATCGCTCCAAGCCTCTAGCATCCTCTGAAGATGCCCTAGCCCACAGAAGCTAAAGAGTAAGTTCTTTAGGACAGCAATTGGTACCACAGTGTTGTGCAGTGCAGAATGCTGGCCTACCAAACAGTGGCATGTCTAGCTGCTACACGTAGCAGAGATGCACATGTTGCAACAGATTTGTGGTCATACTAGCTAGGAAGGGTCGAGTTCGAAACAATAGTATAAGTGATACGGTAGGGGTGGCACTGATTCATTGCATCTTATGTCATGCCAATAATGTAAAAAGCCCAAAGCAAGACCCAGGGTATAATTCACCTTTTACTACTGTGTTTTTTTTTTTTTTTTGCAGTCACTTTTTACTACTGTTACTACAATTAGTACTACTACTACCTCATCTTCTTCATGTGACCCCCTGAGGTTTTTACTTTTTACTCGGTTTCATCTCTAGCCTACCCCCAACTTATTTAGGACAAAAGGCTTTGTTGTTGTTTTAGTAAACCTTGTCAGTTGCTAGTAGTCCTCCAAACTCCAAAGGTAGCTTAACCAATTCACAATTATAAGTTATAACTTATAACCATAAACTACTTAGTCCAGGCTGGAATAGAACTCTCAAGTGCAGAGTAGTTCGATGGTAACAAGTTGATAGCCAGAGCATAGGTAACCAGTTCCAACATAAATTCACAGTATACCTAAGTTAGATGACCAATGAAAATGTGATGGAAGTACGATTACAGCAAAGACAAAAGGTCTTAACTATCTTTCAGTTGCACTGAATTTTTTCAGGAACTTGTCAGCTGTTATTCCTTCTAAAACTTGAGAGAGCCTGTGAACTGTTTAGTTTTGTCAAAATGTTAACAAACTTAAGTTTCACATGACCTAAATGCAAATATCTATGCTCTTTCCATTCTAAAAAGGTTCCGATACCTCCATATGACCAAACAAAGTTCTGAGCTCTCATTCTACAAATTATTGGAAACCAGTTCCACTACTCTACGCTGTAGTCCAAAAAATACAGAATTGAGGATCGTATTGAGTAGTATTAGCCTAATGACAATTTTTAAAGTTGTCGCAATGGGAAATTCCAAGCACTTACTATCTAATCTGCATTCTCCGTCTAGATTCCGTAGTACCAAGCACTCGGACCCTCTCAAGTCATGATACAACCCTGGCAATAACATTTGTGTTCGTTTATTTTTTCCATTTAAATAACTATAATACAGACTACAGAGGAGCTTATCTGGACTGGAACCTATCAAAGCTAAACTTATGCATTGCTAAAGGGTGTATAATTTGACGATAAGTCTTTCCTAACCTTAGCACACCAAAATTAATGCTTTGACATGCTTTTAAAGAGCTACAATGTTTCAAAAATAATATTCAATTTGTGCATCCTAAATGGTATGTAGCAGGTAACAATGTAAAGTCATAATTAACACATTAGGAATACAGCAGGTAACAATGTAAAGTCGTATTTAACACATTAGAAATATGATGTGCGTCAGACAGAACCAATCAAGCATCCAGTAGTTACATTCATGATTAATGACATTACCCTTGGAAAGAGAGCCCTGCACGAACCGCACCAGGTTCCGTAGAACTCAACAATAACGAGCCTGTCTCCAGCATCTCTAAGTGCATCCAAGAACTCCACTGTGGAGTGGATGTCAATCATGTTTGGACCAGCATTTTTCTCCCACCATTTCGGTTGCTCACCACTCTCTGGCTCTGCTGCATAAGTCTGGAATAATCAACACGACAAAACCATAACAATCAAACATCCTGCAGTGTAAACTAAGTAGCATAGTCCCGCATGACTGAACACAGCTCACAAGCCTTTCCTTAAAACATGCACAAGTTCAACCAAACAAGAATAGCACAGTTCAACTAAAATAAAGTGCAATTGAATATACCACACATCCTGGTGAACTACTTATACATGGAGAGGGAAAAAGGTAGCACTTAACACACTGCTTAGCACCAACATGAAGTAATGAACCTAAATGGAACAAGCACCAATGCACTATGTAATTTGCATAGTACAGTGCTTACAGTTAGTCACTGGTATGCATTTCCTTGTCACATGGCACAGCAATAGAAATAATTTTGATTCAGAACTAAACACAATGCACTCCCAATTCCCAAATCTAGAGCGAAGACACTGGAAACGAAGAGGTCTAGTTCAACAAATTAGTGGACTTACCTTCTGAACAACTGCTCAATGAGCACCAAAATATTAAAGGCACAGAAGAAACCACGAAATTCACCTAGGATTTCACTCGCTCACAAATGGCATGGAATTGCAAGGGCTCCTCCCCGGTACAACAACCGTATACCGTCTAATCTAGAGAGGCAATATAAAGCACTTCAGCAACGCCACAAACCTCCCGGCCTACCAAAAAATCGTAAAAGAAGCGTCCCTCCTCCACATCGTTCACACCGGAAGTCCCAACCACGCGGTAGAGCGCCACATCGCCGCGGCTGACAAACAACAAAGCCGGTTGCAAATACTTCAACCGAGAACGCGCACCTTGTGCCGAGTGAACCGGCGAGGCCGGGGTTGCGGGTGAGCGGCCGCCAGGCGCGCCCGCCGCGGGGAGCCGGGCGACGAGAGCACCCAACAACACGGCGGGGACGAAGGGGCGGATGAAGAGGCGCCGGATGCGGCTGACGACGGCGTGAGGAAGCGGCGCGGAAGGAGGAGAGCGTCGGCCATCGGTGGGTTCACCGCTCCGGGCGCCCGCTAGACGGCCGCCGCTCTAGGCGCCGGCGCAGGGTGCATCCGAGTGCGGGGAGGCGGCGCGCGCGAGCGCGGAGAAGCTACTGGTGAGGCGCCGGCTCCGGCCGCCTCTCCGCTCTGCTGCTTCGTCGGGGACGGGGAGGGTGTGGTGGAGATGGGGTTGGCTGACGGATCGCGTCGGGCGTCGCCGTGGATGGAGAGATATGGGTAGCGGAAATGATGATACACGAGAAAGCCCTGGAGACTGTTTACCGGTAAGTGGGCCAGAGGTTGCATTTAGTGGATTCGATGCTTCCGAATTTGCAGATTTTGAGGGCGTGTTCACTTCGGCTGCGTTCACTTCTCACCCCAACCCAAAATATTTCCTCTTCCACCTATCACATCAAATCTTTCAACGCATACATGGAGTATTAAATGTAGATAAAAAAGATAACTAATTACATACTTTGTCTGTAAATGTCGGGACGAATCTTTTGAGCCTAGTTAGTCCATAATTAGACAAATTTTGCCAAATAACAACAAAAGATGCTACAATAACTTTTCACCTACTTTTCGCGAAGTGAACACACCCGATGAAAAGTATGTGAAAAGTTACTGTAGCATCTTTCATTATTATTTGGCAAAATTTGTCTAATCATGAACTAACTAGGCTCAAAAGATTCGTCCCGACATTTACAGACAAACTATGCAATTAGTTATCTTTTTTACCTACATTTAATGCTCTATGCATGCGTCGAAAGATTTGATGTGATGAGTGAAAGAGAAAATTTTTGGGTTGGGATGGAGAAGTGAACAAGGCCTGAACTACTATAAGCAACCTACTGCTATCTCCAACAAAACTAACTAGCTATCTATTTATATCTATCTATCTAGACGGGATAGACTCGCCTGCCACCGTGCCTCATGCCTGCGCCTTGTGCATCGCATGCCCCACCCGGACCTCGTGCCTCGCGTCATGCGCTACTCTCGCCTTGCATCGCTTGCGCCTCACACTACGCACTGGCGCACCTCGCGCCTCTCGTATGGACTCATGCTGCGCCCAGCTGAGGGCCCACCTCCGCGCGTGGCATCGAGCTCCGCGCCAGCGTCAAGCTCCGCATCAACAAGTGTCCATTGGGGGGCAGCAAGTAGATGAACACATGTTGCAACCGTATGTTTCATGCGTTTTAGATTATGTTGCATAAGTTTTATCTGGATGTTGCAAAAGTAGATCTGATGTTGCATATGTTGCAATAATTATACACGTATGTTGCAAATGTATGTTTCAAATGTTTCAGTTGTTTCAAACATATGTTGCAAGTGTTTTATTTAGATGTTGCATATGTTGCATTGACTATACACGTATGTTGCAAGTGTATGTTTCAAATGTTTTAGTTGTTTTAAACGTATGTTGCAAGTGTTTTATCTAGATGTTGCATATGTTGCAGTGCCCATACACATATGTTGCACTGGCTTTTTATGTTGCAAGTGTTTCATTAGCAGGCGCGGCAAGGGGGCATAGGCGAAGGTGGTCCCCTCGGGCGCAGTGGTCCACGCGTGCGCGACAGCAAGCGCGGAGCACAAAAGCTGTATCCATGGGCGTGGCAGCAGCACGTGGAGCAAGGAGCTGCATCCACGGGCAGGTAGCAGGTGCGGAGCACGAGGCAAAGAGGAGCACAAAGCTACATCCATAGGCAGGCAGCAAGAGCGGAGCACGAGGCGAACCAGAGTTTGAAGCTGCATCCATAGGGGCCGTGATGGTATTATTATTGAATATGGCCCCTCTTGGACCTACGTTCAATAACCATCACATGGTCACTATAAGAAACTAACAAAGACACCGAAGGACAGTGGGGAGCTAGACATTTTTTTTTGTTTGCCCGACATTTCATAGAGGAGATTACAACAGGAGGTTCCGTTGTGATGATGACAACATCTTTAGATGGGCAAGTTGTTTCAGTACCAAAATATCACATAGTAGTTCAGAATACTAATATACAGCTGACATGCTGCTATTACTATAAGGGTGTGTTTAGATCCCTGAAAAGGGTAAAAAAAGTACTGTAGCACGTTTTGGTTTTATTTGGCAAATAGTGTCCAACCGTTGACTAATTAGGTTCAAAACTGTCGGTGTTCGGACCGAGGGGGGTCCTAAACCAACGAGTAAATGCTGCGTGACTCTTTCCTGGATGGTGATGCAAGGAGAACACACGGGGGTTTATCCTGGTTCGGGCAAAAGAAGGCCCTACGTCCAGCGGGGGGGAGAGGTTTGTATTTCCTTGCACCGAGGTGCTCGTGTAGGGGTTACAAGCAGGCGAGAGAGGGTGTCGAGCCCAAGTCTCAAAGAGAAAAAAGAAGAAAGGCCGTTGCTTGAAATATTGATCTCTTGCTTTTCGTTGTTCGGTCGGGTGGTTGGTTGTTCGTCTTCTTTTTGTTCGTCTGTTCGTTGGTTGGTTCGTTCGTCCGCCCCCCTCTGTCGAACCCTGGCCTACCCTTTTATAAGGTGAGAGGAGGCCAAGCCAAGGGGAGCCTTGAAAGTGATGCTTTGTCGATTCCTGTTGAGTTGACTGTAGCGACGTGCCTCAGGAATGGCCGGCCATCCCTGGGTACCCTGACGTTGTGGGAGACAAGATGGCGAAATGTCCTAGAGCGCCATGCCATACCGTCCTTCGAACTAAGCCGAGCGTCGAAGCTGGGTCGAGGCCGGGTCGAGGTTGGATGGATAAGGCCGAATCCCTGATATCGCGGGGAACGGACCTTGTCTTATCCTCCCTCGAGGGTGATTGATGGTGAACAGTGTGCGGTAAGGTGGGTACAGTGACGGGTTTCACCTCCCATCACGGGATGGGTGGTAAAACAGTGAGACTCGACGTGGGTATTGTTCCCACGTTGGTCCATGCCGCAGCCATGCCGGTAGGTGGTAGTAGGTACCCGCATTGAATGCTATGGCTTTCGTCCTGGGGTAGGTAAAGAAAACACGTCGAGGAGCCGGGGCGCGGTCGAGGCGCCCCGTCGAGCGGGCCTCGTACGGGTCGGAGCCGGGGCGCGGTCGAGGCGCCCCGTCGAGCGGGCCTCGTACGGGTCGGAGCCGGGGCGCGGTCGAGGCGCCCCGTCGAGCGGGCCTCGTACGGGTCGGAGCCGGGGCGCGGTCGAGGCGCCCCATCGAGCGGGCCCCGTACGAGTCGGAGCCGGGGTGCGGTCGAGGCGCCCCGTCGAGCGGGCCTCGTACGAGTCGGAGCCGGGGCGCGGTCGAGGCGCCCCGTCGAGCGGGCCTCGTACGAGTCGGAGCCGGGGCGCGGTCGAGGCGCCCCGTCGAGCGGGCCGCGTGATACTCGGCCGAGGTGGGCTATCTTTCATTGCGTTTTCGGTTATGTTAGTGTTTTTGGCGATAGCAGTGGGTACCCCAGTACTGTTGGTACCGACAGTAGCCCCCGAGCCTTTGGGTGAGTGTGTGATCACTCTCCCAGAGGTTGGTCAGAACTGGAGTCGTGGCGTCGTGATTTTTTCCGGTGGGGGCGCGCGAGCGCACCCGCCGGGTGTAGCCCCCGAGGCCTCGGTGGAGTATGGAGACTCCTCCGAGGTCTTGTATGCGTTTGATTGGGGAACGTTTCGTTGCGGTCAAGCCCCCGAGCCTCGCGCGCGCGAGGTCGATCAGGGTCCCGGCCGTCTTTCGCTGTGCGACCCTCGTGCTCCTTTTTCAAAAAAAGGAGGAGGGGTGGAGAATGTCATACTACCCTCGTTTGGGCCCGAGTTACGACTATCTCCGGTGAGCTGCTAGCGGGTGAATTCGAGTGAGAACCCGTGCCCCGTTCGTTAGGGGTCGGCTAGTGGCCTGGAGGCGCCCTCAAAAATGCCAATAAGTGGTCGTGTGGATCTCGATTCCCTTCGACAGGATTCGAGGGCTCGATGCCTCCCCCGGAGGGATTCCTACCACAACCTTCTCCTTCGGCCTCGAATACGTCCTGGGGTGCCTTGAGAGCGCGGCTCGAGCCCTTGGCCATGTACGGGCGCACCCTGGGTCGTCCCTAACTCTGTTGCTCGAGGGCAGCTGTCGAACCCCGTTCGAGGGCCAGCTTTCGCTCCCTCGAGACTTATTGCGGGCTTCGCACCCATTTTTGCGGTCGGGACCCCGAGCCTCGCACGCACGAGGTCGATCAGAGTCCCGGCCGTCTTTCGCGACCCTCACGCTCCTTTTTCGAGAAAAGGAGGAGGGGTGGAGAACGTCGTACTACCCTCGTTTGGGCCCGAGTTCCGACGATCTCCGGTGAGCTGCTAGCGGGTGAATTCGAGTGAGAACCCGTGCCCCGTTCGTTAGGGGTCGGCTAGTGGCCCGGAGGCGCCCTAAAAAATGCCAAGAAGTGGTCGTGTGGATCTCGATTCCCTTCGACAGGATTCGAGGGCTCGATGCCTCCCCCGGAGGGATTCCTACCACAACCTTCTCCTTCGGCCTCGAATACGTCCTGGGGTGCCTCGAGAGCGCGGCTCGAGCCCTTGGCCATGTACGGGCGCACCCTGGGTCGTCCCTAACTCTGTTGCTCGAGGGCAGCTGTCGAACCCCGTTCGAGGGCCAGCTTTCGCTCCCTCGAGACTTATTGCGGGCTTCGCACCCATTTTTGCGGTCGGGACCCCGAGCCTCGCACGCACGAGGTCGATCAGAGTCCCGGCCGTCTTTCGAGACCCTCACGCTCCTTTTTCGAGAAAAGGAGGAGGGGTGGAGAACGTCGTACTACCCTCGTTTGGGCCCGAGTTCCGACGATCTCCGGTGAGCTGCTAGCGGGTGAATTCGAGTGAGAACCCATGCCCCGTTCGTTAGGGGTCGGCTAGTGGCCCGGAGGCGCCCTAAAAAATGCCAAGAAGTGGTCGTGTGGATCTCGATTCCCTTCGACAGGATTCGAGGGCTCGATGCCTCCCCCGGAGGGATTCCTACCACAACCTTCTCCTTCGGCCTCGAATACGTCCTGGGGTGCCTCGAGAGCGCGGCTCGAGCCCTTGGCCATGTACGGGCGCACCCTGGGTCGTCCCTAACTCTGTTGCTCGAGGGCAGCTGTCGAACCCCTTTCGAGGGCCAGCTTTCGCTCCCTCGAGACTTATTGCGGGCTTCACACCCATTTACCACATACCTGGGGATATTTCGTTGGCCGAGCGCGTTTTTTCGGGAGACGAGATCGGCGCGGTAGCGGCATATGGTTACGACGTGGGGAGCGGCCACGTGCCCAGTTCCTGCGAGATATAAGGAAACAGTTAGGTGAGCACATTTAATGCGGGAAACTGTTCCTACCTTCTCGCGCGGCCGTTGGGCTTCCGTCTGGGCATATAAAGCTAAGGCCTAGGGGTCTACGTTCCCCACCGATCGCTTGCGTCCCTGCAATCCTTTGCCTTAGACATCCCCTGCCACATCGCGTTCTCCGCCCGTATCGCCGCAGCCACCGCATCCTCTCCTTCTATCCCCCCTTCCGACGACATCGATGGCAGGAAAGAGCCAGATCCTCCCCGCCGACGACTGGGCCGCCTCCTCGGTGACGGAGAGGAGGTTGGAGGAGTTGGTCGAGGACGGGCTGCTGCGGCCGAGGACGAACTTGTTGCAGCCGGAGTGGATGGCGCCGCCCCCTGCCCATCGGGAGCCAGCGCCCCCTGAAGGGTACGTGGTGAGCTTCGTCAGCTTTCATGAGCGGGGGTTCGGCGTGCCGGCGTCGGTCTTCATGCACGCGCTCCTCCACCACTACCGGGTGGAACTTCATCACCTTTCCCCCAACGCCGTTGCGCAGGCCGCCATCTTCGCGGCGGTCTGCAAGGGCTACCTCGGGGTGGAGCCGCAGTGGAACCTGTGACTTCACCTTTTCAAGGCCGAGCTCTTCGCCAAGAGGGCGGGGGAGAAAGGCGTCCTGTGCGCGGCCCGAGTTGGGAGCTGCGTGCTACAGGTGAGATCGGGTCGGACGGATCTATACATCCCGGCCCGCCTCATCTCCTCGAACAGTGGGTGGCACGAGGGTTGGTTCTACCTCCGCAATGATGAAAATCAGTTGCCGAGGTACACCGGCCGCGTGCTGACTGCTCGAGAGGAGCATTGGTCGTACGGAGTGCCCGAGGCCGAGAAGACGCGCTTGGACCCGCTGCTGGCGGTGCTGCAGCAGCTTCGCCTTCGGGGCCTAACGGCTGCGGCGGTGGCTGCGGCCTTCCATCGCCGCAGAGTGATGCCGTTGTGCCGGCGTCGTCTCCGCCTGGACCAGATGACTCCGGAGGCGAACCTGGAGGGTACCCGGATGTCCCACGAATCCCTCACCCTTGAGGAGGTCCTCCGGCGGGCTCGCCGGATGGTCGGGAACTTCAAGGCGGAGGAGGCCAATCAGGTTCCCATGAGGCCTACCGAAGGGTGCGAATCCGTGGTACGTATCTCGGGGCTGAGGTATTGCTATTCTTGTTTTTTTGTGGATTTTACTGATGTGGTCGAGGCCGGCGTGTAGGATTTGTTGGCGTTGCGGGAAACGCGCCCACCAGTCCCGGAGGACCGGCCTGCCCGGGAGGCTCGACGCCTGCATGCCGCCCAGAAGAAGCAGACCAAGGAGACGGCCAAGAAGCGGGCGGTCCGCAAGGCCAAAGAGGCGGAGGCGTTGAAGAAGCGCCGGCGCCAGCAGACCATGGACGGAGTGTCCCTGTCGCTGTCGCCTTCCGAGACGATCTCGGGGGAGGACGACGGCAGCGGCGACGAAGATGATGATGCCCTGTCGCGGTATGAGATTGCAACCGGGCTGGGCGACCTTCCCGACATTCGCCCCCTGCTGGAGCCCATCGGGGGGGCGTCCTCCTCGGTCGTCGTGGTCGAGGAGGTCGAGGGGAAGAAGGTGGGGAAGGAAGCCGGGCCCTCGACGGGAGGGGCCGTTTTACCCCGGTCCCGGCGAGAGGGGTCGACGGGGACGCCCGCACCAGCCGGGGCCTCGCAAGCTCCGGCAGGGGCGGAAGCGGCGGTACCGGCGTCGTCATTGGCGGCGGCGTCTGCGGGCGTAAGGACCCGAGGCCAGCTGGCCTCGGAAGCACAGAGGGCGCAGGGCGGTGTACCAGCCGGGGCTCCCAGGAGCGCTCGACCTGCTGGTGAGGCCGCCACGAGGCCACCAGCGGCCGTCCCGGGAGGCTCGAGCCACGCGGGGTCGAGGTACTTGGTGCCGATTTCCGGGTAAGTATCTCAGCTTGGTTGTCTTGCCTTTCCCAAAGTCCGTTGGCCGACAATTCTTCTCACTTCGCAGGCTGAAGCGGAAGGCGGAGCCGATGGGGCCTACCCCTGTGAAGTCGCTGCGAGCCGGCGCCGTTGCCCTCAACCGGACGGCGGAGCAGGACGCGGCCTGGGTCCGTCAGGTCGAGGCCGCGAAAGGGCGCCTGCGACAACGGCAGGGGTCAGCCGACGCCGCGGCGGTTGCCGGCCCGGAGCCTGCCGTCGAGGGGTCCGAACCGGTAAAGGCGGCGGCGCTTGACGTAGTCGAGGCGAGACCCAGGTCGTCGGGGACGGCCGAGGCTGCCGTTGCGGTTGCGACGGGCGAGGCACCCGTCCACGACGCGGAGCGGGCGGGTGCTGACGTGACCATGGAGGAGGTCACGTCGGCGTCAGGGCAAGAGACGGCCCGGGCGAGGGGGTCGCAGCCGCAACAAGGCCCGTTGGTAGAGCCAGCGGGCATGGTGGAGGTCGGGGCGGTCGAGCCCCTATCCGGAGCACCGGAAGAAGAAGCGCCGGTTCTGGAGGTGCCAACGGTCGAGGCGCGGGCACCGGCGCCGTCGTCGGTCGAGGCGCCGGCTCCAGAAGCGCCGGCGGTCGTAAGTGCCCGTCCTCCCGTTCCCCTCGACAACATCCCCCTGGACAAGGGAAAACAAGCGATGGGGGTCAAGGAGGGTGAGGTCGCGGACCAGGCCGGTGTCGCGACGGCCGTTGGAGAGGTGGATACCGCGGGCGAGGTCGGTCCTTCCGCGGGACCAGGAGACGCCCCGGCCGGGTCATCTTCATCGTGGCCCGACATCGCCGCGCTGGCGATAGCGCGGGCAGAGACGGAGCTGCCGAGGTGGGGGGGCCGTCCCTTGAGTTCAGGGACGCTACGAACCCCGACACCGAGCCCATCTTTGTCTTGAGCGACAAAGATGAAGTGCACCGATGGGAATACCTCGAGGGCGTCCGCCAGCACCTTGACCGGTTGCTCCGAGTGGCGTCCGGTGCCGTGCGGAGTATGGGGGATGCCACCGAGGTATGATCGACCCGTCAGCTTTCTTGATGTGTTTTTTCCTCGGATTTGTGACCTTTTCGAATTGCGTTCAGGAGCTGAAGGAGTACTCCCGCCGCAAGTCGCTCTTCATCCGGGACGAGAGTGGCGTGTGGGGCACGCTGTCCCAGCAACGGGTCCTGGTCGAGGAGGCCCAGAAACAGCTATCCAATCGGAACGCCGAGATGGCTGAGCTACGCGTCGCATACGCCGTGGTGAAAGAAGAGGCGACGCAGGCATGGGCGGCCAAGGCCGTGATGCGCACTAGCCTGGACAAGGCTCGGGAGGAGGCTGCCCAGGCGCGCAGGGACCTCGAGCCCTTGTCTGCGCGGGTGAGGGAGCTCGAGGAGGATGTCTCCCAGGTTGGCCTTCAGCGCGACGCCTTCCACGCCGAGATCACGACGCTGCAGAGAGCCGTCCAAGAGAAGGACGCAGCTCTCGAGTCTGCTCGGCAGGAGGTCGAGGCGCTAAAGGCAGCCATCCGTGATAAGGACAGCGCCTTCCTGGGGCTCGAGCGAACGTGTGGGGGGCTCTGCGACGAGGTCGTGGGCCTGCAGACCCACATCGGGGGTAAGTGTGGTTGTTATAGTCACGACGTTGAAGGCCCCGCGTTGGGCACTAATTTGTTTGTCGTGTTTCAGAGCTGGAGAGAGAGAACCGAGAGGCCCAATCGTGTGCCAACTCCTTCCAGAGCCTCTTCGAAGCCGAGGTCCGGAGGACTCAACTTCTCCAGGGCGCAATCACCACCGTGTGTGATGGCCTAGGGGTCGAGCCCGACGCCGACACCGGGGAAGATGTTCCGGGGAACTCCTTCGTCCGACGGATGGTGGCGCTGGGCCGCCTTGCCCAGGAGAAGATACGGAACGGCCTCCATCATGGCGTGAAGAGGGCGCTGGCCATCGTCCGTTCGGGGTTTGTGTTTGACATGAGGCTCGTTGCCGAGGGCTTCATCACAGACCCCGATCGGACAGACGAGGAGAACGAGGATGCCTACGTGGAGCTGATCGAAGCCGCCGAAGAACCTGGAAGTCGTCTGGCCTCGCTTTTTGAAGCCGAGGTGGTTCCGCCTGCCGACGACGAAGGCCTGTGAGCCAAATCTGGGCATGAAGGCCCATGTAATAAGTTAGTATTTCGAATTTTGATCGTGGTGGCCGCGGAGGCCTAAAAGACTCGAAACATAAACCGGTTCGTGGTTGATTCAGTTTTACTCGAGCTTTTCTTCCCTTTATCGCACGGATCGTGTTCTCGCGTGATTTACTTAGCGCGCAGCTACATCCTTTGGCGTAAGGGAGCGAGTGGAGGTACCGTAGCCTCGGAGGCGTAAGTGATCTCGCGGCTCGACTGCCCTCGAGCTTCAGGGTGATGTTGCGGCCTAGTAAATCGTGTGAGAGCCTGATCTAAGCGACAGGGGGTATGTTCTTTTTTAATTTTAGGAACCATTGTTTAGATCTTCTCAGCGTGAAGGCGTACCTCTAAAAGGCGTAAGGGTTGAGTGGAGGTACCGTAGCCTCGGAGGCGTAGGTGATGCTCCAGACTCGAGAGCCCTTTCGAACCTTAGGGTGCTCTTTCAGCGAAGTCGATCTAAGAAGCGGTTCTTAAATTTAAAAGAGAGCATAAGTTTTTTCGGGGACCGGGGGTTCCCCCCTTGCAGCCCCCGAGGGAGGGTCGACTCTGGGAGTGCAGGGTCGATCCTTCCTCATTACGAAACGAAAAATTTTGAACATCGCTGTATTCTTTATTGACGAAAAAGGAAATACAGAGCCTCGAGGCTTTTTAAGGAAAGAAGCGACGTAGCTGTTCAATGTTCCAAGCGTTGGTGAGGATTTTGCCCTTCTCGTTGGATAGCTTGTAGGTGCCCGGCTTTAGTACTTCTGCGATGATGTACGGCCCTTCCCATGGTGGTGTGAGCTTGTGCCGTCCCTTGGTGTTCTGGTTCCGCCGTAGCACCAAGTCACCAACGTTGAGGTCACGCTTGCGGACGTATCTGTCGTGGTAGCGTCGGAGACCCTGCTGGTACCTGGCAGAATGCAACAGAGCCACATCTCGGGCTTCCTCGAGCTGGTCGAGGGCGTCCTGTCTTGTGGCGTCGTTGTGTCCTTCGTTGTATGCCTTCAACCTCGGGGATCTGTATTCTATATCGGTTGGTAGCATAGCCTCAGACCCGTAGACTAAGAAGAACGGAGTGAACCCCATGGCTCGACTCGGCGTTGTTCTTAGGCTCCACAGGACCGAGGGTAGCTCGGCAGCCCATTTTTTTCCATGTTTGTTTAGTTTGTTAAAGATTCTGGGCTTCAGGCCTTGTAGAACCATGCCGTTGGCACGTTCCACTTGCCCGTTTGTTTTTGGATGAGCCACGGCCGACCAGAGCACACGGATGTGGTGGTTGTCGCAGAAATCCAAAAACTTTTTGCCAGTGAACTGGGTGCCATTGTCTGTGATGATACAGTTGGGGACCCCGAAGCGATGAACAATGTTAGTGAAGAAGAGTACAGCTTGTTCGGACCTGATGCTGGTGATAGGGCGGGCCTCGATCCACTTGGAGAATTTGTCGATTGCGACGAGCAAGTGGGTGAAGCCGCCGGTCGTCCTTTTCAGTGGTCCGACAAGGTCGAGCCCCCAAACGGCGAACGGCCATGTGATGGGGATAGTTTGTAGGGCCTGTGCCGGAAGATGAGTCTGTCTCGCATAGTACTGACAACCCTCGCAGGAGCGTACTAGCTTGACAGCGTCGGAGACCGCGGTCGGCCAATAGAATCCTTGTCGAAAGGCGTTTCCGACGAGGGTTCGAGGCGCAGCGTGGTGACCGTAAGCCCCCGAGTGAAGATCGCCGAGCAGATCTCTGCCTTGCTCTTTCGTGATGCAACGTTGGAGGATACCGGTAGGGCTACGACGGTAGAGCTCCCTGCTGTCGCCCATGATCACAAAAGTTTTGGCCCGGCATGCGATCCGTCGAGCCTCAGTCCTATCCGAGGGGAGGTCCCCTTGGATGAGGTAGTCGAGGTACGGGACGCGCCAATCAGGTTCGAGGTCAGACGGTGGCGTCAAATCTCCCACCTGCATGGCTTGAGCCCCGGTCGAGGGGGCTTCTGCCTCAGGTGGAGGGTCGAGCGACGCCCCGTCGCCCCCCCCCCCCCGTCTGGCCTGAGGTCGACGGATGGATGCTGAAGGTCTTTCGCGAAGACGTCCGGTGGAACCGTGGCTCGACCGGACGCGATTTTTGCCAGTTCATCAGCGGCCTCATTATACCTGCGTGCGATGTGGTTGAGCTCGAGGCCGTGAAACTTGTCCTCGAGGCGCCGTACTTCTTGGCAGTAGGCCTCCATCTTGGGGTCGCGGCAGCTCGAGCTCTTCATCACCTGATCGATCACGAGTTGGGAGTCGCCTCGGACGTCGAGGTGTCGGACCCCGAGCTCGATGGCGATTCTCAACCCCGTGACGAGTGCCTCGTATTCGGCGACGTTGTTAGACGCAGGGAAATGAAGCCGGACGACGTAGCGCATGTGAACCCCGAGGGGTGAGACGAAGAGCAAGCCCGCGCCTGCTCCCGTTTTCGTCAATGACCCATCGAAGTACATGGTCCACAGCTCCGCTTGGAGCTGTGCAGGAGGGAGTTGTGTGTCAGTCCACTCGGCCAGAAAATATGCTAACGCCTGTGACTTGATAGCTTTTCGCGGCGCATAGGACAATGCCTCGCCCATGAGCTCGACCGCCCATTTGGCAATCCTACCCGAGGCTTCCCGGTTCTGGGCTATCTCTCCCAAGGGGAAAGAAGAAACCACAGTAATCGGGTGACCCTCGAAGTAGTGTCGGAGCTTGCGCCGTGTCAAGATGACAGCATATAGCAGTTTCTAGATATGTGGATATCGACACTTTGTTTCAGAGAGCACCTCGCTAACGAAATAGACCGGCCTCTGGACGAGCAAGGTGTGTGCCTCCTCGGCCCGTTCGACAACCAGGGCAGCACTGACTACTTGTGATGTCACGGCGACATAGAGTAGGAGTGGTTCCCCCGGGGTCGAAGGGACGAGGATCGGTGAGCTAGAGAGGGTGGCTTTCAGTTTCGTGAGAGCCTCCTCAGCCTCGAGGTTCCAGGAAAAATGGTCCGATTTCCTCAAGAGACGGTACAGAGGGAGTGCTTTTTCGCCGAGGCGCGAAATGAAACGGCTGAGTGCCGCCAAGCAACCTGTGACTCTCTGTACGCCTTTGAGATCTCGGATGGGGCCCATCTTGGTTATTGCAGAGATTTTTTCAGGGTTGGCCTCGATGCCACGTTTAGATACGATAAACCCTAAAAGCATACCTCGTGGGACGCCGAAAACACATTTCTCCGGATTGAGTCTGATGTTTTTTGCCCTGAGGCACTTGAATGCAACGTCGAGGTCGCTGACCAGATCGTCGGCTCGTTGGGTTTTGACCACGATGTCATCGACGTAAGCTTCGACGGTCGACCCAATGTGCTTCCCGAAAACGTGTTGCATGCATCGCTGGTACGTTGCCCCCGCGTTCCGGAGACCGAAGGGCATCGTAACGTAGCAATACATGCCGAATGGGGTGATGAATGAAGTCGCGAGCTGGTCGGACTCCTTCATTTTGATCTGGTGGTAGCCGGAATATGCATCTAAGAATGAGAGAGTTTCACATCCCGCAGTGGAATCAACGATTTGATCAATGCGTGGCAAAGGGAAGGGAACTTTCGGATATGCTTTATTTAAACCAGTATAGTCTACGCACATCCTCCATTTCCCACTCTTTTTTCTAACTAATACAGGATTAGCTAGCCACTCGGGATGATGAACCTCCTTGATGAACCCAGCCTCCAACAGTTTGTCTATCTCCTCGCCGATGACCCTGCGCTTCTCCTCATCGAAGCGGCGCAGGCGTTGCTTCACCGGTTTGGATCCGGCCCGGATCTCCAAGGCGTGCTCGACGACTTCCCTGGGTATGCCCAGCATATCCGAGGGACTCCACGTAAAGATGTCGACGTTCGCGCGGAGAAAGTCGACGAGCACTGCTTCCTATTTAGGATCGAGGGTGGCGCTGACGTTCAGCGTCCTCCCTTTGGGATCAGCGGGGTCGAGGGGTACGAGTTTGACGTCTTCGGCGGGCTCGAAGCTGCCGGCATGGCGTTTTGGGTTAGGAATCGTTTTGGCGAGACCGTCGAGGTCTGCAGCCAAGCTTGCCGACTCAAAAACAGCCTCGCCGTGCTCGACGCACTCGACGTCGCACTCGTAGGCATGTTCATACGAGGGCCCTACAGTGATGACACCGTTTGGGCCAGGTATTTTGAGCTTAAGGTAGGTGTAGTTCGGGATCGCCATGAACTTGGCGTAGCATGGGCGTCCCAGGATAGCGTGGTACGTTCCACGGAATCCGACCACTTCGAAAGTGAGAGTTTCCTTTCGAAAGTTGGCCGGTGTGCCAAAGCAAACAGGCAGATCAACCCGCCCGAGGGGTTCCGCCCGTTTCCCTGGCACGACTCCGTGGAAGCCCCCGACGCTAGGCTGGAGGCGCGCTCTGTCGACCCCCAAGAGGTCGAGGGTCTGAGAGTAGATAATGTTGAGGCTGCTTTCGCCGTCCATGAGCACTTTGGTGAGGCGTGTGTTGGCGATGACGGGGTTAACGACGAGTGGATAGACCCCCGGGTTGGGGACGTAGTCTGGGTGGTCATCACGGTCGAAAGTGATGGCCACCGCAGACCAATCAAGGAAACGGGGTACTGCCGATTGTACGGAGAAGACCTCGCGCCGTTCTCGCTTGCGCTGGCGCGCAGAGAGGCAGGTCGAGGGCCCTCCGTAGATCATGTAGCAGTCGTGGATCTCGGGAAATTCCCCATCCTTGTCGTCACCCTTAGGGTCCTCCTCCTTGTCGTCCTTCTTGGCGCCGACACCCCCGAAGTACCTGCGCAGCATGTGACAATCCTCGAGGTTATGGTTAGTGAGTCCCTTGTGGTAGGGACACGGCTCTTTGAGCATTTTGTCGAAGACGCCCCCGCCGGGGGGCCTCGAGGTTTCTTGTGCTCGGTAGCAGCGACGAGCTCGTCGGCCGGGGCCTCGAGCTTGCCCTGCTGGCCTTTCTTCTTCTTGCGGTTGTTTCTCTTGGGGCCTCGGGTGGAACTCACGGGGTCGTCGACCTTCTGCTCCCCCCTCGTCGGCTCGCCGCCAAAGATTGCACCAACCGCCTCCTCGCCGGCGGCGAAGTTGGTGACGATATCCATCAATCCGTTGGCAGTGAGCGGGGTGTTACGGCCCAACTCCCGGACCAACTCCTTACAGGTGGTACCGGAGAGGAAGGCCGTAATCACGTCGGAGTCGGTGATGTTGGGGAGCTCGGTGCGCTGCCGGGAGAAGCGCCGGATGTAGTCCCGGAGGGACTCATCTGGTTTCTGCTTACAACCCCGGAGGTCCCACGAGTTGCCGGGGCGCATGTAGGTTCGCTTGAAATTTCCCTCGAACACCCTCACGAGATCATCCCAGTCGTGGATCTGCCAAGGTGGGAGATCCTCGAGCCAGGCTCGGGCGGTGTCGGAGAGGAACAGGGGGAGTTGCCGAATGATGACCCAGTCATCGGTGGCCCCGCCCAACTGACACGCCAAGCGGAAATCGGCGAGCCAAAGTTCGGGTTTGGTCTCGCCGTTATACTTGGTGAGAGTCGTGGGGGGACGGAACCGAGCCGGGGGCACCATCTCACGGATAGCCTTACTGAACACCCGAGGACCTGGGGGTTCGGGTGAAGGGCTACGGTCTTCCGAGCTGTCGTAGCGTCCGCCCCTGTGGACGTGGTAGCCTCGAGCTACACCGTCACCGTGTTTGCGCGTGCGACGCTCGACGATGTTGCCACGGGTGTCTCGAGGCTCGTGGTCGTTGGCGATGGGCTCAGGGGCCGGTGCTACCTGGTTTCGCCGGACAGGCTCGGGATGAACCGAGGCTTCTCTCTCCTGTCGGGAAGGCTCGAGGGTCCGCTCCGAGGCTGCTTCGCGCTGCCTCGAGGCAGAGCTCTCGGCCGGCTACATGGCGGCAGTCTCGAGGAGTCCTCGGATTTCGTCTCGAGCCCGACGGGCGTCAGGGTTTGACGGCTCGGGCATGTTGCGCAGGAGCATGGCGGCGGCGACGACGTTTTGGCTGGCTCGAGCGAAAATCGAAGGGTCGACCGCCCGGTCCTCGTCGATGCGACGGTTGACGTCGCGAGCTCTCTCACGAGCTCTCCCGCCAAATACGTGTTCCGCACGCTCACGCTCGAGGGTTTGCTGGAGAAGATCCAGGTTTTCCCGTTCCTCGTCAAGCTGGTCCTGCAACTCGCGAATCTGTTCGAGCTGCGCTCCTTGATCCGCAAGGAACTGGGGCTCGTTTCGCTCGGCAGGAAGTTCGACATGAGGGGGCGTGTGCCTTCCTTCGACCGGCTCTTCGTCCTCTGATTCTGAGGTGCTTTCTACGTCGATGTTGAAGCACTCGCGAGTCGGATCATAGGTGTCGTCAGCCGAGTCAGAGTCAGGAGCGCCAAAGTAGTAATATGACGGGGGAATGTGTGGCCGTTGCCAATCGTCACCGCGGTGACGATATGAAGAAGCAGTCACACGAGGCTCTGTTTCCGGTGTCTCGGTAGAGTCCCGATAATCAAAAGCCGGCGTGGACGCGACGAGGTCCGGAGTGGAGCGTAGATGGTGTCTGGGGAGTTCCTCATAAGCGCTCATGCGAGTGCTCATGGAGGATGCATACACCCGGGCAACCGAGTCCAGCCCAAACGGGAATGGTGATGGGGACGTCGCTGCCCGTGGCGAAATAGATGCTACGGACAGCGGTGTCTCACCGGACGGGGGAGCGGCGGGATTCTTCGTCGGCACGCCACCCTCAGCCAGGCTCGTCCTTCCCAAATCTTCCAAAAGGAGATCTAGGCTGGCGCCTGTCTGGGGGGTGCCGGACCGGGGGATCCCATCGCCCTCCGCCAGGTGGAGACGGTGGTTGTACCGGGCTCGCCGTCGCCGGGCGGCCCGCGCCCGCCTGGAGCGACGGTGCCGGTTGACTGCTCCCCCGGGCTAGGAGAGCTCGTAATCCTCGTCGGTTGGGTGCCTGGGTGGAAGTAGGACCATGTCGTAGCCAGAGCCGAGCGACATGAACTCCAAACTCCCAAACCAGATCACCGTAGCCAACGGGATCGGGCGTTCGGGGTTAGCCATCCAGGAAGAACGGCGACAAAGCGAGGTTTGCACGCAGCGCTCCCCTACCTGGCGCGCCAACTGTCGGTGTTCGGACCGAGGGGGGTCCTAAACCAACGAGTAAATGTTGCGTGACTCTTTCCTGGATGGTGATGCAAGGAGAACACACGGGGGTTTATCCTGGTTCGGGCAAAAGAAGGCCCTACGTCCAGCGGGGGGGAGAGGTTTGTATTTCCTTGCACCGAGGTGCTCGTGTAGGGGTTACAAGCAGGCGAGAGAGGGTGTCGAGCCCAAGTCTCAAAGAGAAAAAAAGGAGAAAGGCCGTTGCTTGAGATGTTGATCTCTTGCTTTTCGTTGTTCGGTCGGGTGGTTGGTTGTTCGTCTTCTTTTTGTTCGTCTGTTCGTTGGTTGGTTCGTTCGTCCGCCCCCCCTCTGTCGAACCCTAGCCTACCCTTTTATAAGGTGAGAGGAGGCCAAGCCAAGGGGAGCCTTGAAAGTGATGCTTTGTCGATTCCTGTTGAGTTGACTGTAGCGACGTGCCTCAGGAATGGCCGGCCATCCCTGGGTACCCTGACGTTGTGGGAGATAAGATGGCGAAATGTCCCAGAGTGCCATGCCATACCGTCCTTCGAACTAAGCCGAGCGTCGAAGCTGGGTCGAGGCCGGGTCGAGGTTGGATGGATAAGGCCGAATCCCTGATATCGCGGGGAACGGACCTTGTCTTATCCTCCCTCGAGGGTGATTGATGGTGAATAGTGTGCGGTAAGGTGGGTACAGTGACGGGTTTCACCTCCCATCACGGGATGGGCGGTAAAACAGTGAGACTCGACGTGGGTATTGTTCCCACGTTGGTTCATGCCGCAGCCATGCCGGTAGGTGGTAGTAGGTACCCGTATTGAATGCTATGGCTTTCGTCCTGGGGTAGGTAAAGAAAACGCGTCGAGGAGCCGGGGCGCGGTCGAGGCGCCCCGTCGAGCGGGCCTCGTACGAGTCGGAGCCGGGGCGCGGTCGAGGCGCCCCGTCGAGCGGGCCTCGTACGGGTCGGAGCCGGGGCGCGGTCGAGGCGCCCCGTCGAGCGGGCCTCGTACGGGTCGGAGCCGGGGCGCGGTCGAGGCGCCCCGTCGAGCGGGCCCCGTACGAGTTGGAGCCGGGGCGCGGTCGAGGCGCCCCGTCGAGCGGGCCTCGTACGAGTCGGAGCCGGGGCGCGGTCGAGGCGCCCCGTCGAGCGGGCCTCGTACGAGTCGGAGCCGGGGCGCGGTCGAGGCGCCCCGTCGAGCGGGCCGCGTGATACTCGGCCGAGGTGGGCTATCTTTCATTGCGGTTTCGGTTATGTTAGTGTTTTTGGCGATAGCAGTGGGTACCCCCGTACTGTTAGTACCGACAAAAACGTTCGTCTCGCAAAGTACAACCAAGCTGTACAATTAGTTTTTGATTTCATCTACATTTAGTACTCCATGCATGTATCGCAAGTTTGATGTGACGGAGAATCTTTTTTTCGCGTAGTACTTTTTTGAGGAACTGAACACAGCCTAAGTCAACAGTCACCTTCCACTTCCTGGTGGCAATTGTACTTCTGGATCCAATGGTATAAATGCCAGTCCAGAGCCACCAGAGCTTGAATCAGAGACCTACGACTAACCCTGCTAGAGATTTACATCATTGACTGTCTGTATAAGCACAGACATTCACAACACTAGGGGTGTGTTTAGTTCCGCGAAAAGGTGTAAAAAAGTACTGTAGCACGTTTTGGCTTTATTTGGTAAATAGTGTCCAATCGTTGACTAATTAGGTTCAAAACGTTCGTCTCGCAAAGTACAACCAAGCTGTACAATTAGTTTTTGATTTCATCTACATTTAGTACTCCATGCATGTATCGCAAGTTTGATGTGACGGGGAATCTTTTGTTTGCACAGTGTTTTTTTGAGGAACTAAACACAGCCTAGGCAGAGTATCGTAAATTGTGTCATACTCTGCACTCATGTTTGCTGAGTTTTTCAATGCCATCTGTGAAGTTCATCGGCGGACCACCTGTTTGCATATCATACTCTCCCCCAGCCTGAAAGTTCAACCACTCATCAGAGACAAATGTAATGATAATTATGATCAGCTCACTAGTGAAGGGTGTTATTCTTTTCAGAAAAATAAAAGAATCTAGAATAACCTGAGGTAGAAATTCATGAGATGGTGAGTTTTTCGGCTGTTGTTCTTGTGATGATGATCGCTGCCCTCCTTTAAGAAAGTAAGAAACAGTTAAGGTTTTTGAATTGACCTTTAGCATGTTAAAATAATATGGTTTCTTCAAATCAAGAAAGATGACACAATATTACAAATTATGAAGTGACCTGGAGAAGCTTTTGTGGACTTGACTTCAGTGCAGTCCTTCCAGAGCTGCATAAGTGGCTTAGGATAATATAATTCCGAGGATGGGTTGTCATGAGATATTAGAGGAACCAGGGATGTCCATGAGATCACTTATCTTGGTTGATCGAGTAAAATTAAAATTCTGCAACCATAAATCAGATAAATGTTCTTTATTAGAATGCATCAGTACAGAAATCTCCAGGAAAATAGGTTAGTTGAACCAAACATACACTGTTAACTTCAAGCCTTTTTGAGACAAGGCTTGATGCATCCTTCAGCCATGTCTAATATATGTTTCCCGGGATCATCATCTGGTTATTGTCCATAATTACTTGTGGGAGTTCCCTACGTGCTTTCCGCTTTGATGCTTTAGGTGGTTGCTGCTGCTGTGTAAAAGAGCTAGCTCAAGTAAACAAGAACAAACTAAACAAGTAATCCTTTTTCATACTATTTTTCTAGATGTAATAAGGCTTGATAAATCATGTTTACCTTCATCTTCTGCTCCTCTGGTCCCCCTGCAAGAGAACTTTCAGTAATTGCAGCAAGAGCCAGCTTGGAGCTCAAAAAATATAAACAAGTCTGCAGTGAAAGTTTTGGCATCTTGTTACTCAGCGGTGATAAATGTCAAATAGCTTGGTCTCTTGAGATTATTAGTCAGATCAGCCAGATCAGCTAGATTTCAGCCCAAGCGAACAGGTTGGAAGGCTTCAGGTTCAGGTTGCCTCTGCTGATGGCAAATCAGAGTATCCATTCTTCAGAGACCAACATCGACGATATCACAGCATGCCCCCAACGGCTACCTTCCCTAACAACCACAGCACACACACTGGGAGAGTGGGAAACCTTTTTCCTTCTGCCTATCGTCCATAGCATGGCATGTGCCCTTGAATGTTCTTCGCCCCTTGCCTGAATTACGAGCTCGTCTTCCGTTGGTTTTGAGAAGGTTGCGCTTGCGCAGATCCATCTTGCATCTGCCTGAACTTTGATAGGAATCAACACTGTCACCATTTGTAATTCTGATTAAAGCGACAGTGACGGGAGTAGGATTGATAATAGACTGGACCCAAACGAAACTTGTGACCACCTTGTGAGCTAAGAGATATCAGCTATTACTTCGGGGCTAAGAGATATCTTTTGAAAGAATCCTGCTGAACTTCCTAACCTACGAAACTTGTGACCACCCTTGTGAAACTTGCAAAAGAATCCTGCTGAACTTCCTCACACAGAAGGGGGAAATTTTCTCGGGGCTGTGTTTAGTTCCCAAATTTGGAGTGTCAAAATTCGCTGTAGCGATACTGTAGCATTTTGTTTGTATTTGGTAATAATTGTCCAACCGTTGACTAATTAGGCTCAAAACGTTCATCTCGCAAAGTACAACCAAACTGTACAATTAGTTTTTGATTTTATCCACATTTAGTACTCCATGCATGTATCGCAAGTTTGATGTGATGAAAAATCTTTTTTACATAGTGCATTTTTTAATGGAACTAAACACAGCCTCAATAAAAAACAATCCTGAAATCGGCAAGAAATTGGTAAAATATCATTTGTTACACTTCTAGCTGCTAAACCCTAACATCTAGCTGCTTTATTATGACATGACAGGCCCTATGACATGACAGTTTGGCTTCTGCATCTGCGCACCAGGACACAACACTTTCCCAATGTGTTCTTATCTTCGTGTAACAGGCTCACTCGGTCGAAGTGTTGAGGTGGAGGGTCCCCTATTGTATTTTCTGACTGTTCGTTCGTATAAGTGGGATTGTGCTGGTAACTCTTGGATTACTTGCAAGTCATATATAACCTTAGAGCATCTTCAAGAGTTCTTAATATTTTCTTCCTAAAATTATAGTTTTTTCCAACTCCCAAAATAAGGTAAAATTTTTCTTTTGGCTAGCCATGCATGGCCGATTATGGACGGCCGAGCGACGGAGGCGGCACGGCCTACAAGCGAGCGCCTCCTGCGCCCTGTGTGATCAGCTCGACGAAACGACCGACCACTTGTTGTGCTCGTGCGTCTACGCTCACGAGGTTTGGTCAAGGCTTCTTGCTGCCATGGTGTCCATTGCAGCTGCCCCGCCCCAAGACTCGGCCTTGGCAGATTGGTGGTTGTCCACTCGAGCCATCATTCCTGAGGCACTAAGGAGGAGTTTCGATTCGCTAGTGCTGCTGGTCGCTTGGAGACTGTGGAGAGAACGTAACCGACGCACGTTTGATCAGAAGTCAATGACGCCGGCTGAGGTGACTGCAACCATCCTGGAGGAGGCGGACTCCTGGATTGGGTCCGGGTTCGGCAGCATTGCCCTCCTCACGGGTCTCGTCGCCTGATGTCGTTTCGCCCGTCAATGTAGCACAAACTTTTTTTCTTCAATTACAACCCATTGAGGCCACCACTAGCAGGTGATTTGTGTCGTGTGTCACTCCAAGTTGCGTATGGCCTCTCACCGTAACGTTTCTTAGAGCGTGTAAAAACTTCCAGTTTCCACTTAATGAAGTACGTTCTAATGCTAAGGCATGCTTTCGAAAAAAAGAATTGGGAGGAATAAACAAGGTCATCTCCAATAATTTCCAAAATTTTAACTCCTAAACTATTGTTTAGTGGCATTTTCGTAATTACTCCATCTTCCTCCTTCCCGTACGGAGATGCATCGTGACTTCAATGGCTGGCTTTCGTCCTCGTCCACTCGCTCAGCTGCTCGGGACAAATCACCAGCGTTCTCTCTCCTCATCCACTCGCTCCAGCAGCCAGTGCGTGAGGGTGTGACATAGCACCAGCAGCAAGCGAGGCGAGCGGATCCTGCAAGCCACCGATGTGAGCGATGTGACGCACCAGGCCGCACACCAGGCCCGCAGGTACTGCCATACTGCGCCTCGCCACCCCCTCGCTCACCTCCGCAGAAGCCGGCGCATGCCTCTGCGTGGGGAAACGGAGATGCGCGCGACCAGGATGCTCGCATTTTTACGCGTAGAGCAGCCGATTTGCCGAGTGCCAAAAATAGGAAAGGGATACGGGGTATTCTTGAGACGAAATTTTCTCTTTTTCTAAAAAAAATATAGATGGGAAAAGGATACGGGGCACTCTTGAAGGCGCTCTGACAAACTACGCTTCTGCTTAGCGAAATCAGAGGGTATGATCTTGAAAAAAAAATGCCAGTCGCCGGGTCCTGATCCTGCATCGTGCAAGAATCGAATTGCTCGAACCGACCTAATCCACTACAAAGGCCCTGTTCTGCAAGTCATGTTTCGGTTTGTTTCAGCTTGTTTCAGCTTATTCTCTCTCACAGAACACTATTGAATCAGCCGAAACCAGCCGGCTTTTCCACCAGCCGAACCAGCCCAAATCCTCGTCAGTCGCGGCTGATAGTGTCAAGAAGAGAGCAAACGCAACACAGAGGAGGATATAGGGTGTCCAAGAAGACCAGCAAGCAACGGCGTCCTAGGGGAGCTGAGAGCTCCCGGCCGGCTATGGCTTCCCGCCTTCTCATCCTTCTCGCCACCTTGACCCTCATCTTCGTCGCAGCCGTAGGGCAAGGAATTTTTTTTATTTCTATCATTTTTAAAAACAATTTTTAAATCTGATATTAGATTTTTTTTATTTCAAAACTAACACTTTTGGCAGTGTCTATAGCCATGACGCGGCCAAATAATGCTGTCACGCCATGCATGATGTCGCGGCAGTGCCGGTGACGTGACACGCCCGGCCCTGTGATTGGCTGACGTGGCGGACCTGCTACGCCACAGATCTTGGCACGGCAGTGCCGTGCCACGCTGCACGGTGCGGCAGGGGATGATCGATCGGCCTGCTGAGTTCAGAAGATCTCTGCTAGGTCGCGTCAAAGCTTTGCTCTCTCGAAGGTCGTGCGCACGGTGGCCGAGCGAGTCGAGTCGGTGACCGGCCTCGTGCGCGCGTGGTGACAAAACGAGACATGCTCCGGTCCGGTCTACTCCCTCCGTCCTCGTATAGTAGGCGCAACTACTTTTTTTTAGACTACCCGTACTCATGGACCTCTATATTCATCCTCTATACGTCTTAGTCAGCAAGATTCTCTCCTCTATACTCAATTCTCCCGCACCCATCCATCCTCTATATCATCATCTATCCACTCTATCCACTGTGGGATCCACTTATCACTTTTATCTAAATATATCCATGTGTGATCTAGTTTTGAAGGATTTATTGAGACGAATTTAATGATGAAATCGAAATTTAATTTGGATTTTTGGTTTGTAAGTTATAGCATTTTTTTGTTTAGCTAGTGTGGCCCGCCACTATAGAGTATAGAGTAAACACAGTACCACTCTAAATATAGAGTGAGAGAAAGGATAGAATATCGTTTTAGAGTATTCAGTGCAACAGTTTTTACTCTATATTCATACTATAAAGCTTTAGAGTATCATTTTAGCCACTGCGGGTAGTCTTAAGCATCCACATATAGAGGGCGCTAGTCTGTTCGGGAGCTGGTGCATTTAACGCTGGCGTCGTAAATATCTCGGCTACTCGTCTACCGTTAGGCCTGGACGTTATCTCTCACGGAGCCACGGCAGCCGAGTATTTCTAGGAGTAGTACTAGTACGGCCAACAGCTCATCCTACTTCCTTGCTTGCATCTGTTCCTTCCATACGTATGTTTCGTGAAGTTGGTGCAATGCATACTGTATATTTATAGGAGGACAAACGGGCAATTAGTGGCGCCACTTGCCAAAATATTTTCCACACGCGATGACAGAAAAATTTTAGTTAGGCGCCAAGAGAGAAAATTTTAGTGAGGGAGAAAAATAAAAGTAGAGTATGACGTGTGGGTCCTATGGATATAGAGGATGGATGGATGCGAGAGAAAGTGGTATAGAGGAGAGAATCTCGATGACCAGAACGGAATATTCCTTTTAGAGGATGAAGAGTGCAGTCAGTCTAATAAGCACGGGTCTTGACGACCCGTCTCGTCACGTCACGCTTGATGGCGATGTGACAGTACATGCTTAGGGGTCACTCGTCGTTTCCTTTCAACGTGCCTGCTGCCATTTCCGTCCGCTTGGGTGGCCCGGACCACATGGGAGAGAGAGGCGCGCGAGGGAGCATGTGCCCGAGCCCTGACTGTGTTGGCTCGCTGCCGTCCTAACCATGTGGGAACACGTGCGAAACAGTGTCGTTGCCATTCTCTTTCACCGTCCATCAATACTAAGTCCTTGTTTACTTCCCAAAACGTTTTGTCGTCTACAGTAAAAGAGCATGTTTGGACACATACATGGAGTACTAAATATAGATGAAAAAAACTAATTGCACAGTTCTCGAGAAAATCGTGAGACGAATCTTTTAAGCCTAATTATTCGTCTCGCAGTTTCCTGATGGGTTCTGTAATTTGTTTTTTTATTAGTATTCGAAAACCCCTCCAACGTCCTTCTGATCCATCCGATGTGACACCCAAAATTTTTCTTCTCCCCAACTAAATAGGGCCGAAATAAATGCTGCAGCGTTTGCCCTCACGCCTGCACGCAGGAACGCTCCGGCCACACACGCTGGATGCGCATGCACGCAGCGTGCCTGCCTATATGCAGCCCTCAGCGGACATGAGAGTAAAATGCACAGGAACTCCCACGGACTCCCAACCAACCACCGCGTTCCAGCTACTGCATGCATTGTCGCCCCAAGATCTGTGGCGCGGCAGGAACGTCACGTTAGCCAGTCACGGGGCCAGGGCTTGCTATATCACCGGCGTTGCCGCGCCCCCATGCATGGTGCAGCAATGTTATTTGGCTGCGCCATAGCTCTAGGAGTGGCCAAAAGGTTTAGTTTTCAAATAAAAAAAATCTAGTGTCAGATTTGAAAATTGTTTTAAAAAATGTTAGAAATAAAAAAATCCAAGGCAGGCGGGCAACAAGATCGAGAGATTGAGGCCGTTTCATCCGTCCTGCTCGACAACGGACAACTACACCTATGGCAGCCAGTACAAGAAGAGCCTGGACAAGCTCCTGGCCATGCTTCCCGCTGTGGCCGGCGACAACGACTGGTTCTACAAGGGCCTGATGCGGTGTTCGACCTCATCATGTGCTTCGCGGATAGCAACACGACGCTGTGCCTGGACTGCCTCTCCAGTGTCAACGACCTATTCCTCCGCATACTATAGATAGATAAGGATCAGCTGGTTAATTTGTTGTATAGGGTCATGGTCATGTTCTAGACCGATTCTTCAGCTGATCCGAGTCTTCAGGTTAGCAGTTAGTAGCCTACGGCCACTAGTGCTCTGGCACTTGTATAAGTACTCATACACTATCATGGAATACAATCGAGCATTCTCTCTCATTCTTGTCTCTTACATGGTATCAGAGCTCTTGATCGCCGACGACGACAACTTCCGGCAGTAGCGCAATTTCTTCGAACTCACGTTCCCGCCTTCCACGCCACCACTCAGGGCCAACTACCGGCCGGGCTCTACTCCGCCCTGAACGGCATGTCCATCAACAACAATAGTGGTGGCTGCGGTGACTGGTTTCTCGACACGGGTGCCACGGTTCACATGGCGTCGAACTCCGGTATCCTCAGTTCTGCCCCCTCCACTCCTGTTCATCGTCATATTATTGTCGGCAACGGCCAGTCTCTTCCCACACATTGTACTGGCTATGCCTCCATCCCTACTCCTTCCTCTTTTCCTTTTGCAACTTCGCAATGTTTTAATTGCTCCTCAAATTGTCAAGAATCTGATTTCAGTGCGCGCTCTAACCCATGATAATTCAGTATTTGTTGAATTTGATCCCTGGGGTTTTTCCATTAAGGATCTCCATACCAAGATGGCGCTCCTCCGATGTGATTCCTCAGGAGATCTCTATCCCATCCAGGGTTCCTCGGCACCATCTACAGCAACTCCGGCGCGCCTTGCAACAGCTCTCCTCGCCTCCACCGACAACACGATCTGGCATGCGCGTCTTGGTCACCCCGATCAGGATACGCTCCAGCGTCTGTCCCGTTCCATTGGCTTTTCCTGCACCAAATCCAGCCGTCACACTTGCCATGCATGTCGCTTAGGCAAACGTGTACGCCTGCCATTTAGTGCTTCCAATAATGTTCTTGCTTTTCCATTCCAACTTTTGCATTGTGATGTCTGGACATCCCCAAATTTAAGCAATTCTGGTTATCAATACTATCTTGTCATTTTGGATGATTACTCTCATTATGCCTAGATGTTCCCGTTGCGCCACAAATCTGATGTTCTCCCTACCCCGATTTCCTTTCATGCATTTGTGCGCACGCAGTTTTGGGTTCCCATCATGTGTCATCAAATGGACAATGGCAAAGAGTTTGATAACTCGGCGTCTCGTGCATTCTTTGCCACGCACGGCATTGCTCTACACCTAACATGTCCATACACATCACAACAAAACGGGCGTGCTGAACGCGCTCTACGCACGCTGAATGACGGCCTGCGTGCCCTTCTGTTTCAGGCCTCGGCACCACTTACGTTCTGGCCTGATGCGCTCGCAGCGTCCACATACCTACTTAATCACCGCCTATGTCGCCCTCGTGCACACGCCACGCCCTACGAGCTCCTGTTCGGTACTCCCACCTCCGCATCTTTGGCTGCATTTGCTATCCCAACACCGCTGCAACCACGCCACATAAGCTCGCACCACGTTCTGCACAATGCATTTTCTTCGGCTACCCACTTGATCAACGTGGCTACAAATGCTACAATCTAGTGACCAAGCGGATTATAATCTCTCGTCACGTCTATTTTGATGAGACATGTTTTCCCTTTGCACAGGATGCCACAACAACGACGATAGGAGCTCACCAATGCCAGCCATGCATCGACGACGTGATCCAGATCCCCACTGGAACGCGAACGTCGCGACGTCATGTGCCAGCGCCTCCATGCGGAGAACAAGCGGGCGATCCTGCACTGCCCGGACACGCGGCCACACCTTCGCGACAACATCCTGCCGCGTCGAATGACCCTCCTCCGTCTCCCACACTATCGCCATCGTCATCGACACCAGCACCTGTGGCTCCATCGCCACCACCAGCTCGTCAACACCCGATGATCACGCGTGCCCAGGATGGCATTCGACTGCCTAACCCCAAGTACGCGAACGTGGCCACGACGGACGCCATCACGCCGCCACCATCTTCGGTTCGGGCTGCTCTCCACGATCCGAAGTGGTTTGCAGCCATGCAGGCAGAGATCGACGCACTTTAGGCGAACGGTACCTGGACACTTATGCCTGGACACCACATGTGAATGTCATCAGTGGGAAGTGGCTTTTCAAGAACAAGCTCAACCCTAACGGCACGCTGGAGCGACGCAAGGCGCGGTGGGTCGTGTGTGGATTCTCTCAACGCCCTGGTGTGGACTTCCACCAGACGTTCTACCCGGTGGTTAAACCAGCTACCATCCAGACAGTGCTTCACCTTGCCGTGACACGTCAATGGCCTGTCCATCAACTGGATGTAAAGAATGCCTTCTTGCATGGCGATCTTGCCGAGCGCGTCTACTATCACCAACCCGACAACTTCATCGACTCATCCTGGCCCGATCATGTCTACCTGCTGATCAAGTCCCTCTATGGACTCAAGCAGGCACCCAGGTTATGGTTTCAGTGACTCAGCACTCACCTTCGTGGCACGGGCTTCGCTGCCATAGGCTCCGATAGCTCCCTATTAGTCTACAGCCATGGCGCTCAAGCGACGTACCTTCTTGTCTATGTTGATGACATTATCATCACTGCATCAACACCATCCTTGCTGCACGATGTCATCAACAAACTACGCCAGGCCTTTGCCATCAAGGACCTTGGCGCCCTGCACTTCTTCCTCGGTGTTCAGGTGCGTCATGATGATGACGGCTTCCTCCTCAACCAATCTCAGTACACAGAGGACATCCTCGAGCGAGCGGGGATGGCTAACTGCAAGCCAGCCTCCACTCCAGTGGAGGCCAAGCCGTCAACAGCAGATGGAAAACCTGCGGAGGAAGGCTCCTTCTACCGCAGCATCACCGGCGCGCTCTAGTATCTCACACTAACGCGACCGGACATTGCGTATGCAGTGAACTAGGCGTGCTTACACAAGCAGGCTCCACATGATGTGCACTAGAACCTCGTCAAGCGTATCCTACGCTATCTCCGCAGCACAATTCACCATGGCATTAGGATCTCCACGACACCATCGACTGAGCTCAAGGTGTACTCCGACGCTGACTGGGCTGGATGCTCGAACACTCGACGCCCGACCTCAGGCTACTGTGTCTTCCTCGGGAACTCTCTGGTGTCATGGTCGTCGAAGCGCCGAATGACGGTATCCCGGTACAGCGCAGAGGCCGAGTACCAGGCTGTGGCCAATGCTGTTGCGGAGTGCTATTGGCTCAGGAATCTGCTTTGTGAACTTCATGTGCGCATCGACAAGGCCATGGTAATCTACTGTGATAATGCCTTAGCAATTTACCTGTCTAAAAACCCAGTGCACCATCGACGAACGAAGCATGTGGAGCTTGACATCCATTTTATGCGAGAGAAGGTTGCCCTTGGCTAGTTCAAAGTTCTACACATCCCGACTCAGCACCAGTTTGCAGACATTATGACAAAAGGGCTACCTACACCTTTGTTCAACGAATTCAAAGACAGTTTATGCATACGGACGACCAAAGCTTCAACTGAGGGGGGTGTCAACGACCTATTCCTTCGCATACTATAGATAGATAAGGATCAGCTGGTTAGTTTGTTGTATAGGGTCATGGTCACGTTCTGGACCAATTCTTCAGTTGATCCGAGTCTTCAGGTTAGCGGTTAGTAGCCTACGGTCACTAGCAGTGGCGGATCCAGGTTGAAAGTCTAGGAGGGGCTCAAGTTCAAAGTGCAGTCGTGCAGCCAAGGCATGGAGATATATGTATACAGTTTTCTACTGTTCAAACACATATAGTGAACTTGACAACCTTGGCCCGAACTTTCCCTTTTCCGGAACTAGATGAAATATTATCTAAAGTAAAATGAAAATACGCCACGTGGACTTGTCCAAATACTCACCTCACAGGTCATTCATTTGGTCGAACACTTGGCCATCATCCCAAGCAGCCCAGGCCACCCTGAGCTTCTGTCGCGAAGCCCAGCTGACTGGCGTAGACTGCAGTGCCGCCTTACCCCTGCAGCCCAACCGCCGGCACCCAACAGCTCCGCTGTGCCACAGCCCAGCCTGCCTTCGCCCTGGTGCCGTACACCTGCGCCGCTCCTGTAGTCATGCCCACCACGCGCTTGCACCCCCTACTGGCTAGCCGCGTATGGTGCAGGCCAAGCCTCCACGCTGTCGACATCCTAGTGCCGGCCTGGTGCCGTAACGCACGCGACACACCTAGGCCAGGCACTACCGCTGGCCGCACCACGTTCCACGCCGATGGGAGTCGAGGGGAAGGAAGGAGTCGTGAGTTGGTCAACGAGAATCGCTGAGTTGCTGCGATGAAGTTGAGAAGGGGGCCCGCGCATGGGCCTTCTTGGGCCAAAATAAAGGCCACTAGTCAGGGTGGGTGGCGAGAGAAATAGAGGCCTGATGGTTTGCTGGCCCAAGTAATGGATAGGGACTCATCTTCAACCTCTAGACTAGGCTGAGGCCCTCTTCTCTGCAGCAATTGCGCAATTTCATAGGAGGGGCTAAGGAGGGGCTCCATGGCCGCGACGGCGGTAGGAGGGACTTGAGCCCCCCATCCGCCACTGGTCACTAGTGCTCTAGCACTTGTATATGTACTCATACACTGTCATGGAATACAATCGAGCATTCTCTCCCATTCTTGTCTCTTACATCTAGGGCGCCAGCCACGATCACGACGGTGTGCCCGGGCAGCCAGAACGTGAGCGCCACGTATGATGCGTGCGTGCTCCGGTACTCGTCCGCGCCGATCCCCGCCACCGCGGACCTCCGTGAAGTGTTCGCCGTGTACACGCCCGTCAGCGGCATGCCTGTGACCTCAGAAGCTGTGCAGGGGGCCTGGGTGCCGCTGATGACCAGCCTCTCGGGCGGCGCCGCCTCCGAGCCATCACGGATTTTCAGCAGCAGCACGCCGTACTCGGGCACAGGCTCACAGGAGATGTACGGCCTGGCGCAGTGCACCAGGACCTCAACGGCAGCCAGTGCACGCGCTGCATCATGAGCTACGCCAAGAGGCTAGGGGAGCTATTTCCCAATAACACGGGAGGCGCCATCAAGGGCTACAGCTACTACCTGCGCTACCTGGTGGCCCCAATAAACATCACTCTGCCACCGGTGGCGGCGCTGGCGCCACCTACGTCATCGACTGATTGTGATTGCCGGTGGTGCCACCAACATCATCGACTGATTGGGATCGTGATTGGCGTGTCTATCAGTTCCGTCTCGATCTTGATCATCCTGGGCTTCTTCTCCATATGGCTGCTTCTCCGACGACGGAGGAGGCAAGCTAGAATCCTTGAGGAAGCGAGGGAAAAAGAGCTAGAAGAAGGAGCGTTCTTCGATGAGGAGCCGCAGGTGGAAGACGACTTCGAGAAAGGGACTGGGCCAAAGCGGTTTCACTACGGCGAGCTCGCCATTGATAGCTAAATTGTTGCATCGTTCGATTAGGATTATGTTCATTGAGTCTGTTAGTCAGGTAGTGGGTTGGGCGTGGCCAGAGGCGTGCTTGGTCCATGACACGGCCCAGTTGGTTCATTGTGTCAGTGCCATAGGATATGCTGCAGCACGTGGTGCGCGTCGCGGTGCAACGGCGTAGCGCACGGTGTATGCTATGGCGCGAGAGACTCAGAGGTCTGTTCCGTGGTCCCGATCATGTACTGAATAAATAAGAATCAAAGAGGGGCCGAGAAAGCTGTGACAGTTAGCAGCACATATCATTCTTGTTGTTGCATTTTACATCTATCTCACGCTTGCCGCAGTGACCACAGTCGCGCGCCGCTCCACCATAGCCAGCGCAAACTCTAGGACGTCGCCTGGTTCCAACACGTGGTATCGGAGCCAAGGGGAGTCGACGAGGAGGCGTGTGGTGGCAGTGAGAAGGTGCTGAAGATGTCGGGTGGAAAGCTCCATCGGATCGGAGAAAGAGGTGCTATGAACTGCCGTCGACAGTGATGGGAACATCAGGCGAGAAGGAATCGATGGACCGGGCGTTCAATCAGGCCGCCGACAATTTGGTGTGGCCGATGCTCACCCGAACGAACTACCAGGAGTGGTCCTCACATATCCAATGCAATCTAGAGGGTATGTACCTCTAGGACGCCGTTGAATCTGACAAACCGGAAAGACGTCAGGATAGGCTGGCTCTTGGAGCCATGCTCCGCGGTGTACCGCCAGAGATGCACTCGATGCTCCTCAACAAGAAGTCTATGAAGGAGGCATGGGAGGCGATCAAGACGATGCGTCTTGGTGCAGATCGCGTCAAGGAGGTAAATGCTCAGAAGTTGTTGGGCGAGTTTGAATCGATCTCGTTCAAGGTAGGAGAGTCGATAGATGATTTTGCCATTCGGATCACAAAGTTGGCAACATATTTGAAAGGTCTTGGAGAAACGAGTGTTGATGACTCAAGGGTGGTGAAGAAATTCCTTCGAGTAGTGCCATCACGCTACAATCAAGTAGCGGTGGCAATTGAGATGTTCTGTGACCTGAAAACCCTCATGATCGAGGAGCTTGTGGGGAGGCTGAGGGCGGGAGAGGATAGATTCGAGCCCTCGGTGGAACAGGTCACGGAGAAGATGCCGAAACTCCTACTGACTGAAGAAGAATGGGCGGCGAAGCAGAAAGGCCGTGCTGATCCGGACTCATCGTCGGGGTCTGGAGGAGGCAAGGGTCGTGGCCGCTATGTCAAGAAGGAGAGGTCTGGGGCACGCGTCGGCGGCGAAGGGCGTGACTCTGGGATGAGGCTGACGTCGATGGGCACACCTCGACGGAAGGGTAGGTGTCGCAAGTGCAACATCTACGGGCACTTCGAGAAGGAGTGCAAGACAAAGCCAAAGGGTGAGGAGCGGCAGGAGGCTATTCACCATACCATAGGTGATCACGAAGGTGCCCTGCTAGTGGCGCAGGTTCACAACGTCGTGCAGATGGTCACGCCGGGGACACAACGTGTGTTCCTCAACCAAGAACACGTGTTCCCGATGGACTATGGCGAAGGCGCGTGGGTCCTCAACACGGGTGCCACGAATCATATGACGGGGTGTCGCGCCACCCTGGCGACTCTGGACGAAACGGTCCGGGGCGCAGTACGTTTTGGCGACGGATCGACGGTGGAGATTCAAGGTCTAGGCGCTGTGGCGCTTGCCAGAAGAAATAATGATCACCGTGTGCTCACCGAGGTATACTATATCCCATCTCTCAAATGTAATATTGTAAGTCTTGGTCAGTTAGAGGAAGGAGGGTGCAGAGTTGAGATCGACCATGGTGTGATGACTGTGTTCGAGAGACGACAGAAAGATGCCGAGAGGCTTGGTGTGCTGATCCGAGCTGAGAGGAGAAACCGGCTATATGTCATGAAGGTGAATCTGACAGCTCCTGTTTGTCATTGACCAAGATGGGTGAGGAGGCTTGGTTGTGGCATGCTCGCTACGGTCATCTGAACTTTAGATCGCTTCGTGATCTGGGTGCACAACAGATGGTGGAGGGAATGCCATTGATTCAACGGGCTGAGCAAGTTTGTGATGGGTGTGCATTGGGGAAGCAGCACAGGACACCGTTCCCAAAAGCTTCTACATATCGTGCAACAGTTGGACTGGAGTTAGTCCATGGTGATCTCTGTGGGCAGATCACACCACCAACCCCGGGTGGTAAATCATTTTTTCTGCTAATCGTGGATGATTACAGTCGCTTTATGTGGCTGGAATTATTGGCGTCGAAGGATGAGGCGCTGAAATTTTTTAAGAAGATCCAGGTGGCAGCAGAAGTCGAGTCTGGACACGCTTAAAGGCGTTCAGAACCGATCGCGGTGGGGAGTTTAACTCAGGAGTTTTTCAGGCATACTGTATTGATTGTGGGATCAGATGCAACACCACAACGGCCTACACCCCACAACAAAATGGGGTTGTTGAACGGTGAAATCAGTCCATGGTTGAGATGGCGAGGTGTTTGCTTAAAAGCATGAACGTACCGGGAAAATTCTGGGGAGAAGCCGTTCGAACAGTGGTGTACCTACTGAACCGATCACCGACAAAAAGTCTGAAAGGTCAGACTCCGTTTGAGGCTTGGTACGGGAGAAAACCGAGCGTCCGGCACCTGCGTACTTTTGGGTGTATGGCGTTTGCAAAGCGCATAGGGCCGGGAATAAACAAGCTGGCAGATCGATCGACGCCAGGTGTTTTTCTAGGATATGAACCAGGAACGAAAGGTTATAGAGTGTATGATCCCATCAATGATAAGTTGATTGTGACTAGGGACGTGATCTTTGATGAGAAAAGAGGATGGAATTGGGTGGAGAAAGTAGGCAGGGAGACAGTGTTGGCACCACAGTTTTCAGTAGAAGATGAGTTTACTGACGGCACTGTTCACTATCTGACAACACAGCCGGACTCGCCGTCAGGTTTCAATCCTGAACCAGCTGATCAAGCTGAGCCGGTTTCGCCTGCATCTGCGTCTACATCTACAATTCCATCCGGGGGCGGTGCACCTGGGACACCACCACACACGCCACTTGGGTCAGTAGTGGGATCAACACCACATATTCATTGGGCCACACCACCGTCAGATGCATCTGAAGATTCAGATGGTGCACAGAGGAGATACAGGACTATTCCCAATTTACTTGACAGTACTGATGAACTCACTAATTATGAGTATAGTGGGGTTTGTCTTTCGGCTGCTGAGGAGCCTGCCTCGGTAGAAGATGCGATGTCTGAGGGTTGTTGGCGTGAAGCAATGAGAACCGAGATGCAAGCCATCGAGGAGAATGGAACCTGGGTGGTGTGTGATCTGCCAGCCAAACAAAGAGCCATCGGGCTCAAATGGGTTTTCAAGCTGAAAAAGGACCCAAAAGGGAGAGTTGTCAAACATAAAGCGAGATTAGTGGCGAAGGGCTATGCACAACGCCAAGGAGTGGACTTTGAGGAAGTTTTTGCACCGGTTGCTAGAATTGAAACAGTGAGGTTGTTATTGGCACTTGCAGCGCAGAGTGGATGGGAGGTACACCATATGGATGCCAAATCGACATTCCTGAATGGAGACCTAACTGAAACAGTATACGTTCAACAGCCTCCTGGTTTCAGTGTGGGCAGCAAGGATAAAGTGCTTAGATTGAAGAAGGCACTCTATGGGCTTAAGCAGGCACCTAGGGCCTGGAACGCCAAACTTGATAGAGAACTCGTCGCGCTGGGTTTTGTCAGAAGTAAGCTTGAGCATGCAGTGTATAGAAGAGGCAACAAGAACTCTTTCTTGCTTGTTGGAGTGTATGTTGATGACTTGATCATCTCAGGACCGAGTGCTTGTGACATTGGCAAGTTCAAGGTGGAGATGAAAAAGAAGTTTTCAATGAGTGATCTTGGGATCCTTAGTTATTATCTGGGGATCGAGGTGAAACAAGGAGATGAAGGAATCACTCTGAGCCAAAGTGCCTATGCAGTAAAGATACTGGAGACAGCCGGGATGTTGAATTGTAATCCATGTGCAACACCTATGGAGGCAAGGCTCAAACTCAGCAAAAGGATAGAGGATGAGGTTTTGAATCCCACTGCATACAAAAGCTTGATAGGAAGTCTCAGGTACATTGTAAACACAAGGCCCGATATGGCGTTCGCTGTTGGGGTCGTGAGCAGGTACATGGAGGCTCCTAGTAAAGATCATTGGGCGGCTGTTAAACACATACTCAGATACCTAAAGGGAACGATCAAGTATGGCTGCAAGTATGAGCGAAGCACTGACCTGAAACTTTTTTTGGTCGGGTTCAGCGACAGTGACTTCACAGGAGATGCAGAAGACAGGAAGAGCACTACGGGGGTGGTGTATTTTCTTGGCAAGAACTTGGTCACTTGGGCGTCACAGAAGCAGAAGATTGTAGCTCTTTCATCCTGTGAGGCCGAGTATGTGGCAGGGGCAGCTGCGGCTTGTCAAGACATTTGGTTAAGCCGACTAATGGGAGACTTGATGGGAACGAAGGAGGCGCCAGTAAAGCTCCTCATGGACAATATGTCCGCTATCACACTGAGCAAGAATCCAGTGCATCACGACAGGAGCAAACATATTGATACTAAGTATCACTTCCTGCGTGAGTGCATTGAGGAGGGAAAGGTGGAGGTGGAACATGTAGGCACTGCAAACCAGTTGGCCGACATCTTCACAAAGTCGCTTGGGCGAGTCAGGTTTCAGGAACTAAGGAAGGCATTGGGCGTCGTTGAGCTGCAACAAGTTTAGGGGGTGTTTTGATAGCTAAATTGTTGCATCGTTCGGTTAGGATTATGTTCATTGAGTCTGCTAGTCAGGTAGTGGGTTGGGCGTGGCCAGAGGCGTGCTTGGTCCACGACACAGCCCGGTTGGTCCATTGTGTCAGCGCCATAGGATATGCTGCAGCACGTGGTGCGCGTTGCGGTGCAACGGCGTAGCGCATGGTGTATGCTATGGTGCGGGAGACTCGGAGGTCTGTTCCGTGATCCCGATCGTGTACTGAATAAATAAGAATCAAAGAGGGGCCGAGAAAGCTGCGACAGTTAGCAGCACATATCATTCTTGTTGTTGTGTTTTACATCTATCTCACGCTCGCCACGGTGACCACGGTCGCCGCCGCTCCACTATAGCCAGCGCAAGCTCCAGGACGTCGCCTGGTTCCAACAGCCATTGCCACCGACAACTTTGCCAATGACAGGAAGCTTGGGGAAGGAGGATTTGGGTCGGTGTACAGGGGCTTCCTGAAGGAGATGAACCTTCACGTCGCCATCAAAAGGGTGTCCAAGGGCTCGAATCAGGGGAGGAAAGAGTACGCCTCGGAGGTGAGGATCATCAGCCGGCTGCGGCACCGCAACCTGGTGCAGCTCATCGGCTGGTGCCACGGCGGCCGCGAGCTGCTCCTCGTCTATGAGATGATGCCCAACAGCAGCCTCGACAAGCACCTCTACAGTGGCAGCGACGCCGACGACACACTGCTGCCATGGCCGGTCCGGCACGAGATCGTGCTGGGTCTGGGGTCGGCTCTGTTGTACCTGCACGAGGAAGGGGTCATGCTGGACGCGTCCTTCCACGCCAAGCTCGGCGACTTCGGGCTCGCCAGGCTCGTCGACCACGGCCGGGGCTCGCACACCACGGTGCTCGCCGGAACCATGGGGTACATGGATCCGGAGTGCATGATCACCGGTAGGGCAAACGCCGAATCGGACGTCTACAGCCTCGGCATCGTCCTCCTGGAGATCGCCTGCGGCAGGCGGCCTCTAGTGGCTCGCCGCGAGGAAGAAGACGTGATCCACATCGTGCAATGGGTGTGGGAATGGCACGGCAGAGGAGCCATTGTCGACGCCGCCGACGCACGGCTGAACGGTGAATTCGACGCCCGTGAGATGGAGACCGTGATGGTCGTCGGACTCTGGTGCGCGCACCCTGACCGGAGCCTCAGACCGTCCATCAGGCAGGCCATCAACGTGCTGCGGTCTGAGGTGCCACTGCCCAATCTGCCGACGATGGCAACCTATGAGCCACCACCTGATGCCTTCTATACATCTACCGTTGTGACGGGCGGTAGCAGCAGCACAGACACCGGCACCAGTCCAGCATGACAATCACAACTGTCCTGCCCAAGTGACCTCAGATCATACGCGACTGCAAACAAATTAAGAGTGCCCAGAGATCTTTGGCACACTGCTTAATTTCGAAAGTAATAATACCCTCATCATGTTCTTTTAACTAGCAAGGTGACCCACGCAAATGTTCTTTAAAATACTTTGCAGGTCTTTTTATTTTTATTTGTTTAATTGAAATTGTTCTCGCTCCATGTGTCCCACCACATTTCATTGGCATAAACATTTCATTGTTGTCTCTCTCATCTATTCCTTTTTTTTTGAACGGTTAGCAAAAGCTTTGCTGAAAATATATTAGTAGGAGAAAATTAAAAAACAACAAGGTACACACTTATTTACAGCTGCTATATGCTAATAGAAGAAAACAGGAAATAAAGAAAAACCACTACGCAAGTACTTTTTACAATAGAGTTACCGGGAGCTACACTATCTTCAACAAACATGTTGAATATTCTATTCGTTTTTTTTCCATTCCTATCTTTAAACTATATAGTTATTTCTACCGAGTATAATCAAGGAAGTCTTGCATTATCTCTTGTGTTGAGCTTCATTCCTCGAGAATTAACTATATCCAAGTTCCTTAGTTCTCTTTTAAGTTCAATGTTTTGAATCTTGGAGAGATCTATAGTTCCCTTTTTGCTATAAAATATCACAGTGTTAACCATAATGATGCTCAAGACTATTGGTGCCATTTCTGACTCATCAAACATGCATTAGACGGCCTGATGTCGTACCAACATCCATAGACGCCTTAAGGCTTCCAAAAACATAGAACCATCACTAATGCCAATGAATGGTTAGTCTGAGACATGTTACCCATACTACTCTCACACTATTATTGACCATGCCATGACCACGTTTTTTTCCCCTCTGGTGACCAACTTCTCGCAAAAAAAAAAGACTAATGATGTCAGCTGCACTGATCTTGAGCTTTTCACGCTTGTGTATCGACGATTTGATGGACCAGTTGCACATACGACATCGATATATAGAGCCAATATGCATAATCACGGCAGTCAAAACAAGTTATTCCTTATGTCAACTCATTGTAGCCATAAAATTTAAGCTATGGCAGTTGGAATGGATATGTTTTGTTTTCCCTTTGTTGATGTCAACGGTGCTGCCAAAACTTTCCGGCCCAAAGAGGACACGCTAAGATGATGAGCATAGTGGGGGAAGGGTTGCATGAGTGTAGAAAGACATTGGTGTCAAGCTCTGTTAACTGTTATGTCTTTCCATATTTTCTCTATCCATATTGGTCATTTAGTTATTTATTTATATATCTTTGATAAATCTAGCTAGACTGTTTTTAGTTTTTGACAACAATCTAGCTAGACTGTTAAATAGTACTAGATCTATGACCGATGTGATACTTTGAGCTCTTCAAGTGAAAAAATTATTACCTTTTCTTTACAAAAAAAACTTTATTTACAGTATAGTAATAGACAAACTTTTTATTTTGATGTTTTTTCAACGTATGAAAATGAAGCTACTATTTTTTGTAATTTAAAATTTGAACTTAGCTATTTACTTGTTATAATTTATAAGGACTCTTAACTTAGGTATTGTTTATTTTCAACTAGTGGGCACGCACGTGCGACACACACGTGTCTTAGAAAATCTCTATAATAGAGGAATAATAAAGAAAAAAATTTAAAAAAATCAATTCTAATATCTCTTAAAACACATTTCCGCTCTCTCGTTGGACTCGTATAATACGGTGTTGTCATTACAATATAAAGATCAATTTGAAATTCTTTTGATGAATTTTAACTAATGTAAATAATGTAAAGACCATGTCCAATAAAAAATCAACGAGTCATAAATTTTTTTTGTTGTGGAAAGACAGTCATACTTACAACAATATGCTTAATGCATGTCCCCAGACAAAAATCCAGAAAATAAATTAACTAACAGTGCCCAATTATGAACTCATCAGTTAATTACATAAAGTTGACCCACCCTAAACTGAGAGAATATCACACAAGTGAGTATGCCATGTTCTTACATATCCAAATTGATAGCCTTTGCTGAATTATTAAACTAGCTGTGTGAAAGCCCAAGTTTGGTTTTGGTAATTAATGACATCAAGTTGCTAATGCTATTGTATCAAGTGGAATGAGTTAGGCATAAGCAACACACGTGATGAAGGAGCATGTGGCATGGAGTGATGGCCACAAGATCACAAGAGGTGGAGATGCACATGAAATGATGATCAAGGTGATCAAGCATGAGAAGGTAGACATGGAACAAAGTAATCAAGGCAAATGTATAACCATAGGGTTTTGCTTTTGTCGGTCTAAGATGAGTAGAGAAGTGATTGACCGGGTTTAGGATTGATAGCCGACTATCAAGAGGGGCAATCACGGTTAGCTCGTGAATCAAGTGCTACTAGGTCATCATCTTGAACATATGCATTAGGATCTAGTAAAGAGAGCTAATATAACGTCTTGAAAAATATTTGTGAAAATGCTAACACACTCGCACATGGTGATATACACATGATGGTATTGGCACATTAGCGAAGGCGGTGGTGTTTGAGCGGTAGAGAGGGGTTTGGGTTCCTCTCTCCCTCTTGCCGAGCTTGCGAGGCAGGATTTAGGTGTTTTCGAGGAATAGAAATGGTCAATTTCCTTTGCGCCGAAGGTTAGAAGAAGTAGCAAAGTTGCAGAACAAGTTTACGCTGAGAAACACACGACAGACGCGCACGACGCACGCGTCAGACGCGGCTGTGCAGCGTTTGTCGCCTAACCCTAGCTCGCTATGCAGCCTTGCGCAGAGGAGGAGGCAACGGACGCACGGGCATTCGCGCGACAGACGCTGACGTCAGCGTCTGTCGGCTTCGCGTTGAGGGAGGCGATCGGCTTGCACAGCGTCAGACGCGGGACAACGTCTGACGCGTCCATCGATCGAGCACGAAAACGTCTTCTCTGGACCGCGTCCGACGGTTGGTTGGCGGGTCTGGTGAGTGGACGTCAACGCGTCTGACGCGTTGTGTTGCTGACCGTTGAAGTTTAGCGACCGTTGGAGATCAATGATCCACTTTCAAAGAGGGACACGTGGCGAAGATCGAGCGGGCTTGTCCGTGCAGCGACAGACGCTGGCCGCATCTGTTGCAGGCACAATAGATGCGTCTGTCAGTCCCAAAAAAACGCCCAGTGAATTGCTAACGACTAGTGGCTTCTCCAGTCGCTATAAATAAAGAGGTGGCCGTCCCTTGGGGGTTCTCTCTTGCACATTTGAGATATTGAGACATCCTTTGAGCTAGAGAACACCTCTTCCACTCATCTCCTTACTTGGTTGCATACTCTAGAGAGATTGAGTGAGATTCAAGTGCATTGCATTGAGAGTTGTATCTAGTGGCACTTGATTCTTGAGTTTACTGTGGATTGCTTGTTACTCTTGGGTGTTTTCCGACACCCTAGACAGCTTGGAGCAGCGGTGGTGATTTAGCTCACGATTGGAGACTTGTTTGAGCCTTCACCAAGTGATTGTGAGTGGTTCTTGATCCTTCTCCGCGAGAGTTCGCGAATTGGCTACTCTAGTGGAGCTCGTGGCTTGAAGGATCCCCATCTTGTGAGTGGATGTGCGGCACCCGCTGAGGGTTCAACTCTTGATAGTTGATTAGCTCACGATCCATGAAGTGGGTGCATCGCCACAACGAGGAGTAGCTTGCCAGGAAGCAAATGAACCTCGGTAAAAATTCTTGTGTCATCTTATTGCTGAGGATTTCATTTGTGTATGTGATCATGTTGATTGATTGGTACATTGGACATATCTCTTCTCATCAACGTTGCTATATCTATTCAAGCTCACTCCTTTACTTATTGTTTTTGGCCTTGTTTAGCTTGAGTAGAATAGCTTTTCTCATAGGAGTAATTAGCCTAGTAACTTAGATTGTTGGTGTGAGCTAAAGATCATAGCCTTGTTGTTTACTAGAATTGTGTAGGCGGTTTGCATAGATTAGTTGTGCTAGTGCTAGAAGAGCTTCGCCATCTTATTTACTAACTCGTTGTTTAGTAAAGCTTGTAGAAAATTTAAATAGACTATTCACCCCCTCTATCCATTTGGACCTTACACTGTGCTACAAAAGTTTCAGTGCATTCTCCCTGCGGAAGATACACATATTTCAAATTTTCGTTTTGAAAGTTGCATTTTGCTCAACTGGCATAGCACGACTCCATTAATCATGGTATGAATGTGTTTCTATAGAGTGCGGATTGCTTTGATTAGGGTAGGATTTCATTTCGTTCTTGGGATCTACTGATGAGGATTGAGGAGTGACCTTTCTCCATCTGATGAAATGCTAAATTTGAATATATAGGAATTAAAAGGAGGCATGAGCTGATGAATTACTTTGCAGGGACATTGAAGGAAATGGTTTCTATGGGCCAATCCCTCCTGAAATTTGACAAATATTTCAAATTTTCCCTTTGAAATTTGCATCTTGCTGAACCGGCAGACCACGACTCCACTAATCATGGTATGGATGTGTTTCTATAGCTTGCAGATTGCTTTGATTAGGATAGGATTTCATTTCGTTCTTGGGGTCTACTGATGAGGATTGAGGAGTGACCTTTCTCCATCTGATGAAATGCTAAATTTGAATACAAAGGAATTAAAAGGAGTCATGATCGAGCTGCTGAATTAATTTGCAGGGACATTGAAAGCAATGGTTTCAAAGGGTTAATCCCTCCTGAATTTGGACATCTTACGCATTTTGAGAGGCTGTGAGTGTATTTGATGATTCATACAGCACTAAGGAAGATATACTCATTGGTAGAGTTTGTGGATGCAGTTTTTGCTTTCTGATGACTTGTGCACTGATCCTGAAATTCAGAGTAATACCAACCAGTGAGTTCACTGGATCCCTACCACCTGCTCAAGTAGATAGTGTCTAGTAAAACATTCTAAATCTTCATTTATTGGCCCTAGATACTTTTTGAATTCTTTCCAAGCTCTTGCAGACACCCAAGAACACATCCCTCTGCCTTATGACATAAACAATCTTTCCTCCTTCCTTTGGAATGCAGATTTTTCCCTATTTCTTGCATTTTTTTTTCTATGGAAATGAATTGCTGCGAAATTTCTACAATATTCATCTAAAATTCCTGCTCTTCAAAGTGGACCTAGATTCAAATTTCTTTTGTGCAAAATCCATATCATTCAATTTATATACCCTTTACACTTACATATGATGGCCCCCTTTGGAATTGAGGAGAATCATAGGAAAAAATAGAATTTAAATTTCTAAGGATTTAGCTCCTGTAGCTTTTTTAGTTTGTATGAATAGTTCACAGGAAAACTAAAGGGAAAAGTTATTTTCCCATTAATTCCATAGGAAAATCATAGGAAAGAAAAAGATCCACTCATGACTCATGGGAAATAGCTTTTGTACAAGGAACGAGGGCAAGCAAGTGCTTAACGGCAGTAGTTGGTGCCTAATCAAGACATTGATATCTGATTATGATAAATAAAGAAGTAACAAACATTCGTTCTTAAGATCCTTTTGAATTCCTTAGTTTCGCTTGTACCCAGCCAAGTACAGAGTCTTACCAAATATTTATTCGGCAATCTTATGTAATTCCTATGATTTCAGTTCCTTAGTTTTGCACACACATCTACCATATACAAAGTTGTAGATTATGCTCCTCTCACATATCACTGTATATACAGTAACGGGCATTTCTCCCTCCCCTCCCCTATTCATCTATAGTAAATACCCTGTTACTGTAGATCGACCCGTTAGTGAACAGTACCTACCCGTTAGCCTAACATTACCGAGTCCGGTAAACAGTGCTCTTACCCCCCGTGAACAGTACCTTTTACCTGTACTATATATATGTGTGTGTTTTTTTCCTCCTCTTCTCATCCTCCCTACTGGAAAAAAAAGACCCGTGCGAAGCACGGGTTCCCACCCTAGTATACAAAGTTGTAGATCCGGTTCCTCTCACATATCACTGTACATTAACAGTAACGGGTATTTCTCCCTCCCCTTCCCTATTTATCCACAGTAATACTGTTACTGTAGATCAGCCCGTTAGTAAATAGAACCAACCCGTTAACCCAACATTATTGGATCTTGGAAACAGTGCGCTTACCCCCATGAACAGTACATGTTACCCGTTACTGTTTATATATATGTGTTTTTTTTTTTTGCTCCTCTTCTCATCCTTCTTCCTGGAAAAAAAAGACACATGCGAAGCACGGGTTCCCACCCTATATATATATATATATATATATATATATATATATATATATATATAACTATTATCTTACAGCTGGCTACAAAATAACTTATTCTGTAGCCACTTTGAGTTACGATAATTGTTATGCTAATTTACGAGATTATAGTAACTCCTTACTAAGTGGTTTACTAAAACGCTACGGTAAATATCCTCATGTGTTATAGTAACCCAACTATGGTAAATATGTATTGACATTATCGTAAATTAGTATATAAAATTATCGTAAATGGAGGTGGCTACAGAATAAGTATTTTGTAGCTAGCTATAGAGTATACTCTCCCTATATATATATATATATATATATATATATATATATATATATATATATATATATATATATATATATATATATATATATATATATATATATTTATATATATATAACATTTCTGAATTTAAACCGGCAAGTTAATCCAATTGAACAAATGACAAGAATTCCCAAAAAAGCGTAAGCACCACAGTCTTGCTTCTTGAAATCAGGGCTGGTCCACAAACCCACTCTTGTCACCCCGTGACAGCAGGAAATACTAGTTCCTACATATTCCTATATTTTTCCTATTTATATATTTTCTCCTATGTTCCGAGGTGGGCCTTAGTTTTCCTCTAACATATTGCTACAAAACAATGGCTGCTATAAGAGGACTAAATCCTTAGGAATTGGAATCATTTATTTTTTTCATGTGTTTCTCCTCCATTCTAGGGGTGGTATTTGGTTTAATTTGGCTGTGCGGCAGGGACAAAGGTGGAATATCGCACCTCATTCTGGTGTTCGGTTTAGAGACATCTAGGATGAAGTCATCCCTAGAGCAAAATAGTCCCTCATATTTAGGGACAGGTCCGTCCCTAGAAATTGGAGGGGCAGGCTCGTCCCTCGCTCATGCCGTGAGCAAGTGTTTCTATTGTGCTACTGATATGTTGCTCCATTCTTCCCGTTGTGCTAGTGCTATGCCGACAAGGGCAGGCATGGCACAACAATAGGGTGAGCATAATGACTAGGGCCAAGGAAGGTGGCCACTCTAAGCGAATTCGGCAGTAGCTTAATGCTTTGTGTCGTGGGATAGTATGTAGGAAGGAAAAGGTAGATAGCCTGACATGCTGGCCCCACACTAATAGCTGCTAACCCAAAACAAATAGCCGAGTTCTCCCTCACTTCATCCCTCCTACTGAACATAAGACATGGATGACTCTATCCCTCCCCCCAACCCCCACCACCAATTAAAAAACAACTTGGGACCATCCCATCCTAGAAAATGAGAATGGATCCATCTTATCCCATCTATTCACCAAACCGAACAACCGAAGTTGCTTGGTGCATTGAACCCCGTCATTGTTGTCCTCAAAGCCTGCTCAAGCTGTGGCAAATAGGAGTGTAATCAGACTAAATATGGATGAATATTGTCCACTCCATATTTGTTTTAATATTTTCCTTTGGAGTTAGAGTCAGGCATGGATAATGTTGGACACAACTACAAATACAGATTTGTCTCAATTCCGAATGCAAACAATGTCTATGCAAATCTTTGAACATTGAACAAAGGGAACAGCCATATGTATCACATGTTTTCAATTGTTCAAGAAACTTTAGTTAAATGCCTAACTTTGTAAATTTTCTTATACCGATAACCTGTGTTTAAACTCTACTCTAATGCCACAAAATTGCACCCAAATTTAAAACTTCAGCAACAGAAATTTATGTTAAACTGAAAATTTATATTTTCTCAATTTATTTTGACTATTTTAGTAAAGGTAGAATTTGAACTTAGTTTATAATTAAAACTTTTAAATACTTTAGAAAGAAAAAGCAACTGTAACTCATCCTTTTATAGGTTGAAATTCATCTTGGGCTTTGACAAAACTGGACTTGGTAGCCCACTCCTAATAGGTATCCAGAATTCCGGATCCAATATCCGACCTAGCTATTCAGATCATATAAGCTCAAAAAAAAGATAGAAAACTATTCAGATTATATCTGATATCCAAACAAATTATTCAAATTTGTATATATTATTATTCAAAAAAAATCTAAGATATATCAGGACCACTAACAAACCTTTCTCGATCGATTGGACGTTACAAAATACATATACCATTTAGTACAACCCTAGACGGACGGGAGGAATGGATGGTGGAAAGAGGTGCTGCGACCATGGATTTGGGTGCTGCCCAAGTTGCCCCAAGGGAGTGATGCGAATGCATCACAAATTCACAATCTCACACGAATTCAGCGCCAGCACAATGCAAGAAAAATGGACACGAACGTATGTCTTGCACCACGAATCTGCAATACTGTCTATACTACACAGCTGCTCAGCTCTGACAAAATGCTGGATTTTCACTGACAACAAAATTGGAGAAGTGTTTTTCAGCTCACAACAAATCATCATAAGCATCAGCATCAGCCAAATTTTAGCGAAATGAACAGGACAGTTTTGCGAGCAATACTTTATTTTAAATAATCTTTAAAGAATTTCATTGGAACAAACCAATCTACCTGTTGTTCAGGCCATTAATGGACCACAAAATCCTTCGTGGCGTCCTGTGGGCAGCAAACTGTTGAAACCAGCAACAGATGTCACGACTGAAGAAATAGGCGACGTTGCACTCCAGGTCTCAGGCGCAAGCAGAGAGAAGAACAGTAGCACTTACAGCAATCAATATGTACCGTGTCACGAAATACCTTTTCAGCAATTTGTTCCTCGTCACTAAGGTCAGGAATAAACAAGCTGTTCCCATGAAAGTAAACAGCACAGCACACACAATTCTCATAATTACCACGGATTTTGTTAATCACTGTCACACCTGTGGTGTGTCCAACAACGAGATCAAATCACCGATGTCTAGTAGAAACAGATGAATACAGAGGATATCAGATGCCAGGAGGATTAGCTCCTTACTTTCAAAAAAAAGGATTAGCTCCTTACTCGTTTTTGAATATACTAATGTTCTGTTCGATGTTCTCCTCCTCTTCTGCCTGTTTCCTTTAGAGTATCGCTAATAATGTAACTGGACTGCTGGCTGTATAGTTCTTTGTAGCTTTTTCTTAGTCAATTCATATAGCAGTGAGTTCTTCACTATTAATATATAATCTACCTATCTCTCTAACAAAGTTTCTTGGTTTTTGTGCTAAGCCAGCTGTAAGCTTACAGCCCACTTCTTCTCTCTATTCTTTTCTCTCATCCATCTCAGTATTTAGTCATCTTACAACCTGCTATTATACTTAACTCTTATACTCTTCTCTTTCCCAAACATGTCAGTCTAACCAAAACATAGATAATAAGCTGGCCCACGTGGCAGTTTGATCCCAGAGCATCCCCACAGGACAGGGCACAACCAGAGAGCTACCGTTGCTACCTATCCTACAAAATTCCATTAGGATACGTGACACTATTCTCTCGCCAACAGCTGTCCCCCTGTGCCTGTCCCTTCAATTATTGCGTCGTCGCAGAAAGAAATTGTGCCCTTGTTTATTAGGCCCTTAAGACTGTGCTGATAAGCCGGCTGAAAAATATCGTTGGTTGATTTGATGTGAGAGAAAAATATTATTCTAGCTGAAAAAACAAGTTGAAAAGTACGGATTATAAGCCGGATGAACAGGGCCTAGGTTTGTAGGTGAAAAGTTTTTAGTATCGTATCGAATGTTTTATGAGATATCGGAAAGAGTGTTCGGATACTAATAAAAAAACTAATTACATAATTCACCTGAAAACCATGAGACGAATTTATTAAGCATAATTAATCCGTCATTAGCACATGTATGTTACTGTAGCAATTATGGCTAATCATGGACTAATTAGGCTTAAAAGATTCATCTCGCGGTTTCCATGCAAATTGTGCAATTAGTTTTTTTATCTATATTTAATGCTCCATACATATGTCTAAGCATTCGGTGTGACGGGGTGAAAAATTTTTAGGTGAAAACTAAACAAGGCCTTATATAATGGCCAGCCTACCGACAAATCGTGTTGCACAGAATCGATGTGATAGCTAAATAAACTAGCTACTCTGCTTACTAGGGCCTTGTTTAGTTGGGGAGAAAAAAATTTTTGGATGTCACATTGGATGTGTTGAAAGGATGTCGGGAGGGGTTTTCGGATACTAATAAAAAAACAAATTACAGAACCCGTCAGAAAACTACCAGACGAATCTAATGATACTAATTAATTTGTCATTAACACACGTGGGTTACTGTAGCACTTACGGCTTTTCATAGACTAATTAGGCTTACCAGATTCGTCTCGCGATTTCTCCAAGAACTGTACAATTAGGTTTTTTTCATCTACATTTAGTACTCTATGCATATGTAAGGCAAAATTTTTTTGGGAACTAACAAGGCCTGGATACGAAGATGTGATTTGATAGATAAAAATAAAACAGTACTGCAACAACCGCAAGGCCGACAACATATAGATCATGCTTCCAAATTTGAAAATGAATAAAAGTGAGATAACAGTTAACAATTTATCTAGATTGTTCGAGTTCATGGGTTGCTATCATCAAGCTCAAACCCGGCCAGCTCCACGGATAAGCATAAGTGTCCTTCTGTTACTGGTCAGAAACTATTAACAAAGTGGCCGGTTTTGGTTGTGGCTGATATGCTCACACGATGTTGTTTGCCTCCGTACGTCTCGGTCTCACATGGGAACACCCGTTTTCTTTTAGGCCCGTGGATCACAAAGCAAATAACTTCCGGTTTGACCATGCCATCCCTTCTTCAGGAAGCGTTCTGAAGAACCACCGTACAAGCGCCACAAAACCGAGCACCAACTGATTTCAGACTTTCATTTGGTGTGAGAACAAATTGACTTGAGATTTGAATCATTTGATCACTCCAAAAGCATACTTTTTCAGTAACAAATCTTCCGAGAGAGAATAATTGTGTGCATCCAATGAATTATAGGCATTAAAATAAACAAAGAACACAAATTTAAGCACATTGTATCTTATTTATCTATGGACAAGAGCACGAACGGATCAAGAACTGAAGAACGTCGATCTACAATCCAGTAACCAAGAATCAAGAGGCGGAGGAGCAGTAGCAGCTCACACTAGCTAGTAGCTGGACGGCGGCACTGGCGTGTACCATCTCCCGCCCTCGTCGTCGATGCTGTCGGCGGGGCGGTGCAGCAGTGCGTGGAGCAGGACGAGCAGGAGCCCGACGAGCAGCGAGGTGAGGATGAAGCCCGTGGCGCCCGTGAGCAGCAGCAGGACGAGCGTGGCCGCGGAGAGGACCGCGATGACCACGCCGTCCCCGACGCCGCGCCCGCAGAGCACGAGCGTCCCGTCCGCGTCGCGGTCGCGGAGGAAGTAGAGCACGAGCCAGGCCGCGAAGCAGGCGAGGAAGACGAGCATGGAGACCGGCCGCCAGAGGAGGGAGACGAAGACTACGAGCAGGACGACGAGCGCGTAGTTGGCGCCGAAGTGCGCGAGGTTGGCGCGCGCGCGGCGGTAGGCGGCTGAGAAGCCGCGCGGGACGGAGAGCGCGCGCGGGTCCGCGAGCTCGCGCCAGGGGCGGCGCGTGGCCAGCACGGACGCGCCGCGGGCCTTGGCGCGCGAGATGAAGTCGAGCGGGGACGAGGAGGAGGAGGGGTCCCCGGGCGGCGCTGTGGAGGAGGTGGTCGGGATGGTACCGTACTTGGACATGGCTGGCTGGGGGCGGTCGTGGACGGTGGTCGGCGCCGGCGAAGTCGCCGAAGTGGGCGAGATGCTATGCGATGTGACGAGGTGGGGTGGGGTGAGGTTGACGCGGAGCACCTGGACACTTGAAGTGAAGGTATCGAAAATTATGGAGGAGCGTGTGGGATTTAGCCGAGGAGGATGGGTTTATTTGTGTGGACTTTGTTCTGGGCAACGCAGGCCGGCCCAAATTATGCCATCTCTCACCTTGGCAACTCCAAAAACAATCTTTGGCTGAGTCCACCTGAAACACTCAGTTGGGCAACTCCAACCTTCCATGGCCAGACAGCCATGTCGGTTATAGAAAAAAACAGCCATGTTGGTTATTTAAAAAAAAAAGAGGAAATGCAACGTGAGAGCATTCGCCCATCCAGACGGTAGCCCAACAAGCCTGCTCCCTTCTACCAAGTTAACTAGACACTTCGAAACCTTTTTAACAAAACTGGACACTGGGACATTTCCTCGCTCTGCGTCGCAGCGTTCTCCACCGCCACACCGCGCTGCCTGCTCACCGCAGCCGCCTCCACCAATCCAGCAATAGGCGCGCACGCACCCGGAGACGCCCGTGTGGCCAAGCAGCCAGGAGAGGGGGTCATTGCTAGCCGAGGCCAGGCCAAGTGCAGGCACAGCTGGCCATTGCCAGAACGTGCTACCATCCTCAGCCGCCGGCTGGCCGGAAACGCAGGCGCAATCGGAGGTGTGTGGGAAGCGGGAGGGAGCGCGAGCGGTCCGTCCCCACACGCAATTTGGCAGTGTGGGCCCCGTATGGGTGCGTGAAACGCAGGCGCAAGCGGAGGTGTGCCGGCACGAGCGTGGGGGCGTGGAGTGTAGGGGCACGCGTGGGAAACGAAGTGTAGCACGGGCGGCCAGACGTTCGGGCGCTAGCACTGCCCATAAGAAAGAACGACAGCCATACCTCACGTTCACTAATCTGCGATTCCAACCTGCAACAGACTGCTTCTACTACCATTTCTTAGGGCCTTTGATGCAAGGGTTAATGGTTTGCCAGCTACTTCATTTGGGTCAATTTAAAGAACACTGACATAGAACGGCCTCTCCAATTATAATTTAATCGGTAGCGGACCCAAGGCTCCCATAGCGGCGCGTGTTTAGCCATTGGTCGCAGCACCCTTAGCTAAAAGCGTGAAATCACGTGATCTCATTGGTATGTTGAGCTTCACCCGGGCTCCATTCTAAGTGCTTAGGTCCACTACTGACTTTAATTATTTATTTATTTATTGTATATATATCGTTTATGATGATAAATTTATGATTATTGGATAGTACATTTGAGTATGACTCTAACCTAGTAAAGTTTTTTGTTATAATAATTTAAAATTGATGGGCAAGTTATTGGTCAAATATTGTAAACTCTAAAAATGTACACGTACACTTTATAAACTAGGCTGAAGTGAGTAAAAATTAGCCATACCTCGTTCAAATAGGATGGGTTAATTATTAGCCTAGGCTACACCTGTCCCTTTATCAACAAGATAATAAGAGGGAGAGAGGTGAGTTTGTGTGATATCACATGAATATTTGAGTTAGACAATCCACATACACTACTAGAAACATACACTTTTATGGCGAATAGCTTTCGTCACTGAAGGAGCCAAATTCGTCATAATTTCAAATCTATGACGAATTTATGACAAAAAATGGTTCGTCACAGGAGTCGCATCACACTTGAACTTCTATGACGGTTTTCGCAAATCATCATAGAAGTGGCTTGATCTGTGACGAAAAACAGAACGTTATAGAACTGTTTTGGCATGCATGGCAGGGGGGCTGTCATGCTGGTAGGTGCTTCCGTTGGAGATGCTTTTCACATGTACATGCTATAGTCGGTTGCATTGGAGATGGTTCGGGTATGTGTCACCTTCTTATTGCACAATGTGGTCCCATCTCTAGTTCTGGCACGTTATAGATTCTTACTGGACCACGTGTCGGTTCCCTATTGTTCCACATGTCAGTTTTCTACTGGCACACGTATCGTGTTGCCGTTGGATCACGTATCACTTCTTCATTGGACTACATGTCATATTATTATTATTATTAGTCCACGTGTCCGTTTCTTATTTGATCACGCGTCACGATGTTGTCCGTAAATGTGTCATATTTTTATACGTCCATGTGGTTTGTGATTTCCTTCCACGTGCCGGATTTTTAATAGCCCACGTGTCGTACCCTAACCAATTCACATGTCATGCACTGGTTGGTCCACATGTCACATTTTTATTTGATTATGTGGCCTGTCCTAGTTCTACCGCATGCAGGACTAATCACATCAGAAAAGTAATTCGAGATCATCACTACTATACAAAATGACAACATAATTATTCAAGCTGGCAGTTAAATACCAACAATTAACATTTCACACGTCAACAGCAAGCCACTGACAGAGTATCACCACAATAAACCATCACATGAGTCCACATAACAGATCACAAATGTTCACCACATCAAGCCGCAGGAGTTGAAGACTGAGAGTTAATTACCAGGAGAGCTTAACTGATGAGCCCATGGTTCCGCAAGTTAATATTTCGGATGATTTATCAGCTAACAATATGAAATATCCTTCTTTCATAAAGCTTGGTGCGTTTTCATTTGATATAAGGCAAAACATGATGAAGGAAGGAGATATATCTTCTACAGCTATGATGTCAACCAAGCTAATTTTCCATGGAGTTAATTTGCGCAAGCAATATGAGAAGCAATTTGTGCAGATTGGTTCCATGCTTTGTGGGATCAAGTTGGACTACACATCAGGTGCTACGTATTTTAATCCAAGTTGAATGATGATCGGAGCTCTTTATTGAGGATAGCTAAACTCCCTATTGGAGCTAGAATATTTAATTCAATTTATAGTGTACGAGAGTAGTATTCAGGTCACATTCCATATTAGCCATTTGTTTCATTAGCTAAGTCTGGTTTGATTGAGGTCCAGTCAGCCACGGATGGTTCCTGCATGCATGTGTGCTGGTCGAACCCAATGTCTTCGACTAAGTCCGACCAGGAGTCCTGGTGTCTGTGCCTGCGAGCACATATATGCGGCTGTGTAAAAATTAGGTTGAATTTTATTGTGGAGTTTATTCCCCGTCGAGCCGTCGCTCGAGAAACCCTAGAGGTTGTTCATCCGGATCCTTTGAGGATTTGTGCGGAGTTGCGTGATTGAGCTGCTATAGCTTGGGTGCGTCGCTGGGAATTCGTGGAGTTCCCTCTCTTCTGATTGTGGTTCGCCGTGGCCGTGGGTGGAAGAATTACCTAGGGTTTGGTTTGCAACATCTATTGTAAGCCGTTCCCATCTATCTTTGATATTGCTATTACTGGTGTCAATCTCACGGCAATTATATTGATTTGTTCCTATTTCGTATAAACGAGATTTGCGTAAGAAATTACAGCGCTTAAAGCAGGGAGATATGTATGTTCAAGAATATTTTGCAGAGCTTCGAAAGGGCATGATTCTTTGTGGGATAGAGGAGGATCTGGAGGATAAATTGTGTCGTTTTTATGGTGGTTTGAGACGTGAAATTTAGGATATTGTTTATTATAAAGATTTTAACACTACAAACCAGTTGTTTCAGCTAGCTATGCTTACAGAAAAAAAATTATAGGAACATCGACAAAAGAACCATACCAACATTGGCGACAACCTCAATCAAGTTTTAGCAAGGGTGGAGCAAGCATTCGCGAAGATCGAGACTGCGATAAAAAGACGAGTGGCTGTTTCTGCCGCTACAGCAGCATCTTAACCACCACCTCCCACACCCACTTTGGAGCATAGTAAAATTTTAAACTCGACTGAAATTATACAACTTCGTAAAGAGAGTGTTTCTACTAAGAACAAAGAGATTGATATTAAAAATGAAAATCACCAAGTACCTAAACTAGAAGATCCTTTTATGCTTGCTACAAAATATGATAATGTTCAAATTGGTGATGATGTGCTGAATTTATCCACCACTCATGCTATAATAGAGCAACATTTAATGGACACAAAGTTTGAATTTCCTTTGTCACAAAATAATTGTTCTGATAGCGCTTGTGATAAAGAAGAGTTGGATGACAATACTTTTATTGTACCTATGCCACAACCAGTGAATGAGCATGATGCTTTCGTTTTAGAACCAAGTACTTGTTCTAAAAATAGACAGTTTCTTCCAATTGCTACTGAAAAAGATGAACTGAAATTGTTGTCTTCTTTAAATACTTTGGGTTATATAGAATTTGATACTCTGTGTGCTCTAAGTAATTTGGAAGAGAAATTTACGTTTGCTGATTTGTCACAGTTATCTAGATATACATTTTACTTTATTGGCAAATATAATAATAAAGAAGAGTATTTGGTACATAGAGTTTATATTTGTTCAAATATTAAATCTCCTTTTGTTGTGCAACAATATGATAATTTTGAGGCCTATAATAGATATAATCATGTCATGTCAAGATCCCCAAGTTTTGTTATAAAGCATCAGGTTAAATTTCAAGAAGAGAAGTAATATTGGCTACAACCTACAATCTATCCTCCAACTAAGCTCAAACCGAGGACGGTTTGTTGTCAAGAAGGGAAAGATGATGAGGACATGACACCAACAGATACGACCATTGATTATAAGGTGCGCTTGTTCCTAAATTTATATAGTAATTTTGGATATAATTCACTTGGTTCCACATGTACATGTCGTTATTTGAATGTAGGTACAAATGTGTCTCAAAGTGCAAGTCCATCAAAGTTGAACTTTCGGTTCGTCGGCAGCCGGATAGTTCTTTATTGGGAAGGCCATAACTCATCCATCCGGAGTGCGATCGAGGTCAATGAGCACTTGATGAAAAGTTTATTTGATAAGCTTTCAAATAGATCTGGTCCCACCTCAATATCACATTGGCAAGGTCTCCAAATTATCGAGACATTCTGCTGCTATTTCTGTCGGGTGCTACGGTGTCGTCGCAGGCTTGTTATTCACACTTGGGACCCAGCCCCAAGTTGGAGCATGCCCCAAGAAGATGGAGAACACCTAAGAGATGCCCAAAGACGTCCTCCTCTTTGGCCACCACCTTAGGAGGCCATCAAGGACGTCCAAGCCAAGCTAGAGGTCCAGTCCAATTCGAGTTTGAGTCTGCCTCGGTCTTCTGGACCAGTCTGCAATAAAACGGACGCCCAGGACACATCCGGACTCCGTTTTTGATGATCCATATATGGATGGAAAGATAATTTCATAAGATAATTAATGGCTTTAGTTTGAGGCCCAAATTCCATCAGAGTCAATGGGAATCGTCGAAACAAGTTGACGTCCAGAATCTGTCTGGATGCTACGTCGTCATCTTTTGGGCCATTTGGGCCATGTAACGTATCGAGACTCCTTAGGAAAGTGAGTGGGGGTCCTTGAACGCCCCTTAGGCTTTATAACCAGTAGCCGCCGCCTACGTGAGAGTTTGGATTCTGCTTAGATTATTCTGTCCATTAACAGTCGCCGTCTTTCGGTTTGCGAGACCCCAACTTCGAGTGCTTAATTATTCATCTGCAATTGTCACTTCAATTGAGTTGTATTTTATCTTGTTCTTGCTTGTGTTCTTCGATTCGCAACAGGGATTAGCCTTCGTGGCGAGGTCAACCGGATTGTGACACGGTTGATAACCAGAGGAGACGTGGTGCTAAGGTTGCAGGGTTCGGGTCTTTGTGATCTGGAGCCGGATCGGTGTGTCGCTTCCGACCAAATCGATAGTTATCTTGAACCTGACGGAAGATCGGGAATCACGTTCCCATCAAGTGGTATCAGAGCTGGGCCCTTATTTAAGGGGGTGGGAAGATGATGACATCCTCTACTATTACCCGCTGGCAAAGACGCAACAAAAAAAGGTCAAGTGACCTAGTTGTAGTCGGGCGGTGATCGTGTGAGCCTCTGAATAATCTCACCTTGCTTAGCTTAGGAGGAGGAAGCCACCTTAAAAGAGAAAGCCACCCTTCCCCTATCGGACTAGTCTTTTAGAGATATTGGGCCTTTCTCCGAGTGGGTGTGCATAAGAACTATTGGGGTCCGGGCAACCTTAATTTATTGGGCCTCGGCCAGCCCCACCTGGGCCGGATGTATCACCTGATAAGGACACGCCAACGATGTCCGATATTCTGTCCCAACCTTTCACGGTACACAATAGCAAGAGCAACTTTTGTAGAATTTCCGTATGAATTACCACAAATAACGCAGAGTAAATATTTTCTGACTAATAAAATACGCGGGTGTTTCCTCTGCCAAAAAAAATAAACCTTGCAAAAATAGCTAACAGCAAGCCACGTGAAGACTGATTTGAATGAGACTATTTTAGTTAGCCAATACAAAAGAGAATAACAGCTGTCGACTAGTACTCAATCAAATTTCACGTATCCAAATATAGAGAACGTCGAACACTGTGCGTAGAATAAAATACTAGATAGTCCACAGACTGAATAGCAGCACTAGCAAGTATTTCCTCTCTCCAAGAATAATATCGAATCAATGAGGAAGCAGCAATATCCAAAGAGTAGAAAAATCTCACGGCAATTATATTGACCAAGTAGTGTAATTCGGATGGACAAAAATAATTTCCGTCTGATTGACACCAGTAATAGCAATATCAAAGATAGATGCGAACCGCTTACAATAGATGTTGCAAACCAAACCCTAGTTAATTCTTCCACCCATGGCTACGGCGAACCACGATCAGAAGAGAGGGAACTCCACGAATTCCCAGCGACGCGCCCAAGTTATAGCAGCTCAATCACGCAACTCCGCGCAAATCCTCAAAGGATCCGGATGAACAACCTCTAGGGTTTCTCGAGCGGCGGCTCGACGGGGAATAAACTCCACAATAAAATTCAACCTAATTTTTACACAGCCACATATATGTGCTCGCAGGCACAGACACCAGGACTCCTGGTCGGACTTAGTCGAAGACATTGGTTCGACCAGCACACATGCATGCAGGAACCATCCGTGGCTGACTGGACCTCAATCAAACCGGACTTAGCTAATTAAACAAATGGCTAATATGGAATGTGACCTGAATACTACTCTCGTACACTATAAATTGAATTAAATATTCTAGCTCCAATAGGGAGTTTAGCTATCCTCAATAAAGAGCACCGATCATCATTCAACTTGGATTAAAATACGTAGCACCTTATGTGTAGTCCGACTTGATCCCACAAAGCATGGAACCAATCTGCACAAATTGCTTCTCATATTGCTTGCGCAAATTAACTCCATGGAAAATTAGCTTGGTTGACATCATAGCTGTAGAAGATATATCTCCTTCCTTCATCATGTTTTGCCTTATATCAAATGAAAATGCACCAAGCTTTATGAAAGAAGGATATTTCATATTGTTAGCTGATAAATCACCCGAAATATTAACTTGCGGAGCCATGGGCTCATCATTAACCGCATAACTTGCTCGCAGAGCCTATTGTACTCCTGTTGCTGTTTGTTGAATTCCTCAAACTCCTTTTTAGACTCTTTTGTCTTCTTCTTCAGTTTATCCACTAGTTCGACGAGGACAACGGTACTTTCCTGTTCACCAGCAAGCTACTCACGAAGTGTCATCTCCGCTGATGTCTCTGCTCTGGTGGAGCTTCTCACGATACGAGCATTCTTCGAAAAAAGGTTTTCCTGCTTGTCTAGGAGGGGCTTGTCCTAGGAGAAGCAGAGGACCTTGGAAACAACATCAACACTAGTCATTTATTGCTGCCCATTAGCAACAGGTTCTACTTGCATAACTTCCATAGTTTCCTACGAAATTCAATTAGTAAAACATTAGGTTACAGATAGTGAAAGAGGACTTCAATTAAAAACCCAAGAGATTAATTCATAACAAGTAATGCATAGGACTTCCTCAGCCTGTTGCTGATAGAGATTACATAAGCACAATGCATAGGTCTTTTGCATCCTACTGCTGATAGAGATTACATAAATACAATGTACAGGTACCATATTGATTGGTGTAAAATTGGAACTACAAAATTAAATGATGTTGCCACATTAGACTCCTGCTGCATTTATTTCTTTTATGGCAATGAGTTCAGTAGATTTCAAGGAAAGCAAATGAATGTACTTACAACTGCTGCTCTTGCAGCATCGCTTGGGCCCCTTTTCGTACTGGTATGGAAGTCCTTGAAGTCTTCCACAGCATTAACATCTTAATCAGGTCGACCATGTTGTTCAAGTCCTGGATCATCATGTTGTTCATCAAGTCCTTGATCATATTCTGTGGCCTTCCTCTTGTTCTCCTTCTGTTCACATTACACATGAGTTTCTGTTTATATTTATACAAAGGCAAGAGTAACAATAAAACACAACCATCACTTACAAATGTTTGTAGCTGGACAACATAGGAGCGAGATCCTGTAGACTGGTGGTACTTTACTTTTGCACTATTTTGCTTGTTCGTCTTAGATGTTTCCTATACCTTCATTTGTGTTAGTCTGCAGTACAAGTAGACCATAGCAAGACTAAATAGAAAATCAATGGGTTCACACACACACCTTGTTCTTAGCACTAGACCAAGTCTCGATAAGTTCACACCACTGTGCATTGCTCAAGGACGGGACAGGAGAGGTCGTACGGATCTGATCAGCAGGGACATCATTGAAATAGGTTTGCTTCAACCTGTAGCATGCTTGTCGTACCCCACACTGAAATATATTCCAGCAAGCTTCTTGTGTTGGTGGGTCAGCCTTATCAATGTTCAGCCTTGACTGCACGTAGTAGTGTGAATAAAAAGTAAATCTGTTACAGTTGCTCAAAGCAGAGTTGAATGTTAAGGGAGGATACCCATACATATAGTTAGCCTCTCCACAAAACTTTTGTAATGGACGACACCGGTGGGCTTCTTATAATGCTTTCAATGCATCAAAATTGGTATTTGATGCCTGATTACTACACCTGCCTCTGAGGCAAACTTGACAGCTTGCATTGGATCATGTGACCTTCTGTTCCCCTCGGCAACAAAGATGGGCATCCTCAATCCTCCCATTGATTTGCTCATTTTGTCAAGCAAAATTCCACGAGTTCAAGGTCTCAAATTTCTCACACTTCTTAGCAATGGTACTACAAAGTTTTCATACATTCAGATTGTTAGAAAAGTAACATGGATATCAAATAGCTAGTATGAATTGATTGATAGACATTTGTAAGGTAATACCAACATAGGCAACTTTCATAGTTTTGCGGGTGGGTGGAGACATGAGTTTGCTTAGAGGGCTCCTCTTCGGTATGGCTATCATCATCTGGCCATGGGCAGTTTCTCACAAGGCTTGGTAGCTCAGAGGGCTCTTCTTCGACATGGCTATCATCATTTGGTCGTGGGCAGTCTCTCATAGGGCTAGGTAGCTCAGAGGGCTGGGCATGGCTATCATCATCTAGCCATGGGCAGTCTCTCACAGGGCTAGGTAGGGTGCCTTCCCAATAAATGTCTCTAGTTAATTCATGAAGTTTGAATTGATCCCTAGGTACAGGTGTTCATCGTGATAGAGAATTATGTTCACCTATTGCTGATACCTCCACCCTTTTGCTAGTGGCAGTCCTCCAAGTACAAACTCCATGAGCAAACTAACCTGGTCGTGTTGAATTCACTCGCTTAGAGTGCCTTCACCCAGGACTCATGGCAGCGCTGCCTTTTGTCCTACTGGTAGAGCCTCCTCTATGGCTCCTTCGACCTGGACACTAAAATTAGAGATACAAACATAAGCAGCAAGCATGTACAAATTGCATTGCTATCCAAACCGTAAAGCATTGCATTGCTACCTACCCCCTCCAAACTAAATACAAGATAGAACAAGCACCTCAATTGCTACGGGTACTGGCTCATCTTCTAAATCTGAATTTGTTTCATCTGTAACATCAAATCCCTCAACTACCTCCCCTGGTTTAGGGATATATTCCAAATCTTCACCATGTCTACCCTTTGTGCTTGACTTTTTTTTTTGCCTTTGGAGACATAGGTTTTGGGCCCACACGTATTTCAAGTTCTTCCATCTTTATATATTACAAAGGCATTTATTAACTAAAGTTCCTATGGAATGTTAACACAACGGAGAAAGAGTATGCAAATAGGCGTCTAACTAGTAACTACAGCTTATACGGAAGTCATTAATCCAATAAAGCACATGTCAGCTACACTCAACTATAGAAAATATGTAACCCCTATCGCTATCTACATATCCTTGGTTCAGCCTCTACAGTAGAGCACACATCATAAAAAGGAATTTGGGTACCTCTTCCTCTGTGTCTTTGTTCAGATCCGATCTTGTCATCGTGATCATGGAGCTGGTGCGGCCGACATTGATGAAGGGGTAATAGATATAGCTCCGGCCAGGGATTAGATCCGGTCGTTCGTGGCAGGTGCCGAGGTAGGGGATCCGGATCTGGCTTGTATCGTCATCGTGGCTAGCATTCGGAAATGTATGAGAGAGGGTGCAAGTGGAGAGTGGAGAGGGAGTCAAGCTGCTGTGCCGATGGCGCCTAGGGTCCAGAGCGGGGTGGCAGAGGGGGTGGCTAGAGAGTGGAGAGGGAGACCATGGGACTAGGATTTGAAACTAGAGGAGAGACAGTGCAGTTGGAGAATAGAGATAGAGGCAGAGACAGTGATTCTTTACGCTTTTATGTGGCCATTACATTACCATAAATGCCCTTGTTTGAAATCGATGGCGTGGTAAACCTATTTTCCGCACGGAGGGCAAAAGAGAGACATCTAATTTTCTGTGTGTGTTGGCGAGACTGCTTGGCACGGTGCAAAATCAAATTTTTGAGGCGTGTTGGCGGGACTGCTTGGCGTGGTGCTCAACAGAGATCGGAATGTATTCCATATTTTAATAGGAAATGATTACGACAAAATATTACTTACCTAATATTCATCTTTTTATTTTTTTCTCATGCGCACCTGTTTATATATCCAATGAGTTAGTTAGTGCCTTTTTAGTTTTTTCATAATAATATAAATAAATATAAAAACTAAAAGAGGATGATAATAAATAAATAATTAAAAGATGCATGAATTTGACACCTAAAAATTACCAAAAAAAGAAAAAATAAACCTACTCGCTGTTGCTTGTTGCACTGCATCTACCAATTATTTTTTTATTTATGTGACTGCATCTGCGGCTGTTTGAACTAAGGCCTATAATTTGGAAGCAAGGGGAAGGCAGGCCTAGGAACAAAAAACCCTCCATAAATAACTAAATGGGTTATTGGTATCCCCATGGATTTTCCAACCTGAAAAAGTTATGGATTCTAAGGGGATTTGAGTTTCCGTAGAAAGAGAAAAAATCATCCTCCTCCTTGCTAGTGCTCTGGCAATTCGCTGACTCGTCATACTCGTCGCTGGACGAGTCGCAGTTCTCCGGATCGTCCTCCTCCTCGCTGGAGTCACAGTCGGTGTTGTACATGCCATCGCCCGAGTACGTTCCCATTGCTCGTCGCCGTTACTACTCAAAACGCCAATGTAGAAGTCGAGGGGTTGATGCATTTTCCTGCTCTGATAACGAGAAAGTCCGTAGCTCTATGTATTTAACGCGCCAGACTTTCTCGTAATTAAAGCAGGAAAACGCGTCAACCCCTCGACTACTACTTTAACTGCTCGTATTCTGAATCCATTTTATTATTAATTAGTAACGCTACGGGGACTCATGTCTTCTAACGTTTGTTAGTGTCTGCGTCAAGTATAAATATCCTTCCTGGTCTTTTTTACTTTTCACTTGCAAGTTGTTAGCCAAGGAAAGGAGGTAGTGTTACAACTTCGTTAGCAACTGTTGCCCATAGAACAACAGTGATCTTCCTTGTTGAGGTGAGTTTTAGTTTGTTTTTCATTTTATTCTAGTCAGGATCTCAATCGAGGCTAAAATATGGCCTAGGCAATATTCTGTTGCTTTGCGCTGGTCCTTACTTGTTTAAGATGTAGTGTATCATATGTGGCTTTTTCTAATGATTTTTTCCTTGTTTTTTTTGTTCTGTATGTATACAGATTGATGTCATACCACAACACCTTGAACAAGTAAGAACCAACACATATGGATTGAGATGCATGTGTATCCACTTTAATCTACATGTGTTGGAGTGGATACACATGTGATTGAGATGAATACATGTGTATCCAAATAAGGCCTTAGGGATTCAACAAAATTACTAATATGAAACAGGTTTCCCTATATAACATGAGATGTGTCCGGCCTGTTCAGATTTACAATGCTTGGACTTTCTTATGTGTGCAGTAAACTTCGAATAGCTATATGGCTTCTCCATTAGTCACTAGATCGACGAGAAACTTGATTGAATGAATTCTATTATACTTATTTGCCATACTATAGATCAGAAAGAGAACCAGAAAGAAACCAGCAGGCAAAACCAACCAACTGGGGTTAGAAAACGGCTACCAAATGGCGAAAGTTGATCTACACCATGCTCAACAGAGTTTAACCTACGTAATCGCTATGTCTGTGTTAACTTTTGTTGAACTTTGTATTAGGTGGGTTAAACTCTGTCTAACCCCTGTTGGTTGCTTTTGCCTGCAGTTCTCTTTCTGATATGTAGAATACTAACGATGTTCGCCCTTTCTGATTAGAGGACATGGACGTATAGATGTTGAAAATTTCTAGAGCCTAAGACAGTCCAACCCTAGGAAATATAGACGATTCGGATCACTGCGAGTCGATAGACAACGAAATATAGTGATAGCAACTATCAAGGGCCGTCCAACTGGTCCATAGAACCCAATAATTTGTTCAGCATACAAATAGGTATGGACTAATAAAACAACTAATTGACTAATTTTTAGCCATGGCTAACTAGTCGCAATCCATCCAAACAGGGCCTAAGACAGTCTGATACTTAAAAATCTTGACAGGCCAGATAATACTTTTGATGAAACAACAAAATACAGATCGTGTCAACTCTTGCGCCGAGTTCACTGCCTCCATCCACCATTTGTCTTGCGCACCTCCACCTTGAGCTTAGCTTCATCGTCCTCTAGCTCGTCCTCCCGTTCCTTGTCATCGTCATTGCAGTAGGTGGCCTCGCGGATCACACTGAATGTTGACATTTCTTACATCACTATGTACTAAGTTGTGATCCCTAGCATGATGCTCAAAACGCTGGTAATTATAACTACACTTGAAAGTTCTAAATAATATTAAACATAAGTATCCACAAGCGCACAGATAAATCACCTATTGTAGCATTCTACCCAGAGTATTCCGAGTATCATTATTTATTTTAATCCCAAAGGAAGGACCATGAGATAAATGTTTATATGACTAAATAAATGTGCAGACCTATGATAAACCAACCACTCTTATGCTTTAGTAGGGGTAAGTCAAGTAAAAGATAAATAAATGCTAAATGAATGTAGCATGATAATGGTATTCTAGAGATAGAAAATAGAGACTCACTAAAAGTAGTATGACTAATCTCGAGATTCGGTTAGAGTAAAGAATTCCTAAGTTATTCCTAAACACTAAGTCTTGCTGCTCACTCTAGCATATATATCTTCATCTATTAGTAAAACTGAATCAAAGAAAAATTACAAGGAACATCTAGTATGGAGAATTAGAAACAGAATCTTCTCCTTCGAGACCGGGCTCTACCATGTCATCTATATACAGGGGATGGACTACAAAGGACTCAACCAAGCTATCACCTTAGCGATCTACCACACGTCCTAGCACATAGTCGGCATTCGCAGGGAATTTCATATCTAAGCACCACGCTTAGATTATCAAAGCTACCTAACTCTCGCACGAACTGAATTAGGTAATCTACGAACATATGCAAATGCAAATCATCAAATAATACTATATCTAATATATAACTAGAGCAAACTAAGAACATAATAAAGAGGAACATATTATTGAAATAGAACAAAGTCTTAAACAAGATACAAAGGCAAATTACCAATGTCCAGACGAACAGATCTAGAATCTTAAGCAATTGCCCAACTCTACTTGAACCTTGCTAGAAATCCAAAGAAATTGAAGAACTAGAGTTCTCTTTATCTAATCTCTGGAAACCCTAATATTTGAACTACTCTTGACTTATGATCAGGTGCTTTAGGGGGTCTGGGCCTGTATTTATAGTCCTAAGGAAGAATCGTCAGCCCTTGGATCAAACCGACTTCACGTATGACAAAGATGCATCCTAAGAGGCGGTGGAGGAATACTATAGAAGGGCGTGGAAGAATCCCACAGGGGGGCCGGGTGGCCCCACCTGGCAGCTGCTGGTCCTTCACTTCGGTCCCGTGCCTTCTGGTGTCTTCTGGAGTCTTCTGGTGCATATTTCGTCACAATTAAGTTTCGTGCCTTTTTGACAATTCAATCCTTATTTTTATTCTTTCTAAAATATCCATGCTGAAAATAATAATTCACCAAAACTCACGAAAATTGTCAGTAATAGCCCCTAAGTTTCTATTGGTGACCATTTCTATACACAATGTTGATGGTTTATGATGGATGATAACTACCGTCAACATGCTCCCCCAAGCTAAGTCTTTGCTAGTCCCTTAGCAAAACAACTTAAGTGATGAAAATTAAGAGTACAGGGTTTCACAATTTTTGTACAACTCCTCAAAATTATACCTGCATTCAAACAAGAATTCTTCTTCGGATTGCAATTCATTGATCCATCCTTCAAGCTTACTCACATTTCTTTCAACCATGGAGCTTTTGAGCTTTTTACCTGATCTTGAGCAATTGAGAGATAGAACAATCAAGTAAGCACTATGTCTCATATTCTTTGTTCAACCTTCATTCCGGAGTTTTATAAGTTTTTAAAATAAAACTTAGAGATTCATTGTATGACTGATGAGGACATCGCCACGCTAGACACACCGATGTTATGGTCTTTTCCAAGTTGCAATTCGTCCCCAACTCAGCTGCCACGTCACCCTCGGATTCAGCAGACACATCGTCACTGTTTTGGTCATAACTCTCTCATACCACATCAAAACAGGGCGTTCTTGGATGCGTTGGAAAGGGGACGACAACGCCGTCGTTTTGGATCTGGTCCCAGCTCTAGAAGGTCCGTGGATCATTCTGTGTGACCACATCAAGGTGCCGCGTCACCTATTTGGGCCAACTTGGCCATGTATCGTGTCGGGCCTTAAGCCTAAGTTGTGGGCGCCCAACCCCTGGCCGTTGCCAACCCTAGGTTGAGTCTTAGACTATAAACACAGCCACCACCGTTGTTAGACAATTGGGTTTTGTTTAGAGTTTAGTTTTCCATCGAGAAACTGAATCGTTCATTGTAACTGTGGTGACAAATCCTTTTACAGTGATCCAGGGCCCCTGTTCTTGATCTCCTCCACTGTGTTGATTAGTCCTTTGGAACCGAGTTCTTGAACCCTCTATTGATATTCGCATCATTCATATTTGTAATTTTAGATTGCGTGTTTTTACCTTCTTGCTTGTGCTCTTCAATTCGCTTGCAGGAAAAGCCTTCTTGGCGAGGTCAATCAAGTCGTGCTTGGTTAATAACCAATGGAGCAGTGGTGTAACGGTTGCAGGGTTCGAATCGTGTCTGATTTGAAGCCGGATCACCAACGTCGAGATCTCGACAAATCGAACTTACCGGTTACCTCTCGGAAGATCGGGCCAGTACTCATCAATTGGTATCAGAGCCAGGTTTACCGTGAGGTATAATCTTGTTTGCCTTAGATTCATATTTGTTTATTACCTAGAGTCCACAAAAAGCCCAATAATATTTCAATTTCCACTGTCCTATCACCTTTGTGCCTTTGCAATTTCATTTCAGATTCGCGTTGTTGAGTTTATGTCCGTGGTCGAGTCTTGTTGCTGGTTTAGGATTGTGTTCGTCGTCGTAGTTCAATCGCCCGTTGCTGTGATTTTTGTTTTCCGCCGCTATCCCATCCACCGTTTCCAAACAACAAGTCGAAGCCACCACATTACTCGACTTGCCCCACTAGCCGCCTTGTGTAACTTCTCGCCATCGCGCAAACCCTAGATAGGTTGCCAGCCGATCTTATTTTGCCTGCATCGCAGCCCTCCTTACATCACAGGCGAATACCTACTGCTGTTAGTCATAGGGATGATCTTGTGATTGGTGTTTGAGTTTAGGGACGCTTTGCCCTAACTGCGCTGCCGTATTGTGCCTTCCGATAAACATAACTTGAGATACCTTCGGTAAAACAGGCATAACTTTTCGCTCGTTTATCAGAAAAATCTGAAATTTTTACAGCAGCTTCTTGACACCATTTGGAGCCGACCCAAACTAGGCTTTGGTTTCATCAAAATTGCCAAAAAAATTCAGGAAAATAAAGAAAAAAAATTGTTAATGTTTTTACACGCTTTTCAGAGAACGTGCTGTATTTCTATAGACCACATCCCACCTCAGTTGTAGGTGCCAATTTTTGTGGTTGCATATTTTTTTATCCTTGTTTAGAGAAAAATATAAAAAAATAGCAAAAAAAATAAAAAAGTTTGATTCATACTAGTGTCTTTTGGAAAATTCCAGGAAAAATTCAGAAAAAGAAAAAATTTGGGTTATTTGCTTGTTCTGTGAGTTCTTTCCATCGTCCTTTGCTTTCACCTTGTTGCGTTACGTCTCGACACGTCTTAGCCAGCAACTGTGATTTATAATTTGGATCTGGATTGAACAATTGCTACTCTGCATTCGTTAATTGCTCATCCTTGCTATCATATTGTGTGCTTACCCATAGCTCCACATATTTTTCTGTCAGCACAGGTTCATCTTGTAACTGTTACCCACGCTCAACAACAGATTACTTTGCCACTTTTGTTTGGCTCCTATTTGGCGTTGGTAAGAATACAGGCAAGACGGTGATAAGCCGCTTATGATTTTACATTCCACTTTCACCACCACCACTTGTTTCCTTTTAGTTGATAGGGATAATACTTTGGTATTGTCTTTTTCTATCTTCTAACCATGGCAGGATCTTCGACGGACTTCAATGAGTGCATGTCCAAGGGCGAGCTTACAACGTTCATGACTGAACAACGTAATCTTTTGACCGAGCTGACGCACAATGTGAACAATCTGGTCACCCGCATTGAACAACTTGAGCACCGCCCTCCACCTCATCGTGCTGATGATGAAGATGCGGATGATTTTGGTGATGAAGATGCGGATGCTGACGGTTATGCCCGTCGCCACCTCAACTTCAACCGTCACGGTATGAGAGGTAATATTCAAGGTAATAATGATCCTTTTGCTAAAATTAAATTTAGCCTTCCTCCTTTTGCTGGTAATGTTGATCCGGAGGCTTATTTAGATTAGGAGCTTGTTGTTCAACAAAAATTTGATTCTCATAATGTTTCTGCTGAGCATAGAGTTAGACTTGCTACTAGTGAGTTTACTACTTTTGCTTTGTTCTGGTGGAGTGATCTTTGCAATGCTAATAATGATGTTGCTATGCCTCAAACTTGGAATGCTTTAAAGCAACATATGAAATCTCGTTTTGTTCCTCCTTATTACCAACATGATTTACGTTTGAAACTACAAACTTTAAAACAAGGTGATAAAGCAGTAGAAGCATACTATCAGGAATTGCTTATTGGTTTAGCCCGTTGTGGTATAAATGAAGATGATAATGATTCTAGTGCTAGATTTTTTGGTGGTTTAAACCATGATATATAAAACATACTAGATTACAAAGAATGACGTAATTTTTCCCAATTGTATCATCTTGCTATTAAGGCAGAACGTGAAGTACAGGGCCTCAAACAACACTAGCCTTTCAGGTCTAACAATGGGAGGAATTTTCAGCAGCGTTCAGAGCCAGAGACGCCCAAGATTCCTGTTGCATCACAGCCGTCTACACCTTCCGGGGTAAGTAAATTATCTAATGTGCAGAAGAAAAGTGCCACTCCATGTGTTTCTCCTAGCTCCTCCTCGTCCAGCTCTAAAATCATTTGCCACAGATACAAAGGCATGGGACATGTCATGAAGGATTGCCCCAGTCGTCGTGCTTTCATTGCTACCGAGGATGGATATGTAAGTGCTAGTGATGTTGAAGATGATTTAGCCCTTGTTGCTAACATTGATGCAGATTCCACCGAGGGCGATCAAGACAAGGAGGCTATCATTATTGACTCCGTGGCTGCTTCCGCAGACTACCCTAGCCTTCTTGTGCAGCGTGTGTTGAGTACACATGTGGGACATAAAGAAGAGATGATGATCCAGGGCCACAATTTGTTCCACATATATTTCATTGTGCAGGGTTGTCGTGTTCTCACTATCATTGATAGCGGGAGTTGCAATAACTTGGTGAGTTCAGATTTGGTTGCCAAGCTTGGCTTGACCACACGACAACATTCGTATCCATATAAACTTCAATGGTTCAATAATAGTGGTAAGACTAAGGTAACTAAATCAGCACGCATTAGCTTTTTCACAGGCTCTTATCATGATACTGTTGATTTTGATGTTGTTCCTATGCAAGCTTGTTCTATTTTATTAGGTCGCCCATGGGAATTTGATAATGATGCTTTACACCATGGTAGAACTAATACATACACTATCATACATAAGGACAAGAAAATTACATTGCTACCTTTGTCTCCTACATATATTATTAAACATGCTAATGAGATTAAAAATAAACCTCCAACTCACATTGCTAAAAATAATGGGATTAAATTAAAAGGAGGTACTTTTCTTGCTACAACTTCTGCTACTGCTGAGTTATGTGATAATCCTGATACGCCATGTTATACTATGTTTTGTCAACCTATTCTGTCTGGTGCATTGCCTGTTGTCACTAACCTTTTGCAGGAGTTCGCTGATGATGGGATGAAGTCGAGGACGACTCCAATTCTAGAAGGAGAGGATGATGAGGACATCGCCAAGATGGAGTCGAGGATGACTCCAATTCAAGAAGGGGAGGATGATGAGGACATCGCCACGCTAGACACACCGACGTTATGGTCTTTTCCAAGTTACAATTCGTCTCCAACTTAGCTGCCATGTCACCCTCGGATTCAGCAGACACGTCGTCACTATTTTGGTCATAACTCTCTCATACGACATCAAAACGGGGCATTCTTGGATGCGTTGGAAAGGGGATGACGACGCCGTCATTTTGGATCTGGTCCCAACTCTAGAAGGTCCGTAGATCATTCTGTGTGACCACGTCTAGGTGCTGCGTCACCTATTTGGGCCAACTTGGTCATGTATCGTGTCGGGCCTTAAGCCCAAGTTGTGGGCGCCCAACCCCTGGCCATTCCTAACCCTAAGTCGAGTCTTAGACTATAAACACAGCCGCCGCCGCTGTTAGACAATTGAGTTTTGTTTAGAGTTTAGTTTTCCATCGAGAAACTGAATCATTCATTGTAACTGTGGTGACAAATCCTTTTACAGTGATCCAGGGCTCCAGTTCTTGATCTCCTCCACTGTGTCGATTAGTCCTTTGGAACCGAGTTCTTGAACCCTCTATTAATATTCACATCATTCATATTTGCAATTTCAGATTGCGTGTTTTTACCTTCTTGCTTGTGCTCTTCGATTCGCTTGTAGGAAAAGCCTTCTTGGTGAGGTCAATCAAGTTGTGCTTGGTTGATAACCAACGGAGTAGTGGTGTAACGGTTGCAGGGTTTGAATCATGTCTGATTTGAAGCCGGATCGCCAACGTCGAGATCTCCACAAATCGAACTTACCGGTTACCTCTCGGAAGATCGGGCCAGTACTCATCAATGACACACTCGAGTCTCTCATATATGTGGTATTTTTAGATCTCACTAAGGCAACAAATGTTATGCATTCATTCTTGCACTAAAGCTTTTGTAGATTTCATAGGAATGACATTCTTATGAGAAAACATACTTGCAAACATATATTGTAACGTCAAACAATAGATCCAAAGAGAGTTAATTCATACAATCAAATCAAGATGTGCAAGTGTATGGAATGAGATGGATATTTATGGTGGCTAATCCTAATTCTACTTTGCTCCTTAAAAGCATCTCTCTTTTGAACTTGGAAATAAATGTAAGAGAACATGGGCTATCTTTTTTTTCTTATTTCTTTCTTTCAGGCGGGCATCAAAGTACCCATTGTTTTGATATTTTAGACACTTGTCCATTTTTTTAATAATATTCTTTCTTTTGCATAGCCACATGCTTCTTTCATACAAAATATTTGAGAGATAATACAAAAGATTTAGAGCATTTATTTGAGGGAAACCTAAATAGAATATTTTTGATGTTTCCTCCTAGTGTGGGAGAAAAACATTTTTTGGTGGAACAAAATGAAGTGTGAATGAGATGTGTGTAGTGTGATCTTGATTTTAAAAGTATGACAAACCTCTTATAAGGCATACAACAAAGTTTGACCGAACTCAATGAAATACAAGTACCATGAAAGTAGAAGTTTTCCTAGTCTAAATATATTCATTTTAGCTCTGGTAGGAATTCAAACTTTGTCATGTAGAATCTCATCATGTAATTTTTTAAATTTTAAAGATAAGTCTCCAGAAATCAACTATTACTTAGAATAAGATAAATAGCAGCTCAAACTCTCTTATATCATATCCATCAATGACCTAGATTTAGTTCAAGCATATGCTACCCACGAGTTTTAAGTTTTAGAGCAAATTCTCAAGTTAAGTCAACTTCATTCAGCATGTAGGAGAATTCAAATCTGAAAAACTAGGTACTTGAAAGGAATCATAACTTGAGCATTTTTTTCATCTTTTTATTTGAGAGAGACTATCTTCAGATTCTACTTACTTATTTATTCAACTCTTAAAATAAGAAAACACACTAATTCAACCATAAGCAAAATTAAGACAAACTTATGTACACACTCTATTTTTAGTTTTTTTTTTCATTTTTAACATGCCAAAATTAAACATAAATAGCAGCAGAAAAGATAAATTTTTTATTTGGTTTTCTAGTTATGCATTTTTTAACAATAATTTAAATTAAATAAAAATAATACTCATAGAATTTTACAAGAAAGAGAAAAGAATACTTACCTCAATATACGGGGGTCCTCCCCCAAGCTAGATCACTGCGGTGGTGGCGGTGGTGGGTACTCAAAACCCATCCTACCGAACAGGTACTCAAAGTTCACTTGTTGCTATCGCTCATACTACTGTAACTCATCAAATCTGTGGGTCGTCTGCTGCTACCATTCAACTTGTTGGTGAAGGGTGTTGTGTATCTCCTCCTGTCCTACCTCGAGGGATGTGAGACGGTTGTCGACGTTTTGGTAGAAACCGGGCTCATCATAGCCCATTGGAGGTGGTGGATGATGACGGTGATGCGGAGGTTGATGATGATGTTGCGGCGATTGTTGATGATGTTGTGGCGGTTGATGATGACGTTGCGGAGTAGGCTGGTAGTAGTCCTGAGGAGCATGGTACGGGAACGGTCTATGGAAGCTATCATGGACGCCCCGTGCGGAGAAAGACATGCGCCCTCTCTGTACACCACTCATGGTCTCCTCATAATCCTATGGATGATAATGATCAAAATTACCTGACCCCCAATGTGCACCTGCAGATGTCTCTGACTCATAGGGAGTGTGATCCTTCCAGGCCTGGTGATGTGCATGAGACGGTCCCAGCTGATCAAATCCAAAGTAACTGGTGAAGGCTGGCTTTGGAGGAGTAGCATCTTCACCCTGGTACCTCTGGTTTTGGTTCCTGGTCATGCGAGCAGAGGGACTCCTTCCCACTCCCCGTCCTGGTTTCTGCAATTTAAGAACAAAATTCTCCACGACATACAGACCGAGGCTCCAATCTGACAGCTCTATCTTATTGGTGTATCCTTTATACATTATGACTATTTTTCTATTCCTCATTTTAAGTATGTGAGCATGGTGAAAGAATGAATAATCAATGACTCATTGTGGCATAGTGATGCACACAATGTTTGCATTGTCTAAAAGTCCTAACCCATTGGCAAGACATGTTACCCATGATGTGCATGTTACTCCCCCTTTCTTTAATCCAGGAATGGTTAGCCAATAATGTGCCATTAATTTAACTAGTAAAACTTTTACTTTCTTTATCATGACATATATTAATGTAAGCTCTTCTACTCTTGCAATTTGAAAGTTCTCTCTAGGAAAAAGAGTAACTCCTAACCATTTATGTATGAACCTTAGAGTGGGGTTGTGAATTTCATCAGTGCAAGGTCTATAACAAACTATTTCTCCAGATATATCTTGCTAGAAATGGGTTCTATCAAGTTCTTTTAAAGCATCTCAACATCAACATTGCATGATTCATGAAATCCTAAGATGTTGCTAAAGTTCTTCCAGGTAGGTGAAAATGGTTTATTAAAAAGCCTAAATGAAATTTCCTGTTCACCTAACTGCAGAGTGCTAAAAAATTCTATTGTAAGTAGTCTACATCCATTCTTAATTATAGTCCAGGCATCCTCCCAACCAACATTCTAGAAAATAAGTTGAAATTTAGAGTCCATACCTATGGTGTGCAGGAGGTCCAGGTCAATGACGGGGGTTGATGTAAACTCCTTATCCTTTAGCAGCTTGTAGACTTCTTTCTCTCGGTCGTCTTGAAATTTGATTTGGCTATCCCTAAGAAGGGTATGGTCCTTAGCTTGCTAGTGTGATGATGATCCTCGAACAGTGGAAGATGGTGGGTCAACTTCCATCTCGGAGTCAGCCCAGGAAGAGCCTGCCCGAGATGAAGTACGGCTTCTCATCGAATGGAAGGAGAGCATCGAAGTGAGTGCATTCTTCACCTTCTTTGCCTTGCTCATCCTTGCTGTAACAAAAACACAAAAAACAAAAAAAAAACTAGTGAAATAAGTGAGGGTTAGAAAATAAATGTTTGAGAGTTAGCTGTCCAGAAAGTGAGTCATTTAGGAGTCAGTCGTTGAAGTTAGAATTTTTAATTCAACTTCTCCTAAACTCTTGATTAATTTGGGCAGCACCTACCCTCTAATATTTAATTTCTCCACTAGATTTTCAACAACACTCCTTTACTTTTCCACTTAGTACCTTGCACTAAATCTCTCTTGCAACTACACTCCACTTCTATCCTCCTAATTTCTATTTAAAAGATGGAATTCTCTACTTCAAAATTTTAGAACTCGAATCATGAGCTCAGGGATAAAGTTTGAGGCTTGTGTTGGTGTGTGTAGCATCTAGGAACAAGGGTATTTAAAGAGGAGGAGGGGGTAGCTGGCCAGCATGGGTGTGGAGCCGGCCGGCCCTACATGGTGGCCAATTGCTCTATGATTTGCACGACATGTTCCTTGCCTCATCTCCACGACAGAATTCAGCTCGGGAGAGCTCCTTTCGGTGGACAACATGATACGATGAAATGGATGGTGAAAATATGAGTGGATGTGGAGGTGATAGGTGGTGGTTGAGTGAACCCCACATGTCTCTCGTATTTATACCATATAATCACACAAGTATGCAAAACAAAATTACTTTTTTGAAACTATGAGAAATAAGAATTCTAATGATGGTATTTTTGTATTTTTCTGCCACCACGATAAATATTACTTACGGGGGATTTTACGCTCCATAAATATTAATTACATAGGGCTTTAACTTCTACTATGCCATGATGAGAATTTTTATTTTATTTTCTAAAGCACTCATTGAAAAAGTAAATATACAAATGCAATGTGAAAAGTTAAACTACAGATAACTACCGAGTTACCTCCGGCGAAGGGTTCGGGAATTTTAAGTCCACCGAACTAGACTTCTCCAGTTGAATTATTCTTTAGGTGTATTCTTCAGTCCCAAAAATGATGACCTTGATTCTTGTTCTTCATGACACTCCAAAATTGAGCATTGCTCTGGTCTTGGCTTGAATGCAAACCACTCTTATTTTCCATTAATATTGAATTTAATCTCTCTAGCTCTAATATCAATGTGAGCATTTGTGGTACTCAAGAATGGTCTCCCAAGGATGAGAGGTGTCTTCATGTCTTCCTGCATGTCAAGTACTACAAAATCTACAGGAATGAAAAAGTTTTGGATTTTTACCGGAATATTCTCAGCAATTCCTGTAGGGTAGCGGACCGACTAGTCGGCTAGTTGCAGACACATTGAAGTTGGTGTTATCATAGATAATTGAGATTGTCAAAAACCTTCTTGGGCATGACACTGACGCTTGCTCCAAGATCACATAATGCATTCTCAAAATTCTAACTTCTGATTGAACAATCAATAGTGGGCATCCTAGATCCTTCTTCTTGACAGGTGATGTGTTGAGGATGGCCGCACTACACTCCTCCATTAGCTTGATCACTTCAGTAGAGGGCAGAGGTATTTTGTTGTTGAGGATGTCTCGAAGATACTTCTCGTATGTAGGCACCTGGATGGCATCTAACAATGGAATATTGATATATAATTTTTGAATTACCTCTACAAACTTACCAAACTACTTGTCCATTTTAGCCTTTCTATTTTTGTGCGAAAACGGTAGAAGAGTGGTGTCATTAAAATCTTGCTATAATTCATGTTCTTGTGGTAAAAGTTTATTGTCTTTCTTCTCTGCTTCTGCCTGCACTGCCACCAGTGTCTTACCTGCCCTTTTTGGGTATGGTGGATCACGAGTAGACTTGCCACCTCTTGTGGTTATAGCTTTGACCTTCTCAAGGTTATGGCAACAGGGAGAGTAGAAGCTAACTGGGCTAATTACAATTCTACCTTTTTATTGAAAATCATTTGTTCTTTAACAACAGAAGAAAAACTATTCATTTTAGCACTTATACTTTCTAAGATCTTATCTTTACAGGCAAGTCTTTTTGCAATGTTGTCATTAATTCTAGCTTGTTTTGAGATTAGATTTCTCAAGGATGGTTGTTTAAAATTGGAAGAATTATAATAATTATTACCTTGATACTTACCTTGGTTGGTGGACTGAGGTTGACTCCATCCTTGCTTCTCTTGTTGTGGAGCGGAGTTATTGATGATGGTATTGATATCTTCTGGTGACTCAGCAAATTCAACTCCTAAATATTCTCCATATCAGTTCTGAGCATTGAATGCATCTTGAATGGCTGGACGATCTCTCTTGTAATTGTGTCGTTGTTCTAGCTAATTCAACAGTACATCCATCTTGGTTGACAATGCACATACTTCTTCTGGAACTTCTTCAGTCTTATGGCATGATTGAGTATTACATGATGTCCAACTCTAATTTGCTGCTATCTTCTCCATAAGTACTTTAGCTTTTCCAGGAGTGAGTGACATAAATGATCCTCCAGCAGTGGCATCAAGTTGTTTACGTGATTTCTAAATTAATCCATGATAGAACATTTGTATGAACAACCATTCTTCCATTCCATGATGAGGATAATTTGAGATATATTATTGAAAACGCTCCCATGCTTCTAGAATAGGTTCACCTTTTTGCTGACAAAAATCTACAATCTTTCCTCTTAAGGCAGTGGTCTTGCCTACAGGGAAAAACTTTTCTAGGAAAGCTTTGGAACATCTTGCCCATGTATTAATTTGATCTTTATTGGTGTAGAACCACTGCTTCGCTCTTCCCTCCAGTGAGAACGGAAACAAATGAAGTAGTATGACATCTTGAGCAATGATCTTGATGACGACGGTGCTACAAATCTCCAGAAAATTCTGCAAATGATTACTAGCATCTTCATATGCCTTTTCATTAAATGTATTAGCTTGCACCATATTGATGAGGCTTGGCTTGAGCTCAAATTCATGATCATTGGTGTCAAGTGTTGGTCTAATGCGAATGTTCTCGGTGCTTGGAGCAGAGAATTCAGTAGAGTCTTCTGAGCCATGGCTCCCAAAAACTGATGTTAAGCTTCTTCTCAATTTGATTGATTCTAATTGATAAAGAATTGTGGATCACAACTAGTCCCGCACTTACCCTGCATAAAATACATAAACGAAAACAAACAAGGGTAAGCCTGCTAAAGCAATGGTTATGGTTTATCTATAAGTATTTATTTCTATGGCATATTACTCTTCCTTCCCTAGCAACGGCACCAAGAATGGTTGTTGATATTGCTTACATCTCTATGTACTAAGTTGTCATCCCTAGCATGATGCTTGAAACACTGGTAATTATAACTACACTTGAAAACTTTAAATAATATTAAACATAAGTATCCGCAAACACACAGATAAATCACCTATCATAGCATTCTACCCAGAGTATTCCGAGTATCGTTATTTGTTTTAATCCCAAAGGAAGCACCGTGAGGCAAATGTTTATATGACTAAATAAATGTGCAGACCTATGATAAACCAACCACTCTTATGCTTTAGCAGGGGTAAGTCAAGTAAAAGATAAATAAATGATAAATGAATGTAGCATGATAATGGTATTCCAGAGATAGAAAACAGAGACTCACTAAAAGTAGTATGACTAATCTCGACATTCGGTTAGAGTAAAGAATTCCTTAGTTATTCCTAAATAGTAAGTCTTGCTGCTCACTCTAGCATATATATCTTCATCTATTAGTAAAACTGAATCAAAGCAAAATTATAAGGAACATCTACTAGGGAGAATTAGAAATAGAATCTTCTTCTCTTTCGAGACCGGGCTCTACCATGTCATCTATATACGGGGGATGGACTATAAAGGACTCAACCAAGCTATCACCTTAGCGATCTACCACACGTCCTGGCACATAGTCGGCATTCGTAGGGAATTTCGTATCTAAGCACCACGCTTACATAATCAGAGCTACCTAACTCTCGTGTGAACTGAATTAGGTACTCTACGAACATACGCAAATGCAAATCATCAAATAATACTATATCCAATATATAACTAGAGCAAACTAAGAACATAATAAAGAGGAACATATTATTGAAATAGAACAAAGTCTTAAATGAGATATAAAGGTAAATTACCAATCTCCAGATGAATAGATCCGAAATCCTATGCAATCGCTGAACTCTACTTGAACGTTGCTAGAAAGTTTATACTAAAAAATTAAAGAACTAGAGCTCTCTCTATCTAATCTCTGAAAACCCTAATATTTGGACTACTCTTGACTTATGATCAGGTACTTCAGGAGGGTCAGGGCCTGTATTTATAGTCCTGAGGAAGAACCGTCAGCCCTTGGATCAAACCGACTTCACGTATGGCGGAGATGCATCCTAAGAGGCGGTGGAGGAATACTCTAGAAGGGCGTGGAAGAATCCCATAGGGAGGGCTGGGCGGCATGGTGGTGGGGCCAGCTGCCCCCACCTGGCAGCTACTGGTCCTCCACTTTGGTCCCGTACCATCTGGTGTCTTCTGGAGTCTTCTGGTGTATATTTCGTCAGAGTTAAGTTTCATGCCTTTTTGATAATTCAATCCTCATTTTTATTCTTTCTGGAATATCTGTGCTAAAAATAATAATTCACCAAAAATTATGGAAATTGTCAGTAATAACCCATAAGTTTCTATTGGTGACCATTTCTATATATAATGTTGATGGTTTATGATGGATGATAACTACCATCAACACTAAAGAAGTAGGTGTTGCCAACGTTGAGGTTGTTGTCAGCACAGATGGCGCCCCACCCGTACTTGAATGACACTCGCAAGACTTTGTTCATGAAGGTCCTCTCTAAGCCCACGAACCAAGACTACCCAGCCATCTGCAGCTCCACGATGTGTCACTGCTTGTAGTCATATGCTCGCTCGAAGTCTACTAGCACGTTCTTTGCCTCACACAAAAAAAGATTGATGACAAAGAGGACAATGGTGACTTGCGACATCATCAGTACGTTCTGCGTCTCTCGCAAATGCTCATTAGATACTTCTTTGAGGTGGTACTTCTTCAAGATCACTGCAAACTCCACGGCTTCGCTATGGGCAGGGAAAGCTGATTACCGCTGGCCTCAAAGTCGTGCGGGTACTGCTTATGGCAGTTGGTAATGTTGAAGACCTTGATGTTAATCTGTGACTGGCCATCATACTGCAATACAAGAGACTACCCATCGTGGAGGTCGATGGTGCAGGCGAAGTGACTCCATCCCCGGTGGAGGTACAAGTGGTTGCTATCGGTGACGTCGGGGAACACCTCCACCTTCCATCGAGCCAGGCTCTGCTCGTTGCCTAGATAAAGCTCGAGTTTCTAGTGACCTCCGATGGCCTGTGCAATCGCAGTCGATAGCTTTTGTGTTCACAAAGATTGACATAGCAAGATAGAGGGATAAGTTCATTCCTAATGGCAAACCCCAGCAGATCAGATTCTACAAACAGAAAATGGGCACTTATCAATTTTTTTGCATACATTCTAGGACGATGGATCTTCAAGCACTCCAGGTCGCTCTGGCTCTATCCGGCCATGTCTTCTTGCAACCCCGCTATGCCAACTAGGGAACTTGAATCTCTTGAGGAATTTTTGATGATATATCTCAGTTCTCGTTCTTCTCGCGCTAGGGCTTTCTTTTTCCATGTTTCTGGTGTTGTCACAAATGCAAGGAGTGCACACACTAATGGGGCATCAATGGAAGAGCTAATATGTAGTAAAAACTAGCGCCGAGGCTCATGCCATCTCATTAGTGTACGGTTGGGAACATCAATGCTCCTACATGTCCGGTCGAACACGCCTTTTGTGGTAGGACAGGTTGCGATTCCCTAGGGAGCGTGACGGTACCCAAGGCGAAGCACATCAGTTGGAAAAAAATCTTTATCTTGCCTTGCCCTAGAGTCCCAATGATGGTCCGAGTTTTGTAAATCTGACCGAGTCAGACACGACTTCAGTCTGCCCCTCGAATGCAATGACTACTTGGATTTGAATCAAATAAGTATAGAAAAGACCTATCACAACTGCACCAGGCATTCAAATCTCAAGCGTGTCAAAAACTCCTTTTCTCGAATCACTTCTTGTGTCCAGCTTTCTTGATGCATTCACTTCACTGATATTTTACTACACTCGCAATAAAGTTTGAAATACGACACATTTGATCTTGTCAGACACTTTACAGTACAGAGTTGTGAGTAAAACTATTGCCTACAGAGTGCACTCAGTCACAATATTTGTATCAGTAATAGTAGTAGTCATGAGTGGCTTTGATCTATGTTGAACCCAACTCGTCTTATTTTCAAGCATTTGATAAGATTTGTTGAACTTGCAAGAACCATGCATCAAGGATTATTTTTATTCAGAAATTTTATACTTTACAGGATCACACAAGGTTCGGCCGTCTGAAATCTTGACTACCCGGACGATGTGCTCCTGCATTCCCACATAGGCATGAACGCATGGGTGGCGTCAGCAGCCTATTGTAGCAGGGGACATCGCCTCCCAGCCCGTCGCATTGATGTGATAGGGCGAAGCCCCGCCGTCCACCCATGCAAACATCTCAGTCGTGGGGTGTTTAACGGCCCACAAACTATAACAGCAGAGACAAGGGGTGAGAGAGAAGGTTATACCTGCTGCCTTCTCTCTCCAGAGCTCCTGATTCCATCCTAAAGCTTTTGCCTTCCACCCTACTGCACCGCTGATGCCTCCTACCAGGACCATGGCGGAGCGGATGAGGTCATTTGTCGATGTGGAGTCCCTAGAGGCCTTCAACACTAGCAATCCTCCTCTGACAGACAGATCTCTCATCGGCCTATTCTCTAACCCGCCAGTTCCCCATTTGAAGGTGGATCATCACCGCTCTTCATGTTGTTTATGTTCATTTAACCAGAGTATGCGAGCAATGCTCACACTAGTATTTGTGTTCATGCTATTTAATTTAACTAGTGTTTAGAATTTGCCTACTATCTCAATAAGTGATCATGGGCATGACAGCGTCCTGAGCCTTGTTGGGTTCTTCGTCCACGATTGCGCTCAAAAAGTGGCCCCATGAGGCATCCCTCGATGAAGGCAGCCACCTGTGATTCCGTGCCATGCTACGCCCGTTAGTTTGATAAAAATTGTTTGCCTTCTCAATCAGATCGCTCTCCCCCTTATCCTATATGGGCTTGAACTTGGCTTGCATTGTGCAACACTTCCTCCATGGTAGTGCCATCTTCGGTCATGGGGCTTTCCCCTAGTGGTGCCAGAGAGTCATCCTGTCATGGCTTGCCGCCACCGAGCCTGTCTATCCCACACAACCCTCTGGTTCTGAAGTGGGTGAATCCTTAGAAGAGCGTGAATCCTCAGATGACATAGACTACCATCAATTTTTAAAGGATTATGTGAGGTCCAAGTGGTTTTGTCATTGACCAAGCTGAACGCCGATATGCTACACGGTGAGCTAGACGCCACGCGCGACGCACTTTAAGCTCCCAAGAATCTATCCTCCTAGGTGCGAGATGAATTGGTGATCACCAAGGAGCAGGCCCAACACATGTTGAACCTTACTGTGATACTAAGCAAGCGGGTCGACACCCTGCAGCTGTCCATGCTAGCTGCCTATAACGCGGCCTTCCCCGTTGAAGAAGTGGATAATATATTCGCTACAGAGGAGCACCTCCGAGCCCTGCCGGCCTGCCTTTGAGCCATGGTGATCGAAGCCATTCGTCAAGGGGCTACCATGGCGCTGGTTGCTGCCCAGCTTCAGATTGGCACATCAGTGAACCTCGGAGTGGCGGAGCAGGGTTTTCTGCCACATTCGATGGACGATGACATCGCCTATCTGATCGAGAGTTTTGAGCAGCCACCAACGCCGTCTTACCGAAGGTGGACATGGATGAAATCCTGCAGCCAACCTTGGCCCTTGATCTATGGGACATATGAGTAGTATTAGTAGTCATGAATAAGTTTGATTTGTGGGACACTCTTGTAAATATATGTGAACTCTTATTTGCATGTTGGTATTAACTTTTGTTGAACTTTGTATCAGGACTTGTTTGGATGCATATCCACATCAATCCACGTGTTGGAGTGGAATGGAATGAAATTTAGTTTAACTCCACTCCAATCCACTTCAACACATGTGGATTGAGATGAATACATGGACATTCTTGTTTTGATGCATGTGTATCCACTTAAATCCACATGTGTTAGAGTGGAATGGAATGTAATTTAGTTTAATTCTACTCCAATCCACTTTAACACATGTGGATTGAGATGAATACATGCACATCCAAACAAAGCCTTAGGTGGGTTAAACTATGTTGAGCGTGGTGCGCTCAGGTTCTTTGGTCATTTTGTAGCTGGTTTGTAGCCCCTGTTGGTTGCTTTTCACTGCAGATTTCTTTCTAGTTGCCTTTGATCTGATCTATAATATGCTAAACATTCATGAGCACCTTTGATCTTTGTTGAAACCAACTCACGTTTTTGATAAAATTTATTGAACTTAAAAGAACCATGCAGCGAGGAGATTCATCTGAACAAGTCTAGAATATTATTTTTGCTTTTGCTTTTCTGTTGTTTTATTTTAATTTTATTTGTTTCCTTTAGGGATTCAATGAAAGTACTCATACGGAATAGGTTTTCCTGTATAATGTGAGATGTGTCCAGCCCGGTCTGATTTATAATGGTCAGACTTTCTTGTGTGCACAGTAATTTTGAATAGCTATGTGGCTCCTTAAAGGAAACAAATTTAAAGGTACATGTGACAACCATTACAATTTCAGCACTAGGAGCAAGTCTCGCACTTATAATGTGTTAAGCGTGGTGTAGCTCAGGTCATTTGGTTTCTGTTTGTTTTTTTGTTGCCTTGGTGCCTTTGTCAATCTTTATTGAACTTGTAAGAACCTTGCATCGATGAGCAAGTCTCACCTCAGTGTAATGTAGAGCAGATGAGCCATTGGTGTTGAAATGTTATTGCACACGTAAGAAAGTTTGACCGCAAGTCTCCTCAGGCTAATGCAGAGTAGAGGAGTCATTAGTGTTAAAATGTTATTGCACACGTAAGAAAGTTCGACCTCTGTACATTTAAATGCGTCTGACAGTATCCTCCGTAGTTTTCCTTGTTTTCCTATGATGCTTGTTACTGTGTCGTTTACAATTTTAAGTTTGGCTAACTTAATAGTAGCATAGCCTAGTAGTACAACATGGTAGGTGCACTGTAGTGCTTTTAAATTGTCATTTTTGTGTATTTTGAAGTGCCCTCATCAACATACCCCATGTACCAATGACATTAGAAATCAATATAAGTATTCTACTATAGCTAAATTAACAGATAAAACGGCGATAGGAGCTATAACACCACCATAACATATGTGCGCACCAAAACAATAATTTAATTTGTAAACAAAACAAAGATGGCACACTAGTTTAGCTGAAATAATAACAACATCTATCATTGAGGAAATTAATATATCCATAGACAAATAAACAATATTGGTCCATTTAAAATACATGACATAGAGATACATCAAATGTAGTTTTATTTACTGCTCTGCTAATGAATTCAAGAACAAGGGAACATAAGGAAGATAGAATGGTTTAACGCTACGTCTACCATACTGAAAGACACGGGCAGAGATGACATAAACTTTTATGCGGTCCATGTCATACGTGATAATTGTTTCATCCTCCCAGCAAAAAAATCAAATTTCATTATGAGGGAACTGTAATCACTATATACTCATCAACACAATCCATGTAACCAAATCTAATATTAATCCTTCTAAACATGATCCACGTGCTGGCCGTATGCTTTAATGTCTAATTATTAGTACCATAGTCTTCAAGGATCTAGATTGAAAGCTTAGAATTATTGGAACCAGCAACAATGCATACACACAAGTGATCCTGAGCTTGATGCATGGAGTGTTGAAGACCACTAGACCTATCAATTTTTCTCTATGTGTTTTCCTTTATATCCACAGCAAGTATAATACAGTACTACCCAGAGCACCCCATAATGTGCAGATAACCGTTAAGAAACACACCTGGTGATCTATAAAATGTCACATCAGTATGCTCGCCCCATTCAGATTTCTTATAGATCCATGCTGCAGTTCAGATGAGTAGATCTCCCCACACTATGCCAGCAGGTATTTGTAGGGCTGGCTCATGTGCATTTGTAGCCGTGGTTTTACTAGCCGCCCCTAAGCAACCGCGGCTACAAATGCCCGGTTTGTAGGGACGGTTGGCCAGCCGTCCCTATAAATCGGTTTGTAGAGATGTAAATTTTGTGACCAATGTCACTATCATTTTGTCGGATGAAAAAATAACCAAAATAAAAGTTGTAGATCTTGATGAGTTTTAAAACTTTATTTTCATGATATTTTCAGCTGAAATCATTTAATATTTTAAAATGACGTTTGAAGTTACCATTTTTTAAAATTCAAAATTTAAATAGATAAAATACAGTCACATGAAAAGATAGACAAAATAATAGCTATAAGAACACGATAAATTGATAAAGCATGATTTTAGAAAATTATTGAAAAAATCATCAAATTTGAAGTTAGTACGAAGGAGAAAGACTAGTTACATGTTTTGTCCACAGATTAAAAAGAGAAATCAGTGTTCTTCAATAATTTTAAAATTAAATTTTAAATAGCATTTTGAAGTAGTAAAAGATTTCAAATGAAAAAGTTATGAACAACAAAGTTTCATAACTTTACGAGATCTACAACTTTTATTTTGATAATTTCTCCATCCGAAGTCATTTGAAAAAATTTGAATTTTAGTGCTTAGCTTTTACTATTCGGCGTCTATTTATATGGGCGGCTCAAGCCCCTACAAATTTGATTTATAGGGGTGGTTGGATACTGAGCCGCCCCTACAAATCAAGCCATTTGTAGGGGCGGCTGATAACACCAGTAGCCCCTACAAATAAATTTGTAGGGGTGGCTCGTTTAGGCACCATTTATAGGGACGGCTTAATATAGAGCTACCCCTAAAAAAAGGAGGCATTGTTATAAATCCTTTTTATAGTAGTGACACCTGTACATACAACGGCGACATCCATATATTCAATTACATGAAAGTGCGAGGAGGATGTCGGATTGAACTCAAAGCGAGCCTCACCAACAGAATGGCCAACATCATGGGTGCTAGCGCGGCAGTATATTGTTGATACTAGATACGTACACGAAATAATCAAAGAGAAATAATCCACAAGCGCACGGATATCGGTGAGCACTTCACCCGGGAGATAATTCTAGAGTATCGTTATTTATTTATCCGCTAGGAGAAAACGTGCAACTGACTAACCTAAGTCTATACTTAACCCCTGAGCTACAAACAAGATAATGAGCGATATAGAGAGAATTACTCAACAATCTTCCTCCAACCTATGGCAAGCTTTGCGACTATTGCTCTATGGGGGCACCTAAGGAAAAGAGACACCACAGAGGATGCTTCCCCGCACTTTGGGACCTACCTTACCTACTGACGGGAAGTGGGCTGCAAAGATAACAAAGGGACTGTCATCTCCCTCGCTACTACCACGGTTCTGGCCAGATAGGGAGCATCTACGAGTGAACCTAGCCCAAGCACCATGCTTATGCTATGAACGATTACTCTATTCGAGATGTCTACCGCGGTAACGAATAAAGTAAACTCGTAAACCAAAGAGCAATAATAACAATGAACTTACTAGTATTAGAAGTTGAATTGCCGAATGATCCTAGAACCAAGCCTCGGGCGAGGAGACTTGATCCCGCAGGTACAAGTGGAGAGGAGACACCGACAGGCCGGGCTTCCTCCAACTCTACCTCCACCCTATACTCTCTCTATCTATCTTGAATGCTAGGCTCTACGGAGGAGATCCATACAAGGGACCTCTCTCACCTGATCCTCTTTGGAAATAATGATTTAGGGTTTCAAGGGATGTCTCCTCCAGGGGCCAGGGGCCCTCCTTATATAGCCCATTAGGATGCACCACAGCCGTCGGATCAAACCGACCTAAATAAATGTATTTTTATTCATCCTCAAAGGCGGTGGAACAGGGATCCGCGAGACTTGTTCTGATTGGTCCAGGTCATGAGGCCGCCGCCCCAGGGGTACGGGCGGCCACCCTTCCACCGAGCCGGTTCGGGCTCCCGTTTGGTCCAGAGCCTTCTCGAACCTTCCTGATTACAGAAAATTGATCGGATCCCGATTATCTCTATGTAAACCTGCCATGTGGGCCTTTCTTGGTTCTTTTTAGCTAACACCCTGCAGAAATAGACATTCACCAAAACTTGTGGAATTCTATTAGTATAACCCCTATTTCTAGATGGTGATCTTGTTTTAGTCCTTTCTCATGTTTAGTTGACAGTTAAAAATAGGAGTTATCTACCGTCAACATATATTAAACTTCTGGGTCATTGAATTGCAGACGACATAGCAATATCCATTAACCCTAAGGCACCAGCATAGGATGAGGCTGGTGCAGCAATCTGAGACAGCTACATTGTCAATGTTGAAGAGCAGGAATTCTAAGGAGGGGGCGTACACCAGGGATGCTGATGAAGTGTCAATTGCTGTCCTCACTGTCATAGAAGAAGCCGACCACAGTCTGGGGCAGATTCTTATGGTTGTTGGAGTCCAAGATGAGGTTTATCTAGGAGCGATGGACACATTTGCAGCAGAACAAGGAGCGGATGGGAAGACGACAGAGGATCTCGAAAACAACATCATCCGTGAGGTTGCCCAATATGTTCCTCTTGTTGGGGGCCTCCTCCATTTTGTTAATGTGCAGTACGATGAGAGCTTCCTCAATAATGAGATCACTAAAGAGAAAAATAATCCAACAAAGATTCATCAGTGAAGTCCACAACTCATACCAAAGTGCAACTTTAACAACCATTAACAATTTTCATGGTACGACCACATCTAAATTTAGAGTAGCACCACATAGATATATATAAACTAGAGTAGCAGTTAATGGAGCTGTAACCATTATAATTCTAGCTAAATCAAGTCTAACCATCACACTTACAACCAGTACATGAGCTCAGAGCTTCTTCCATAGGAGACAAACAAGGATTAAGAGGACTACAATTATAACAGTTTTGAAGAACAAAGAGGGTGGAACAACTGTTGAGTTTTGAAGATTGAAGTCATCATCATGAGCTAAGGCTAGATTTGAGTTGGTTCTTGACTTGAAGGCAACAATTCCTTCTTCATAGGAGTTGCACTTTTTATAACAAGCACCATGAAACCTATGAACTTGTCTATGGCAGTCAGGCCAGTTGTAGTAAACTCCTAGCTCATGGCCATTGAACACAACATAGCAGGGATGACTCATCTCAAATCTGCACAACCTGAACTGGTTGCCTCAGTTTTCATAAATAGAATATCAGTGAACAAGTGGTAGTGATCATCATTGGCATCAGTAGCAACATGTGTAGCTTAGACATTAGTGGCCTCAGTCATGTGAATGATGGACACAAAGCATTGATTTGCTTTTGATGCCTTCATCTTGTTTGGAACCAAATGGATAACTTGGTTATCAACAAGGAGAAGACATAGAAAGCACACATATGAGCTACATCCTAATACATCCAACAACCATGTATGGCACAGAAATGTGGCCTCAGATATATTACAAGTTTAAAATACCATAAGGACTCACTGGTGGTACTGGAGCATACGAAACAAAAATGTAGAATCAAGCAAGCACTGTACAGAAAAAATAGTTTAAGGGCCTATTTGTTTGCCTTGATAGACCTACAAGTGACACGCACTGGCGGAAAACCAACCAGTGCCACCTCCTAGTTCTTTTCATCATCATTGGCCTAACTAGATCTGCAACGCTACGATGTTTCTTGTATACCTCATGTTCAAGTAAGGACCAAAACAGTGAAACGAATAGGAAAAGGTGAGAAAGGAGACTTGCGGATCGGATTTGTCGCCTCTGCCGTGGCACACGACGGACATGGACGCCAATGCCACCGCGCTCCACTAGGAAGACCTACTGCCTAGCCTCCAAAAGGACACATGAGCCACCACAGCACACTGGGGATCCTCTATTGCTGTCGTCGCTGCCGCCGCAAGCCCAACGGGCACAGATTTGTTTGCACTTGCAGGGGAACATTTCCACCCGATGACTTATAAGTCAACCTGTTCACACAGAGAACATATACTATTCCAAAGACATGTCAACACAACCAGGCGTCTAGCGCAATGGTGAAGACGGTCTATTCCTTGCTCTAGGTCCCGGGTTCGAGCCCTAGGTCTCATGTTTTTTAAGTTTGAATTTATTAAACCCCTGTGGCAACAAGTAACACGCAAGTTGTTAGGTCCACAGATTGGATGGAGATGAAGAAAGGTCCTACAAGTACACGTGACATGTAAGTCGTCGGGTCCCAAAGGTCGGATGGTACCACAGGTACATCTGACACGCAAAGCGTCAGGTCCCACAAGTCGGATGAATATGGAGAACGGTTCCACAGGTACATGTGACACGTAAGCCGTCGGGTCCCACTGGTCGGATGAAGAAGGGTCTGTAGGTACACGTCGGATGGAGAAAGGACCGAGCGAAGACTTTTATGACGAATTGCAAGCATCACGGATGAGTAACTGTAGGTCCCACAACCACACGTCTGATGGAGAAAGGACAGTGTGGAGATTTATGATGAAGTGTCGTTCGTTACATATCAAAAACTTCATCACAGATGTGTAATTAGTTCAATGACGAAGCCCTGGTTGTCACAGTTCTAAAGAGGATCGTCACAGATGAGTCGCGCGAGTGATCTGTGACGAAACCCTGTGCTCTTCTATGACATTTCTTGTGACGATATCTGATTTCATCATAGATAGCGAGGATTGGAGGATTGTTATCACTGCTCTGTGACAAAACGTAAATATTTGTCATAAAAAGCGATGTTCTATGACGATTTTAGATTCGTCATTACGATTTTCATAATAGAAGTGGATATTTGTAACACCCTAAAAATTTGAAAAGAAGAAAAATAGGAAAAACATGATTTTTATATTTATTTTTGTGAAGCATGCAAAATTTAGAATAAGAATAATTTTTATAAATTTAAAATCAAATATAAGGGTAGAAACATGATTGAGCATTCATGCTGCTGCATTTGAAGTTTTGTATTGAGTGGTTTGATTTAAATTTAAATTTGATGTGAAAATCAGTTGAAAAAGGAATTTGAAAAAATTGGAAAAGGATTTCTTATTTTCTTTCTGCTCTTGGGCCGTTTCTCCCCGCAGCCCAGCGTGCGCGGCCCGCTCTTTCCTCTCTCCCGCGGCCTCCTTCTCCCCCTGGGCCGAGCCCAAGTCACGGCCCGACAGCCCGTCACCGCGCGCGCGCTCGCGTCCCGCAGCGGCCGCGTTCTTTCCGCCCTGAGCCGCTGACATGTGGGTCCCGCTTGTCAGTGTCTCTCCTCACCTTTCCTTCTTCTTCCTCCGGCGTTTTCCATCGACGAACGCCGCCTTCCCTCTCTTCCCCGATCCGAATCGATCTCCAAATCTTCCTCCTTTCCATAACCGGAGATGCCCACGGGCTATAAAACGAGACCCTCACCTCTCCGCCCTCATCCCGTCTTATCGGTAGCCGCTTTGGTGCTCGGGAGCTAGGTCACCGCGAGCACGAGCTCCACCGTCCGCCCCTCCAAGCCGCACGCGCTCCTTGCTTCATCCCCGGCCACGATTCTGCCCTAGGTGAGTTCGCGTTCGAGTTGTCTACCCGCAGGTGCTCTCCGTTCGCGTTTTCGTGCACCGTAGAGCGAGATAGGTTATTCCGGCCATGGCGCCGCCGCGGGAAGCTCACCATCGGCCGATTCCGACCGGAGCGCCGCCGGTTTCCTCCCTGATCCGATTTGGACCGTCCGATTTGAATCCAACGGATGTAAATAGAAGTTACCGGTTCGTTTGTAAAATTGTAAAAGAAACCCTGAAGTTTTTAAGTTCTTAACCCGCAGTCCTAAAACGTAAAGCTCAGAGTACGCTTTGATCGGTTGAAAACGTATTTCGTTTCGGTAAATGAAAAATACGCTTTCTGATATTTACAGTTTTGCCACTGAGTTTGTTTTAGTCATAAATTATCCGTTTTAACTCCGATTTGATCCATTCAAATTGCGTTAGATTCGTATTTGCGAGCTCTACGTGATGATAGAACTGTACAGTAGGTTTGAGATAATTTATTTTCAAGTTTATATTAAAGTATTTATTTTTCTATAGGAAATCTTTGGAAATTCATAACTTTGTCGTTTTAGTTCCGATTTTCGTGATCTTCGCGTCTGTGTGATCCTAGCAAGTTGTAGATTCATTTTAAAGACTTTTTATTTTATTTTCTTACTGTTGGTGTATTGTTCTAATTATAGTCTTGTTTGTCTATGCATGATTGCCTCTGGATGTGTGTTATTGATAATGGTTGATCAAGTATAGACGGTGAGAAATTCGTTGGAGATCAAGAGCTTTACTACGAGCAAGATCTTCAGGACCAGTTCGAGCAAGGCAAGTATAGCATGGGATTATCCTTGTTGTCCTATTCACCTTATGCAAATAATATCATTATGCATTTATTCCTTGTTAAGGATGACTTAGCGATTGATCCTTTATCTTGGTACCTATTAAATTGCATTGAGTATTTTGGCTAGTGCTTAAACATGGACTATGATCATGTAATTTGACTAATGGAATATGCAATAAACATTAAAAGATGATTTTATTACTGTTTAAGGGTACTAGAGCATGGGGTTACTTTGGTGCTCTTGTTACTCTCCATAAGGACTCATCTATAAGCGACAATCCGGGATTTACAGTACAACTGTGGGGGCTATATGGCTCTGGCTTTAGTCATATAGAAGGACCTTTTCTAGCTTGTTAGAGGTATTCCTTTATGGCGTAAGAATGGCTTGACGAATCGGGTATAGTGCGGCCTCTGTCCTCATGTGTATAGGCTGCGTGTTATTGTGCCATCAGGAAGGGGGGCTCTACATCTGTTTGCCGAGTGAAATCTAATGACCCTAACTTGTTAGACGAACCTTCGAAAGACTTCATAGTGTTTACCCTGCCTGCTCACCTTGGTAGTGTTTTGGGAGTAATTAACCCGGGCATTCGGGTAACACGACTCACAGTGAAAGTGTACAACCTCTGCAGAGTGTAAAACTGTTATAACAGCCGTGCTCACGGTCACGAGTGGCCTTGGACCCTTATGGAATAGTTGAATAATTGTTTATGATTAAGTTTTTGCTATTCATTAATCATTTCACATGGATCATATGTTTAATGTTTATATTGAGACATTTTGATGCTATTGTTATGCTAAAATCATGCTAACTAAAAGCTACATGCTGATAAACCAATGAATATGCCTTTTTGAGCCTCATGAACCCCATGTTACACTTGTTGAGTACGAGATGTACTTACGCTTGTTTATTTCTTTTACTTGGATAAAAATCCCGGATGGGTAACAGATGGAGGTAATAGTGACTACTACGCCTACTTCCCTGAAGATTACTAGTCTTGCTGTCAACCAGTCAATGTACCTGTGACTGGAGCTACCACGAGAGATTTTTATTTATACTTCCGCTACGTTTGTGTTAAGACTATGTGTTTAAATATTCGTGATGTAATAACATTTGTGATGATACTTCTGTTATAATTTGTGAACTTATGTGTGATTGATCTCTGGGCGCACATAAGGGTATGCATTCCATTTGGTCGATAAATGGGTGTGACAAATTGGTATCAGAGCTCTTGTTGACTGTAGGACGCAAGCCTAGCTAGGAATGGTCGATTTAGTATCATCTTTACACTATTTTTATGCTCACTATCTTGCTCTTGTTATTTGATAAATTTTTATGCTTCTTATGTCATATTCTATTACGAAATGTTGCCTCTATTCTAACTTCATCTAAAAATTCTGTAGATGGCCCGTGACCGTAAGACTGCCCGCATTAGCTCTGGAGGATACTACCCACCTCGTGCCCTGCATGCAACTGAAGAGCCACAAGAGCCAGAACCTCAGGAACAGGAGCAGACTCCTGTAACACCAGTCCAAGCACCAGCACCTCCCCAGGAAGAGCCTGAGTCTGAAGAAGATCCAGAAATCGTCAAGATTGAAGATGATGAAGAGGAAGCTAATGGAGGAGTACAACCCCCGCCTCCATCATATGAAGCTCCTGAAGAAATGCCACCTGCTCAAATGGGGTGGACTGTGAGGATCTACCACAGGAATGGAGGAAATGCTGTCTCTCATCTTCGCCTGGTGGGGATGCTCACTGCTTACTTCGCTGATTGGCATCCAGCTGTGGAGTACGTCTGTTGGGAGTACACTCATCCACTGGAGGACACGTACTAGAAGGCAAGGGCAAGCATCTTTGCCCATAAGGAAGACAAGGGAGCATATCAGCTGGACAGGATGTTCTCTCACGTGGGACATCGAGCTACTATAGAGGATAGCATTGAAGATGCTGCGTTTGAAGCATGTATGGGTCTCCGCTATCTTCGCTTTAACCTTATGAAGCATGACATTCATCGCTTCTTTCCTCGTGCACACCCCGAACTTGGATGGGCTATGACAGATCCAGTGCAGCTAGAGCCACTACCTCGGGTGATGGTGAACTTTGTCTATGATATGATGGATAGGAAGCTGCAGTTAGAAGAGATGGTGAAGGCACAAGGGAAGACTATCAAGAGGTGCCAAGCAACCATTGATGAGCTCCGAGCAAACCAAGGCATGCCCAAGATTTATGAGACATTAGAGCATGAGCCACTTCCTTAGGAAGTAGGAGTCCTTTATGTAATAAGAACATTCTTAGTAACGTCAGTTGAGTCAGTCGAGTCTGTCGTGTGGTTTGAACCCTGGTGTGCTAGTTGCTTTATTATTATGCTTATGTGTGAGTTGGATCTTTGTTTGAGTGTCGGGACTTGTAGGCATGTCTACAAGTTCCATTCTTAAGAATAATAAGTTTAATAGTCAAGGAATAATAGTTGGGGTTTGATATTATCACGTTTCTGTCCTTGCTGTTTTCTGGAGCAGTCTTCAATGTTTCGGATATAGTTTAAAAACGGTTCGTGCAACATTTATGAAATTTTTATGAGAGAAACTAGACTCAAGCATCTTTCAAATGCCACTGGAATCACCTTTTTATCTGATCTGGTTCGAGAGATATAATTTGTACAAGTTAAAGTTTCTGCACAGTCTGGAATCTGGAACAGTTTCTGTTACGCCTTCTTTTTCATAGATATAACGACAGAATCTGATCTTGAGGTCTGAATAGAAATTGTGAATAATTTCATAAGCTTTCCAACCATATAAGGCACGCCTCTTTTGGATTGCTGTAACTCGAGATATGATTGAAATACTGAACTGTCAACATTGCTACTCGTCCAGAAAATTTTCAGATCTCCTTCTTAATCTTATAAGTGGTTGAAATCATGGAATTCTTAAAGTTTGCATGTTTATGGGTGGCAGATGGCCGGAAGAGGAAGAGGCAGAGGTCGTGGAAACATTCCCCCAAATCCACCACCACCACCACCACCAACTATTGAGCAACTGTTGGCGGTACAGACGCAGTTGATGCAGCAACTAGTGCAAAATCAGCAAAATCAGCCAGTTGCTGGGGCTCAACCACGTGATAAGCGTGGTGAGTTTTTGAAGGGTCGTCCCCCAGTGTTCACACATGCTGCTGATCCTTTGGAGGCCGATGATTGGCTTCGTGCAGTGGAGAAACAACTCACTATTGCCCAATGTGATGACCGACAGAAGGTGTTGTTTGCTTCTGGGCAACTTCAGGGAGAAGCTCAGGATTGGTGGGAGTCATATGAGTATGGTCGTCCTGCCAATGCTCCTGCAGTCACCTGGCAGGAGTTTAGGGAGAACTTCAGGGCTTACCATATACCTGAAGGAATGATAGAGTTGAAGGCGGAGGAATTCAGGAACCTGACCCAAGGGTCAATGACTGTAGCTGAGTACCGTGACAAGTTTGCTCAATTGTCACGATATGCTCCTCATGAGGTGGCCAATGACAATGATAAGCAGCGCCGCTTTTTGAAGGGATTATATGATGGACTACAGTTGCAGTTGATGTCCAATACCTACCCTAATTTTCAGACGCTTGTAAACCGCGCTATCGTGGTGGATAGCAAGCGCAAGGAAATGGATGCAAAGAGGAAGAGGTTACAGGGACAAGTCTCTAATAGCAACACCCGTCTGCGTACTGGTTTTCAACAGAATACTCAGCAGAGGCCTCTCTCTGGACAGTGGAATCGTGGTCAGGCCCCATTCCGTGGACAGTTTCCGCAACGTCCCCCATTCCAGCCACAGAATAGCAACCAACGTCCACCGCAGCAGAATGGAAATCAAGCACAGCGTCAGGGTCCTTCCAATAACACTCCTATGAAGACTAGTGCTCCCAATACCCCCAACAAGTGTTTCCAATGTGGAAAAGAAGGTCACATGTCTTACAATTGCCCGGAGAAGCTTAACCAGCAGACTCCCCAGAGACAGAGCAGCCACTAGAAGACCGCACCTAACTCAGGAAGGGTGAATCACTTGTCCCAGGAAACTGCAGTGGAGGAGCCAGAAGTTATGCTTGGTACGTTCGATGCTCACTCTACTCCCGCCACTGTACTTTTTGATTCTGGAGCATCACATTCTTTCATATCGCAATCATTTGTTAGAATACATAGAATCCATTTATGTGCCATGAAGAATCCTATCTTAGTAAACTCACCTGGTGGAAGCATGCCAGCATCTTATCGCTGTCTTCCGATTAGTCTCAACTTAAGGGGGGTAGAGTTTACAGTTAGCCCTATAGTATTGAGAACAGCTGGGATTGATCTTATATTGGGAATGGATTGGATGATGCAACAACAAGCAGAGATTCAGTGTAAGGATAAATCAGTTGTACTGACAACACCAAAGGGTGATAGAATCAGGGTTGAAGTAAAAGTGCAAAAACAAGAGACTGCTACAGTGAACCAGCTCAATGATGGTGCCAACCAGGAAGATCCAGTTGTGGAGGAGTTTCCAGATGTGTTTCCAGAGGAATTGCCAGGTATGCCACCAGACCGTGACATTGAATTTATTATTGAATTATTACCTGGAACTGCACCTATAGCTAAGCGTCCATATAGAATGGGAGTAAATGAATTAGAAGAACTTAAGAAACAAATTAAGGAGTTGCAGGATAAGGGTTTTATTCGTCCTAGTTCTTCACCATGGGGGGCACCAGTGATTTTTGTGGATAAGAAAGATGGAACTCAGAGGATGTGTGTAGATTATCGGACTCTTAATGAGGTTACTGTTAAGAACAAGTACCCATTGCCTAGGATTGATGACCTGTTTGATCAGTTGAGAGGAGCTTGTGTATTTTCCAAGATTGATCTTCGTTCTGGGTATCATCAGTTGAAGATTCGTGCTAGTGATATACCAAAGACAGCTTTTACTACTCGGTATGGGTTGTATGAGTATACGGTGATGTCTTTTGGTTTGACTAATGCCCCTGCATACTTCATGTACTTAATGAATAAGGTGTTCATGGAATATCTGGATAAGTTTGTAGTGGTATTTATCGATGATATTCTAGTATTTTCCAAGACTGAGGAAGAACATGCGGAACATTTGAGGTTGGTCTTGCAGAAGCTCAGAGAACACCAACTATATGCAAAGAGGAGTAAATGTGAGTTTTGGTTGAAGGAAGTTTCTTTTCTGGGTCATATTGTCTCTAATGGAGGAATATCAGTAGATCCTGGTAAGGTGAAAGATGTATTGAATTGGAAACCACCCATCAATGTGAGTGAGATCCGTAGCTTCTTGGGATTAGCTGGTTATTATAGAAGATTTATAGAGGGATTTTCAAAGCTTGCAAAACCAATGACTGCATTATTGGAGAAGAATGCCAAGTTTGTGTGGTCCGAGAAGTGTCAGGCTAATTTTGAGGAACTAAAGAAGAGATTGACGACTGCACCCGTCTTAGTTTTGCCAGATCTGAGTAAACCTTTCTCTATCTATTGTGATGCATCTCGATTGGGTTTGGGATGTGTACTGATGCAAGAAGGTAGAGTTGTGGCATATGCATCAAGGCAGTTGAGGAAGCATGAGTTAAATTACCCTACTCATGATTTGGAATTAGCTGCAGTAGTTCATGCATTAAAGATATGGAGACATTATTTGATTGGACACAAGAGTGATATATACACTGATCACAAGAGTTTAAGGTATATCTTCACTCAAACGGATCTGAACTTGAGGCAGCGTAGATGGTTGGAGTTGATAAAAGACTATGATCTAGAGGTGCATTATCATCCAGGAAAGGCCAACGTTGTTGCTGATGCTCTTAGTAGGAAAAGTTATGCAAATGAAATACAAGTAATGCTTATGCCAAAGGAATTATGTACCGAGTGCAAGTATTTGAACTTAGGATTTACTACCAATGCAGTGGAATTAGTATTAGAGCCTACTCTAGAGCAAGAGATCCGTAAAGGTCAGCAGAAGGATGAAAAGTTGAGGGAGATAGCTGAAAACATAGCGAAAGGTAAATCTCCAGGGTTCCGTAAGGATGATAATGGTACGCTATGGTTTGGAAAAAGGCTGTGTGTGCCTGAAGATAAGGATATCAGAATGGTAATTCTGCGTGAAGCTCATGAGTCAGCTTATTCCATACATCCGGGGAGTACTAAGATGTATTTGGATCTGAAAGAGAAATATTGGTGGTACGGTTTAAAGAGAGATGTTACTGAGTATGTTGCTTTGTGTGACACTTGTCAAAGGGTGAAAGCGGAACATCAGAGACCTGCAGGATTGTTACAGCCTATGCAGATACCCGAGTGGAAATGGGAAGAGGTTGGTATGGATTTTATAGTTGGGTTGCCACGGACTCAAAGAGGATATGATTCAATTTGGGTGATAGTGGATCGTCTGACTAAGGTTGCTCATTTTCTGCCTGTGAAGACTACATATAGCAGTGCGAAGTTGGCAGAGTTGTATATGGAAAGAATAGTGAGTCTACATGGAGTACCTAAGAAGATTGTGTCTGATCGAGGTACTCAGTTTACATCTCATTATTGGCAAAAGATACATGAATCATTGGGAACCAAATTAAATTTTAGTACAGCTTATCATCCTCAGACAGATGGTCAAACAGAGAGAATTAATCAGATATTGGAAGATATGTTGAGAGCTTGTGCTTTACAATATGGAACTAGCTGGGATAAGAGTTTGCCTTACGCAGAGTTCTCTTATAACAACAGTTATCAGAAGAGTCTTCAAATGGCACCGTTTGAGGCTCTGTATGGACGAAAGTGTAGAACCCCGTTGTTCTGGAATCAGACAGGGGAGAGTCAAGTGTATGGGCCTGATGTATTAAAGGATGCTGAAAAGAAAGTGAGAATGATTAGAGATAATCTAAAAATAGCACAGTCCAGACAGAAAAGCTATGCTGATACTCGCAGAAGGGAGTTGACTTTTGAGGTAGGGGATTATGTATATTTGAAAGTATCGCCAATGAGGAGTGTGAAGAGGTTCAACATGAAGGGTAAATTGGCACCAAGATATATTGGACCTTTCAAGATTATAGAGAGACGTGGTGAAGTGGCATATCAGTTGGAATTACCTGAAAGTTTGGCAGGTGTACATGATGTGTTCCATGTGTCTCAATTGAAGAAATGTTTACGAGTACCAGAGGAGCAGATTCCATTAGAGGAACTCACTGTTAAGGAGGATCTTACATATGAAGAGTTTCCGGTTAAAATTTTAGAGACTGCGGACAGAGTCACAAGAAGTAGAACAATCAAAATGTGTAAAGTACAATGGAATCGGTACACAGCAGAAGAGGCTACTTGGGAACGAGAAGAGGATCTGAGAAAAACCTACCCGCAACTGTTTGAGTAAGCATCGGTCGAATCTCGGGACGAGATTCATCTTAAGGGGGTAGAATTGTAACACCCTAAAAATTTGAAAAGAAGAAAAATAGGAAAAACATGATTTTTATATTTATTTTTGTGAAGCATGCAAAATTTAGAATAAGAATAATTTTTATAAATTTAAATCAAATATAAGGGTAGAAACATGATTGAGCATTCATGCTGCTGCATTTGAAGTTTTGTATTGAGTGGTTTGATTTAAATTTAAATTTGATGTGAAAATCAGTTGAAAAAGGAATTTGAAAAAATTGGAAAAGGATTTCTTATTTTCTTTCTGCTCTTGGGCCGTTTCTCCCCGCAGCCCAGCGTGCGCGGCCCGCTCTTTCCTCTCTCCCGCGGCCTCCTTCTCCCCCTGGGCCGAGCCCAAGTCACGGCCCGACAGCCCGTCACCGCGCGCGCGCTCGCGTCCCGCAGCGGCCGCGTTCTTTCCGCCCTGAGCCGCTGACATGTGGGTCCCGCTTGTCAGTGTCTCTCCTCACCTTTCCTTCTTCTTCCTCCGGCGTTTTCCATCGACGAACGCCGCCTTCCCTCTCTTCCCCGATCCGAATCGATCTCCAAATCTTCCTCCTTTCCATAACCGGAGATGCCCACGGGCTATAAAACGAGACCCTCACCTCTCCGCCCTCATCCCGTCTTATCGGTAGCCGCTTTGGTGCTCGGGAGCTAGGTCACCGCGAGCACGAGCTCCACCGTCCGCCCCTCCAAGCCGCACGCGCTCCTTGCTTCATCCCCGGCCACGATTCTGCCCTAGGTGAGTTCGCGTTCGAGTTGTCTACCCGCAGGTGCTCTCCGTTCGCGTTTTCGTGCACCGTAGAGCGAGATAGGTTATTCCGGCCATGGCGCCGCCGCGGGAAGCTCACCGTCGGCCGATTCCGACCGGAGCGCCGCCGGTTTCCTCCCTGATCCGATTTGGACCGTCCGATTTGAATCCAACGGATGTAAATAGAAGTTACCGGTTCGTTTGTAAAATTGTAAAAGAAACCCTGAAGTTTTTAAGTTCTTAACCCGCAGTCCTAAAACGTAAAGCTCAGAGTACGCTTTGATCGGTTGAAAACGTATTTCGTTTCGGTAAATGAAAAATACGCTTTCTGATATTTACAGTTTTGCCACTGAGTTTGTTTTAGTCATAAATTATCCGTTTTAACTCCGATTTGATCCATTCAAATTGCGTTAGATTCGTATTTGCGAGCTCTACGTGATGATAGAACTGTACAGTAGGTTTGAGATAATTTATTTTCAAGTTTATATTAAAGTATTTATTTTTCTATAGGAAATCTTTGGAAATTCATAACTTTGTCGTTTTAGTTCCGATTTTCGTGATCTTCGCGTCTGTGTGATCCTAGCAAGTTGTAGATTCATTTTAAAGACTTTTTATTTTATTTTCTTACTGTTGGTGTATTGTTCTAATTATAGTCTTGTTTGTCTATGCATGATTGCCTCTGGATGTGTGTTATTGATAATGGTTGATCAAGTATAGACGGTGAGAAATTCGTTGGAGATCAAGAGCTTTACTACGAGCAAGATCTTCAGGACCAGTTCGAGCAAGGCAAGTATAGCATGGGATTATCCTTGTTGTCCTATTCACCTTATGCAAATAATATCATTATGCATTTATTCCTTGTTAAGGATGACTTAGCGATTGATCCTTTACCTTGGTACCTATTAAATTGCATTGAGTATTTTGGCTAGTGCTTAAACATGGACTATGATCATGTAATTTGACTAATGGAATATGCAATAAACATTAAAAGATGATTTTATTACTGTTTAAGGGTACTAGAGCATGGGGTTACTTTGGTGCTCTTGTTACTCTCCATAAGGACTCATCTATAAGCGACAATCCGGGATTTACAGTACAACTGTGGGGGCTATATGGCTCTGGCTTTAGTCATATAGAAGGACCTTTTCTAGCTTGTTAGAGGTATTCCTTTATGGCGTAAGAATGGCTTGACGAATCGGGTATAGTGCGGCCTCTGTCCTCATGTGTATAGGCTGCGTGTTATTGTGCCATCAGGAAGGGGGGCTCTACATCTGTTTGCCGAGTGAAATCTAATGACCCTAACTTGTTAGACGAACCTTCGAAAGACTTCATAGTGTTTACCCTGCCTGCTCACCTTGGTAGTGTTTTGGGAGTAATTAACCCGGGCATTTGGGTAACACGACTCACAGTGAAAGTGTACAACCTCTGCAGAGTGTAAAACTGTTATAACAGCCGTGCTCACGGTCACGAGTGGCCTTGGACCCTTATGGAATAGTTGAATAATTGTTTATGATTAAGTTTTTGCTATTCATTAATCATTTCACATGGATCATATGTTTAATGTTTATATTGAGACATTTTGATGCTATTGTTATGCTAAAATCATGCTAACTAAAAGCTACATGCTGATAAACCAATGAATATGCCTTTTTGAGCCTCATGAACCCCATGTTACACTTGTTGAGTACGAGATGTACTTACGCTTGTTTATTTCTTTTACTTGGATAAAAATCCCGGATGGGTAACAGATGGAGGTAATAGTGACTACTACGCCTACTTCCCTGAAGATTACTAGTCTTGCTGTCAACCAGTCAATGTACCTGTGACTGGAGCTACCACGAGAGATTTTTATTTATACTTCCGCTACGTTTGTGTTAAGACTATGTGTTTAAATATTCGTGATGTAATAACATTTGTGATGATACTTCTGTTATAATTTGTGAACTTATGTGTGATTGATCTCTGGGCGCACATAAGGGTATGCATTCCATTTGGTCGATAAATGGGTGTGACAATATTTCTAGTAGTGATATAAATATTGCATTGTTTTGTTTGAACTAATTTGTGCTAATATGATCATGTAAAGTTTTCACTATTAATGTTTTTTCTTACATATCTACAACATACCCCTGCATCTAAGTCTTTGATAATGTCATCAACAATGGATTTGCTTTGTTGACTTGTCTTTAGGGTTTGCTCCTTGTTTTCAACTTCTTATGACCCTGGCAAGAGGTACGGTAAAGTTCTAGAACTTGCTAGATGTGGTTACCACTACTATGGTGGCTCCTTACCATTCTACGATAAAGTAATGGGGTGATATTCATGACAATGTAGATATCTTCCTTGACAAAATGTTACGGCCCTCGGTTTCTCGTGAAATTGAATATTCATGTGAAATTCCTATGTAACTCGTGCGCTCCAAATGGGCTCTAAGGTTCTTGCTTCTCTACTCATAGGACACCACCAAGCAGAGCACTATGTTGGGCCCAACGACCAAATGATGTGTATTGTAAGCAAATGATGGGCACGTTTCTTGCTAGGTTGGAGCACATGAAAATGTTTTCTTTAGATGAAGAAATGGTTTTATTTCGACCTTTGTATGAGTTTGTGCACAACCATTTATTATTATTATGGTCAACCACTAGCTATAATGATAATCATCTTGGTGGAAGTGCATGGGATAGCCATCAAGTGCAATGAAATTGTTGTTTCTTAATGTTTTTGTGTCATGACTCTCCCACTCTCCCCCTTCTATAATCCAAGGAGAGGAGAGGGGCATGAAGAAGATGAAAGGGGAAGTAGGGAGAAGGGAAATGAAAGACATGCTAGTGAAAATGAAGCCCTTCCTTAACCCCATCATCCTCCATCATAGGTGAGCTTAAACATACATATTTTACATTTCTAAAGCCCTTCCTTAACATCTATATCACACTAACTAGATGACACATACATATTTTACATTTCTAGCAATCGAATACAAGTAGCTAACATTTGCAAAAAAAGAATACAAGTAGCTAAAGCATTGTCATGCATCGACAGACTATCATAAAGCTATGAAATTAATTGTTTGTTTGGTTCGTTTGAACAGACAGTTGTATAGTGTTATGTCTAGGTGCATAGCAAATATTATGTATGTAACAAGAAACAATAACTTACAACTTGGAATGAAGGGAGTATAGTTTTCTTCTATTACCTCGTAGAAGTAATAGGTTATCATGACCATCCAGATCTAAATGAATGGACGGTCCACAATTAATTCCAAATAGTGTAGCAAAGCCCATAGTCTGACTCTTAGAATCTAGAGTAGTTGGCTGCTCTGCACAATATCTGTCTCTGTCTACTGGGAAATGTTCAGTTTTTAGTATGTGTGCAACTGTGCACACCTAGTGGATCACAATGCACAAGGCACCTCAGTTTCAGTTTGACCATGCATATAGTTAGTCTTCAGAACGTGTTCGGAATAACCATTTCACAAGTGAAAATAAATGAGGCCAAATTGGTTTCAGGTTGATCACTCCCAAAACATAATTTCTTTGACAAATCATCTAAAGAGAATAAACGTCAGCATGTCATACGAAGTACGCACATTTAATGATCTATTTAAGTACATTTTATTTCTGAGCAAGTGCACCAAGATGAAGAACAACGTACTGGCATTCCACTAACCAGAAGGTACGGTCGACGCGGAGGAAGGAGCTGGTGGCGCTAGGAGTTTGTGGACGAGGGCAGCTCGGTCCTGGAGCCCCGCCCTGCCTCCTCATCGACGCAATCCGTGGGGAGGTGCAGCACGGCGTGGACCAAGACGAGCAGGAGCCCGACGGGCAGTGAGACGAGGACGTTTGCCGTGGCACCGATGATCACGAGCAACAAGAGCGTGAGTGCCAAATGCACGGGGAAGACCTTGGCACGCATGGTGAAGAAGCAGGGAGGACGATGGACAGGCGGAAGGGCGGCCATAATAGAAGGGACATTGAGAGGACGACGAGGAAGACGAGCTTGTAGTTGTCGGCGAAGTGCGCGAGGTTCGCGAGCGCGCGGTGGTAGGCGTCGGTGAAACCCCCCACCGGGACGGAGAGAGCGCTCGGGTCCGCGAGCTCGCGCCAGAGACGGCACCTGCTGGCAGCCGCCCTTGGGCGTCAGGGTGGACGAGGAGGAGGCGGAGATTGTTCCGTACTTGGACATGCCTGTCTGCTGGACTCTGGATCGGAGTTTGACCATGCATATAGTTAAATGCATCATTGGTCCATTAACTTTTACTCATGTTTTACTTAAGTCCATTAACTAAGAAATTGATTTTTTGGGTCTATAAACTTTTTAAGTGATGCATTTCTAGTCCATTACCCTTCGCTTCTCTTTTTAATCTGATGTGGCAGTACACGGTGGCGCTGATCTGTCTTCTGGAGGTAGTCTACAGTCAGCAAAATCCGGCTGCTCCGCAGGGGCTGGGGCAGTACCTGGCCACGCGTGAGCTCGCCAAGGCGCACTATATCCAGCCGCTCACCATCATGCAGCTTGACAGCCTACGGCGGTAGGCGATGAGCATCGTGGCGGCGAGGCTGAGCCGGGCCGAGCCGCCGCTGCGTCGGGAGGTCGTGGAGTACATGCTCCACGCAGACTGGCATGTCTGGACCATCAGGCGGAGCCAGGCCAAGTTCTTCCGCGTCACGGCACTCCTCTTAGGCGCGGCCAGCACCGTACCGTGCACGGCTGGCCTCTAGAACTACCGTCGTCGGCCGCTCCGGCCACCGCACATGGACGCGAGGCTCTCGTGCGCCGAGGCGACCCACCCCGACGAGCTCGACGAGGAGCTGGACATATTCCCGACGTTGAGTCCCAACGCCGTGGTGCGCCTGCCCTACGACCGGCTGCGGAGCGTGGATGAGAGGGAGAGCGCATCCGGGTCGTGTTGCTCGTCGCCGCCGCCGATTTGGGCCGTGTGGTTCGTCATTGGCCTGTACGTGCTCCGCCACCCGAGGTTCCGGGGCCGGATGCCGTCGGCTGCCAGCAACTTTTCCAAGAGGCTGCCGTCCCGATCTGACACTAATGATGTACTGCAGTTCATTGCCACTTTGCGATTGTGGGTGTGTTTAGTTTGCCAAAATTTTTGGCTTTGATTACTGTAGCACTTTCGTTTGTATTTGTCAATTAGTGTTTAATCATAGACTAATTAGGCTTAAAAGATTCGTCTCGTGGTTTTCTACCAAACTGTGTAATTAGTTTTTTTTCCGTCTACATTTAATGCTTCATGAATGTGTCTAAACATTCGATGTGACGGAAAATCTTGAAAAAATTTTGGAAACTAAACATGGCTGTATTGGTATTCAACAGCAGTACTGGAATTTCCCGAGGCAAGTTCCAAACATCGATCATATAAACCCAATTGCATTTGCATTTACAGAAACTCAACTAACAAGCTCATTTTTCAGCATACGAGCCGTTCCATAACTCAAACCGAGAATAGAATCCCGATTCTATGTACAATTGTTAATGCAATCACGATTCAGATCATCTTGGGCAGCATGAAGCGAAGGCAAAAATTGAACGCTGATCATATATAGATTCATATAGTCCAGCCTTGAGCCTCCAGGCCAAACCAAGACCAGGGCTCTGGTGGCCAACCTCAAGGAGGTGTAGTGGATGGGGCCATGGGGGAGGACTTCGGCCTTGGCGGTGAAGCACCTCGTCAGCGCCGATGCCGACGCCGTGGGAGCCGAGACCGTCCTTCGCGGTGAAACATGGGTAAAAGTTAATAGACCAACCAGTGGCGGAGCTCGCCCAAAAATTTAGGTGAGGGCAGAACATAGCTCTGGCTCTGCAGATCGTTCGGCTCCTAATGAGTTCGTCCAAGAAGCGCGCGGCAAGTCGAACAATGTGAGTCTCACCGATGCAGCAGCCACGACTATTGTTGTCCTTAGCTTTTGAGATGCAAATAACATTGTCATGCTAGCTCCCGTTCTGTCAGAACCATGAGGAGACTTGAGAGCTCAAGCACGAGAAGGCCACCTCGCAGAGCATCCGCACGCTGCTGCATCGGCGTCGCCATTCAGCCTACTCACTGCCTGGCGCGGCCATGGCACGACAACACACGCACTCGCAGCCTCATAGGATGCAGCTGTGGCTGCTGTTAGACACGCGGCTGTGGGCACTAGGCCTTTGCGTCTAAGGACCAGCCCTGGCATCGGATGCTAAGGGTTCGAGGGGCGGCGATGGTGGCGCAACGCGCAACAATGTCTGAGTGGACCGAGAGAGAGAGAATAGGCCTTTTTCTTGCTTCGTCTATTGGGCTAACTCATTGGCACACGACATAGCTTTCGTCTTTCTCGGTCCATCTTCTGTCAGCAGCTCAACACCGCCGCCGGGCTACCGCCGCAGCCACCGGTGAATGGGAAGAAGAGAGGGGTGGAGGGTCTCTGCTCCGGTGGTAGCTGGGGCAGCTGCCCCACCCTGCCATAGGGGGAGCTCCGCCTATGAGACCAACAGTACATTTAACTCTTTATATTGTTTTTTGATTGAGAGTCGTTCGCGGATTTTCTGGTGAGGTGTCTCGCGTCCTTTGGACCCGAACATAAAATTCTGTCGTTGGGCTTGGGCTGGGGATTTCATGGGGGTCGAATTGCAGACATGCACACCGGCCCGCTGGAGCTACTGCCACCATCTCCAACTCCAACGGAGCGCAAGTGCACCCCACACGGCCACACACCCAGCGAAGTTCACCAAGAGCCCAGGATGGCGCAAGCTTTCTTTTTTTATATATAGTAACAAAAGGTTTGTATTAAATCATAAATAGTTTACAAAGATCGACATGGATTGTATTCCTATTAAAAATGGTACAGCGTTACTTGCAGTTGGCATGTGAAGTGGTATGATTAATAGCCTAACATCAAACTGAACGAGGCGTGTTGATATCCGCCATTCTTGCTTGTCAGGCTAAGTGTAGGGATGAAAACGGATCGGATACGGACAGATATCACTGATATCGTATTTGTTTTCATATTTATGTCCGGATTCGGATTCGAATACGGATAGTATCAAAAATACCGGATAGGATACGATTGGATATCAACATCATAAATATGTGATTTAAATATTCGGATACGAATACGGTATCGGATGTTAAATATCCGGACTCGGATACGGACGGATTAAAACCCCTCTAAACGAATTCGGTCTCGAATACGGTCGGAAAATATCCGTACCGTTTTCATCCCTGCTAAGTATATTGGAGCAACTCCACCAGATTGACAAAACAATCCACTCTCCCTAAAAACTGACATATAGAAAAATGAGATGAAAAAACTGCTCTAGTAGATCACCTGTCTGAATCATCTTTTCTTATATTTTTTCTCAATCGCTTAAAAACTCCCCTCTCAATCCCTTAAATGGAGGGGATCCACCACTATTTTTTTCTCAATCCCATTTCTTCCTCCTCTAGTGACTGACTTTGTAGGCCCACAAGTGGAGAGCCCCACGTCGGGCACGCGAACGAGCGGGCCAATTGTACCATTGCCATGCGGGACAGGCGAGGGCACAAGCCGCCAGCTACGCCCCTTGCTCGTCACAAGAGAGAAGAGCAGGGAGAGAGACACACGGGAGAGACCGAGAGAGAAGATAAACTAAAATGAATCCCTTACAAGTGGGCCCTGCACATATGGGAGTTTAAGTGGATGTGGTTTTTTCTTCTGCTGAAGTAACCTTCCACTAAAATTAGAATTCCTGTTTTCTCAATCCCCTACAGCAACTTTTAATGGAAAAGGAGAAAGGTGATCTAGTGGAGCTGCTCTTACCTCTTGTTTGTAGTTTTTGCAATCTTCATTCATCACCACATGTGGTATAGTTGTATTGGTTCGTTGGAATTCATGCAGCACAGGCCGCAAGCTCCAATTAAATTTGACTAATGACTTGAATAGATTCTGTTCTATTTAAAAAATAAAGTTCAAAATTATGTTTCAAAAACTACTTTTAAAAAGAGTTCAACTTTCAAAAGTGTTTAAAAATGAATTTTAAATAGATCTCAGATTATGTTCTTTAATTGATTTAAATTCTCAACTAGTTTAAAGCATGTTTCAGAACAATGCTTAAATAATGTCTGAAACTTACGTTTGAAAAATATAACTCAAAGACAGTTTATTTGGCTTCCGAAATGGCTTACTTTAAAATTATTTCCAAATATAGTTTAATAAGTTTTTAAATAAGGCTTAAAGAGATTTCTAAAATATGTTTGGAAATTTTGAAAAAAGATAAAACCTTGTTCTATTTAGATAAAGTTTTGAGTTTTCAAAATTCAAAAAATTTACATAAGGTTGAAAATCAAATTTCAAAAACTCAAAAGATTAAACATGTCATAGGCTAAAATCTTCCTCAAAATCCAGCTAAAATTTTATTTGTTTGATATAATTTTCTTTCCATTTTAACCTTCTTGGGCCGAATCTAGCCAAACTCAGCACCATCCCATGCCTTTCTCCTCCTTGATGGGTTGGCGTCCCAGATTGTGGCTCCAACCAACCCATCTAGCTCATATCTCCATATACCAATGTTCCTCAAAAAAAAAAATCTCCATATGCCAATGAAAGATGGGGACCATGTGTCATCTCCTACAATACATCTAGCCACTCCTTCCAACTCTTTTTTGATTGGCCGAGCTTGAGCTCCCATCATCGCACCTCGGTTTCTTCCTATCGATTTATTGCACAAATCGCACGTTCAAGCCCTGCAATAACTCCCTCCTTCTATAAGACCCTAAATTGTAGGCTCAAAATGATTATAGTTATTCTCCGTATGGTCTAAAATATAAGGTATTGAAGCATTCAAAATTTACGTCAATTATAAGGAACTCCAAGGAACTAAGGTGTGTTAGGTTGAATCATTTTTTCGGTGTGACCCGATCACAGCGCTATAATCGGGTTACGTTAGTTCCTGTTTGTTAGACGTATGATGGAAACGATTGGTCGGGAATAGGTCCGATCCTTCGGCCATCCGTTTCTCGCCTGATGGTCGACGTTAATCGGTCCCACTCACTACCAGGAAAACAGCGATGCCCAACCAAACAGAAAAGGTACTAATGGATTACCTTTTTGTTCCCTTATGGGATCCATTCCATTCGCGTTACCCTTCCAGTGGTGGAACCAAACGTCACCTAAGGGCCTGTTTAGATCCATTAGTCCCTAGACTATGTTCCTATCATGTTTGGATAGAGGGACTAATAGCCATTGAACCTACTGTACAAAGACCAAAACACCCCTAAGGCGACGACGTAGACAGCGGCGAGCGCATTGAAGACTACGGCGTTGGCGAGCCCGGGATGCCATGAATAACCCTAGGCAGGTGGCAGCGAGCGGTGGCAGCTCGACGCCTTGGAGACGGAGACGGAGCTCAACATGGAGATGGAGGGATGAGATCTACGTGGTGACGGAGGCCTCCTTGCGCTGTCCGCCGCCGAAGCGGCCTCCTCACGCCGCCTGCCGCAAGAGCTTGAGATGGAGCGGGACACAGGGAGGGGACCCCGCGTGCATTAATGAGAGGAAGAGGGTGTCTCTTTCCTGGTTTAGTCCCCTTTAGTCACCCTCAAGGGGCTAATGGACTAATCTCTTTAGTCACCCTATTTGAATTTTTAGGGACTATAAGGGAACTAAAAGAGGGTGACTAAAGTTTAGTCACCTAGATCCAAACATGCCTAAGTCCTCAGTCTCATTTATGTCATCATTAATGTTTATCGTCAACCTTACTATCAAGCTAAAAATACGGTAAGCCCATGACTAAGGGAGCTCTACATGTGTTGTTTACGTTTCCTCGTAATTATATCTTGAAATTGATAGGATACCTTATATTTCAGAACAGTGTGAATATAATCTACTAAACTGAATAACTCCAGAACGAGTGAGTATAATCTACTAAACTGAATAACTGATCAGTCTGATCCTATAAATCTAGTATACATATATAAATACAATCAAAACTTCGAAAACTGAGCAACCGGAAACCTTCCTTTTAACAAAGAGTTCCAGACTAATGTACTTAATCTTACTGAACAGCAAGTAGTAACCACACTACCCCACTAAGAGAGACGAGAGTGTTGTCAAAGCATCAAGTGCTGGCCAATAAATACTATTCCAAAAGCTGCAGTCACTCATGATTTCATCACTTGGTGCTCCATAATAGAATCATATCTAAAGCTCCTTTTGGTCCGCAGTCTGCTAGACCTAACCAGTTATTTGACCACTCTGTCTAATCATATCTTCGATCCAAAGCAAGAACAGAAGCATGCAAGCTGCAAGGGCCAAACAGAAGAGTGTCAGACTTAGCCTTAAACTGTGTGTGGCGTAATCATGCATACCGGCCGATGGCTCGTTAAACAAGTGACTGGGTTGTGATTAGTCACTTTATTAGTGGGCGTATGGCCTATGGGCTTTTGGTTTGGGTCTTGATTACATGATTGCTTGGATATGTTTTACGATCACATTATACGGTCAGAAGCACTAAAGGAGGTGTGTACAAGAGCGAACACGTACAAGAGGCCGGCGTGGGGTGATTACGAGCCTGCAACCCCGGTCACGTGGTGAGCTACTGGACTATAGGCCTATATATACCCATCGGCTCAGCCGCTCAGCACAAACTGCTGAGAGAGAGAGAGAGCTGTGGCAATAGCAGAACACCAGGTGGACTGGGCTCATTAGCATTTACCAAGGGAGACAGCAAGGACTTTGAAGAATAAAAAGCAGTAGTTTTGTTTTTTTTTTCTTTAGAAAATTTTCAACAAACAAGACGACTAAACAATTTCTTCTACAAGAAAACAAATCAAACAAGTTATTCTACTACTACCAGAAAATGAAGAGCTGCGGTATGAATGCAAGCAAAAAGCATATCATATTAACTTGCAAAAAGTTATATAACCAAATTTTCACTGTTTTAGTTTACAATGAACTAAATAAATCTTGAAATTTTTTAAAAAATCATTAAATAGTTATTTATTTATTTATTTATTTATTTATTTTTATTCACAACCTAAAATAGAAATTTTGGAGTGCGACAAGTGACATTGACCTTCGAGAGAACTCTTCAATATGCATGCGCGAATGTGCACGGTTACGACATGCTAGTACCCCATGCTAACCTAAACATCTTCTGATCCTCCTGACCATCTTTGAGGACCCAAAGCTGTGGGACCGACCAATAGAGTTCGACCCGATCTTGGGTTTCAGCGAGATGGTGGACATGATGGGGTCTGTGGGTACGCTGATGACCTTGTTTGGCATGGGTGTCAAGAATTTGCCCTGGGCTTTGTGCACATCACCTTGATGCTTGCGCACATGCTCGACTTCATCTTCACCTTCCGCAACAGGGTCAGGTTAGCTATGCCATCGAGCTCAAGGTGCTCAGGCTGCGAGAGGAGGGGAGAAGATTTGAGAGATAGGATTAGGATGTATGCATGGATCTCCATATTTCTACGCGCTCCCCTCCCTCACACGTGCGTGGCTCAGGTGTCTGGAGATCCATGCTAGCATCGTCATGTAGGATGAATCAACAATTTGATAATTTAAAAACCTAAGTGGCACACCCAGATAAGTTTAAGGGCCATTAACACATTTACATATTTGGGTTGCGTCACGGATTGGCTCTGGAGCCATATTAACCAAAGTCCGAATCTATCAACCTATTTGGATTGTGGTGTGGAACGATGTCTCATCCGGCACTTCGTAACTAAGGCTGCAGTTCATTTTTTCTGGATTTAACTCATCAGCTGCAAAAACAGAAGCCACCTCGTCCGAAGCCATGATGATCTGGACGGTTTGATCCTGCAAACCAAACAGCTTGTTAACTCGGACACCAATATGGTCTCATGTCCCATCACATGACGACACATTGACTGGTAATGTGTATAAAAAGTATGTTGTCTTAATTAGAAGTAATATTATATTATAAATATTCTCCACAATGAATATCCTAGTGCCAATATCTAGTGTTATCAATGTAGAACAAATAAAAATTTAGGTATCAAATGTCAAAGCTAAAAAGTTTGTCTTAGGATAAGCGTAGACAAACATATATTATCTATAGCCTAACTGCATCCTTATAAATGGAGGGCCATATGAGTCCATTTCCTCAATCTATAGTTAATTTGTTCTAAAAAGTATACTAAGTCCTTATATTTATGGACGGAGGGGTATTTTTGTTTGGAGAAAGTGCGAACACAAGGTCGATATGTGTCCTTGTGGTTCGGTTGTGATGAGTGATGATTGTCAACATGACTTGCGTCTTGGGTTAAGTCGGTGAGCTAACTATGATGTGAGTTGGGTTATGCAACATATCTCTTGGCTTGTGGTGCGCAGGTGTGGAGCTCGGAGGTGGTAATCGATGGAGAGGTGAAGGTCAAGTAGGGACGTGCCGTGCTGATGGACTGGGAGCGGTGAAGGATGGATATAAGGCTTGGACTGAGGGACCAGGAGGCCGGGTGACCAGCCACGGTAGCTGACACTTGGGGACATCGACAAGGGATGAAACGATCGGAAATGATCGATAGGAGGCCAAATCACTTTTATTTTCACTTTTTTTTTCCTAAAAAACAAAAGCGATACGATATTGTCGGAAACGAATGCGACACTGATATTCTGGTAATTTCAAAAACGATAGTAGTCAATCTAAAAATACATCAATAATTATGGGAATCCATAAGAGTGATATCCTAAAGAACGATAAACACGATAAACTGTAGAACATGAGAAGAGCCATAAAACTCAACCTATCTCGTATGACAATAGTAATAAATAAAGGCACAATTGACAAGACAACAAGCTAAAATCATAGTTCACACCATCTTAGGTCTCAGACAAGCTAAACCCTAGATTCTGTTCGTGTTCGTGGTGAATGTCTACACAGTTAGGGTAGTGCAATACGTGATTGGCTGATTGCCATGTTGTTCCTATATGAATGAAATACTTGCCATAAAGTTAGGGAGAGACACCTTTACCATTCCTATCACTCGAGCCAAAAACTCAGTGGTAGAATCTCTCCCCCATCTTGACCTGCCTAGGGAAGTTATGTCGGTTTTATCCCTTGATTCTCCTGAGTCGTCCTTAGAAAAAGATACAAAACCCTTCATAGAAGAAGAGGACGACTTAGGAGAAACCATAGATCTTCCTCAAGAGGAAGCACTGGCATGACCTCAGGTTGAGCTAAAACCCCTACTTGCTGGCTTACGCTATGCTTTCCTAAATGGCGACAAATAAGCTCCTATAATCATCAGTGATAAGCTTTCTGATGAGAAGACATCCAAACTCATTGCCATCTTAAAGAAATGTAGGTTGGTCTTCGGGTATTATTTGCAAGATCTCAACAGGATTAGCCCAACTCTCTGTACCCAACGCATTCCGATTGACCCTTTGAGTACACCTTCTCAAGAGCCTCAGCGTAGGCTCAATAATGCGATGCAGGAAGTCATGAAGAAGGAAGTCCTCAAACTTCTTCATGCCGGGATAATTTATCCCATACCACATAGCGACTGGGTTAGTCCCGTTCAAGTGGTTCCAAAGAAAGGAGGCATGATGGTCGTTGAAAACAATAAAAATGAGTTAATTCCATAACGTACTATCACGGGGTGGAGAATGTGTATTGATTATGGGAAGCTCAGCAACAAAGAAAGACCACTTCCCACTACCTTTCATTGGTGAAATGTTCGAACGGTTGGCGAAGCATTTTTTCTTCTGTTTCCTCGATGGGTATTTGGGACGTCATCAGATTCCCATCCACCTTGATGATCAGAGCAAGACGACCGTTACATGCCCGTATGGAACATATGCATATCGCAGAATGTCGTTCGGGTTGTGTAACGCGCCCTCGTCATTCCAATAGTGCATGATGTCTATTTTCTCAGACATGATAGAAGAAATCATGAAGGTTTTTATGGATAATTTTTTAGTCTATGGCAAAACCTTTGACCACTGACTGGAGAATTTAGACAAAGTCTTCTAGAGATGCCAAGAGAAGGACCTGGTACTTAATTGGGAAAAGTGTCACTTCATGGTCCGTGAAGGCGTCATTCTTGGGCACCTTGTGTCCAAGTGGGGGATTGAGGTAGACAAGGCCAAAATCGAGGTCATTGAATAGCTACCGCCCCCATGAACGTAAAAGGAATCCGTAGCTCCCTAGGTCATGCAGGGTTCTATAGGTGGTTTATCAAAGATTTTTCACAAATCGCTAGACCCCTCACAAACCTTTTGGCTAAGGATGCCCCTTTTGAGTTCACAGATAAGTGCTTAAATGCTTTCCACACTCTTAAGAAAAGTACTCATCTCAGCACCAATCATCCAACCACCCGATTGGTCGCTGCCGTTTGAGATTATGTGTGATGCTAGTGACTATGTTGTTGGTGCGGTCCTTGGCCAAACTAAAGATAAGAAGCATCATGCAATCGCATATGCTAGCAAAATGCTGACGGGAGCATAGCTTAACTATGCTACCATAGAAAAAGAGCTATTAGCAGTTGTTTTTGCCATCGACAAGTTTAGGTCTTACTTAGCGGGTGCAAAAGTTATTGTTTATACTGATCATGCTGCACTTAAATATTTGCTCACTAAGAAATACGCTAAACCCAGATTAATAAGATGGGTTCTCTTACTCCAAGAATTTAACCTTGAAATAAAAGATAAAAAGGGAGTAGAGAACACTGTCGCCGATCATCTATTGTGTTTGCAATTCACTAACATGCAGGAACTACAAATAAATGACTTCCTATGTGACGACATGCTACTAAAGGTGACAGATACAAACCTGTGGTATGCAAACATCATGAACTTCATGGTTTTAGGATATGTACCATCAGGCGAAAACAAAATAAAGCTACAAGCAAAAAGCAGACATCACCTTTGGGATGACCCATACCTGTAAAGGTTATGCTCTGACAGCCTATTGAGGAGATGTGCGCCAACAACGGAAGGTTTGCAAATCATCGAGAAATGCCATTACGGATTATTCCGCACACAAGCCAAAATCTGGTAGTGCGGGTTCTTCTGGCCAATGATGTACGAAGACACCAAAAAGTACATCCGAAGGTGCCAAAAATGCCAGCTGCAAGGTGGCATCACAGCTCGCAACGTAATGCCCCTCCATTAAAACTTACAAGTGGAGATCTTTGATGTCAAGGGCATTGACTTCATGGGGCCATTCCAAAAGTCCTATGACAGCGAGCACATCCTTATCGACATTGACTACATGTCAAAATGGGTGGACGCCCTACCATACGGAACTGCTAACGCCAAGCATGCAAGGAAGATGTTTCATGAAGTAATCTTCCCTCGCTTTGGAACACCACGAATGGTGATAAGCGACGAAGGATCTCACTTCATCGACAAAACCTTTAGAGCCTTTCTGAAAGAGCTTAGGGCCAAGCATAACATTGCCACCCCATACCATCCTCCAACGAGCGGTCAGGAAGAAACTTCAAATAAATAGATCAAGAATATCCTACAAAAAATGGTCAATGCAATGGGAAAAGGATGCAAAGATAAGCTACCTAATGCACTCTAGGCATACAGGATAGCTTATAAAACTACCATTGGCATATCACCGTTCTAGCTCGTCTATGGAAAAAGCTGCCATATACCAGTTGAGCTTGAGCACCGGCTCACTAGGCCATAAAGAGCTGGAACATGGATGTGAAGCTAGCTAGCAGGAACCAACAAAAACAAATTGCTGAGCTAGAAGAATGATGAGAGAAGACGTACCATAGTGCCAAGCTCTACAAAGAAAGAACTAAGAGATGGCACGATCACTGAATCCAATACAAAGAATTCAAGGAGGGAGACAAGGTCCTACTATTCAACTCTCGAGTCAAACCCTTCGGTGAAGGAAAACTAAGAAACAAATTGCAAGGACCGTACACCGTCATCAACACTTCACCACATAGCACGGTCACCATCTAGGACAATGATGATAACATTTTCAATGTTAACGGTCAACGTTTAAAAGTTTTCCTAGAGCTTTCTTATAACACTAACTTAGAAATAGATAGAATAGATTTAATTGCTTTTGATGAATTCATTCAAAACTTATGAAAATTTAAAAAAATATTTAGGCTAACACATTCTTTCTTTTACTTAAAATAAAAATAATATTGGTTTAACTTCATAAGCAAGTCATCATGGATAAATGACCTTTATACCCTTACTAGACAAACCATGATACTTGTTGATTCTTGCTCAATCTTGCTTGATACATGCTGATCACATGATAATCCACTCTTAATTTCAAGATCATGTGACTTTTGCAACATGAATGTCCTTTTGATTCACCATGATCATGAGCATCTTGAGCTATAACTCGCTGATCCTAGTGAATAAAAATCTGACACCAGTATGTCTAGATCACCATGCATGAACATGCACCTAGACAAAATTCTAGGCCAGGTGGAGGACCTGGGGTGCGGGTGCACCCATGGTGCGGCCACACCACCCATGGCTCCACTGGCCCTCAATCCTCGCATGTATCTCCCTGATCCTCTAGGTATCATGACTATGACGGTGCTTGGTTTGTTTCCTTCACGATAGAGGCCGAGTCACCTATATAAACCACCCCATAACCTCTCTTCTCTTCACACCAAGCTACAAGCATTCTTATCTCCCTCTACATACCACTCAAAGCTCTAAGATCATCATGGCCAGCACACTCTTGCCTTGTACATGGGCTCTTGCTCCACCTACAACCTAGATGGCATCTCAACATCTATCGACTTAGTGCCCGAGAGCTTCCACATGAGGAAAGAAGCTAGGCTCATCACCGAAGCGCCGCTCGCTATCATGGCACCACCAAGCTATGCCATGAGTGGTGGTTCGAGCCACAAGACCATGACGCATTCCAAGGCACCCTTTGGTGGCACTAAGGAGAAGAAGGTGGTGCCAACATGTCCAACCATCGGCGCCATTGGCCTCAAGTGAAAGAGCCCGGATTAGTGGACCTAGCAAGCGCTCTATTGTAACGCCCTTGGACAATTCAATTTCTCACGCTAGTCATCCATGCATACCGCTAGGCCTAGCCCTTCATGCACTATGGTAGGCATGTGCAATCCCAAAGGAGGGTATGGAAAGGCGCTCAAGCGCAAACTGGCTAAAAAGCCAGTGAGCAAGCCAGCTCCGTCAGGGAAGGAGTTTGAATCCTTGGGTACACCTCTTAGATTCAAAAGGATGGTGAAGCCTCCTATTAGAGGGTAGCCCGCTGGATTTTTCAGCGATAGTGAGGATGAGCAGCCACCCAAGGGCCCTACACTCGCCTCACTTAGCGCTAGCAACAAAAGCCTACGCGAAAGCATTAGAAAGGCCAATGATCATCTCGCCGAGAGTCTTATGAAAATCAAGGACCTCGGTGATGAGATCAATAAACTTCGCCGCGGCTTTGGAGAAAAGTTGCTAGGGTGGCAAAAGCGGCAGGACTAGAGCACGCTCTTAACCAACCTTTCTAGACCACTCCCGTCAAAATAAATTAGGCACATCTTTATATTTTAAGTTTTTCATTCTTATCATATTTGATTTCCAATCTTGTAATGTGCCTATCACTTTATAATTGAATAAAGCTTTATTATTAGAAATGTTTTGTTGCACTTGTTTTGTTTCTCTTTTGTGTCAAACAAAAATAGGCAAGAAAACAAGTGTGGGGGAGGAACCACACTCACCTCCGACTCGGTTGCACAAAAGATGGTCAAATTCAAATTTGGTTTGTGCAACTCTCACTCACTCATTCCATATTGAATAGAAGCTTAAAAGAATAAACTTTAAAATAAAATAAAAAGAAAATGCTCCATCTCCATCTCTTCCTATGATTAAAAAGTTTGCATACTTTTTATTCCTTGCTAATATTCCTAAAAACTTGTGAACACTTATTAATAGGGAACCCGTTTTATCTAAGTAATTGATGAATGAGATATAGTAGGATGACATGACACTTGCTCATTCATGCAAAGTACTTGGGATTTATTTTTCAAATCAAAAATTCAAATAACATGTTCCTTGAATGACATTCAAATACCTACTAAGGCCATATATGATCATACATGACAAAACCTTCCATATATGCCTCTTACTTTGCATTGAGTTTGGTCAAGTTTTGCGACCCCTGTTGAGAGATGTTTCATGCTCCTAAGATCAAAACTCATGTACACGCTACAAATAATTAGCTATTCCTACACTGAAAATACACTAAAACATGTTTTCCATCACTAGCAAATAAATACTCCATGCTCTAAAAATGTGATCTCTCTAGCATATTTTTAGAAAGAGACAACAAGACTATGTAAAAAAATGTTGAAAAAGAATGGGACACATGAAGGTTTCAAAAGCATTCAAAACACACACACACACACACACACACACACACACACACACACACACACACACACACACACACACACACAGATATATATATATATATATATATATATATATATATATATATATATATATATATATATATATATATATATATATATATAAAGTGATGAGCACATGAAGGCTCATAAAGAAAATAAGCTAGCCATGTCTCAAAATAAAAAGCTTGAACAAGAGATCATATCAAATAGAGGAGTATGATTTCCACCAAAAATTCCACTAACTTGCACTGATCTAAGAGTATGACACTCCTCTCTGATGAGGTCCAGGATTTGACTTTACAATATATGCAAGGTAAGTGTGCCTCAAAACTTTCTTCCATACCCAAAGCTCCATATAAGCTTATTAGAAGTAGGATGATCAAAAGAGAAGGCAAAATCTTTAAATATACCTTGGTGAGGAACCACTTGCAAATGTGGGTGACTTAAGAGAATCATTCAAGGAACAAAAGATATCCTTATGTTTTTCAAAAACTTACAAAACCCAAGTTTCTAAGCATGAGTGAAGTGAGAAGATTTGAATCCAAGCTATTATGTTTTTCAATTATCCAAGATATTTTGGTAGACACTTGGAAGTTCACATGTTTAGTAGAAGCTTGGAATAACCTGTATGCAGATTTTCAAATCAAAGAGATGAACCCGCTTAAGTCCTTAGAACTTTACTCGAGGATGAGCAAAGGACTAAGTGTGGTAGAGCCTGTTGGCGGTGCTTAACTCATCTTTCTACCGCCAACATTTAAACAAAATAAAACAAATATGAATACCAAAACTTAGAATTAGGGTTTACAACTCACATTTTCCATGAGTTTTGGTATATACATGTTTTGTAGGACAACACATGAAAATATACCAAAATGCACAACCGAGAAGGCGCATTCAAGCAAAACAACAATCAAAGCCCATCCAAACTTCAGACTTGGGCCAAAACACCAGTGTGGGAGCCATCAGGCCCAACCAACAACCCACCAGAGCAGTGCGGTGGTGAGTGGGCTAGCCCAGGGTGTGGCCGCACCCATAGTGCGGGCGCACCACCCCTAGCTCCGCCCGGTCCCACCTTGCTCAGGTGGTGCATTCAATGCTAGGGGAGGCGGTTGCATGTGGTGCTTTCCTAAAACACACGAGCAAATCGTCATACTCAAGCTATATAAGAAGCCCCCCTCCTCATTCCATTCATCATCATACACATTGAAGAAGAAGGGCTACACACATTCCATTAGCTTCTAGCTAGACTAGAGTAGGGAGTGTGAGAGGAAAGAACTAGAGGAATAGCGAAGTAGTGGTGCTCTCTACTTCTTGTACTCGGTAAGCCTTGTACATCGGGTGGACGGAGTGCCGGCCTTGTCGGCCCCCTCTACACTTGTACCTCTACGTTCGTCTTACTACTTGGAGTAAGAAGTTCATGTTTATCTTTTGGTTTGATCCCTTAAGTAAAAGTTATTATTGTTACTACTTACTTGTGGGTTCATCGTCCGTCCTCGTGATGGGTGCTCTAGTAGAGGACTCCTGATAAAGACGAAAGTTCCTAGCCAATGCTAGAGTAGTGACCAATAGCGTAGACGTGGTTTCTAAGCTAAAAGTCACCTTTGTTTGTCTCGTATCCTCCGGTTGAGGGACATGCGGCAGGTGATGATTGTAACAGAACCGACCAAATTATAAGAGCACAAGTACAAAAACAAGCACCGAAGTGCTCAAATTTTCGAACTTGAGCCCATATAATCCCGGTAGTCAATCGAAACCACGAAGGATTTCAAACCAACTTGCTTACAATCAGGATCGCATCATTCAACATACAACATCATACGTTACATTTCACAAGTAGTTCTGAAATAAGTTTACTCACACGGAGTCGCAATTATTACAAACCAAGTTTATAAAAGTAGCGGAAGCAAACACACACCAGTTGTTTAACTACTGCCAGTCTTGTTGATCAACATCCCACAAAAGCATCAGGAAAGTACATAAAAGATGATCACGCCCAAGTGATCTAGTCTTCGTCACCCGCAGGGTGGAGACAATTTTTGCAGAAGCCTTGGTAGAGCATATCATCTGCAACAGGAGGGAATAAACCCTGAGTACTGGAATGTACTCAGCTAGACTTACCCGTCGAAAACCAGAAATAAGATGACACCAAGGATTATGCAAGGCTTTCACAAGAGGCTAGCTGACATCACATTTTTGCATAAAGGCATAAGTAATTGAGACTCTTATAACCTGTACTAGCAGTTATTTTTAGCATTTACCTGTCATCTATCTTAGCACCTGTACTAAACATGCACTTGATTATAATCAAACAATTATCATCATTATATCCAGAGCAGGTATGAATTGTGGCAACATTGTATCATTCCCTTAACCACCGGTTCATTTAATGAGATCTACGTTGCCGCTGCTCAAGTCAAGTGCTCACTAACCGGGAGCGACGGCGATTCGAATCGAATTCCTATCCAGCTGGAGGGGTATTTCTAACACTCACCGTGCAGACCCCTGCCAGGGTCGCACAGGCCACCGTTTCATATGATTCAGGAATCGCGGGTCCGAATAATGTCGCGACCCCAAGGGCGACACTCTGCCAGGTGATAGGGACTCTAACCCCCCCTTGGTCTCACGCTAATGTCCCCAAGCACATCCTTTCTCTCCTCCAAGAAGCAACCTACCATTCGATTCCCGGCCTGAACCACATTACTCGGCTTCGCGGTCGGAACGACTTATCTGGCCAACTAAGTGTTAGACTGCGTTCAACATGACTCAAGGACGTACAGCGAATCGGTCCTTAAACGACTCAGACGGGCATAGCTCCACACCCAAGACGTGAAGTGTCTTGCGGCTGTACTATCGAACTCCCGCCCGGTCTCAATTTCATTTTTAAGCATGGTTCCATCCACGATAGCCATAAAGCCACTCGTGACTCCTTCCTACATCTCGCGGATGACCGGAAATCACCCGACTTCTACCGTACTAAGCAGGGCTAAGCATTGACACGTGCCTAAACCTAATATAGGATTAAGTATGATATCTGGACAAGGACAGGTATAATGCAACAAGTGTTTTCATATAACTCCTACAACTTAATGCCGTAAACAATTAAAAGTACTCAAGATTAATTTATAAATCAGTAGGTTCAGCATGCACCGGGGCTTGCCTTTCAGAAAGGTTGAAGGCCGGTGATCAGGACACTCAGGTAGATCTTCGGCAGGAGCTTCGTCGCCGGTTGGTTCCTCTAGCTGCTCCGGCTGGTCCTGGATTTTCTCCAGAATCACATGCTCGAATTCAAGGAGAGTTACCCCCTCCGGAACACCTATTGCATGAGTGCACAATAAATATCATGGGTGCATAATGGTGCAACATGCTCGGAATGAAATGCATTTCAGAAATAAAATATAATAATCTAATCAAGTTACTTTATCAGTACATGCAAATCTCTTCTCCGGTGGAGAAGTACTTACCTAATCTACCCAACCTAAGATATAGTTGTTCATCTTCGGTTAAGGCCCTAACACCTAACAAACACAAGAGTGACATTATTTAGGTTACCACATCCAACCCAAAATATCACGGTAAGACATTCTGGACAGCAGCTACTTGTTTCTAACATAACTGGAGATTCCCAAATCCAAAAGATATGATCTAAGATAATCTGGAAAGCTTAAGAAATATACCACAAAATGTTTTCAGACCACAACACTAAATTCCAAAGTTTACCTAGTCGAAATTCCAAAGTTCCAGAATCTGTCCTCCCCAACAGAGAGCAGTCAATTCTGGACTGTCACTTAAAACAGCAATAACTCCTAAACTACTAAGCCAAATGCTCCCAAATTTCGACACAAGCTAATTTATCAAGTTTACTCCAACTTTGGTATTTACAAGTTTTCCAGCAACCACTTTATTAAGGGTCAAACCCAAAGATACTACCAGCTGTCCAGAAAACCTAGAATTGCAAAGATTAAATAATTATTTATGTGGCAAACATTCTCTAAGACCAAACTAATACTACTACAAGTTCACAAAGGTCACAAAAACACCAGAAAGTAAGGTGTGCCCACCTAGAATATTTATTTAAATTCATTTCTTAATTTACTTAAGTAATTAAGTGGAATTTCAAACATATATGTAAACTGCTCCTAAAATTCTACAACAATTACAGGTGACTCTATGACCCAAAAAGAGGCTACTGTAAAAATTTGAACTAAATTTATTCACAGGAACTTCCTACACCAAATTCCCAAGCCAAAAAGGCTGATTTTTGTATAAATAACAAGGCATAGTAAAAAGTGTCAAACAATAGATTTCCTAATTTTCCTGGACACTCTAGGGTACCAAGACATTCTCAAAAAAGTTATATGAACATTGCACATGTAGAAAAATTACAAAAATTCATTTAAGTATTTCTTAAAATAAAAAGATAGCATTATAACTTGAAAAGTACTTAAGCACTACTGCCCAAATTTTTACCAGAGCTAGAGCAAGTATAAATTAGTCTACCCACCAAATTTCATAATTTTTGCAACACTGAAACTCAAGATATAATTTAAACAAGTTTGCATGTGATTTAAAACACATTTCAAAGACCTATTTAAATATCCAGAAAAATAAACATCCCATAAGCATTTGATATTTTTCCTAGATCCTACACTTTATTTGGAACCCAACAAAATTTGGATCACAATTTTTGGATCTACAAAACCCTAGATAAGAAAATCACAAACATAATTCAAATCTGTGAAATAATACAGAAACTGAATTTTCAAATAAAACAAAACGGAACCACTGGGCCGGCCGACCCGACAGCGCGGCCCAACTCGAGTGGCGCGGCCCGCGACGCACGCGCGGCCTTCTCGGCCATCCCGCCCGCACGCGCGGGGGCTGACAGCGCGGGCCCGCAGGTCATAGAGAGAAGAGCGGAGGGGAGGAGACGGCCGCGACTCCGGCGAGCTCAAGCTTGCCGACGACGGCGTCTCCGGTGACGGGAAGATCACCGACGGTTTCCCCGTGACTTTCCGCACCGACCGAACCAAGCTTGGCTGACCCTATCCCCACCTAGCTACGACGGCCATGGCGACGGCGGCCCGGTGATGGTGCACGGTGGTGCAGTGGTGAGCTCCGAGCGCCAAGTGGTCACCGGAGGTGCGCATTCGCTCCCCAGGGCCAAGGCAGACCTAATGAGATTCCTATTGAGGACCGAGGTAAGGTGGAGGAGCATGGCCGCGTATAAGCACCACAGGCGGCAGTGCGCCGGTGAGCTCCGAGCGGGGGAAAAGCCGGCAATGCGCCCTTACCCTGCTCGGTTGCTCCAAAGGAGGGTTCGACGAGGTTCGGGAGGTGGTGACGGAGCTGTGGGCGTGGTGTATTGGCCGGTGGTGCGACGGTGAGCGCACACGACGGCGGCGGAGCGCGTGGCACCGAAGGCGGCTCGGTTCTCTCCGCTCGGCGAGCTCAGGGCGAGAGAGAGAGAGGCAAGGGCGGGAGTGAGGCGGAGACCGCGTCGTGGCGTTCAAGAAGCCCGCTCGGCCTGACCGGTGGGGCCAAGGCCGGCGTACGGTCGCCACCGCGCGCCCACGCGGCGGTCGCGGCCTGAGGCCGGTCGGCCACTTCCCCCCCTGCCCGATCTGTACTGCAACATAGGCAACATCACGTTGCAACATTTGCAACATTTACCACCCCAAACAGCAGCAGCTTTCAAGCCCTGTAGCTCTAAAACCAGCCCGAATCATGAGATGAGCTAATTAACAAAGTTGTAGCTCATGAAATTCTCTACAACTTTGTCAATATGAGCTAAACCTGAATCGACATGTTTTGGGATTTACAGAGCCAGGAACAAAATCTGTTTTTGTGAAACAACAGAAAATCAGCAGCACGGTAAAGTGAAAATTTGGCCGGCTTAGGGGCTGAATCATGAATTGTGCTAATTGACAAAGTTGAAGCTTACAATTTTTACTACAACTTTGTTAATATGGACTTGAACTGGTTTTGCTTCTAAGCTAGTGATTCTGAGGGTTCAGTATACATGACTTCACTAATTAGCATGGAAACACACTTAGGAGGGCAATTTAGTCACTTTGGTCAACATGAACATTGTTCCACTAATGATCTTAAGTGTAATTAAGGTGTTGTAAGGTATAATTAGCTACTCTACCCTTTAGTTACACCAACTACCTAGTGTCACATGATGTGAATCAAACAAAACTTCAAAACAAATCACATTTGTTGCAACCACATGAATTAACATGAAATGATGCATGCTTATGCTCATGTAATGCAATGCAATTATGGAGCTAAACACCTGAGGTGTTACAGCCCTCCCCCCTTATAAAAATCTCGTCCCGAGATTTGGAAAGCGTACCATTTTTCATAGAATTCCTTATAACCATCCCGTAAATAGTCTTCCCGTTCCCATGTAGCATCACTTTCACTACCCTGATTACTCCACATTACTTTATACCACTTAACCACTTTGCTTCTAGTCACTCGTTCCTGAGTATCGATCACTCGGACTGGCTTTTCTTCGTAAGTTAGATCGGATTCCAGCCTGATATCTCCTAAAGGGACTCTTTCCTCAGGAACTCGAAGACACTTTTTGAGCTGTGATACATGGAAGACGTTGAATATGGCACTCATTTCTGGAGGTAACTGGATTTTATACGCAACAGCTCTACTCTTGCCTATGATTTGGAAAGGACCCACGTATCATGGCGCAAGTTTCCGCTTAACACCAAAACGTTGGACACTCTTCATTGGAGAAACTTTCAGATAAACGAAGTCTCCAACTTCAAACTCGAGCGGTTTTCTACGACGGTCAGCATAACTTTTCTGTCTAGCTTGGGCTGCAGCCATATGTTTTTGGATGGTACGAACTTGTTCCTCAGCTTCATGAACAAAATCAATACCATAATACCTCCTTTCACCAGCTTCTACCTAGTTTAGTGGGGTTCTACACTTACAGCCGTATAAAGCTTCGAATGGGGCCATCTTAATACTCTCTTGGTAACTATTATTGTACGAGAATTCAGCTAGGGGTAACCATTTTTCCCAAGAACCCTTGGATGATATTACACATGCCCGCAATAGATCTTCCAAGATTTGGTTAACCCGTTCCGTCTGTCCTGACGTCTGGGGGTGATAAGCAGAGCTTCTCACTAACTTGGTTCCCAGAAGGTGATGCAAGTGCTCCCAAAAGCGAGCAGTAAACTGGGGACCACGGTCAGATATGATAGTACGAGGTATCCCATGGAGCCAGACTATCTGATTGAAGTACAACTCAGCATAGTCAGTGGGACGATAGTCCACTCTAACTGGAATGAAGTGAGCTGATTTAGTCAAACGATCCACAATTACCCAGATGGAGTTATGATTTTTGACAGTAGGAGGAAGACCGACAATGAAATCCATACTTATCTCTTCCCATTTCTAACCTGGGATAGAAAGTGGTTGAAGCAACCCAGCTTTCATGTGCACAGCTTTAACTCTACAGCAGGTATCACACCTAGCCACATATGCAGCTATCTCTTTCCGCATCTTGTTCCACCAATAGTATGGCTTCAAATCATAATACATCTTATTGCTACCAGGATGGATGGATAACTTGGACGAATGTGCTTCAGACAGGATCTGATCTCTAAGCTCTCGGTCCTTAGGCACAACTAACCTATCCTTGAACCATAGTACACCCTCTTCATCTACCCTGAACTGTGTAGTTTCTTGCTCTTTCATCTTACGCTTGATGTGGAATATACCAGTGTCAGTCTTTTGGAGCTCAATAATTCTGCTTTTGAGAGTACAACTGACAGTGATGTTGTATAAGACCGCTGGATGTAGAAGGCGAGATCGATGAAAATCAGTTTCAACTAGGGAATGGCAATGAGACTTACGGCTTAAAGCATCCGCAACCACATTTGCCCTACCAGGATGATAGTGCACTTGAAGGTTATAATCCTTAATCAACTCGAGCCATCTTCTTTGATGCATATTTAACTCGGGTTGGGTGAAGATGTATTTGAGGCTTTTGTGGTCTGTGTAGATATTGCAAACATTGCCCAACAGGTAGTGCCGCCAGGCTTTCAAAGCATGAACAACTGCGGTGAGTTCTAAGTCATGTGTTGGATAATTCACCTCATGTTTCCGAAGTTGTCGAGAGGTATATGCAATTACTCGGCCTTCCTGCATCAGAACACCTCCCAAACCTATGCCTGAGGCATCACAATAAACATCAAATGGTTTCTCGATATCCGGTTGTGCCAAAACCGGAGCTGAGGTTAGGAGGGTTCACAGTTGGTGAAAAGCCGCATCACACTCAGGAGTCCAGACAAACCTGGTGTCTTTTTGTAGTAACCGAGTCATTGGCTTGGCTATTTTGGAGAAATCTGGGATGAAGCGATGATAATAGCCAGCCAAACCGAGAAAACTCCGAACCTCGTGAACCGAGATAGGAGCCTTCCAGTTCAGTACTTCTTGTACCTTGGCGGGGTCCACCATAATACCTCCATCGGACAACACATGCCCAAGGAAAGGTACTTCTCGAAGCTAGAATTCGCACTTACTGAACTTTGCATATAGTTGATGTTCACGCAATCTTGTGAGGACCATACGCAGATGTTCAGCGTGATCTTCCTCATTTACAGAATATATCAGGATGTCATCAATAAATACCACCACAAACTTGTCCAATTTGGGCATAAACACCGAATTCATCAAGTACATGAAGTGTGCGGGGGCATTTGTCAATCCGAAAGACATAACAAGATACTCATAAAGACCGTATCTGGTAGAAAAGGCTGTCTTTAGAACATCTTCCGGGCGGATTTTAATTTGATGGTAGCCAGATCTTAGATCGATCTTGGAGAAAACTTTAGCTTTAGACAACTGATCGAACAAGATGTCGATATGTGGTAGAGGGTACTTATTTTTGACAGTGACTGCATTGAGAGGTCTATAATCTACGCACATCCGCAACGACTGATCCTTCTTCTTTACAAAGATAGCAGGACATCCCCATGGCGACGACCTAGGACGAATCAACCCCTTCTTCAAAAGTTCATTCAATTGCACCTTAAGTTCAGCGAGTTCATTTGGAGGCATCCTATAGGGTCTCCTAGAGATGGGAGCCGTGCCAGGCAATAACTCGATTTTAAATTCCACATCCCGATCCAGAGGGAGCCCCGGCAAATCATCGGGAAAAACATCCGGAAACTCATTTACTACTGGAATTTCGGCCAACGCCTTTGCTTGCACAGCATGAACTTCCCCAGACAAATCAACTTTTCTAGGAAGTTGTACCAGAAAACCCTTTTGATCTGTAGGATCTCTGAGCATAACTACCCGAGTGGATGTATCAATGAGTACCCCATTCTGACTCATCCAATTCATGCCCAAGATAACATCTATGCCTAAGCCCGGCAAAACCACTAAGGCAAGCGAGTACTTTCGCCCTTCTATCTCAAGCTCAAGATTCCCCACTACTTTATTTGTGGAAATATTCCCACTTGCTGCGCTAATACAATAACCCCCACCTTCAACAGTATGCAATTTGTGTGCAAACTCTGATGCAAACTTAGGACTGATAAAGGAATGCGAAGCACCCGAATCAAAAAGTACCACTGTAGGATGTTGGTCAACTAGGAACTTACCAGCAGTGACAACCTCACCAGATGGAATTTCCTCAATACTGTTATAATGAGCGTGCCCTTGACGGCCACCTTGGTTGACATTCTTCTTAGGGTAAGGGCAGTTTCTGGACCAATGGCCTGGCTTGTTGCAGTTCCAGCAAGGCATGTTGCTAGGAGGGACACTGGAGCTGCCTTGGCCCGAATTACTCTTTGGCAGAGCACTGTATATGCCTTGCGAAACCCAGTCTTCACTGGCGCCTTCTTTTGCGGAGGACGGAACTTAGCACTTGTGGCAGGAGGGCGAGGAGGAGCCCTCGGGGCAGCTGGAGCTCGAGACTGTGAAGCACCTGCCTCAAGTGCCCTCTTGCGGCTCTTAGAAGCAGCATAGATAGAATTATTGTTCTCTTGAGTCAGAGCATCACTGATAAATTCATTGAAAGTAGTGCACTTGCTAGTGCCCATAGTCTTCATCAGCTTTGGACCTAGGCCCCTTTTAAAGCTAGCAATTTTCTTGGCATCAGTATCCACAAACTCTGTGGCATACCTTGCCAGGTTGTTGAAGGATTGCAGATATTCAGTCAAGCTTTTATTGCCCTGCGACAGCCTCATAAATTCTGTGTGCTTGATAGCCATAAGACCTGGAGGAATATAGTTCCCACGGAATGCGGCCTTGAACTGGTCCCAAGCAATCGGGACATTTGCAGGCAGTGTGAAACGATAGTGGCTCCACCAAATACCCGCTGGACCATGCAGTTGGTGAGAAGCATATTCAGTCTTTAGCTCATCAGTCAAGCGAAGCAGACGAAACTTTTGTTCAATAGTATTCAACCACTCATCAGCTTGCAGTGGTTCCTCCGCCTCCTTAAAGAGCGGGGGCTTAGTATCAAGAAAGTCCTTGAAATCACTGTACTGATTGGGTTCTGGGCCCTGGCGGCCATGACGAGCCTCCCGGTTGGCAACCTGGCGCATAGCATCTGCCAGCATGCGCTGCCCTTCGACCACTGTCTGCATCAGCTCAGCCGGGGTAGGTGGTGGCGGAGGGGGTGGCTGTTCCTCATCCTCATTGCCACGACCCCGATGGAGATTGTACGACATCTGCAAAATGCATAGCCAATGAGCACTGACGATGTGGGAAATTTGTAGATGAATTATTGTAAATATGTCAAACTGACTTCATGAAATAGACTTCTCAAAATACTCATGGCACAATAATTCATCACAACCGCACAATCCATTCAAGCGGACCAAATGGGCGCAATCATGCGAGGGAGTCCAACAAGATGTACTTTGATAAAGGCCCACTCACAAGGAGCACAGCAGTTACTGAACCGTTTACGTTAAAAATCTACGTGATTTTTGATCTTTCGCCAGGTACTTGGATTCGATTTCAAAGTTTTTAGTTGACTGAGAAGGATACTTCAAACTGACCACAAGGAGACTTCTCAACGGTAGAGTTCCATGGTGGATCATGACTAGCCACCTCAATACCAGCGCATGCCAAGCAGTACAACCTTATGTCGCGCGCCATAGGAGGCCCTCGGTTTCATCGTGGCACCGAAGGGTGCTAATCGTGACACCATCATCGAACGCAACACAATAAGACATCCGATTGCGATCGAAATTAACAGGTTCCAACTAAACATCCAGGAAACATAGGGTTCGACCTTACATCCCAAAAGTCAAGTTATTACAAAGCCTCACTCCAACCCCAGGAGGCACAAAGGACGATCTAACATCATAGCTACGTAATAACTACTCTAAGCATCATCCTCAGAGTCGGTGTCAAGGATCTCCCCGCCGTCCTCATCACTAACAAGCTCTAACTCCTCATCTCCTTCTTCTTCTGGCTCTTCTTCTAGTGCTTCTTCTGGTGCGGCATCTTGGGGCCCATTGACCTCCACTTCATCATCATCTTCAGCCATGAAGATTCCCGAACCCATGTCCTCATCTGCATTGTTGTTTTGAGGCAGCAGAGGATTAAGCTAGTTGTTCAGGCGGTGCACTTCTTCATAAAGATTGTCATTGTATTCTTCAGCATTCTCCAACTGTTGCTCGAGCTCAAACTGACGAGCTCTCAGAACGTTCTCCTCGTGCCAGGCTTCATCCCTCTGGTTCATGACACGGACCAGCATGCGTTGACAGTTGCGGTTTGCTATTGTCAATCTCTGGACGGCAAGGGTTTCCTGGTCACGATCACGGATCACTTGCTCCAGTTGCTGACGCGCTGCATTCCTGGCAGCAGTCACTTCAGCCAATTCTGCCCTCAGCCTTTCCACCTCAGTAGGCTCAGGGCGGGGCTCACGTGGAGCGAGCTGGTGACGAGGTGCCCTGCCTCCAGTGGACTTGCGAGCGGTCCTCTTGGTACGTGCCATCTGTAGCAACCAGATACGACTTAAAGTGAGGATCATTTAGGGGATATGAAATTTAATTTAGTCGGGAGTACTGAAATTTTTAAGGAGGGAGTAAATGATATGTATGATATAATTAAACATGATGCATGCACGTTCCGTACGCCCTCTCACCTTAGTAGAAACCTAAAGTTCTAACGCTAGGCGGTGGCATACATACGTTCTCTCATATAAGCGAAACTATCGGTCTACTCGTTACGCTGTTAGTGTACCTGCAGAAAAATCTCATTTCAGCACAACAGTTTCCCAATAAAAGCACACAAGAAAGCAGTAATTTAAATACTTTCCATATACACATCCCCTGATGTATATACTTCAGTATCAAAGCTACCCGATATAAAGGTTCCCACAATTAAGTGCTTACATAATTACACGGTTTAAACATGTAAGTATGCAAGTCACCAAAACTACTCTCCCCTAGATCGTCGGTTGGACGATCATGCTCTCACAACTCACACTTACCAGAGCGTCGAGGCAATTGATCCATACATTACCACCCAAGTGGACGGCATCCATACAATATCACGCCGTATGGACGACGAAACAAAAACAAACAAGGCCCCCAAGTTAGTCTTTATAATAAGCCACCTAAGAGTCCTTATTTGGGCTAAGGGATGTGATCACTGGCATACCTAAAAATAATTTTTAGTGTTTTAACCCTTTTTCATAATCAAATACTTTTGTTTTTAAATACTCGTATGATGTGTTTAATGTTGAATTATGCTCCGGTACCAGCTGTAACAGAACCGACCAAATTATAAGAGCACAAGTACAAAAACAAGCACCGAAGTGCTCAAATTTTTGAACTTGAGCCCATATAATCCCGGTAGTCAATCGAAACCACGAAGGATTTCAAACCAACTTGCTTACAACCAGGATCGCATCATTCAACATACAACATCATACGTTACATTTCACAAGTAGTTCTGAAATAAGTTTACACACACGGAGTCACAATTATTACAAACCAAGTTTATAAAAGTAGCGGAAGCAAACACACACCAGTTGTTTAACTACTGCCAGTCTTGTTGATCAACATCCCACAAAAGCATTAGGAAAGTACATAAAAGATGATCACGCCCAAGTGATCTAGTCTTCGTCACCCGCAGGGTGGAGACAATTTTTGCAGAACCCTTGGTAGAGCATATCATCTGCAACAGGAGGGAATAAATACTGAGTACTGGAATGTACTCAGCTAGACTTACCCGTCGAAAACCAGAAATAAGATGACACCAAGGATTATGCAAGGCTTTCACAAGAGGCTAGCTGACATCACATTTTTGCATAAAGGCATAAGTAATTGAGACTCTTATAACCTGTACTAGCAGTTATTTTTAGCATTTACCTGTCATTTATCTTAGCACCTGTACTAAACATGCACTTGATTATAATCAAACAATTATCATCATTATATCCAGAGCAGGTATGAATTGTGGCAACATTGTATCATTCCCTTAACCACCGGTTCATTTAATGAGATCTACGTTACCGCTGCTCAAGTCAAGTGCTCACTAACCGGGAGCGACGGCGATTCGAATTGAATTCCTATCCAGCTGGAGGGGTATTTCTAACACTCACCGTGCAGACCCCTGCCAGGGTCGCACAGGCCACCGTTTCATATGATTCAGGAATCACGGGTCTGAATAATGTCGCGACCCCAAGGGTGACACTCTGCCAGGTGATAGGGACTCTAACCCCCCCTTGGTCTCACGCCAATGTCCCCAAGCACATCCTTTCTCTCCTCCAAGAAGCAACCTACCATTTGATTCCCGGCCTGAACCACATTACTCGGCTTCGCGGTCGGAACGACTTATCCGGCCAACTAAGTGTTAGACTGCGTTCAACATGACTCAAGGACGTACAGCGAATCGGTCCTTAAATGACTCAGACGGGCATAGCTCCACACCCAAGACGTGAAGTGTCTTGCGGCTGTACTATCGAACTCCCGCCCGGTCTCAATTTCATTTTTAAGCATGGTTCCATCCACGATAGCCATAAAGCCACTCGTGACTCCTTCCTACATCTCGCGGATGACCGGAAATCACCCGACTTCTACCGTACTAAGCAGGGCTAAGCATTGACACGTGCCTAAACCTAATATAGGATTAAGTACGATATCTGGACAAGGACAGGTATAATGCAACAAGTGTTTTCATATAACTCATACAACTTAATGCAGTAAACAATTAAAAGTACTCAAGATTAATTTATAAATCAGTAGGTTCAGCATGCACTGGGGCTTGTCTTTCAGAAAGGTCAAAGACCGGTGATCAGGACACTCAGGTAGATCTTCGGCAGGAGCTTCGTCGCCGGTTGGTTCCTCTAGCTGCTCCGGCTGGTCCTGGATTTCCTCCGGAATCACAGGCTCGAATTCGAGGAGAGTTACCCCCTCCGGAACACCTATTGCATGAGTGCACAATAAATATTATGGTGCATAATGGTGCAACATGCTCGGAATGAAATGCATTTCAGAAATAAAATATAATAATCTAATCAAGTTACTTTATCAGTACGTGCAAATCTCTTCTCCGGTGGAGAAGTACTTACCTAATCTACCCAACCTAAGATATAGTTGTTCATCTTCGGTTAAGGCCCTAACACCTAACAAACACAAGAGTGACATTATTTAGGTTACCACATCCAACCCAAAATATCACGGTAAGACATTCTGGACAGCAGATACTTGTTTCTAACATAACTGGAGATTCCCAAATCCAAAAGATATGATCTAAGACAATCTGGAAAGCTTAAGAAATGTACCACAAAATGTTTTCAGACCACAACACTAAATTCCAAAGTTTACCTAGTCGAAATTCCAAAGTTCCAGAATCTGTCCTCCTCAACAGAGAGCAGTCAATTCTGGACTGTCACTTAAAACAGCAATAACTCCTAAACTACTAAGCCAAATGCTCCCAAATTTTGACACAAGCTAATTTATCAAGTTTACTCCAACTTTGGTATTTACAAGTTTTCCAGCAACCACTTTTATTAAGGGTCAAACCCAAAGATACTACCAGCTGTCCAGAAAACCTAGAATTGCAAAGATTAAATAATTATTTATGTGGCAAACATTCTCTAAGATCAAACTAATACTACTACAAGTTCACAAAGGTCACAAAAACACCAGAAAGTAAGGTGTGCCCACCTAGAATATTTATTTAAATTCATTTCTTAATTTACTTAAGTAATTAAGTGGAATTTCAAACATATATGTAAACTGCTCCTAAAATTCTACAACAATTACAGGAGACTCTCTGACCCAAAAAGAGGCTACTGTAAAAATTTGAACTAAATTTATTCAAAGGAACTTCCTACACAAAATTCCCAAGCCAAAAAGGCTGATTTTTTGTATAAATAACAAGGCATAGTAAAAAGTGTCAAACAACAGATTTCCTAATTTTCTTGGACACTCTAGGGTACCAAGACATTCTCCAAAAAGTTATATGAACATTGCACATGTAGAAAAATTACAAAAATTCATTTAAGTATTTCTTAAAATAAAAAGATAGCATTATAACTTGAAAAGTACTTAAGCACTACTGCCTAAATTTTTACCAGAGCTAGAGCAAGTATAAATTAGTCTACCCACCAAATTGCATAATTTTTTGAATAATGAAACTCGAGATATAATTTAAACAAGTTTGCATGTGATTTAAAACACATTTCAAAGACCTATTTAAATATCCAAAAAACTAAACATCCCATAAGCATTTGATATTTTTCCTAGATCCTACACTTTATTTGGAACCCAACAAAATTTGGATCACAATTTTTGGATCTACAAAACCCTAGATAAGAAAATCACAAACATAATTCAAATCTGTGAAATAATACAGAAACTGAATTTTCAAATAAAACAAAACGGAACCACTGGGCCGGCCGACCCGACAGCGCGGCCCAGCTCGAGTGGCGCGGCCCGCGACGCACGCGCGGCCTGCTCGGCCATCCCACCCGCGCGCGCGGGGGCTGACAGCGCGGGCCTGTAGGTCATAGAGAGAAGAGCGGAGGGGAGGAGACGGCCGCGACTCCGGCGAGCTCAAGCTTGCCGACGACGGCGTCTCCGATGACGGGAAGATCACCGACGGTTTCCCCGTGACTTTCCGCACCGACCGAACTAAGCTTGGCTGACCCTATCCCCACCTAGCTACGACGGCCATGGCGACGGCGGCCCGGTGATGGCGCACAGTGGTGCAGTGGTGAGCTCCGAGCGCCAAGTGGTCACCGGAGGTGCGCATTCGCTCCCCAGGGCCAAGGCGGACCTAACGAGATTCCTATTGAGGACCGAGGCAAGGTGGAGGAGCATGGCCGCGTATAAGCACCGCAGGCGGCGGTGCGCCGGTGAGCTCCGAGCGGGGAAAAAGCCGGCAATGCGCCCTTACCCTGCTCAGTTGCTCCAAAGGAGGGTTCGACGAGGTTCGGGAGGTGGTGACGGAGCTGTGGGCGTGGTGTATTGGCCGGTGGTGCGACGGTGAGCGCACACGACGGCGGCGGAGCGCGCGGCACCGAAGGCGGCTCGGTTCTCTCCGCTCGGCGAGCTCAGGGCGAGAGAGAGAGAGGCAAGGTCGGGAGTGAGGTGGAGGCCGCGTCGTGGCGTTCAAGAAGCCCGCTCGGCCTGACCGGTGGGGCCAAGGCCGGCGTACGGTCGCCACCGCGCGCCCACGCGGCGGTCGCGGCCTGAGGCCGGTCGGCCACTTCCCCCCCTGCCCGATCTGTACTGCAACATAGGCAACATCACGTTGCAACATTTGCAACATTTACCACCCCAAACAGCAGCAGCTTTCAAGCCCTGTAGCTCTAAAACCAGCCCGAATCATGAGATGAGCTAATTAACAAAGTTGTAGCTCATGAAATTCTCTACAACTTTGTCAATATGAGCTAAACCTGAATCGACATGTTTTGGGATTTACAGAGCCAGGAACAAAATCTGTTTTTGTGAAACAACAGAAAATCAGCAGCACGGTAAAGTGAAAATTTGGCCGGCTTAGGGGCTGAATCGTGAATTGTGCTAATTGACAAAGTTGAAGCTTACAATTTTTACTACAACTTTGTTAATATGGACTTGAACTGGTTTTGCTTCTAAGCTAGTGATTCTGAGGGTTCAGTTTACATGACTTCACTAATTAGCATGGAAACACACTTAGGAGGGCAATTTAGTCACTTTGGTCAACATGAACATTGTTCCACTAATGATCCTAAGTGTAATTAAGGTGTTGTAAGGTATAATTAGCTACTCTACCCTTTAGTTACACCAACTACCTAGTGTCACATGATGTGAATCAAACAAAACTTCAAAACAAATCACATTTGTTGCAACCACATGAATTAACATGAAATGATGCATGCTTATGCTCATGTAATGCAATGCAATTATGGAGCTAAACACCTGAGGTGTTACAATGATAGCCCTGTCCATCCTTTGTAATCCCCCACGTTCGGATACGGCGTAGAGCTGTAGACCGGCATCGACTGGCAGACCAGTTGTAACCCGGTGCTTGAAGTAAGTATGTAGTAGCAAAGTTATCTTCGCTTAAGGTTTTTACTCTTAGAAGAACCTCACTACCCAAGTTACCCTTCTTCCAATTCTTGTTAGGTAAACTAGCTAAAAGACTACTTACATTTCTGTTCCTCGTGAAAATCCGATACCCTGAATGCCACCGGGTGAAGTGCTATAACAGTACTTCCGTACGCTTGCGGACTTTTCTGCTTACGCTAAGAAGCACCAACAACAGTCCGCCACTGACCCCAGACTGTCCAGCGTTCAATTTTCTGCAGCATACAGATTCACTTCCCTGCTGTCCTGTTTGTGTTTCTTCGCCTGCAGACAGTCCACGAGCAGTCCCCGTATAGTCCGCAAATCCTCGATCTTCTCCATCACTTGGTGTTCTGTCGTGCGCTCGTTTTGGTTAGTTTTTTATTGTTCCTTTGTGCCTCTAGGTCATCACCGGAGGTACCTAGCTAACTGTTGGGTCCTAGTTATTTCGTTCTTGCATGCGTTTGTTTTTCGGTTTAATTTTAGGACAGCGGCCAAGTATTTCGAAAGAAAATTGAGGCTCTCATTCCACCCCCCCTATCGCCGTTTCCTGCCCTTCAGAAAGTAACTATGATAACATAGAAGTGAGGCATTTACAACATTCCTTTATGTCTTATAGGCTAAATTATATCATAGTACTTTTGTAGAGACTATAGAGAAATAATCATTACCAATCTTTTTAAAGTAGGACGACGCACGTGCACACATGCAAAAAAAAAACTTATACTCCCTTTATTTCAAAATATGCATATGGGCTATTTTAGCTTTGTTTTTAAGTTAAACTTGTCCAAAATTAAGTTTGTAAGAAGGTATATTAACATTTATATGCCAAATAAATAGAATTTCAAGGGCATGTATATTTCATTGTAGATTTAATTAACATATAATGGGGTTGTCAATGTTTATATATTTTCTATGATCTAGGTCAATGTTAAAGAAATTTGACTTAGAAGATCATAGATAGTTGGTTGGGTTTCTTGTGGTGGAACATGTCCACCCGGTTCAAGTCCTTAACTTGGTACGGGTGCTCGCATGTTCCTAGATTTGTTCCTAGATCAGTGGTAGGCAATGTCGTCCCCGTCGATAGCGAGGCACCTGTGGTGGCTTCGTGAATCTCAAGATCTATCCGCTCAGTCCTTCGGAGGTGCTCATAGAGGTAGGGTTAGTGTACGTGTGTTTATAGATGTGAGTGTACATCTATATTGTACTGTATAATTCTAAAAAAATGACTTAGAACAAAACAAAAAACGATGTACATCTTGGAAGCGACAGGGGGTTATATATAAATACACCTACACAAATATCCACACACATTAAGATTTTGTTTGGCTACACTTGTAACTACCTCTTTCCACAAGTATTGGAGTGCGTTGAAGAGGAAAGGTAACAAATTTTTATCTTAATTAGGTGGATACGAATCCGAAAGCTCATGCTACCATGCATGCATATGATCGGAAGTCCATGCATACGTCGTCTGAGCACAAACTGCTACTGAATGCACTGAACACCCGATCAATAATTGCAGGGTAGGAAAACGCAGTCTCAACCGCCAGCATTAAACTTTTTTAAGCATGTGCACATCTCTGGTTCGAAGGACTTTGTCACGTGCTGTTGCATACGACATTAGCTATTGGGTCGTGCCGGCATGGGCATGGCTAGTATCGGGCCGTACCGTGCTAGATGGGACCTCATACCACTCTTGACCCGACCCATGTGACCATCTTGGCTGCTGCATCCCTCCGGCCACAAAATAATACAATTATGATATCCATGTCAGTCAATTAAGCTTAAGTTTAATTAAATTTATAATAAATAGTATTAACATTTATGTTTCTAAATAAATTTATTATAAAAATATATTCTATAAGTAATGTGATGGTACTTATTTTGTATCAAAAAAGTTTATACGTTTTTATATAAATTTAGTCAAAGTTCAAACTACTTACTCCTTGAAATTCAAAAATTACATTCTTTTGTGGACGGAGGTAGCATTACCGAGCAGGCCCGTCCCTGCACACGTGCGACCTGTGCGCATGCAAAGGCCCTTAAAATTGTAGGGCCCCAAGATCTGTGGATATACTAGTTAAAATTAGTAGTATATACCAGTAGTACAAGTTTTTCATGCAATTTTTTTGAAAACGACCACGTGAGCACTGAGCACGTGACTTTCCTTATTCTTGAATCTCCTTCAATTTTTCCTTGCCGCTTGCAAACCATCTTATGTATTTTTAGTAAAAAAGACTAATATATCTCTGGATTGTCTTTCCTATTAATCCAGTTATTTTGCCCACAAGAAGTGCCCCTGGACCATGAATGGCTCCCACGGCATTTTGTACTCATTTGTAAATAGTTGACAGATACTACGGACAAGGTTGAAGTCAACTTTTTAAAGCTTTGGTTACAGTTAAATTTTAAAGTATTTTGTTTGGAAGCATTAATGTTTATATTCCTAGCTAGACTATTCATAAAAAGTAATTTACTAAAACGACATATCTTTTTTAGACTATTGATTACTCCATTCTTCCTAAAATAAATGTACATCTCACATCCGAAGAGTCAATCAATCTCAAACGTAATCAAATATATAAAAATGTACTAATGTTTATCATACCAAATAAACATTATTAGATTAACCATGCTATATATTTCATAGTAAACATATTTAAAGATACAAATGTCAATATTATTTTCTATAAATCTAGTCAAATTTTAAATTGGTTGACTCATTGGGATGTGAGATGTGCACTCATTTTGGAACAGAGTGAGTATATTCTGATAAAAGGTGGTCAAAACTATGTTTTTAATACCTTGTTCAAAACACAAACTATTGGCGCACTAGAGGGAGTACATTATTTGGTTTTTGCGAGATTTGGAGCCATGAACAGCCATATAAACCCCTATTACTATTGTGATTATTATTTGGTCGTTGTTCTTTCAAAAAAAATTGGTAGTTATGTTAAGGGCCTATATTAGATTGTGGCACAGGGCCCACATATTTTGCGGGACGGCCTTGCTACGGAGCATGCAAATTCCGTTTTATACTAGAGCGAAGACTTGAAACCAAGAATTGTTTTTGTGTGGTGCTAACCTTATATAGCATCTGCGAACTGAGTGTAGCTTAGTTAATGGGTTTCTTGTGATGGAACCTGCCCACTAGGGTTCTACAACACAGGTGTTCGTATTTTCCTAGATTTATTTCAGGATTTAGTGGCGCTATTCTTTCAGTAATAGACGATGTGCCTGCCGAGTGTGCGTGCGTGCGTTCATAGGGGTAAGTGTGCGCTTGTATATACAAGCATCTGCGTCTATAACTGGGTCTCGCAAAAAAACTTATATAGCATCTGCCAGCAGGCTGACGATCATGCTACAACATGCTCCCTTGTTTCAAAATAAATAAGTTTCTAAAAATTTTTAGACAAATTAAAGACATTGGCAAAAGATGTATATATCCTTATCTCCTTCTTTCATATATAGAACTATTACATAATTGACCTTTACAACCGGTCCATCACTGTCGGTTTCTTACAAATCGATAGTGACTACCATTCACTGTCGGTTCTTAAGTTGAAAATTCAAAAATGATTGGGGTCCTAATGAACCAACAGCAAAGATCCTTACCACTGCTGGCTCAAGCCACGAACTGATAGTGATATTGTGACTATCATTGCCGGTTGGTGGCTAGAGCCGGCAAAGATAGTTGTACACTTGTCCTGATGAAAGCTCTATGTTTGGTGTTGGTAATTAGTGACAATGCCTAAGTATTAATCCTATGCCTAAGTTGTATATAGCATATGAGGATTAGTACATTCCAAGGTTGGTGGCAAGATGGACATGGTGATCATGATGGCCACACTTGGATATGGACGCAACCCTATGAAAGTCCCTAGTTTGGTTTTGGCTAATTGATGAAACCTAGGACTAACCTTTGTATCTAAGTGGATGATTTAGATAAAGGTGGTCATTGCATATGAGACATGACATTGACTCATGTGACCAAGATGATGAAGACCAAGATGAGGCTTGGCTCGATGGACCGGTTGTGAAGGTGAAGGGCAAGTCGAGGCTTCGAAGCGAGGGACCATGCGATGGTGAAGCTTGAGCAAGACTTAGCGCCGACGGACCGATGCAACGGTGAAGAGCAAGTGAAGTCAAGGTCGATGGATCGAGACGGTCATGTGATGATATGAAGTGGATCATATCATTTGGAGAAACAAAAGGGGCTCAAGGCAAAGGTATAACCATAGGGCCATTTTGTTTTACACTCAAGACACCATAGAGGGTGTGAGTGGTTTAGGATCGATAGCCGAACTATTAAGAGGGGAAGTCTTATCGGTTATTCGATGCACGGGTGCCACTAGGTGAATTCATGAAGTGCATTGCATGTAGGGCCTAGTGAGCTAATTGGAAAACCTTTGAAAATGATTGAGAAAATGCTAACACACAAGCACATGGAGATGTACACTTGATGGTGTTGGCACATTTGCAAAGGTGGCGTTGGTCGCGCTGTGGTTTGCGGATAGAGAGGGGTTTGGGTTCCACTCTCTCTCTCCCGCCGAACGTGCGAGCGCGGGATTCAGGCGATTTCGGGGAAGTGAAATGCCTATTTTCCATTGCGCCGGAAGTCGGAAAAGAAACGGAGGCGAACGCGGTCACAGAGGTGACCGGACGCTGCACCGGACGCTGCACCGGACGCTGCACCGGACGCGGTCACGGTGGACCGGCGCGTCCGGTCAGTGCAGCGCGGGCGTCAGGCGCGCGAGCTAGGGTTTGGCACCGGCGCGTCCGGTGACCCACGGGACCGGCGCGTCCGGTCTGGCGAACAGCGAGTCACGAAGTCTTCGGACGCGGTGCGCGTCCGGTGTCACACCATCGGACGCGTCCGGTGGTCTCGGGAGCTTACTGGACTCGCACCGGACGCGGGTACTGTGGCGTCCGGTGGTTGCGAGCAGCGCGTCCGGTCTTGTCTTCGCGGGCGCGGGTACTGTGCGCACCGGTGCGTCCGGTGGTTCGCAACAGCGCGTCCGGTGGGTCGTTTGACCGTTGGCGCACAGTGACCGTTGGTGGATCTAACGGACGAATTTGAATTCGGTGAACACGTGGACGTCGCAGGGGCACCGGACGCGGTTGAGCGCGTCCGATCAGTTACCACCGGTGCGTCCGGTGGTCCCGCGAAAATCGTGAGTGGAGTTGTAACGGCTCTATTTGGATGGGTTGCTTATAAATACTCGTTGGCCGGCCCTTGGGGAGGTCTCTTGCCATTTCTAACATACTTGTGCATCCTTTGAGCTAGAACAACTCCTCCCACTCATCTCTCTTGCTTGATTGCAAATCAAAAGTGAGATTGAGTGATCCCAAAGTGCATTGCATAGCTTGAGGGCATCTAGTGGCACTTGTGGGTGGTTTAGCCGGTGGATTTCTTGTTACTCTTGGAGAGTACCGCTCCTAGCCGGCTTGGAGATTGTTGGAGGTGTTGGCAAGAGAAGGTGATTGTTCTTGGCCACCTCCGGTTGTTTGTAAGAGGTTCTTGTGCTTTCCTCGGCGGGACGCCAAAAGCAACTCTATTACATTGCGCGTGTCATTGAGTTACCTCACTTGAGAGTGGAGTCTTGCGGTGCCTTGCGGGGCGTGCCTTGAGGGGCAAGTGACTTGAGGGTCACACCGAGGAACCATCTAAGTGTTGGTCGACACAACCGGTGACGTAGCTTGTCGGTGCACAAGTGAACACCGGGTGAACAAAAATATTGTGTCTCTTGTCTCCCGGTGATTGGTCTACATATTGTGTTGTTGTCAATATTAATTGATTGTATATCATCTTGGTGATTGGCAACATCTTCACTCCACCGTCGGTATAAGATTCACAATCCTATCTCTTGCACTTATCTTTACTAGATTATCTTGTGTTGCTCTAGTAGTAGCTTGGCTAGTAGTGTTGTTAGCTTGTTCTCTAGTGTAAATTTAGTGACATAGCACTTGTGTGAACTAGAGATCATAATCTACTAGACTTGTGGATAGGAGGCTTGCATCACAACCTTTGGCTAAGCAAAACTCGCTTTACGCCGTTTGTTATTCTAACAAGTTTGCTTAGTGGTGATTGTAGAATTTTTATAGGCTATTCACCCCCCCTCTAGCCATCTAGGACCTTACAAGTGGTATCGGAGCCGTGGTCACCGTTTTAATCAAGGCTTAACATCCTTCGGTGTGAAAAATGGCTCAAATTGTGTTCAATCATGTTGGGGGCAAGCCACCGTTCTTTGATGGTGTTAGTTCTTTTGCTCATTGGAAGAGAAAGATGACAATGTACCTTGGTTCTATTCATGAGAGAGTATTGCAAGTCACCGAGAATGATTTTGCTATCATTGATCCTAATCATCTCACCGATGAAGATAGAGCAAATAGAACATGCAATAGAATGGCTCTCAATACACTCTATAATGGTATTGACACAAAAGTGTTTGAGGGCATCAAAGATTTGGAATTGGCTAGTGAAGTATGGACAAGGTTGAGTGAGACATATGAAGGCACTAAGGTTGTGAAGAGTGCCAAGCTATATGGGCTCAAGAGTGAGTTTGAGAACTTCAAGAAAAAGGATGATGAAACAATCATTGAAATGTTTCATAGATTGCAAGTGATAGTCAATGATCTCAAGAGCTTAGGGCACAAGACTCAAGATCAAGATTTTTGTCACAAGTTCTTATTGAGCTTACCTAGAAGATTCAAGATGTTGATCATGATGTTGCAAAGAGATGGGCTTGAAGCAATGAAGCCTAATGATTTGCTTGGTGAAGTATTAACCTATGACAAATATGATCAAGATGTTGATGACAAGGAGAAGGTGGAAGATGAAAAGAAGAAGAAGATCGTGGCATTCAAGGCCACCTCCTCCAAAGGCAAAGCTACCATCATTGAAGAAGAAGAAGACAATGATGAAGATGAAGATTATGAAATTGATGATGAGGCATTTGCTTTTGTAGTCAAGAAAATGGGTCACATGTTCATTAAGAGAAGAGGGTTCAAAAAGAGAAATGACAATTTCAAGAGCAATGAGCAACAAAGGAAGTGCTTCAATTGTGATAGCACCGAACATCTTCAAGTCGATTGTCCCTATGACAAGAAGAAAAACAACAAGAGGGGCAAGTTTGAGAAGAAAAAGAAAGAAGCCAAGATAACATTCAAGAAAGGCAAGAATGGAGTCTATATGGCCACTTGGGAAAGTGATGATGATGATGAAGAAGAAGAATCATCCAACAAGGCTTTTGCTTCCATTGCTATCAACAAGAAGCCTTCACTATTTGATTCATCCTCTTCGTGCTTCATGGCCAAAGAAGCTAAGGTATTATATGATGAGAGTGATGATGAAAGTGAAATGGAATATGTTCATGATAGTGATAATGATAAATATGATAATAAAAATGATGATGATGATGAACCAACTAAAGAACAACTATATGACTTGTTGCAACAAACTAGAGACATAGCTATTGCCAAGAACAAGGAGTGCAAGAAGCTTTCAATGAAAGTAGGAATACTTGAGAAAGTTCTTGGTGAGCTTAAGACCACTCATGAGAGTCTAGTGGAAGACCATGAGGATCTTGATAAGGCTCATTCCAAGCTTGAAAAAGCTCACTCATTGCTACTTGAGCAACAAGCAAAGAAAGAGGTTGTTGTATCATGTGATATAGGTGTTACATGTGATATAATTGATGAATCCTTTAATGAACCTATCATCATGTCAAATACTAACCCTTCTTGTAGCTCTTCATCCACCACCACTAACTCTACCTCCACTACTAGTGATAGTTTCACTTGTGATGCCTCACTAATGGTTGAGAATGAGACTCTCAAGAGAAAGGTGGATGAGCTCACTCACGCCCTAGGCAAGGCCTATGGTGGTGAGGCCCGCTTGCTTAAGTGCTTGGGTAGCCAAAGGTTCTCTCTTAACAAAGAGGGATTGGGCTACACCCCCAAGAAAGGCAAGTCGGCCTTTGCAACTCCAAAGCCTAGCTTTGTGAAGGGCAATGGTCGGTTTTGCAATAGATGTAAGCAAGTTGGGCACCTAGAGCATAATTGCAATAAAAAGAACCAAAGCAAGAAATTTGTTAATGCTATATCTTTTGATTCTTGCTATGTGCTTACCAAAGGTGTGAAGGGTGTGCAAGCTAAGTTTATTGGTACACCCATTGTTGGCCCAAAGAAGAAGGCTATTTGGGTACCAAAGAGCTTAGTTACTAACCTACAAGGACCCAAGCAAAAATGGGTACCTAAGCTTCATTAATTTGCTTGTAGGTCAATTACAAAGCCGGAGGAAGGCATTGGATTATTGATAGTGGGTGCACTCAACACATGACCGGTACATCAAGAATGTTTGACTCAATCAATGACAATGATAGTGGTGTTGATTCTATCACATTTGGCAATAATAAGAAAGGCAAGGTCATTGGCTTGGGCAAGATTGCAATATCAAATGACATGAGTATCTCCAATGTGTTGTTAGTTGAAAGCTTGGATTTCAATCTTCTATCCGTGGCACAAATATGTGATCTAGGCTACAAATGCATCTTTGGGGTTGATGATGTGGTAGTTATTAGTGTGGATGGTTCAAATATGGCATTCAAGGGCTTCAGATATGAGAATCTCTACCTAGTTGACTTCAATGCTAGAGAAACTTCTTTGACAACTTGCTTAGTCTCCAAATCAAGCATGGGTTGGCTTTGGCATAGAAGGCTTGGTCATGTTGGCATGAAACAATTGAAGAAGCTTACAACTCACAATCTTGTCAATGGTTTGAAAGATGTTGAATTTGAGAAGAATAAGCTTTGTAGTGCATGTCAAGCCGGGAAGCAAGTTGGAAGCTCACATCCAAAGAAGAGTACAATGAGCACATGCAAAGCATTTGAGTTGATGCACATGGATCTATTTGGACCAACAACATATATAAGCATAGGCGGCAATAAGTATGGATTTGTCATAGTGGATGATTTCACAAGATTCACATGGGTATTCTTTCTTAGTGACAAGAGTGAAGTGTTTGACACCTTCAAGACATTTCTCACTAGAGTTCACAATGAGTTTGAGATTAGAATCAAGAAAGTGAGAAGTGACAATGGAAGTGAGTTCAAGAATACAAGAATTGAGGTACTTTGTGATCATTATGGTATTGGACATCAATTCTCGGCCAAGTACACTCCACAATCAAATGGCTTAGTTGAGAGGAAGAATAGAACATTGCTTGATATGGCTAGATCAATGCTTCATGAGTACAATGTGAGTCAATCATTTTAGGATGAAGCAATCAATACCGCTTGCTACTACATCAATAGACTATATTGTCATCCATTGCTAGAGAAGACCCCATATGAGCTACTTCATGGAAGAAAGCCCAATATTTCTTACTTTAGGGTGTTTGGTTGCAAATGCTATATCTTGAAGAAAGGCACTAGATTGGGGAAGTTTGACAAAAGATGTGATGAGGGGTTTCTACTTGGTTATTCAACTACAAGCAAAGCTTATAGAGTTTGGAACAACTCAAGTGGCATTCTAGAAGAAGTCCATGATGTGCAATTTGATGAAACCAATGGGTCACAAGATGAAGAAGAAAATCTAGATGATATTGGTGGAACTCTATTAGTGGAAGCAATGAAGAACATGGACATTGGGGACATTAGAGCAAAGCAAGTAATTGATATTCAAGATGATGATAAAGATCAAGTGCTTAATTCACCATTCAAGCTAGTTAGTGACTCTCAAGTGCAAAATCATGGTGCTAGTACATCTCATCAAGATACATCAAGTGATCAACCAAGCTCAAGCAATCAAGTGCAAGTACTCCAACCACAACATGTTGCAAGAGATCACCCCATTGATAGTGTTATTGGTGATATTAGAAGTGGTGTGCAAACAAGATCAAGATTGGCAATGTTTTGTGAGCATGCATCATTTGTGTCAACCTTAGAACCAAAGAAGATAGAAGAAGCCTTGAGGGATGCCGATTGGATCATGGCTATGCAAGAAGAACTTAATAATTTCACAAGAAATGATGTTTGGGAGTTGGTAGAAAGGCCATATAACTACAATGTGATTGGAACCAAGTGGGTGTTCAAAAACAAGCAAGATCAAGATGGCATTGTAGTGCGAAACAAAGCAAGACTAGTTGCACAAGGTTACACTCAAGTTGAAGGTCTTGACTATGATGAGACATATGCTCCCGTGGCAAGATTGGAGGCAATAAGGATTCTATTGGCTTATGCTTGTGCACACAACATCAAACTATATCAAATGGATGTCAAAAGTGCATTTCTCAATGGGATCATCAATGAGTTAGTATTTGTTGAGCAACCGCCCGGATTTGAAGATGACAAGAAACCCAACCATGTGTACAAGTTGAAGAAGGCTTTATATGGCTTAAAGCAAGCACCTAGAGCATGGTATGAGAGGCTAAGGGATTTCCTTCTCTCTAAGGGATTCAAGATGGGCAAGGTTGATACAACTCTATTCACCAAGAAGATTGGAAATGATCTATTCATAGTGCAAATATATGTTGATGACATCATCTTTGGATCAACCAATCAAGCCTATTGTGAAGAATTTGGTGATATGATGGCCAAAGAGTTTGAAATGTCTATGATTGGTGAACTTAGCTACTTCCTTGGTCTCCAAGTCAAGCAATTGAAGAATGGGACATTTGTGAGTCAAGGGAAATACATAAGGGACATGTTGAAGAAGTTTGGAATGCAAGATGCAAAACCAATTTCAACTCCAATGGGTACAAGTGGCAATTTGGATAGTGATCTTGATGGCAATATGGTGAATCAAAAGGAATATCGGTCTTTGATTGGAAGTCTACTCTATGTCACCGCATCAAGGCCGGATGTCATGTTTAGTGTTTGCATGTGTGCTAGATATCAAGCCTCACCTAGAGAGAGTCATCTCACGGCCGCAAAGAGAATATTGAGGTACTTGAAGCAAACAAGAGATGTTGGACTATGGTATCCTAAGGGGTCAAAGTTTGAATTGATTGGATATTCGGACTCCGACTATGGGGGTTGCAAGATCAATAGAAAGAGCACTAGTGGCACATGTCAATTACTTGGAAGATCACTTGTGTCATGGTCCTCAAAGAAACAAAATAGTGTGGCAATCTCTACCGCCGAAGCCGAATATGTGAGTGCGGGGAGTTGTTGTGCACAATTATTATGGATGAAATCAACTTTGAAGGATTATGGCCTCAATTTCAAGAATGTGCCATTGTTATGTGATAATGAAAGTGCAATCAAGATGGTACAAAACCCGGTTCAACATGGAAGAACAAAGCATATTGACATAAGACATCATTTCATTAGAGATCATCAACAAAAGGGAGATATTGCCATTGAAAGTGTTGGCACCGATGATCAACTTGCCGATATTCTCACTAAGCCACTTGATGAAAAGAGGTTTTGCAAGCTAAGGAATGAATTGAATATTCTTGATTTCTCAAACATGAGTTGAATGCACCCCACTCACTTATTGACATGCCTCTCCTTCGACATTGCAAGGTAAAGTTGATTGACATGTCATTCATCCTATGCTAAGGACTTGCTAGAGCATGTAGACATAATAAGTGGTATGCATGAGCATTCATGATAAATCAAATGAATTTGATGGATATATGTTACCACTATTGCCTCTATGTTTGTTTTGATCTAGTGGTGGCATATGACATGATTGTGAGCTTGCAAACCTAGTGTTGAAACTAGAAGATTTGCTATAAGTGTTTAATTCAACATAGGCAAGATAACCCTTATTAGGAGGTGTGAAGAAGCTTGTTTTTGGTTCAAATCGAATTAAATATCTTTGGCAAGTGTTCTAGGTTAAACCAAATTTGATAAATTTTAACCTACTCCATCAAACATTTTTCTTCTCTCCACAATTTGATCCCATTTTTGGGTAAGTTGTTGACAAAGGGGGAGAGAAAAAGATGATTCAACATGATAAAGGGGTAAATAAATTTATTGATGCACACAAGTAGGGGGAGCAAGCTCATAAACAAAGTTGTTGCATTTGTTTGTGCATTCTCATATGACTTGCTCATTGCGCATGTATTTAAATTCAATATACATGCTTGTGTGGTGCAATGCTAGTATAGAACTTGGATGATGAAATGATCTACTAGCATGCATAGGATTAGTTTTACATGTGGTATCTAGACTTGCCTAAAGGTTGTTTTTACAAGTGGTCCAAGAACCTTTACATATAATGTTGATCTCACGGGGTTCTTGAGTTTTGATGGATGTCTAGTTACTTCATGATGCTAAGGATGGTGTAAAAGGCAACTCCGATTGGTATCACGCTTCAAAGGTCCATTTCTTACACCTTAGCATCATTTTGGTAGAATTACTCTCCCAACACTTCTATCCATGCATATGTGCAAAAGCTTTCAATCCAAACTCTATGCACATATGTAGGGGGAGCTAATGCTACCAAAACCGAGCTTGTGATAATTGTCCAAACTTTACTTATGAGCAAAATGATTGGACAAGTATGACAAGTTCAAAACTTTTATTATCAAAATCATCTTTGTGAGGGTTGTCATCAATTACCAAAAAGGGGGAGATTGAAAGTCCCTAGTTTGGTTTTGGCTAATTGATGAAACCTAGGACTAACCTTTGTATCTAAGTGGATGATTTAGATAAAGGTGGTCATTGCATATGAGACATGACATTGACTCATGTGACCAAGATGATGAAGACCAAGATGAGGCTTGGCTCGATGGACCGGTTGTGAAGGTGAAGGGCAAGTCGAGGCTTCGAAGCGAGGGACCATGCGATGGTGAAGCTTGAGCAAGACTTAGCGCCGACGGACCGATGCAACGGTGAAGAGCAAGTGAAGTCAAGGTCGATGGATCGAGACGGTCATGTGATGATATGAAGTGGATCATATCATTTGGAGAAACAAAAGGGGCTCAAGGCAAAGGTATAACCATAGGGCCATTTTGTTTTACACTCAAGACACCATAGAGGGTGTGAGTGGTTTAGGATCAATAGCCGAACTATTAAGAGGGGAAGTCTTATCGGTTATTCGATGCACGGGTGCCACTAGGTGAATTCATGAAGTACATTGCATGTAGGGCCTAGTGAGCTAATTGGAAAACCTTTGAAAATGATTGAGAAAATGCTAACACACAAGCACATGGAGATGTACACTTGATGGTGTTGGCACATTTGCAAAGGTGGCGTTGGTCGCGCTGTGGTTTGCGGATAGAGAGGGGTTTGGGTTCCACTCTCTCTCTCCCGCCGAACGTGCGAGCGCGGGATTCAGGCGATTTCGGGGAAGTGAAATGCCTATTTTCCATTGCGCCGGAAGTCGGAAAAGAAACGGAGGCGAACGCGGTCACAGAGGTGACCGGACGCTGCACCGGACGCTGCACCGGACGCTGCACCGGACGCGGTCACGGTGGACCGGCGCGTCCGGTCAGTGCAGCGCGGGCGTCAGGCGCGCGAGCTAGGGTTTGGCACCGGCGCGTCCGGTGACCCACGGGACCGGCGCGTCCGGTCTGGCGAACAGCGAGTCACGAAGTCTTCGGACGCGGTGCGCGTCCGGTGTCACACCATCGGACGCGTCCGGTGGTCTCGGGAGCTTACTGGACTCGCACCGGACGCGGGTACTGTGGCGTCCGGTGGTTGCGAGCAGCGCGTCCGGTCTTGTCTTCGCGGGCGCGGGTACTGTGCGCACCGGTGCGTCCGGTGGTTCGCAACAGCGCGTCCGGTGGGTCGTTTGACCGTTGGCGCACAGTGACCGTTGGTGGATCTAACGGACGAATTTGAATTCGGTGAACACGTGGACGTCGCAGGGGCACCGGACGCGGTTGAGCGCGTCCGGTCAGTTACCACCGGTGCGTCCGGTGGTCCCGCGAAAATCGTGAGTGGAGTTGTAACGGCTCTATTTGGATGGGTTGCTTATAAATACTCGTTGGCCGGCCCTTGGGGAGGTCTCTTGCCATTTCTAACATACTTGTGCATCCTTTGAGCTAGAACAACTCCTCCCACTCATCTCTCTTGCTTGATTGCAAATCAAAAGTGAGATTGAGTGATCCCAAAGTGCATTGCATAGCTTGAGGGCATCTAGTGGCACTTGTGGGTGGTTTAGCCGGTGGATTTCTTGTTACTCTTGGAGAGTACCGCTCCTAGCCGGCTTGGAGATTGTTGGAGGCGTTGGCAAGAGAAGGTGATTGTTCTTGGCCACCTCCGGTTGTTTGTAAGAGGTTCTTGTGCTTTCCTCGGCGGGACGCCAAAAGCAACTCTATTACATTGCGCGTGTCATTGAGTTACCTCACTTGAGAGTGGAGTCTTGCGGTGCCTTGCGGGGCGTGCCTTGAGGGGCAAGTGACTTGAGGGTCACACCGAGGAACCATCTAAGTGTTGGTCGACACAACCGGTGACGTAGCTTGTCGGTGCACAAGTGAACACCGGGTGAACAAAAATATTGTGTCTCTTGTCTCCCGGTGATTGGTCTACATATTGTGTTGTTGTCAATATTAATTGATTGTATATCATCTTGGTGATTGGCAACATCTTCACTCCACCGTCGGTATAAGATTCACAATCCTATCTCTTGCACTTATCTTTACTAGATTATCTTGTGTTGCTCTAGTAGTAGCTTGGCTAGTAGTGTTGTTAGCTTGTTCTCTAGTGTAAATTTAGTGACATAGCACTTGTGTGAACTAGAGATCATAATCTACTAGACTTGTGGATAGGAGGCTTGCATCACAACCTTTGGCTAAGCAAAACTCGCTTTACGCCGTTTGTTATTCTAACAAGTTTGCTTAGTGGTGATTGTAGAATTTTTATAGGCTATTCACCCCCCCTCTAGCCATCTAGGACCTTACACCCTACGTGATCAAGGCAAAGGTATCCAAGACATCTAGTGGGTGTAGTTACATTATAAGATAGATAGTCGTATTACAAAGAGGGGAATGACGCGGCTATTGAACTCCTAAGTGCCTCTAGGTGTGCATTTCATAATCATATGCATTTGGATAGAACTAATAACGCCTCGAAAAATGATTGTGAAAATGCTAACACACTCACACTTGACGTGATCACTAGTGGTGTAAGCACATTTGCGATGGCGTTGAAGTTTGAGCAATAGAGAGGGTTTGGGCTCGGCGCGATTCAAGCGTTTTCGAGGATTTGAAACGCCTATTTTCCTTTACGCCAATGTCGAGATTTGGAGGCGTTGTCACATGTTGTTTCACGAGCTAAAACATGTGCTAAAGTGACACACATTCTTAGTCTAGCTCAAATGTGAAAGGGTGAATCAAACGGAGGCGAACGGAGGTCACAGTGGTGACCGGACGCTGGATCGGACGCGGTCTCTGTGTGACCGGACGTGTCCGGTCAGTGCTCAGCGTGTGTCCATGTCTCGGTTCTCTGATCGGACGCGGTGGCACGTCCGGACACGATCGACCGGACGCGTCCGGTCATTTTGGGTGCTTACTGGACTCTAACCGGACGCTGGCTCTGTGACGTCTAGTTCGTCTAGCAGCGTGTCCGGTCACTATTTCGCTGGAGCGTTGCTCGGCTTGACCAGCGCGTCCGGTCAGCTACGGGACCAGCGCGTCCGATCGAGCTTCGCGCGTCCGGTCAATTCAACCAGCGCGTTCGGTCGTGCTTCGCGCATGGGTGGTGTACGCACCTACGCGTCTGGTCTATGCGACCTGCGTGTCCGATCAGCGTGACTACAGCAGATTCGAGTGCCTAACGGCTCTTTTCGAAGGGTACGTCTATAAATACTCGTTGGTCGGCTCAAAGCTCTCTCTCTCTCTTGCATTCTTTGACATACTTTGAGCACTTTGAGCTAAGCAACTTACCTCCCACTCATCTCTCTTGCTTCTTTGCATATTTAAAGTGAGATTGAGTTATCCAAGTGCATTTGCATTATGAGATTGAATCTAGTTGGCACTTGGTGGTTGATTTGTTGCGGGATTCTTGTTTTCTCTTGGTGGTTGCTGCCACCTAGACGGCTTAGAGCAGCTTGGAGGTATTGGCAAGAGTTGGTGATTGTTCTTGGCCACCTCCAGTGATTTGTGAGGGGTTTGTGCCTACCTCGGCGAAGTGTCAAAGGCAACGTTAGTAAATTGCTCGTGTCATTGCAACCTCTTGCCATTTGGTAGTTTCTTGTGGCACCTTTGAGAGGCTCGGTGTGTGACCGATTAGCCATCGATCCACGTGATGAAGAGGGACACAATGGGGACTAGCATGCCGGCAAGCACGTGAACCTCGGGATAAATCTTCATGTCATCATTCTTATTGTGATTAATCGCTCTCGGTGGTTGTGTATTGTGGAATTCATCTCTTGGTCATATTGATTGGTTGGCTCATTACTTCGCCCCTCGGTGATACCCTACTAACTCTCTCTTGTATTATTTTCTTTGTTACCTTGCTAGCTTGTTAGTATAGCTCTTAGCTTGTGTAGCTAGTTAACTTTAGTTGTAAACTAACTTATGTGGTTGAGTGCAAATATACTAGAATTGTGAATTGGATAGGTGGCTTGCAAACACCCCGTAGGCTAAGCAAAACTCGCATCTCGCTATTTGTTATATTGATAAACTTGTTTAGCTTGTCTTTGTAGAATTTTTTTGTAAAGGCTATTCACCCCCCCTCTAGCCATCAAGACCTTTCAAGTGGTATCAGAGCCGTGGTCACCGTTTGTAAGGCTTAACAACCTCGGTGTAAGATGACTCAAGTTGTGTTGAACCATGTCGGGGGCAAGCCTCCATTCTTTGATGGTGTCTCATCTTTTGATCATTGGAAAATAAAGATTAAGCAATATCTTGGCTCTATTAATAAGAAGGTTTGGGAGGTGACACATCATGACTATGCTATCATTGATCCCGACAACCTCACCAACAATGACTGCATCAACAACCAATGCAACACTATGGCTCTCAACACTCTCTACAATGGGATTGATGCAAAGGTCTTTGAGCAAATCAAGGATCTTGAGATAGCAAGTGAAGTGTGGACAAGATTAGAGGAAACATATTAGGGCACTTCAACGGTAAAGAGTGCCAAGCTCTATATGCTCAAGGATAAGTTTGCAAGCTTCAAGATGAAGGATGATGAGTCCATACCGGAGATGTTCTATAGGCTACAAGTTATTGTCAATAATTTCAAGAGCCTAGGAGAAGATGTCAAGGACAAGGACTTCTCACATAAGTTCTTGATGAACTTACCTAAGAAGTTTGCTATCTTGAGGAAGATGATCCAAAGAGAGGGTTTAGACAAGGTGACTCCAAACCAAGTGCTTGGAGATGTCATGGCCGATGCTCAATATGATGATATGAAGATGAAGATGAGAAGAAGGAGCTCAAGGTCAAGCAAGAGAAGCCCATTGCATTCAAGGCTTCATCTTCTAAGGGCAAGAGCAAGGTGGAGAGCGATGATGATGATCCATTCGATGATGAGACCATGGTCCTCCTTGTGCACAAGATGGGGAGGTTCATGAAGAAGAAAGGATATAGGGCAAGGAAGAGGAGAGACACTATGAAGGCAAAGATCCTTTGCTACAATTGCAATAGCCCCGATAACATTATGGTGGATTGCCCCTATGAAGATAAGAGATTTCATAATGGGGACTTGAAGCTCAAGAAGAACAAGAAGGATAAGAAAGAGAAGGAGAAGAAAGCAAATAAGAGCTTCATATTCAACAAGAAGAAGAAGGGTGGTGGTTATGTGGTCACTTAGGATAGTGACAACTCTGATAGTGATGATGATGCAAACTCTAGTGATGATGAAAGGACCACTCGGCGAGCCATTGCAAGCATCGCCCTCTCCAACAAGCCATCCATCTTCGACACTACATCGACATGCCTTATGGCCAAGCCTACCAAGGTAAAATATGATGATAGTAATGATAATTCTTGTGCTAGTGATGGTTGTAGGAGTGATGAGGAGGAGGATGAGGACTACTCCAAGGATGATCTATTAGGCATAATAGATCAAATGAGCAAGGGCTACAAGAGGACAACCAAGAAGTGCAAAATCTTAGAGCAAGAGCTCATTACCAAGAGCAATGAAAATGATGCCTTGATGGAGGAGCTTATTGCTCTCAAGAAGAGCAAGGAGTGCAAAGGATTAGAATAAGAGGTCAAAGCTCTTAGGAAATACTTTGATGAGCTCGAAGCTTCTCGTGAGTGTCTAAAGGAAGACCACGAGGATCTTGAGATTGCTCACACTAGGCTTAAAGAAGCCCACTCCACTCTACTTGAGCTTGTCAAGGAGAAGGACATCATGCTAGAGAAGCTCAAGAAGAAGGCCGTGGAGGAGAAAGTTATTGTGACTTGTGATATTGGACTAATATGTGATATTATTGATGATTCTTTATTTGTTGGTCCTACTAATGCTTCATGTAGCTCATCATCATCCACCACAACCAACTCTATCTCTACTACTAGTAATTCATCACTTGTGGTTGAGAATGAGACTCTCAAGAAAGAGGTGGATGATCTCACCCGAGCATTAGGCAATGCCTATGGTGGGGATGCCCGTTTGCTAAAATGCTTGGGTAGCCAAAGGTTCTCTCTTAACAAAGAGGGTTTGGACTATACTCCTAAGAAGGGCAAGGTGGCCTTTGCTACTCCAAAGCCTCGCTTTGTGAAGAGCAATGGTCGTTATTGCAATAGATGCAAGCAAATTGGGTATCTAGAGATTAATTGTAATAAAATGAACAAGAACAACAACAAGTTCCATGCTAAAATAGATTGCATTCCTTTTGATTCTTGTTATGTGCTTACCAAGGGTGACAAAGGTGTGCATGCTAGGTTTGTTGGTACACCAGTTGTGGGCCCAAAGAAGAAGGCCATTTGGGTACCAAAGAACTTAGTTACTAACCTCCAAGGACCTAAGCAAGTATGGGTACCTAAAAGATATTAAATTGTTTTGTAGGTAAATTACAAGGCCGGAGGAAGGCATTGGATGCTTGATAGTGGGTGCTCTCAACATATGACCGGTGATTCAAGAATGTTCAACTCTCTCAAATCAAATGATAGTGGCATAGATAGCATCACATTTGGTGACAATAGCAAGGGTGATGTAAAGGCTCTTGGAAGGATTGCAATCTCAAATGATCATAGCATTTCCAATGTGCTCTTAGTTGAAAAGTTGAACTTCAATCTTCTCTCGGTTGCTCAATTCTGTGATCTTGGTTTCAAGAGCATATTTGGTGTTGATGATGTGGAGATAGTTAGTGTTGATGGCTCCAATTTGATCTTCAAGGGTTTTAGATATGAGAATCTATACTTAGTTGATTTCAATGCTAGTGACACTTAACTTTCAACATGCTTGCTCACCAAATCAAGTAAGGGTTGGTTATGGCATAGAAGACTTGGTCATGTTGGCATGAAGCAATTGAACAAGTTAGTGAAGCATGACTTAGTTAGAGGCTTGAAGGATGTCACATTTGAGAAGGATAAGCTATGTAGTGCATGTCAAGCCGAAAAGCAAGTGGGCAACACTCATCCATTGAAGATCATTATGAATACTTCCAAGGTATTTGAGTTGTTACACATGGATCTATTTGGGCCAACTACATATACAAGCATTGGTGGCAACAAGTATGTGTTTGTGATTGTGGATGATTTCACTAGATATACATGGGTATTCTTTCTTGTGGACAAGAGTGATGTATTTGACATATTCAAGAAGTTCATCAAGAGGGTACAAAATGAGTTTGAGACCATAATCAAGAAAGTGAGAAGTGACAATGGAAGTGAGTTTAGAAACACAAGAGTTGATGAGCTATGTGAGGAGCTTGGAATCAAGCATCAATTCTCGGCCAAGTATACACCTCAATCTAATGGCCTAGTTGAGAGGAAGAATATAACCTTAATTGATATGGCAAGATCAATGTTGAATGAGTATAATGTGAGTCATTCATTTTGGGCCGAAGCAATCAACACGGCTTGCTTCTATAGCAACCGCCTCTATTGCCACAAGTTCCTAGAGAAGACACCATATGAGATCTTAAATAGAAGAAAGCCTAACATTGTATACTTTCGGGTATTTGGTTGAAAATGCTACATCTTGAAGAAGGGAACTAGATTGAGCAAGTTTAAGAAGAAATATGATGAAGGATTCTTATTTGGTTACTCCACTACTAGCAAAGCTTATAGAGTTTGGAATTTGGCTAGTGGTTTACTTGAGAAAGTTCATGATGTTGAGTTTGATGAAACAAATGGCTCTCAAGATGAAGAAGATAACTTGGATGATGTGAGAGGAACTCAATTGACAAATGGTATGAAAGAAATGGATATTGGTGATATTAGGCCAAAGCAAATAATTGATATGGATGACAACAAAGATCAAGTGCTCCAAAGTCCAATTACACAAGGTAGTGGTTCTCTAATGCAAAATCAAGCTAGTACATCATCTCAAATGCAACAAGATCAACAAGTGGCTAGTTCATCATCTCTAATTCATGATCAACATCAACATCCAAGCAATCAAGTCCAAATGCTTTAACCAACTAACATTGTAAGAGACCATCCATTGGATTCTATCATTGGTGACATACAAAGGGGAGTTAAAACTAGATCAAGATTGGCATCATTTTGTGCTCGCTCTTCTTTTGTGTCAATGGAAGAACTCAAGGACATTGATAAAGCATTGAGAGATCCAGATTGGGTAAATGCAATGCATGAAGAGCTCAACAACTTCAAGAGAAATGAAGTATGGGAACTAGTTGAAAGGCCTAAGGATCACAATGTCATTGGAACAAGATGGGTCTTTCGCAACAAGCAAGATCAAGATGGGATAGTAGTAAGGAACAAAGCAAGACTAGTGGCTCAAGGTTACACACAAATAGAGGGTCTTTACTTTGGTGAAACTTATGCCTCGGTTGCAAGATTGGAAGCAATTAGGATCTTACTTGCCTATGCTTGTGCTCACAATATCAAGCTATATCAAATGGATGTGAAGAGTGCATTTCTCAATGAGTACATCCAAGAGGAGGTGTATGTGGAGCAACCTCCCAGTTTTGAAGATGACAAGAAACCAAATCATGTCTACAAGTTGAGAAAAGCTTTGTATGGATTGAAGCAAGCCCTAGAGCATGGTATGAAAGATTAAGAGATTTCTTGCTATCCAAAGGATTTGTCATGAGCAAAGTGGATACTACTCTCTTCACCAAGAAGATTGGGAAAGACTTGTTTGTGTTGCAAATATATGTTGATGATATCATATTCGGTTTAACCAATCAAGATTATTATGATGAGTTTGAGAAAATAATGGCAAAGGAATTTGAAATGTCAATGATTGGTGAACTTAGTTTCTTTCTTGGACTTCAAATCAAACAAATGAAGGAAGGAACATTTGTAAGCCAAACCAAATACATAAAGGATATGCTAAAGAAGTTTGGTATGGAAGATGCAAAAGGAATCACTACTCCAATGAGCACTAATGGAAGCTTGGATAGTGACAAGAATGGTAACATGGTGGATCAAAAGCTATATAGATCAATGATTGGTAGTCTACTCTTTGTGACGGCATCAAGGCCCGATGTAATGTTTAGTGTATGCATGTGTGCAAGATTTCAAGCCTCACCAAGAGAAAGTCATTTGAAGGCAACAAAGAGAATATTGAGGTACTTAAAGCATACACAAGATGTTGGATTATGGTATCCCAAAGGTGCAAGCTTTGAGCTAGTTGGATATTCGGATTCCGACTATGCCGGTGACAAAGTTGAGAGAAAGAGCACCTCCGGGACTTGTCAATTGTTAGGAAGATCACTTGTCTCATGGTCATCCAAGAAGCAAAATAGTATTGCACTATCTACCGCCGAAGCCGAATACATCGCCGCGGGTAGTTGTTGTGCACAAATCTTGTGGATGAAGGCATCATTGAAGGATTTTAGAATCAATTTCAAGAATGTGCCATTGCTATGTGACAATGAAAGTGCCGTGAAGCTAACCAACAATCCGGTTCAACATCAAAGAACAAATCATATTGATGTTCGCCATCACTTCATTAGAGATCATCAACAAAAGGGTGAAATTGCTATTGAGAATGTGGGCACCGAAGATCAATTAGCCGATCTATTCACCAAGCCACTTGATGAGAAGAGATTTCACAAGCTAAAGAATGAGTTGAACATAATTGACTTCTCCAACATGAGTTGATGCACCTCATATATGACATGCCTCTCCTTCGAGCCCCAAGGTACAATTGGTTGACATGTCATACATTCTATACTAAGGACATGTTTAGTGCATCTAGTCATGTTTTCTTATGTTCTAGGCTCATTCATGAAAATCAAATGAATTTGAAGGTTATATGGTGCCACTATTGTTTCTTTGCTATGTATGATCTAGTGGTACCATATAACTTGTTTAAGTAGCTTGTGATCCTAAGTGTTTAATCTAGATCACTTGTCTAAATATTTACTTCAACATGGTGCATGATAACCCTTCTCGTGAGGTGTGAAGAAGCTTGCCCTTAGATCAAACCGAAGCATTTTATTTATGCAAGCAATCTAAGTTGAATCACAAACTTGATCCTCACCCCATAACATGACATGATAATCTTGTGGTCATTGGTGCCAAAGGGGGAGAAAATATTGTTCATAAAGATAGATTCTAAAGGGGGAGAAAATCTAAAGGGGAGAAATGATAAAAGAAGGGGGTCAACTAAAATTTTGAGCACACAAGTAGGGGGAGCAAGCTCTTAAACATGAATGTTGCATTTTCATGTGCACTTCATATGTATGATGCATAGTTATGCATTTCTTTTTCCCCGATACATTGCTTGTGTGGTGACAGGCTAGTATATTTTGAATGGTATATTGAGATACTAGCATGAATAGGAAGTAGTTAGATTTTTCTTGTTCATGTTTTTCAAAGTGGTACTAGAGCCTTGCTTATAATGTTGATCTCACAAGGTTTCTAGTTATGTTTGTGGTTTCCCAAGTGGTATCTAACTACACAAGGTGCTAAGATGGTGTTTATCGCTACTCCGATGGTATCACGCTTCAAAGGTCTATAATCTAAAACACTTAGCACCTATTGATAGTCAATGCTCCTATAATTTCCTATCTAAGCATGTATGCTTCCTAAATCCAAACATATAGCATACATGTAGGGGGAGCCATTGCTATCAATTTGAATTCATGATCACATGTCTATAATTCTTACACATGGTAATATACTTGGACAATGTGACATGGGTTCAATCAAAATTCTATCATAATATCTTTGTGAAAGGGTTGTCACCAATTACCAACAAGGGGGAGATTGAAAGCTCTATGTTTGGTGTTGGTAATTAGTGACAATGCCAAAGTACTAATCCTATGCTTAAGTTGTATATAGCATATGAGGATTAGTACATTCCAAGGTTGGTGGCAAGATGGACATGGTGATCATGATGGCCACACTTGGATTTGGACGCAACCCTACGTGATCAAGGCAAAGGTATATGCTTAAGGGTTGTGTTTTAGTAACCAAGACATCTAGTGGTGTGGTTACATTATAGGATAGATAGCCGTACTATAAAGAGGAGAATGACACGACTATTGAACTCCTAAGTGTCTCTAGGTGTGCATTTCATAATCATATGCATTTGGATAGAACTAATAATGCCTCAAAAAATGATTGTGAAAATGCTAACACACTCACACTTGACGTGATCACTTGGTGGTGTAAGCACATTTGCGATGGCGTTGGAGTTTGAGCGGTAGAGAGGGTTTGGGCTCGGCGGGATTCAGGCGTTTTTGAGGATTTGACATGCCTATTTTCCTTTACGCCAATGTTGAGATTTGGAGGCATTGTCACATGTTGTTTCATGAGCTAAAACATGTGCTAAAGTGACACACATTCTTAGTCTAGCTCAAATGTGAAAGGGTGAATTAAACGGAGGCGAACGGAGGTCATAGTGGTGACCGGACGCTGGACCAGACGCGGTCTCTGTGTGACCGGACGTGTCCGGTCAGTGCTCAGCGTGTGTCCGTGTCTTGGTTCTCTGATCGGACGCGGTGGCGCGTCCGGTCACGATCGACCGGACGTGTCTGGTCGTTCTGGGTGCTTACTGGACTCTAACCGGACGCTGGCTCTGTGGCGTCCGTTTCGTCTAGCAGCGTGTCCGGTCGCTGTTTTGCTAGAGCGTTGCTCGGCTTGACCAGCGCGTCCGGTCAGCTACGGGACCAGCGCATCCGGTCGAGCTTCGCGCGTCCGGTCAATTCAACCAGCGCGTCCGGTCATGCTTCGCGCATGGGTGGTGTACGCACCTGCGCGTCTGGTCTGTGCGACCAGCGCATCCGATCAGCGCGACTGCAGCAGATTCGAGTGCCTAACGTCTCTTTTCGAAGGGTACGTCTATAAATACTCATTGGTCGGCTCAAAGCTCTCTCTTGCATTCTTTGAAACACTTGTGAGCACTTTGAGCTAAGAAACTCCCCTCCCACTCATCTCTCTTGCTTCTTTGCATATTCGAAGTGAGATTGAGTGATCCAAGTGCATTTGCATTGTGAGATTGCATCTAGTTGGCACTTGGTGGCTGATTTGCTGCAGGATTCTTGTTTGTCTTGGTGGTTGCCGCCACCTAGACGGCTTGGAGCAGCTTGGAGGCATTGCCAAGAGTTGGTGATTGTTCTTGGCCACCTCCGGTGATTGTGAGGGGTTTGTGCCTACCTCGGCGAAGCGCCAAAGGCAACGTTAGTAAATTGCTCGTGTCATTGCAACCTCTTGCCATTTGGTAGGTTCTTGTGGCTCCTTTTGAGAGGCTCGGTGTGTGACCGATTAGCCACCGAACCACGTGGTGAAGAAGGACACAATGGGGACTAGCGTGCCGGCAAGCACGTGAACCTCGGGATAAATCTTCATGTCATCATGTTTATTGTGATTAATCGATCCCGGTGATTGTGTATTGTGGAATTCATCTCTTGATGGCTAGATTGTTTGGTTATATTCTTATGCTAGCTATTTCTCTATTTTAGAGAGCACTTCTTCAATTAGATCTTGACCTGTGGTGAATCCATCTTCCAAAAGTTTGGTAGATATGAACCCATTTAATTACTAGCAAATTACATGGTGGTTTTGATGATTGTTAGTATGTGATGCTTTGTTTCAATTACGTCCTTGTAGATATTTAAATTGCAAAATTATGTGTCGAGGTGTGGGACTCGAACAGATCGAAGGGAACTTTCTCATATCACTGACCTACTCAATGTGTTGAATGAGTAAGTGAAGGATATTATTTATTTTGAGACGAAGTTTCAACAGTAGAATGTTATTTATTTTAGAATGAATAGAGTATTTTTTTTACATTTTATTTCGAAACCATATATTAGGAGATCGGAAATGCTTTGTTAAGGGAGTCCGATCGTCTAGACGCTCCCGTTCGCTGCCCGTGACACCAGTCCAACGGTCCAACAGTCGTATCCTCTCTAACACTTGGACGCTTCTGTTCTTCAGGAGGCTTCCAACACTTAGACGCTTTCATTCTGTAGCATTGTGACCAACATCTCCACTGCGCCTAAGCGTGGCTGCTCGCCTTCCTCCATCTCCATCGCTTCTCTAGCCTACTGCGGCTGGCCGCCTTCCTCCATCTCTACCGCGACCTTCTCCACCGGAGCGATGACAGCTCGCGCCAGATCCATTGCTGCCTTCTCCACCTGACATGTCCTGGCCTTCTCCACCGGAGTGGCAAACTACGTGCCACCGGCGAGCTCTACACCAGTGAACACCACACACCGACGAGCCTCCATTCCCAAGCAGCAAGGAGATATTGCACTGAAAGCGCACGTTGCGGACATATGTTTCAGGTGTTTTAAATGTTTCAGAGGAATGTTGCAAGTGTTTCGCATCAGTGTGTTGCAAAAGTAGATCGGGATATTGCAAATAAAAGTAGATTGATATGTTGCACATGTTGCAATAGCTATGTACGTATGTTTCAAGTTTATGCTATTCCAAATGTTTTATGTGTATCAGAAGTATGTTGCAAGTGTTTTTATCCGGATGTTGCAAAAGTATATATTTAGGTGTTGCATATGCATGCATGTTGCAAACGTATGTTTCATGTGTTTCTTATGTCTATTGCAAGTGTTTCATCTGAATGTTGCATATGTTTACAATGGTTTTCAAATGTTTATTTTTTCAGGTGTTTTTACAAGTGTTTCAGACGCATGTGTTTCTGGTGTTTCATCTATCTTATTTTGTATGTTGCAATTGTTATATATGGATGTTTCAAAAGTAGATCGAGTATTGTATATAAAATGTGTGTGGTAAGCGCCTAGTGGCACGGGCCACGGGCGACGTCTGGGGTGGCGCGGGCCTGTTGCTGGGGCGCTCGCTCACAAGCCCAACACGCTGGAGTGCTCGATCGCTCGCTGAGCGGTTACCGTCCAACGTTAGCACCTCGGATTGGACGTCCAGGCGCTAGAAGTCTGTTGAGATATACTGCCGTCCATGTGCCATCCACGTGAGGAATCTTTCTCTCCTCAAAACTAAAGACCGTGAAGATGGTTGTGAAATTTCCTGAAGTTAAAAAAAAATCTCCCGCCATAGATTGTCTCTCTATCCACTCGAAAAGAAGGCACGTGCATGCATGTCCGGGTTCAAGGTGGAATTAATATGTGATGCTCCATGACATGCATGCCTAGGTAACCGAGGAAGAGCACTTGGCCCGATATATGCTTCGGTGTGTCATTTGTGGCATTGTATATGCATCATGCATGGTAGCGATGGCCAACCACCCTGGTCTCAGTCTCAGCTAATCATGCATCATACGGCGCACACACAACACAATGCATATCTACGTGCACATTCACGCAATGCGTGTGGAAGGCATGATTGCAGCCAAAATGTGGTCCCACGATTATATTCATCTGGTATCACGGTCGATAACAAGCTATGCTAGCTCTTCTCTAACGACCCAATCATCGCCACAACGCCGGATCAACATGCTGACTGAGCTAGACAACTTGAAATTATATATTTTTAACCCAACAACAAGAAGAAGACAGCCGAACAAATTTCATGAGCCACACAATTCTATTTGGAGACATATGGCCAAAGATCCCACAAATTCTCCATGACACACAGTTTTATTTGAAAACATGCGGCTAACCATTAGCACTTGTGGATCCAAACAGAAGCTTAATTATCATTGAATAATAAAAAAAATAAAAAATAAAAATTGAAGCAAAGTCTATGAGCAGTTTGATATATCGCTGGCCGGGACGCCACTCTATCCCGGCCGGCGGCCGGTTCAGGCTCCTTCCATTAGAAGCACTCTTGTAGTTCCCACAGGGCTTCATATAGAGGCTCAGGCCTCACCCCTGGTCACTCGTCTTGCTAGTTGCAAAACACAGCGCCGAGATCGACGATCAGAACCACCAGACACCAGTCCACCATCCGGAACGCGCGCGATGTGGCCCATCATCAGAGGCGGTAGTTCTTGGCCAGCGTCCGTCGGCTCTGTCACGGCGGCTCTGCTCCTCGCCGCCGTCATCGTGCGCCTCTTCATCCCCCGTGTCTGGTCTTCATCAGGAATTAGGAGGCAAGTAACGGCGAGCGGCACGGCCGGAGGAGCACGGCTCCCTGCCGGCTCTCTCGGGTGGCCGCTCCTCGGCGAGACGCTGGCGTTCATCCGGGCTGCGTATTCGCCCCGTCCGGAGTCCTTCGTTGAGAAGCGCAGACTCTTGTGAGTAGATATCATATAATCACGAGCTTAAATCTTTCTAATTTTTCCTTCTTTTAATTAATTGTTTGGCAAGAATTGACGACTGTGGAGTGCGGACGACGATTATTGTCAGGTACGGCAAGGTGTTCAAGTCGCACCTGTGGGGTTCGCCGGCGGTGGTGAGCTCGGATCCGGAGGTGAGCCGCGCGGTGCTGCAGGCCGACGCGTCGGCGTTCGTGCCGTGGTACCCGCGGTCGCTCATGGAGCTGATGGGGCAGTCGTCCATCCTGGTGCTCGGCGGCGGCCTGCAGCGCCGGGTGCACGGCCTCGCGGGCGCCTTCTTCAAGTCGCCGCAGCTCAAGGCGCAGGTCACCGCGGACATGCAGCGCCGCGTCGGCCGCGCCATGGACGCGTGGAGGAGCGACGGCGGCGGCGGCGCACCGCCCGTGCGCGTCCAGGACGAGGCCAAGTCGGTACGTGATGCGACGCGGCGCGAGCACCGTCGTCGTCCGTCCTCCTCGTCTCTCCCTTGTTGACTACACTACAGTTGTTATTAGTGCCAACTTGCCCGACTGCCGATCCAGCACTTGTGTCCATACTGCATGCACGTAGACGTCGTAGATAGACTAGTAGCTGTGTTTTTTCCTTGGGTCGCCACCACACGTGTGCCGATTCTCGTGCACGCGTGCGCGGCCCATCCCATGTCGGCATGTCGCTACCATAGGGAGGTCCCGGCCGCGGAATCCATGGGCACCGTGCCGTGCGTGCGTCTGGATGCGACATGCGAGGTCAGTATTATTGATGCTTCGCGGCTTTGGGAGTTAGCATTTTGTCCATATGTACACATGGAGCCATGGACAGTATTGCGGTCGTCGCAAAGATTACCCACAGCTTGATTGGAACCACATATCGTCCTCACACAATCGACATGTATGTTTGGACGGATATCTTATATAGGATAGAGATAATAGAGATAGAGATAAAGATAAAGATAGAGATGAATTTTATTTGGATAATAAGAACAGATGAAAATCATAAGATTTTTATGATATCTTAAGGAAGATGAGAAAAGTCGCATGCACCTCTCCTTAAACAAATGCGCATATCGTGATTTGCGCAAGAAGTCATGAGATTAATTGGCTGTACCCAAAAAAAATACCAAGTATTATTTAATAATGACAGTGTTCCAATGCATACCCCAAATACATACCTTATATATAGAGAGTACATATTTTGAATGCGTGATGAATCCCTGATATTGGAGGACGGAGGATGTAGTGTTCAATGTTTATCTTTTTTACGTTTTAAAGGCAACTAATTGTTACCATACTTTGTTTTAGGCCTTGTTCACTTCCCCCTCCCAACCCAAAATATTTCCTCTTCCACCCATCACATCAAATCTTTCGACGCATGCATGGAGCATTAAATATAGGTAAAAAAGATAACTAATTGCATAGTTTGTCTGTAAATGTCGGGACGAATCTTTTGAGCCTAGTTAGTCCATAATTGGACAAAGTTTGCCAAATAACAACGAAAGATGCTACAGTAACTTTTCAGCTACTTTTCGCGAAGTGAACACACCCTTATATTAATTGGTTTGAGGTTATTGTTGATGACCAACTTTTGCTGCCATTGAGCTCTTCTAACGGTAGATTTTATATATCAATTTCATGGGTTCTGCAGATCGTGTTTGAAATCCTAGTGAGGGCGCTGGTAGGGCTAGAGGAAGGGGACGAAATGCAGTACCTCAGGCAACAATTTCAAGAATTCATTGCGGGTTTGATATCACTTCCAGTTAAGCTTCCGGGGACACAACTCTATAGATCCCTCAGGGTAAACACGACGAACCCTATATCTTTCCCCTATATATGATGAACTGAACTGCGATAACAACTATATAAGGAAAAAAAACTTCATAAGCGTGCTATGGTGTCAAACACTACCCAGGCTAAGAAGAGGATGACAAAGTTGATACAAATGATCATCCAAGAGAAGAGGAAGAAGATGATCGCCGATGGCGAGAATATGCGTGGCACTCATCCACGTGATATGATCGACGTGCTGCTAGGCAATGACAACGACGAACTCACTGACGAGCTGATATCTGACAACATGATCGACTTCATGATCCCTGCAGAGGACTCCGTGCCAGTGCTCATCACGCTGGCTGTCAAGTATCTCAGCGAATGCCCACTAGCTCTGCAGCAGCTCGAGGTATGCCTATGCCTTGCCGTCACAAACTCACATTTCTCTCGTTTTTTTAGAAAGATACTCACATCTCTTTTGAGATACACTACACGAAAAACATAGATAGTGGTGATGAAAACAAATGTAACAAGCTCTTGACAGCGTCATAAATAACCCTTTGGACGTGTCACACTTTTTAACATCAGCTCAGGCCCGAAAGAAAACAATGGCCTGTTACTTTTTACCACAGTTTAACATCAAGTTGTGCAATAGGTAATCGGCTGTACAAACAATGCCCGTCATTAATTCATGAAAAGAAAGTGGCATGTGTAAACTATATGGTCTGTTACTTTATACCAGTTTAAAAGATAATGACATGGACAATCTAATTTCTGCACTTGAATCTTCAAGTGTTAGTTTTATTGGTTGAATTAAAATGAAAACCCATATTTGGAGCTTCAATTGTAGGGATTAGATTGCCAGACTCACAATCTTCATTAGAGTTTTGCTATTCCATGCAGTAGAAAGAACTATACATAGAGAGGTCAGGAAGAGACAGGTAGGGAAATCTGGATGAATATAGACGCCTGCGATAGAGAACTAGTGATTTCTGGGCTTTACAAATTGATCTTCTGAACTTATGTCTAACTGACCAGGACATTCCTGTACTTGAGCATATTCTGCACATGTATATACTTCCTTCCTTGACAACACCGTGTGATCAGTTTATTTGTGTTGATCTTTGTAAATGTGTGTATAACTGTATATGTATGCAGGAGGAGAACATGGAGCTAAAGAGGCAGAAATCAGACGCGGAAGAAACCCTAGAATGGACAGACTACATATATGTCGCTCACCTTCACACAGCACGTAAGAACATCTTAGCAATAGCATTAGCATATAGCAGCCACTCGCGTCTCGTCTTATCCAGTTTGCTTAATTTATTCCCTGGCACCTCACCCATGCATGCGCATACATTCAGGTGATCACGGAGACGCTGCGGATGGGCAACGTCATAAACGGGATCATGCGGAAGGCGGTGCGGGACGTGGAGGTGAGGGGCCACCTCATCCCCAAGGGCTGGCGCGTCCTCGTCTACTTCCGCGCCGTCCACCTCGACGCCGCCGTCCACGACGACCCGCACGCCTTCAACCCCTGGAGGTGGAAGGAGAGGGCCGACGTGGTCACGAGCAGCAGCGGCGGCTTCACCCCCTTCGGCGGCGGCCAGAGGCTGTGCCCGGGGCTCGACCTGGCAAGGCTCGAGGCCTCCATCTTTCTGCACCATCTCGTCACCAGTTTCAGGTACAAATACTGATCTCTCCTATTCCTATCGATGCGTGTGTCTATGTGTGAACGGACGACCAATCTTGCTCGCTCGCTCCCGAATTCTGTGCACGTGTGACGTGAACGAGAGCTTGCAATTAATCCTGATGCTGCTGCTGCATGCATGCACATTGCACAATGCATTTTACATGCATGCAGCAGCGCCGCGTGCGGCACTCCCAGCTACTAGTAGTCAAAAGATAGCTAGCCGTGTGATGGACTGTCGAACTAGCTATCTTCAATTTGTGTGTGCTTGATGTTGACGCTCCATGAATGCTTGCCGGCTGCTGCTGCTGCTGCAGGTGGGTGGCGGAGGAGGACACCGTCGTCAACTTCCCCACGGTGCGGCTCAAGCGAGGGATGCCAATCGCAGTGACGCCCAGAACCTGAATACATCAACTAGTAGGCAGAATGGCAGGCAAGAAGGATCCAGTCGTCGATCTCGTTGTAGCCTCGTCTCTGTCCAAGTAGTATTTGACTAGGATAGCAGAAAAGAATAACCATACATTTATACTGTAATCAACAACTAAAGAGGTGTGAGAATGTAATGGAGGTCGAAAAGTTGGCACGGCAAAGAAAGCAAGAGCTGGTGCCAGTTGCCAAAAGGTCACTTTGCAAATTCTATACTACAATAATTTACTGTTACACTAGGGGCACCATGCCTGATGCGGTGATGCCTCGTTGTCTTTGTTTTGGGTCATTTGCACAGCTGCCCCTATTCTGGAGGCCAATTGCTCTTTTGCCCTCGTTTTTTAAAGTTGGCTTGTTTGCCCCTGTTTTTTGAAACCTAAGGCTCCGTTTGCCCCTCTTTTCATGTACCGTCAGCTGGGTTTAGATAATGGCCCAAAAAAATTTAAAACAAAAAGAAAAATGAGGAAAAGACAAGACTGCCCCTTATCTCATCTCCTCCCACCGGCCCCTTCCCCTTTCCTCTCGGTCTCGCCTGACACCGCTCGCGACTTGGCTAGGGTTTGCGGCCCGAACTCCAGCCGCGGGCAGGGAAGCGCCGGCCACCCTCCACCGGCGGCGGGCGGGCCTCAGGGCGTCGCGGCCAGGCGGGTGCCTTTGGGGCGGCTCGGCTAGGCGGGCGCCTTCGGGGCGGCTCGGCCAGGTGGGCGTCGTCCGGGCGGCTCGGCCAGGCGGGCGCTGTCTGGGCACCGCTTCCGGCGTGGCCAGGCGGGCGTCGTCCGTGCGGCGCAACCAGGCGGGCGCTGTCTGGGCGCCGCTTTCGGCGCGGCAGGGCTGCCGCGGCCAGGTGGGCGTAGGCCTAGGGCGCGGCCAGGCGGGCGCAGGACAGGGGCGCGGATGCGCGGGCGGGCTTCATTGTCGCCACCTGAATCCTGCCGCTGCCAGTGTCGATCTGCGACCGAGCACCGCGACTCCGCGAGGTAGGGGTGAGTTCCCTCGCCGTGATCCGATTTTCTTTCCCCGTCGTTCTTGAGCTCTCGTGTGCGTTGTACTTGGGATGGACCTGCAAAGGTTCGATCTTGAGATGAATTTTAATCGTGCGTGCCTAGGTCGCATGGTGTGCAGATTCAGAGGTAGGAGGAGGACGAGTTCCTATCGGTTTCATTCTTGGCCGCCGACTTGACTTCACATGCCAACAACCCCAAGGAGCAGAAGCCAACATGGAATCGATGGGGTAAGAAAATTTCTTGGCTCTAGCATTTGTGCAGTAGTCATGGTTCTTCAATTAGGTTAGGATGGGCAAACTTATGAACATGCTATGGTTTGTAGGCCAAATGAAAACCAAATAAAACTTGTTGTTTTGGTTCGCGCACATTGGAGCTTGCCTGATGGGGGTCCTAAGACATATAGGAGAAGGGAAAGCTTGAGTACATTTGTTGACAGTGCTACTGTAGCATGCTGCAACTAGTAAATTTCATTGGTGAAAAAGTTTTGTATGGGGTTCAAAGCAATATATGTCGTTGTGGCAGGCACTGGAGGATGATTCTATTGAGATTGCAACTGATGAATAGTTGTCCGAGTGGTTTGAGCTGAACAAAGACAAGGGGGAAGTCCATATTGTTGGTCAAGTCAATGACTTTGAAGGGCCATTGCAGTTCTCACCGACCAGGCGGAGGCTTCACCCTACTGTCCGGAACTTGCCTAGTACTGCACCTATTGATTTGGATCCTTTCATACATGCAACACAGCCCACTCAGCGTACAGATGAGCCTCCCAAGGAAGACAAGAAGGTGGACAGTAAAGTCTCAGATGATGTACTGAGTGATAGCAGCTATGACTCTAAAAAGGCTGCATCTTCTGACTCTGAATTAGATGCATTTTCTGACTCTGATGGCTCTGACACTAAGTACGATCCTAGTAATGAAATACTTGCTAATGATGACAATGATGATGTTCCTATTTTCTCCTATGATGTTGATGCTCCATGTGTTGATGTTGGTTGTATGTTTCCTGATGTTGATCAGTGCAAATCGGCATTGACCCAACATGCAGTATTGAATGACTATGGTTTCCGTACCATGAAGAAAGATAAAGAGAGATTTCGAGCTAAGTGCTTGAGAGTAGATGAAATAGGCTGCAAGTGGACTTTCTTTGCTAATACTAGTAAGGCTGGGAAATATGTTGGAGTAAAGGTATAACAGTTCATTTCTTCTTGTTTGTTTGGTTTTCTTTTTCACTTTATCTTAAGTTATCTTAATTATAGGTTGGCCCTAATTATAGATGCTTATTCCCCTTGCAGGTAAAGATGAACAGTCATGTGCACAAGTGTGGTTTAGTGAATCAGTGTGGTGACACAATGGCATCAAAACATTGGGTTGCTAATAGGGTGGTTGAATTCTTAGTGGAGGACGCAACATTGGGACCTAAGGATTTGCAAAAGAAGCTGAAGAAGAAGTTTGGTTTCGATGTTCCTTACCACAGGGTTTTCAGGGGTAAGAAGAAGGCTCTGTACATGATTTTTGGTAAGTGGGATGAGAGTTATGACTTGCTGCCCACATATAGGACTGAGCTACTCAAATTAGCACTAGGAAGCGTTGTTGAGCTGGATACTTAAGTTCATCAAGGGAAGGTCCATTTTAGGAGATTCTTTGTGACCCTCAAACCATGCATTGATGGTTTCCTTGAAGGATGTAGGCCCTACATTGCTATAGATGCTACCCACCTAACAGGAAGGTCTAGGGGTCAGTTGGCAGTTGTTGTTGTTGTAGATGGAAATAATAGCCTTTTCCCAGTTGCCTATGGTGTAATTGAAACTGAATCCAAAGAAAGCTAGACATGGTTCATCTAGAACTTGAAGGCTGCTATTGGTACACCTACAGGTTTGGCTATCAGCACAGATGCATGCAAAGGACTAGCAGAGACTATGAAGGATGTATATCCTGGTGTCGAACATAGAGAATGTATGAGGCATTTGTGAAAGAATTTCAAAAAGCATTACTCTGGTGATGTGTTCAATTACAACATGTGGTCGGCTGCCAAGGCTTGCACTATTGCGAAGTACAATTACCACATGCAGAGAATCATGGAAAAGAGTCCAGCAGCAATTGCTTACTTGGATGAGAATCATCCACACTTGTGGACTAGAAGCGAATTCTCTGATTACTGCAAGGTAGACTACATCAATAATAATATCTCTGAGTCTTTCAACAATTGGGTGAGAAGCTATAAAGACTTACAGATTCTGGAGATGCATGATATGATAAGGCAGAAGATCTATCCAAATTTGAAGCTTGCAGAAAAATTGCTATGTCATTGGAGGGCAACATAATACCTGATATAACAAAGGCTCTAAATGATCAAAGCAAAGCTCTCAAGGACCATGCGGTTTTAAAATGTGACAACAACGTAGCTGAAGTTACTGCACCTACATCATCAGGAGCATCTTTCATGTATGCAGTTAATTTGGACCACAAGACATGCAGCAGTAGGTTGTGGCAAGTGAGTGGAAAGCCATGTAAGCATGCTTTAGCATTCATAGCAAAGCTTAGTAGAGATGTGCAAATGGATGAGTTTGTCCATGAATATTACTCTATTGAGAAGCTGAGAAAGACATATTCTGGTGTGTTTAATCCACTGACATCAAAGCATTTCTGGCCAAGTGTTGATCTTGGATACAAAATCCATAAGCCTAAGTTGAGAAGAAAGCTTGGCAAGCCAAGGATAAGTAGTATTAAGGCATCAGATGAACCTGGTGCTAGGAAAAGAAAATGTGCATTGAATGTGGTGAACTAGGACATACAGCAAAGAAGTGCCAAGGAGGGCTGACTGCTAGGGAAAAAAGATGAAAGCAACACATGAGAATGCTTCTGAGGTGGAGAGCAATGACCCTCCTACTACTGGTTCAGCCAAATAAGTCATCCATGTGTACTTGTTTGCTATTTTCTATGATTTAAACATATCACCTAATGCATTTTTCCTATCTCAAAACAAGTGATGCTGCAAGTAATATTGAAGGAGGACCACAAATTGGGACAAGTGGAGGTACAAGTTCATCACATACTGAAACTTCTAAGTATGTCACTTCTTCACTTTACTTTTAACACGTTCATGCTTATAGCCAAGTATTTTACTGATGCATGCTTACTCCTTTTTTTTAAAGTGATGGTGCCACTCATGTTGGAGGAGGAACACCACCAACTGGAAGTGGGAGAGGTAGAGGCAGAGGGAGACCACCAACTAGAAGGGGGAGAGGAAGAGGAAGAGGAGGCTGAGGCAGGGGAGGAAGGCTTGCTGCTTTGCTCAATGTGTACAACTGAGCACTGCTTATGATATGTAATAATTAGTGGATCGTTGCTTGTGTATGTGTTGGCTATGTATGACCTGAACATGTCCATTTGCACGCCGTGACTACATTTTGGTATGCTTAGCTGTGATCTAAGACATGAAAATTTAATGTAGTTATTGTCAACTCTTGCATTATGATGCAAATATTGTGCTTTGAATGCTATTTGGATCTCTGTTCATGTGTTGTGACAATATTATGCTTATATATTATGTAAATATTATGCTTATATATTGGGTATATATTGTGCAAATATTATGCCGAATTTGAATTTATAGAAAATATATATTGCCATTTGTCCAAAATAAGTGCACAATAAGCCTATACAAAAAATTTCAGACTGAATCTTGGGTCATTCATGTCGAGGGCATTTTGGTCTTTTCAGCCTGGATTTAACACCGTTAACTCCACTTCATGGGACAGGGGCAATTGGAGTCTTCGGTTTCAAAAAAAACAGGGGCAAATGAGAAAAGTTTAAAAACAGGGGCAAAGGAGCAATTGGCCTCTAGAATAGGGGCAGCTATGCAAATGACTCCTTTGTTTTCCTTGTCATGCTGCTTCAAGCAGACAAATCAGCTGGACCAGGCAGAGAATACTGAATAATGGCACTAGAATTCAAAGGATAATGAACAGTGTGGTAACAGAGGATGGACGTGCAGGCGAACCAACAGTGGTGCTTTTTGGTCGTCTGACAATTATTAATATATAACTCAATTGCTTCTGCAATTGTGATGTCCTACAAGAAATCACTTGTTCAGTTTGGTTCCATGTAGAGTATAATGCTGTGAATCAAACCTGAGAGACCAAGTTGACACATATCTTGGTTTATCGATAATGAGTGTTGATGTTTGTTTGCTCTGAACTTTTTCAGTATTGCATGAGCAAGTTTAATTTCAAGTAATGGATGTTCAATTTTGGAGGTTGTGTTGGAATCTTACAATTATTAATTAGAGGTTCCTAACAGAGCCTCTACATTATATATCTTTACAAGACACTACTAGAGCGAAAAAAAACATAAACCTTAGAAATTCTCATAAAATAAAAAGATTTGGCCACCAATATTATTCAGTCCATCATCATTGAAACTAATAGCTACGGGATAATCTACCTTCTAATAAAACGTTACTTGCCTCTGCTATTATATGAAAAACTTGTCTTTGAATTCTCTTTGTTAGTGTTGTCCTTGCTGCTTGTGTAGCTTACTGCTTGTGTCACTTAGTAGTGATACCTCTCTTATTAGGAGCAGTTCTAGAGTAGCTAGCTATTCTTGTTAGTAGTTAGTAGTTGTTCTTTCTAGTAGTAACTAGTTGTTAGTTGCTTTCTAGCTTTTCTCTCTAGTGCACTCCCTCCATACTAAAAAATGAAGTCGTTTTGGACAAGGTTTGAGTCAAACATTGAAAATATAAATCATGAATAACTTTTAAGTTGTTGAGTTTGGAAATATGAAAACCATATAAATAGATTTGTCTTAAAAAATACTTTCATAAAATTATACACATATCACTTTTTGATAAATATTTTTATAAGAACAAGGAGTCAAAGTTATGTTTTGGAGACCGTGTCGCTGTCCAAAACGACTTTATTTTTTAGTACGGAGGGAGTAGTTGTGTAGCTAGTAGCTTTGTGTGGTGAAGTGTTTTAGATAGAATTAAGTTGATACTAGACTTGTGTAGGGGGCTTACTTGAGTGAACTAGAGCTAGTGCTTGTAGGGGCTATTAGGATCTCCTTTCATACTAATCACTTTGCTCTAGTGCGTTGTGTTTTGTAGAAGAAATTTCTATCGGCCATTCACCTCCCCCCCCTCTTGCCATCTAGATCCTTACAATGGTACGGTTCATGAATGTAATGAGGCCTCATGACTGACTAATGGGCCCCGTGACAAACCCGGGGGCTCCTCTAGCCCGCAACACCGGAGATTCGAAGGTCGGCTGGTGAGTGACACGTGGCCATCTCCAGACCAGGGAAATGAGTGACGGGCATGCCACGATAGAACCACCAGTAGTCTTAGCCTAGGCGAGCGAAGTGCCTCGACTGTCGTGTAGTGTGCAACTCAAGCCAGTGAAGCTGTCATCGAACCCCTTGGCGAGGGTGGGACTCCAAGCGACAACCAGGCATCGAGCCAAGTCGCTTGGTCCATGTCAAGTTGGGTAAGCGGTGTGCCTCACGTAGGACCAAGCCGAACTCCCACGAGGGATCGTCCAGACCTTGCTCATGCTCAATTGGTTTGAGCTCAAGGAGGGTGTCTCCTGACCTAAACATTGGGCTGGCATTCTTCATGTCCTTCGAAGGACATCGAACCCAATTCAGGGGACTTGGCTCAGTTGGATGAATGCCGAAAAGGGCTGGTCCCATCGTCGTTGTCTCAAAGATGGCTCGAGCCCGAGGAGCCCAGGTGGCTCCTATTGAGTACCTAACAGCAGTGTTACCTAAATCCTAGATTAGTGTCATAATAGCATGATTAACCCCCTAACCGATTCTCCCAATCAGCTAGGGGTTAGGGGCTACACCCGGCGGGTGCACTCACATGCCCTGCTAGATAACGGAGAAGGTCTGTTAGGCCCAAGGTGACCTGATCAACGAGAAGCCTCGTCTCTTAGGAAAAGCGCCTCTTGCTAGGCCGGCGGACAAGTCTCTCGCCTGGGAGTGTAGGAACAACCAAGCGACCCGACCCAAAGCCTCAGCGCAAAAGCCCACGACCAACCAAGGTGGCTTGGCAACAATGGGCTCATCCCCATTGTCCCGACCGACCTTATGCCAGCTGCAATGTAGGGAATCTCCTAGCAGGAATCAGGAACCTAACACGCAAGTAGAGCCACAACGCTCCTGGCCCTAGCAGAGCTCTGCCCCCACCTCCGCCTCCACTAGGCCTTGTCGGCCACTCCCGGCTCAAGGTCATGCATGGGGTGTGACGCAACATGACAAAGGGACGTGCGTCGTCTCTACACTGTGGGGAGACAGAAGCATGGGGCCTCTAGTTGGTCTCTCTAGGGGTTGCTTCTCCCTCGTTGGCATGAGATGGACGTGAGGGTAAAGGTAGACTCGGGAGAGACACAACAACCTCTTTATGCTCTGATGACCAGCTCTAGGCTTCAAAGGCGCATTAGAGACAATTCTAGCATTGTCGGCCACTACCATGGAGGAGGAGATGCCTCCAAAGACTCAAGAAACCTTACAGCTCCCTTTCCCGCCAAGGAGTAAAGTTGGCCTTGAGAGCTAGCATATATGTGGCATGGCCCACAATATGTATCTTGTGGAAACTATCATATTGTAGACTTCCTTTACGATGAGAACCCTATTTGAGCTAATTATGCAAGACACGTGTCGTAAACGTTAACTATTTTTAATTTGTTAAGAACCATGGTGTGTACTATGGATTGTCTCTACACATTTGATCTTAGTTTTCTACATATTGTGGCATAGATAGTGCAATACCAGGGACAACTTGATTAGCTGAGGTTATTTAGAGGATGATATTTCGATTTAACTCAATTAATTGGACAGTCATCACACTTGTCATGGTCATGTCTCATGATTGGTGGGAACCTTGGTAGCAAACCAACACCATAAAGAGAGAAAGACCAGATGACCAGGAGCATATCCTTCTTTGTGGAGCTTCAACGACGTGTAGTAATCGCTACAATTTTACCAACAGCACTGCTAGCGCCTTGACACCCCATTCCCGTGCCTACACTCCACGTACCATCCAACCCCATGTGGTGTCTGCGCCCCCGCCTACGCCTGCACAACTCCATGTACCATCCGACCCCACACGATGTCTACACCCCGCCTGACCCCACATGGCGTCTACACCCTGCCTGACCCCTCACGCCCCCCTCCAACAGCTATAACAGGCGGGTCACATTGCAACATGTGCAACACCCGATGTACTTTTGAAATATTCAGATACAATGCTTGCAACATACGTCTGAAGACAAATGAAATACTTGAAACATGCGTCTAAAACACTTACGAAAACACATAAAAGCACTTGAAAACCATTGCAAACATACGCAACATCCGGATAAAACACTTGCAACATATATGTGAAACATATGTAATATCCAGATAAACATACTTACAACATAGGTCTGAAAAAATAGATGAAACATTAGAAACAGTCCGTTTGCAACATAATCCCTCCGTCCATTTATCGGCATCGTTTAAGCCTTCCCCACCAAGACCAAGGAGGCCTCTCTATTCGTGCTTTCCATTTAATCACAGCTGTAAACTTAATTACCCGGCACTGTTTCGTTTTCCCAACGCAAACATGGCTAACGCCGCAGATAACTCTGTTAACGCGCGCCATCTATCACCCGCTCGAGCTGAAAACTTCATCTTCACGAGACTGAAAATTTGGCCGCGGACTCTCCCTCGTCCATGCATGCAGCAGCACCGTGGAAATTAAAATTTGAAACTTTTAAAAATTACCGCGCCGTTTTCCTTTGCCCGACACAGACATGGCCTATATAAGCTGGCATGGAGGCAATTCGATTGCCATCTCTCTCTCTCTCTCTCTCTCTCTCTGCGCTTCATGCTGCAAATATGCCTGGAATAGAATTCAGCTCGAATGAAAACCCTCCCGAATCAGAGGTAGACCAGAATATTGACTGGGATTCCATTGCAGAGTTTGATGGCCCTGCACATGATCTGGATTATGCGATGGTTTGGGATGAAGGAACTCAATGTTCTTTCGTACTCGTGCTTTTTTTTTTTGCTTCAGATTTTTATCCTGCATTTGTACTGAAGAGCCTCAGGTTTTATCGTTTCTGTACCTTTGTAAATTGCCACAGTTGCTGATGATGGGGGAACAGATGGAGTGCAAGGACAGAAAGGTGGAGTGCAAGGTCAAGGAGACGATGCAGTGCAAGGACACAATTCTGGAGTGCAAGGAGGCGATGCAATGCAAGGAACAGAAGGAGTGCAAGCAGATGCTGCCGACGGCATGCAAGGTGCATCAATAGATGGAGGTTGGTGTCATTCCACATGCCTCTATTCATGTTCAGAGTAGACAGTTCAATTCATTGTCGGAAGATCAATAGTATGCATATGTTAGCTAAAATCCAGTTTCAGTTTTGTCTATTGCATGGCTTCAGGTTACAGATTTCAGTTGGTAGTCTTCAGGTTTCTGTAAACTGTTGGTAGTATTCAGGTTTTGTGAACTGTTAGTAGTCTTCAGGTTTCAGTTAACTATGCATTCTGTTATGCAGATTGAATAACATGCTGTTTGTTGCAGGTTCTAGTGGCCACAAAAGGAGGTTCTATTCGGATGATTTAAAGATCACCATATACCTAGAGCTATTGGCAAAAACTGATCCTCCTAGTCTACGTCGTGGGGTTTCAAAGGGAGTTGCACAAAAATTTGATGTGCCTCTAAGAGTTGTGCAGTCCATTTGTAAAAATGGACAAGCTGGTGTAATAAATGGTGTTGTGAACAAGTGGTCTAAGAATTGTGGTAGGAAAAGAATAGAAATAGACTTAGAATCCATAAAAAAATGTGCCTCTTAGGCAGCGCACCACTTTTCAGGATCTTGCTAATGCATTGGGTGTTAAGAAGAGCACACTTCATAACCACGATGCATTAGCAAGGTCCTGAAAAGTGGTAAACTAGGTATTTTTCCCTTCATCAAAGTGGAACCAGCAATGGAAAATTGCAATTTTTTTTTGCATATCCTACATGAATAAGGAGTCTTATTAACAATGTTTACACGTGTAGGTACCCCTGTAACAAAAGCCATGACGCGGTGACAAAAGAAGTTAGCCGTGATTTCCTTGCGAACAATCCATTACTAACATTCCAGTATCCACGACCAATCCACAACAGGGATGCTGCAGCTTCATTGATGTCCTCGTCATATTCTCCATACAGGCGAGGAAACAACAGCGTCATGGCGATCCATCGGTACGGCAGCAGCAACTCGGCACGGCAGGAGGGACGGCACTGGAGTACTACGGCGGCATGGCAGCGTGGTAGAGCGAGTACTACGGCGGCAGCAAGATGCAGAATACTTTAGATCGATCGGTAACGGAGGGATACGTAGCCGTATATAATGGGTCTAACGGGAAGGCGGCGTCGCTTTCGTTACGCAGTGCATACGAGGCGTCGTCCATGCGAAGACCGAGAGAACAACGGGAGGAAAGACTGAAACGATGCAGATTCCTGGAAATCTGAAGTTTGCTTAAATGATGCCGATTTATGGACGGAGGGAGTACGTGTACAACCATTGTAACATATGTATCATCCCGATCTACTTTTGTAATATTGATATAAAACACTTGCAACATACATCTGATACACCTCAAACACTTGAAACAACATGTTCTTTCAGCGCAAACATCCCTGTCTGATCTTGTCCGCATTGTTGGATGCCATCGCCGAGGGAGGAAGCGAACCGAGCGCAGTGGAGAGAGAGGGGGGAAGGCCTACTGGTCGCCGCTCCTGGCACGAGCTGTCGCCGGAAAGGGACAGAAGCAACCGAGCGGGTGTGATGTAGAACGAAAGCCGAGCAGCAGACGGTGAGCGCGGTGGAGAGGGAGGAAGGCGGACGCGGCGCTCGGGCACGGTGGAGAGTGCCACGATGGAGCACGTCGTGGCAATGCGGGCGCGGCAGTGCGGTCGTGATGCAGTGGTCAAGAGGCAAATGAGAGCAGAGATTTTTGTTTTTTTATAGCAAAACGCGAGATGGGTGCAACCATACGAGCATCGAGGCCCACCAACGCAAGCGTCCGAATGAACGGACGCCCTACCACAACATTTCCGTTTAGTAGCCGACACCACATGATGCACAACCATGTTCGGGAAGTTCGTCCTTCCCCACTTGAGCTTTACCTGCCTCAGTTACGCATCCGCTTAGGAAGAACATTTTCAGGATCTTGAGCTTTACCTGCCTCAGTTATGCATCCCCTAGGTTAGGAAAAAAGGCACAGTTTACACCTTTGGAAGAACATATTCCTTGTACATTTGCACACATCATCAGCTAGCTGATATTATTAGCTATAGGTTGCTAAACTATGGGTGTGTTTAGTTCTCCATTTCACCCAAAATATTTTAGGTTTTGGCCCATCATTTTACAAAATGAAACTAAACACCATGCAAAATTTTTGGCAAAAAGGTATTCATTCTCCATTTTGGATTTTGGCCTCTTAAGGCAAAAAAAAGCAAAAAAGCCAAAAATCCCTCACCCACCCCATGAAAATTTTAGCATTTTAGATGAAACTAAACACACCCATGAAAATTTTGGTATTTTGCATTTCATCGTTCCAAAGTAGTTGGCATTTTGCATTCCATGGGGAACTAAACACAGCCTATGTGTGTGGGTAATTGGATATAGGCCCACTAGATAAAGTTGCATATCTAGTGTAAAATCAAGCTGAACCCTAGGTTAGGAAAAAAAAGGCACAGTTTAAACCTTTGCAAGAACAGATTCCTTACATTTATAAACATCATTTTAGGCATCACTATATGCCAATTTATTTATTACCATTTTCCTCTTCTCATTATGCCCAAATAGTACGGCCGACAGTATGTATAACGGTAACTCTAGCTCTTGACGGTAACTCTAGCTCTTTGTTGATGTTTGATGCTTCGTGCTCCCTCCATTTCAACAAGTCATTCCAAGTTAAAAGTATCCAAAATTATAGAGAGAATTACAAAGATTTATAACATCAAATTGGTATGCTATGAAAATATAATTAGTAAAGACTCTAATGATGCTTAGTTGGTATCATCAATATTATTATTTTATTTTATTACATAAATTTGGTCAAACTTGAGATGCTTATAATTCAAGTCTAAATGACTTGTAATTTGGGATGGAAGGAGTAGTGTTTAGGACTTGTTTTATTAGTCAGATCTAGCATCCACTACAGACTTAAAATATGTGCGGTCCGTACATCAAAATTTTAAGATCCCTTGTAGGTAGAAATTTATAGGAATTGTTCAGAAATTTGCAGAAATCGGTTTATTTTACATGAAAAACACATGAAGCATAAAATATTCCCACGTTCTAAAAAGAGAAGAAAAACTGATTCTCATTTCTAGCTAGATGAAGACTGATCTTTCTGGTTTTTGAATTCTAGAACCTGGAAAATGTTTCTGGTTCTGACTTTCAATCCCATAATCATTTGGCAGGGGGTCACCTGTTCTCTCAAAACACAATTTCATTTGGTAATGATTTTGCTGTTCCTAAAGAGAAATAGTACGGAACGCAGACACTACAATCTTATATAAATGCAGACAGTAATGCGCCCTGACTTATCAACACAATCTTATATAAAATGCATATCATTTCGAAATAGATGCCACAAAAATCTTTGGGCCGCCATATAGTTTCTTAGGTCAATATTTTCTTGCGACTGTTCAAGTAGATCGGAATCAGATAGATTCAAATGAGAACTAGACACAAGGTAGATTTATACAATACATGTAGACAACATACATGGGCAAACCAAAATGTTGGTTCAGATAATGATCGCCAAAGGTTTTCTCATCAAGTAGCAACTCTCACTGATAATCATGAGCCTGGCAATAGTTATGATGTATTATAATATCGGGTTGCAATGAAAAACAAACATGCAAGAGGAGAAAAGCTCATCGTCTGCTAAGTCTTATCTTCAATGCTCGCTCTACAGTTTTCCTTGGAAAAGGAAAAAGTATAGATCACCCCAACTATGGGGTGGTCTACTTAACCCCCAAACTAAGAAACGGTCTAATTTACCCCCTGAACTTTCCAAAACCGTCTACTTTACCCCTGGGGCAGTTTTGGACGGCGGTTTGGTACAGTAACCATAGTTTTGCTACAGTAACTGAATTTTTAAAAAATGGTAGTAAATCACAGAAAAATCATAAAATGAAAATCCAATTTTGTTGGACTCTACATGAGTAGATCTACACAATGAACATATAATATGGTATGTTTTAGTACAAAATTTTTGCTATAGCTTTAAATTTATTAAGATTTTCTAATAAATTTAAAGCTACAGCAAAAACTTTGTACTAAAGCACACCATATTATATGTTCATTGTGTAGATCTACTCACGTGGAGTCCAACAAAATTGGATTTTCCATTTTACGATTTTTCTGTGGTTTACTATCATTTTTTAAAAATTTGGTTACTGTAGCAAAAACCATGGTTACTGTAGCAACCCGCTGTCCAAAACTGCCCCAGGAAGTAAAGTAGACGGTTTTGAAAAGTTCAGGGGGGTAAATTAGGCCGTTTCATAGTTTGGGGTTAAGTACACTACCCCCATAGTTGGGGGGTGATCTAGACTTTTTCCCCTTGGAAAACCAACAATGATAACGGATGTAACTAGAAAACCAATATTGATCACGGATGCAACTGCATCAACTCGCACTGTTTTACAATAATTCAGTTTGTGAACAGAATTATCCTCCACACTAGCTCAAAACAGTCTTTTGTGTTAGAGCAGAGTAGCAATAGAAGCTACTGCATCATTCTTGTTCTGATTAACAAGATTGGACATCAAACCAAACTGAACAATGAATTCTTTGGGACAAAAACACTTCCTTCTTGAAGCAATAGACAAAAAAAAATAATACAAATCTACTCTACTAATTCACCATCTTTTTCTTTTCTAGATCCACACCAAAAAGCATCTCCCGCTGAGAAGTCTCTCATCCATCCACCCAGAGATATATACCCAGAAAAATGACACCTTTAGAATGAACTGCACAGATTTGTTCTGATCATTCTCTCCTTGCTCACTCACATCCAACTCAAGATGCAAGTGGGCCTGTCTGCAGACTACTGCTAGCCGCCGCAACTTGCCGCAAAGAGAATTTGCAGGCTTTGCGGGCGTTTGCTGGCAGGTGACACTTCGGCCGCAAATTGCCGCTGGGCCTAGCGGCCAATCCTGCAAGGCCTAGCAGGGCCTGCAAGGATTTTTTATTTTTTATTTTTTTACTACAGGTGGACAAATTTCAGAAGGCAAACTAACACCACTCTAAACTGGCTACTAAGCATACCCAGCGATTGAATCAAAATTGCAGCTCCAAAACCCAAGCCACCAAATCATAAAAAAGCAAATTAGTAGTAATAAAATATAATTTAAAGACATTAATGACAAATATTAGAAGAGCATGCATCTTCAGGGAACACATCTGCCTTTCTTAAACCAACATTTAGAAGTGCTCATGCATCAGCCAGAGCTAGTACAAAAGAGTGATCTACAAAAATCCTATCATTTCTGAAAATGGGGGTTGAGCAGCCTAGAGATTTCAAGAAACCCAACACTGTCACGTCCTCCAAATATCTTCTTCAGTTTGTCGTCACATATTATTATCTTCTTGTCATTTGGATCCTGGTTGCAGAAACAAAGAGAATAATCAATTGTTTGGCCACAAAATCCCACAATGCTACACTGAGTGCTACAACAAAGATGCACCCAAGAATGACTGAAACACGAGGGTCATATCTCATAAGAAACGTGTGCACAAGAGAGAACTAGACAGTCAATTATCAGTGATTGTAGGGGTGAACGACTGAAGGAATATAATGGGAAATTCAATATATGCCAAATCCAGAATTCACCACTTCAATGTTATCTCTTGCAAACAATACAAGACAAAAAGTAAGCACAACCAAATATTTCAGCATGCAGCTATCTGCATCACTAGGAACATGCAAGGAACCATTGAACCAATAGCTTCCAGGCTAGTCAAGAACCAAAGAAGTAATTGATGCAAGGTTAAGCTTCTTAGCATCACACCTGCTACTATATAGACTCAATAGGCAGGATGACTCAATTTGGCATGATAACATACTGTCTCTTTTTTTAATTAAACTCATTCAATGGCATGCTAAACATAAATATGGGAAGCTACTGTAGAACGATGGCTGATTGAACTGCTGACAAGACCAATAGAAAAGCTCAAGAGATGATTGACATCACTACAGAACCAAGAGCCAAAATATAGAATTGTTTCAGATCAGTTAGAGTAAATTCATACAACTAATGAGAAAAAAAAACTCCCTCATCAATAGAAAATACAGAGATTGTTCCATGCATTAGTAGGCTACTTGATACTACTCAGTAGAGACCATAGCATGCCAAACTTAACAGTAAAACTGAACAAAAGTTTCATCACGTTGGTATGTAGGAAACTAGAGTCCCTTAGATGAACAAAAATTATCAACTGTGGACACTAATAAGCTCGGACTGTATCCGGATTTGGTAGGCGTATATATATATATATATATATATATATATATATATATATATATATATATATATATATATATATATATATATATATATATATATATATATATATATATATATATATATATATATATATATATAGGTGTTACAACGAAATGAAATGGCCACTGCAGATTTATTTGGATCATTTATGTGACATCGGCTTCCTGTTATGGAAAGGCGCCAGATTTAAGCAAAGGCCGTGTTGACCTTGATAAGCAAATGTAAGCATGGTTCAGTCAAATCACAAAATGAAGAGTGTGGCAACAAGTAGAAGAAAGGCACACACATTTAGATGACTCACCTGAATATGAGTCTTGATGATGGCCTTCCCAATCAAAGTTGCAAAAAAGAACTCCCAGAAAGGTACACTAGTTGCCAGCATTACTCTCTGCCAAGTAAAAAAAAGATCAGTTTGTCAGTGCACTAAACTGGGTGAATTTCCCATGGTACAACCATCCAACTTGCTCACTGGGCACCACCAAGTTCAATTCGGAACCACACCAGAGGGGAAAAAAAGAGAAACATACTGTATTACAGATTGGAGAGGTCTGAACCACACCAGAGGTCTGAACATTCAGGGTTCAGACATTTCAGGGTTCAGGCAAAGCCAAGAAGATATGCCACATTCGATTAACCAGAAAAGTATTCTCACAACAGTGCACGCTAACATATATAGGAGAGGTCTGAACATGCGAGGACAACAATGCATCAACAGAAGAATAAAACGGTAAGAAACTGACATTGATATATCACTAATATGGCACAAGAGAATGTTACTGTATGAAGGTTGAACCTGCTAGTCACAATTAAAGAAAAGAAATAACAAGACCTTACCAGACATGTGCTATTGACATAAGTCATTGGAGATATTATCCATGTTGTCAATTGATATAATATATAAATATGAAGAACCTGCAATTATAAATTAATATGCACCATCAATTGATATTTACATGTATTAGAGAGACAATCGAAGGAAACTACAAGCATATTGCATACCAGCTGCTCGTAGCCAATCCTGAAAACACAATAAAGCTTCAACGGTGCTGCCTGCAAGTCTAGTCCTATGATCATTGATAATACGACCACTGGTGCTGAAAGCGGACTCAGATGGTACCGTGGAAGCAGAAACAGCCAAGATATCACGTGCCATGGCAGCCAATGTTGGATACTTAGATGTGTGCATTTTCCACCAATCTAGAATGTCAAAACTCTCATCATCGCAAGGGAACAAATCATGACGCAGATACCTATCATACTCGCTGTTTTCTTTGTTTCTTTTGGCACTAGTGTGTTCACTCCAATTAGACCAAGAGTGACCTTTACCTGCAGGTGTCATATCATCTCCATGGGTCTCCACTTGAGAAGAACCTCCCATCTGAGTAGAGTAGGCATTGAACAATCTTCTAATAGCTTGATCTACTTTATCAAGGTGATGGACACTTCCATACTCTCCAAATGCTTGCTTCAAGCGAAACTCAATGAACCCAAATTTGAACCGCGGATCAAGTATAACTGGCACACAGTTTGTCAAGTATGAAATCATCCAATACTTATCAAATTTTACTTGCATTTCAGAAACCATGGTTACAATGGTTTCATTTGGACTAAATACTTCCTCTTCTAAAACTTGTTTGATACTCCAGATTTCATGAAAATAGAGGTTCGACGTTGGGTAGCTTGTACCGGAGACCACTTCCGTTGCTTTCTTGAATACCTTTAACAACTTACATACTACATTAGCCCTTTCCCAGTCCTGAGATGAGGGGCAATAAGAATAATTGTTATCTTTCACTTTTAACTCAAGAAATGCCTCTTTGAACGGCATTGCAGACTCTATCATATCACACGTGGAGTTCCAACGATTTTCTACATCAATTTTGGGCACACTCTGACAACGAATGCCTAGTTCCACAATTATATCCTCGAATTTCTCTTTTCTTGATTGAGAAGCTCGAACATACTTTACACTCTCTGATGTTATTGATAACACCATCAATTGCTTGAAGACCGTCTTTAACAATGAGGTTAATCACATGGGCAGCGCATCTAATATGAAATAGATCACCATCACAATGCAACATATCCACCTTTAACAAATTTGCTTTCAAGATATCCATCATTGTATTGTTTGGAGCTGCATTGTCCAATGTAATGCTAAATAACTTGTCTTCAATATTGTAAAACTTAATAGTCCTCAACATTGAAGTATAGAGATTAAAACCATCATGTGGTGTTTTTACCACACAAAATCTGATTATCCTTTTCCGAACTTTCCAATCATCATCTATATAGTGGCAAGTGACGCACATGTAGCCTATGTTCTGATTGGAAGTCCACAAATCAGCTGTCAATGAGAATCTGAAATTACAGTTCTCAAACATTTCTCTCAGCGTTGTTCAGTGGTTCTTATAGGCTTCTAAGCAGTTTTCCTTAATTGTTGTCCTAGATACGGTTTCTGCAAGTGGATTTAAGCTAGCTGAATAGCTACGAAATCCGTCATACTCCACAAAAGAGAACGGGAGCTCATGTAGTACAATCAGACGAACAAGCTCACATCGAGTCAATTTAGGATTGAACCTCCAATTAGTGAGAATAGCTGACTCAGTTGTGACTGATGACTGTAACTTATCAACAAAATCGTGCATCTTAAGTCTTGGCTCACAAATTTCCAAATGTCTACGCATATGACTAGTCCCTAAAGTACGGGCAGCAGCAAATACCTCATAGCAGTGCTTACATCGGCCTTGTATGACTTTACCATCTTGATAAATGGGATCCATGTCCTTCCAAATAGCAGATCTCAGTTTTCTCGGTTTACCTGTCATTATATAAAAGCAAATGTCACTACACAGTATTGCTACCACAAACATCAAACCTAAAATCTGAACTATTGCTACCACCACACAAAGGTCACTACACACTATTGCTACCACAACATCAACCCAAATAATCCAAGAATGGCAACAATATCAACTTGATATTTCTTTTTGATACTTATTAGCAGCAGCAATGTAGCATGATGAACCTGACTGAGTTACATTATATCCAGTAAGTTGAGCTAGTGTCATAGCATACTATTCCGCTCAAAAAAGTGTGAATGAAGCATGAACTCAAATCTACTTTGTACAATGAAGATCAATGTTTCAGGTTCATTACAGTCTCAAATAGAAACCATCCAGGCAAAAAGTTGAGGTCCATAATTACCGTGGTCATGAGAGCTTGAATGAGCAGCTCCACTCCGCGGGTTGCATGCCGGTGACATTTGTGGGCTGCGTGCCGGTGACGTCCGGGGGCTGCGTGATGGTGACCTCCGTGGGCTGCGTGATGGTGACCTCCGCGGGCTAAGTGACGGTGACCTTGGCCGCACAACCAATGGAGACACTATTAGTCTCATCATTGGCGACCTCGTCACCACAGGAGAGAGCTTCTTTGCCATTGGAGGCTTGAAGCACTTGGTTGATGAAGGATGCCTTTTACGCTTTGTTCCAGAAGAGGCGATCAAAGGAGAGGTCTCCGATGAGCCTTCGTGTAGTTGAGACTGTTAAAAGAAATTCAGAGAAACATGTTGAGTAACTGACCCAGCTGCTTCTTATTCATAGAAACATGGAGTCAAACATTTTTCCTGGGACATGTAAACTTGTGCACATAGGAGAACTGTAGTACCAGAATGATTCAATTCAAATGTTCTCCTAGGACACTGTAATCAGAGAACATGCATTCCTTTCGTCAAAAAAAGCAGGGACATAGAGCAGCTAACTGTTGGTGGCGTTGCATTCCTAACATAAATTACTTCCAGAACATGTCACTTTCAGTTGTCAAGGAAGACACTATAATCTTTAGATTTCAGTTTATGTACACTAGTGTATCCAGTTGTCAAGGAGGACACCATTACACAGAAGAAACATGACGACAACATAAACCTATACAAGACATGGCTCTGACAATCTTTTCTAAAAAAGTGGGTTTTCTTAGAGCAAGGACGATTGATGCATTCACTACGGAAAATAATTTTTAGCATTTTTCAGTTTCATCTGCAGTCACAAAAGAAACTTGTCACTACTATCCCTTTCCCGTAATAAAATTTAAGCTGAAGCTCACAATAATTTTTCAGTCAGGAACATAAATGTATTTCCGGTTCCAAGCTGACATGTCAAGAAAAATAGTTTTTTTTCGAACAACACATTAGACATAAATCCTTAACATGACATTAGAAGCAACCGTAGCACTGTCACTTTAATGGACAGATGAGTAGATCACCGAACGTTCATTGCGCTGACAGTCTGCTACTAGCAAAATCTAAAAAGCTAGTGCAGAAAACTTACAACCATGCTACATTTCAGGTTTACACTACATAATTGAACATTTAACTATTCATAGGCCACTAGCTCAATTCGTTGACATCTATGTTGAGTAACTGCAATATCAGCAATACCTGCTGCGGCATCTGGCCGTCGGTGTCCGTGTCCTGGAGCAGAGGCAGAGTGGACCTCGGGACCGGCAAGCCGTACCGCAACGTCGCGAAGGCTGCAGACGACGCGGAGGGGAGGGTCTGCACGGCGGCAACGGCGACGCGGGATCTGTGGGGCTTGGTTGTGGACGTGCGCGCATCGCCGGTCTTCGGCTTCTTGGCAACGAGGACCTCAGCGGCCGGAGTAGGGTTCGGCGGGCCCTTCCCCTTCCTCTTGGCGACGAGAGCCTCGGTGGTCGGAACAGGGTCCGGCGGGCCTTTCCCCTTCCTCTTCTTGGAATTGGAGGAAGATGGCGGCTTCTTGTTGGCCAGCGTGGTGGCGGGGGCGTCGACGGGCTTCTCTAGGATCGGCATCGGCGAAGACGATGGCTTGTTCTTAGCGGACGCGGTGGTGGGGGCATTTGCGGGCTTCTCCGGCACTGGCGTCGGCGCCACAGCGGGCACATCGGCCATGGAGCCGGGTGGAGCGGAGCGCTATTGCGCACGGCGTTGAGCAGTCGGGGGGAGCGCTGTTGCGTGCGGCATTGGCAGCCGCGTGACCTAGCGGAGGTGGCGGCGACGGAGTCTTTTTTTTACCACTTTGGCGACGAGTCGAGTCGCACGGCAAGCGAAGTCAGTCGCGTGACCTACGGCAGGAGTTTGCGGGTTTTGCAGGTTTCTGCGAACTGCCTGCATTCGCTAGCAGGCCAGACCGCTTCAGCCTGCAACAGAAAAGCATGCAGGTTGCAGTGGCCCAGTGGGCCTGTTTTGCGGGGCGGGCTAAGCGGGCTTGCGGACAGGCCCGCGCCGCTTGCATGGTTACATCCAACGGTCCACCTTTTGTGTATCAACCTCAGCCCCGTGCGAGTCCTGCACCCTCCGCCCCACGCCCGCGGGGGCGCAGCCACGGTTCAACTCCAGGTGCGGGCATGTAACATGTTGTCTTTTTTACGTGAAACATTATCCTCTCCCCATCACCGTCCGGGCCATGCGCCCACGCCGCCGCCGGAAGGCCCTTCCCCCTTCCCCCACAACTCCATCCACATGGCCTCCTCCTCCTGTGGCGGTGGCAACGCATCTTGCTGCCATTGAGGAAGTGCGCTGCCTCCACAGGAGACGACCAGACCCGTGCGGCCGACCAACTCCCCCAGAATGTGCCCGGGGGCGCAGGCCGTGGTGCGGCTCGACCCGAGGTAAAACACCACCGACGCGAGGGCGGTAGCCGGGGACTGCGATTACTTGGTCGTGCCGGTGATGGGGTCTCCCGGCGCAAGCGCCGCGAACTATCCGCAGCTGCTGAGGGGCGGGTACCTGCTGGAATGGTGGGCAGCGCCTGGGGACTGCATGGCGTGCAATGCCAGCGGTGGCCAGTGCGGGTACGACTCCGACGCGGATGCGTTCGCCTGCATTTGCGATGACGGGTCTTCGCATCTGGCAAGATGCGGTTTGCGTATCTATCTGCCTCTGCACTTCATATTCCTAAGCTTCTTTTTTAATTTCTTATTATTGCAGTCTGCTCATTTTCGAAACTGAAAATATTAGAAACCTCGGCTGCTAGATTAACACACTTTGGAAGATGGAAAATGCCGTTTTTTTTTGTGCATGTATGCAGCATTTTGACATTTTTTTGGGTATTTGCTTTCAATTCATGCTCGCAAACTAACTTGGAAACTGGAAAGAAATAAGAAGTCTCAGACCCAATTGGTGTTTAAGTAACTGAACTTTTAGCTTTTCAGGACAAGGTAATTCACATGATTAGCATCAGAAATGACTACGAATATAATAGCACTGAATGACATCTTTGATGCAGTTGTTTGACTTGTTTAGTAGTGGCCATGGGTACATGCTACCCATTCGTGGCAGGGAGGAGCAGCGGTGGTGCTAGAGCTGCTGACCTTCGACTGCTTTCATGGATTCCTCGACGTCCTGTCAAGTTCAAGGATGGGATGCCTTCTACGTGCCCAACACTAGCGTCAGCGTTTCAGTGTATTGACTGAGAATCAATGCAAAGCAGTTGTGATGGCAAGGGAAATTCAATCCCTCCTCTCAGATATCGTCGATAATGAAGCAAATAAACAATTTCTCGGTTTGTTTCTTACTTGCTTCCCTTTTCGATCAATCCTGTTCATTTGTTTCTTTACTTTTTAATTTTGTTTGATAATTGTAGTTCCTATCTTATCCAACTACACATTTCAGTTTGGTGATAAACTGACATTAAGCGAATGACAAGCCAATGCCAACTTTTATCTTGTGATGCTCACTGCAGGACCAATAGGCTGAGCTACTGAGTTCAGTTCTAGACTGTTGCAATACATTCCTGTTTTTTTTATTTGGTTCAAACTAATGTTTCAAAGCCAGGAAATCTAATTATTAAAGTTATCTTTTTTTGGTACAAATGGTGATTATCCAAAGAATCTCTTAAGTACACACCGTTTGTGGTTGTACGAATCTCTTAAGCAAGAACTAAAAAAACATGGGCAAGATGCTACTAGCCATGAGTTCCAACCTTTTGTACAAATTGGGCAGCTGCTGGGGAGGAGAACCTTACCACGACCAAGGTATTTGATGTATTGCCTCTGCGTAGACATGTGTGCATAGTTATTTATTATATTAGTGTGATCCTTTGAGTTTTTTCATGTTCAATGATTGTCTACATTTCTTTGGAAGGTTGGTTTTAACCAATAGTGTGGATGATGCTTCTGCTAAAGTTGAGAGATAGCATGAGGAGACTTTTCTTATTGAAGGTAAGTCTTATGTTCCAGTACAAGTAGACAGTTTTGCTTTGTGTTTTGCTGTCACAAGATAGGTGTCAATGGTTCTGCTGATAGGTCTTCTCAATTAACACCTTTTCAGTTTATTTTTCAAATTTAGAAAAATCATGTTGTACAACTTTTTCCCCCCAGCCAAGATTTGTTCCTTTTGCATGTGCATGCCTCCAATTGATTATCACAAACTGGATTGGCATGGCGCCATGGCCTCCTCTCATGCTATTGTATAGTTTTATTCTATTCCTAATATTTTTATGTGGAGTATTCTTCCGTCCAGTTTTATTCTATTCCTAATATTTTGATGTGGAGTATTCTTTTGTCCAGAATGAGAAAAAAGCAAGGTTCATCATTCCTTCTAAAGAGGAGGGCGAGGAACAAGCAGTTAGAAATTTGACATAGCTTGAACAAATGTGTTTCCATCTCAACGTGTAAATATGTGAATTTATAGCCATCGCCCCCAAAAAGATTATCTTTTCTAGATTTTGTATGTAAATAACACTAGCTTTTGAGTTCTCATGGATCACGTTTCTACTGGAAAAATATTTTGATAGCTTGATGCCTATAACACCAAGATATGAGACTTAATTCGGATATCAATACCACAATGTCAATGTTATTTGTTTGTGAATTTGTGTTTCTTTTATCGGTTTATTTATTCTTTAGTTTTATAAGATTTATTTTAGTTTTATAATTTTCTTTTTCTAGACACCGTAGCGTTAGCACGGGCAATATACTAGTACTGGCAATGTACGTAAAGATCTGGTGAGCTAACAGAAAACAGAATCCTCACTCGGACCTTCACAGACAGGATTGCAAATGGAAAAGGAGCTCAAATACACAGTAAAAACGAGTAAAGAGCAACACTTTACTGACATTATACAATACTGAACTGCTGAATAGAAACAACTAAATCACAATATGAAATGAAAACAATCACATGATAGATTTATGCAGCACAGATACCCAAATTATCCAATGCAAGGATGGGTCTAACAAACAAACAGAGCCCTATACATGTTGCGTGAGATCCAATTGTAAAGCTTAAATGGCAACAGAACAAGATGCAGATACATCTTAGCCTTCAGGGTTAAATATCAATTTAAAACTATATGCATGATAGATAATCAAGTTTACAAATTACAGCACAATGATTTTAACAATCTATGAACAAGCAAGTACAACACCCAAACACCACAAGATTTTTTTTTTACAACCATGCTAGGCAGCTAGGGCAACTATCAACTGAACAGAGGCAGGCTTCCTCATCTATCAGATTGGTTAACTATAGGTGGGCAAATTAGAAATATTGTCACCGTTCAAAATTCCAAATCTAATAATTCAGTAGTCCATATAAATAAACTCTACAGTGTACACCAGCCAAACAGGGCAGACCTCATGACACTGTTCTTCCATAGCAAATGGAAGCTAAGTAGAGATTTTTCGCCCATTTGTCCTGTAAACAAATCATTAGTATGTGCAAATGGATGTTCAATCTGAGGTTAGAGAAAAGGGAAAGAATATCAAATCACCTTCACATGCTGGCTGGGGAAAGCAGACGTTCTTAGGGTTTCCTGTGTTTCATCAGCAGGTTTCCTTTTGGGGATGCTCAAGATAAACGCTGCCTGATCCCATGTAGCTGCAGTAGACGTGATGCGAAATCCATTATCCCAGCGTCGATGGATACCCTCACTTGGATACAAGAAGTCAAGCTCCACAACCTAAAACCAAAAACATTAAAAATAAGCACCAAGTTTAACAATGTAGTATTTCAGCCTATGCTTTTCTTGAAGCTGTCTTGAGATTCAGCAATAACGAGGCATGTCAGATATGTTTTTTTCCAGGATAGTAGACAATTCAAAGCAAAAGGCCAGTCTTTAACTCTTAACACATGAGCACATCGACATACCTGTGCTGAAAAGCCAGAATTCCGGGACATGACCACTGCCCACCGACTTCCTGCTGTGGCCATAGCAGTAACATAAAAACCCTCCTTCCACTTTTTGTTTATCCACTTGAAAGGGAATGAGTCGCTTACTTTGTAGGACTGCTGGGCATATTGTGTTCCTGGAGAGGACAAAGTCAATTCCAATCTACAGTGTATACACAGGTGCAATACCATAAACTGTCACAGCCTCCAGCTAAAAGCTTGCAGTCACAGCTTGACAAAGAACATATGCACTTCTATGCAAGGTTAAACTAGTCTGGTATATCATGGTGGAAACAAAAAGTAGAACTTCATATTACACAACTTTATACTATAGGCGGACACGAAAAAGTAGATCTTTGTATTGCACAATTTTAACAGGGAGTATTTTTACGGAGCCCAGGCACCAATTGTATTACCTCTTGACATGACCACCAGTGAACTGCCATTGTTTGCCCCTGCTAGCGCAGTGATATAGAAGTTCTTCTCCCATTGCTCCATTATCCATTCCTGAAAGCAACACATGCTATATCAAAATCAATTGCAAAAAAGAAAAGAGCAGACCAGCTTAATATCAAGTTTTAAATGCTATTCCCTCCATTCCAAATTCTAGTACACTTGGGTTTTCTGCTAAGTCCAACTTAGCTAACTTCGACCAAGTTTTAGAAAAATATATTAACATCTACAAGTTCAAATAAATGCACTATCAAGACATAAGACATATTTCATGGAGAAAGAATTTAATAGTGAAACTAATTTGATGTTGGTACATTATGCTATAAACTTTGTCAAAGCTAGAGGGGTCTGAATTAGGACAAAACCAAAGGGAACTATAATTTGAAACGGAGGGAGTACAGCAAATAAAAATAAAGTGATATGAGATTGCTAGAACACCAAACAGGGGGCAGCAATTAATAGCTTACCTTGTGAAGAAAATATGGAGAAAGTTCATACACTTGAGAAGTAAATCCAGTGCCAGCATCCATTATCAAAGCCCACAGATTAGAACAAGAGGCGACAGAGCTTATAAACAAGCCATCTTCATTTCCCTTTGAAATGTGCTGAGCTAACCTGCTGTCTGCAACATTGTAGTGATACCTGCAAAGAATCATGATTAGAGTGAAGTATTTTCTTTCTAACCAAAGCATACACCTATGAAGTTTGTACCTCTGTTTCATAGGCCGCCTGGCATTGTAAACACTAATCCATTGGGTCGCAGGCATTCCCATCCTAATCTTCTTTTTGGGCTGCTCATCATCATCTTCCTCCATCATAAGGCGACCTCTCTTCTGGCCTACCTGAAATATAAGCTGGTAGAAATTCATAAAAGAATATATTAGCATCCATACAAATCATTGTATTTAGAAGTGTACTGGTACCAAACAACCAATGGCCGAGAAGCCTTAGTACAAAAGCAATGGCTGGAAGCAATCTTTAGTTAGCAAGTACAAGGAGCAACAAGGTTGGATAGAACAATACCTTCTGAGCACCATCTGTATTGATTGGCCTTATGTCTGGGTTTGGACCAACAATGCCATCAAAAAGAGAAATGCACTTCGCATAGTTTGGTTCTTCATCAAAATTTAAGTTCACAACATACTCAATAAATTGTCGGAAAGGTTGTGGGCAAAAGCAACACAAAGATTCCGGAGAAGTTGCCATCTTTTTCTTGCAGACAAGGAAACCTTTATTCTCCCCCTAAAATCATTTTGCAGAAAAATTGAGTAAGGGGAAAAAGAAAAGAAAAGCATGTCAGTAATTAAGAAAATTTCAAAGTTGTAACGAAGTTCACCTGGTATCCTTGCCAAGGAAGGCGACCACGCAGAAGAAATACAAGTGTGTAGGCAAGAGATTCCAGGTCATCCCTCCTGCTTCCAGTTCTCCCCAAATGAGCATGCACACTAGCATACCGAACAGTTCCTCTGTTCCATTAAACAGTGATGTATGGCAAAAAAAAAATGTAAGCATAGAAGTAGGGGGGAATAAAGCCATGGAAGATAGAACCTAGTGAAGTATTTCCATTGCAAACCTGAAGACATCAGGCCTCTGATCATATTCAACATGCTCTCCTGTACCAGTGTCTTTCCATCTGGTAGCTGTGTTGACAAATCAATGTTATGTCAAAACTAACATGCATATTTGAAGGCACACTGGACCCAATGTGTCACCAGAATGTTCCTCTAAACCGATATAAAACAAAAATACCTAAACCAAGGTCAACAAGAAAAAGTTTCTTCTCTTCTAGGGTGCCTGGAGGTCCAAGCAAAAAGTTTTCAGGTTTTACATCTCCATGGACATACCTGTCATAAACAAGAGATTTTTTTAGCTATTATTGTATACACAGTATACAAAATAATATTAGTATTCTTTGAGAAGACTACATCAGATACCCTTTCGAGTGCATCTTCTCCAGTATGGAAATTGCTTCTATAGCAATGCAAGCCACCATTTCAACAGACATACTGTAAACGGAACAAATTGGATCAAGTAAGGAACTGAGAAAACCAGACAACAACATTAAAGAAAAAATTGGAACTGCATTACTTACGAGTGAGAGTTATTATTCCAAACATCCCACAGGCTTGGCCCCAACATGTCCATAATCTGCATAGAAGTTACCTTGCATGAGAAACATATGCCACCAGCAAACAGGGTTCTTTAGGTAATGAAGCAACCAAGCCTTCAAATATTTTCCAGCCATGACTAATAAAAAAAAACATCCACTGTCACCTGTTGCTTCGTTCTCTCTACTCTCTCTCTCATAACTCCTCTCTCCCACTCATGGCAGCTTCTGCTGCTGACTACTAAACCCATCTTGAAGCTATAATCAGTAGCTACGGTGGCACAGTGGAAATGGATGGTGACAATGGCAACTTCAAAAGCAGTTGCAACAGTGGTAGAGGCAACAGAAACCACCTCTGTTGTTTAGTTCTCTCGTAAACCAGTCAAGCTGAGGGGATCCATGCCGTCCACCACCACCCACTAGGGACAAACTCATCATGTTATTAGGCACAAGTGGGTTGCAAGTGGTGCTTAGATTGAGCTGTTGAGATACAGTGTGCAGCTGACTATCTGAGTACAACAGTGGTCCCCATCTCATACATTTTCCTTTTTTTTTTCTCTGATATATATGCACAAACTTAGCTAATGTAGTGTGAAAGCCATACTTGATTGAATCAAATGTGTAACTTTTGGGGACCAAGATGGAAAAACACAAGCGGAAGGAGGTGGGAATGAGTTGGGTAGTCTGGATGTGGACAGCTGAAACTAAATTATTATTTTATTCAAAAAAAATAGTCAATACAATTATTTATTTGACATACAAATGAGTGGAGTCAGAGATGCAGCATGCTAGGTAGTATCAAGCAAAGACAGTCACCAGCTAAATATTGTGAAAGTAATTTGAGAACTATTAGTCTCTAAGCAATCTTAACATAAAAATATTGTATAGAATACTAAGTAACTGATTGGTTTTCACTGGAAGAAAACTATTATTCTAGTTTTGAACAGGCAGTGCTAAAGGGTAAAGCTTTTCTTTCCATAGGCCCACCAGTGCCCAAAAAGGAAAAGAAAATCACTAATTATTGACTTTGTATGCCTATTTCACCTCATAAATCATGAGGTGCATACCTTCCAAGGAGGAAAAAATTGGGTCTCTAGTTTAAATGATCAAGACACCAATTCATTATATTTATAATGGTGTAGAGTAGTGACTATACTTTACCTGAACGCATAATGAATTAATGCAGTGCCAGTTTTGATTATAGTAAGGGTTTGGGAAAACTGAAGCAACAGCAAGACAAGAATTAATCAGATTTAACTTTAATAAAAGGACAGACCTGGCACAGTGATAGTGTCTCCACTTGTGCCCTTGAGGTCCTGAGGTTTGGACCAGCCTCATTTCAGAATTTTGCAATGGCAAGGCTGTCTAGAAATACACATCCCTAGACCCCACATGTGTGTGGGAGCTTTAGGGTGTGATTGGTTGCTTACATTGGCCTTAGCATGTATTAGACCTTATGTAGCACAACCCAGCCAGTATAAACATGTGCAATGTCTTTGTATTTGGTAGTTCTGCACAGGCATTGGTTGCTTACATTGTGTAGCATGTAGCTTGTAGCCACATCCACGTTGTAGAAGGTGTCTTATGTTTCTAGTAGAGAGCGGAGGTGAGAATATTTCATTTTTGTGGCCCAATCACCTTGTGCAAAATTTCATTGCCTAATACGACCTAATATTGGACCTACTTTGAGCACTGTGCAAGCATGCATAAGAGCTTCTGCGGGCAACCGAACATAGACAAACTGCACTGCACAAGCCTAAATATAGACTAGTGCAGGCAACCAAACAGGCCCTTAATGAAAGGAAAATTTTAAATAATGGTGGCTTAGACAGGAAAATTTTAAAAGATAATGGCTTAGACAAGACGTGCCGTGTGAAACCACGAAATATTGAAAAGTAGTAGCAAGAATGTGTGTGCACGGTCAATATACAATAGTATTGCCTGCTTCATTACCATGATATAATACTCTCCCTGCTTCCCTTTGTAGTGTACTCTTGGTACGCCATGAATTCCGCTAACAGTGCTGCAGGATGGATGTTTTATATAAACAAAAAAGTTAAGATGTAATTCCAGTTGGAACATGCAATAAATGGAAAAACAAGGCCAAAGAAATTTTTCGTAGAAATCAGTGCAAGAAGAAAGGACAAATTGGTCACTTACTTGTAAACTTGCCACTCATAAGGAGCACCATAGTTGCAACCTTTGCTGGTTCGATGTTCAAATTTGATTGCAACCTATTATGAAGAAAAAAGTTTATGCTAATGCAGCTACAATGAATTACAATAAAAAATTCCAGAGAAGGCATGAAGACCTCTAAAGCATTTTCACCGGGCGTCCTGTCACTAACACTAGGAGAGGAAATACGGCGACCAACATATACTTGCCCAAATCCTCCCTTTCCAAGCTTTCTGTCAAGTCTGTAAGTGGGGGAATTGCCAATTTGAACCTGTTCCAGCACATAAGGAAATGATGAGCATGCCACCATAGTCAAACACAACATACATGGTTCTGAATTTCCCATGCTATATGCCTACAGCCTATCTTGAATGTTAATCTAACCTTATTACTGCAAAGGACACAAATGAGATCTATACACCAACCACTTGCAAGGAGTGAATAATGACAAGTCAATGAGTAATACAGCCATAGGCCCTCTTACAAGTTACAAGTAGAGTAGTAGACAAAGAAAGATCTGACATGCCAAAAGTGTAAGGTTCTCGCATTGTTTAAATATATCATTTTTCCAGCTGAAGGGCAGCAAGTGCAGAGTGGGCCTCAGAGAAATCTAATCTTAAACAACTATGTCCTTCTATAATTTCTTAACTCATGGGGGAGTAGATCTTCAAGCAAAGGTGCTCTGGAAATGCAAGATTCCAATGAAAGTTACAGTGTTCCTTTGGCAGATGTTACACAACAAACTGCAATCCGCAGTGGAACTGAAGAAAAGGGGTTGGAAAGGTAGAAGTAACTGTAGTTCATGTGGAGAGAGGAAGGGACAATTGATCATATTTTCTTTGATGCAAGAACATATGACGGAAAAGATGCTGAACTGCCATTGTAGCACACCAAGCTGTTGTCTTCAGATGTTGGCAAAATTTAGGCCGCTTTTGTTCTAGTAAGCTGGCGAGGAATATTATTTGTTATGTCTGTTTGTTTTGGAACTCCTCTAACGTTCTGGTATCCCCAGAGGCCCAGACTGGTGAAACAGACCTTATTTAAGCAGAGTATTTCTCGTTTAAAAAAAATTAAACTTCATATTTCCCAAAATAGCACGTCAAGTGAAGTCACATTCCACACTAGAGCAGTTCCTAACGCTCTGGCAATGAGGTGGCAACCCTAAGAAACCAAATTCATCTATAATCAAGCCCTTAGCTAGCAATTAAACCAGACACTCCCATCAAGAACACCTATGCGACGTATCCATGCAAGCATACCAAGTCGATCGAGTTCATCCGACGGCGGCCATTTGATACCAGCGTCTAAAAGTGGGTCCAAATCCCCAAACGCCGCCCGACTTGGGAACACGCGGGAGCTAAGGAAAAAGACGAGAGATCCTGACCGTCTCCGGGAGCGGTGTCGCGCTGCCGTCGTCGCCCGGGGCGGCGCCGGCCTTGTCGACGCTCCGGACGACACTATCGCCGTCGTCCATCCCGGCGCGGAGGGAACCCCTCCCTTTGCCGGTCTCTACTCCAGCGGCGGGGGCCTCCTCCTTGAGGCGACCGCTGATTTCGCTTCCGCGGCGGCGGCGGGTGGTGTTTCACGCAGGAGCTGGACTCGAGGCGGCAAGGCCTAGGGCTTGAAGACGAGTCTGCGAGGGAGATGAGGAGGCGGCGGTGTCCCGGTCGGCGACGGGAAGGAGATGAGAGAGAACAAAATGGAAAGCAAAAGCAGAGGAAACGAGAGCGGCTGGAAGATTCTGGACGGAGATCTCCCTCCTCGCCTCCAGGCTCCCCGGATTCCTTCCTCCAACTCACATTTCCGCTTCTGTTACGGAGATACGTACTCTAGTGTTTACGGCTTCGATTTTCATCTATAGAACTATTATAGCCATGTTTAGAACCGATCATCGTGAAAATCCAGAAAATCCTGTTAAACTATAAGCATACTCCGCGCGTTGCTGCGAGAATCACGAGTGAATTTTAGTGAGAGATGTGGCATGATGACATGGATTGCTTGAATGAATACACATGTGTCGTAATTGTATGTGTTAATGGGCTGCTGATATAGATGTGTCTTGCATGTGTCGAGATAGAATTGTCGTGGGATTTAAGATTATATAAAAGATATATATATATATATATATATATATATATATATATATATATATATATATATATATATATATATATATATATATATATATATATATATATGTCACGTCGATGATTTTTTACCACGCAAGACTCACTCACCATGGGATTGAACTGAGAAAAGATGGCCGAATAGCCCCGTGGCGTATCTAAAAATTTATTATGCCCTACTTATAATTGATTCGATTATAATAGCGGGATTTTTTTCGATTCTTAATTGTGCTACTAGTTTAAAGTTCTGACGAAGGGGTAGTTAAAAGAATATAAAATAATGAAAGCGTTTGGCAGGATTCTTGTTTTTTCACCGATTAAATATAAGTAGAAATGAATAGGGCTAGATCATCTCCAAGAGTTTGTCAAATCAATTTGGCATTCATCTATTTTTGGCAAAACAGGAAAAATTATGCTCCAACAGTTTGACATCTAACTTGGAAAATTTTAGCAAATTGGCAAATCTCCCCCCTCCACGCGCATATTTGCGCGCTGAGCGCGAGCGCGCATCGCTCGCGCATCTGGCTTCGCGTGCATATTTAAGCGGGGCTCTTCGTTCGCTTAGCGGGCCTCTTCTTATTTTACCAAGTCCAAATGACAAACTCTTGGAGAGAGTCTATTTTTTCACTTGCCATATATTTTAGCCACTTGTCAAATCACGATATTTGCTAAGTGAATTTTGGCAAACTCTTGGAGATGAGCATCTTCATGAGATCGAGAAAACTCTATCCCCATTCCCTATCATTAGTGATGAAGAAGATTTGCATAAAAAAAACTAGCTCTAGCAAATCCACTTTCTCTATTTTTTTTCTCAATCCCTTAAAACATCCCCTCAATCCCTAATGAAAGCGGAAGAACCATAGATTTATGCCAACCCAAAGAACAAGGGGGTTTAGGAATTATGAATCTGGATTTACAAAATAAGTGTCTCTTGAGCAAATGGCTTTTTAAATTAAGCAATAAGCATGGTATTTGGCAGGACTTATTGAGGAACAAATATATTAAAGATAAGGCTGTCACAGGTATAGAAAAAAGTAGGAGACTCTCATTTTTGGATGAGTCTCATGAGTGTAAAAGAAATTTTCATAAGTTTAGGAACTTTTATGTTAAAGGGTGGTAACCAGTTTAGGTTTTGGGAAGATACCTGGTTAGGGAAACAACCGCTACAATCTCAATACACAACTTTATTCAACATTGTTCATAGGAAACAAGCAAAAGTTGTAGACATTTTAAGCTCAGTTCCACTTCATATTGAGTTTAGAAGGGCATTAGTGGGAAACAAGCTACTAGAAATGGAACCACTAGTAGCAAGGAATAGTTAACTCAATGTACAACTACCTAATCAGTAATGGCTTAAAAGTATCACAAGTAGTTTGGCATCTTAAGATCCCTTTGAAGATAAAAATCTTTATTAGGTCCTTTTAACATTCTCACTAAGGATAACTTGGCAAAAATGAATTGGAATGGAGATAGGTCTTGTTGTTTTTTTAGTAAACCTGAAACCATCCAACATCATTTCTTTGAATGCCCACATGCCATATTTTTGTGAAGAGCAGTCCATATGGTGTTAGGATTTAAGCCACCTTAAAATGCCCAAAACTTGTTTAATGTATGGTACTCTTGGAAAGAGAAGAATTTTGATCCCTCTTACATATTGGTGTGGCGGTCATTTTATGGTCAATATGGATACAAGGAACAAAGTTATTTTTGATAATTATCGACCTAATTCTCTTTTGTAGGTATTATTCATGGGACCTATTTGCTTCAGTTGTGGGCCCAATTTGCAACGGTGTGAGGTTTAACAAGCGCTCATAGGGAGGCTTGTTGACCTTCTTTTGTTTAGAATTGAGTTTTGAGTTATTTTTTATAAGAAATTTATTCGCCGTGAGTTTTAAGTAAGTTGTAATAAGTTGATCTGACTCCTCTTCAATGACGATGAAGTCGGATACTCTTTCTGTTATGAAAAATCAAAGGCTAGGGTTTGAATTTTATTCGATAATGATACCTCAGGGCGTCCGTTCATCCGAACGTGACCGAACTGCCTGTCCTTGCGCCTCGTGCTGCGCTCCCCCATGCCTCGCGCCGCGTGCCTCTCGCCGTTGCCGCATCCATCCACTTGTTGCGGCCACTGCTGAGGTCTATGGACCGTGGATGACCTCCACAGCACTTTGTGGCATCAAGCTCCACGCCGGCGTCGAGCTCTGCGTCAACGAGCCTCCATTGGGCGACGACAAGTACATGAGCACATGCTGCAACCGTAGGTTTCATGCGTTTCAGATATGTGTTGTATATGTTTTATCTGGATGTTGCAAAAGTAGATTTGATGTTACATGTGTTGCAAGTGTATGTTTCGAATGTTTCAGCTGTTTTAAACGTATGTTGCAAGTGTTTTATCTGGATGTTGTATATATTACACTGGCTATACACTTATGTTGCAAGTGTATGTTTCAGCTATTTCAAATGTATGTTGCAAATGCTTTATCTGGATGTTGCATATGATATAGTGGCTATACACATATGTTGCAAGAGTAGACATATGTTGCAGCAAATTCTTCATATTGTAAGTGTTCTATGAGCAGGCGCGGGAAAGTGGGCTTAGGCGAAGGTGGTCCCACGGGCGCGCGGGAAGTGAACTGGGCGCAGTGGCCCCCACGTGCATGCACAATAGCAGGCAAGGCCGTGCTGGTAGATGTAGCAGCAGCAGCGCGTGGGCAAGTGCGGCAGCAGCAGTAGCGCGCGCCAACAGCGTGCGGGCGAGCGGGCTGCATGCATACGCATGGGTGGGCAGCAGACACGGACGTCCATACGCGGCGTCCGTCCGGTCGTCCAGGCACTAGCAGTGCTCAATTTTATTGGGCAAATACATTCTCCATTCCTCCATATTTCTTTGCGCCCATATTATTCTTTCATAACACAGCAGACTTAAGGCCGTAGGTATTGAAGCAAAATTTCCTCACAGAGAAGGAAAAGTCACTTGTCAGGCCATTTGTCCGTCAGCCCACCATCTCTAATTTGGACAATTCATGTTTTCTTTAAGCCCATGTCTAGAGTTCCAAAAAGGATCAAACTGGCTCGACACCATCACTTTTGCTGCTGAAAAAGCACTTTACTCTGCGTGCATTTTGAGTCTCTTGGATTGTAACCTTTAAGCGGATGCCACAATCAAAATCATTGTAGCACAAGAAGTCCAAATTGAGAACTCGGTACATACTTGGTATCTTGGACAGTTTGAAATGAACCGTCCCTTTGCTGGATACTGAAGAAGTTGCTGCCTTTTTTACCCTTACCATGTAATATTCGGTGAATATATCTGCAGATGCGTGGCAAAATGTTTTGGTTGGTTGTCATTTTGGTCAAAGGTGGAGGGCCAAAACATAACTTGCAGGGATAAGTTGTTGATTATCGTCGCTGAAAGCATCTAGGCCCCTAGAGTGGGTTTCGATGATTGATGACAACGGTTAAGTATCATCACTAACGTGTGTTTTGTAGAAACAATAGAGTGTTAGGTCATGGTAATGACAATCGTGGGCAATATGGTGATCATGCCCCTTATCGATGTAAATCATTTTCGTTTTTTAAAGGATGATCGACAAGGTTAAGAATGGTTAGTTTCGGACGTCGAGGAGTTGAGTTACGTTTGGAATAGTCGTTAGGACTTTCGTTTTTCTCCTTTGGCCGTACTATAAAGGGGGGCATGGATGAGTAGCTTGACCAAGGTAAGTCTAGTGGTTAGGTGTGGTGCACACTTGTCAAACTTAGCACTAGGTGGCTCCAAGGTGGCCCTGAGATTGTTTGGAACAAAATTCGTTCAAGAAGCGTTTGAATCAGAAGTCGTTTCGGCCCTTAAATGGGCGACAGACGTTGAGGACGAAGGGCGACAGACGCTGATGTCAACGTCTGTCACGTGGTTTCTTACTGCCGAGAAGCGTCAAACACGAGGATGAAAGGCGATAGACGCGCCCTACGCGTTTACAAGTGACAGACGCAGTAAGGGTTGAGCGTCAGACGCGTCTAGTGGTCAACATACGCGGTCCAGAATGCTCTGAAGTTTTCGATAGCGTCAAACGCGTCCGTTGCTAGGGCGACAGACGCTGGCCAGCGTCTGTCGAGCCCTAATGGCTAGTGAACCGGTTTGATTCGATTACATGCGACAGACGCGCTCCTCAGAGGCGTCAGACGCGTCCCTCCAGAGCGACAGACGCGTCTATCGGTGGGCGTCATCGCGTCTATCGGTCACGGAAGTTGCTGTTTTCGAAGATAACGGTTGGGGAGTTGAGGGGGAGTATAAATACTTCCTCTACCCCTCCATTTGAGTAACTCTTGCTCATTTGGTCAGCTAAGAAACTCCTTTCATGTGCAAGGAAGTGCAAGAGCCCTAGTGAGAATTAAGTCTTGAGAATTCAAGTTTGAGAGTCCTTACTAGTGATTAGGGAGTAGCAAGTGTGCATCCACCTTCTTATTAGGCTTGTTGTGGTCAAGTGAGAGTTCTTCCTTGTTACTCTTAGTGATCGCCATCACCTAGACGGCTTGGTGGTGATTGGGAGCTTGGTGATCATCCGGTGGAGCTTGTGAATGACCCAACTCATCTTATGAACGGTTGTGGGCGATTTACCACGACGGAGTGTAAAAGAATCAGCCCATAGAGAGCACTTGATCCTCGCGTGGATCAAGGGGGAGCTACACCCTTGCGTGGGTGCTCCAATGAGGACTAGTGGGGAGTGGCAACTCTCTGATACCTCAGAAAAACATCGCCGTGTTCCTAACCCTTTACATTCAAGCAATTTACTTTCTCACATTGCTTTTGTTGTTTGGTTTACATTCCTAGAATTGCCGTGCTAGACTAGGATTGGAACTTAGGGTGCAAAACTTTTATCGGTAGAATCACTAGGAACACTTGTAGGCACTAGGGGTGAATTATGGCTTAGTAGGATTTAATTCTCGCAATAAATTTTAGAGAAGCCCAATTCACCCTCCTCTTGGGCATCTTGATCCTTTCAATTGGTATCAGAGCCGAGTTGCTCCTAAATTAGGCTTTACCGCCTAGAGCAAGATGTCTAATGGGGAAGGACCACCTCCCATCTTTGAGGGAGATGATTTTCCATATTGGAAAATCCGCATGGAGGCGTACCTCGAAGCCATAGATGTCGGGTGTCTTAGAGCCACCACCGAAGGGCATCCGGAAGTCAAGGATCCCGCTAACCCCGTTGGTGACGAGGAGAAGTACGACCGGTGGAATGCAAAGACAAGAAATGCACTCTACCGGAGCCTTGGCAAGGATATCTTCAATCGTGTGCGTAATGCAAAAAAATGCTCATGAATTGTGAGAAAACCTTTGTGCTCTCCATGAGGAAACTAAGAGTGAGTGTGAGGAATGCTACCATATTTCTTTAAAAAAAGATTAATTCATTTGAGATGCTTCCCAAAAAAAGTGCTAATGACATGTACACTCGCTTGAATATTCTTGTAGAGGATCTCAATGCTCTCGGACTCACTCAAATGAGTCCATCAGATGTTGCAAGGAGGATCTTGAGTGTTCTTCCTGTTGAGAAGTATGGCCATATTATCACCGTTCTTCACCAAAGAGATCTCTCTACCGCAACACCGACACAAGTATTGGGAAAGATCAATGCTCATGAGATGTACATGCATATCACTCTGGAAGAGGGTTCATCATCTTCCAAGAAGAAGGACTTGGCTTTCAAAGCTAGCCATGATAAGAAAAAGAAGAAGAGCCAAGCCATGATTGTCCATGAAAGCTCAAGTGAGAGTGACATTGATGATGCATCACTTGCTCTCATGGTGAAAAAGACCACCAAGATGCTAAAGAAGCTTAATAAGAGTGGCATCAAGTTTGATGGCAAGAAGAAGAGGTTCTTCACAAGTAGCAAAAGAAAGCCTATATCCAAAATGGATTGCTACAATTGTGGTGAACTTGGTCATCTAGCTCATCAATGCCCTAAGCCTCCAAAAGACAAATACAAGAACAAGAACAAGGGCAAGAAAGATGAATCAAGTGATGAAGAAGATGAAAAGAAGAAGAACAAGCCATACAAGAAGAAGAATGGCAAGAAGAAAGAATATCACAAAAAGAAGAAAGGAGACAAAGCTTACATTGTTGGTGATTGGCTCACCGACATTGAGTCGTCATGTGAGTCCTCCGGCGATGAGAGCGACGACGAGAAAGAGAAGGTCGCTGCATTTGTGATTGGGCCATCATTATCTTCATCAACATCTTCACCACCACCTTCACCGCCATCTTCACTATCATCATCCACTACTCACCGATGGACAAGGGTGAACGAAAGGTACAAAATAATAAAAGTGATGATGATAGTGATAGTAATGATGAATTCGATGCACCTTCTTATGATGAACTTGTAAAATTGCTCAACAAATACTCTAAGGTCATAAGAAAGACTAGAAATGAAAATTATGATCTTCAAAATGAAAATAAATCACTTTCATCAAAGCTTGAGATTGCACAAAAGACTAGTGATGAGCTTAAAGATCAAAATGAAATTGTGACTTCTACTCTCAAGGAGCTCAAAACCTTCAACAAAGAGCTTAGAGATGAACATGATAAACTTGAGAAGAAGCATGATGAGCTCAACACTAGGCACAACTTGCTAAAAGATAACTATACTTCATTGAAAATTAATTATGATAGTCTTGTTGTTGCTAATGAGCTTTCTCTTGAGACGCATGATGCTACTAACCAAGTTGTTAAGATTGATATAGCCACATCATGTGATGACTTGATTATTGAGAGCATTGAGCAAGGCTCTAGTGGCAAAGGCAAGAAAGTGGTTGAGTCCGATAATTATGATGATTATGTCAAGCTCAAGAGCAAAAATAAAATGCTTAGAGATGAGAACAAGAAGCTAAAAGGGTTGATGGCTCTTGAGAAGCAAACATCAAATGAGTCACTCATTGAGGAGAACAAAAAACTAAAGCAAGAGAAAGAGCATCTCAAGACCGGATTGAGCAAGTTTACAAGAGGTCAATACTTGCAAAGTGAGCTACTCATGAACACTATCATAAAGATGGATAGAAGTGGTATTGGTTACTTGGCAAATCAAGAGAAGAAGGCCAAAACTCAACAACAACAAAACAAATCAAAGCCCAAGCCTAAGAGATGTGTTGAGTGTGGATAAGAGGGCCACTTTGCTCATGAGTGTGAAACTCCACCACCACAACCCTTGCCCAAGCATGCTAGACCCTTTGCTTTCAATGCTCACTATATGCTAAGAAAAGATTCGAGTGGAAAGACGAAAGTCATGTTCTTAGGTCCCCCAAACAAGAATAGGCCCAAGAAAATTTGGGTTGCCAAGTCACTAGTTGAGAAAGCCAAGGGTCCCTCTCAAGTTTGGGTCCCTAAACAAAAAGCTTAATCTCTTGTGTGTAGGTGAACTACAAGACCAGTGGAACTCATTGGGTTATTGATAGTGGTTGCACTCAACATATGATCGGTGATCCTCGTATGTTCACCTCACTTGAAGAAAATGGGGATTGTCAAGAGAAGATCACATTTGGGGACAATTCAAAGAGCAAAGTCAAGGGTATAGGCAAGATTGCAATATCAAATGATCACTCTCTTTCAAATGTGCTTTATGTTGCTTCTTTGAGTTTTAATCTACTATTCGTTGGGCAACTTTGTGATCTTGGCTATCAATGTTCATTCACAACAAATGAAGTGGTAGTATCAAAGATAGATGACAAGCAAGTGATCTTCAAGGGCTTTAGATACAATAATCTCTATCTTGTTGATTTCACCTCTGAAGATGCAAATTTGATGACATGCTTGTTCACCAATACTTCACTTGGGTGGCTTTGGCATAGGAGGCTTGCTCATGTTGAAATGAACACTCTCAACAAGTTATTGAAGAAAGAGTTAGTGAGAGGCTTGAAAGATGTCAAGTTTGAGAAGGACAAACCTTGTAGTACATGCTAAGCCGGCAAACAAGTTGCAAATACTCATCCAACAAAAGCTTGCATGTCAACATCAAGTGTGTTAGAGCTTCTACACATGGATTTGTTTGGTCCTACAACTTACAAGAGCTTGGGTGGAAATCTCTATTGTCTTGTGATTGTTGATGACTATTCAAGATATACTTGGACATTCTTTCTTCATAACAAATCCAAAGTGGCCACTTGTTTCAAGAAGTTTGCTAAGAGAGCTTAAAATGAATTTGAAGTCAAGATCAAGAAGATAAGAAGTGACAATAGCAAAGAATTTGACAATACAAATATTGAAGCTTATTGTGATGAGATTGGGATCAAGCATGAAGTTTTATCAACCTACACCCCTCAACAAAATGGTGTAGTTGAGAGAAAGAACCAGACCTTGATAACTCTTGCAAAAACAATGCTAGATGAGTACAACACACCGGAAAAATTATGAGCCGAGGCAATTAACACTGCATGCTATGCATCAAATCACCTTTTTCCTACAAAAGTTTCTTGGCAAGACCCCCTATGAGTTGCTAAATGGGAAGAAGCCGGACGTCTCATTTTTGGGTGTTTGGTTGCAAATGCTACATCTATAAGAAGCGGCAACACCTAGGGAAGTTCCAAAGATGTTATGATATTGGTTTTCTTGTTGGCTACTCATCAAAGTCCAAAGCATATAGAGTATTTAACCATGCCACCGGTTTGGTTGAAGAAACATATGATGTGGAATTTGATGAATCTAACGGCTCTCAAGGAGAGATTGAGAATTGTGATGATGTAGGTGATGAACCATTGAGGGAGGTAATGAAGAACATGCCAGTGGGAGACATCAAGCCTAAAGATGATGAAGACGATACTCAAATGATCAATCCACCATCTTCATCATATGTGCCTCAAGATGATGACAAAAATAAGAGAGTTGAAAATGAAGACACTCATGTCTCTCATGAACAATCCAAGGCACAAGCTCAAGAGGTTGATGCTCCCCAACCTCCTCCTCAAGTGGTTGATAGAAGACACTCACCTCTACTACAAGTACATCCACAAGATCTCATCATAGGGAGTCCTACAAAGGGTGTAATGACTCAATCTCAAAAGCTTATTTCTTTTGTTGAACATCACTCTTTTTTCTCTTGTCTTGAGCCTAAGAATGTAGATGAAGCTCTTCAAGATCCGGATTGGGTGAATGCAATGCACGAAGAATGGAACAACTTCACCCGCAATCAAGTTTGGACACTTGAGGAGCATCCAAAAGGTGCAAGGGTCATTGGAACCAAGTGGGTGTTCCGCAACAAGCAAGATGACTAAGGCATAGTTGTGAGGAACAAGGCAAGACTAGTTTCAAAGGGGTTCTCTCAAGTTGAAGGCCTTGAATTTGGAGAGACCTTTACACCCGTTGCAAGACTTGAAACCATCCTATCCTTCTTGCATATGCATCGCATCATGAAATGAAATTATATCAAATGGATGTTAAAAGTGCATTCTTAAATGGCTTCATAAATGAACTAGTCTATGTTGATCAACCTCCTGGGTTTGAAGACCCTTGATATCCTAATCATGTTTATAGGTTGTCCAAGGCGCTATATGGGCTCAAGCAAGCCCCTAGAGCGTGGTATGAGCGCCTTCGGGACTTTCTCATTGAGAAGGGCTTCACTATTGGGAAGGTCGACACCACACTATTCACCAAGAAGCTTAATGGGGAGATCTTCATTTGTCAAGTCTATGTTGATGATATTATCTTCGGCTCAACAAATGAAGATTATTGCAAGGAATTTGGTGAATTGATGTCAAAGGAGTTCGAGATGTCCATGATTGGTGAACTTACATTCTTCTTTGGTTTTCAAGTCAAGCAAATGAGAGAAGGGATTTTTATCTCTCAAGAGAAGTATACCAAGGATCTTCTCAAGAGGTTCAAGATGGATGATTGTAAGCCAATGAAGACCACAATGCCATCAAATGGACATCTCGACCTAGATGAGGGAGGTAAACCGGTTGATCAAACTCTCTACCGTTCTATGATTGGTAGCTTGTTGTACCTTACCACATCTAGGCTCGATATCATGTTTAGTGTGTGCATGTGTGCTCGCTTTCAAGCTTGTCCTAAAGAACCTCATCTAAGTGCTGTGAAAAGAATCTTAAGATATCTTAAGCACACCCCAAGCATTAGTCTTTGGTATCCCAAAGGAGCTAGATTCCAACTAGTTGGCTATTCCGACTCGGATTATGCCGGTTGTAAAATTGATAGAAAAAGCACATCTGGAGGGTGCTATTTGCTTAGGAGGTCACTTGTATCTTGATCATCTAAAGAGCAAAATAGTGTGGCTTTGTTCACCGCCGAGGCGGAATACATTGCCGCGGGGGCTTGTTGTGCACAAATATTATATATGAAGCAAACCCTTCTAGACTATGGTGTTGTTCTTGATAAGGTGACACTTTTATGTGATAATAAAAGTGTCGTTAAAATTGCCAATAATCTGGTACAACACTCACGCACCAAGCACATTGATATCCGTCATCACATTCTAAGGGATCATGTTGCTAAAAATGATATATCACTAGAAGGTGTAAGAAGTGAAAATCAATTGGCAGATATCTTCACTAAACCTTTGGATGAGGCTACCTTTTGTAGGTTGAGAAGTGAGCTCAATGTGCTTGACTCTAGTAATTTTAAGAAATGAGCTTGTGTTGTTCCTTGCATTGCATTGTAATATATGCCATGTTTAAATTTTTGTAATGCATATAGGACTTGTCTAACACGGTTACGATAACCCTTTTTGGAGGAGTGAAGAAGCCTAATCGTGGATCAAACTTGACAAGCAACCTAGTTTTACTTTCTTGCTTTGCATTGCATATGCATGTTTGTTGCTTTGTCGTTTCTTTTCGGTTAAGCTTTGAGCAACCTCTATGTTTGTCCATGAATGGAGAGAGCATTTGACGTTCCCAAGGGTTAACGACCTCTATTGCATGGCCATATGTTGCTCATCGGGTGTTTATCGCTTATTTTCTTAAAAATAATACTAGCCTAAGGTGAAATAATTTGAAAAATTTGAGGGCTTGAGAGAGGTCACTCATATCAGGTTCCATTGGGTGTTTATTTGGTTCATATTTGGCTTGGAATCTGGTTGGGAGAAAGCGTCGCAAAAAAAGTTGATCGAAGTGGTGTTTTTAGGGCGTCAGACTCTGCAACAGACGCTGAGTTTTAGCGTCAGACGCGTCTGTCGCATGCAAATGAAGGAGTCTACCGCGGGGGACCGACAGACGCTGCAACAGTGTCATCGGATGCATCTGTCGCAAAATCATCATCGCGTCTGTCGACCATGGAGATGATTTTGACTACGAGCGATGGACGCTGACCAGCGTCAGACGCCAGTTTAACGGACGCGTTTGTCGAGTCTTTTGAGAAAAATGGCTTTCTGTGGAGCGTCCGTCGTCATTGTGCTGCGTCCGACGCCTACCGTCATCGCGTTTGTCGCTTGGATCTAGAACAGTTTCGATCCAAAAATCCGTTCGATATGTAGGGCCACCACCTCATCTCTCTCTACCATCTCACGGCTTGTGTTCCTCCCGTGTTCTTAGAACGTCGCCGCCTGACCTCGCCATTGTTCCATCCCATCCACCGCTGCTGCCTTGCTCCTCCTTAGCACCACCGCTTCCTTGCAGGCCTGCGCCGCCCTCACTATCGACCTCAACGCCGTCCCCACCGACCTCAGCGCTGTCACCATCGATTCCAGCGCCGCCACCGCAAAACCCTAGCGCCGCCTGAATCTGTCGATGTCCTGTGCACCACCTCGCCTGACCTCAACGTGGTCAGCACACTTTTGCGATCCAGAGTCAAGTCCCAGGGTAAGCCCTTCCCCCTCTGGTTTCATGGCATCTTGTTCATCAGGTGCTCGATGAAATGCCTCACCCACCATATTCCGTCAATCTCGTATTTTCTTGCAGTACCTATTCCTTAGTGTGTGGTGCCCTACATTGTCGACACTCGTCTCTAATTCTTTGTTCTTCCTCCTGTCAAGGTAGAAAACGCTTCGCTTCACTCATTTCGTACCTCAATTCTCTAATTCTGATAGGATCTCGTAACCCTAGAAATTATAGTGCTTATTGTAAAACTCTCTATTCTATCTTGTGCAGCGAGTCGGTTCTTTGTGTTGTGTGGTTTGGGCACCATTGTCAGTGGCAGTTGAATCTGGGGCCAAGCCTGCGGATACAGATTGAGGCTAAGCCTCACAAGACGTCAGTACATCATCTCTCAGAGTGTCAGTTGTTTCTCTAGAGATTGACAGTCAGTTCTGACAGTGCCAGAGAGATAGAGGGAGTTTCACTTGTGAGTGTGACAGTGTTTCTCTATTCTTGTCACCATGGCTAGGTGCAAAAATGTTAGAGACTCTCCTCCTGGAGGTGATGGAGGTGACGGGGGGTGACAGTCCTCCCTGTCTTACAGAGGTGGCTCGAGGAAAGCGTAAGCTTATCAGCACGAAGAAGCGCACCAGAAAAGACAGAGAGGTAGAAGAATCCCTAGCAGTTGCCCGAGCAGCAGAAAGAGCAGAAAGTGGTGGTAGGGGTAGTGGTATCCTTATCGGTGAGTCTCGTACATGAGTCCCACTCTCTGGACGTGTACTTGGTACCGAGGCCATAGAGGCGACAGAGGACCAGCCTAAGGAGCCAGCAGAGCAGGAGCAACAGACACCACTCAGACGTCGTTTTGGACACACCACGCATTCTCAGACGACACCAGCAACCCCTCCAAAGAGACCGAGACGCAGAGGTCGTCTAGCTCATAGGTCTCAAGTCATTCACTACGACCTACGGAAGGCTTCAGCTCATTAGATTCAGACTTTCCACAAAGTTCAGCTTCACAAGTGGTTCCCACTTCAGAGGCAGCCAGGAGTTGATCACTTCTACACAGCTCTCTAGGAGGATTTTCACATGGCGTATTTAAACACCAACATATCAGTCACAGCTCACAGAGTTATTCCACTTCAAAGTATAGTTGACTTGGTTGGAGAAGAGGTTCGCACATACCTTCAGACAGTGTCTGGTTTGACTGACCTAGTTCAGCGGAGTGGCTCGTATGTGTTGTCTTAGGTGAGGGAGTTCTTTGCTGTAGCACCCCAGGTGTTTGTCATTCACTAAGTAGTGGGTTTGAGCTCAAACATGATAGATTAAGTGGAGATGAGCCTGACCTAAAGTTGGATGTTGCACCATTGCTTTACATATAGGCCATTTTCAAAGATATATGCTTGGATGGTGTTATTGCAATACCTTCATGTGTCTCACCTTAGTACCTATCTATATTGATCCCTGGAAAAGTTTCATGAAGTTTGGAATCAAAAAGTCACATGAAATGATAAGTTATATGCTTGTTTGGATTATAACTAAAACCTGCCTTACATCCCATGGGAACTAGTGTTTATGAAATATACAAATGCAACATGTGCAACACATCTTGGACACATGTGAAACACCCTAGTGGGACATGTGTAGCATGTATCTTGAAACAAACACATGAAACAATTGAAACATGGTGATGAAACAACTGTAGCATTTCACTTGAGTTCTATGTTTCAATGCATGTGAGGCCTACATGTTTGTGCAACATATGAATGGTGTGTATGTTTGGCCTCTACAACACCTTAACTACACTTAGGACACTTAATGGAACAATTTTCATGTTGATCATTTTGCCTAAATATGCTTCTAAGTGATGGTTGACCATGTATGGACCCTAGAACCCTTTTGTTAGACCATTTCAAAAGTGTGACCTAGAAGCTTTGCATGACTGTGCACCCTTTTACAAAGTTGTAGAGAATTTTATAAGGAACAAACTTTGTTTAAGAGTCAAGTCATGAAAATGTGTGGAACATACTCAAAAAGGGCCCACAAGTCAAATTTAGGGCTGTTTCCCAACACTTAGCATATTCTAAGTCCCTAATCGGCAGCATCAAGTCAACATGTTTGTGACATTTTATCTTCCAATTTCATATGGTAGCTCAATTAGGTTCCTTAATATGAGTTGTAGTACTTTTCATGATGGAAACAATGGATCAAGTGTCACTCAAAATGGAGCTTAGTTGGACCTTCAATAAGAGCTTCCAAAACAGCAAAAAGTTGTTTTATCACTAATTGGCCTTGACATGTTGACATGCCGTGTTCTCAAAATTTTGTTAAACAACTTAACATGGTCCCAAATAAAAGTTGGAGTGTATGTGGTGTAGTAGATCATGCAAAAAGTTGGCTTAAGTTTGACCTCATTTTGATCAGCAAAATTTAGTTTCCTTTTTGGTTAGTAATGTGTTGACATTGCTGACTTAGATGCTAATTATCTCCCAATCTATAGCACTAATGATCTTGCACCCTAAATGAAAAGTGTAGAGCTGTTCATGGGCTTCAACTTTGGTTTTAGGTCCAAGACCCAGATCGGCCAGATCAGACCCGAATTGGAGCTCCAACCGGACCACTTCACTGCTCGCCACCTGTTCGCGCTTTTGCTCCAAAGTATGACGCATGGTCAAGCGCGTGGCGACCATGCCAGCGTCACGCCCCCACTGTGTTGCCACGCGTCCTTGCCTCCTCTCGTGTTTAGCAAGACCGAGCAGCACCAGAGCATGTACACTTCTCCGCTCGCCATCTCTGCCATCTCCCTTGGCTTCGCTTGGCTCCTTCTCACATGAACGCGGCCGCTGTCGCCATTACCGGCCGAGCAGAGCTCCATGGCCGCCACCGTGGCCAAGCCGCCTTAGGCCATCTCGCCATGAATTGAAGTCTTAGTTGGGTCCGCGTGAGCCTTTTGGTGCTTCCACACGTCTTCGTTGTCGGTGCGGACCGCCGGAGTCACGCCTCCGCCGTCTCGGTCGCCGCAGTGCTGGCTGCTCCTGCGGCCAGCGGGCCACAGGCCACCGTTGGCCAAGCCACGGGCACTGGTGGATGCGCCTGGTGATGGGAGTGCTACCTCGCATCATCCCCGCTGCCGCCGACGACCCCCTCGCCGGAGACCGGCCGGAGCCCACCTCCTCTGCTCTGCCGACGGGAGGAAGATGAAGGCCGGCTTCCCCTCTCTCTATCTATCTCTGTGTGATTATGACAAGCGGGCCTGACCGAACCGTGGGGCCCACGTGTCGGTTTAAGTAGTGGCTGAGTTGGGTAAACAATCGGGTGCGTCTAGCAGTTTAGTAGGGTTTGAGTAATTCTATTTTTGAATTTCAGAATTTTGTTAAATCTTCTAAAATTCATATCTCATGCAAGGAAATTTCAAAAATGGCAAATGTGGACTTCTTAGAAACCTTGAGAAGAGATCTATGCAGTAGAGTCATAAAATGTTACATGTTTGTAGATGTTTTCTGATGTTTTTATTTAAGCTTTAAAAATGCTCTAAAATGCTTATAAACTTGACCAGAGCCATATCTGGAGTGTGAGAACCCCAAAAATAGTGATTCTTGCTTTGTTAATTTTGTGATGATGTGTACTTGCTAGGAAAAATATTAAACACACTAGTTGCTCATTGTTTTCTTAAGGTTTTGATTTGACCTTGATAAATAAGGAAATCTACATTATATTGCTTGTCATTTTTATATCTTAAGTTGTGTTGCTCCAAATGATGTAAACTTTTTATGGTAGTGTTTCCATGATAGGAATGTACTGTGGTATAAATTGCATGGTCATTGCTTACTGTATGATCAAGTTATTGATTTAACTTGTTTATGGCTTGATAAATAGCTTGTAAATAATATATAATTGATAAAATGGAAAATGTTGTTTCATTAGCTTAGTATGATGTTTATATATCATATTGATTCATGCTAGGGCCTTGTGTTTATAGAAAATATGGAGTTTTAGGTTTAACTTGCTCTCACATGATTTATTGTATTAGCCATTTGTCTTTTTCATAGAGGTTGATATACATGTCTAAATGGCTTGAAATTTGGACAGTAGGCTTTTGGGAACATTTTTAGGACACTGTAATTTTGGTAGAATTTATTGTGCACTTTTGATAGGTGTTCATAAATTCACCTAATTATCTAAATAAATTAAGAAAATGTATTAAAAGAATTTATTTAGTGATGGACACTATGTTTTCTGGTGTTCATTAGTCATGTGTGAAATGTTGGTAAAGTTGGTTTTACACAATTATATGTTTACAACATATGTTAATAATTATTTCTTGCAATTAGTAGTTTCTAGACAGTTCTGGGGGCAATGTAAATTACCCCATGATACTGATGTTTTCTGGGAACCTTGTCTATAGAAAAGTTGTACATAATTCATGTATCTAGCTAGTGTTAAAATTTGGTGGTATTTGGCAAAGTAGTTTTTGAGTTATAGATGTTTAAAGTTAGGTCCCAGATTTGGTTGCTCTCTGTTTGGAGCAGATCAGATTCTGTAGTTTCATCTTTTTGACCCCTTAAACTTGGGAATCAGGCTTAGATGATGTTAAATGAATTGTATACAATTTCATAAGCTTTCTAGAATGTCTTGTGGCACATCATTTGGATTTTTAAAACTGTAGATATGATTGATTTACTCAGCTACTGCATGTATGTCTAGTGCTTTGATTAACTTTGCCATGCTAGTGTGTTGAAGTGTGACTCATATCTTTGATGGTACTTGGTTTAGTACCCTGTGATCTTGTGAGACTTATTTCTTGATTGATGTGCTTGCCCTCTTCTATGTTATGCCTTAATAAGGATTAAGTTAATTAGCTCTAGGTGCTTACGTGAACTTTAGTGTGCTTACTTGATTGCTTTATTTATTGCACTTATATGCATTCATACATATGCATTGTTGCACCTCATTTAGGTACATTAGCTGAATGACGTGAAGGACCTAAGGTGGAGCCAAATCCAAAGACGGAGTTGGTGGATCCATCCCGAAGATAAAAGGATCGGACAAGTGCTAGATTGGAGGATGTTCACCAAGTGGGTTTCATCTGACATACTCTAACTTGAGTTGGATCCCAGGCAAGCCCCGAAGCATTATAAGCCTCCTACCTTCAAAGCAATCAATTCTATATATGTTATAAGTATTGTTGCATTAAGTGATAGGAGTTGGTTGAAAACCCTTGCTGCATTGTATCATTCCTTGTCCAGATATATGAATCCTTGAATCCTACATAGACTAGGATCGAGTAGATGCTTAGCCCTGCTTTAAGCGGTAGAAGTCAGGTGATTTGCTATCGTGGAAAGGAACCATATATGTAGGGATATTCATATATGGCACGGTTGGCTATATTTGCTATCGTGGAAAGGAACCATGTGTTAATAAAATGAAATGAGACTGGGTGGGATGACGATAGTGAAGCAATAAGACATGGAGGTATTGGGTGTGGATCTATCCTCGTCTGAGTCATTTAAGGACCGATTCGTTGTACGTCCTTGAGTCATGTTGAACGCAGTCTAACACTTAGTTGACCAGATAAGTCATTCCGACCGCGAATCCGAGTAATACAGTTCAGGCCAGGAATCGAATGGTAGGTCGCATCTTGGAGCAGAGTAAAGTTGTGCTTGGGGACATTGGCGTGAGACCAAGGGGGGGTTAGAGTCCCTAGCACCTGGCAGAGTGTCACCCTTGGGGATGCAGCATCAGTCAGACCCGCGGCTCCTGAGCTATACCAAAGGTGACCTGAGCAGCCCTCGCCAGGCGTGACTCGGTGAGTGTTAGAAATACCCCTCCAGCTGGATAGGAATTCGATTCGAATCGCCGTCGCTCCCGGTTAGTGAGCACTTGACTTGAGCAGCGGCAATGTAGATTTCCATTAAATTGAACGGATGGTTAATTGGATAACGATGGAAAGGTTGCCTCAATTTATACCTGCTATGGTTAATATTGTTTCCTCCTAATAAAGTGAGTGCTCTAGTACAGGTTCTAATATAGATGATAAGTTAATGATAATTAACTTGATGCTTAAGCATTAATGATTGATCATCTATATTAAGCTTTTATGCAAAATGTTGTCAAGCTAGCCCCACTTTATATCAGCCTTGCATGATCCTTGGTGTCACCTTATTTCTGGTTTCTGACAGGTAAGTCTAGCTGAGTACCTTCTTATACTCAGGGTTTTATACCCGCTTGTTGCAGGTTGTGATGTATCATGGCGACTGCAAGAGTTGGTTGGCTCCTGCCTTGTGGCAGAGTGTGATCATGGGCATGATCCTTCTTATTTACCTTATCTCTAATGCTTTTGTTGAAAGTCGACCGTGGTACTAGCATGTATTTGAAATAAGATTAATGTTAGTTTTAAATTACTTTGCTTCCGCTACTTTTCAATGTATGTTGTAATAACTATGTTGAACTCCGATGTAAATTGATTTACTTGTGAAATGGTTGTAACATGTGACTTGTTATGTTGAATCACTACGATCTTGGCTTGTATGTTGATTGGTTTGAAATCCCTCATGATTTCATTGGACTACCGGAGTTATATGGGCTCCAGTGCGAGAATTTGATCACTTCGGTGATTGTTTTTGTACTTGTGCTCTTATAATTTGGACGGTTCTATACAGCTGGTATCGGAGCAAGATTCAACATTAAACATGTCGTATGTGTATTTAAAACAAAGGTTTTATTTTATAAAATCAGTTTTATCAACTTATAGCTATATATAGTGTCGGTGTTCGGACCAAGGGGGTCCTAAACCAACGAGTAAATGCTGCGTGACTCTTTCCTGGATGGTGATGCAAGGAGAACACACGGGGGTTTATCCTGGTTCGGGCAAAAGAAGGCCCTACGTCCAGCGGGGAAGAGAGGTTTGTATTTCCTTGCACCGAGGTGCTCGTGTAGGGGTTACAAGCAGGCGAGAGAGGGTGTCGAGCCCCAAGTCTCAAAGAGAAAAAGGAGAAAGGTGGTTGCTTGAGATGTTGATCTCTGGCTTTCGTTGTTCGATCGGGTGGTTGGTTATTTCGTCCTTTCGTGATGCTTCTTCTTCGTCGTCCTTCCTTCGTTGGTTCGCCCTGGCCTGCCCTTTTATAGGGCGAGAGGTGGCCAAGTCGAGGGGAGGCTTGAGGCGATGTTTCGTCGATTCCTGTTGAGTTGACTGTAGCGACGTGCTTCGGGATGGCCGGCCATCCCTGGGTACCCTGACGCGGTACGGGACACGAGGGTGAAATGACCCAGAGTGCCAGGCCATACCGTCCTTTGAGCTAAGTCGAGCGTTGGGGCCGGGTCGAGGCCGGGTCGAGGTCGGATGGATAAGGCCGAATCCCTGGTATCGCGGGAGACGGACCTGGTCTTATCCTCCCTCGAGGGTGATTGATGGTGAATAGTGCGCGGTAGGGTGGATACAGTGACGGCTTTCACCTCCCATCACGGGATGGGCGGTAAAACAGTGAGACTTGACGTGGGTATTGTTCCCGCGTTGACCCATGCCGTAGCCATGCCGGTCGGTGGTAGTAGGTAACCGCATTGAATGCTATGGCTTTTGTCCCGGGTAGGTAAAGAAAGGGTGTCGAGGGGCCGGGGCGCGGTCGAGGCGCCCCATCGAGCGGACCTCATACGAGTCAGAGTCGGGACGCGGTCGAGGCGCCCCGTCGAGCGGGCCTCGTACGAGTCGGAGCCGGGACGCGGTCGAGGCGCCCCGTCGAGCGGGCCTCGTACGAGTCGGAGCCGGGACGCGGTCGAGGCGCCCCGTCGAGCGGGCCTCGTACGAGTCGGAGCCGGGACGCGGTCGAGGTGCCCCGTCGAGCGGGCTATCTTTCCTACTGGTTTCGGTTTTTGTTAGTGTTTTGGCGATAGGTGTGGGTACCCCCGTACTGTTGGTACCGACAGTAGCCCCCGAGCCTTTGGGTGAGTGTGTGATCACTCTCCCAGAGGTTAGTCAGAACTGGAGTCATAGCGTCGTGATTTTTCCGGTGGGGGCGCGCGAGCGCACCCGCCGGGTGTAGCCCCCGAGGCCTCGGTGGAGTATGGAGACTCCTCCGAGGTCTTGTTCGCATTTGATTGGGGGACATTTCGTTGCGGTCAAGCCCCCGAGCCTCGTGCGCGCGAGGTCGATCAGGGTCCCGGCCGTCTTTCGCTGTGCGACCCTCACGCTCCTTTTTCGAAAAAAGGAGGAGGGGTGGAGAATGTCGTACTACCCTCGTTTGGGCCCGAGTTACGACGATCTCCGGTGAGCTGCTAGCGGGGGAATTCGAGTGAGAACCCGTGCCCCGTTCGTTAGGGGTCGGCTAGTGGCCCGGAGGCGCCCTCAAAAATGCCAAGAAGCGGTCGTGTGGATCTCGATTCCCTTCGACAGGATTCGAGGGCTCGATGCCTCCCCCGGAGGGATTCCTACCACAACCTTCTCCTTCGGCCTCGAATACGTCCTGGGGTGCCTCGAGAGCGTGGCTCGAGCCCTTGGCCATGTACGGGCGCACCCTGGGTCGTCCCTAACTCTGTTGCTCGAGGGCAGCTGTCGAACCCCGTTCGAGGGCCAGCTTTCGCTCCCTCGAGACTTATTGCGGGCTTCGCACCCATTTTTGCGGTCGGGACCCCGAGCCTCGCACGCACGAGGTCGATCAGAGTCCCGGCCGTCTTTCGCGACCCTCACGCTCCTTTTTCGAAAAAAGGAGGAGGGGTGGAGAATGTCGCACTACCCTCGTTTGGGCCCGAGTTACGACGATCTCCGGTGAGCTGCTAGCGGGGGAATTCGAGTGAGAACCCGTGCCCCGTTCGTTAGGGGTCGGCTAGTGGCCCGGAGGCGCCCTCAAAAATGCCAAGAAGCGGTCGTGTGGATCTCGATTCCCTTCGACAGGATTCGAGGGCTCGATGCCTCCCCCGGAGGGATTCCTACCACAACCTTCTCCTTCGGCCTCGAATACGTCCTGGGGTGCCTCAAGAGCGTGGCTCGAGCCCTTGGCCATGTACGGGCGCACCCTGGGTCGTCCCTAACTCTGTTGCTCGAGGGCAGCTGTCGAACCCCGTTCGAGGGCCAGCTTTCGCTCCCTCGAGACTTATTGCGGGCTTCGCACCCATTTTTGCGGTCGGGACCCCGAGCCTCGCACGCACGAGGTCGATCAGAGTCCCGGCCGTCTTTCGCGACCCTCACGCTCCTTTTTCGAAAAAAGGAGGAGGGGTGGAGAATGTCGTACTACCCTCGTTTGGGCCCGAGTTACGACGATCTTCGGTGAGCTGCTAGCGGGGGAATTCGAGTGAGAACCCGTGCCCCGTTCGTTAGGGGTCGGCTAGTGGCCCGGAGGCGTCCTCAAAAATGCCAAGAAGCGGTCGTGTGGATCTCGATTCCCTTCGACAGGATTCGAGGGCTCGATGCCTCCCCCGGAGGGATTCCTACCACAACCTTCTCCTTCGGCCTCGAATACGTCCTGGGGTGCCTCGAGAGCGTGGCTCGAGCCCTTGGCCATGTACGGGCGCACCCTGGGTCGTCCCTAACTCTGTTGCTCGAGGGCAGCTGTCGAACCCCGTTCAAGGGCCAGCTTTCGCTCCCTCGAGACTTATTGCGGGTTTCGCACCCATTTAAGACATACCTGGAGATATTTCGTTGGCCGGGCGCGTTTTTTCGGGAGACGAGACCGGCGCGTTATCGGCGTATGGTTACGACGTGGGGAGCGGCCACGTGCTCAGTTCCTGCGAGATATAAGGAAACGGTTAGGCGAGCGGTTTTATCGCGAGAAACTGCTCCTTACTTTTCGCGCGGCCGTTGGGCTTCCGTCCGAGCATATAAAGCTAAGGCCTTGGGGTCTCCGTTCCCCACCGGTTACTTGCATCCCTGCAATCCTTTGCCCTAGACATCCCCTGCCACATCGCGTTCTCCGCCCGTCTTGCCGCAGCCACCGCATCCTTTCCTTCCATCCCCTTCCGACGACATCGATGGCAGGAAAGAGCCAGATCCTTCCCGCCGACGACTGGGCCGCCTCCTCGGTGACGGAGAGGAGGTTGGAGGAGTTGGTCGAGGACGGGCTGCTGCGGCCGAGGACGAACTTGGCGCGGCCGGAGTGGGTGGCGCCGCCCCCCGCCCACCAGGAGCCAGTGCCCCCTGAAGGGTACGTGGTGAGCTTCGTCAGCTTTCATGAGCGGGGGTTCGGCGTGCCGGCGTCGGTCTTCATGCGTGCGCTCCTCCACTACTACCGGGTGGAGCTTCATCACCTTTCCCCCAACGCCGTCGCGCAGGCCGCCATCTTTGCGGCGGTCTGCGAGGGCTACCTCGGGGTGGAGCCTCAGTGGAACTTGTGGCTTCACCTTTTTAAGGCCGAGCTCTTCGCCAAGAGGGGGGGTTGAGAAAGGCGTCCTGTCCGCGGCCCGAGTGGGGAGCTGCGTGCTGCAAGTGAGATCGGGTCGGACGGATCTATACATCCCGGCCCGACTCATCTCCTCGAACAGTGGGTGGCACGAGGGTTGGTTCTACCTCCGCAATGATGAAAATCAGTTGCCGAGGTACACCGGCCGCGTGCTGACTGGTCGTACGGAGTGCCCGAGGCCGAGAAGACGCGCTTGGATCCGCTGCTGGCGGCGCTGCAGCAGCTTCGTCTTCGGGGCCTGACGGCTGCGGCGGTGGCTGCGGGCTTCCATCGCCGCAGAGTGATGCCGTTGTGCCAGCGTCGTCTCCGCCTGGACCAGATGACTCCGGAGGCGAACCTGGAGGGTACCCGGATGTCCCACGAATCCCTCACCCTTGAGGAGGTCCTCCGGCGGGCTCGCCGGATGGTCGGGAACTTCAAGGCGGAGGAGGCCAATCAGGTTCCCATGAGGCCTACCGAAGGGTGTGAACCCGTGGTACGTATCTCGGGGCTGAGGTATTGCCTTGTTTTTCTGTGGATTTCGCTGATGTGGTCGAGGCCGGCGTGTAGGATTTGTCGGCGTTGCGGGAAACACGCCCACCAGTCCCGGAGGACCGGCCCACCCGGGAGGCTCGACGCCTGCATGCTTCCCAGAAGAAGCAGGCCAAGGAGACGGCCAAGAAGCGGGCGATCCGCAAGGCCAAGAAGGCGGAGGCGTTGAAGAAGCGCCGGTGCCAGCAAGCCATCGACGGAGTGCCCCTGTCGCCGTCGCCTTCCGAGACAGTCTCAGGGGAGGACGACGGCAGCAGCGACGAAGATGAAGATGCCCTATCGCGGTATGAGATTGCGACCAGGCTTGGGGATCTCCCCGACATTCGCCCCCTGCTGGAGCCTATCAGGGGAGGGTCCTCCTCGGTCGTCGTGGTCGAGGAGGTCGAGAAGAAGAAGGTGGAGAAGGAATCCGGCCCTTCGAGGGGAGGGGCCGTTTTACCCCGGACCCGGCGAGAGGGGTCGACGGGGACGTCCGCACCAGCCGTGGCCTCGCAAGCTCCGGCAGGGGCGGAGACGGTGGTACCGGCGTCGTCATCGGCGGTGGCGCCGGCAGGAGTAAGGACCCGAGGCCAGCTGGCCTCGGGAGCACAAAGGGCGCAGGGCGGTGTGTTGGCCGGGGCTCCCAGGAGCGCTCGGCCTGCTGGTGAGGCCGCCGCGAGGCCACCAGCGGCCGTCCCGGGAGGCTCGAGCCGCGCGGGGTCGAGGTACTTGGTGCCGATTTCCGGGTAAGTATCTCAACTTGGTCGTCCTGCCTTTCCCAAAGTCCGTTGGCCGACAATTCTTCTCACTTCGCAGGCTGAAGCGGAAGGTGGAGCCAATGGGGCCTACCCCTGTGAAGTCGCTGCGAGCCAGCGCCGTTGTCCTCAACTGGACGGCAGAACAGGACGTGGCCTGGGTCCGTCAGGTCGAGGCCACGAAAGGGCGCCTGCGACATCAACAAGGGTCAGCCAACGCCGCGGCGGTTGCCGGCCCGGAGTCCGCCGTCGAGGGGGCCGAACCGGCAAAGGCGGCGGCTCTTGACGTGGTCGAGGCGGAGCCCAGGCCGTTGGGGACGGCCGAGGCTGCCGTTGCGGTCGCGACGAGCGAGGCACCCGTCCGCGACGCGGAGCGGGCGGGTGCTGACGTGACCAGGGAGGAGGTCGCTTCGGTGTTAGGGCAAGAGATGGTCCTGGCGAAGGGGTCGCAGCCGCGACAAGGCCCGTTGGCAGAGCCAGCGGGCATGGTGGAGACCGGGGCGGTCGAGCCCCTACCCGGAGCACCCGAAGAAGAGGCGCCGACTCCGGCGGTGCCGACGGTCGAGGCGCGGGTACCGGAGCCATCGTCGGTCGAGGCGCCGGCTCCGGAGGCACCGGCGGTCGTAAGTGCCCGCCCTCACGCTCCCCTCGACAACATCTCCCTGGACAAGGGAAAACAAACGATAGGGGTCGAGGGGGGTGAGGTCGCGGACCAGGCCGGTGTCGCGACGGCTGTTGGAGAGGTGGATACCGCGGGCGAGGCCGGTCCTTCCGCGGGACCGGGAGACGCCCCGGCCGGGTCATCCTCCTCGTGGCCCGACATCGCCGCGCTGGCGATAGCGCGGGTCGAGGCGGAGCTGCCGAAGTGGGGGGGGGCCGTCCCTTGAGTTCAGGGACGCTACGAACCCCGACGCCGAGCCCGTCTTTGTCCTTAGCGACAAAGATGAGGTGCACCGATGGGAGTACCTCGAGGGCGTCCGCCAGCACCTCGACCGGTTGCTCCGAGTGGCGTCCGGTGCCGTGCGAAGTATGGGGGATGCCACCGAGGTATGATCGACCCGTCGGCTCGCTTCATACGCTGTTTTTTCTTCGGATTTGTGACCTTTTCAAATCGCGTTCAGGAGCTGAAGGAGTACTCCCGCCGCAAGTCGCTCTTCATCCGGGACGAGAGTGGCGTGTGGGGCGCGCTGTCCCAGCAACGGGTTCTGGTCGAGGAGGCCCAGAAATGGCTATCCGATCGGAACGCCGAGATGGCTGAACTGCGCGTCGCATACGCCACATTGAAGGAAGAGGCGGCGCAGGCATGGGCGGCCGAGGCCGTGATGCGCACAAGCCTGGACAAGGCTCGGGAGGAGGCTGCCCAGGCGCGCAGGGACCTCGAGCCCTTGTCTGCGCGGGTGAAGGAGCTCGAGGAGGATGTTTCCCAGGTCAGTCTTCAGCGCGACGCCTTTCACGCCGAGGTCACGACGCTGCAGGGAGCCGTCCAAAAGAAGGACGCAGCTCTCGAGTCTGCTCGGCAGGAGGTCGAGGCGCTAAAGGCAGCCATCCGTGACAAGGACAGCGCCTTCCTGGGGCTCGAGCGAACATGTGGGGGGCTCCGCGACGAGGTCGTGGGCCTGCAGACCCACGTCGAGGTTAAGTGTGGTTGTTATAGTCACGACGTTGAAGGCCCCGCGTTGGGCACTAATTTGTTTGTCGTGTTTCAGAGCTGGAGAGAGAGAACCGAGAGGCCCAATCGTGCGCCAACTCCTTCCAGAGCCTCTTCGAAGCCGAGGTCCGGAGGACCCAACTTCTCCAGGGCGCAATCACCACTGTGTGTGATGGCCTAGGGGTCGAGCCCGACACCGACACCGGGGAAGATGTTCCGGGGAACTCCTTCGTCCGACGGATGGTGGCGCTGGGCCGCCTTGCCCGGGAGAAGATACGGAACGGCCTCCATCACGGCGTGAAGAGGGCGCTGGCCGTCGTCCGTTCGGGGTTTGTGTTTGACATGAGGCTCGTTGCCGAGGGCTTCATTACAGACCCCGATCAGACGGACGAGGAGAACGAGGACGCCTGCGTGGAGCTGATCGAAGCCGCCGAAGAGCCTGGGAGTCGTCTGGCCTCGCTTTTTGAAGCCGAGGTGGTTCCGCCTGCCGACGACGAAGGCCTGTGAGCCAAATCTGGGCATGAAGGCCCATGTAATAAGTTAGTATTTCGAATTTTGATCGCGGTGGCCGCGGAGGCCTAAAAGACTCGAAACATAAACCGGTTCGCGGTTGATTCAGTTTTACTCGAGCTTTTCTTCCCTTTATCGCACGGATCGTGTTCTCGCGTGATTTACTTAGCGCGCAGCTACATCCTTTGGCGTAAGGGAGCGAGTGGAGGTACCGTAGCCTCGGAGGCGTAAGTGATCTCGCGGCTCGACTGCCCTCGAGCTTCAGGGTGATGTTGCGGCCTAGTAAATCATGTGAGAGCCTGATCTAAGCGATAGAGGGTATGTTCTTTTTTAATTTTAGGAACCGTTGTTTAGATCTTCTCAGCGTGAAGGCGTACCTCTAAAAGGCGCAAGGGTCGAGTGGAGGTACCGTAGCCCCGGAGGCGTAGGTGATGCTCCAGGCTCGAGAGCCCTTTCGAACCTTAGGGTGCTCTTTCAGCGAAGTCGATCTAAGAAACGGTTCTTAAATTTAAAAAAGAGCACAAATTTTTTCAGTTTTTCGAGGACCGGGGGTTCCCCCCTTGCCAGCCCCCGAGGGAGGGTCGACGCTGGGAGTGCAGGGTCGATCCTTCCTCATTATGAAACGAGAAATTTTGAACATCGCTGTATTCTTTATTGACGAAAAAGGAAATACAGAGCCTCGAGGCTTTTTAAGGAAAGAAGCGACGTAGCTGTTCAATGTTCCAAGCGTTGGTGAGGGTTTCGCCCTTCTCGTTGGCTAGCTTGTAGGTGCCCGGCTTTAGTACTTCTGCGATGATGTACGGCCCTTCCCATGGTGGTGTGAGCTTGTGCCGTCCCTTGGTGTTCTGGTTCCGCCGTAGCACCAAGTCACCAACGTTGAGGTCACGCTTGCGGACGTATCTGTCGTGGTAGCGTCGGAGACCCTGCTGGTACCTGGCAGAATGTAACAGAGCCACATCTCGGGCTTCCTCGAGCTGGTCGAGGGCGTCCTGTCTTGTGGCGTCGTTGTGCCCTTCGTTGTATGCCTTCAACCTCGGGGACCCGTATTCTATATCGGTTGGTAGCATAGCCTTAGACCCGTAGACTAAGAAGAACGGAGTGAACCCCGTGGCTCGACTCGGCGTTGTTCTTAGGCTCCACAGGACCGAGGGTAGCTCGGCAGCCCATTTTTTTTCCATGTTTGTTTAGTTTGTCAAAGATTCTGGGCTTAAGGCCTTGTAGAACCATTCCGTTGGCACGTTCCACTTGCCCGTTTGTTTTTGGATGAGCCACGGCCGACCAGAGCACACGGATGTGGTGGTTGTCGCAGAAATCCAAAAACTTCTTGCCAGTGAACTGGGTGCCGTTGTCCGTGATGATACAGTTGGGGACCCCGAAGCGATGAACAATGTTAGTGAAGAAGAGTACAGCTTGTTCGGACCTGATGCTGGTGATAGGGCGGGCCTCGATCCACTTGGAGAATTTGTCGATTGCGACGAGCAAGTGGGTGAAGCCGCCGGTCGTCCTTTTCAGTGGTCCGACAAGGTCGAGCCCCCAAACGGCGAACGGCCATGTGATGGGGATAGTTTGTAGGGCATGTGCCGGAAGATGAGTCTGTCTTGCATAGTACTGACAACCCTCGCAGGAGCGTACTAGCTTGACAGCGTCGGAGACCGCGGTCGGCCAATAGAATCCTTGTCGAAAGGCGTTTCCGACAAGGGTTCGAGGCGCAGCATGGTGACCGCAAGCCCCCGAGTGAAGATCGCCGAGCAGATTTCTGCCTTGCTCTTTCGTGATGCAACGTTGGAGGATACCGGTAGGGCTACGGCGGTAGAGCTCCCTGCTGTCGCCCATGATCACAAAAGTTTTGGCTCGGCGTGCGATCCGTCGAGCCTCAGTCCTATCCGAGGGGAGGTCCCCCTGGATGAGGTAGTCGAGGTACGGGACGCGCCAATCAGGCTCGAGGTCGGGCGGTGACGTCGAGTCTTCCACCTGCATGGCTTCAGCCCCGGTCGAGGGGGCTTCTGCCTCAGGTGGAAGGTCGATCGACGCCTCGTCGACCCCCCCGTCTGGCCTGAGGTCGACGGATGGGCGCTGAAGGTCTTTCGCGAAGACGTCCGGTGGAACCGTGGCTCGACCGGACGCGATTTTTGCCAGTTCATCAGCGGCCTCATTATACCTGCGTGCGATGTGGTTGAGCTCGAGGCCATGAAACTTGTCCTCGAGGCGCCGTACTTCTTGGCAGTAGGCCTCCATCTTGGGGTCGCGGCAGCTCGAGTCCTTCATGACCTGATCGATCACGAGTTGAGAGTCGCCTCGGACGTCGAGGTGTCGGACCCCGAGCTCGATGGCGATTCTCAACCCCGTGACGAGTGCCTCGTATTCGGCGACGTTGTTAGACGCAGGGAAATGAAGCCGGATGACGTAGCGCATGTGAACCCCGAGGGGTGAGACGAAGAGCAAGCCCGCGCCTGCTCCCGTTTTCATCAATGACCCGTCGAAGTACATGGTCCACAGCTCCGCCTGGAGCTGTGCAGGTGGGAGTTGTGTGTCAGTCCACTCGGCCAGAAAATCTGCTAACGCCTGTGACTTGATAGCTTTTCGCGGCGCATAGGACAATGCCTCGCCCATGAGCTCGACCGCCCATTTGGCAATCCTACCCGAGGCTTCCCGGTTCTGGGCTATCTCTCCCAAGGGGAAAGAAGAAACCACAGTAACCGGGTGACCCTCGAAGTAGTGTCGGAGCTTGCGCCGTGTCAAGATGACAGCATACAGCAGTTTCTGGATCTGTGGGTACCGACGCTTTGTTTCTGAGAGCACCTCGCTAACGAAATAGACCGGCCTCTGGACGAGCAAGGTGTGTGCCTCCTCGGCCCGTTCGACAACCAGGGCAACACTGACTACTTGTGATGTCACGGCGACATAGAGTAGGAGTGGTTCCCCCGGGGTCGGAGGGACAAGGATCGGTGAGCTAGAGAGGGTGGCTTTCAGTTTCGTGAGAGCCTCCTCAGCCTCGAGGTTCCAGGAAAAATGGTCCGATTTCCTCAAGAGACGGTACAGAGGGAGCGCTTTTTCGCCGAGGCGCGAAATGAAACGGCTGAGTGCCGCCAAGCAACCTGTGACTCTCTGTACGCCTTTGAGATCTCGGATGGGGCCCATCTTGGTGATTGCAGAGATTTTTTCAGGGTTGGCCTCGATGCCACGTTTAGATACGATAAACCCTAAAAGCATACCTCGTGGGACGCCGAAGACACATTTCTCGGGATTGAGTTTGATGTTTTTTGCTCTGAGGCACTTGAATGCAACGTCGAGGTTGCTGACCAGATCGCCGGCACGTTGGGTTTTGACCACGATGTTGTCGACGTAAGCTTCGACGGTCGACCCAATGTGCTTCCCGAAAATGTGTTGCATGCATCGCTGGTACGTTGCCCCCGCGTTCCAGAGACCGAAGGGCATCGTAACGTAGCAATACATGCCGAATGGGGTGATGAATGAAGTCGCGAGCTGGTCGGACTCCTTCATTTTGATCTGGTGGTAGCCGGAATATGCATCTAAGAATGAGAGAGTTTCACATCCCGCGGTGGAATCAACGATTTGATCAATGCGTGGCAAAGGGAAGGGAACTTTCGGACATGCTTTATTTAAACCAGTATAGTCTACGCACATCCTCCATTTCCCACTCTTTTTTCTAACTAAGACAGGATTAGCTAGCCACTCGGGATGATGAACCTCCTTGATGAACCCGGCCTCCAGCAGTTTGTGTATCTCCTCGCCGATGATCCTGCGCTTCTCCTCGTCGAAGCGGCGCAGGCATTGCTTCACCGGTTTGGCTCCGGCCCGGATCTCCAAGGCGTGCTCGGCGACTTCCCTGGGTATGCCCGGCATATCCGAGGGACTCCACGCAAAGATGTCGACGTTCGCGCGGAGAAAGTCGACGAGCACTGTTTCCTATTTAGGATCGAGGGTGGCGCTGACGTTCAGCGCCCTTCCCTTGGGATCAGCGGGGTCGAGGGGTACGAGCTTGACGTCTTCGGTGGGCTCGAAGCTGCCGGCATGGCGTTTTGGGTCGGGGATCGCATTGGCTAGACCGTCGAGGTCTGCGGCCAAGATCGCTGACCCAAAAACAGCCTCGCCGTGCTCGACGCACTCGACGTCGCACTCGTAGGCATGTTCAAACGAGGGCCCTACAGTGATGACACCGTTTGGGCCAGGCATTTTGAGCTTGAGGTAGGTGTAGTTCGGGATCGCCATGAACTTGGCGTAGCATGGGCGTCCCAGGATAGCGTGGTATGTTCCACGGAATCCGACCACTTCGAAAGTGAGAGTTTCCTTTCGGAAGTTGGCCGGTGTGCCAAAGCAAACAGGCAGATCGACCCGCCCGAGGGGTTCCGCCCGTTTCCCTGGCACGACTCCGTGGAAGCCCCCGACGCTAGGCTGGAGGCGCGCTCTGTCGACCCCCAAGAGGTCGAGGGTCTGAGAATAGATAATGTTGAGGCTGCTTCCGCCGTCCATGAGCACTTTGGTGAGGCGTGTGTTGGCGATGACGGGGTCAACGACGAGTGGATAGACCCCCGGGTTGGGGACGTAGTCTGGGTGGTCATCATGGTCGAAAGTGATGGCCACCGCAGACCAATCAAGAAAACGGGGTACTGCCGACTGTACGGAGAAGACCTCGCGCCGTTCTCGCTTGCGCTGACGCGCGGAGAGGCAGGTCGAGGGTCCTCCGTAGATCATATAGCAGTCGCGGATCTCGGGAAATTCCCCGTCCTTGTCGTCACCCTTAGGGTCCTCCCCCTTGTCGTCCTTCTTGGCGCCGGCACCCCCGAAGTACCTGCGCAGCATGTGACAATCCTCGAGGTTATGGTTAGTGAGTCCCTTGTGGTAGGGACACGGCTCTTTGAGCATTTTGTCGAAGACGCCCCCACCGGGGGGGCCTCGAGGTTTCTTGTGCTCGGTAGCAGCGACGAGCTCGTCGGCCGGGGCCTCGAGCTTGCCCTGCTGGCCTTTCTTCTTCTTGCGGTTGTTTCTCTTGGGGCCTCGGGTGGAACTCGCGGGGTCGTCGACCTTCTGCTCCTCCCTCGCCGGCTCGCCGCCAAAGATCGCACCAACCGCCTCCTCGCCGGAGGCGAAGTTGGTGACGATGTCCATCAATCCGTTGGCAGTGAGCGGGGTGTTACGGCCCAACTCCTGGACCAACTCCTTACAGGTGGTACCGGAGAGGAAGGCCGTAATCACGTCGGAGTCGGTGATGTTGGGGAGCTCGGTGCGCTGCCGGGAGAAGCGTCGGATGTAGTCCCGGAGGGACTCATCTGGTTTCTGCTTGCAGCTCTGGAGGTCCCATGAGTTGCCGGGGCGCATGTAGGTTCCCTTAAAATTTCCCTCGAACACCCTCACGAGATCGTCCCAGTCATGGATCTGCCAAGGTGGGAGATCCTCGAGCCAGGCTCGAGCGGTGTCGGAGAGGAACAGGGGGAGTTGCCGAATGATGGCCCGGTCATCGGTGGCCCCGCCCAACTGACACGCCAAGCGGAAATCGGCGAGCCAAAGTTCGGGTTTGGTCTCGCCGTTATACTTGGTGAGAGTCGTGGGGGGACGGAACCGAGCCGGGGGCACCGTCTCACGGATAGCCCTACTGAACACCCGAGGGCCTGGAGGTTCGGGTGAAGGGCTACGGTCTTCCGAGCTGTCGTAGCGTCCGCCCCTGTGGACGTGGTAGCCTCGAGCTACACCGTCACCGTGTTTGCGTGTGCGACGCTCGACGATGTTGCCACGGGTGTCTCGAGGCTCGCGGTCGTTGGCGATGGGCTCAGGGGCAGGTGCTACCCGGTTTCGCCGGGCAGGCTCGGGATGAACCGAGGCTTCTCTCTCCTGTCGGGAAGGCTCGAGGGTCCGCTCCGAGGCTGCTTCGCGCCGCCTCGAGGCAGAGCTCTCGGCCTGCTGCATGGCGGCAGTCTCGAGGAGCCCTCGGATTTCGTCTCGAGCCCGACGGGCGTCAGGGTTTGACGGCTCGGGCATGTTGCGCAGGAGCATGGCAGCGGCGACAACGTTTTGGCTGGCTCGAGCGAAAACCGGGGGGTCGACCGCCCGGTCCTCGTCGATGCGACGGTTGACGTCGCGAGCCCTCTCACGAGCTCTCCCGCCAAATGCGTGTTCCGCACGCTCACGCTCGAGGGTTTGCTGGAGAAGATCTAGGTTTTCGCCTTCCTCGTCAAGCTGGTCCTGCAACTCGCGAAACTGTTCGAGCTGCGCTCCTTGATCCGCAAGGAATCGAGGCTCGTTTCGCTCGGCAGGAAGCTCGACATGAGGGGGCGTGTGCCTTTCTTCGACCGGCTCTTCGTCCTCTGATTCCGAGGTGCTTTCAACGTTGATGTTGAAGCACTCACGAGTCAGATCATAGGTGTCGTCAGCCGAGTCGGAGTCAGGTGCGCCAAAGTAGTAATATGATGGGGGAATGTGTGGCCGATGCCAACCATCACCGAGGTGGTGACGTGGAGAAGCAGTCACACGGGGTTCTGTTTCCGGTGTCTCCGTAGAGTCCCGATAATCAGAAACCGGCGTGGACGCAACGAGGTCCAGAGTGGAGCGTAGATGGTGTCCGGGGAGTTCCTCATAAGCGCTCATGCGAGTGCTCACGGAGGATGCATACACCCGGACGACCGAGTCTAGTCCAAATGGGAATGGTGATGGGGACGTCACTGCCCGTGGCGAAATAGATGCTACGGACAGTGGTGTCTCACCGGACGGGGGAGCGGCGGGATTCCTCGTTGGCACGCGACCCTCGGCCAGGCTCATCCTTCCCAAATCTTCCAAAAGGAGATCTGGGCTGGCGCCTGTCTGGGGGGTGCCGGACCGGGGGATCCCATCGCCCTCCGTCAGGTAGAGACGGTGGTTGTACCGGGCTCGCCGGCGCCGGGCGGCCCGCGACCGCCTGGAGCGACGGTGCCGGTTGACTGCTCCCCCGGGCTGGGAGAGCTCATAATCTTCGTCGGTTGGGTGCCTGGGTGGGAGTAGGACCATGTCGTGGCCAGAGCCGAGCGACATGAACTCCAAACTCCCAAACCAGATCACCGTACCCAACGGGATCGGGCGTTCGGGGTTAGCCATCCAGGAAGAACGGCGACAAAGCGAGGTTTGCACGCAGCGCTCCCCTAACTGGCGCGCCAACTGTCGGTGTTCGGACCAAGGGGGTCCTAAACCAACGAGTAAATGCTGCGTGACTCTTTCCTGGATGGTGATGCAAGGAGAACACACGGGGGTTTATCCTGGTTCGGGCAAAAGAAGGCCCTACGTCCAGCGGGGAAGAGAGGTTTGTATTTCCTTGCACCGAGGTGCTCGTGTAGGGGTTACAAGCAGGCGAGAGAGGGTGTCGAGCCCCAAGTCTCAAAGAGAAAAAGGAGAAAGGTGGTTGCTTGAGATGTTGATCTCTGGCTTTCGTTGTTCGATCGGGTGGTTGGTTATTTCGTCCTTCCGTGATGCTTCTTCTTCGTCGTCCTTCCTTCGTTGGTTCGCCCTGGCCTGCCCTTTTATAGGGCGAGAGGTGACCAAGTCGAGGGGAGGCTTGAGGCGATGTTTCGTCGATTCCTATTGAGTTGACTGTAGCGACGTGCTTCGGGATGGCCGGCCATCCCTGGGTACCCTGACGCGGTACGGGACACGAGGGTGAAATGACCCAGAGTGCCAGGCCATACCGTCCTTTGAGCTAAGTCGAGCGTTGGGGCCGGGTCGAGGCCGGGTCGAGGTCGGATGGATAAGGCCGAATCCCTGGTATCGCGGGAGACGGACCTGGTCTTATCCTCCCTCGAGGGTGATTGATGGTGAATAGTGCGTGGTAGGGTGGATACAGTGATGGCTTTCACCTCCCATCACAGGATGGGCGGTAAAACAGTGAGACTTGACGTGGGTATTGTTCTCGCGTTGACCCATGCCGTAGCCATGCCGGTCGGTGGTAGTAGGTAACCGCATTGAATGCTATGGCTTTTGTCCCGGGTAGGTAAAGAAAGGGTGTCGAGGGGCCAGGGCGCGGTCGAGGCGCCCCGTCGAGCGGACCTCATACGAGTCGGAGCCGGGACGCGGTCGAGGCGCCCCGTCGAGCGGGCCTCGTACGAGTCGGAGCCGGGACGCGGTCGAGGCGCCCCGTCGAGCGGGCCTCGTACGAGTCGGAGCCGGGACGCGGTCGAGGCGCCCCGTCGAGCGGGCCTCGTACGAGTCGGAGCCGGGACGCGGTCGAGGCGCCCCGTCGAGCGGGCTATCTTTCCTACTGGTTTCGGTTTTTGTTAGTGTTTTGGCGATAGGTGTGGGTACCCCCGTACTGTTGGTACCGATAGTAGCCCTCGAGCCTTTGGGTGAGTGTGTGATCACTCTCCCAGAGGTTAGTCAGAACTGGAGTCGTAGCGTCGTGATTTTTTCGGTGGGGGCGCGCGAGCGCACCCGCCGGGTGTAGCCCCCGAGGCCTCGGTGGAGTATGGAGACTCCTCCGAGGTCTTGTTCGCGTTTGATTGGGGGACATTTCGTTGCGGTCAAGCCCCCGAGCCTCGTGCGCGCGAGGTCGATCAGGGTCCCGGCCGTCTTTCGCTGTGCGACCCTCACGCTCCTTTTTCGAAAAAAGGAGGAGGGGTGGAGAATGTCGTACTACCCTCGTTTGGGCCCGAGTTACGACGATCTCCGGTGAGCTGCTAGCGGGGGAATTCGAGTGAGAACCCGTGCCCCGTTCGTTAGGGGTCGGCTAGTGGCCCGGAGGCGCCCTCAAAAATGCCAAGAAGCGGTCGTGTGGATCTCGATTCCCTTCGACAGGATTCGAGGGCTCGATGCCTCCCCCGGAGGGATTCCTACCACAACCTTCTCCTTCGGCCTCGAATACGTCCTGGGGTGCCTCGAGAGCGTGGCTCGAGCCCTTGGCCATGTACGGGCGCACCCTGGGTCGTCCCTAACTCTGTTGCTTTATTTATTGCACTTATATGCATTCATACATATGCATTGTTGCACCTCATTTAGGTATATTAGCTGAATGACGTGAAGGACCTAAGGTGGAGCCAAATCCAAAGACGGAGTTGGTGGATCCATCCCGAAGATAAAAGGATCGGACAAGTGCTAGATTGGAGGATGTTCACCAAGTGGGTTTCATCTGACATACTCTAACTTGAGTTGGATCCCAGGCAAGCCCCGAAGCATTATAAGCCTCCTACCTTCAAAGCAATCAATTCTATATATGTTATAAGTATTGTTGCATTAAGTGATAGGAGTTGGTTGAAAACCCTTGCTGCATTGTATCATTCCTTGTCCAGATATATGAATCCTTGAATCCTACATAGACTAGGATCGAGTAGATGCTTAGCCCTGCTTTAAGCGGTAGAAGTCAGGTGATTTGCTATCGTGGAAAGGAACCATATATGTAGGGATATTCATATATGGCACGGTTGGCTATATTTGCTATCGTGGAAAGGAACCATGTGTTAATAAAATGAAATGAGACTGGGTGGGATGACGATAGTGAAGCAATAAGACATGGAGGTATTGGGTGTGGATCTATCCTCGTCTGAGTCATTTAAGGACCGATTCGTTGTACGTCCTTGAGTCATGTTGAACGCAGTCTAACACTTAGTTGACCAGATAAGTCATTCCGACCGCGAATCCGAGTAATACAGTTCAGGCCAGGAATCGAATGGTAGGTCGCATCTTGGAGCAGAGTAAAGTTGTGCTTGGGGACATTGGCGTGAGACCAAGGGGGGGTTAGAGTCCCTAGCACCTGGCAGAGTGTCACCCTTGGGGATGCAGCATCAGTCAGACCCGCGGCTCCTGAGCTATACCAAAGGTGACCTGAGCAGCCCTCGCCAGGCGTGACTCGGTGAGTGTTAGAAATACCCCTCCAGCTGGATAGGAATTCGATTCGAATCGCCGTCGCTCCCGGTTAGTGAGCACTTGACTTGAGCAGCGGCAATGTAGATTTCCATTAAATTGAACGGATGGTTAATTGGATAACGATGGAAAGGTTGCCTCAATTTATACCTGCTATGGTTAATATTGTTTCCTCCTAATAAAGTGAGTGCTCTAGTACAGGTTCTAATATAGATGATAAGTTAATGATAATTAACTTGATGCTTAAGCATTAATGATTGATCATCTATATTAAGCTTTTATGCAAAATGTTGTCAAGCTAGCCCCACTTTATATCAGCCTTGCATGATCCTTGGTGTCACCTTATTTCTGGTTTCTGACAGGTAAGTCTAGCTGAGTACCTTCTTATACTCAGGGTTTTATACCCGCTTGTTGCAGGTTGTGATGTATCATGGCGACTGCAAGAGTTGGTTGGCTCCTGCCTTGTGGCAGAGTGTGATCATGGGCATGATCCTTCTTATTTACCTTATCTCTAATGCTTTTGTTGAAAGTCGACCGTGGTACTAGCATGTATTTGAAATAAGATTAATGTTAGTTTTAAATTACTTTGCTTCCGCTACTTTTCAATGTATGTTGTAATAACTATGTTGAACTCCGATGTAAATTGATTTACTTGTGAAATGGTTGTAACATGTGACTTGTTATGTTGAATCACTACGATCTTGGCTTGTATGTTGATTGGTTTGAAATCCCTCATGATTTCATTGGACTACCGGAGTTATATGGGCTCCAGTGCGAGAATTTGATCACTTCGGTGATTGTTTTTGTACTTGTGCTCTTATAATTTGGACGGTTCTATACAGCTGGTATCGGAGCAAGATTCAACATTAAACATGTCGTATGTGTATTTAAAACAAAGGTTTTATTTTATAAAATCAGTTTTATCAACTTATAGCTATATATAGGTTTTTTGAAATCTGAATTCTAAACCTAAGTATGCCAGTGGTCAATTTCCTTATGCCCATATTAGGATTATTAGGTGGCTTATATAAGTACTAACTTGGGGGTTTTTCATTTATGTATCTACGCCCTGGCCAAGGTATGTATGTGTGATAACTCTCCCACACTATGCTATCCGGTGTGTCAGATTAGAGGTAGCCTTCATATATGAAATAGCCATATATGTTGCTAGTTTACTTTTATGCAACATCGCACCTACGCTCAGGTAAGTGTGAGTTGTGAGAGCATGACTGTCCAACTAGTGGTCTAGGGGAGAGCTAGTTTTGGTTACTGGATTATTTACATGTTACACACATGTATATATGAAGGTACTTAATTGTGGGTGATCGAATGATTCAGATAGTTTTGGTGCTACATGTATATATACAGGGGTATATGTGTATGGAAGTACTTAAAATTTTACTTTCTACTTTCATTGTGTGCTATATTGGGGAATTGTTGGGCTGCAATGAAACTTTTCTACAAGTACGCTAACCACGAATGCGTAAGTTGAATGTAGCTGACGACTAGCTATATATCGACAGAGTGCGTGTTATGCCACCAACATAGAACGTGATCGCCACCTTAGGTTGGCAATCTTGTGAGGACGAATAGGACGAAGCATGCATCTTCATGATTGTTGCTTTGTGCAGAGCTGTGCTCCTCTCACCTTTGTTCGATATTAAGTAACTTGTAATTGATATTATGTACTATCTTCCTTGCGTGGACTTTGACATGAATGCCTTGTTCCATGTTGCTTGATTAGGGAGTGCTTGAAGATAGTGTGTGCTTAGCCTTGCTAGAAATAATTATCGTTACATGTTTGAACCTATAAATGTCCTTTAGTTTAGCCAAGTGGTGGATATGTTGATCATACCAGCAATTGCAAATGCTTTAGACCTCAATTAAGTAATTATGGATTCTCATGAATGAATTAAATTCATGTTGGTCTAAGGTAACAAAGTTTAGAGCTACTAGGGTGACATGTTTGTGTGCTCTCTGTTAAGTAGAACAAAGGCAACCTTTGTTTTGCTTATTGAACGTTGGCTGCTAGAGCGGTTTCTGATGTATTGATGTTTTTGTGGTCATAATGGTGTTTTCTTTAGTTATAGAGAATACCAAAGTTGTAGCTAACTTACTTATCTAGCTTGTCCTAAAAATTCATGACCCTAGGTCTTAAGTTTGAGAGTTATGAAATTTAGAAGATTACTGTTAGGTTTGCTTATGCTCTGAATAGATCTCAATGTTGGTTTGTTTGACCTGTGTGCATATGGAATCATGTCTTGGAGATAATAGAAGGAGTGTAGTACTTTTTCTAAGCTTTCCAAAATGTCCTATAGAACTAATTTTGGTGGTCGAAATCTCTAGTTATGATCTCACAACGTGGAACGACAGAATCTGTCCAAATCTGGACAGAGATGTCTTATTTGTCTTGTTTGACCTTGTTAGCTGTAGAATCATCTTAATAAGACAATAATAAAGTTATAGACAACTTAATAAGCTTTACATAAAGTTAAGGCTCAGCCTTGTTGTGTCCCTAGAACTCCAGTTATGTATTTTTGAAGTTCTTGTTAGTTTTCTGTCCATATTGGTACAGATCTGAAACGTTAGCATTTTTGGTCATGTTAATTTATGAATTTGCATTTGGTATGAATAACTAAAGTGTAGTCATCTTCCTAAGATTTTTAGAAAGTCTAGGATCACCTTTGTTGGATGTCTATAACCTCAGTTATGGTTGAAGCAAGTAACTACTGTGTTGCTGTCCAGATTCTGTGCACATGCAAAGTTAGCCACCGTAGCTAGCGTTTGTTTTGAGCTAAACTTGTAGTTAGTTCGTGCTTGAGATGAATGCTTATTTTAGGTGAGCCTTGTGCTTTGGATTGGTTGCTTAAGCTCAATCGTTTGAATTTTCTCAGATGTCTGCTTGACTGATGTTGTATGTATGCTTGTTATCTAGGTAGTGCCTTAGTTGTCACCTCGTTTATCCTCGGTGAGCATACGAGGGTCACATAGCTTTATCCTAGAACAATGTTCACATACGTAATTGTATGGTTGTTGCCTTCCATTAGGTTCTCTATCTTAAGAGCCTGAGCCTGTAGACTTGGTGGTTAGCCCTTGAATGTTTGTATCCATGCCCTTGCTTGACTGAAAGCCCAAAGTTTAGTTCTCCTATATGTTTGTATAAGCCGTGGATGTTTTGCAACCCTCTTTGTGAAGACCCTTGTCGACTGACCCACCAAGTTAACTTCCATCAATGCTAGCCTTTGACCATGGTTCGTACGTTGCCAATTGTGGAGACTATACCCAAATCCATGTTAGACCTTCTGGTTACCTCTCCCAAAGGTTAGCTAGTGTGATGCAACGTCTCTCTGCTATGACCTCTAAATCGTGTGCTTGCAAATTCGTGCATCTACCTTATCAACCCAATCTGTGCCATTTGAAATTCCTCATCGGGTATATGTTCGGTAATGGTATTATGAGTAGCAACTAATGGTGCCGCGATGAAACCAAGAGCCTCCTGTGGGTGCACACATAAGGTTGTGCTGCTCGGCACACGCTGGTATCATGGTTTCTAATCATAATCCATTGCAGAACGACACTGATGTGATTTTCACGTGACCTTCTTCCTTGGTTGTTTTCCCATATCTTATCAAAAGACTCTTATATCGAACCAAAAGTAGTAGAGCTTCCTCCTGAAGTTGCTAAGAGGATAACCTTTGAAGAACAGATTACTGACATAAACATTAACAGACTGCAATAGGTGGTAGACAAGTGACTCTACTTAGTTGTCCTAGTATTGACGAGTGTCATCTAGTGAGCAACGTATCTCATTCCTGTTAGATAAAAAGGACACACAACACTTACTACTAGACAAGTCATCAGTTGGATAAGACTCTATCGTCACATTGTGCAAGTTTTAACCTTTGTATGCATAATGGCCATACCGTCGAAATCAACCATCTCTGGTATGACTTCTTATCTGCTAACTTTGATGGCAACCGTCTATTCTGCATCAACCACAATTATTGTGATCAAGAATGAAGATTTGGAACTTTTTAGTGTTGAGAGACAACTAATTAGTTACCCATAGGAAGGTTAATCTCTAGCTAGGTAACGATTCTTTGGTAGCTACAAAGGCTAGGTCTTATAGAGCAATAACCAACAAGAAGTTAGTCAATTAGCCAATAACTGGAGTGATACTCTATCTTCTAGAGCCATTGTGATCAAGTCAATTCCATCTTGGACAATCACACAAATAGTGCAAGGTGTTCTATCAGCTAAAGTGAAGAATTAGAGAAAGCATGTCCTTAGTTTCAATTAGCATCCTTGTGCCCCTAGGTGCAACAAACTTTTTATTCAAGACTCTATTAGATGAAGTGTTGAGAAATATTCGGAAAGGGTTCCTTATTCTTGTAGGAATGTTCTCTAAGTAGAGTATGCGTTTTGCCTTGCAAAAGTAACCTGCAAGTTCAAAGTGTGTGCATCCTCAGATTGGTATGTAAATTAATAGTCAAGATCTACTGTTGGATGGCCCTTTTGAGGTCTCACAGATACTAGTTTACACTCTTTTATTTGCTTTTGCTTTCTCGTATCCCCAATGTACAAGCAGCCTTGGTTTCTGCAAATCAATTTATACCATCGCGAATCAAAAGCAATTTGAAAAGTGTCAAACAATAGATTTCCCATCTTTGAGCTATTGTTTGATCCTAAAAAGGAAGCCTCAAGGTGAAAGTTGGCCTAACAAAGTTGTTATGTTGCAAGTCAACTCAACTTACAGTACAACTAAGTCACCAAGGAAAATTTTACTCAATCGCTTGGTGGTAGACTACTTCCCGCGGTTTAGTAAATGTTACAACTTTTGTTGTCCTTAAGGCCTCACTACATTTTGCTTTGGTACTAATTTTCCAATGATGACATACCTTAGTACCTTATAAATGTTTTTACCCAAGAGATTGCATCTGCTTCAACTCAGATAACTGTTATCTTTGGATAAAAGAATCTTTTAGATAGCTGTTGGCAGAAATACGAAGCCGACAGAGTCAGCTATCACATTCATTAACCCCTCGATAGACTCAGATAATACAGTGTTGTCATCAGAGAAAGAGAACTGCACACATGGAACCTTAAGTAGTTTTCCATTAGTTGATATCAGAAGGATTGAACATTTACGACCAACATAGACCATGTCTATTGGTTAGTCAGTAGCCTATAACCTCAGAGGATGTTTGTCATCTATGATCTCACCCCATTTGGAAGGTTGCGCTCAAGCCATTCTGGTAGAGGGCTACTTTTCAAACTTTGTGAACATAGAGTCATTTCAACGAGTATACTTCTGAAGATTTCGGTCTAGTGTAAAGTTCATACGGACCATGTTATGTTCATTAAAGAATCAGATACTTGTGAGTGGTCGCTCATGGACCAAATGATCTCCATACATTGAGAATGCAGTACTGTGCTATCTGGGATTCCTCCCAAAGTAACAATGCTTCATGGAAGTCAATGAAGCATTGTCTTCAGACAAATTTTACCATGAAGAGTAAGTATCAGAAAGTGCCTTGACCAAATTAGTTCCACCAATGTCAAAGCTTTGTAGCCGAATGCTATAGCAGATGTTGGGAACTAGATAACATGCCTCTCTTCCTTAAAAAGGTCTTCCATTCCGAATCTTGGGACATGATTCTTTTAAGGGGGAGGGCTGTAACACCCTAGGTGTTTGTCATTCACTAAGTAGTGGGTTTGAGCTCAAACATGACAGATTAAGTGGAGATGAGCCTGACCTAAAGTTGGATGTTGCACCATTGCTTTACATATAGGCCATTTTCAAAGATATATGCTTGGATGGTGTTATTGCAATACTTTCAAGTGTCTCACCTTAGTACCTATCTATATTGATCCCTAGAAAAGTTTCATGAAGTTTGGAATCAAAAAGTCACATGAAATGATAAGTTATATGCTTGTTTGGACTATAACTAAAACCTGCCTTACATTCCATGGGAACTAGTGTTTATGCAACATACAAATGCAACATGTGCAACACATCTTGGACACATGTGGAACACCCTAGTGGGACATGTGTAGCATGTATCTTGAAACAAACACATGAAACAATTGAAACATGGTGATGAAACAACTGTAGCATTTCACTTGAGTTCTATGTTTCAATGCATGTGAGGCCTACACGTTTGTGCAACCTATGCATGGTGTGTATGTTTGGCCTCTACAACACCTTAACTACACTTAGGACACTTAATGGAACAATGTTCATGTTGATCATTTTGCCTAAATGTGCTTCTAAGTGATGGTTGACCATGTATGGACCCTAGAACCCTTTTGTTTGACCATTTCAAAAGTGTGACCTAGAAGCTTTGCATGACTGTGCACCCTTTTACAAAGTTGTAGAGAATGTTATAAGGAACAAACTTTGTTTAAGAGTCAAGTCATGAAAATGTGTGGAACATGCTCAAAAAGGGCCCACAAGTCAAATTTAGAGCTGTTTCCCAACACTTAGCATATTCTAACTCCCTAATCGGCAGCATCAAGTCAACATGTTCGTGACATTTTATCTTCCAATTTAATATGGTAGCTCAATTAGGTTCCTTAATATGAGTTTTAGTACTTTTCATGATGGAAACAATGGATCAAGTGTCACTCAAAATGGAGCTTAGTTGGACCTTCAATAAGAGCTTCCAAAACAGCAAAAAGTTGTTTTATCACTAATTGGCCTTGACATGTTGACATGCCACGTTCTCGAAATTTTTTTTAAAAACTTAACATGGTCCCAAAATAAAAGTTGGAGTGTATGTGGTGTAGTAGATCATGCAAAAAGTTGGCTTAAGTTTAACCTCATTTTGATCAGCAAAATTTAGTTTCCTTTTTGGTTAGTAATGTGTTGACATTGCTGACTTAGATGCTAATTATCTCCCAATCTATAGCACTAATGATCTTGCACCTTAAATGAAAAGTGTAGAGCTGTTCATGGGCTTCAACTTTGGTTTTAGGTCCAAGACCCAGATCGGCCCAGATCAGACCCAAATTGGAGCTCCAACCGGACCACTTCACTGCTCGCCACATGTTCGCGCTTTTGCTCCAAAGGACGACGCGTGGTCAAGCGCGTGGAGACCATGCCGGTGTCACGCCCCCACTGCGTTGCCGCGCATCCTTGCCTCCTCTCGCGTTTGGCAAGACCGAGCAGCACCAGAGCATGTCCACTTCTTCGCTCGCCCCCTCTGCCATCTCCCTTGGCTTCGCTCGGCTCCTTCTCGCGCGAACGCGGCCGCTGTCGCCATTACCGGCCGAGCAGAGCTCCATGGCTGCCACCGTGGCCAAGCCGCCTTAGGCCATCTCGCCATGAATTGAAGCCGTAGTTGGGTCCGCGTGAGCCTCCTGGTGCTTCCACACCTCTTCGTTGTCGGTGCGGACCGCCGGAGCCGCGCCTCCGCCGTCTCGGCTGCTCCCGCGGCCAGTGGGCCACAGGCCACCGCTGGCCAAGACACGGGCACCGGTGGGTGCGCCTAGTGATGGGAGTGCTTCCACGCATCATCCCCGCCGCCGCCGGCGACCCCCTCGCCGGAGACCGGCCGGAGCCCACCTCCCCTGCTCTGCCGACGGGAGGAAGATGAAGGCCGGCTTCCCCTCTCTCTGTCTCTCTCTGTGTGAGTATGACAAGCGGGCCCGACCGGACCATGGGGCCCACGTGTCGGTTTAAGTAGTGGCTGAGTTGGGTAAACAATCGGGTGCGTCTAGCAGTTTAGTAGGGTTTGAGTAATTCTGTTATTGAATTTCAGAATTTTGTTAAATCTTCTAAAATTCATATCTCATGCTAGGAAATTTCAAAAATGGCAAATGTGGACTTCTTAGAAACCTTGAGAAGAGATCTATGCAGTAGAGTCATAAAATGTTACATGTTTGTAGATGTTTTCTGATGTTTTTATTTAAGCTTTAAAAATGCTCTAAAATGCTTATAAACTTGACCAGAGCCATATCTGGAGTGTGAGAACCCCAAAAATAGTGATTCTTGCTTTGTTAATTTTGCGATGATGTGTACTTGCTAGGAAAAATATTAAACACACTAGTTGCTCATTGTTTTCTTAAGGTTTTGATTTGACCTTGATAAATAAGGAAATCTACATTATATTGCTTGTCATTTTTATATCTTAAGTTGTGTTGCTCCAAATGATGTAAACTTTTTATGGTAGTGTTTCCATGATAGGAATGTACTGTGGTATAAATTGCATGGTCATTGCTTACTGTATGATCAAGTTATTGATTTAACTTGTTTATGGCTTGATAAATAGCTTGTAAATAATATATAATTGATAAAATGGAAAATGTTGTTTCATTAGCTTAGTATGATGTTTATATATCATATTGATTCATGCTAGGGCCTTGTGTTTATAGAAAATATGGAGTTTTAGGTTTAACTTGCTCTCACATGATTTATTGTATTAGCCATTTGTCTTTTTCATAGAGGTTGATATACATGTCCAAATGGCTTGAAATTTGGACAGTAGGCTTTTGGGAACATTTTTAGGACACTGTAATTTTGGTAGAATTTATTGTGCACTTTTGATAGGTGTTCATAAATTCACCTAATTATCTAAATAAATTAAGAAAATGTATTAAAAGAATTTATTTAGTGATGGACACTATGTTTTCTGGTGTTCATTAGTCATGTGTGAAATGTTGGTAAAGTTGATTTTGCACAATTATATGTTTGCAACATATGTTAATAATTATTTCTTGCAATTAGTAGTTTCTAGACAGTTCTGGGGGCAATATAAATTACCCCATGATAATAATGTTTTCTGGGAACCTTGTCTATAGAAAAGTTGTATATAATTCATGTATCTAGCTTGTGTTAAAATTTGGTGGTATTTAGCAAATTAGTTTTTGAGTTATAGATGTTTAAAGTTAGGTCCCAGATTTGGTTGCTCTCTGTTTGGAGCAGACCAGATTCTGTAGTTTCATCTTTTTGAGCCCTTAAACTTGGGAATCAGGCTTAGATGATATTAAATGAATTGTATACAATTTCATAAGATTTCTAGAATGTCTTGTGGCACATCATGTGGATTTTTAAAACTCTAGATATGATTGATTTACTCAGCTACTGCATGTATGTCTAGTGCTTTGATTAACTTTGCCATGCTAGTGTGTTGAAGTGTGACTCATATCTTTGATGGTACTTGGTTTAGTACCCTGTGATCTTGTGAGACTTGTTTCTTGATTGATGTGCTTGCCCTCTTCTATGTTATACCTTAATGAGGATTAAGTTAATTAGCTCTAGGTGCTTACGTCAACTTTGGTGTGCTTACTTGATTGCTTTGTTTATTGCACTTATATGCATTCATACATATGCATTGTTGCACCTCATTTAGGTACGTTAGCTGAATGACGTGAAGGACCTAAGGTGGAGCCAAATCCAAAGACGGAGTTGGTGGATCCATCCCGAAGATAAAAGGATCGGACAAGTGCTAGATTGGAGGATGTTCGCCAAGCGGGTTTCATCTGACATACTCTAACTTGAGTTGGATCCCAGGCAAGCCCCGGAGCATTATAAGCCTCCTACCTTCAAAGCAATCAATTCTATATATGTTATAAGTATTGTTGCATTAAGTGATAGGAGTTGGTTGGAAACCCTTGCTGCATTATATCATTCCTTGTCTAGATATATGAATCCTTGAATTCTACATAGACTAGGATCGAGTAGATGCTTAGCCCTGCTTTAAGAGGTAGAAGTCAGGTGATTTCCTATCACCTGCGAGATGTAGGGATATTCATATATGGCACGGTTGGCTATATTTGCTATCGTGGAAAGGAACCATGTGTTAATAAAATGAAATGAGACCGGGCGGGATGACGATAGTGAAGCAACAAGATATAGAGGTCTTGGGTGTGGATCTATCCCCGTCTGAGTCGTTTAAGGACTGATTCGCTGTATGTCCTTGCGTCATGTTGAACGTAGTCTAACACTTAGTTGGCCGGATAAGTCGTTTCGACTGCGAATCCGAGTATACAGTTTAGGCCGGGAATCGAAGGGTAGGTCGCATCATGGAGGAGAGTAAAGTTGTGCTTGGGGACATTGGCATGAGACCAAGGGGGGTTAGAGTCCCTAGCACCTGGCAAAGTGTCGCCCTTGGGGATGTGGCATCATTCGGACCCGCGGCTCCTGAACTGTACCAAAGGTGACCTGAGCAACCCTTGCCAGGCGTGACTCGGTGAGTGTTAAAAATACCCCTCCAGCTGGATAGGAATTCGATTCAAATCGCCGTCGCTCCCGGTTAGTGAGCACTTGACTTGAGCAGCGGCAACGTAGATTTCTATTAAATTGAACGGATGGTTAATTGGATAACGATGGAAAGGTTGCCTCAATTTATACCTGCTATGGTTAATATTGTTTGCTCCTAATAAAGTGAGTGCTCTAGTACAGGTTCTAATATAGATGATAGGTTAATGATAATTAACTTGATGCTTAAGCATTAATGATTGATCATCTATATTAAGCTTTTATGCAAAATATTATCAAGCTAGCCCCACTTTATATCAGCCTTGCATGATCCTTGGTGTCACCTTATTTCTAGTTTCTGACGGGTAAGTCTAGCAGAGTACCTTCTCATACTTAGGGTTTTATCCCCACTTGTTGCAGGTTGTGATGTATAATGGCGACTGCAAGAGTTGGTTGGCTCCTGACTTGTGGCAGAGTGTGATCATGGGCATGATCCTTCTTATTTACCTTATCTCTAATGCTTTTGTTGGAAGTCAACCGTGGTACTAGCATGTATTTGAAATAAGATTAATGTTAGTTTCAAATTACTTTGCTTCCGTAACTTTTCAATGTAAGTTGTAATAACTATGTTGAACTCCGATGTAAATTGATTTACTTGTGAAATGGTTGTAACATGTGACTTGTTATGTTGAATCACTACGATCTTGGCTTGTATGTTGGTTGGTTTGAAATCTCTCATGATTTCATTGGATTACCGGAGTTATATGGGCTCCAGTGCGAGAATTTGATCACTTCGGTGATTGTTTTTTGTACTTGTACTCTTATAATTTGGATGGTTCTGTTACATTTGCTACACTTTGGATCCACCCAGATCACACTAGGATTTCCTTCAGCTTCTTGGGTGAGCAGCGAGAGATTTCCAGTACCAAAGCTAGAGAGCTACTGCGGATTCCACTACAGACTGTACGTCTCCATCAGCTATGCTATCCAGGAGTTGACCCCCTAGGCATGCTCACGGTGGGATTATGCCACCTGTTGACACTGTTAGATGCTTGTTTGGCAGTGACTTTGGGGAGGGTTCTAGCAGGAGACCTGTTGACATGCTACCACCAGTTCGCTTACTTGATGCTATCATCAGGCAGACGATCCTTCCTCGTCCAAACTTCAGGGACGGGACCACTCGACTGCAGCAGTGGCTCTTGTCACACCTTGTGAGGGGGATCACATTTGACATATGGGACTTGATGCTATGTGAGCTGGAAGATACTATATATGAGAGCTTCAGTGCTAAGAGGCACATGAACTATGCTCATTAGATCTCTTTTCTTATCTAAATGGGAGTTGAGCCTATGCCAGCAGCCAGTGTTTAGGAGTGGAGATCCACTACCTTCGAGTACCCTATCTATGACTTCTCATAGCTTGTCCACATAGTTACAGCTACACCAGTGAGAGCGAGTCGCGGGCCAGTGGTTCCAGAGACAGCTGCATAGCAGGATGCTACCGTGCAGGGCCTAGCAGAGGCAGAGTTAGAGTAGTTGGAGACTCAGGGAGCTGGAGCAGCACAGGTTGAGCTAGACTTAGACCCCACAGATAGCTCGGACGACGACTACCAGCCGTTGCCTACATATCGTTCTTCTCGCCCGCACGACGGAGAGGCTAGCGGCTCGGGGTCAGCCACCGACCCTGCTCTGGTTTCCATTCTCTCTAGACTGACAGAGAACCAGGAGCGGGCAGAGCGACACCGTCAGTAGGACCGACAGGAGACTGCCGCTGCTCTTGCACAAGTATAGGCTCGCTAGGACGAGTTCCAGAGGCAGGTTCTTGAGCTACAGAGATAGCAGCAGCAAAGCCAGCAGCAGTACTTAGGTTTGATCACCTAGTTGATTCAGGCTATAGGCATTCAGCTACCTTAGAGCCTTCTTCAGACGACTCCATCGTCATAGCCAGTGGGCTTCAGAGTCAGTCTCCGCTTGGCAGTCAGGCACAGTTGTTCACTTCTCCTGTTCACCAAGTGCCTCAGTTGTTTGTGTCCCCAGGATTCACTCCTATTCAGACAGGGTTCACACCTTTAACACAGTCACAACTGCTTATGCCTGATACTAGTCAGTTCCATGCCACTTATAGTCAGATCATCGGGCAGCCAACACCGACATACTCTACAGCAGACACCTCAGTGTCAGACATGTCAACACCATAGCCAGCTCCAGTTCCAGCTTTAGCTCCTGAGGGGGTGACATGGATAGGCACTACTGAGTCGATCTCGTCGTCTGTTGCTTTGACGGATCCACTTCTGGTCCCGGTTACCCGGACCGAGCCCCTGGCGACCTCTACTCAGATTCCTACTGCTTCAGGGTCATAGGGACAACCTATCGGTCCTCTACCCCCTCCACAGTCAGATACCATGACAGCTGAGCAGACTCAGACCGCTTCACCTACACTTCTAGCTTCTGAGGGTCCGACAGGCTCCGCAGCTCAGCCACAGCCTTCTCCGGAGAGCAGTCCAGATGGTGCCCCAGATCAGTTTATTGTTGCTCACCGCACTCCTGTGGCCGGCTCGTCTGCTTCTCCTTCCTCCGATTCTTAGTTTTTTGGTCCTTGATGCCAAAGGAGGAGAGAGAGTATGTAGATAGGGAGAGCTTTGTGAGAGGGCTTTGATTCTTATGTGTGTGACAACTTTCATGCATCGTCATGTCTTTTTTCCGTACTTCTTGCATTATGTGACTTTGTGCTTGCAAGTTACTTTAGTGATATGTTGGTTATCTTTCTCTATTATATCATGTCACTTGATTGTTTCTAGCTCATATTGTCTTGCTTCCACGTTTTTACTCCGATCTCTTATGAGCTATATCATTGTGTTCTAACATTTCATGTCTTATCTTATGAGTTTGCCATGTTGGCTTGGAGCACATAAGCAATCCTAATCTCTTGGTATCTTTGAAAATTGCTTATGTGAAACAAGCATGTTTGAAAACCTCAAATCTTATCTTCATACTCAGGGTTGTCATCAATCACCAAAAAGAGAGAGATTGAAAGCATCTAGGCCCCTAGAGTGGGTTTCGATGATTGATGACAATGGTTAAGTATCATGACTAACGTGTGTTTTGCAGAAACAATAGAGTGTTAGGTCATGGTAATGGCAATCATGGGCAATATGGTGATCATGCCCGTTATCGATGTAAATCGTTTTCGGTTTTCAAAGGATGATCGACAAGGTTAAGGATGGTTAGTTCTGGATGTCGAGGAGTTAAGTTACGTTCGGAATAGTCGTTAGGACTTTCGTTTTTCTCCTTTGGCCGTACTATAAAGGGGGGGCATGGATGAGTAGCTTGACCTAGGTAAGTCTAGTGGTTAGGTGTGGTGCACACTTGTCAAACTTAGCACTAGGTGGCTCCAAGGTGGCCCTGAGATTGTTTGGAACAAAAGTCGTTCAAGAAGCGCTTGAATCGGAAGTCGTTTTGGCCCTTAAATGGGTGACAGACGCTGAGGACGAAGGGTGACAGACGCTGACGTCAACGTCTGTCGCGTGGTTTCTTACTGCCGAGAAGCGTCAAACGCGAGGATGAAAGGCGACAGACGCGCCCTACGCGTTTACGAGCGATAGGCGCGATAAGGGTTGAGCGTCAGACGCGTCTGGTGGTCAACAGACGCGGTCCAGAATGCTCTGAAGTTTTTCGATAGCGTCAGACATGTCCGTTACTAGGGCGACAGACGCTGGCCAGCGTCTGTCGAGCCCTAACGGCTAGTGAACCAGTTTGATTCGATTACATGCGACAGAAGCGCTCCTCAGAGGCGTTAGACGCGTCCCTCCAGAGCGACAGACGCGTCTGTCGGTGGGCGTCATCGCGTCTGTCAGTCACAAAAGTTGCTATTTTCGAAGATAACGGTTGGGGGAGTTGAGGGGGAGTATAAATACTTCCTCTACCCCTCCATTTGAGTAACTCTTGCTCATTTGGTCAACTGAGAAACTCATTTCATGTGCAAGGAAGTGCAAGAGCCCTAGTGAGAATTGAGTCTTGAGAATTCAAGTTTGAGAGTCCTCACTAGTGATTAGGGAGTAGCAAGTGTGCATCCACCTTCTCATTAGTCTTGTTGTGGTCAAGTAAGAGTTCTTGCTTGTTACTCTTGGTGATTGTCATCACCTAGACGGTTTGATGACGATTGAGAGCTTGGTGATCATCCGGCGGAGCTTGTAGATGACCCAACTCATCTTATGAGCGGTTGTGGGCGATTCACCCCGACGGAGTGTCAAAGAATCAGCCCGTAGAGAACACTTGATCCTCGCATGGATCAAGGGGGAGCTACACCCTTGCACGGGTGCTCCAACGAGGACTAGTGGGGAGTGGCGACTCTCCAATACATCGGGAAAACATCGCCGTGTTCCTAACCCTTTACATTCAAGCAATTTACTTTCTCGCATTGTTTTTGTTGTTTGGTTTACATTTCTAGAATTGTCATGCTACACTAGGATTGGAACTTAGGGTGCAAAACTTTTATCGGTAGAATCACTAGGAACACTTGTAGGCATTAGGGGTGAATTATGGCTTTGTAGGATTTAATTCTCGCAATAAATTTTAGAGAAGCCCAATTCATCCCTTTCAGTCGCACAAATTGGACTTTATTTTTCTGTGAAGACGCAAAATAGAATTTGTCATGGGAACTCCTGACGAGCTTAAGCTAGACTGAGTAAAAACTACAAGAGAATCTTTGGAATTGTACTGTTCTTATGCTACCTGCTGCCGAGATTTCTTCCACAAAGTTCTTTTTGGCACTTCTTCTCATCTTTAGAATGATTAAGGATTCTAGTGGAGATATTGTTTCAAAAGCAAGATCAATTGGTCACGGGTGCCGGAACCTTATTGACCGATTGAGTAACATGGGTCGATTCAACCACCACATAACAACCTTTTTTTATTTTGTCGGTCTTTTTCATTTCCGAATAAGCGTGGTTGGTCATAACTTGTATACACATTTGTGCTTAGAAGAAAGACTGAGGAATATCATATTTTTGGAAGTGAAAAATTAAAATTATGATTCACATGTAAACATATTTAGTTTGATGCATCGCTAATAACCTTAATATGTAATCATGGTTCTTTTCAATCTTTTTCTCATCTTTTCTAGAAGTACTGATAATATTCATGGCCTATGATAACAGAAAATATTGGGTCGACCCGTACTATTGGGCTAGGAGGCCATAATCTTTAGGTAAAATAAGTTGATCCATGACTCCTAAAATTGGCTTTGAGGCTACGAATAAGCCGGGTTCTAGGCCAGGACCGGATCGACCCATTCCCATCCGTGTAGGCTATGACCTATAATAGTGATATACAAAGAAAGAAATTTTAATATTTTTTAATAATATTATAATAAGTATAAAAAAAAGACGGCACTACATGCTTTTGGAGAAGCAGGCGCCTAACCAAAAGCTCAAAAGGTGAAAGCTAGCTAGGAACCAACCGCAGTGTCACGCTCCTCCCAGGCTCCCAAGCTCCAAAGGCACTGCTAGCTACGCGCACGCGATCGGCGCGACGACGTACGCGAGCAAATAAAGTAGGAGCCATCAGCCATGCAGCTGGCTACCTCGCCAATTTCGGTCGACCAGCGAGATGGCAGCGAGAACAGCAGCTGCTGCAGAAAGGCTCGTGCACCAGGGTCCATACACGCACAAACCGGTCCCATACACAAATGCAAATGCGAGCTTACCGTGCATGTCATGTGCCTCTGTCTTTTGGTGTACAATGATATGCATGGTAGTACGCTTTCGCAGTGCACGCTAGCTGTATACACTTGCTATTAATTAATATATATAATTGTAGTGTTATTTGAAGTGTTTTTCACCTGCGTCACGTATCTTTCTCCACGTGGTATCACAATGCACACTGCTGGTTCGATAACGTGCATGCCTAGTAGAGGCTGTGTTATTTGTCTTGCTGCCTTTCGGTTTGTACTGGTAAACCAACGTATATATAGGTACTAAAGCCAAGATAGGTGGATTTTTCAAAAGCACCCAAAGCTACCGTATAATAACGAGAGATAACAAGATAGTGGGAAACGCGCTTTTTTTGTCGTCACGCTTTTGTTGGTTGAGTTCTCAACTTTTGTTCACCAAAGGACAGACCCAGTGTCAGAGGCTCCCACACGAGTGGGGTCTGGGAAAGGGAATAACCGAAGCAAAATCTTACCCCTGCAGAATTTGTCGTCACGCTTTTGTTGGTTGAGTTCTCAACTTTTGTTCACCAAAGGGCAGACCCAGTGCCAGAGGCTCCCACACGAGTGGGTCTGGGAAAGGGAATAACTGAAGCAAAATCTTACCCCTGCAGAAATTCTGCAGAGAGACGGCTTCGAACCCAGGACCTGGTGACTCGACGAGCTAGCACTCACCAAATGTACCAGGCCTGCCCTTAGTACTTTTGTCCACCAAAGCTCAAAAAGAATTTAAAAGGTTTCGAATAGACAAAATTAATGTTGAAAATATAAGGCGTAGTAAACTATTGGTGTTTGAATACTTTAAATTTTAAACTAAGAATTTAAATTTTGCTTGAACACCTCTTGATTTTCAGTATTTGAGGCTCTTTAATATCTCACATAATGCATAAATTTTCCGACTGCATATATCAATAAAAAATGCAAGTTATATTTGAGACCATGTCAATGTCCTAAGACTACCCGCACCCATCCATCCTCTATATCATCCTCTATACGTCCTAGTCAGCAAGATTCTCTCATCTATACTCAATTCTCCCGCACCCATCCATCCTCTATATCATCCTCTATCCACTCTATTCACTGTGGGACCGACTTGTCACTTTATCTAAATATATCCATGTGTGATCTAGTTTTAAAGGATTTATTGAGACGAATTTAATGGTACAATCGAAATTTAATTTGGATTTTTGGTTTGTGAGTTATAGCATTTTTTTCCTTTGTTTAGCTAGCAGGGTCCGCCACTACAGAGTATAGAGTAAGCACAGTACTACTCTAAATATAGAGTGAGAGAAAGGATAGAGTATCATTTTAGAGTATCCAATACAACAGTTTTTACTCTATATTCATACTCTAAAGCTTTAGAGTATCGTTTTAGAGTATCCACTGCGGATAGTCTTAACGGCTAAACCATACACATCTGGAACTGGCGGTAGTAATCGGTAGTCATGAACTCAGTGTAGCTGTAACTCGATTAGTTGGGTTCTCACGGTGGGACGTGTCCATCCGAGACTTGACATGAATGCTTATATTATTTTTCTAGAGTTATTTAAGGCCATTTTTGGAACCCATGAAATTTTCTTGTTTCCTATGTTTTTTCTATAAAAATAAACTGATACCTATGAAATTTTTGTATGATTTTTGTAAAATTGCTGCGTTCCAAAAGGGTCTATGACTATCCACACTCATAAACCTCTATTTTCATCCTCTATACATCCTAGTCATCAAGATTCTCTTCTCAATACACGTTTCTTCTGCACTCAACATCATCTATATCTCATACTGTCGGTACCCACATAATAGGGGTACCCACAATCAACGATTAAGAAAAAACAAAACGCTACCCGCAAACGAAACAAAGCCAAAATAGCGGACGAGACGCCTTGACTGCACTCTGACTCGTACGAGGCCAGCTCGACGGGACGCCTCGACTATGTTCCGACTCGTACGATGCACCCTCAACGGGACGCCTCGACCGCGTTTCCACTCGCACGAGGCTCGTTCGACAAGGTACCTCGACTTTCGGGAAATCTCTGACTCGCACGACCCCGGGTCGGACCACTCGACCCATCTTATTCATCTACTCTAAGGCAAAAGTCAGAGCATTTAATGCGACTATCTATTACCTACTACAGTCATGGCTGCAGCTGTGACCGACGTGGAAGCAGTGCCGGTGTCAGATCTCACTTTTTACTGCCCATCCCGGGATGGGAGGTGAAAACCTGTCACTATACACACCATACCGCACACTGTTTTGCCACCGATCACCCTCGAGGGAGAATACGCCAAGGTCCGTACCCCATGATCTCGGGGATTCGGCCTTATCGGCCCGTCCTCGACCCGTCCTCGACCCAGCCTCGACCCACCGTCGGTCAGCAGGGAGGAAAGTCCGACGTGGCACGAGACTCAGGGTGTTTTCACCGTCTCGTCCCCTACATCACCATGGTGTCCAGGGATGGACGACCATTCCTGGGGCACGTCGCTACAGTCACCTCTACAGGGATCAACAAAACTTCACCTCAAGACTCCCCCGGCGCCCCGGCCTCCTCTTACCCTATAAAAGGGCAGGCCAGGGCTCTACAAGGGGACACGAAGCAAGACGCAAGCCAGAAGCCAAGCGCAAATAAGCAAAGGCACACAACCCATAGATCAACATCTCAAACAATCTCCTTTGTACTCTCATTTTTCCTTTGAGATCTGGGCTCGGTTCCCTCTCTCACAGCTTGTAACCCCTACGCAAGCACTTAGGTGCAAGGAAATACAACACTCTCCCCTCCCCGCTGGATGTAGGACCTTCTTTTACCCGAACCAGGATAAACCCCCGTGTATCCTCCTTGCATCACCATCCAGATTAGGGACACACAACATTTGATTCACTCGTTGGCTTAGGACCCTCGCAGGACCGAACGCCGACACATACTCTATACCAACTACCAACAGCGGCTCCACTTGTCATACTCTATAAGTTTTATCTAAATATATCTATGTGAGATCTTGTTTTTGAAGGATTTATTGCAACGAATTTAATGGTGCAATCGAAATTTAATTTGATTTTGTGGTTTGTGAGTTATAATAATTTTTTCGTTGCTTCAAATGATGGGGCCCGTGGCTGCAGCTTACCTCTCTCTCCTCCCTCTCTCGCGTCAGCCGATAAAGTACGTCCACGACAGCACCAAATATGGCGGACGGAGGTGCATAGCGGCTGCTTTAGCGGTCCCCGCTGCACGAGATTTTTACGGGAAACCAACCTGCATTCACTGAGGTGGAGATGTACCGGACGCTTTACCGGCAGCAGTGCAGGTAGTCTAAGTGTTTTTCAACAGTGGTTAAAGAAATCGGCAGCGAGATAGAACAGAAGCTAGCTATACGCAGGCAACCAGGCACGCATGCATGTGAGGATCTGGAACTATGAGGGACAAATGTTATGCTCGAATAATTGATTCTTTGTTCACCAAAATAAAAAGAATAATTGATTCTTGTGCCCCAGATTGTCGAGAGCAAAGGGCAGCGTTTGCTTAGCACCGGAAATGGACAGTGCATGGGATTCTTGTCCTCTCAGATCCTCCTGCTTTCTTGGCAGGGTCTGAACCGCCGTATCCTTGTCCAGAGATCAAGATAAGAATCACATGGCTGGCAGTGACCCAAACTCCGCGTCGGTGCTTTGCTTGTGCCAAATCCAGGGTGACGGAACAAACGAACATTCGAATGTTGCAGCTAGCGATCTGCAGCTGCACGTTACCGAGTTACCTGAACGCGATCCAAGAACATGCATGTTTACTATGAAAAACTGAAAACTGTTGCAGATTTTGACAAGTTGATGAACAATATTGCGCGCGCATGATCTACCGGCTTCTCCATTGGGATTCAAATTCTACAATAAATTAGCTCCGAATCGATGATCACCAAACTAACATAAACCAACAATCGGAATACGACGCAGATGTGGATATATCCTGGTGGTAAACAATGGATTCGTGCGGCCGGGGCGCGTCGCCGTCGCATGCAATCGATTCGACCATGCATGTCAGTGGCGGATCTAGGAATTCATAGAAGAAGAGGCTCAACTCATCTTTAACCTCTAAAGCTCCTCCTTTATCTCTTTCATGTCTATAAAATTTAGGAGGGGCTCGAGGAGAGACTCTATTGTCACGGCAGCGGTAGGGGGGCTTGAGCCCCGCCCGCCCCACCGCTGGATCCGCCCCTGATGCATGCATGCCACCACGGACAAGACGAACGAGACGCGAAACGACGACACGCGCGCACGTCATGGATCCCAAGCAAAGCAGTGCCGGCTGATCTGTGTGCATGCCTGAACAAGCTTCTCTAGCCAGCTAGCTAACCGCGGCGGCGCTGGTAGGTGTCCGGCGTGGCGGCGGTAGGCTGCAGCCTGAGCTGCTCGTAGAACTTCCGTATGAAGTCGTCGGCCTCGGCGTCGACGCGCTCGTTGCAGCAGCCGTCCTCGGGCATGGCCGGGAACGGCGAGTCGGTGACGCGGAGCTGGCGGACACCGGCGGGGCTGCGGCCCAGGATCCACGCCACCATGGGCGACGGCGTCGCGGTGGCCACCATGGGCGACGGCGCGACCGCGGGTGTGCCGCCCCCGGCGTCCACCTCGGCGCTGAGCATCTCGAACGCGCGCGCCACGGACGCCGCGTCGAGGCCGCCGTACTGCTCGCCGCGCGCCCGTCCGCCGCCGCGGCCCTTGAAGGGGAAGAAGAGACCCTGCGGGTAGGACGGCGTGGTGGTGCAGCTGAACTCCACCTCCCGGGGGTGGCCGTAGAACGAGGCGAGCGTGGAGGACGACGACGACGACGACGCGCCGCCGTAGTTGGTGAGGTGGTGGCCGTGGCGGCGGCGGTGGCTCGACGGGTGGTGCGCGAGGTGGCCGCGCAGCGTCCGCCCGACGAGCTTGCCGCGGCCTAGGAGGAGGTGCACGTCCATCATGATGCGCTTCGGGGACAGGCCGCGCCGCAGCATGTGGCACACGGCCAGCACCACGTGCCACAGACGCCGCGCCAGACCAGGCTCCATGGGCCGCCGCGCCGGGGTCGTCGCCAGATCCATGGCTAACTGCAGAACTCTAGCAAAGCACTAGCTAGCTTGCAAGGATCAACGATGTGCCTGGACAATTGGCCTGCAGAGATCAATGCAATCAGCCAGGCAGAAAGAGATCACTGGGGGCTACCAGATGTTGTTCCTTGGAGATGCATGGAGGGGTTGATTAGCTAAATGATCTTAGAGCCAGGGATGGCATGGAATGGGAGGTTGGGGAGGAGAGGGGGTATTTAAGGGAGGGAAAGGTGGCAAGGGTCCCACAAAAATACAACTTAATTTGGAAGGAAGGGTTAGTGTGCAATTACTTAGTAGTTATTTCCTGCTTTGAATTTATTTAATTTGTGGAGTTTCTTATTAATCACTACTGTTACTATTAACACTGCCGCCTTTAGTTCCCATTCAAGCTCTCAACTATGGAATAGTAGTATGTATGTAATACAAAGACTACACAGAAGTTAACTTCTGGTTTCGAGTGTTCAGTTGTCTTTTGTGTTGAATTGGTAGGAGTAGTGACACAGATTGCTGCAGAGTATGAACAGCTAAAGCTTGCTCCTTTAATTTGGTGGTGTGTGTGAAGTTGACACAAGAAATTTACATGAGTCGGTTGGTGGAACGGTTATTTTCCAAAGCCTTGTAAATCAAGTCCAAAAGGATCACTTTGGAAAAAAAAAACCCGTATGAATCACCACAACAAAGTTGGTGGAAGTTCACAGGAAATGGCGGCGGCAATTTACAGGGAGCAAGACCAGACTAGGTCGAAAAAGAAAAGACCAAATTAATTTTTACTTATATCTTTGTTCAAGAATAATCATGGTCATCGTTGGTTGTTTGGTGTTCTGAGTTGCTTTGCAAAGAGACGAAGCCTCTTTGAATATAACAAGTCTATATAGTTCACAAAAAAACAAGTCTTTGACGGTCTAGTAAAATTACCATTTTATTGACATAACCAGATCGGCTACTTTTATAACCTAATAGGTCACCATATCGCTGGAAACAATATTACACTTGTAGTGCAAATATACATACAATTAAATCAAGCAGACCGATACTTAATTAATCATAATCAAGGCCTAAGAGTCTATGCCAAGGTGATCCACTTTTGCCCTACTTATTTTTTGATTACTGGTAAACAAACAAGCTAAGGTTGTGCCGGATGCTCCACAATTGTCAAAGCCGCTGTCAGGGTGGCAAGAGATTAATGTAGAATTGTAGATGGCGCATTTGACGAGCTTAATTTCCTCTGAAGCAGGAATCGGTGTTTATCATGCCATTCCTGATGAAATTAGACAGGTTAAACTGTCATCCTTGAGATATGTGTGAGGTGGCCGGCATGCAGAGGAAGTGGAGACGACGATGTCTTCTTGTAACTGCCTGCAGAGGCGGAGAGGTGCAAACATTGTTTGTCCACACGAAGAGAGCGCGGAATTGTGCTACACACGAGCTTGCATAACTGGAAAGAAGTCAACATTCAGGAGTATGGAGGTTCAATGCCGTTTATATGTGTCGAAAAAATGGTTGCTCAGGACTGTCATACTATTTGTGTGTAATCAATAAAAACTATCTTTTCCTCGAAAAATAATCAGAATCAAGATCTTCTGGTCTAGTCCGTTCCCTTGTAACTGTTTGTAAATGCATACTTCATCCATCCATTTTTATCTGTTATTCTCACTTATAGAAGTCAAACGTACTCAATTTTAACTAAATTTATATAAAAAAATATTAATATTTTATGATACATAATTAGTATCATTAGATATATCTTTGAGTCTATTTTCATAATAAATTTATTTGGAGATAAAAGTTGCTAATATTTTCTACAAATCTAGTCAAATTTTAAAAAGTTTGACCGACATGTATTCCATGGCGACACTTAAATAGGTACAGAGGGAGTATATGGGTGGAAGGTCGTATATGTAAGTTCAATGTCTATACTATATTTAAAAAATATTAAAAAAACATTCATGTGCTATATGTTGCATGGTTTTTTGAGTAAGACAAATCACACATGCATTTTTGTTCCTCCATCTCCTTAACAAGGCCAGGAAAATTAGGAAAGTTTCTAGGGATAGGAAAGTGAAGAAATGATTGTACTTTAACATACACAATTTCATAAACAAACTGTCGCTTATACATAATATAATAAAACCAATCTAAGATCGGCAAGCACTCCATCATAACTTCTCCAATACCGAAATACGGTACATAACTGGTCAAAAAGACGATATACAAGACGCCTATTTCGTGCTCTGATGCTCACTAAAAGCTAAGCTGATATATTCCTTAGTGAGCAAGTGAGGAATTTCTTTAATGTAGTTTCTTTTCCTGCTTGGTTGTTGCACTTGTGTTTCTTGTTGGCTTTGGCTAAAGGTGGTCATCGATTCAGCTCGGAGCTCAAGACTCAAGGAACATGGCTTTTGCACAGGCAATGCTGATCGAGGTCACTTTTGGTTCAGGGAATAATATGGCTGTATACTTGGTCTTGCTAGCTAACAGGATCCAAAGTCCAAACAAACTTGAAGTACACGCCTTACCCCCCCCCCCCCCCCCCCCACTTCTTTTTCTTTTCTTTTTTTTAAAACATCATAGTTACTGAAAATCGGAAGGTTCTCTAAAGTAATTGCATGGTATTTTAGTGAAAATATCCCAACAACTTCTAATATTTTCTGTGTTTTCCCGCTGTCCTATGACTATGACCCGATCGTGTCATTCTGAACATAGCTGGACCAGGTCAGATTCTTGAGGGCATAGGCCGAGGGGTGTTTGGTTCAAGCCCTGGCAGGCATTTGCCTGCCAAGCAACGCATCCTGGCCGCCAGGCAACCAGAATCAATGGCCTGGGCAAGGCTGCCTGGCTGCACAACCAAACAGCCCCATAGTCTTCAATGTCGTAAGATGACGACAGTAATTTTAGTAGCAAATCATCCCAGTGTAGAACCGTTTGGAACGGAGGAATTCCATTACAAAAAATTCAAATCCTATATGAATATCTTGAAAAATTCCTACAAATAAACCAAGCTCAATACATGTTTCATATTTTAGTTTGTATAGTAAATTGTTTCCCTAACTTTTTACTAGCCGAATTTCATAGATATAATATATATATGTCAAGTTTTTTAACAAAAGAATCTATATAGGAAAATTAATGAAATATTAGTTTTCAATTAGTGCTTAAGAAGGTGCCTTAGTGCAAGGTCCAGTCTAGAATAACGTCAGGATATGCCATTAGGAAAATATAATATGTACAAGGGAAAAAGGCCTTAGTAGTCTAACCAAATACAAAATGTTTAGTCGAGGTTAAGGTCATCTTGGATGGGATATGATGGTGATCATGATAGTCATCATGACGTTATTGTAACCCAATATTCAACTAAATATAGCTACTTTGATTACAATTCCAATAGTACATAGGTTGCACCGAGAACTGAAAAAAAAAGTATCTTGAACAAGACAGTTAAAATCAGAAATAGAAAACAATTACGCAATGCAGGAAAATACATGTTTAATATTAACGAACATTATTAATTGACTCAGAGACTGTTTACATTGCAGCTGCTATGTATATACATAATATACTATACACAACTTGCTGTACCAGAAATCAGGAACACAACAAAATCTAACTGTTAAATCATATTTCATCTAGATTTATATTAATTTATATGCTCCATCTTACGGATTGGAAAGACATAAGATTACATTATTGGGAGTACTGCTTACTGATTTATTGTGGGAGAAAAATATTATTCCAGCTGAAAAAATAAGCTGTAAAGTACGAATTATAGGACAAGCGAATAGGGCCTAAATGGCCAGATCAGATGTGGGGCATGTAGTAGGGTCTGGAGCGCAAGTGGGCAGGTGCTCCCCAAACATGGTGTCCCCTCTGATGGTGGTAGAAGTTAGAAAAAGGACAACACACAAACAAAAGGCAAACCACAAACTCCACGTTTATGCACTTTTTCCAAACTAGGCCCCTTTGCTTTGCTACCCTTGTGGCCAGGCCCTGTTTCGAGTAGGTAGATTGCACAATGTTTGGTATTATTTCATTACTAATTACTAGTATATAATTAGTGTGAAATGAAGAGGTGTTCAACTACGGCCTGTGTGGTCATCAAAATCCTCCACCAAGCATTGGCTTACATGGGATGGACGTTTCAATTGTTCCTAAGTTTTGTAAAAATAGCGAGTTCTGCCCAGTAGTAAACGTGTTTGGTATCTTGACATTGATATGTACATTGGGACTTCTTTTGCATTGGGTAATTTATAATGAAGTTAAATGCATGCACGCCCTTAAACTTGTAATATTGTGTCATTTAGGTCCATAAACTTTGAAAAAATATTTTTGGTCCGTAAACTTGTTAAGTGGTGCACTGCAGTCCGTACTAGCCACATGGGCGTGTCTTGCTGATGTGACATGGCAACATGCTATGCTTTTTTTATCTTTAACCCCTCTCTTTCCCTCTTCTCTCACAATGAGTTCTCTTCTCGCACAATGAGTTCTTGTCTCCCTTTTCTCTCACGCCAATTCTAGCCCATCCATCGACATGGTTGTCCACGGCTGTAGTCACCGTGAAAGAAGAGAGAAGCAAGGAGAAAAAAATATGTATTCATGAGAGAATAGGAAAGGAGAAGAAATGATCTATTCACGAGAGAATAGGAAAGAGGAGCATTTAAATGTAGAAAAATATGCCACATTGGTATGCCACATCGGCGAAGAACTGCTATGAACCTGTGGTGCACCATTTAACAAGTTTAGACACCCAAAAATACATTTTTAAAGTTCATGGACCATCACAATTATGAAGAGGGTGTTCAAGGTGAACACTTGATTTAGCTAATGGTTAACCAGAGGTGTCATGTAGTGTTGTGTTGAATGTGTTGTGCAACATGTCTCTTGTCTTGTGAATGTGCAGGGTTGGGTCTTCTGAGGTGGTCAACATGCAATGGAGAAGATCAAGTGAGGAGTTCATGCGCAAAGGACCGAGAGCGGTAAAGGGAAGACATGAAGGCTTAAATCTAATTAAGGACCAAGAGGCCAATGATAGACCATGGGTTGCTCACATTGGGCACATGGAAGAGCTAGCAAACATGGGTGACGAAGACTTGGTCAACTGGAGTGAGGATGGGATTGGACCAAGTAAAGGCAAGACGTCATGAGCACTTGGTGGACCGCTAGGCCGAGGGCATGGAGGTTGGACACACATCAACATTGGTGAGTCACGCCTAGCGAGCCATGCATGATGGTTTGCTGGTTTGGTCCTTGTAATTGGGGATGGACAATTTGTTGGTTTGGGCAATGAAACCAATGGAGGTGGGTTTGCTCAATTTGAGCCTCAAAACCAAAAGTGGCAGATCAACAAACACATGTTGGCATCTCGAAGCTTGCATCAAGGTGAAGAAAAGTCTAGAAGGTACCAAGTTCGTTTGATCGATGAGGGAAAACTTGGACAATTTTACCCATGAGGTATTTGATATAAGTGCTTCATGTAAAGCCAACTTAGGAAATAACAAAATGGCTATATATAGGAGATTACTAGTTTGGAAACCAAGCCTTAAGGTATTAGGCTCTCGTTTGTGTGGTTGAGAGCTTTTCTTAGATCTTGAGAGAGGAAGAGATGAGATGCTCTTTTGATTTGAGCTTTTTGCCATCTAAGCTTTGAGATGTGCTAAGAGTTCCTTGTAAGTTCATATCATGAAGTAATCTAAAGATCAATTTTGTGATCCACTCATTCCCGTCTCCAAATATTAAATTTGTCTTTTTTCTGTGATTCTAGGAGCTATTTATTGGGGATTTTTTGCTCTATGATTTTTGCTGCTGTTTCGTTGAAATATCTTGAGTGGTTTTGGTGCTAGGACAAGAAGTGATCTTCATCATAAATTGATTGAATCTCCTCATAAGCACCTTTTAATCGCAGTTTGTTCCTAAATCTTTTCATGTTCTAGGGAGTTTTAAATTCTAGATCTTTTTGAGAGTTTGCTTTTGGGATGATGAGTTGCACATGTTGTGTGAAGGCTACGATTAAAATTTAAAATCTCATCTAAATCGGACTCTATTTGATCAAGTTTGGATTGATTCTCAAAGAGGCGCTTGAGTATTTTCCTGCATTGTTTCTGTGTGAATTTCACCATGAGCCAACACCTTTGTCTTTTTCGCCGGTGTGGACTGTCTATCTATTTTTCCATAGACCTGACGGTCTGGCCGTTTACATTTCCCATGGCAGACCGTCCGGTGCCTCTCTTTTGAGCTAGACTCCAGCATAGTTTCGAGTAGCATATGCTAGGTGGATGCTTTTCTTGACCATGCGGACTGTCCAGTGCTTCAATTTTCTTCAACTTCAGCACAGGGGCATTAGAGCTTAATTGTCTAATGCGTGTTCTTTTCATGGGTGCGAACTGCCCGGCTTTGTTTTTTTGCTCAGCTTCAGTATGGTGCTTTGTTTTTTGCTCGGCTTCGGTGCTTCACAGTCCAGTTGCTACCTTTCCTCGTGTATCTCAGCTCTACTCTTTTGCGTTGCTTCGCGTATGTTCTCAGCCGTTTCTAATCGTTCCTAGGGCTAATATGTCACATGGTGGTATATGTGATGTTGGTGATTAGAAGAGAGTTGTTTTGGGATAAATAAAATTGCTGATCTGCCAAGTTCTTTCTTGATAACATGAATTTTTGTTGGCTCCCATTTAACCCCCTCTATTCGCCGTTTCAGTCCTTCAATAATACAAATTAGAGTCCTTCAATAACACATATTAGACCGACCTATAATAAGCTGCTGTGAATATTCCTGTTATGTAGTTTAACATGCTTGATAGCTTTGTGATCAAATTGAACATTATTCTTCCTCCGAGCTTACATAATAACATGCAGCAAGATAGCACTGACCCGCACTGTTTAGCTGTTGGATTGAGCTTATCCATATGTTGCACTTTGCTAATAATTTGACACTAAAATAACTAGGCGACCTTTGCTTTTTATGCAAGTATATTCTGGTGCACTCTGCTTTCTGTCCTGCTTTTCTCTATTTGAGATTAAATTAGCCCCAGTAAAGCCTTGCTCTCCTGGAGGTGGGTTTGGTTGCGCTTGCCTTTTCATCATATGCAAGTTTTGTTGCCATTAGCAAAACATAAATATGTTATCTCTGGGCCGGGTTTGCATGTCATATAGTGAGCACAAAAGCTACAAAATTAAAGGTAATCAGTAAGGCCACATAGGATCGAAATCCTTAGGTAATATAGTGGACACTACTACAGTCGCTTGCTCTCTCTCTCTTTCTCTCTCCGCTTCCACACATTCATATTGGGCTCATCTCCACTAGTGAAAGGATGAAAAGGCTGCCATCTTTAATTCACATATAGATCATGCCCTTTTTGCCTCTTTACACAGTTTCTTCTTTCTTGGCAAAAAGATAGCGCGCACTTACAGATACGTGAATATACGAACCTCAAGTACTTATTCAGTTAGTATTAGTTCTTTATTATGTTTTGGACAGAAAAAATTTACATGTATCCTTGTTAATTATTTTGGTAGTTTTAGTTTGATCCAGGTGCGCGTGCATTCTCAGTTTCTCACTCATATGAAAAGATTGCTTCTGCATTGCAGCCTTTCCATTTACTTTTCAGTGATCAACGACGAACGAACAGAGAATTCCCGTTTCTCATCCAATTATTGTTACATGCTTTCAGTGTAGTTTGCATGATGCATGTCTTCTTCTTATATCATTGTCATCACTACGCACTATATACCAAGGAAAGACGCATGTATTGGTCCATCGTACGTAAGTGAGTCTGGTCCACAGACCTTCTTTTTTTTCATTGTGAATGGTATGCTACTGGCCAGAAAAGGGGATTAAATTGCAAAAGAAGCTGGGCGAATACATGGAGGAGGATTGAACAGGGAAAAAGCCCAGCAGCACCCTCATCTCTTTATGCCTTTTTTTCAGGGCTAGGCCAAATCCATCGATCCCTGTATCTGTGTGACTCTGCTAGTGTGACATTGCCTCCGGGGGATTAAAACGGATCGTGCTCACAATTCATGGGGGAAACAAGACTGATGTCTACCAACTTCAAACTTTTCAATTGCTATTTAGTTGACACCTAAGGAAAGCTTACTAATTATTAGAATGATTCATCTAGCTAAAAAAAGAAATAATGACCCTGTTCGCTTATGCTGAAATTTGACTTATGCTGATACTTATGCTAAAATGTTGTGAGAGAAAAATATTGTTCTATGACTGAAAAGTAGTTCAAGCGAACATGGCTTTGTTAGTGTCGCAACAAGTCATGTGGCAACAACATGACCCAGTAATATATAGCATAGGAACCAAAACCACTTATCTCCGATTAATCACTGAAAACAACAACGGACAACTCATTTCAAGAAATTTTTATACAGCTCTCATTTCCTACAGTTGGCCATGTGCCCAGGAGCATCGATTTAAGTACGTACGTGTCAAGCGTTCATGCAATCGTAAACCGGAAAAGGAGAAGAGGATGCATGCCTGTAACGTACTTACTCCACACTGCACTGGCGAGTGACAGTGGAACATTAGGCTAAAAGGTACTCCTATACCAGCACCAAACTGGCCACTTGTATACCAAGAAAAGCATGCAGGCGTCCAATAATATTGTTCAGGAAAAGGGCCTGAATATCTTGGTGACACTTGGCTGTCATGGGTTCATGTCTGGGCTCTGTAGAGCTAGCTTAGGCGGGATTCATCCGTGGCAGGGGAAAAGGAAAGAAAGCTGCTGCTGGCGAGCTAGAGATCGAGGAAGCTAGGTCACGAGGATAAGGACCAGACGACGCCATGGCCATGCACGGAGCTCTGGCCTCCGTCTGCTGGTAGCTAGAAAGGGACGGGAGCTGGGAGATGCGGAGACGAGGAGGTCGGGCCAAATGATTTGAGTGATTTGGGCGCGCCAATGGAAAGCGGCGAAGGTGGCGAGCGCGCTTTGGGAAAAAAAGTGAGCAAAAGCTGATGAGTGAGCTTAGTTGGAGCCTTGGAGGACGCTTTCCCCCCTCTGGGGGTACGTTTGTTTGGTAAAGTGAAATGCATGCTGGGTTGATCCGCCACCGGTGTGCCATTGGTGGAGAAAAATGACAACTTGTCACTCTCTAGAGTCGACTTCAGTGTTTTAATGTGCGCTATCAAGATGCAACGTTTTAAAATGTCACTTAGAGCACGCTCAACGCACCAGCGTGGCGTGTAGCCCTGCAGGGCCACGTAGGCTCGGATGCCTACTCGGAGGAGAGAGGAGGTGAGATGGTAGCCCTGCTCTACATGTGTAGCCTTTGATGATAACTCATTTCAGCCGTAGATAGTTTTGCTTGCCCATAGTCTCAATAAGTTGCTGCAAGTCATCTCCCTCTCCTCTCCACACTCTATCTTCTTCCTCGTTTTTGGCTGGTGCCCTGCCCCAGCGCTGCTCTCGTCGCTTTCATCTCCTACCCATTGCTGCGATGCGAGGGCACCATTACACCCCAGACCCCACGGCCTCGTTGCGCACTGCTATGCACGGCCGCGTTATTATAAAACAAAACAACAACATACATATTCCATCTATAGGTCGCTTTTTATCCAACTTTATGTTAAGGAATTTGGACTCTATCTCCTACTCCCTCCTGTCAATAATAGTTGGCTTTAGGACAAAGCAAATGAACAACCCCTCCATTTGAAACTAATATGCGTATTTTGTTTTCTTCGTGCAAGACTTTGACCAACAATTACTTGAGGTCATGATGTCCCAGTTGTAAAATGTTTTTGTTTTTTGCTTTGCTTGTACAGTTTTTTTATTATTTTCTATCGTCTAATAAAATTTGCAGCAAAACTTTTACCGTCCTTTCAAAAAGATATTATACTCCCTCCGTACTCGTATTAGATGTCGTTTAGGACATAATTGTGCTTACCAAAGAGTCATTAATTAAGAGTATTGTTCCATGTTTGCCCTTATTAAACAGGGCTGCCGGTTTCCTCTAGACAAGGATTGTTCGTAGAGCTGAACTAGTTAGGGGGCCATGTCTCGAGCCCTGCGGGCAGGGTTCGAATCCCACCTTCTACGCATATATTTTGGTTGACGCGATTTTGCATGGGACTGTTGCAGTTTTGCACTGCATTGTGACCGTGAGGGTGGGTCGCGTTTGGCACGTCACTGCTAATTTTTTTGGGCGTTTGCATCCGTTTTTTCGCGTTGGTTTCATTGGCGCTCGTTTGGAAGAAGTTTGAGTACGTTCGCGCTCACGGCAACGCTGCTTTTGGCGTTGGTCTGGTTCGACGCGAGTGCGGAGCGGGCAGCCAGCGTGCGCAAACGAGAAGCGCCGTGATTAATTCCATGTCGAGCGGAGCGGGCAGCGAGCGTGCGCGAACCGAAGCGCCAGGGGCAAACGCGTCCATGTGAAGGTGTTTACGGGCTCGGCGACATCCTTTGCGAAATCGGCAGCGTCTCCCACAACGATTTTTCGATTTTACAATTATACTAAATATTCATTGATAAGTTTTTTCGATTTTAATCTATTGACACCAATTTTGTACTCTCAAATAACTATGGACCGTCGATCTAGAGGCAACTAAATAACATATTACCTCCTAAAATAAAAAGTAATACTAGAAATAATTTTTATATCACACTTCCTACATCTCAATCAACTGGGATGTCGGACTCCTTCAGGCGACGGTGCTCGCTCCCCACACACCCCGACGCGGTTTCTCCCTCCCTCCCCGCGTGCCGCCACTCCTCCCTCTCTCTCCCCTCCGGCGGTGGCGGCTGGTTCTGGAGGCGAGCTCCTCCCCGGCGAGCTGCTCCCAGGCGAAGCTCCTCCGATCCCCGCGCCCCACAGTGCCATGGACGGTGGCTTGGGGCAGATCCGACGGCGACTATGGCGGATCCGACAGTGGCCATAAAGGATCCCGCGAGGTAGGCCTCCTCCTCCTCCTATGCGTTTGGTTGCTTAGATCGGTATGGATGGGATTAGGCCATCCATGGATCACTGACGTTTGGTTGGATGGATTACTAGGACCAGCAAAACCATGGATAGGGAATATACCATCAGATGTTGGATTTTTTGGTTCGTAAAAATCTCGCGAACCAACTTATCCATGTTTTCTAATCTTTGTCATTAGTAAATAAATTAAGGATTATTAATATGTTATATTATTACTAATCTTCGTTGTGCTGGCTGGCCTCTGCAAGACCACGCCTGGTGCTGCGTAACTAATTTTTAGTTGCTCTTGTAAGTAGCTTTAGCTAGTTGTACCTTTCTTGTTAGTGTAGCTTGTTTGGTTGAGTGAGACATAGGATAGAAAACTAAGCTACTATATTTGATTAGGAGGCTTGCTTGTTTGTGATACAGCTAGAGCAAAGTAGAAGCTAGTTAAGATCATTTGTTGTACTAGTTGATTTTTGCTCTAGTCAATTGTGATCTTGTAGGAAATTTTTTATAGGCTGTTCACCCCTCCCCCTTCTAGCCATCTAGATCATATCACTTGTTATAGTTGTAGCTCTCTAGTTAGTTAGTAGCTTGTTTGGTTGAGTGACATAGACTACAAAACCTTACTAGAATTGGGTAGGGGGCTTGCTTGAAGTGAACTAGAGCTAGAGCTTGTAGATGCTATTAGAGCCACCTTTTGTACTAACACTTTGCTCTAGTGAACTTGTGATTTTGTAGAGAATTTTTATAGTCTATTATTCAACTCCCTTCCCCTCTAGCCATTTAGATCCTATCACCGAAAGCACCTCGTGGTTGTGGAACGGGATGATGGTATTTGTAACACCCCAGGTGTTTGGCTTCAACATTTGTACTTGCATTTCATAAGCATGGGCATCATTCATCTCATTTATGCATTTGTTGAATGGAAACATGAGTATGCAACATACTCAAATGTACTTGTTTCATAATTGATTGCTTATGAAATGTGGTTGGTGTAACATGTAGATGTGACATGAGTTTCTCATACATTGAAGCATGACAATATTGTTAGTATAGCATGACAAGCTTAATTGTTGCAACAAAGTCTTGAAACATATGAAACATGGTATTAAAACAAATGGAGTGAATTGCTTGTTTTGCTTGTCTCAACATATGTAACACTTGGAAATTTGTGTAACCAATATGTAGAGGGGTTAATTATGTCCTAATACACCTTAACTATACTTAGAATAATCAGTGGAACAATGTTCATGTTAACCAAAATGACCAAATTGCCCTTCTAAGTGATGTTGACTGGGTGTTGACCTCTAGAGTACTTTTGTTTGACTGTTTAAAAGGTCCAACCTAGAGGTCTTGCATGGGTGTGTCACCTTAAACAAAGTTGTAGAGAATTTCTCAAGGAAAAAAAGTTGTAAAGGTGCCAACTCAGGAAAATAATTCTATCATTCTCAAAAATTCCAGTTTTCCAACAGCCCATCTGCTGTCTGTCAATTCTTGGACAGATTGCACAATTATACATGTAACTCCATAACCATCTTGATTCAGGCTTGGAGCTCCACATGAAGTTTGTAGGGAATTTCATAACCTACAAACTTGCTGTTTTGACCATTTCATGAACCCAATCTAACCTGTTCAATTTTGGTAATCTTTGCAACACTGAAATTCTGTTTTCACCAAAAATCAGTTTTGGGAAAATTGCCTATATCTCCCAAACCAATTGGATCCAGCTCTTGCTTCCTGAAGATGAATTGTAGATAATTTCATTCTCTACACTTTTCATTCTTTCGTCATCTTCTAATTCGAAATGTAGACTGAGCTTTTGAGTACATCAGGGAACTGCTGTTGGTATGTGGCATATGTTGCAGCTGCATCTCACATGTTTCACGATTTCAAAACTTCAGTGAACGGAGGTGGCCGACCGGGCACTGCACTGGCTTGCCACCCGTCGTCCATACGTCGCCGGCGCCCCCACTGGTTAGGCCTAAGGGAGCTACATGGGTGCCACGACACGCTGCAACTGCCCCTCTTCACTCCCTCCTCCATTCTCTCCTCCTTCCTCATCGGAGAGGCCAAGGCAGGTGAAGGGCGACGCCATCACCGTCGTAGCTCTGCCCTGCTCGCACGCAACCGTCACCGCGCCATTGCTCTAATCCCACCGCACAAAGCTTCGCCATCACCTCCTCTAGCTTTCCCATCCCTCCGTTGAGCCTATCGTAGCAAGGTGAGGGAGTATTCGTCGATTCCGCCGCCGCTGCCACGAGCTTGACCTCACCGGAGTCCGAGCTCGCCATGGTCGGAGTAGTTAGGGAACCGCTCATCATTTCTTTTCTTCCTCTTTAGCTCGCCTGGTTCCGGTGAAGCTCATACCGAGCTCAGACGAGGCAATGCGGCCTCGCCGTCACTGGAGCGCCGCCGTGCATTGCGCCGCCACCGCTGCTCTCGATGTCGGTGAGATTAGGGTTATGAAATGGGGTCCATTTCTACATGGATCGACTTGGCTCGTCGCGGTGGTAACGTTGGTGGCTGGGGTGTCGCCGGAGTCCTCGTCGGCGGCGAGTTTTCGCCGGTCAAAGGAGCGCCGCTCCGCCTCCCCTGCCCCTGTGTTGCCAACACGCGGGCCCCGGCTGTTAGCACAGGCGTGGGCGGGATCCATTCGTGGGCTGCGCTGTGCCACCGGGCCGGCCTAGTAGCCGGTTTAGGTTTTCGTTTTGGTTTTTCTTTTATTTTTTTCATAGATTTGATTGCTAGTTTGTAAAATCCATATCTCGAGAAATGTAGATCCAAATGATGTGATTCCAATTTTGTTAGACTCTATGTAAAGTGTAGTATTTAGAAAAAAAATATAAAAGGCATATGTGTTATTAAATTATAGAAGAATTAAATAGAAACTTGAAATATGTTTTAAAATGAATTCAAACTTGTTAATTTTATAACTTGAGTTCCAGTGCTCTAAAAATTATGAAATTTGGTGAGTGTGCTGTTCTAGGTTTATTCTAGCTCTGGTAAAAATTTGAAGGTCAGTGCTTAAGTACTTTTCAAGTTATGCAATTACCATTTTATAATAGGTGATACTTGAATGAATTTTCATAAATTTTCTATATCTCCAATGATCATGAATTTTTGTGGAGTGTCCTGGTACTTTAGGATTGCTAGGAAAAATATTATTTCTGTTGTTTGACACTTTTTAATAGGCTTTCTTAATTATGCTAGAATCAGCCCAACTAGCTTAATAATTTTGTGTAGGGAGTTCCTGTTGGTAACCTTGGCTCAAATTTTTTCAGAGTAGTGTATAATATTCACTATAATTTTTTGTAGAATTTTCTGAATGGTTGGCATCTAGGTTTATTTTTCCACTTAATTAACTAATTAAATTAAGAAATGAATGAAAATAAATAATTTGGGTTGACACATCTTACTTTCTGGTGGCTTTGTGTCACATGTGAACTAGTGGAGCTATTGGTTTGGCCAAAAGGGTGGTTTGACACATAAGTAAATAATTAATTTTTAGTAATTATAGGTATTCTGGACAGTTTATAATATTCTTTAAATTAAGTTATAATAAAAGTGTTTGCTGAAAATCTTGTGAATACCAAAGTTGTAGTAAAGTTGTTAATCTAGTTTGTATCAAAATTTGGTGGCCTTTGGCCCAGTAGTTTAGGAGTTCTAGCAGTTTGAAGTTGCTGTCTAGAAATGACTGCTCTTTGTTTGGAGAGGACAGATTTCTAGAACTTTAAGAATTCGACTGGTAAACTTGGGAATCGGGTCTTGAGGTCCTCAAAATAAATTGTAAAGCATTTCATAAGATTTACAAATTGTCTTGTGTCATGTAATTTGCATTTGTAGATCTCCAGTTATGGTTAAAAGGCTGAGCTGCTATCCAGATTCTAGTTTTTTCTGAAGTGTGTATGTGTTTGGAAGAGCGTAAGTAGTGTTGCTCTTTTTGGTTGTTTAGGTGTTAGGCCCTTAACTAAGGAAGAGCAATTATACATTAGATTGTGTAGACTTGGTAAATACTTCTCCGGAGAAGAGATATGCTCGTATTGTTAAAGTGATTTGAATAGAGCGTTAAGTTGTTACTACAGTCTGCATACGCATTCACCGAGCATGTGCATTCATTCTTATGCATCCATAAAATTTATCTGTGCATCCATGCAATAGGTGTGCCAAAGGGGGTGACGCTTCTGGAGTTTGAGGGAGTGTATCAGAAGGAGGAGGAGCGGGAGGAGTCCAAAGTGTTGGCTGACGAAGGAGTTTCCAAAGAAGAGCTGCCTGAGTGTCCTGATCATCGTCCTCTTCTTTTCTGAAAGGCAAGCCCCGGTGCATGTTAACCCAGTTTATTTATAAATAGTATTTGAGTACTTTTATATGTTTGATGCATTATGTGGTAGGGATTGGTTGGAGACACTTGCTGCATATATCCTTCCTTGTCCAGAAATTATCGTGCAAATCCTATTTACAGTTTAGGAACGTGGTATATGCTTAGCAATGTTTAGTATGATAGAAGTCGGGTGATTTACTGTTATCCACGAGCTTTAGGAGAAAGTGGGTCACGGTTGGCTATATTTGCTATCGTGGAAAGAACCATGCTTAAAAATAAATTTAAGACCAGACAGGAGTTCGATAGTGCAACCGCAAGACACTTCACATCTTAGGTGCGAAGCTATGCCCGTTTTAGTCGTTTAAGGACTGATTCGTTGTACGTCCTTGAGTCATGTTGAACGCAGTCTAACACTTAGCTGGCTGGATAAGTCAATCCGACCGCGAAGCCGAGTAATATAGTTCAGGCCAGGAATCAAGGGGTCAAGCGTGCATCTTGGAGGAAGTAAGGATGTGCTTAAAAATATTGGCGTAAGACCAGGGGGTTAGAGTCTCTATCACCTGGCGGAGTGTTACTCTTGGGGATGCAGTATCAGTCGAACCCGCGATTCCTGAATTGTATCAAAGGTGACTTGTGTGACCCTGGGCGGGGTCTGCGCGGTTTGTGTTAGAAATACTCCTTCAGCTGGATAGGAATTCGATTTGAATCACCGTCGCTCCCGGTTAGTGAGCACTTTACTTAAGCAGCGGTAACGTAGATTCATTTTAATTGAACGGATGGTTGATCGGATGATAATTTAAATGTCGCCTAAATTTATACTTGCTATGGTTAATAATGTTTGCTTAATACTCAAGTGATTTGTTTAGCATAGGTGCTAAGATAGATGACAGGTTAATACTAAAAATCACTGCTAGCCCAGGTTAAAAATGGTTACTACTACTTATGCTTTTATGCAAATGAAATGTCAACTAGCTTCACTTAAAGAAAGCTTTACATGATCCTTGATGTTCTTTATTTCTGTTTCAACGGGTAAGTCTAGCTGAGTACATTCTCATACTCAGGGTTTATTCCCTCCTATTGCAGATGACATGATTTGCCAGTGCTTCTGCAAGCACTGCCTCCACCCGGCAGGTGACGAGGACTAGATCATTTGGACGTGATCGTCTAGTAGTCTACTTTCCTTAATGCTTTTGTGGGAATGTGATCTGTAAGACTGACAGTCGTATTTGAACTAAGTGTGTGTGTAACTTATGCTTCTGCTACTTTCCAAATCTGGTTTATAATATTTGTGACTCTGATGTGTTATAAGCTCCTTCTGAACTACCTATGAAATGTAACGTGTGATGTGTTATGTTGAATGAGGCGATCTTGGTTGTAATCGAGTTGGTTTAAAATCCCTCGTGATTTTGATTGACTACCAGAATTATATGGGTTTAAGTTCGAAAATTTAGGTGTCTCGACGCTTGTTTTTGTACTTATGCTCTTATAATTTGAACGGTTCTGTTACAGGTATAGTGCTTCTACGTTTGTCAGGCTCTAAGTGCCTGATAGATTCCAGAGTTGGCTTCTGATATTTGCTCAGGACGTTTGTTGGCCCCGAGCCAAGGTTGGGAACTTGGGATGGCCGCCTAAGTTGAGGCTTAGCTAGGTTCCCCTTTGTTTGGGAACCTCGTATTCTAGCTGAGCCCTCGAGCCCCGACTGATGGTGGCTCTCACCTTCTTAGGCTTGCCCCTCTGATGGGGGAGGGCCATCTGTGGGCTGCCGAGCCATCCCCTTTCTGCCAGATGGTGCGTGCGAGCGCACCCGATGAGTGTATCCCTCGAGCCCCCGTCTGATTCGAAGAGTCGGCCGGGGGGTTAGTTGGACTGTCGCCTTAATCCGGGGACTTAACGTACTACCAAGTTAGACTCTCATCAATCGGCAAGGTCACCTAGAACGTTGAATCTGCAAGGTCACCTACAGAAGGATTGGAGGAGCTAAAGGTAAGAGAGTAGAAGTAGATTAATTTTTTGATTGATTGTGTGTGGTTGACCTCAAACAATCATGATCCTCTCTCATGTATATAGAAAAGGTGGTCTATCCCAATAAAAAACCTTAATAAAACATAATTTGCAAGTTTTGCACGTGATCGAAGGAATTTGCATCATATTTGGTTGAATCAGACTCGTATAAACAAAACTGGCGCATGTCGATATATAAAACTAGCCTGGGCCGGTTTGTAAAGCCTAGAAAACCCAGCTTTTTCCATCCTATAATTCCATTGTCTAAAGAAATCGGTTTTCCGAACCAACGTGGTCAGTTTTTACTAGAAGTTGCCCAATTTGTCTATGATCATTTTTTATCACGACTAATTTCCAAACTCCAATTTTACTCATTTGATCTCTTTTAGATGTGAACAAAGATGATCTGCTTGATGTGTTTGCTTTAGCATTATGTGAGAGCATAGTCCCATCTTAGCCTAACGTGTGGTTAGGGGTGAAAACGGTATGGATATTTTCCAACCGTATTCGAGACCGAATCCGTTTAGAAGAGTTCAGATCTGTCAGTCTCTGAGTCCAGATATTCAACATCCGATACCGTATCCATATCTGAATACTGAAATTACATATTTATGACGTCAATATGCAATCATATCCTATCCGGTATGATTGACTATCCGTGTTCGAATCCGAATCCAGACAAAAATATGAAAACAAATATAATATCAATAATATCCTTCCACATCCGATCCCTTCTCCTGCCACATGTCAAACATGTTGCCTCACTACTCGCTTTGACCTTGTGTGTCACAACCCTCTTCTCTCCCCTCGACCCATGTCCCTTCTCCCTCCCCCAACGTGCCTATATACCTGAGTCTGTTCGCTCGTAAAAATATTTTTTAGGTTGAAAATTTATCCAACGTGCCATTTTTCTATAGAATAAATTCATCCGTGTAAAAATATTTTTTAGCTTGAAAATTATGAGACTATCATTTGTCCTCCAACCAAAACACCTTAAAAATCCAACCAAAACACCTTAAAAATGAGATCAACATATTCCTTAGTATGAAGACTATTGCTACACAGACATGGAATTCAGATTATCCGCGAACCTACAAATAAACTTAATTTCAATTTTATGTGTTACCTGTACAACCTACAAAAATTAAACATATTTACGGATTCACAGATAACCCGCCTTGCATCCCTAGCTCCATGTAATAATAATAATAATAATTAGGTGATCCAGAAATTTAAGAAATCAGCACAATGTTGCATTCAAAATAAGTATGTCAGGAACCTACACTACACGGGTAATAGGCATGGGCAAAACGCTTTGCACTTAGGAGAATGACCATGCAATCCCAGGTCAACTCGGGATGGTAAGCTAGTTTTGCTCGGTTCTTTTGTAACCAATCAGTTTCATCTCAATTATTAGTAAACAAAACTGAGTAACTAACTATTATACCATCTATAAATAGAGGGGATATGTTCAAATTAAAAAACAGATGGTGTTAAGCTCTATGTTTTCTCAACATAACACAGTATAGAATCACTCATCGCTGCCTGAATCTATATCAGATTCAGCCCCTTGATGGGCCGATCCGTTCACAAGCTTCCCCTTCCCTTTCACCTTGTTCTTCTCATCCTCCTCGTCATCACTGTACTCGCTCTCATAGTCATCATACTCCTCTTCCTCTTCCTCCTCTTCCTCCTCAATACCATCCTCTGCAGCTGCCGCTGGCCCTTCTTCAGGCACATGGCCTCTTGTTCCAGCACGGCTGCGCTTGAGCACCTTGAGCTTGAAGCTGGTCTTGGTGTCACAGCCTATCCAAGAGTCGCACAAACAAAAAGAGGTGAGGTTGTGAGTACCCTCTGCTGGGGCCTGGAACTTGCCCATTACCAGCCTACTGCCTTTCTTCACCCTGTCAACTGCCTCCTTAACTGCATTTCCTATTTCCTTTGCACTTGCACCTAGTGCTTCCTGGGTCTCTTGTATAGCTTTTGATGCTGCAGTTATGGCAGTGGCCTCATCCATGAAGCTGACTTTCTGTGACAACCAGACATCATTAGATGCCACATCGGCTAGAAGCAGCCAGAAGTTTTCTTCCTTGTGGAACGGGAAGTTGGGACAATGGGGAAGAGCAGCAGTCAGTCCATTACGCCGTTGTAGCGAGACCCAAGCATACATTGTCACGACATCACCCTCTTGAATACCCTCTTCACCTTCAGTCTCACATTTAATGTCTACTTCAATAGAAGGAATCATCTCCAGGACAAGCTCCACATCCCGAGCTTGTTCTTCAGAAAGCCCAGCAACTTGTGTGAGCAATGCAGCGCGATCCTCCACAGACATGTCACAAAGTTCTTGGAAGGCACGAATTTTCTGTAGTCGAACACAGAATAACGTTATTACATTCCAGAGTTAAAAAGGATGCTTTAAAGATATGTCATCCATTTTTAAATTGCTTTGATTAATCTACTTTCTGCAAAAAGAATTTCAAAGGGCAGTGAGGAAATACCTTGCGAGCAATCTTTTTCACAGTTGCTTCTGTGAAATGCGGCAGCTGCAAGAAAGGCGCTATTCCTTCCGAGTTACCTCCACTAGCTTTTCGTGCACTTAGTGGTACAGCCTGCATATGTGTCATCCCAATACAACATTGCAAATAATGGTGAGGAATGACTTTGCATACTGGATGCAAATGCAGTGACAGAGGCTAAAAAGAATAGGATCACATGAATTTATAAATGTTAAAAACAGTTACTCTTCTAGGCAGTTACTAACAAAAATTAACCCTAGATGTTTCAAACCACTAACAAAATTTTTGTAACAAAGCAGTACCTTTTCTAACTAAGCTCATAATAAGACAAATAAAGGGAGGCGTCGCATAAAAACTGACTGACCAACTTAAAGGAGCAGTTAATTAAAACTAAGATTTGAAAATCAGTAAACCATATTACCGGAGAAGAACTATAATTAGCACACTGTTTTTAACATAATGGCTACAATATTATTGCTTCATTCCCAGGTCCCACATACTATTCTTGGCAAAGACAACACCTGGCCTAAGCAAGTAACAGTACGAAAGACAAAGGAAAACAATAGGCTAATACTGACTGGACAGTGAAATCTCTTTTGACAATAATATGCTAGCCAGTTAAGTAAATAGTGGAATATTTCACCTGTAGAATGTGGATAACATGCATCACACCAAAACTCCAAAAGACTAACACTACCTTATTTCTGTTACATTGCACTCCCATCCTTGCAGCAGGAGTTGCTGCAATAAGTGGAAATGTGAACCAATCCATATTTTTCATTCTCCCTCTGTCCACAAGTCTAAGTCATCTAACCAAAATCCTGTTTTCCAAAAGTTTTCATCATCTAGCCTTCTCTCCACCTTTTTCTTGGATACCAGCGACCGTGACCCCTCTCATGGCATGCAATTGAATGCATGGTAGCTCTACCATTAGCCTCATATACATACTCTGTCAGCTTTTCCATTGAATGAGCCTCAACGCCACTCAGCTCCACAGTGCCACCACACTGCTCCGTTTTTGCATGGCGTTAGCATGTCAAAACTGAACGGACGCCAATGCATTTAAGATGCCATGGAGACTAAATGAAAATTAGTGATCTTAAGCTCTCCTTGGTTACAGTGCGTGAGACTTATACGAGTTAAAGACTTTTGCACGGAGGGAGTATAATTGAGACTACCTCCATCCCCCAAGAGTGTCACTCACTTTTCGAGGAGTCAATGAGTCTCAAGTTTGACAAAATATATACAAAAAAAAATATTTATAAGTTGCAACAAGTATCATTAGATGGATTATGGAATATATTTTCATAACAAATCTATTTGGAGATATAAATGTGCATAATATTTTCTATAAATCCAGTAAAACTTTAAAAAGTTTGACTTAGTCCAAACCTAGAATGACACACTTTTAGGGACGGAGGTAGTACTACTTTAATATGTTTTACACTTGCTAATAATATATATATTTCCATCAGTAATCAGGACTGCATAATATCATAAGATCTAGTTTACAATCCCACTTAAAGTGTAAGATTTTGAACAAATGGCAGTAGCTAGTATTCCACGAACAGTTTTGACAGAATCATAGGATAAGCTAATCAGCAGCTGATTGTCCACAAGAAATGACAGCTCAAAAATGCACACATTAAAAAGTAAACATACGCCTGAATGATCCAACTCACTTAAGCCACATAAGGGCTTGTCTGGCTGCATTGCAATACAATCCACCCCAATCCACATGGGTTAGGAGGGCACCTCAATCCCTTCCAACCCATGTGGATCAGGGTGGATTGGAGCAGCCAAACAAGGCTTCAAAAGTTTCATCTATGTTGTAGTCCATTATAGTACATCAACATGAAATGGTTCACCAGTTGTCTGACAGAAAATCAGGTTGTAGACAGAAGTACCTGGACAATATTTTGAGAAAGCTCAATAACACCAATTGCAGGCCGGAGCCATCCAAAACCATGGGGATTCCTTGGTAGAAGTGCAATCTGCAAGCCAATGGGTATTTCAATGTATGCATGAAACGTTTTTATTTTTTGGTGGGGGGGAAGTGTGTGTGTGTGGGGGGGGGGGGGGGATCAGTGAGCTAGTTCAAAGCATAAAGTGAAAGGGTTGGCCTCTAATCAAAGTACAATAGACCTTTTTAACTATCAAAGCTTGAAATAGGAGTACGAACGATTTGGCAAACACATACAATGTGCACGAGATCTAATATTCCTAGCTTGTGCCAGATTAACCCTGGTCCAGGGAAGAGAGGATGGCATTTTTTCTTTTATCGGAAAAATCACATCGCCAGACCAGAAACATTAATCTGTTTACGTATCTTCTATCTATATCTAAATATGAAACCCCCACTACCTGATTTTCATGGCATCTCATGCAGCCACATCATCACTAACGCTCCACTATTCGATCCTAATTTTTATGATCTATCATCTATCCAGCCCTTTCACATCGACACACACACATATCAGGCTCACCCGTCCCTGTTTCATGCCCCAGACCCATCAATTTGCATCCCTGAAACCCTTTGTTTCCCCTCCACACCGCCTGCTTGCTTTCCTTTCTGGCCTCCCCAATCTGTCGATCTGTCTCCTCTACAAAGCAGAAGACCGATGCCTTGTTAATAAGATGCCAGCACCCAGCACCAGACATTCCCGAGCCCAATCAACTGCACCCATTTGTTGTCCTCCTTTTTCCCTTTGCTGGGTTTAGATTGTCATTCATGATTCACCAGAGATCATTATGGAGAGGAGCCTAACTTGCTTGGACAAGCTTTCTACCCTTGAAGTTCTTCTGCCTACATCAGGGCAAAGTTAAAAAAAAGCGCTAGGCGGTATTTAGGCGGTAAGCTCCCGCCTAGAGCTTAGGCGCGCCTAGGCGCGCCTAGGCTTCTCTAGGCGTTTCCCTAGGCGGTGCAGAGGAGACCAAAACAGAGGAGCAGAGGAGACATTGAGCAGAGTAGCAGAGGAGACATGGAGCAGAGGAGACAGGGAGACAGCCAGACAGGGAGCAGAGGAGACAAGGAGACAGCAAGACAGGGAGCAGAGGAGAGCAGAGAGGAAGCACCGAAGCAGCTCACAAGCCTGCCCCTTTATCCTCCCCGCGCGAGCCGCTTCCTTCTTTTCCCATGCGCGCCTACCAAATCCGCGCTTTTCCCTCCCTGCACGCGCATCTGCCTGCCAATCCCGCGCTTCCCTCCTTCCCACCGGCACCGCCGACGAGCTGGCGCCGCCTAGGGGTCAGCCTACCCCCGTAGGCCAGGCGGGAACCCCTCGACTAGCACTTAGTCGCGCCTAGGCGGGGATGAGGTGTCGCCTTTTTGAACTTTGCATCAGGGAAGGTGCGGAGGTGTGGGTGTGTGTTTGGGTCTATGTATGACTCCTTTTCTTCTACTAATACAATGATACGCAGCTCTCCTGTGTGCTCGAGAAAAAAAAAATTACGCCTGTTGATTGCATCAGGAACATAATTCAGTTTTCCTTCCTTCCACTTGTAAATAAGACCAAATCAATCTGTGACTCTGCTGACTTAGTATGCATGCTGTTATGTTCAACCAATCAGGCACCGTTCAGTTTCATCTAATAATATAATCACCAACTCGATTTTTTATTTACTGATTTATTTGTAGAGACGATAAATCAATTGAAAGTTGATGCACCCTTTCTATACAACTCAGAAACAACGCTCCTGTTCTGTAGTCACATTCTCTGCATGTGCCCATGTTTTAGTTTTGTAACTACCACTACTTTTGTGGCATTAATTCTTTTGGATGTTTCTATGAACACCAAACAATAGGCATGGAAAGTTCTTCAGTGACACAAATTTATAGACTGTTTCAGTCATCTGTTGAGATGTATGCAAATCAGGTGACCATACTTCAGTTTGATAAGAAACCTAAATTGTTATTTTCGAATTATTTTCCAGGCAGATCATGATATTACTCACAGAACATGCAGGTTCATAGTTCCTTTACATGCTTTTATGGATGCCTCATGCTTAACTTTTATGAAAGAATGACCTTAATTGCAAATTGCTTATATTAATTCCAATTAAATATGTTATCAATCCAACTTATATAAACAAGTTAAAATATAGGAAAACCAAAAAGTTAAATATGTCTACAACTGGTGGTCTGAGTTTGTTATGAAATTTTAACAGAAAGGATAAATACAAAACATCATAAATGGTGAAGTGTGCTAAAATACTATCAAGGACAGAAATCTAATGAGCAAGAAATTCAAACAAGTACCTTAACGAGTTCTTCCAGAAGACGAGGTGCAAGTTCAAGCATGTGTCTGTAATCTTTAAGAAGTGCTGGGGTCAAAGCAAATGACTCACACGTGAGATGCGCCTGAATCAGCAGTTCCATCTGCAATAACATAAAGAGGTATAAGATTGTAGAACTTTTCAGCTTGTGGAGATCAGTTTATATATCTTGTGTACAATGTTTTCAAGGCGTCGCTTAAGCGTCGCTTAGGCGTCGCTTAAGCGTCGCTTAAGCGCCAAGGCGCTGAACGCACGACGCCTTAGCTGACGACTCGCCTTAGATTCGTGTGGCATCCGCCTTACAGCTGAGGCGTCCAAAAAACGTCGCTTTGGCGTCCAAATCGCGCCAAATCGTGCATGGCAGGCGCCATATGAGGAAGCCTCTGCTCTGGGCAGTGGGAAAACACGGGAGAATCGGCGCGAAAAAAGGAAAGAGAGCGCGAGCGCACGGTAGAAACAGCGCACGCGTGCGGGAGAAACTCAGAAACAGAGCGCAGAGAGAGCAAGCACGCAGGGGACTCCAGTGAGCGGGAGAGGAAGAGGAAGCCGCAGCTCACCCGCGCCGCCGCATTCACCCCCGCTGCCGCTGCTGGGGGAAGTTGCCGCTCGGCCGTCCGCATCTGGGCCATGCAGCCGCGCCCTCTTCCCTGTCAAGAAGCCATGCAGCCGCGCCCGCATCTGGAAGAGAGAGGGAGGGAAGAGACAGAGAGAGGGGCGGAGGCCGGAGGCGGAAGTCAGAAGGCAGGAGAGTTGCGGCGGCGCTGGAGTCTGGAGAGGATTGGGGATTCGGGAGCAGAGAGATGAAGACATGCTTGGTGGATGAGGAGCACATGGGCTGCCTAATGGGCTGGGCCAGACCACTTCTTACTCCTCCTTTCTTTTTCCTTTTTCCTTTTTTTTTCTCTTCACCATCTACTACTCTGAGCACCTGTTTTAAATTTTTCTTAAGCTGTTAAGGCGTCGCCTCGCCTTACACCTTACTCGCCTAATCGTAAGGCGGTAGTCAGTCGCCACGCCTCGCCTTACCGCCTTAAAAACATTGCTTGTGTATCATAGAATCTAGTCAGAAAAGACCAACCTTTACTAGTGATGGATGCTGCTTCCAGAACTTTGCTTGTTCTGTCTTTATGTTCTTTAAGTCCAGATTTAACTCACTTCTAACAGCTACAAACAATTTTTGCAGGGGTTCATCATCACTGCGTCGAACTGGCATCTCCATATATTCTGCAGCCTTGATGAAGACATCCATAACTTTGCTGTGACATGGAAACAACCCATGGCTCAGACAAGGGAAAAAGAAACATGATTTTGAAGGTTAGCAAGTTAATTAAGACCCAAAATAGAAGTTTCCTGGAAGCTACTAACAAGCATGGACTCATGTCATCCATAAGTTTGCCACATGGCACGAAACATTTGCTCATATAAGACAAAAATAAACAAGACCTCTAAGAGCAACTCCAAGAGTTCATGTAAAAAAGAGATGCCAAATTACATGATTTAGCCATTATCTAAAATAGAAAATCCACCTAAAAGTGAGTGACACAACAGCCTAGCTAAATTTTTCCATATCCATATTTGAAACTGTAACGTCATCAATCAAACCCCGATCACTAGGTGTTCTGGTTCGCCCTCCGGCCCTTCAACCTTTCGTCTTTCCCCTAGCTAGTACTGACTAGTAGCCTAGTACTCTATTAAAAGAACATTGCTGCTAGTCTGCTACTGCTGCAGCCGTACAGCGTCATCTTTCCCCTAGCTAGTACCAGCAGCATGCGAGTTGCTACTACAAGGAAGAACAGCAATAGAAAGACAGAACAAATGAAAGCAAATAATGCATGCATGCACGCTAGTCTCCTACTACTAGAGGTGTTCCTTCGACCCAGCCCCTGAGTTTGGCGACCTGCACAGAGCCTGTGGTGCAGGTGCGGCTGATGACGAGAGGCTCTTGAGCGCGCCCCTGGCGCCCGCGTGGAACCGGTTGAGCTGTGCTAGTTCCCACTGTCGCTCACGCGCCGATATGGTCGCCTCCCGCTGCAGCTCGGCCGGTGTGGGGCACTGGGGCGGCACCACAGGGACAGGGAGAGCGATGGAATGCAGCTATGTGAATTTCTGTATCCATGATGACGTTGATTAGCAGCGGCCCAGGTCGCCACCGCACTCCGATGGCGTGTGCTGCGATGATGGCGACGCCCCAACCCCGCGTGCGCTGGCACCTGGAGGGAAGCAGCGCTGGTGGGTGCGACACTGTGCACCAATTGACTCCTCGTCCAGCTCCAGCACCACATGACGGGGGGCGCAGAGCTATCGTCCTCTCCAAGGCACGACGGTGGTTGCAGACAGGAAGGGTCCAAGCCAGACAAGAGGAAAGCAGTCTACAGGCGGGAGAATAATGCCGCGCAAAGCTCTCTCTGGCGGGAAGGACTCCCCATGCCCAGGAAATCGCACGGGAGGGGCGATGGTGAGCCTCAGGTTGGCTTTCTTTACCTAGCGGAATTCATGGGATAGCAGGCTGGGTATTTTAGAAAGGCAGATACAATATCTATTGGGGCCTATTTTATGCCACAAATTGTCTATATTAGATTCAAAACCAAAAATAGCATCTCTCTTGGAGTTGCTCTAAAGCTAGCAAGTACAAAGAACCCAAAATAGAAGTATGTTTTGGAAACTCGAAGAAAGCATGAACTCATTTAACCCAAAATAGATATATAAGCTAGTTAAAATATATACTAGCCCCTGGGGTGTGGTCAGCAGCAATAAAAAAATATTAAGAAAAAGTGCATTATAATTTCTATCATTATACGGTTTTGGAAAAGGAGATTCTTGATGTTGTCATTCAAGACTTATCAATGATTTCATCAGGCACTGTGGATTTGCATGTGCATAGCATCTTATTTTTTTATCAACTCATCAATGCTTATAAAGGTAAAATTCGAGTTGTGCAAATATATTTACCCAGTAGAAGTTTTTTTTTTAAAAAAAGATCTACTGCTCGAACATTCAAGAAAAGAAGTCTTAAACAGCAATAAGTCAATAATAAATCACATTTTCACTTTCAATATTAACAAAAATTCTCTGTTGCTCATGGCACTACAGGACTCATGTCAGTCTAACATCGAAAATTCAAAAAACAGATACAAAGCACTTTCACTTTTAACAAGTGCTAGGGAAATACAAATATTAAACACCAAAGGTGACAATGTTAAATGACGTGTTTGCAAGTTCATACCTTGGAGCAAGAGATGGCTTCATAAAGTAGTAGTAAGTGGACAGAGTTTGATGCATGACATAGTTTCCGGTATATTTTGACGATCTTGACAAATAAATAACAGCTATCATCAAAGGCAATAATATACAAAATCCGACTATTCCAAGAAGCATTATCCCACCAGATGCACCATCAATATTTAATAAGAACTTGGGCAAAGCAATGCCCATTTGCATCCCCTGAATCATAAACAAGATGTATAGCCCGTTAGCTTTAGCTGTTCATGAATATGACGTTGCAAAATTTAGCTTTCATTGAGACATTAGGATCTATTGATGCTAATATTACCTGCCGCCCATCAGGGTGACCATATTTCTCATAATTCTCGCGAGATATAGGATCAGTTAATGCTTGATATGCCTTGGATATATATTCAACGAAGTACTTATGAGCCTCTGGGTAGGTGTGGGAGAGAAAACATAAGAACAGTTCACCAGGTAAGATATTTATTTTTCTTCATTGAGCAGCATTATTATAGAGTTACAAAGGAGGTACCTGGATCAGGATTTTTATCAGGATGGTATTGAATAGAAAGCCTCCTATATGATTTCTTGATATCAGATTCAGATGCCCCAGCTTCCAGTCCAAGAATACTGAAAGGCTCAAAAACTTGGACCTAAGAGAATTCAAAGCAAAGTCACACGCTTATAGACTTGCATGTATAATACCTTCATTTCACTGAATGGTTACATAATATCAATATAAAGACGGTTACATAATGGGCCTGTTCGATATAAAGAGACAGGGACACGTGAAACCCTGAAGTTGCAAAAATCTATACTAGGAAACACATAACTCTATCTGGCATCAGGTAAAAATCACAGACTATTGTTTTGACATATCACATACAAATGACAACCAAATGAGTTTCCACCAGTGAGAAAAAAAGGCAGACGCAAACAGTGGAAATTATAAGCAGTTAAGCAGCGCACTTCCAACTGCTGATTTAACAAAAAAAAAAAACCAGTTCAACGAGCAGATTTGAGTTACGTCAACTTGATAAGTATACTTGTATCGCAGAAAGAATTGCTCTATCTTAAAGCATCAAATTCTAAAGTAGCTCAAAGTTCACATACCTCACGGCTAACATGCTTTATGTAGTAAACCAGGAATATCATAACAATCCAGAGCAGAAGGATGGTTAGGTTACTGCACGTGGAGAAGTTGGATATCTGCGAAATAAGGGAAGCAGAACTTATTAGTCAGAAAAGCAAACCCCGCTGCACCCCGAAACAGAAACCAAAAATAGCGACCACAAGAAGTTTAAGGAAAACGAAGAACAAGAACGCCGTCCGCACCCTCTTGTAGATCGACTTGCGGTACTTGCCGGAGCGGTGGCAACCCGAGCAGCGGCAGTGGATGGTCTTGGCCTTCTCGGAAGCAGCGCGACACAGACGCAGGATCGTGTAGGGCACGAGGGGCAGCGCGATCATGGTGAGGATGAAAATCAGGAACAGCGAGCTATTCTCCTCTGCGGCCGCCATGGCTGCTGCGACCTACCTCCGCTCTCCCCCGCGGATCGTCTGCGATATCGCAGGATTTTGCGGAGGCAGAGCCGGATCTGGCAGTGGAGCGAGGGGAGGCGGTACGGGGCGGGCGGATCTGAGGGGTCGCCGGTTCGCGGGGAGACGAGATCAGGGAGGCGCACCGAGCGTGGGCAGGATTTGGGAGCGAGGGGCGAGGGGCGAGCTCCGGCCTCCGGTGGCGAGGGGCGAGCTCCGGCCTCCGGGCTCCGGGCGAGAGGCGAGTGCGAGACCGGCGGTGACGGCTGCGGCTGCCGAACTGCCGGGTGCGCCGTGCGTGCGTCTGTTGGGGGACCCTAACAACGTGAAGTACTGGGCTGGGGGTAACTAGAGTGGGCTGGACGTGGAGTCGTGGCACGGCACTGGGCCGCTGGCGCTGGGAGCGTGGGGGCAATTAGGTCCCCTTTGGAATGCGGATTTTTTTTTCCGTTGCTACATTTTTTTCGAAAAATGAACCGAATCATGTAAAATGTTTATAGAATTCTTGTAAAATTCGTACGTTCTAAGGGGCCTAGGTGGGCTGGGTGTGGAGTTGTGGACTGCCCGGCGCTGCACTGGACCGCTGGTGTTGGGAGTCTGGGAACACACCAAATATGGTATTCTATCGTGGGAAGGTCCCGATAGCACTGTGCTTTTCTTAGTTTTCTAAGTCTGCGATTTGGCTTTCTTTCAATGTAAATCTGGGTGTGCCTTATTATTCACCATCAACGCAAGTTGGATTTCTTACTTTCCTTAGTTTTCTAAGTACGCAATTTGGCTTTCTTTAAATGTAAATATGTGTGTGCCTTATTATTCACCATCAATGCAAGTTGGATTCCTTTTAATCTGAGTACTGGCATTGTGCTTTTCTTATTTTTTTTAAGTGCACAGTTTGGCTTTGTTTCATTGTACATGCTAAATCTTAAATCTGTGTGGCTTGTTATTCATCACCGTATCATACGGCGGTCTTCGAGTGGTAATAGGACCCAGCCGCCGCTGATGGTTCTGTGCATTCACCACCGCCTAGTTGCAAAATTTCTAATCCTATGTTTGATCCCTCCCTCACGGAACTGATGAAATTTTGATTCCCGCGTGTCGTAAAAGTTACGCTTAACAAAGCTTATCATCCTTCAATGCTTAACAAAACTGATGAAATTTTGATTCCCACACGAACTGAAAATTGATGTTAGTTTTGTGCCATCTAATCAAATTTGCTACAAAACTTATCATCCTGCAATGCTTAACAAAGCTATTAATAGACCACAGACCACATCAAGTTTGCCTTGAATCCATCCAAGTTTTCTTACCCTGCAGTCAAGAGTAGTATTCATTTGACTCTTTATCCCAAACAATAGGATAAAATGTTCGAAAAATAACTGATTCATTCATCTTCACTTTGGCTTCGACTATAGGAAAGTAAAGAAAATTCAGAAAATGATCATGGTTTCATAAGTAGCAAAAACTACTTTCGAGGAACTATCATATACATTGGCCATATATGCTTTTTCACACTATATCCAGGCTTCATGTTATTCTAATATATGCACTGAAATCGTATAGAAGTGTCTTATAACTCTGTCATGACCATGCAAACAATGAAAATGGTAGTTTCAGATTGTGACAGATACTCTAGAAGGTGTCGATTACCATTTTAGTAAACTAATAACTTCAAGAGTCAATTAGAAAATCAGTGAGATGTCATGTTTTCCTGTAAGTGGAATGCATCAACAGGAGAACTGGTTATAACTTGTACGCTATGTGATAAATTTCAGAAAAGGAATCTCAACAATGAGAGAGCAATGAAGAGAATTGAAACATAATTACAGTACAACGATATCTTGAAACATATATATAGATTATGTAGAGATTTCTTTGACCACAGGGCTGATCTAAAGAGCATAAATTATTCCTATATTACTTTGGTGCCAAGGAAAACTAATCCAGAAAAGGTTATAAATTTTAGACCAATATCTCTGTTAAATTCTACCATAAAGTTTCTTACTAAAATCCTCTCCAACAGGCTCCAGAAAGTGATCTTACAAGTTATACATACTAAAATCAGTATGGATTCCTACAAGGGAGAACAATTCAGGATTGTTTAGGGTGAACATTTGAATATTTGCACCAATGTCATACTTCCCAGAGAGATATTGTCATTCTAAAATTAGATTTTGGAAAAGGTTTTGACATGGTAGAGCACAAATCTATACTGAATATACTACAAGCTAAAGGTTTCTCAGCTAGGTGGTGCACTTGGGTCTCTCAAATTCTGAACTCAGGTACATCCTCTGTCCTACTCAATGGTGTGCCAGGGAAAGATTTCCACTGCCAGAGAGGGGTGAGGCAGAGAGATCCATTATCCCCCTGCTCTTTGTGATGGCAGCTGATCTTCTCCAAAGCATAATTAATAGAGCTTGTCAGCAAGGTCTCTTTGGTTTTGGTCTTTCAATCCCAAATAGAGATATAGATTATTTCCCAATTATACAGTATGCTGATGATACTTTGCTAATAATGCAAGCAAATGCCAGACAACTTTTCTGTCTTAAGGCCTTGTTACAAAGCTTTGCACTCTCCACTGGCCTTAAAGTGAATTTTCATAAATCCTGTTTAATCCTTATCAATGTCCCTAGTCATAAAGTGTCGCTGCTCACTAGAGTGTTTGGTTGTACAGAGGGCCAGCTACCATTCACCTTTTTGGGAATTCCACTTGGGACTACAAAACCATTGGTAAAAGATTATGCTCCCCTCATTTGCAAAGTTGAGAGGAAACTATCTGCTAGTTCAGTTTTCCTTTCTTATTTAGGCAGGCTGCAGCTTATTAACTCAGTTGTCTCTTCTCTCCCTTCATACTTCATGTGCACTCTCAGTCTGCTTAAAATAGTTAGAGATTATTGACAAGTTTAGAAAAAATAATCTTTAGAGAGATTGTGATATTAATGCTAAAGGCTATAATCTAACTGCTTGGGAGATGGTGATTGTACCAAAAGATAAAGGAGATTTGGGAATAAAAGATTTATATCTACAAAATGATACCATTATGTTGAAATACCTTCATAAAATTCTATAATAAAATAGATGTACCTTGGGTGCAGTTGATTTGGATTACTTACTATCAGCATAAGGTCCCCCACCTGGCTCCTGCTAGAGGATCTTTTTGGTGGAAAGACATCTTCAAATTAAATATGCAGTTCAGAGGTATAGCTCAATGTCTGACAAGTATGGGAGATAAAGTTGGTCTTTGGGAAGATAATATTCAGCAACAACCCTTCTCTCTCCAATTTCCTAACCTTTATGTTTATGCTAGCAACAAAATCTGTCAGTGAAGAATGGTTTGGCTACAACCAATTTGCTATATATCTTCAGGCTGCCAATGTTCGGCATACAATGAGTTCCTTGTTTTCAAGGACTCCCTTAGAGCAGACAATGATCAAACTGATGTTTGGGTTTATCAATGGAGTGGGGGACATTACAGCTCAAGACAATATTACAGACATCACTTTGAGAGTATCACGCCGCCCCCTCCTTTCTGTTGGATTTGGAAAGCAAAGTCCATGCCGAAAATTAGGTTTTTTGCTTGGCTGCAAATAGACTAAACATAAAAGATCTACTTCGAAGAAGACACAAACATCTAGACGAAGGGTACCATTGTGTGTTATGTCATGAACAGGTAGATGAAACCTCACTGCATTTATTTTTTTAGTGTACTTCCAGTGTTACCAGATGGTTCGAGGTGGGAATTTAGTGGGATCTATAAGGAAGTGTTTGTCAAATGTTGATGTAGCAGCGTCACAATTTTGTTGGCCCCTACTTCATGGATTTGTTCATGATCAGTGCTTGGTGCATCTAGAAGGAGAGGAATGATTTCATCTTTAATCATAAAGCACCCTCACTAGAAAACTAGAAACAACTTTTCAAGAATGAAGTTAATCTTCGTCTCTTTAGACTACCCAGCGCCAAATGTGTCTTAGTAATGAATTGGGTCAATATGTTGTAATTTTTTTACACTTGCCCCTTTGGCTCTATCTCTGTGTCTCTGTCTATTCTCTTCTAGGTGAGTGCTAGGTGAGGTTACCCTTCTCTGTTCTTTGTTAGCAGCTAGCTAACGCATTTGTAATTTTATGTCTCCATTTTAATATATTTCACTGGGAGCAAGCTCCATAGTTTTTCTTCAAAAAATGATGTCTTTAAACACTGTTAAGTGAGGATGCATATCAGTTTGTGAAGCAAGAAATTGTATATGGTGATTTTGTTAGCTATCTACCATGTTCTGTTTTCTAATGATTCATTGATGATAAATACACTAATATTAGTTCTTTCAGTGAGATAATTACCTAAACAAAACATAATAAAAATGAAATCTCCCTAGCAGTGCAAAACCATTCCCAGTAATGAAGTGGCAGTACTTGTCTCAATTTGCAGGTAGATATTGTGTATGCACAACCACCTTAGAAATTGACTCTTTAATCAAATTTTTCAGCAGATGACAGAAATCTTTTTTACTTACAACTTTCTACACTGAGTGAAGCAAAGCGGGTATATTTGATTAGTAATTCACATGGTTAAGCTCAAACATATACTAATCAGATCAATATATCTTTTTATTTCACACTGAACTTAGTGTGTTGATACTAACCATGATGATTTAACCTACAATAGATTCAAATTAGTATGTTTTCCCACCATGAGATCCAAAGAAGCACATGAAGCCTCACCTTCTCCCAAGAGTAGCCCTCATGTGTGCCGCTAAAGTATGTATGAGATATATTTAGTTGAGCTCATAGGTTCAAGGGAGCATACCACTGTCGTCGGGGGCTTCAGTCCAAGTTCTCAAAAATTGACATAATGATAGAAGTGATAAAATAATTTAAGACAATGGAATAGATCCAATGGTGATTATTTTGTGTTATGGTTAGAGACAAGCACGTTAATGGCCATATGTTTCTAATTATTATGAGATTTTCTAGGATTTAACCTTTTTAACACATATTGTGAGGGTTATTATATATTGAGACTTTGTTGAGGAATTCCTGGTAATAATATAAGATATGCGTTGTCATCATTTGTATTGGGTATTCAATGTGTATCTAGTTGAAACTAAGATTAAGTTAAATCACATTTTGTTGCACCACATTCTATAACATCATGAATATATATTTTTTGACTTTCAACTTTTAATCTGATTAGTTGAAACTCTCTTGTTTATTATATCTTTTAATCAAAATTTTCCTTTTATATTTTATTAAAAACATAGTCTAGGTAGTAGATAATTGCTTATAAATCATTTTAGCCTACATCAGCCAACTCAAGAAGTTGAATTTGTTGCCTCAAAAAATTATACTCCCTCTGTCCAGAAAAACATTCAACTATGGGTTGCGTGGAAATAAAGTAGTTCATGTTTGACTAATTTTTTAGTAAATAATATTTACAGTTATGGCTCCAAATTAATTTATTATAAAAAATACATTTTGTAATTAATCTAATAATATTTATTTGATATCATAAATATTTATAATTTTTTATCTATAATTGGGCAAACTTGATGTACTAAAACGAAGACACTATTCTAGGCCTGCATGTTTTTTTGGATGGAGGGAGTATTTGTAGTAGTATTACTTTATAAGAAAATACGTGTGACGAAAACTAAATTACCATTACGGGTGTATTTTTTCTATTCTTGGGTGTAGTTACTCCTATCTTCAATAAACCACTTTAAATATGGTGCATACTCATTTATGAGTTTGAGTATGTTTATATACTTATTTTAAGATATTTCAAATCTCACTACATGAAAATTTTATAAAGAGTCCATATTTTTAATATATTACTATAATATCATGATATTAGTGTATAAAATAAGTATAATCATATACTATATGTATATCTACATACTTAATATATATAGTACTCTAGATGATCTAGTATGATCGTATACTCCATATACATACACTTTGTTAGGCCATATACCCCCCTAAATCTTGAGATATACACATGGGAGTAGCTACATCCTGAGAGTAGGAAATACTTTTCCATTACCATTATTGATATGTCATAATTTGTCTTGATAAAAAGAATAAACTTAACTAAAGTAATAACTTACAAAATTTATTGCAAAGTATTAGTGTAATTTAAAGTGTTGTTGGTATATGATTTATTATAGGAATATTTTTGGATAATAAACTATTAAAATAAATATTAATCCTAATGTATGTATTGACATGATCTGTATGGAACCACACATCATGTACTTGTTAGTTTTTGAAGAGGACATCCCAACCATGCACGCTACCTCAAGTCTAAAGGATACAAATCAAGGGTCACTTATAAGAAGTTGTGCTAAAAAACTACAAGAGCAGGTGAATTTATTCCTAACTGATTATAATTTTAACACTTTTGAGAATGTTATACTACTAAATGTTCTATCTTGATAATGCTTAGGTTTACACCAAAAGACGTGGAAGGCACATGGCCGAAGGATCAAGACACGATGCTATAAAATAGCTCCTTTGAAAAAAAGTAACACGGGAGGACCAAGAAAAAGTAACACGGATGACAAGTAACACGGGCGGACGACCGGACCCAGAAAAAAGTAATGTGGATGACAAGTAACACGGACAGACGGACGCAGAAGGTCAATAGTCTGCCAGGGCTAGAAGTTGGTACAACTTCCCATGCAAAACTGTACCAATCTACAAAGTTTTATGATGCATGCTACACATGGCTCGAAAGATCTTCGAGTCTACTTTCACACTCAACAAACGGCTTGTCATTTAGACTTTCCAATAAAGAGTTATGGTCAGATTAGTGGACACTGTTCTGGAGGCCAACAATCATGCGAAACCACTTCGGGAATCCATCTCGAGTGGACCTTTCACATTACCTATCTTCAGAAACTCAATTTCATTTTTACACCTAACTAGGAGGGTTGTTCCTAGTATAAATATCCCCTACCTCTAAGCTATTAGGAACCTTTTGATTATTTGATAAACTACATGATATTGCAGCCGAGCTGCCTAGTGCCTTACCTTAACCTTTGTTCTTCCTTATTCTTCTTAGACTTGTGAAGTGATCCCTCTGCCCTTAGTTCGTGCTCTATGGTTTCTAGTATGGTCACATCGTTTTGTATGGATTACTTTCATATTGTGGTTCTGCGGTCGTTCAGAGATCGAGTAGAAGTCTTCGCAGTTTCGGTGCCTCTCTTCCCATCATTTGGTCGCATCCAACCTTGGACCGGCATAAAGCTAGTTACCCTGTTCACAGCAAGTTATCTTTGTTTTGTGACCTACTGTCGTGAAGATCAGGCCACCCTCAAGGGTGTTCCTTATCAGTTGGTATCAAAGTTTTCATTGTCACGGTAGGTCTCACCATCATCCATATATTTACTTTTGATTTATCCATCGTTTGCTACTATTTTTGTTCATCACCTAAAGTCCACTAAAAAGCCACAAAAAAATCCTATTGCCTTTTGGCGGTACTGCTATCTTTGTGTTGTTGTGTTCATCAAGTTGCTAGTTGTTGACGGTAGATAAGTGTTAATTTTAACCGTCAATGAAACATGAAAAAGGACCTAAACAATAATTACCACATAGATATAAGGGGTCTGCTGATAGAATTCTATGAGTTTTGGTGAATGCCTATTTCTGCAGGATGTCTGCTGAAAAGAACAAAGGAAGGCCCACATGTCAGGTTTACATAGAGACAAAAAGGGTTATGCACAACTTTTCTGTAATCTGGAAGGTACGAGAAGACTTGGGACCAAACGGGAGGCAAATTCGGCTTGGAAGCCAGGCAACCGCCCAAGGGTGGGGGTGGGCGCCCCACCTGTAGAGCCAATCAGAGGCGAGCTCGTGGATCCTGCCTCCACCACCTTTTAGGATGAATAATAATTGTTCATTAAGGTCGGTTTGATCCGACGGCTATGGTGCGTCCTAGAGGGCTATATAAGCAAGGCCCCTGGCCCCTGGAGGAGGCATCCCATGAAACCCTAATTCATTTGCTCCAGTTGGGATCAGCCGAGAGGGGTCCCTTGAATGGATCTCCTCTCGTAGGGCACATACAAGAGAGATTAGCTTTGTAGTCTTTATGTGAGATTATAGTTCTTCTTCTAGATTGAGAGAGTTAGAGTGGAGGGATGAGTTGGAGGAAGCCCGTCATGTCGGTGTCTCCTCTCCAGCTTGTACCCGTGGGATCAAGTCTCCTAACCCGAGGCTTGGTTCTAAGATTTTTTAGCAATTCAACCTCTAATACTAAGAAAGTACGTTGTTATTATTGTTCTTTAGTTTATGAGTTTACTCTATTCTCTTCCATGATAGAGGGTAGGGTAATCATCTGTAGCGTAAGCATGGTGCTTGGGTGAGAATACTCGTAGATATATCCTATTAGCCGGATCGATGTGTAGTAGCGTGGGATGTGCACTATAAGAATTCTGTTTTTTTATGACAAAAGTCCTTATGACGAGGACAAATATCGTCATATATTGTAACATAATATGACGATAAAATACATGTCATCATAATTTCATGAACCCTTGAACTATTTTATGACGATGCTCTTCATTTTGTCACATAAAGATGACGAGTATTGTCACAACATGCCAGCCAGGAGTAGCCGATCGACGGTTATGTTTTTATGATGACATGAAGTGATTTTGTGTGGCCCTTTTTTTGTGTTAGTACTTGTTAATTCTAACATGACGGTCCCCAACGTCATTATTTTAGTGTTGGTCTTAAAAAAATAAAAATCATGAATATATGCGTCCAACAGAGTGGACTTGGCCATTTCAAATCGTTCCCCAAAATCCCCCACTCCCACACGGCGACGGGCGGTGACTGGGCCACAGGCAGCGTTCGGGCGAGCAGAGCGTGGCTCGAGGCGGGCGGCTAGAGCGAGCGCGGCTACCAGCGGTGGGTGGGTCAGTGTAGCGTGGCGGGCAGGCAGGTGGAGCTTGATGGGCGGCCTGGTGGAGCGCGGCGGGCGTTGGATCTCGGCGGGAGGATAGGGCTAACTGTGGCGGTCGAGCGCCGGTGTGCTAGCGGAGCAGAGCGGTGTTGGGCTGGCGGAGTGGAGCTCGGCTGGCCGGCGTAGCGCGCGTAGCGGGCTGGCGAGCTGAGCGCGATGGGCGGGGTGAGCTCGGTGGGCGAGATGAGCTCGGCGTTTGGGCAGCCTCTGGGCGAGCATCGGTCGGGGTGGAGCACAGCCACCGTTGTGTTGCCTTTAGGTGGAGCCAGCTCCCCCTCTCCCCAGCTGACGGCGCTGGACGCTTCCTGGCGACTGCTCCGGCGACAACGGTGACAACGGCGCCATGTCCAAGTGGGGAAGCTCGACTAGTCAATCGGGGGGTACTGGAGCGTCCAGGATGGTTGAGCGCCATCTGGAGCCAAGCTCGAGGTGGGAACTAGAGTCGTATCCCCTTGGTAAGGAGACCGGGCTCCCTTTGATCCCATGCCCTGACTGTGGCAAGGCGAGGGTGATAGAGAGGCGGTCAGGGAAGGACACGACCGAGAACTACCTGCGTGTGTTCTTCAAATGTCCGCGAAACTCGGTGAGCATCCTCTTGTATGATTTGAGTTGATAAGTTCTTCATCCCTATGCATCCAGGTAGGTTATAGAATTATTTTTTTCATTGTTGTAGTTTCCAAAGCTTTGCGGGTTCTGTAAATTCCAAAGGCAGTATTTGGATAAGCTGGAGGAGCTTGGCATTATCGCAATCCAGAAATTCCCTCTGGCAGTGGACATTGGTGAAGCTGAAGAGGTAGCAGATGCATCATCTGGGAGAATGGTCATGAATATGCAGGCTGGTGAACAGAAGAAGGGAAAGATTGAGGCCAAGTTGGAGGATCTGATGTGGAAGTTCAACCTTATGCTTTTTGTTTTAGCAGTTGGTCTTGGCTGTATGTTGATGTATGTTGCAGGCAGACTGAAGTAGAAGTTCACTACATAATGTATTTTAGTCTTTGTAGGTTATGGTTGCAGTGTAGTTTGGCTTTTGTAATGTATTAACAATCTGGTGCTTTTTCAAGCAATGTGTGAAGAACATGTTGTATTAAACCTGTTCTACTGGATGCATGTATTTTTGATGACAGGGTGTGCATGGATATGTAACCTGTGTATTTCTGATGAAAAGCAAAGAAATAGAATGGTGCATTCAGCAAACTTGTGTGTGATGAAATTTTGGCAGAATGTATGTTACTTCCAGCCAATGCATTTTGTGACAAATTATGTACATTCCATGACAGATTCTGGGCATTACATGACATTATCATGTGTCATGAAAACATGAATTCTGGGCACTGTAACTTCCATCACACATCAAGTATCTAGTCAAAACTGAATCATTGCATATAAGGTCTTACAATTTAACAATTCAGATACAAATGTGGTAGCATAATTCAAATACACCAAAATCAGGAAGTTCAAGGTTCACAAATGTCCACAAAATGCAAAGGTCAGTCATCATCACTGTCTTCTCCTGAAGTATTGCCTTCTTCTGGACTATGGTACTTAAGGTAGGTTTTATCTTCATCTTAATCATCGTCGTCTGCTTCATCACCTTGAGCTGTATGTTTTTGTCGACGGATGCTCTCGACAAGGTCCCTACTAATAGGGCTGCCTGGTTCATTATCCATGTGCAACAAATCCATATCTAGATGAATGTTTCCCACTGCACCATCTCTCACTGAAATATGCTCCTCTTGGTATGCCTCCTGACATCTCATTTGCACTTGTTCATGGATTGGTTGGTTTGTGTCAGACTCTTGAACATCAAATATATGTCGATGGCCAAATTCTTGTACCACTCACCAACATGGACCTAATTTTGTATCTTCCAAGAAAAATGCTTGGGAAGTATCTATGGCCATAATGAAAGGATCATTCTTATACCATCGGCCTTGGATGTTTATGCCCTTGAAGTAACCATCATCTTTCATTTGGAATGTCCTTCCCTCAAGATTGTACCATTCACACCGTAATATGATAACAATTCTATGCCTTTTGTTGTTCTTACTGTAACTCAACTCAATAATGTCTGTGATTGTCCCATAGAAGCCAATTGTGTCATCACTGTGAGTACCTGCAGTTTTGATGGTGGAGTTCTGTGTCATCCTATGTTCATCACGAGCCATAGTGTGGTACCGTACCCTATTGATTATACAAGCTATGTATGAATGCACACGCTTATCTGGCTGACATGCTAGTGAGTATAGGTCTTCATCAACATCTATTGTGCCTTCATATTTCAATCTGGTAATCTGTAGGTTGAAAACATACATAATTAGTGACTTTGCATATGTATTGTATCATAAATTATTAAGTCATGTTGTAGAAGATGCACACACATGGTTCTCGAACCATGCATCGAATTGTGTTGATGTCATTTTTTCAACATCGTTGACCTCTTGTTGTTCTAATTCTTCCCTATACATGCTACAAAGGAAGAAGTTAATTAGTTTTTTGTGACACTAGTATTGAATAAAGATGGCTGAAATGAAATGACAGCAATTACTCACTCTTTGTATTCATCAACCTCTTCATAGTTATTTAGAACAAACCAAACCATGGAGTCATAGTCTTTATCTTCGTAATGAAGTTTTGAAGCACTCAACAAGTTAGTACCATGACCAAAAATCGAGTAACCATTGGGTGAGGTGCTCTCTCCATCTAAGTTTCTTTTAGGCCTAGTGAACCTAGTAATGATATCACTAAAATATGTTGAGCACTATGTCATACACTCATAGGCAGTGTATGCCTCTACAATAGATCCTTCAGGTCTTGCTTTATTATGGATGAAATGCTTAAAGGTACCCAATCTCCTCTCAATGGGGTACATCCATCCATACCGCACCGGTCCCCTAAGGAGTGCCTCATCAGGTAAGTGAACTGCTAGGTGAACCATAACATCAAAGAATGCAGGAGGATAAATTTTCTCCAGCTTGCAAAGGATAAGTACAATATCTTCCTTCATCTGGTGTAGTGCATCAACCTTTAGAGTTTTTGAGCGAAGTTGGCTAAAAAACCTACCCAATTCAGCAATTACTTCATATACGTCTTTGCGCACCAAACCACAAAGGCCAACTAGTAAAATACACTGCAACAGTATATGACAGTCATGTGTTTTTAGCCCATGCATTGATCCTCCTCCCTCCATATTGACACATCTTGATATATTGGAGACATAGCCATCTAGAAACTTAACATTCCTCACAAATTGCAAGAACTTCTTCTTTTCTTCTGGTTTTTGAACGTAACAAGCTTTTGGCTTTGATGACGAATTACCAGTGTCATCTAGCAAATGAAGCTCTTTTCTTATACCTCTGTCTTCCAAATCTAGTCTAGCAGAGAGGGTGTCCTTTGTCTTGTTTGGAATATTAAGTAGAGTTGACAAAATGTTTTCACATATATTTTTGTCTATGTGCATAACATCAAGGTTGTATTGTAGCTTCAGTTTTGACCAGTATGGTAAATCATACAAGCTAACCTTCAGATGCCATACTGGTTCACCTTCATTACGACGTCGCTTTCTTGATTTTGGCTTATTTGGATTCTTGCCTAGAACATAGCAAACTTCATCCAACCTTGCCATAACCTCATCTCCACTAAATTTTCTTGGTGGCTCTCTGTTTTCATGGTGTCCATCGAAAGATTTGTTTTCCTCCATGGATGATCGCTTGGGAGGAAACGTCTATGGCCTATGAAACCAATTTTGTTTCTCAGACATTCAGAGCATGGATTCTCATCACAGTGCCCACATGCGAAGTAACCCTTAGTGGTTCTGCCTGACATGGTGCCTAATGCAGGGTAGTCATTGATTCCCCACAAAATCGTTGCATGTAGGCTGAAGTCTTTGTCTTCATATGCATCATAAGTTTTTACACCTTGCCAAAGGGTAAGCATGTCTTCAATCAAAGGTTGCATGAACACATGAAAATCTTTGCCTGGTGATTTTTTGCTTGGAATTAGTAAAGCAAGCATATAATTGGATTGGTCCATACACATCCATGGTGGAAAATTGTATGGTACCACTATCACTGGCCATATGCTATATGAATTGGTCATCTGACCAAATGGGTTAAATCCATTAGTAGCAATGGCTAACCTCAAACTGTGGGGATCATCTGCAAAAGACTTGAAAGTCTCATCAAAATTTTTCCAAGCTTCCCCATCAGCAGGATGTCTCATTTCATTCTTCACTGCTACCCTCTTTTCCTTGTGCCATCTTGCATATTGTGCCCGCTGCTTTGACATAAAAGCCTTTGAAGGCGTGGAATTATTGGAAAGTAACAGAGGACCTTGTGAGGAACTTTCTTTCTGCCCTCCTTGTTAACTTTCCATCTTGTGAAGCCACAAACTGGACAATGATCATCATCTTTGTTGTCCTTCCAAAAATAAGGCACAATCATACTTGCACACATCAATAGAAATATAACCAAAACCAAGCTTCCGAAGCAAACCTTTCATTTCGTTATAGGACTTAGGGAGGCCGGGCACATTCTTCAAAGATGATGAAAGCAACTCAAGGAATGCATTGGACCCAAATGTTGTTATCCAATTGTACACTTTTATATGCAATAGTTTAATAATGAAAGTTAGCCTAGACTCCTCGGTGCAACCTGAATAAAGTTCATGCTTTGCCTCTTCCATGATTTCTTTGTATAAGTTACCACCGAAGCCATGGCTTGCTGCAGCATGCAAATCTTGAATCAACCCCTGAACTCCCTGTGCACTATCATCTATGACATCTTCAACTTGTCCTTCCTCATCAAGCGGTGCTTGGTCATTTCCATCCCATGACATATCTTTAGGTATAACAGCGAGTTCTCCATCATCATCTTCTCCAACATCATTAGGTTCCTCTCCATGGTCAATCCACCTAGTATACCACCTAGACATACCATTGAGTTCGATATCCTCATGTACATCATCTTGGCTTTTCTTTTTCTGGTTCAGGCATTTTCGGCATGGGCACTTGATCTTCTCATAAGCACTATATCTAGCTCTCACATGTTCCATGAATTGCTCAACACCAGACAAAAGGCTGGCGAAAATGGGTCACTGTTATAAATCCAGCTTCTATCCATCTTGACCTAGATAAATTTAGGTGCTAGCTGCTAGCTGGGTTTGGGCGGCAAGGCTGCAACTCGCAGCTTGCATGCCTAGCGATGTAGCAGCTACGGTGGTCAGAGATGCAGCGGCTCCGCTCACCGACGAGGCAGCAGCAGCTAGCCTGGCCACCTAGGCTCCATCTCGGGTTGCTGGAGATGCACCTGCTCGATCTGGCTGGATGAGGGGAGGGGCGACAGCTGCAGGTGAGGGGAGGGCCGGTGAGGCTGCTGATTAGAGGGTTGAGGGGGCAGCATGGCAATAGGTGGGGGTCACCGGTGAGGCTAGGCGGCGGGGTGGCTGGCCATAGTGGCCGAGCGGGCACACTGAGCTGCTGCCTGTGCTCACTTTTTTTTAAAACCTAAGGAGCACAAGTGAAGTACCCCTTGTATATATGACATGTGGCCCATATGCTATTTAGGCTTGAGTGCCAAGTGGTCCAGCGTTTCAATGACATGTGGGCCCAGATGTTCATTAGCCGTTCTTGCTCCTAGTCTAGTGATAAGGCACATTTGTTTTTTTTAATCTATAGGACAATCTTGTAACAAGTTTTTGTCCTACATACTATCTCCAAATCTTATGGTTTTTTTCCTAAAAATTTCAAAAATTATGATCTATCAATTTTTTGTGTTCATTTTGGTCATATTTTCATGTTATAAAGTTTGCACAATTCAAATGTTGATTTTGTGAAACAATACAACTTCAAACCAGAATTTGAAACTCGAAATAATTTCAGGTAGAAAAGTGATGAATACGAGAGTTGTATGAATCATCAAGACCAACAATTCTTATTTGGCCCATTTGCCCATCCGACAAAGTGATAGTAAAATAGTTCACAAATTTGACAATCTCTCTTATAGTTTCATGAACTCTAAGTCAGATATGTAATTTCTGTGAACAAAGTTACTGTCACTTTGTTAGATGAACAAGTGACCAAAATAAAAAGTGTACATATTCATGAGATGTGCAATCTTTGTATTCATCACTTTTTAGTTTGAAAGTATTTAGTACCCCAAAGTTTAGTTCGAAATTCTATTATTTTGAAATTCAAATTTCAAACTATCAAAATAATGTCAAATGAAAAAACAACCGTAACCAAAATGGTACATCTCGACGAGGCGTACAACTTTGTTTTAGACATCGTTTCCATTTTCAATCGTTTACTAGCCCAAAAATCCAGTTGAAGTCCTAATGACTAAAAGGGTCACTTACATGTGGACCCACTACACTAGGACCAAGCTCATCCCAGCCAATGACCTGCCACCAACAAGTCGGGCCCACCGCGTCAGCCCAAATTTTCATGGCCGCACCCGCTCTCCCACGTTCTCCCGCTCACCGACACCTAGGACCCACCCAAACCCCCACATCGCCTTATCCCCTTGCCCATCGGACTTAGGGAAAAATCCCCAATCTCCGTCCGCCTCCACCACCATGCCTCCACCCCGCCCACCTCCACACCGCCACCACCACCTCGCCTCCACCCCGCCCGCCTCCGCACCGCTTGCTGCCACCACCACCTCGCCTCCACCCCGCCTACCTTCGCACCGCCACCACCACCCCGCCTCCACCCCACTGGCCTCCGCACATCCTCTGCACCATCCCGCCGCCACCAGCACCTCGCCGGCACACAGCTCGCCTCCGCACCATCACGCCACAGACCATGGCCTTCTCCTCTCTCCCCAAAACCATGGCCTCCTGCTCCCTCCCCTAACCCTAGCGCCGGCACGCAAGATCCAGCCGCCACATCACCGTCGGACGTCGGAGGAACCCTTCTAGCTGTCCACGCCACCGCCTAACGTCAAGCCAACACGCCGGCCCAAGACGTCGGAGGCGCCCGTCAAGCGAACATGCCGGCCTAGGACGTCAGAGGCGTTTGTCCAGTCGCCACGCCCTTGTCGAACGGCAGAGGCGCCCGTCAAGTCACGACGCCACCGCCGGAGTCCAGAGCCTACTATCCATAACCAGACATTTGGTGAGCCCGCCCATCCTCTTGTTCCTTGCAAAGTGGGGTTGTATTGCTGTGGATTGCAACTGGCGTGTAGGACCAAGTTGTAGGTGTTAGTGGCTTTATGATATGCTTGTCTGAGTCAGAAGCATTTGGAATATCACCAGCTTGCGGAATAAGCACTAGATTGTGTGCCTGCCTGTGTTAATGGTAGCTTGAATCTGGTAGGTATTTGTCCATGAAAATAAGCTATTTCTTAGCCACATTTCTTTGTGATATTACTCTTAGGGTCTCAACTGGAAATCAATAACAAAATACATGGATTTTTTAAATTGAAGATTAGATTGTTATAGGCGCTGCACTAGGAGAGATGCTTCATATAAAAGCTACTTTTACTATTTGGTCATCCCCAGCTGGTTTGAGTTCGTTTGATTGTTATTGTGAAACCCATCTTTGTTTCTGGAACCCATCATTTTAACTTGTATTGCCAGTCACAACACAATCATAACTTGTCTCTAGCATGATTATTTGCTGATTTACATGATCTTACCAAGATTTAGTATAATAAGTTCTAATATTAAATTCATCCTTTTAAAATTTGTGTACTAATCTGTTAGTTCTCTTGCAACTCTTTTACAGAAACTGAATCTAGTATCTGATCTTTCTGCATTTGCTCATACTAAGTAATAGAAGAAATGACAAAAACCAAGTATGAGTAGGCCGGGGATGACAATGTAAGGAAAATTCAGGAACATTTTGTATCTCTGGGTATTCCAATACTAGCTCAGGATGTTAGAGATGCTTTTTTCAAAAGGCAAAAGGGCAAAGCGAAGACAGTAGAATCTGACAAAATAGAATCTGACATTGACTATGATCCATCGTCTGACATTGATAACCAAACTGACAGTGATGGTGTTTCTGATGATGACCTCATTAATGAGGTCAATACTGAAGTGAGATCCATTACTTGTCCAATTAACAAGTTTATGGTCTGTCTATTTGAAACATGTGCTTCTTTGAAGTCAATTAATCTACTTCACACTTCTTTCTTAATTAATAAGATGCATGTTCCTCTTGCCAGGTTGGAGCGATGGTTCCAGGAACTCGCCCACAGCAGAAGAAGCAAAAGGGGGCAACAATGGCGGCTGCCAACCAGCAGACACTGCGCACGCCAACAAGATTCACCAGGCAAAGTACAACCATGCCTTCGCCTGGAGGCCGTCCACGACCTAGGGAAAGACTGCCCCTGCCTCCAAAGAACACTACCAAAGCCAACCCTAAAACTAATCCCATTTCTAGTGCTAGCAAAGTGCAAGGCCACTTCAGTACAAGTGGCAGCAAGACCACTGAAACTACAAACACACAGCCTGCTACTCCAAACATCACCACGATCACTCTAGCTATGTCTGAGCCTGTTCCAAACACAGCGCCTACTCCTACAAAGATACACCAGGCAAACTGCAGCCATGTATTCACCTAATGCACCTAGATTTCCTAGCACCCGTGCAGCCATGACTACGCCTTGTGCAAACACTAAGCACACTACTCCTAGTCCTACACCCACTCGTTCCCTATTTCCACAACTTACTCCCACAAACAGTGTTATCCAGACAGTTCCTACAGAGACCTCGCCAGGTGTACAAAGCTCAAGGCAAAGCAATGACATGAATGACACCCATGACCAATTTGATGTTGCTAATTCAGAGGGTCATACAAATGAAGAAGAACCTAGTGACTTAGTTCCAGGTAATCAATACATTTGTTGCTTATTATTTGCAAGCATTCTTTTCTACATTCAATATCTACATTTGTTGCTGCCATACTTACCCATTTTGCTTATTATTTGCCAATGCAGCGCCTCGAAAGGAAGTCCGCAAGAAAACCATGGATCATGGCGTCGAGAAGTTGATAAAGAGAGGAAACAGGCTACCTATCCATGTGGCTGAAGGGAAGAAAAGACTTGATGTTCCACTTCAGGCAGCAAAGCTGGCATCAGAAACTGGTGTTGCCCTTAGAGACAACTTGCCTATCTACACATCTTGGAAGCTTTATGACAATGATGAGGGGAAGGCTAAAGTACAAAAAGTGCTTGATAAAGTGGCGGTGAGACAACTATTTCACTCCAAATACTTTCTTGCATTACTACCTCTACTCCCATGTAAAAATTATGTCTAATAAAGCATTTGTGTGGCTACAGTCAAGGTTGGATGTGGATGTTATCAACGAGGGACCAAGCAAAGCTGCATGCACTGATATCGTTAAGAAGGGAGTAAGGCAGATGAGGTATAACATGAAAAGGAAATACTTCGACGAGTCACTGACAATGGAACAACTGATAGCCAAAGGACCACCACCAAAAATAAAGAAAGAGAAATGGGTCCAGCTGGTAGAGTACTAGTGTGACCCAAAGAATTAGGTCCTTGCCCTGCATCACTGCTTTTGTTAATATGCAATCAAACTGTGCATGTCAATGAAAACTTTGTATTGCATTTGTGGTGCAGGAGAAATGTGCTAAGAATAAAGTAAACCGAGGCCAAGTGTAGCTTCACCAAAGGACTGGATCTAGGTCCTATATGGCCCATCAATACAACCTGGTATGAATACTATTGCTTTCAGTTTACACCGATTATATGGAATTGTGTGCCATCAATTAGTTCTTCCACTGAAATGTGAAATGTTATTGAGGCAAACCTGATTGCCTGATGTTTGGCTGCATCCTTTTGTTACTATGAAATGCAAACTAGTATTTTTACATGCTGACCCTATGTTCATACTATTATTCAAAGTTTGGTAAGATTGACAGTTGGAAGGTTCAGCAAAGAACAACCTATCAAAGTAATTAAAAAACTTTGTTGGTAAAACTGCTTATTATATATACTTGCAAAAGAAAATGCCATGTTGGTACCAGCAATACTAGTTTTTTCCACTTACCTTTTCACATGCTAACCCTATGTTGTACTGACCCTATGGAACTTGCAAAAGTAAATGCCATGTTGGTGAAATGTAATGCCTGTTACTATGTTTTCTTACATGCTGCAGAGGTCTAAGTACAACATGGAACCAGATGCTGTTGATTTCTTTGGGGAATGTATGAATAGTCCCCAAAATGGCCGTACACCTCTTGCCAATGAAATATATGTAAGTTACAAAATGATTGGATACATCTAACTCATGTAAATGCCTAATTCAACACTATTTTATGGTCTTGTTATTAATTGCATTCATTTTATGTAGGAACGAATGGTGGCAGAGAAGGAAAGGGAGCCAAAAGAAGGAGAAGCAGAAAAGTCTCCCTCCACGATTGTTGATGAAAATCTTTGCTAGATCAGCCGTTCATCCACCTTTCTTCCTAACATTGGTGTCTCTCGACCATCGAAGAATGGCCGGTCCTCATCGACAGCAGCACAAGCACACAAGCAAGCTCAGTTTGCGGCAACACTCCAAGCTGAAAGAGAGGAAGCTGCTAGGAAGCAGGAAGAGTTGCAGGCACAACTTCAAGCTTCGCAGGCTGCACTTGAAGAAAACCAAAGTTTGCTGCGCCAGACCCAAGAGGAAGTCAAGGGTATGCATACAAAGTTTGAAGAGACTAATGCACTGCTGCGAGCTGTCCTGAAACTTCAGAAAGATTGAGGTAGGTGTGAATGCAGTTTCTAAGGATGAGACCTTTGCCTAAGCTGTTGCTACCTTGCTAGAACTTATTGTTGTTGGAACTTTGTTTGAACTGTTTGTACGTTTGAATCTTTGAGGTTTGGAACCTGGAACTATGTGTTGGATGTGGAACTAGTTCTGGAGCTATGTGTTGGAAGCTGCACTTGAAGCACTGTCTTTTGGACTTGAATTTATGTGTATGCATGATGGCTCAATTTTGTATGATTTATATCTTGTGATGGGAATCTTGAGGATGATGGTTTGGCTGGTATATTTATGTGTTGGTGGTATTAAATGTGATGAAAGATCAATGTGTCTGGCTGGTATATATGTGTATGTTATGAAATGTGATGAAAGATCAGTGTGTCATCACTGAACATGGCTGGCATGTCGTCATGAACGACTAGACTATACATGACACTTCTAATTCGACACAAAATGTCTTGAAAATGCGTCTACCAAGATTACAAAACATGATAAAACTATGCGTCACAAAATCTACATAACTATACATGACGCCTTGTCTTCGTCACAAAAACTCATCCAGACCTGTCCCCGAACATTTCATTTGTGATGACTTATGTATTATGTGACGCGTTGACTGCCCAATATGTGATAGTCACTGTCGTCATAAAATGCGACAATATGTGATGACAGATAGCTTCCATCACAAAAGGTACAGACATTTTTGTGACAGTTGCATATAAAATAGTCACACGGTACATTATGTGATGGTCTTTCTATGATGACAGCATGACGCTAGATTTTTGTCATAAAGTACTTTTTATGACAAATATTATACTTAACATGACAGTTTGCGTTTGTCATACAAGCCCAAATTTTTTTTTCTAGTGGTGACAATCCCATTATTATCTTTAGAGCCTCCTCCCGTTAGTAGGATAGGCAGGACTAGTGTGCCCTGGTCAAACATCCTCTATGGTGTCTCTTTTCCAACGGTACGTCCCTATAAAACGGTAGTTTCATAGCTTACCATAGGTTGAAACCAAATTGTCATCGTAGTCTTCTCTAATCGCTTATATCTTCGCTACCTTGTAGTGCGGCCCAAGGGTTAAGTATAGACTTAGGTTAGTCATCGCACGCTTTCTCCTAGCGGATAAAACAAATATGATACTCTGGAAATATCTCCTGGGTGAAGTGCTCACCGATATCCGTGCGCTTACGGATTATTTCTCTTAGATTCTTTCATGTGCGTAACCAATATCAACAAGCATTTCTGGCGCCGTTGCCGGGGAGAAAGACGTCAGCCAAGTTAACTTAAGTCATGCTTAATCTTGTATTATACTTTTATCTTTTTCTCTTTTTCTTTTGCCTTTTCTTTTCTATCCTTATGGATAACCCAAATTCCATGCCTATCTATCAATATGCTGCACCCATGAGCGCAAGCTTAGAGACACCAGAGCCCATAATTCTCGCATCTAGCTTGAGCTGCGCCTATGTTTGGTTGCAATAGGTCAAAACCAACCCTTTTTTATAGCCAAGGTCCTATCTTCTAATGAAGAAGATAATGAACCCAATGTCCTATCTTCTAATCAAGAAGATAATAAACCAAAGGTCCTATGTTCTGATCAAGAAGATAATAAAATTTTGGCTACACTAAGGGAATCTTTCAATCTTCCTATAAATTTAGGTTTTAGACCTAGCCTTACAAGACCCTTTCCCTCTCTAATATTTTTATACGGGTCTTGATAATATCACCTTTGGAGGAATTTTTCTTTCTTTATCCATTAGAGAAGCAAGGGTCATCCTTATTAGTAGACACACTCCTTGCATTAGCCTCCATGATGAACTCCTAGAGGTAAAGAAGGAATCCTTCCCCAAACTAGAAGAGGAAGTTTTCATAGCCATATTACAAATATTCCAACCCCATGATTTGACTATCCATCCCAAACCAGCTACACTCCAAAATCCTCTAAGGGAAGAAGAAATTGTACCCTTGGAAATCCTTTCCAATGATGATTTTGGGAGGAGCATAAACTTTCTGCTTCATAAGAGACCTTTTAGTACATATAGTTTGAATCTTCTCAAGAAGGGATCTCTTAGAAAGCTTTTCAAATCCAATCCCTTTGAAGGATACTTAGAAATACTCAATGATGGCATGTTAAGTGATGCCATAGAAGGAGAGCGAAATCATCTAGAATCCACTCCAATCTTTTCCCCTTCTATGCCCTCACCAGATGTAAAATTTGAACCCATCTTTAAACCCATCCTTGACCCCTATGACTCCCCCTATGCTCTTCCTCCTAAGACTCATGGTGATCCTAGAAATCCACCGAGATATCTAACGTATAGGAATCATCTAGACCATAAGAAGGATCGAGAAGAGCAATGTCAATGGCTTAAGAGCATTAAAAACCTATGTGCTATTGCCATTGAATGTGTGGACGAGGCCTTATATGAGACCAGTTCGAGAGGCAATCCAAGGGAAAATTTGGACATTTATGGCGAATCATCCTTGGAAGCTGGAAATGATAGAGATTTTAATGAGCAAGGAAGCTACTTCATAAAGACCCCATCAAATCCTTGCTCGTATGAGATATCTCCTGATTCACTTAGTCTCTCTCTAACATTGCCCCACACGAGATCTTCAACCCCCTCATGCTCCTTGTTCCTAAGAATTTTGAAAGGGTGGCTGTAGACACATATGTTTATCATAGATATTGCAGATCTTGTTGTGTTGAATCTTGAGATAGTACACATAAATTGGTGTTGGAGGGGAAACCACTTCACTAATTCATATCTTGAGGTTTTCCCAAGGACAAGCTTAGTGTCCTAAAACAAGCACTATTCAAACCTTGACATAAGTGTTCACTTTTCTGCCCTTGTGAGATGAGCATAGAGTTATAATTGTGAAAATATTCCTTCGGGTATTTTTGTCACTAACTTTCCAGGTTTGGAGCAAAAAGATCAAAGGAATGACAAATGCAAGGTATGTCCAACCCATCATTATACAACATTGAATTACATTCATCCAAACTTGATTTTTTTTTGCAAAATTCAAGCTTAGGGGAATATACTTCTATAATACAGCTTTGGCCATGTTGCTACATTGTCTTGGTTATCTCTACCTTTAAGACATGCTCAATTTGTTAAACAACAATCATGCTCTTTCATCACTATTTGAGTAAATCTCTATAATGCTTTCATGCTACCCTTGTCTACCCTGTTAAGTGTTGGTTTAGAAGTACTGCACATACTTCTATTGGCTTTTAAATTAAGCATGGTGCTTATGTTAAACAGTCTTCCTTAATTCGATTAGACATGGAGTCTAGTTTGGTTATTGAACCAAAAACTGCTAGTATAGACAAAGGTATATTTTGTTGGACTGACCCCTGTAGAGAAACTCCCAAATTTAAATTGGAAAAGCCCTGAGATGAACTCATACTGGAGATGAAGAGAGACACAATAATCTTGCACAAGGGAGACACAACTCATTCATAGCCAAAGAGAAAGAAGAAGAGTGTCACAAAACAAGATCCACAATCAAAGCACTCCATGAAAGTAGGTGAACAAATTTCTATCATGCCACTTAAAGACAAGGACCATCGTGGAGGAATTCGAGTTGCAGTTCTAGTTGCACTCTCTTATCAACCACTAATCATCGGGAATCAAAAGAGATTAACAAGAGAAGAGCATGCAACTTTCTGCACCCTCACTTCCTAGATTGAAAAGCTGACGCATGAGGAAGGAAGGCCAACTCCTCAAGATGAACCAATCGAGCTCCTCCTCCTCTCATGCTCTCATCGCTCCACGCGCTGGTTTGCAATCTCTCAATTCACTTTGCTTTATTTCTATAAGTTTGAGTTATTCCATAATGCCAATATATGAGAATCAAATATAAGATAAAATCAATCCTCTAGAAAGGAAGTAATAGTGAATATTCGGTGCTAGCATGTACAAACAAATTCTTTTGTAGCATAGAAAAGTGACCCTTAGCTTTATGACAACAATGCCCTTATCATTGCTTGTATATTCCTTCGGGTATGTGTTGTCCACTAATGATATGCAGGAATGAAACAATAAGAAGAGCTAAAGGTCCAAGCACAAATTAAAGATAGAACAAAAGATGGCATAACTAAAGACAAGAAAAAAAGAGTGCAACAAAAGACAGTCAACGCATGAGCAAAGACACGAGACCAACCAACAAAGGAAAGCTTCCACAAGGTGTCACAGTACCAGCATGATCCAACATTAAAGGTAATATCCCAAGGTTAGTGGTCAGTACTTTAAAAAGCTTTTCTTCGATTCTGGTATAACATAAATATAGAACCAACCATGTTTGAGTTACAACCTTTCTTGATCTAACCTAATTAACTCAACATGTTTAGTTCTTTAATCTTTGTTCCTGTCACCACTTTCTTGATCTCACAGTCTTAATTCAATGAGTTAAAAATGCTGCGCATTTATCTTTGGAATATGACAGTTATAATCATAAAATCATTACACAATATGCATAGATAGATGATCCTTCTATAAGGTTGAGTAATCTGATCTGCCAAATATTTTAAATGCTACATCTATAATTATTCATTAATCCTATCACTCATGTTAAGTTCGAGCAAAACACATAAACATCAAAATTATCTTGCTCAATTCATCAAAGGTTAGAGAAGAATAAACTTTTGCTTCTGTTGGTGTTTTTCCACTAACAGAGCCCATGCACTTGATCTCTGCCTTGTCTCTATGAGCAAGACACACTTTGAACTAAATAGCGGAGGAGTTTGTCAACTCCCCAAGAATCCTACTAGTGAAAGTTCTAGACCTACGAACATGCACACTGAGCAAGATGTTACCAGCTTCCACAACTAGTACGTCACTTCAAAATGCTAGAAGAACAAGGAATATGGGCGATACCACCTCAAGAGGTGCAAGCTATCAAGGTCTCTACTATGGGACCAGATGATGCACCTATAGAATGAATATGGTAAGAGGTCCTGTTCAAAGGACTTAAAACACTGAACCCTTGCCAGAAGGTAAAATCGGTAGTTATCCATATTTATCTTTTTATCATTGCATTAATCAGTTTCCCTTTTTGTATATTTACTTCCAAGTAAGTGCATAATCATTTTCCTTTTTTGCATGTTTACTTTTCTGCATTAGCATTACATTAGAAAAGAAAATAAATATTTATTTGTTTGCTTTGCTGCATTATAAATTATAAGCCCCATGTGAATAATTTTGTGGCGTATAAAAACTCATAGGAATATTCACTGTGGTGGCATAGAATAAAAATAAATATGCATTCATCTTGTTATACTTTCTCAACATTATAAAAATATAAAAATTATTTGAGAGAAATCATGTTGAAACTCTGCTTGAAAGAATAAAGAACAAATCTCAAAAGCTCTAGACAATTAAGGCTTGAGTGGACAACCACTAACTATTCCACAAGTTTTATTGTCTATTTGACTTCCACGGGATTTAAAGGACCAAGAAGAGCCAACAAGCAAGTGGATGTTCTATCCACTACTGGGGCACTGTCTCAACAATCATCAACTTCAATTAATGCTCCACTAGAGGAGGAAGAACACCCCTACTGCCAGTCTGCTACTTCACAAGATTGAACGACTACGTCAATATCCAGCTTGGAGGAAAGCACCCCCATGTATCTAGCTAAGTATTTTCTTTCCTTAGTTTTACCTTATTCTTTATGAGTTTTCTTATTTAGTAATAATGATGGTCTAAAATAATAGAAACAAAATAAAAAGGGTGTGTCTGGTTTGCTTTTGTTCTTCAAGAAGTTGATAATAAAAGAGGAGTCTTTAAATAATCACTTGCATGGAAATAATAAATAGTTGCTCTGCCGTAATTCCTTTCAAGTACCTAGTTTTCAACCTCGAACTCTCCCAAGTTTTAGAGACAATTGTTTTGATCTAAGATTTGCTCTGAATCTGAAACTCGTGGGTAGCGAATGCATGATCTAAGTCTAGGTAGTTGGTGGATATGATATGGCAAGGTCTGAGCCGCTGTTTATCCTGCTCCTAGAGATATTAGAGTTCTAGAGATTTTATCTTTTGAAAAACATAAAAATGCGGCATGATGAGTTCCTATATGATGAGAGCTTGAATTTCTACCATAGCCATATATACATGCTTTGTTAGATTAGGAAAACTTTCACTTATATTTACTGTTCGTGAGCATTAAGTATGGTCAAGCTGTGTCAACACTTAGGGATTGGTCATGCGGTTAAAATCAAGATCACGTACACTCCACCCATATATGCTGCTTCTACCCTAAAAGTACGCATCCACATACTTTCTATTTAGACATATCCCATAAATTGTTCTACTCCTACACTGGGAGTGAGCATCAAAAATTTTCCTTCATCTATTGCTAGCCCTTTTATTATGCAATAAAGCTCCAAAATATCCTTTTGTTACTACCTCCATCAATATTTCCAAAAGAGACTTGGGGGCTCTAAAAAAAAGAAATAAGAGGAAAAGAAAAATAAAAGAAAGAGGACAAATGTCGCAACATAGAGAGATTTTGAGCATTCCAAGTTCTCCCCAAAGTTTTTCAAAGATCAAGAGAGGAGTGTAATTCTTCAAAGGAGCAAAAGTAGAATTAGGTATTCACCATTATCATCTTTTTACCCCTTCATTCCTACATACATTTACCATCATCACCATTTGCCACTATCACCATATACCCATTCAACCTATATACTTAGGACCACACACATGCACATCTTGATTTGATTGTATGGCTGGACTCATTCCTCTAGATCCATGGTTTGACTGTGCAATAAATGTTTGCAAGTATATATTAGTTGTCTCCCCACCTATGAGCTGCACATAAGCCTATTAATTGTAGGGTGAGAGAGAGAGAAGGCACAATGTTACTTTGCCTTATGCCAAAAATATCACATATCTTGAGAGAAGAAAGAAGGCATACACCATTAATGCCTTGGTAAGGATCCATAAATACCACAAATGAGAGACTTGAGAGGGTCATACAAAGGAATCTCTGAGTTTTATTTGAAAATCCTGCAAAACTCTAGAATAGTGGTTGATCAAAGAGCTAGAAACATGGTGCTTGACTTAACCGTTCTGTCTTTCAACTGCTCAAGACCCAAGTGACGGCTACAAGCCCCATGGTGGAAGATAATATGGGTAAGTTTGAAAGTCACGATAGTTCACTCAAATCTGAAGGAGAGTTCTTGTTTGAACACATGTGTACTTTTGAGATGTACTTTTGAGATGTGAAAGCATTGTAGCAACTCCTGATCCATCACTGAGTTTATCTTTGCTCAGGGATGAGCAAAGGGTAAGCTTGGGGGAGTTGTTGATGGTAGATAAGTGTTAATTTTAACTGTCAACGAAACATAAAAAAGGACCTAAACAATAATTACCACATAGATATAAGGGGTCTACTGATAGAATTCCATGAGTTTTGGTGAATGCCTATTTCTGCAGGATGTCTGCTGAAAAGAACAAAGGAAGGCCCACATGTCAGGTTTACATAGAGACAAAAGGGTTATGCACAACTTTTCTGTAATCTGGAAGGTATGAGAAGGCTTGGGACCAAACAGGAGGCAAATTTGGCTCGGAAGCCAGGCAACCGCCCAAGGGTGTGGGTGGGCGCCCCACCTGTAGAGCCAATCAGAGGTGAGCTCGTGGATCCTGCCTCCATCGCCTTTTAGGATGAATAATAATTGTCCATTAAGGTCAGTTTGATCCGACGGCTGTGGTGCTTTCTAGAGGGCTATATAAGCAAGGCCCCTGGCCTCTAGAGGAGGCATCCCATAAAACCCTAATTCATTTGCTCCAGTTGGGATTAGCCGAGAGGGGTCCCTTGAATGGATCTCCTCTCCTAGGGCACATACAAGAGAGATTAGCTTTGTAGTCTCTAGTGAGATTAGAGTTCTTCTTCTAGATTGAGAGAGTTAGAGTGAAGGGATGAGTTGGAGGAAGCCCGTCATGTCGGTGTCTCCTCTCCGGCTTGTACCTACGGGATCAAGTCTCCTAACCCGAGGCTTGGTTTTAGGATTCTTCGGTAATTCAACTTCTAATACTAAGTAAGTACGTTGTTATTATTGTTCTTTGGTTTACGAGTTTACTCTATTATCTTCCATGGTAGAGGCTAGGGTAATCATCGGTAGCGTAAGTGTGGTGCTTGGCCGAGGATACTCGTAGATGTATCCTATTAGCCGGATCCGGTGTGTAGTAGCGTGGGACGTGACAATCCTATTATTACCTTTGGAGCCTCCTCCCGTTAGGACAGGTAGGACTAGTGTGCCCTGGTCAAGCATCCTCTGTGGTGTCTCTTTTCTAATGGTATGTTCCCATAGAATGGTAGTTTAATAGCTTACCATAGGTTGGAACCAGACTGTCGTCGTAGTCTTCTCTAATCGCTTATATCTTCGCTACCTTATATTGCGGCCTAGGGGTTAAGTATAGACTTAGGTTAGTCATCGCACGCTTTCTCCTAGCGGATAAAACAAATACGATACTTTAGAAATATCTCCCAGGTGAAGTGCTCACCGGTATCCGTGCACTTGCGGATTATTTCTCTTAGATTATTTCATGTGCGTAACCAATATCAACACTAGTCACCATCTTCATATATCTTGCATTGTGGTTCGTTTGTTATCCGCACCCCTGTTAGTATAAAAAAATCTAAAAAAAGAGAGAAGAAAGAAGAAAGAAAGATACAAAAAAGATAAGTGAAAAGAATTAAAAGTAGGGGTTGTGTTGTGGGTTGTATAATTGCAAATTTTAGTTTACATATTCAAGTTGGTGGTAATCTCCATAACAGCAACTTCATATCTTTTGAACACATCAAACGACTTGGGTTGCAATACCGTAGCCTCCCTTGATTAGCTACCTATAGCTCCACCAAAATCTAAAACCGGGACGTTTAACTCATAATCCTTGCGACCTCTCAATCAATTCCATTGAGCTGCTACACTAGCACACTCACTGTCCTTGAGAACAAGCAAGAGCATTGGTAAGTAAGAGGTGAGGTTATGTGATTTCACAAATTTACCTATTCCACTTTTCTTTCATAAGTGCTAACATGTCAGGATCCAATTCGAGTATTGTTGATGGTAGATAAGTATCATTTTTAATCGTTAACATAGCATGAAAAATGACCTAAAACATAATTACTATCTAGATATAGGGGTTACACTAACAGAATTCCATGAGTTTTGGTGAATGTCTATTTTTGTAGGGGGTTATCAGGAAACAACCAAAGGAGGTCTATTTGTCGGATTTACATAGAGAGAAAAGAGCCACGTATATAAAAAGAATAATCTAGAAGACTCGGGAAGCCATCCCCTAGGAGGTGGGACCCCACCTGTCACTATGACAGGGGCGGGCGCCTCCACCCCCTGGGTGGCCGCCCCACCTAGGTGGCCAATCAAGGCCAAGCTCGTGGATCGTGCCTCCACCACCTTTGAGGATCAATAATAATCGTTCATCAAGGTCGGTTTGATTCGAGAGCTGTGGTGCTTCCTAGAGGGCTATATAAGTAAGGCCCCTGGCCCCAGGAGAAACCCTAATTCATTAGCAATCTTATTCCAAGATACAGAGCTTTCATCTGAGAAGCCCTAGAGCCATCATCTCAATTAGATCTCTATAGTTTAGCATAGCTACATAGGATTAGAACTAGAAGGAGGCAAGCATCCCTTGGTTTCTGGATATGTCAAGAAAAATACTTGGTAATTCTCTCCTACTTTTATATTCATTCTTGTATTATTTATCTAGTTCATCATTTGTATGAATATGACTTTAGTCTATTCTATCATATTGGATATGACTTTGCGCTATTTGATTATGTTCTCAATTATATTGTTCTTAGTCTACTTTGATTATATGCTTGGCATAGTTCGATCAGAATTATATTTAAGTATAGGATCGTATAGCGCTTGCTCATTGGTACCATGGGTGAGTGGTCAATATTGTGTAGGCGTGGTGCCTATACCATATTTTCCTACGATTGCACCCTATATTCCAGACCGTGTGGTAGATCACGGGAGTGACAGTCCTGTTAAGTCATTCATAGTCCATGTCCCGAGTATAGGGCAGGCAGAACACAACTATTACAGGGAAGTGATTGCTATGTTCTTCATCTTCCTTCATAATATCACTATGCGTAGATATAACCTTTTCTTACTATGATTGCCAAGTGTAATTGCACTAATCATTGTATGCTTTGACCTTATAGTTAGAATAACTTAGAATTTATCCTTGTAGTTCATCCTAATCCATGCTAGTGCTATAAGCTTAGAGTAATCTATTGAGATGTTTATCATTTATTATGTGGCTATGCGCTTATCAGTTATTCTTTCTTTATTTATATATACTATTATCTTATGACACTTATCCTGTATGAGAAGATCGATAAAGACATGGTTATACTCTCTATTACCACATGCAGTGATGCTCATTGCTCATTATCCTTAGCATTCCCTTCCCAATGGTAAAAATATAAATAACAAAACCTGGATTACTCCCGGTTAAAATGCTACATCGGTTTGCAGATTTCATATTTATTCTAGAGGAGCATTTGCATTTATTAATACCAGCACCTCTGGCGCCATGCTGGGGATGACAACCTAGCTTAGGTGGCATTAGAGGTGTCAACAAGTATTCATGGTGGTCATCATGGAGAAGAAGAACCCCCTGTTGCACAGGTTGAGTTACGCTAAATGGCAAACTCACTCTTGGAGGCCATGGACAGGATGCTTGATGCATGCATGCCTACAAATGGATGAAGGGCTCCTTGCCAGCAATATGATGAATCTGGTGGTGAAAATTCTAATGCAGGACATGACCATTTCAGAGATGGTCATGGTGGTGGTAGGTGGGCTGGTCATCGTGGCCGAGATGGAGGATGGTCTCACGGGCATGGTCGTGACCATCATGTGTGTTTTGAAGATGAAGAATCCGATGACTTTGATCATGAAGAGGGATTTGGTGATAATGAAAATCCCTTTGCAAATGATAGGGTGTTTAGGCGGTGCTGAGATCATCACCAGCGTGCTGATCATGAAGATAGGGAGCATCATTGTGGTCATCATAATAGGGATGATCTAGACAACATTGCTCGTGTCAAGTTGAGTATCCCAAAATTTATTGGAAGAGAAGATGCAGATGTATATCTTGAGTGGACTGAGTAGTGTGATCAAAATTTTAGAGTACATAATCTTTCTGATCAAAGACGTGTCAATCTTGCTTCAATGAAGTTCTCTGGTTATGCTATCACTTGGTGGAATCAAATACAGGAGAATCAGCATGTGTTGGGGCGTGAACATATCAACACATGGGAAGAGATGAAGCAAGTAATGAGCCTCAAGCTATCAGCATGACCTTTGCAATAGGTTGCAAATGTTGAAGTAGGGAAAAGATCAATTGATGAGTATTATAAGGAGATAGAGTTGCTGTTAGTGTGGGCTAGAATTAGAGAGGATCTAGAGTAAAAATGGCAAGATTTTTGGGTAGTCTCAATGAGGAAATTTCTGGTTTTGTTGAAATGTTTCCATATCATACTTTGCAAGATCTTGTTGATCAAGCATGCACACTGAGAGAAAAATTCAGTAGGAGACACGTGGAAAATCTTATGCAAGCCATTCCATTGTAACCCCATGGCGCAAGCAGCAGTCCGGTACTTCTTTTGGTGGGGGTTGGTCCCAAGGTGCTGCAGCTAGACCCTCTCCATCCATTACTCCTTCGAAGACGACAGTTTTGACAACATCATCACCTGCAAACCAATAATGGCCAGCTATAAGTACTGTAGCCCAACTGTTGCTTCAGCTGCTACTTTCTCTACACGTAGTAGAGAAATTGTGTGCCACAAGTGCCATGGTCGTGGACATGTTGCTACCTGTAACACCCTGAAATTTTGAAGAAATGAAAAATAGGAAAAATATGATTTTTATATATTTTTGTGAGCATGCAAATTTAGGATAATAATAATTTTTATAAATTTAAAATTTAATATAAGAGTAGAAACATGTTTGTGCACCCATGCTGTTGCATTTAAATTTTTGAGATGAGTGGTTTGATCAAATTCAAATTTAGATTTGAAAATCATTTGAAAATTTACTTTGAAAAATTTGAAAAGGAAAAAGAAAAGGAAAATCATTTTCTTTCGGTTTTCAGCCCAGCACTCGTCTCGGCCTGCCTTGCCGCGGCCCGTTTACCTTCCCACGCCCGCCTTTTTCCGCATGGGCCGAGCCCAGGCACGGCCTGCTGGCCCAGCCGCGCGCGCCGCTCCTTTGTCTCTCTGGCATGTGGAGCCCACCGGTCAGCGACCCCTTCCCCTTTCCTTCTTCTTCCTCCGGCGCTTTCCAAAAACAAACACCGTCGCCTTCCTCCTTCTCCGATTCGAATCCGCGGCTCAATCTTCTTCCCTTCCTTAAGTGCGACGCCTTCGGGCTATAAAAACGAGACCCCTGCATCGTACCGCCCTCATCTCACCCTTTTGGAGCAGCCAAAACCACCTAGCGCCGCCACCGTGAGCACCACCGCCTCCACCGTCCGCCACCGCAAGCACGCCGCCGTCTTCGTCCATCCCGTGCCCTCGTTCTTGTCCGAGGTGAGTTCGCCGTGCTCCAAGCTACCTCCCGGTGTTTCCCCTTTGTTGAATGGTGCCCGGAGTCGTGTTTTCGCGTGTTCCGACGATGGCGCCGCCGCGGGAAGCTCACCGACGGCCGGAGTCCGGCCGGAGCGCCGCCGGCTCTCTCCCTGATCCGATCTGGACCGTTCAATTTAAATCGGACGGCCGTTATTTAAAGATACCGGTTCGGCTAACAAATTTGCTAAAGAGCCCCTGAAGTTTTTAAGTTCTTAACCCGCGGTCCAAAGCGTAATCTGGAAAATACGTTTTGATCTGTGGAAAGCGTATTTCGTCTCGGTAATTGAAAAATACGTTTTCTGATATTTACAGTTTTGCCACTGAGTTTGTTTTAGTCATAAATTATCCGTTTTAACTCCGATTTGACCCGTTCAAATTGCGTTAGATTCGTATTTGCGAGCTCTACATGATTATAGAACTGTACAGTAGGTTTGAGATAATTTATTTTCGAGTTTATATTAAAGTAATTATTTATCTATAGGAAATCTTAGAAAATTCATAACTTTTACGTTTTAAATCCAAATTTCGTGATTTTTATGTCTATGTGATCGTAGTAACGTGTAGAAGAGTTTGACAAACTTGTTATACTGTTAGTGTTACTGTTGGTTAGGTTTTCTATCTTTAAGATTCGATGTTAGATTTAATCTATTACTTTAATAAAGTAGATCTTGTTTAAATCATATTTTCTACGTTTTAGATCCGTTTTAGCTCATTCAAGTTGCGTTAGATTCATAGCAACGAGATCTACGCGTTAGTGACAGTATTTACCATATTATTAAGTCTGAAATTTTATGGTTTAAATCATATCTTGATTAATAATTATGCAACTGGGTTTTGTAAATAAAATATGATTTGTTTTACTTTAGTTTCATAATTTGAATCTAAATTTGACTTAATTCCGTATATAGTATTTATAAAATATCTTATATATGTTATTATATAATTAAAACTCATGAAGCTAAATAGTTTTATATTTTCTTCTATAAGCAAATCTTTCGGTAGATGTATCTTCTCAACCGTAGCTCTGATTAGTGTGCTTTTCGCGTCTGTGTGTTTGTAGTGATGCGTAGAATCGTGTTTCAAACTCTTTTATTTATTTTTGTATGATTGGTGTACTGTTCTAATATAGATCTATTGTTTGCTTCGTGTATGATTGCTCGATGTGTGTGTGATGATTTATTGATCAAGTCCAGTCGGTGAGATATACGTGGTTATCAAGAAGAAGAAGAAGAACGTTGAAGATTAAAGCTTACCGAAGGATCGGTGTTTAAGGCAAGTATAGCATGGGATTATCCTTGTTTCCTATTCACCTTTAATATACTTAATTCATGTGCATGTGTCTACCTTGTTACCACTAAGGATATCTTAGTTTTTGTATCTTGTACCTTGACACCCATGGGACATTGCATTGGGTAGTATTTATGCTAGTGCTCAAGATAAATAACCATGATCTGTAACTTGACTAATGGTATATGCAATAAACGTTTAAAAGATGTTTTATAGCAACATGGCTCAAGAGGGCTAGAGCATGGGGTATTTTTGGTGCTCTAGTTTCTCTCCATAAGGACTTATCTGTAAGCGAACATCCGGGACTTACAGTACAACTGTGAGGGCTATATGGCTCTGGCTTTAGCTCAGTATGAGGACCTTTTCTAGCTTGTTAGAGGTATTCCTTCATGGCGTAAGAACGGCTTGACGAATCGGGTATAGTGCGGCCTCTGTCCTTATGTGTATAGGCTGCGCGTTATTGTGCCATTTGGAAGGGGGGCTCTACATCTGTTTGCCGAGTGAATCTAATGGCCCTAACTTGTTAGACGAACCTTTGAAAGACTTCATAGTGAACCCTGCCGACCTTCCTTGGAAGTGGGTCAAGAGATTAGCTACCTCGGGCGAAAGGGTAAATCACGACTCACAGTGAAAGTGTACAACCTCTGCAGAGTGTAAAACTGGTATATCAGCCGTGCTCACGGTCACGAGTGGCCTTGGACCCTTACAGAATAAATGATGAACACTGATGATAATGATAATACTGATGATATTGATGCTCACTAATGATTATTGTTTCTTGCTATACATTATTCTCGTTTACATGATCATGAGGTTATTTGGGATTTTGGTAAACTTGTTGCTACTCAATTGTTAAAGAGATGACTCACTAAAAGCTATTGCAGTAAACCCGTGTCAAACTTTTTGAGCTTCATGAACCCCATGTTATATTTGTTGAGTTCGACATGGACTCACTCTTGCTATTTCCCCACATCTCAGGAAGGGTACCAGACTGTTAGATTCTGGAATTGTTAGGCTTGTGATCAACCAGTTAGTTTGATCCTGGAGTGAAGGTTGCACCCGGTGTTCGGAGTTGTCTTTCCGCTGTGATGCTCTTTAAGGTATATTTTATACTATTGTGTTATATATATTAAGCATTTGTCTTTTGATATTACACTTATCTGTGGCTATATGTGAGATTTGTCGTCTTTATTTCACATATAGTGTATGTCTGGTTTTGTCCTTAAAACCGGGTGTGACAGATTGGTATCAGAGCAATGCTGACTGTAGGACGCAAGCCTAATTAGAAATTGGTCGTCTTAAGGTTTTAAAATTTCTATAACTTCCTTGGTCTATAAACCTTGATATTTCTTCTTCACTATATCCCCACCCTTGATATTCATTTTCTCCATGATGCTTGTTTTAAGCCTTTGATCTCATCTACACTCCTTGATTTGATATGCTTTTTAGAACCATTCCTCATCCCCTCTTCTTGCAAAATTGAAAGAGGAGCTTTAGGATCTTTACCCTTGGTATGAAGAGAACGATAGCATCGTAAATTGAGTCAATGATTGTTTTGTGCACCTTTATTGCTTGTTGAATTATAATTATGCTTTTGCTTGATTTGGAGCTTTGTAATGATTGCAATGAATTTGTGGATCCCATAATTTCATTTAGATATAGGCTTAAGATATAAGGATTAGTGAATAGATAGATGGGTTGGTTTATTTTGACTCTCTACATCCTATCCTTTTAGAGCAGTCTGTCTCATTTGGCTTATACATCTGTCTCTGAACGACCATACATCATAAGAAAATTCTGGACAATATTAGGCTTCGAGATCTTTACCTAGACGCAGGAATTACCCTCATAGCTATTTTGGATTGGGAGATACAGAAATCACAAGACGATGCAACTGTGCTGTCTGAAACCTGGAACAGAATCTGTTATGTGTTGTTTTCGGTCAAGTTAGCTGCAGAATCTGGAAGTGTGTTCTATAAGAAAGTTGCAGAGAATTTTATAAGCTTTCCATCGGTGTAAACTACAGTTTCATTGGATTAACAAAATGAGAGTTACAGCTGTTTTACTGCACTGCTGATTTTCTGCTCGTGAGAAATTTCAGATTTCTTGTTCTTACCCATACACATGAGTATCATTGGGATGTCAGAACACTTTTTAGCTCATCTAGAAAAGGGTTCAAGCTACCTTATTTGGTGTCCCTTATTTTAAGGGGGGTAGCCAATGTAAAGAAGGATTATTAAGATTGAACTCTTTAGTTGGAAGTATTGGTTAGTCTCCATGATTGAATTGCCACTCTTGAGCAAAAATGTTCTGTGAACAAGGTTGATAATTTTGGATCCATGGAGACAAGAGTTGTCCTTTTGGATAGTTCATGATTATGATCATCTATACTTGCTCGTGTTGCTGATGATGGTCACTTGACGACAGGAAGTGTAGTGTCCCATGACTCAGGAGTCCTATATGACGTCTCGCACTAATATGTGGGAAAAAAATTGATGTTTCTACTATTGAAGGATGTTATGGGTATGATGAAGCCGAGCACTATTAAAATAACAATGTTGAAGAGCAAGTTGGGAGTGAACTAAGTTAGAATCCACAACAACGAAAGCGAAAAAGGAAAGCCCTTAAGAAGCCTGCTCAAGGAAGCAAAGCGCAGCAAAACTATGTCAATGGAAGACTGAGCAATGTGGATATGGATAAAGTTCATGGAGTTACCAAAGTGGTGGGTGGTTATATTCAAGTAAGCTCAGTACAAGTTTTTGCTTTATTTGACCCTAGTGCTTCGCATTCTTTCATTTCCGCCGACATGGAAGAGACGTGCAAGATGGTGAAGTGTCCAATGAGGAGGCCTTTGCTAGTTCAAACCCCAGTGGGAGAAATGCAGACATATCAGATATGCCTGAATATCAGTCCTGTCATAAACAAGGAAAAAATTCACCGCAACACTCATTGTGTTGGAGTCACTTAAAATTCACGTGGTTCTTGGTAATGGATGACTCTGTGCACACAAAGGAGTGATTCATGGTACTCGGTGCACAATGCTCTTAACAACACCGTCAAGGAAAAGAATTGAGTATCAAGGTGGTCGACTTTTACCTGAGGGAGATGAGAATGATCAATTAGAAGATAGGTACACCAAGGATAGCAAAGTGGACCATGAGTTTACAGAAATCATAGCAGAGGAACAAATAACTTTGGAGAAGCTTTTAAGTTCGTTTAGATCAAGAGACCTCAGGCAAATGTTTGAAGGAGTCTAAGAAAAGGTTGAAGTAAAACCCAAGTATTAGCTTTGTCAGATCCAGATAAGAGCTTCATATCTACAATGATGCACCTTATTAAGGTGTGGGATGTGTCCTTATGCAAGAAGAAAAATATAGTACCTTGTTCATTAAGTCAACTAAGGAAGTGTGGGTTGAATTACCTAACGTGTTATCTGGAGTTTTCCACTATGGAGTACTGTCTTTTGGAAGAAAAGTGACATATAGGAGGGTCACAAGAATCTACAGGACATCTTCGCTAAGTTGGTCTTGAATTTGTGATATCCTCGTTGGAATGAAATGGATTAGGACTTGGAAAAGTGCTATTACTTGGAGAAGTAAAAGTCGCAGCTGATGCCCTTAGCAATGGAGAATAATGCTAAGAAGGTTCAGGTGACATCAAGGATTAAGAATCGTATTCCAAATTTGAGCAACTTGACCAGAATCATTAATGTTTTGAAGGTTGGTAGTAGAAATTCCTTCTGACTAAGAGATTCGTCAGGCTCTGTTGGAAGATAAGTATTTTAAGGAAGAAAATTCATATTATAGGAAAGGTGCCTAGTGATTGGAGATACCAGAGTATTGTTTGGAGCATTTGTCAAAAATCTTGGAATTAGTTACATGTATGCAAAGTAAGACGGAATTCTTATCAAGACGATGGAACTACATGATGAAGTAAAGAACAATCTAGAGACGAACTATCCCTATCTCTTTTGTCATCATCTTCCGAATCTCGGGACGAGATTCATCTTAAGGGGGTAGAATTGTAACACCCTGAAATTTTGAAGAAATGAAAAATAGGAAAAATATGATTTTTATATATTTTTGTGAGCATGCAAATTTAGGATAATAATAATTTTTATAAATTTAAAATTTAATATAAGAGTAGAAACATGTTTGTGCACCCATGCTGTTGCATTTAAATTTTTGAGATGAGTGGTTTGATCAAATTCAAATTTAGATTTGAAAATCATTTGAAAATTTACTTTGAAAAATTTGAAAAGGAAAAAGAAAAGGAAAATCATTTTCTTTCGGTTTTCAGCCCAGCACTCGTCTCGGCCTGCCTTGCCGCGGCCCGTTTACCTTCCCACGCCCGCCTTTTTCCGCATGGGCCGAGCCCAGGCACGGCCTGCTGGCCCAGCCGCGCGCGCCGCTCCTTTGTCTCTCTGGCATGTGGAGCCCACCGGTCAGCGACCCCTTCCCCTTTCCTTCTTCTTCCTCCGGCGCTTTCCAAAAACAAACACCGTCGCCTTCCTCCTTCTCCGATTCGAATCCGCGGCTCAATCTTCTTCCCTTCCTTAAGTGCGACGCCTTCGGGCTATAAAAACGAGACCCCTGCATCGTACCGCCCTCATCTCACCCTTTTGGAGCAGCCAAAACCACCTAGCGCCGCCACCGTGAGCACCACCGCCTCCACCGTCCGCCACCGCAAGCACGCCGCCGTCTTCGTCCATCCCGTGCCCTCGTTCTTGTCCGAGGTGAGTTCGCCGTGCTCCAAGCTACCTCCCGGTGTTTCCCCTTTGTTGAATGGTGCCCGGAGTCGTGTTTTCGCGTGTTCCGACGATGGCGCCGCCGCGGGAAGCTCACCGACGGCCGGAGTCCGGCCGGAGCGCCGCCGGCTCTCTCCCTGATCCGATCTGGACCGTTCAATTTAAATCGGACGGCCGTTATTTAAAGATACCGGTTCGGCTGACAAATTTGCTAAAGAGCCCCTGAAGTTTTTAAGTTCTTAACCCGCGGTCCAAAGCGTAATCTGGAAAATACGTTTTGATCTGTGGAAAGCGTATTTCGTCTCGGTAATTGAAAAATACGTTTTCTGATATTTACAGTTTTGCCACTGAGTTTGTTTTAGTCATAAATTATCCGTTTTAACTCCGATTTGACCCGTTCAAATTGCGTTAGATTCGTATTTGCGAGCTCTACATGATTATAGAACTGTACAGTAGGTTTGAGATAATTTATTTTCGAGTTTATATTAAAGTAATTATTTATCTATAGGAAATCTTAGAAAATTCATAACTTTTACGTTTTAAATCCAAATTTCGTGATTTTTATGTCTATGTGATCGTAGTAACGTGTAGAAGAGTTTGACAAACTTGTTATACTGTTAGTGTTACTGTTGGTTAGGTTTTCTATCTTTAAGATTCGATGTTAGATTTAATCTATTACTTTAATAAAGTAGATCTTGTTTAAATCATATTTTCTACGTTTTAGATCCGTTTTAGCTCATTCAAGTTGCGTTAGATTCATAGCAACGAGATCTACGCGTTAGTGACAGTATTTACCATATTATTAAGTCTGAAATTTTATGGTTTAAATCATATCTTGATTAATAATTATGCAACTGGGTTTTGTAAATAAAATATGATTTGTTTTACTTTAGTTTCATAATTTGAATCTAAATTTGACTTAATTCCGTATATAGTATTTATAAAATATCTTATATATGTTATTATATAATTAAAACTCATGAAGCTAAATAGTTTTATATTTTCTTCTATAAGCAAATCTTTCGGTAGATGTATCTTCTCAACCGTAGCTCTGATTAGTGTGCTTTTCGCGTCTGTGTGTTTGTAGTGATGCGTAGAATCGTGTTTCAAACTCTTTTATTTATTTTTGTATGATTGGTGTACTGTTCTAATATAGATCTATTGTTTGCTTCGTGTATGATTGCTCGATGTGTGTGTGATGATTTATTGATCAAGTCCAGTCGGTGAGATATACGTGGTTATCAAGAAGAAGAAGAAGAACGTTGAAGATTAAAGCTTACCGAAGGATCGGTGTTTAAGGCAAGTATAGCATGGGATTATCCTTGTTTCCTATTCACCTTTAATATACTTAATTCATGTGCATGTGTCTACCTTGTTACCACTAAGGATATCTTAGTTTTTGTATCTTGTACCTTGACACCCATGGGACATTGCATTGGGTAGTATTTATGCTAGTGCTCAAGATAAATAACCATGATCTGTAACTTGACTAATGGTATATGCAATAAACGTTTAAAAGATGTTTTATAGCAACATGGCTCAAGAGGGCTAGAGCATGGGGTATTTTTGGTGCTCTAGTTTCTCTCCATAAGGACTTATCTGTAAGCGAACATCCGGGACTTACAGTACAACTGTGAGGGCTATATGGCTCTGGCTTTAGCTCAGTATGAGGACCTTTTCTAGCTTGTTAGAGGTATTCCTTCATGGCGTAAGAACGGCTTGACGAATCGGGTATAGTGCGGCCTCTGTCCTTATGTGTATAGGCTGCGCGTTATTGTGCCATTTGGAAGGGGGGCTCTACATCTGTTTGCCGAGTGAATCTAATGGCCCTAACTTGTTAGACGAACCTTTGAAAGACTTCATAGTGAACCCTGCCGACCTTCCTTGGAAGTGGGTCAAGAGATTAGCTACCTCGGGCGAAAGGGTAAATCACGACTCACAGTGAAAGTGTACAACCTCTGCAGAGTGTAAAACTGGTATATCAGCCGTGCTCACGGTCACGAGTGGCCTTGGACCCTTACAGAATAAATGATGAACACTGATGATAATGATAATACTGATGATATTGATGCTCACTAATGATTATTGTTTCTTGCTATACATTATTCTCGTTTACATGATCATGAGGTTATTTGGGATTTTGGTAAACTTGTTGCTACTCAATTGTTAAAGAGATGACTCACTAAAAGCTATTGCAGTAAACCCGTGTCAAACTTTTTGAGCTTCATGAACCCCATGTTATATTTGTTGAGTTCGACATGGACTCACTCTTGCTATTTCCCCACATCTCAGGAAGGGTACCAGACTGTTAGATTCTGGAATTGTTAGGCTTGTGATCAACCAGTTAGTTTGATCCTGGAGTGAAGGTTGCACCCGGTGTTCGGAGTTGTCTTTCCGCTGTGATGCTCTTTAAGGTATATTTTATACTATTGTGTTATATATATTAAGCATTTGTCTTTTGATATTACACTTATCTGTGGCTATATGTGAGATTTGTCGTCTTTATTTCACATATAGTGTATGTCTGGTTTTGTCCTTAAAACCGGGTGTGACACTACCCAATGTCCAAGTAGGAGGACCATGATTGTGAATGAGCATGGTGAATGGGAATCTAAAAGTGATCCCAAGGAAGATCATCCAAGATATGATGAAGAACTTGAAAATGATGAGAATGAGATCCAATCCGATGAAGGTGATAATAATTGCTTTATTTCTCTTTGGGTTCTTATTACTGCTGTGAAAGAAGAGAATGGGTAGCAGCACAGTCTCTTCCATACTCGAGGCATGATCAAAGACAAGTTGTGTAGAATTATTGTTGACAATGGTAGCTGCAACAATATTGCAAGTCAGGAGTTGGTTGATAGATTGGGGCTAAAATAGAGGCGCCATCCTAATCCATACAATATGCAATGGCTTAATGATTGTGGTGCGCTACGTGTGAACCAAGTTATGACAGTTCCTTTCTCTATTGGGAGGTATAATGATCATGTGGAGTGCGATGTGGTGCCTATGCAAGCATGCCATTTGCTGCTAGGAAGACCATGGTTATATGATCGTGATGTTTAGATTTTTGGTAGAACTAACAAGCTAGCTTTCATGTACAAAGGAGAGCGAATCTCTTTGCTTCCTTTGACACCAGAGGAGATTTTGAAGGATGATCAAAAAAGAAAACAGCGAGAGAGTGAGAACCACTTGTGAGTGACCCACAAATATAGTGAGGGAGTGATTCCAAAGCCAAATAAAACCCTACATCTACAAAGAACCAAGACAATGGGAAAAGAGGGATTAGTTATAATGGCTAGGAAGGAGGATTTAAAAGAATTGAGTGAACCCAATGCCATGTTCTTTGTACTCCTGTACAAGGAAAATTTTCTTTCTACTAATGACTTATCCTCTACTTTGCCAAGTGTTGTTTTTAATGTGTTACAGGAATATGAGGATGTATTTCTGGATGAAGTGCCACTGGGGCTACCACCTAAGAGAGGGATTGAACATCAAATTGACCTTGTTCCCGGTGCTTCACTTCCAAATCGAGCTGCATACCGCACCAACCCGGAGGAGACAAAGGAAATTTAGCAACAAGCAGAAGAATTGATAAAAAAGGGTATGTGCAAGAAAGTCTTTCAGCTTATGTTGTTCCTGTTCTTTTAGTTTCCAAGAAAGATGGTTCATGGAGAATGTGTGTTGATTGTAGAGCTATTAATAACATCATAGTAAGGTACAGACATCCCATTCCTCAACTTGATGACATGCTTGATGAACTTAGTGGTGCTATTTTTTCATAAAAATTGCTTGAGAAGTGGTTATCACTAAATAAGAATGCGAGAAGGGAATGAGTGGAAAACAACTTTTAAAACTAAGTTTGGGTTGTATGAATGGTTGGTAATGCCTTTTGAATTGACTAATGCACCAAGTACCTTCATGAGATTGATGAATCTGCTTAGAGCTTTCATTGGCAAGTTTGTTGTGATTTACTTTGATGATATATTAATTTACAACAAATCTCTTGATGAATATGTTGAACATATCCGAAGTGTGCTTTGTTGGTTTTTATTAACTTGTTATTTGTTTTAGTAGCCACCTATTAATTACCTACATCTCCTAGCATTATTAGTACTAGGTTGTCATCCCTAGTGATGGTGCCAGAGATACTTGTTGGTACTACCTAGCATTACTACTAAGTAGGTATCTTATTATTTCATGTGACTAGAAAGAATACAAAGATATGAATGGAAGGATTATGTAAGCAAACAAATAATTATACCATTGTAGCACTTTACCTAAGAGTATTCCAGGTATCATTATTTATATTTTATCACAGGGAAGGTGTATGTTGGACATGTATTGATAACTTATAACATTGATGGAGAAATAAACCACAACCAATCACTCTACTCATAACAGGGGTAAGTCACAAGATAAGATATAATGATAAATCACTCAGAGCACTCCTATCTATAACATTAGTATGGTCAGGTAGAATATTAGAGGAATAATTCCTAAGTCATTCTTAAATTTAAGTCAAAGCATACATTGATTAGTGCAATTACACCTAATAGTCATTGCTAAGATCACCGTTGTAACAGAACCGTCCAAATTATAAGAGCACAAGTACAAAAACAATCAGCGAAATGATCAAATTCTCGCACTTGAGCCCATATAACTCCGGTAGTCCAATGAAATCACGAGGGATTTCAAACCAACCAACATACAAGCCAAGATCGTAGTGATTCAACATAACAAGTCACATGTTACAACCATTTCACAAGTAATTCAACATACATCGGAGTTCAACATAGTTATTACAACTTAAGTTCAAAAGTAGCGGAAACAAAGTAATTTGAAACTTAACATTTCTCTGATTTCAAATACATGCCAGTACCAAGGTTGACTTCCAATAAAAGCACTAGAGACAAGATAAATAAGAAGGATCATGCCCGTGATCACGATCCGCCTCCACGGCAGGAGCCAACCAACTCTTGCAGTCGCCATGATATATCACAACCTGCAACAAGTGGGGATAAAACCCTGAGTACAAGAAGGTACTCAGCTAGACTTACCCGTCAGAAACCAGAAATAAGGTGACACCAAGGATCATGCAAGGCTGACATGAAGTGGGGCTAGCTTGACAACATTTTGCATAAAAAGCTTAATATAGATGATCAATCATTAATGCTTAAGAATCAAGTTAATTATCATTAACCTGTCATCTATATTAGAACCTGTACTAGAGCACTCACTTTATTAGGAGCAAAGAATATTAACCATAGCAGGTATAAATTGAGGCAACCTTTCCATCATGATCCAATTAACCATCAGTTCAATTTAATTGAATCTACGTTGCCGCTGCTCAAGTCAAGTGCTCACTAACCAGGAGCGACGACGATTCGAATTGAATTCCTATCCAGCTGGAGGGGTATTTCTAACACTCACCGTGCAGACCCCTGCCAGGGTCGCACAGGCCACCTTTTCATATGATTCAGGAATCGCGGGTCCGAATGATGTCATGACCCCAAGGGCGACACTCTGCCAGGTGATAGGGACTCTAACCCCCCTTGGTCTCACGCCAATGTCCCTAAGCACATCCTTTCTCTCCTCCAAGAAGCAACCTACCATTCGATTCTCGGCCTGAATCACTTTACTCGGCTTCGCGGTCAGAACGACTTATCCGGCCAACTAAGTGTTAGACTGCGTTCAACATGACTCAAGGACGTACAGCGAATCGGTCCTTAAACGACTCAGACGGGGATAGATCCACACCCAAGACCTCCATGCCTTCTCGCTTCACTATCATCATCCCGCCCGGTCTCATTTCATTTTATTAACACATGGTTCCATTCCACGATAGCACATATAGCCAACCGTGCCATATATGAACATCCCTATATCTCGCAGGTGACAGGAAATCACCTGACTTCTACCGCTTAAAGGAGGGCTAAGCATCTACTCGATCCTAGTCTATGTAGGATTCAGGGATTCATATATCTGGACAAGGAATGATATAATGCAGCAAGATTTTCAACCAACTCCTACCACTTAATGCAACAATACTTATAACATATATAGAATTAATTGCTTTAAAGGTAGGAGGCTTATAATGCTTTGGGGCTTGCCTGGGATCCGACTCAAGTTAGAGTATGTCAGATGAAACCCGCTTGGCGAGCATTCCCTCATTCTAGCACTTGTCCGATCTTTCCATCTTCGAGATAGATCCACCAACTCCATCTTCGGTTTGGCTCCATATTAGGTCCTTCACATGCTTCAGCTAGCGTACCTAAATGAGGTGCAATAATGCATGTGTATGAATGCATAGAAGTGAAATAAACAAAGTAATCAAACAAGCATACTAAAGTTCGCATAAACACCTAGAGCTAATTAGCTTAATCCTTATTAGGGCATAACATAGAAGATTGCAAGCACATCAATCAAGACACAAGTCTTATAAGATCCTAGGGTACCAACCCAAGTACTTTCAAAGGTAAGAGTCACACTTCAACACATTAGCATGGCAAAGTTAATCAAAGTACTAGAACTAGAAATTGCTACCTTCTGGATATCAGACCAACAGCTGAGTAATTTAATTATAACTGGAGATCTACAACTCTAAATGACTGGCAAGAAGACATTATGAAAAGCTTATGAAATTATATATATTTCATTTATAATCATCACAGCATGATTCCAAAGTTTAACATGTCAAATTTACACAAACACAGAAACTGGTCTAACAAGACAGAGAGCAAGCAATTCTGTAACCTAACTTTAAATAGCTATAACTCCTAAACCACATGGCCAAATGCCACCAAATTTTAACAGAAGCTAGATACATAAATTATTTACAACTTTTGTATAAATAAGTTTCACAACAAAGCACATTATCATGAAGAACTTTGCTAAGTTCCCAGATCTGTCCAGAAACCTCATTTGCAAGAAATAATTATTCACTTATGTTGCAAACATATAATTAGACAAAACCAACTTTACCAACATATCACACATGACTAATGAACACCAGAAAACATAGTGTCCATTCCTAAATAAATTCTTTTAATGCATTTTCTTAATTTATTTAGATAATTAGGTGGAATTATGAACACATACCAAGGTGCACAATAAATTCTACCAAAATTACAGTGGCCTAAAAATGCTCCCAAAAGTCTGCTGTCCAAATTTCAAGCCATTTGGACATGTATATCAACCTTTATGAAAAAGACAATTGGATATTGCAATAAATCATGTGAGAGCAAGTTAAACCTAAAACTCAATATTTTCTATGAACACAGGGCCATAGTATGAATCAACATGATAGAGCAACATCATACTAAGGTAATGGAACAACATTTTATATTTTATCATTTATATATTATTTATAAGATATTTATTAATCCATAAACAAGTTAACTCAATAACTTGAGCATACAGTAAGAAATGGCCGTGAAATTTATACCACAGTACATCCATAGCATGACAAGCCTACCATAAAAATTTCACATCAATTGGAGCAGCACAACTCAAGATATAAAAATAACAAGCAATATAATGTAAATTCCTTATTTATCAAGGTCCAATCAAAACCCTAAGAAAACAGTGAACAAATAGTGTGTTTAATATTTTTCCTAGCAAGTACATGTCATCACAAAATTAACAAAACAAGAATCACTATTTTTGGAGTTCTAAAACTCCAGATCTTGCTCTGGTTAAGTTTAAAGGCATTTTTAGAGTATTTTTAAAACTTAAATAAAGACATTAGAAAATACCTATAAACATGTAACATATTATGACTCCACTGCATAGATCTTTTCTCAAGGTTTCCAAAAAGTCCTCATTTACTATTTTTGGAGTTTCCTAGCATGCGATATGAATTTTGAAGATTTAAATGAAATCTAAAATTCAAATTCGGAATTAACACAACCCTAACTTAACGGTAGGCGCACCCGGTTGCTTACCCAACTCAGCCACCCCTTAAACCGACGCGAGGGGCCCACGGTCAGGCCAGGCCCGCACGTCAGTTACTCAAACAGAGACACAGAGAGGGGGGGTGGAAAGCAACCTTCTTCTACCTCCCGTCGGCAGAGCAGGGAGGCGGCTCGGCCGGTCGGTCTCCGGCGAGGGGTCACCGACGGCGGTGGCCGAGGGCGGCATGAGCACCAGTGCAGCGAGGCTCACCCAAAGACAGTCATGGCTCGGGGTGAGGTGGTTCCTGTCCTCCGGACCGCGTGCATGGTGACCTGCCGAGGCACTGCTCCGCCGGCGGCGGCGCTCCGGCGGCTAGCAACGGCGGTGGGAGGGCGGTGGGGTGCCAGGAGACTCGCGCCCTGCATGGAAGGGCTCAACTCGGCCGGGGCCTGCCTGGAGTAGCCGGCCACGGAGCTCTACTCGGCTCAGTAATGGCGGCTATGGCCGCGCTCGGTGCTAGAGAGCGCGGAGGAGGGGAAGGGCGTGGGCGTTCGCAAGGAAGGAAGAGAAGGGGGATACTGAGACCATCACGACCCTCCATAAACGCGTAGGGAGGAGGCCGGGCGTGTGGCAGAGAGAATGGATGTGCGGCGTCCATGGAGGAGACGCACGACGCATGGCCGCCACGCCCATCCCTTAGAGGACAGCTGTCAAGCAGTTGGTGTGCACAGATCAGGGTGTCTTGGGTGTCGATTTTGGGCTAGCTCTGAGCCGAACTGGATCGTGGGCCCAAAACAAAGTTTGCTCTACTACTTGTGCTCTAAAATTTTGGTTAAGGGTGCTTGGCCATTAGGGCTTTAGATTGGTAGCTAATTGACCTCCAAGTCGGCAGTGTCAGTGAGTTGACAATGATTAACAACTACAAGAATTTATGGCCAAAATGAAATGCAACTTATGCCATCTTCTTGCATGGCCTTCCCCTTCATGTGAGCTCCAACTTTTACATTTGGACCTACCCAAGTTACTTAACAATTTTTGGAGAACGCGACATGCCAATCTCAGGGTCCTTTGAGCGACAAAGTTGCAAACATGCTGTTTTAGCAATTGATTTTGGAGATCCAATTATACTCCAAATGTAATGACACTTGATTCATTGTGTCCCCCATGAACAGCACTCCAACTCATATTAAGGAACATAATTGAGCCACTATATAAAATTGGAGGATAAAATGTTGCCAACTTGTCAACTTTCTGTTGTCCACTCGAGGACTTAGAATATTTTTCTAAGTGCTGAAAACAGCAGCTGATTCCACATTGTGATATCTATTTGACTAGGTTAGAGGCCAAACTAGCTCTTGACTATTAAACAAAGTTTGTTCTACACAAGATGAACTACAACTTTCGTTTAAGGTCAAACCTCATAACTGGTACAGAAGTCAAACTTTCACTTTGGTCAAAGTATCAACTCGATAAAGCCGAAACTAGGGTTTTAGGCCAATCGGGGCAATTTCTTGACATTTGCTCAACATGATCCCTTCATGACTTTTGTTGTAGAGTTCATCTAGAGTCATTTGGGCAAGTTTGCATGGTTTGGCTGATGATCTACAATTCCATTCACTTAATGATGCAAGTTCCAATAGGAATGGAACTTATCATTTCATGTGACTTTTTGATTCCAAACTCCATGAAACTTTTCCAGGGCTTAATATAGATAGTTACTGAGGTGAGACATGTGAAGATACTTTGATAGCAACACCCAAGCATATATCTTTTAATTGAGCCTATATGTAAGCGAGGGTGCAATATCCAAGTTTAGGTTATGGCTTATCCCCATAGGTTTGACTTTGACATTGTCATCTCCACATAATCTGTCATGTTTAAGCTCAAATCCACTGCTTAGTGATTGACAAACACCTGGGGTGTTACAACCGTTATATCTATGTATAAGGGGCATTACTTACGGAAGTTTAAGAATAGCGCTTGCCCTGCCTTTGTAACCAGGCCCTACTTCTATGACCTATGTTCGGGGAGTGGACTACAAAGGACTCAATGCTAGTGTCACACCCGTGATCTACCACATGGCCCGGAATATAGAGTGTTTTTGTAGGTAAATAGCATATAAGCACCATTCTTACATGATCTCTACCACCCACCCCGTGTACTTTGGAGTAAGTGCTATACGAACTTATGCATAAACATAATAATAAACCAACTATACTAAGTATATAATCAAAGTAGACGACGAACATTGCAACCTTGAACATGAATAAGATGAATACTAATATTGTCATAACAATTGTAGCAAGCATATAAAAGTAATGGAGATACAATGAGAGAGGGGTACAAAAATTATATCGAACCACGCTCTTGACAATGTCAGGAATCCAAGCGAAGATCTGCTTATCTCCCTCTAGACCTAGCCTAACTAGCTATGCCCTAGAAACTAGATGAGCTCTTACGATGATTAGGGTCTCTGTCTTCTCAAATGACTTATGCCTCAGGGGGGCTGGGATCTACTTATATAGCCTAGAGCTTGCAACGTGGGCCCTTGGATCAAACCGACTTAAGGAATGGTGTAGATGCAACCTAGGAGTCGAGGGAACCACCATAGCAATTAGGAGACTGACAGAGGGGCCCACAGGCTGGCTGGCCCCACATGTCACCCTCTCGGGGTCCGCTTCGGTGGAGAGCCTCCTAGAGTTCACCAGAACCTTTCCACGTAGGTTTCACGGTGGAATTACGTTATTACTTCTGACATGTGGGTCTGCCTTGATGGTTTTCTGGATGTACCCTGCATAAATCACAGATTCACTAAAACTTGTGGAATTTGTTAGTTTAAGTCCCTAGACCTATGTTGGTGATCTCAATTATGCCCTTATACATGTTATGTTGACGGTTTAATATGGTTGTTAACTACCGTCAACATGCTTGCTATCCTATGTGACCAAAAATTGTATGCTAACCTTGACAAGTGCACATTTTGCACCGACAAGCTAGTCTTTCTTAACTTTGTTGTTTTAGGCCAAGGTGTGGAGGTGGATGAGGAAAAGATCAAAGCTATTCATGAGTGGGTGCCTCCACAAAATGTGATCCAAGTATGGAGCTTCCTCGGACTTGCTAGTTTCTACCGACAATTTGTGAAAGATTTCAGCACCATTGCTGCTCCAACCAATGAGTTGACAAAGAAAGAAGTGCCTTTTAAATGGGGTAAGCACAAGCGAAGGCATTTGAAGAGTTGAATATGAAGTAAACAATAGCCCCGCTCCTTGCACTCCAAGATTTCAGTAAGACATTCGATATTGAATGTGATGCATGTGGTGTAGGGATTGGAGGTGTGCTCATGCAAAAAAGAAGGTTGGTTGCATACTTCAGTGAAAAGCTAAGTGGTCAAACTTTGAATTATTCAGTTTATGATAAAGAATTATATGCTCTTGTTAGGAGTTTGGAAACTTGGCAACACTACCTTTTGCCTAAAGAATTTGTGATATATTCAGACCATGAATCTATGAAACACCTTAAAGGACAACTAAAACTGAATTGAAGACATATAAAATGGAGTGAATTCATTGAGTCTTCTCCATACATTGTCAAGTCCAAGAAAGGGAAGGATAATGTTGTAGCTGATGCTTTGTCTTGACGTCATACTTTGCTTTCACAACTTGATGCTAAAATTCTTGGTTTGGAAAGTATAAAAGGTTTATATGCTACTGATTCATATTTTGCTGAGCCATATTCCAAGTGTTTTGGTGGCAAAGGATGGGAAAAATTCCATTTGCATGATAGGTTTTTGTTTCGAGCTAATAAACTCTGCATTCCAGTTTGCTCTGTTCGCATTTTGCTTATGGAGGAAGCTCATGCAGGTGGACTTATGGGCCATTTTTGTGCCAAGAAAACTGAGCAAGTACTTGTTGATCACTTCTTTTGGCCCAAGATGCGAAGAGATGTGGAGAGACATGTTCTTCGCTATGAAACCTGCCACAAATCTAAGTCTCATTTGAACCCTCATGGTTTATATACTCCTCAACCTATTCCTAGTGTACCTTGGGAAGATATCACAGTGGACTTTGTTCTTGGTTTACCTGTTGTGGTTGATCGCTTTAGCAAAATGGCACACTTTATTCCTTGCCATAAGAGCGATGATGCTTCACATATTGTTGAATTGTTTTTAGAGAAATTGTGCATCTACATAGAGTGCCACGTACCATTGTGTCTAATCGTGACACCAAGTTTTTGAGCTACTTTTGGAAGACCTTGTGGGGAGAACTTGGAATGAGGCTGCTATTCTTCATAATGTGTCATCCTCAAACTAATGGGCAAACTAAAGTTGTGAACCGCACACTATCAACATTGTTGCGAGCTATCCTAAAGAAGAATCTAAAATTATGGGAAGAAAGTTTGCCACATGCGGAATTTGCATACAACAAGGCGATACACTCGACCACAAAATTTTGTCCATTCAAAATTGTATATGGTTTCAAACCTGCTACTCCCATCGATCTTTTGCCTTTGCCTATGCAAGAAAGTATGAACTTTGATGCAAGCAAATGAGCTAAATTTGTCAAGAAGCTTTGTATCGAGCTAGAGCAAACATTGAAAAGATGACCAAGATGTATGAGAAGTGCGCCAACAAGGGTCGCTAGAAGATGTTATTTGAATCAGGAGACTTGGTTTGGGTGCATTTGCGCAAGGATCGCTTTCCTGAACAACGCAAGAGCAAGTTGCAACCCTGAGCCGATGGTCCATTCAAAGTGCTTCGCAAGACCAATGACAACACATATGAAATTGATGTTCCACATACTTATGGTGTGAGTACAAGTTTCAATGTTGCCGATCTATCTTCATTCCTTGGATTGGAAGAGTCGAGGATGACTCCTTTTCAAGAGGGGAAGGATGATGAGGACATCCTAGCCGTGCATGCTATCTCAAGTCCAAAGGATACAAATCAGGGGCCACTTATAAGAAGCCGTGCCAAGAAACTACAAGAGCAAGTGAATTTGTTCCTAACTGATTGTAATTTTAACAGTTCTGATAATGTTATACTACCTAAATGTCCTATCTTGATGATGCTTAGGTTTACACATGAAAATGTAGAAGGCACATGGCTGAAGGATCAAGACATGGTGCTACAAAATAGCTCTGTTGGAAAAGTAACACGGCGGACGACCGAACCTAGGAAAAAGTAACAAGGATGACAAGTAACACGAACGAACGACTGGACCTAGGAAAAAATGACACAGAAGGTCAATAGTCTGCCAGGGGTAGAATTTGGTACAACTTCCCATGCAAAAGTGCACCAAACTACAAACTTTCATGGTGCATGCTGCACATGGCTAGATAGCTCTTCGAGTCTACTTTCACACTCAACAAACGGCTCATCATTTGGACTTTCCAATAAGGAGTTATGGCCAGATTAGTAGACACTGCTTTGGAGGCCAACAGTCACGTGAGACCACTTCGGGAATCCATCTCGATGGGACCTTTCACATTACCTATCTTCAGAAACTCCATTTCATTTTCACACCAAACTAGGAGGGTTGTTCCTGGTATAAATATCCCCTACCTCTAAGCTATTAGGAGCCGTTTGATGATTTGATAAACTACATGATATTGTAGCCGAGTTGCCGAGTACCTTACTCAAACCTTTGTTCTTCCTTATTCTTCTTGGACTTGTGAAGTGATCCCTCTAGTATCCTCTAGTTCGTGCTCTACGGTTTCCAGTACGGCTGCACCGTTTTGTGTGGATTAGTTCCAGGTTGTGGTTCTACGGTCGTTCGGAGATTGAGTCGAAGTCTTCGCGGTTTTGGTGCCTCTCTCCCCGTCGGTTGGTTGCATCCAACCTTGGACATGTATAAAGCTAGTTACCCCCGCTGTTCGCAGCAAGTTATCTTTAATTCGTGACCTACTGTCGTGAAGATTGGGCCACCCTCAAGGACATTCCTTATCAGTTTTCAATCTAGCAATAGTAGAAGTATGCAATTAGAAGATATAACTTACTGATCTTTGTAGTTATTGAATTGTTTTCTCTAACATATATACTGATATATAAACATATATTGTAAGGAATATTTTAGTTTATTATTTATAAACAATAGACATGGGTAATTTAGAATAAGATTAAAGGGATTACTTTATATTTTCTTTAATAACAGAATATGTGAGTAATTTAAAAGTAAAGTTAGGTGTTACTTTGCATTAGGAGGTTATTTTAAATTATCTTTCATAAAGATATAAGTGGATAATTTTAATGAAATATAAGGGATTATTTAATATTATCTTTTATAATGACAACGGTGGGTAATTTAGATGCAACTTTAGGGGGGTTATTTTATATGGTTTAATAATAGTAGGTGGGTAATTTTTTAATTAAAGATTAAAATAGATCTAATGGCTATTTGTGATATTGTTAAAAATTTTAGGATTTATCTTTTTTCTTACCGCATCTTGTGAGGATTAACTTGAAGGTTCAGTTGAGAGCCTCTAATTAGTGTGTATGCACACACATATTATATAAGATAAGATAACTCAATACTATAATGAAGCACACATTCACATGAGATGTGATAATTCATCCTGACCATTGAACATTTTATAACTACAATTTAAAAGTAATATTTAACAAATGTCCTTATTCACATGGTTTTATACATAAATCAAAGACACATGGCTAGAGAGAGACACTTAAAATTTAAATAAAAAGATGATTCAAGTGATTTTATAGACCACCACAGGTTAGAGAGACGCTTAAAGTTTAAACAATCAATTAGATTTAATTTTTTGATATACATGGCAAGACAAAGGACATGATCCAAACGGTTGTATAAACCAACACATTGTTGGAGAAAAAATGGTTAAACTTTAAATTTAGATATACATAATCATGAAACAGTTTTAAAAACTAATGCGTGGTTGGAGATACGTACAATACACTTCAAAGTTAAGTGATTTTGACAAACAACATAACGCTGCCTCCATCGTCTTTTGCTGCCACTAGAACTAACTTGTTGCCAGTGCTCTCCCCCATCTTTACCTCGTCCTACCGATATAATCCACCTTCTAGTCGATGGCACCAACGCATCATCTCGCCTCGCTATTGCCGCATCCCTGATCGACTTTGCCAACACAAGCTGCCTCTACCACCACCCTTCCACTAGAACTACTAACCCATCAAGCCATCACTAGTGCTCGGCCCACACCCTTACCATACGCCCAACTAGTCTCCACCTCCTCCTAGCCGGTGATACCAATGAGCCGCCTCACCTCGCTGCCACCGTATACCCAACCAACTTCGACGACGTAACGCTGCCTCCACTCTTACTCGTGCCCACCACCACTGACAGACTAACCTTCCACTCTTTAAGATTCTCTTTTGACAACTTATATCCAAAACCCTGAATCCCAAATCCCTAAACCCCGAAGCTGAGGAAGACATCGGAGAAGGAGGAGCCAAGAAATTAGGTGGCTGTGTTTAGTTCCTGAATTTGGGGTGTCAAAATTTACTGTAGCATTTCGTTTGTATTTGGTAATAATTGTCTAACCGTTGACTAATTAGGCTCAAAACGTTCGTCTCGCAAAGTACAACCAAACTGTGCAATTAGTTTTTGATTTTATCCGCATTTAGTACTTCATACATGTATCGTAAGTTTAATATGACGGAGAATCTTTTTTTGCATAGTGCACTTTTCAATGGATCTAAACACAGCCGTAGAGAGCAAAAATAAGACACCCCTACTCTAGTAGAAAATTTTCAAAGAAAAAGGCTAATGCTCATGGACTCATGTACACAGCACGGCTCATGAGAGGCATGCATGCTGCATACAAGCAGCAGCGCCGGTACACTCGTGTGATAGTGTGATACGATCAACGGCCATGGCCCTCGCTACCGCGTGCATCCAGTTGCTCTTCTTCCTTCCTCGGGTGACCTCACGTGGACCCCACCCTGTTCCGTGCTGTGCAAGCGTCCTGGAGCGGAGGAATGAACGCCCCCGTGGGCCCGTCGCTGCTGCCGTGTGGGATGCGCAGCGCAGCCACGCCGGGGCCCGTCTATAAAATCCCCATCCCCTTCCTCTTGCAGCCAGCAGCCACGCCGATCACGAATTCAAATCAAACCAACACAACCGACTCGCCCCCCTCCCACCCCAAGCCCACCTCAACCAGTGCAGCGCCTCGCCGCCAGCCATGTCGTCGTCGGCGCCAGATGTGGCAGAGTCGTCGCGTGCCGGCCAGGAAGCGGAGCTGCAGCCCGAGTCGGAGCCGCAGCGCAAGTGGGTGGCGCTCGTCTCCGCTGCCATCCTCCTCGGCAACGAGGACGAGTGGGCCCAGAAGATCGTCGGCGGAACCGACGTGCTGCTCGACCTCAACGACCCGCCGCTGCCCTCCTACATGGTGCTGCACCCCCGCGTAGCCCCGGACCCCAGGCGCAACGACGAGCCGCTGTCCGCCTACATCCTCGCCGCCGACCGTTCCGCCTGCATCCTCCTCCAGGTCGTCGAAGGAAACCGCCCGGACTTCTTCCTCTGCAACACCCACAGAAGTACCGTCACCATCCTCCCTCCGGTGTCTTCCTATATCCAGGCCAGAGGCCACGACATCCGCCCCCGTCTCAGCATCGGCCTCATCGCCGACCCGCACCACCGCGGCCACTACGTGGTCGTCCAGCTCCACCCCACCACCTCCGATGACCACCCCAACAGGCTCCTCTTCTACTCCACCGCCGAAGGCCGGTGGTTCCATCAGGGGGCTCAACCTGCAACAGGCCCGCATGCGCAACCCCTTCTCCGAGACCGGCGTGCTTGCCCACGACGGCCGCCTCTGGTGGCTCGCCCTCGCCTATGGCGTGTTCTTCAGCGACCCCTGCACGCCCCAATTCGAGTCCCCCCAGCTGCGCTTCCTCCCGCTCCCGGACGACTGCGAGATGGAGGGCGACGTCGGCTTCGACCCCCGCATCAGGACCCTCATCGACCAGCGCCGCTGCGTCAGGCCCAGCGAGGGTAAGCTGCGCTTCGTCGAGATCCGCGGCCTCTCCTACGACGAGCTCGTCGACGTACCCGCGGCTAACCCCACCGTCCGGATGTGGACGCTCGACGACCCGGAGGGCCCCGACGCATGGACGTTCGAGTACGAGGTGGCCTTCGCCGAAATCTGGGAGAATAAGACCAACACCGACGCGGGCCTGCTGCCGAATGAGGTGCCCCACGTCGCCCTCGTCGACCCCAACGACCACTACGTCGTCTACTTCTTCCAGCGCTCGAAGCTCTTCGGCTTGGACATGCGCGAGAAGAATGTCGTCGCCTGCAAGGAATGCCTGATAGACCGTGATCAACTCAGGTTCCCATCCTCCCGCCCCATCGTCGATGCCTGGGAGCTACCGCCACCGCCAGCCACGCTTCCAGGCGACGACGACTCTTCACTAGATGGTATGCACGCGTACATCCCCACTAGTTGCTCAGTTCTGAGGCATCCACTTGCCTTACCTGCGGTTACTGAATCGATCGAATGCAGCATGCATATAGCTGCTAGAAATCTCGATTTGATGCTCTGTGTGTGTCTGCATGCTCGGCATTCAACTGTAAATTGTGCGTGTTCATACCCTAGACTGGCTAGGTCGTTCCCCACATTCATATTGGCCTATGTGCATGCTAGTAACAGTAGTATCTGAACTGGTTTATGCCGGATAGATGGATATGATCGCATTTGGCATGCTTACTGTCTTACACTCTGACCAGATTACAAGGGATCCTCGTGACATGTGTGCGCTTCTCCGATTCATTGCCTTGTCTTATCATTGAGAAATATGTTCATTACATTCGTAGATGTACTACTCTGTTATGTACACTAGGATTACAACTGCACAGCGTGTATAGATGATAGAATAGAGTCACTGAATTAGGGCCTGTTTGGTTACGTTTTGTTAAAGTTTAACTCCCATCACATCAATGTTCCCTCAAATGCATGGAGTACTAAATGTAGACTAATTGCATGCATGTCGACATAGATTAGGAGTAATTTACGAGACGAATCTATTAAGCCTAATTAGTCCGAGATTAGAAACTTTTTGTCAAATAAAACAAAAGTGCTACAGTGTTTGTTAAACTTTAACTTCTCAAACCAAACACCCCCTTAGTCTGAATTTGGCATGTACAGAGCACTGCTTCTGTTTGGCATCGGTTCTTTATATATTCTTCTTGCGAAAAAGATTTGATTCATAAATCATGACTATAACTTCCGCGAGTATTTGGATTTGGATTGCTGATTGTTGATTGCTTGCTTGACCCTTAGGGGGTGTTTGGTTGGAGGAGTTAAAGTTTAACAAACACTATAGCACTTTCGTCTTATTTGACAAAAATTTTTTAATCTTAGACTAATTAGGTTTAATAGATTCGTCTCATAAATTACTCCTAATTTATGCCGACATGCATGCAATTAGTCTACATTTAGTACTTCATGCATTTGAGGGAACATTGATGTGATGAGACTTAAACTTTAACTCCTGGAAACCAAACAGACCCTTAATTGCTGCTCTTTTGCATGCTCTTTTAGCATTTGGGTTTGGAATGCTCATTTACAATAGAATCACTGAATTAGTCTGAATGTGGCATGAACAGAACACTGCTCTTCTGTTTGGCATCAGTCACTATGTATTCCTCTTGCTCATATTTGATTCATGAATCATGACTATGACTTCCACTAGCGTTTGGATTTGGAATGATGATTATTGCTTGCTGACCCTTATGTATTGTTGCTCTTTTGCATGCATGCAGATAATGTTTTTTTCTTGACAAAATGAATGCAGATAATGTTTGGTCGACACAGTCTTACGCCGAGGAAAAGAAGGGCCAGGTGACCCAGTCTGTTGACTCTTGGCTAAACCAGGCCCGGTTGGAGTGGGCGAGGGACACGGACGCGTCGGTCGAGAACTGGAGGGCATGGCAGATGGCACCACCTACATCTGATGAATCATCTGCTAACTCGGGTGGCCAAGCTGATGATGAGCTGGAGATGCAGTTCCCCCTTTCTCCTTAGGTGAGACAGAGAACCCAGAGACCGATTCGTCGTGTCAACATGTGGAAGCTTCTTTCGATCTTGCGTTTCAGATACATAGAGTAGAGCCTGCAGCTTTGTGTCATGGACATCTCATCCATTCTCATCTGAGTTGATGAAAGCCAAGGAACAATCATACCGGAACCGTTAGTTGTTACGAAGATGTATGTGCAGTTCCAGTACTGTATTTCCAGTCCTGTGGTTACCTCTCTCTGTTTTTTTGTTTGTTTGTTTTGGAATGGATTGCCTCTGTCTGTTGGGCTGTCAGAACCAGCAATGTGTCGCAAGTCGATCTGCTAAGACAAAAGGTGTTCAGTTTTGGTTCTCCGTGTTCATTCCTTATCCCCTTTGTCCTGTCCTGTTTGCATGCTAATACAAATGGAGTTCAGTTTTGGCTTCTTGGTGGAGCCGTGGAGGACAAGAGGAGCCGCAAGAGTGGCACGAGGACAACGGTCAACGGCTACTCTGAAGAGCAGTGCAACAATGTATAGCAGAGAAAGGTGGCGATCATGGCGTGACAGGTCACAGATTCCGGCAACCGGGCATGCCGCAGCGGATCCCGCACGCTGACGGTGCCGTTGTGTTTTTTTTTTCGTTTCACATTTTTGTTCTTCCAATCAATTTTGCCCATAATATTTGTTCACCATACAAATGATACACATGATACAACAGTGATTTCAGTTCATGAATATAAGCTAAATTCAGACAATTTGGACTGTAACGATTCCATGAAGACAGTGACTGCAACGGTTGTTACTCTGCAAAATTGTTTGAGCATTATCTCCACATAATGGTTTCAGCAATTTTCAAGTTCTGAAACTTCAAGGTAAGCTTACTAGTACCAAGCATAGAAAGGGCTTCCTGAGTTTTCTGAACGTATTAGATCAGAACAAAAAAGTACAGCCAGTTCTCATCTCATGGTATCCGAATTCCTAAGCAGCGAACTTTTGATTCTGAACCTTGTTGCCAGAAGTCTTGCTCCCGTGTTCCTCTACGGCGCATCAACAGTTGGGTACACTAAAGCCGTAGCAGCTGAACATGGGGGGAAACATCAGTTCAGAAAGGTATGGAATTTTGTGAATTGACAATGTAACAACGGATCCATCTGTTTCTAAATTCTGAATATTTTTAGCCTATACAAAAACACTGATATTCAACAGAAATGGTAAATACAGCAAAATCATTAAATTCATTCAATCAATCTACCTCCTCATCTGTAGCTTGTTTCAGATTAGCCCAAACTCATATGCAAACAAAGCATAGCATTTTCTGAAGCACATGTAGAACCCCAAAAGCAATATACATGTTTGAAACTAAATGGCTAAAATAACTAAATGAGGACCCAATGCATATTCAAAACCACATAAAAGTATATGTACATCTGAGCTAAAGCACGTAGTAGGCAAGTTACGGTTTCTATCTACTGTCATCAGTATGAATACTATGATTTTTTAAACATCTCACATGCAGCTAAAAGTTTACTGATTCTAGCTTCAATAGCAAAGTCCGAGCATGTGAGTTGACACTATATACACTATTCAAGTTCGTACATCAACTTAACATCACTTTTCCTGAGAAGAAGACAGATAGGAACTGCTGCACAGACTGCTGGAGAAACAGCAGAGTCGTCACCTGGCGACCCGATGGTGACGACGACGACAACGTCCATGGTGTCCTCGTTGGCAGGTAGGTCGACGAACAGAGGGGTCAGCCGCCCCTGGGAGCCGGCCCCGCACGCACAGCGTGATGCCTGAGGCATTCGCTTCATCCAGCTCGGCGCTAAATCTCTCCTCCGGTGGAACAAGGCCCGGCCATCGAACAAGAGCATTCTCCAGGCGAGCGGGTTGAAGTTGCCCTCGTCGTCCGCCCGCAGGAACCGGATTCTCCTTTAAAGCACCGGTTCAGGCACGGCGCGCCCGCGGCCGTGGCTCCGACCACCGATGGCTAGAGGCTGTAGCAAACTAGCAATGGAACAGCGCACTAGTGTTCATCAGGAGGGCCAAGACAAGCACTCAGGTAGCTGAATAACGAACAAATCTGAACTTCTGAATGCACTCTGATAGCTGGCTCTTGCTACGCCCAGATCAACGCGAGCTCACAGGAATCACGTCTGCGAGTTCGGGCGGGTACTGTCGCGAGGAGACGGCCTCGATCATCCAGCGCATCATCGAGCTCGGGCCGTCGAAGTCGCGCCACGGCCCGTACGTAGGCTGGCGCAGGACGACGTCGTCGGAGTCGGACCCGTCCTCCGCGCCGAGGACCTCGTGCTGCCTTGCTCTGCACACATATGCGCTGTGTACGTGACCTCTCTCAACGTCACGTTGCTTTCCAAGTTAAAAAAAAAAACATCACGTTGCTTTCATTTGCTGAAAGTATATGTAAGAGATTTAGAGGACGAAACTGTGCGCAGAGCTTAGCACACATACGGGAACCATGATTTTGAGCTCACCTCTGAAACCAAGTTTGAGCAAGGAGTTCAGCCAAATCTCATCCGCGATAATGCTCTAGTTAAGATGCCTGGGACGGATTGACGTCTCACTCGCTCACCCCCGTATCAAGTCCCTCGCTTCCTCCTCCCTTCTGTGCTCGCGCCCCGCGCCTACCTCGACACTTGGTCATGGCTGCCTCCCTGGCCAGCGGCGGCACGCTTCCCCACCCCGGCGTCCTCCTCCCCCCACCCCAATGTCCCCACCCACTGGGAGCGCCCAACACCCGCGGATCTGGTGGCCCTCTCCCCACCCGACGAGATCCAACCAAAGCCACTGACCCTCTCCTACCTCGGCCGGCGGCGTCCTCCCCAGATCCGGTAGCGTCTCCTCTCCCTCGGCCAAGGCGATCATGGTGGGCGCACACCGTCCAGCGAGTCTACGCCATCGCAGTTACCTACCAGGTAGGTCATGGTCACACGGCGATGCTGTGTTTCAAGTGTTTTTTTACGCTTTTTCAGACATGTTGCAAGCCCATGCTTCAAGTGTTTTAGTCGTTTTTAGATGTATGTTTTAATTGTTTCATGCGGATGTTGGAAAAGTAGATCGGAATGTTGCATATGTTGCAATGGTTATACACGTATGTTGCAAGCGTCTATCCCCAATGTTTCATCTGTTTTTTACACGTATGTTGCAAGTGTTTCGTACACATGTCTCAAATGTTTTATTTGTCTTCTCCTGTATATTGCAAGTGTTGCATCTGAATGTTTCAAAAGTAGATTGGGATGTTCCACATGTTGCAATGGTGTTTCAACTGTATGTTGCAAATGTTTCATCTATTTTAGATGTATGTTGTAAATATTTTATCTAAATGTTACAAAAGTAGATCGGCTTAATGCACAGCGCAGCCGGTGGCTATCGTTGCTGTTGGGGCGCAACCGTGGGTTAACCTATATGGGTTTCCCCGTGCGGGGTGCGGGGGCGCAGGTCCCTATGACGGACGCGGGCGCGAGTGCTGGGGTGAGATACGGGGTGTGGGGCGGGATGCGGACACGGGAGCGACGTAGGTGTCGGAGTCGTGTTCGGACGCGATGTCCCGTCCAGACGTCCGGACGCCAGGCATTCCCATCCAATTGCCGTCCGTTGACAAGGGCCTTCTCTCGTATTCCTGAATACACGGGCCACTGCCCCTCAGGTTCACACAGGCACTCACACGACCTAGTTGTCCCCGAACATGGGTTGGGCTTCCTCACACGACCTATTCGCTGGTCTTATAAGCCGTACTTTTTTAACCAATGAACAATGTTTTTCTCTTACAATAAATCAGCGATGAGTACTTTCAGTCATGGCTTTTCAGCCCACCGAACAGGGCGCGTCAGACGTTGTTGGCCGGCCTGGTAAAGACAGGTCCTCTTCCGCAGCCTGTTTACGGTCCTTCTCCTGCTCTTTGTCCGGCAGCAGAGGGCTGGCAGTGGCATCAACATTTGGGCGCCGCAGCTCAAAGCCGCTGAATTTCAAGGGAACAAGTAAAATCAGTCGTACAGTTAGGAAGGAGGCAGCATATAGTGGTGTTGCAAGTGTTGCAACAGTTAAGATATTTATCACAAAATCAGTGTATTTGTAGACAAGTGGAAAAAAAATTATGGACTGTGTATCACGCAAGCAGCAGCGCCGCCCAGCAGGCAAGGCATAGGCCTCCTTGCTAGCGTCGCAAATTTAGGTCTATCTCTGTCCAATGTAACGACCTAGCTCGCAGTACACTAGAGAGGGTCTAAGCTTTCATGTAAGTCTTTAATGACCCCCTATGGCGTCCGAAGGTGTGTTGTATCGATTTTTCTCTACTTAAATACAAAGACGCGCAAACCTTTTGCGTGATCGAAGAAAAAACTGAATTTTCTGAAATGGACAGTCAATGGTCAAGACATTCAGTTAAAAGATCATGAAATCATTCGATCAATCTACCTCTGCTCATCTGTAGCTTGTTTCATATTAGTTCAAACTTTTAGCCAAACAAAGAATATCATTTTCTGAAGCACATGTGGAAGCACATGTAACCGGTTGAAGTTGCCCTCGTCGTCTGCCCGCCGGTACTGGATTCTCTGGCCTCTGCCAAAGCACCAGCAGGCCGCTTCAGGCTGTTGCACTGGAGCAGAGCACTAGTGTTTCATCAGGATACCAAGACAATCAGATAACTAACTCTGGTAGCTGAATAATGAACAAAGCTGAACTTCTGAACGCGGGGATTCATCTAATCTGAACAAGAACTGATCCCTAAAGCAAACGCAGAGGAGGAAGAACTCAAGAACTCTTTTTCCAGCGAAAGAACTGGCGGTAATCTTGGCCTAATAGCCTCAGTAACAAGGAGAAGAACCCCATCATCGAATTTGAGTGGTTCTTGCAAATTGAAAACAAAATTCACATGGTCGTCGACGGATTCTATGAACACTTCTACGCCCAGAAAAAACGCGAGTTGGAATCAGAGGGGACGGCGGGCTCACGGGAATGACACGTGGAAGTTCAGGTGCGTCCTGTCTCAGGGGATGGCCTCGACTAACCAGAGCAGCACTGAGCTCGGGTTGTTGTATTTTTAGGTGACAACTTATCACTTCAACTTCTTATCATAACTTTTTTTTGACCTTTTTTTTAAAATATTTTCGTAATTCTCTAATTTTGATAAGTTACAAAGTTATGCTCACAACTTTTATGCATAACTTTTTATGGAACAACCTATCACAATAACTTCTCATCACAACTGTTTTGACTTTCCTTTTTTTAGAAAAAAATATTTTCATAACTTTTTTTAGAAAGTTACAAAGTTATACTCATAACCTGTGTATAACTTTTCATGAGACAACTTGTGATCACAACTTCTTAGTCTAAGGATAAGAAAATGGTTAGATTAATATGAAAACATGAAAAAGCAAAGAAAAAAAAGAAAAGGAAAAGAAAACAAGATATGAGAAACGGAAAGAAAGGAATAAAATGAAACAATAAAAAATGAGAAAAACTACTTGGGGCCGAAACATCGCTAAAATTAGATTTACAATAGTAAATAGAGAGGGCGTTGAGAGAAGATGTCAGATGCTCCGACTCTGTCGACTTGCCTAGCAGGACCCACCATGTGATTAGTCAGTGGCGAAGCCAGGATAAATGGCCACCAGGGTCGATACTCAGTACTAATCAAGCATTAACTTATAGGTTGTGATAATATAATACCATACGCAACATAAATTAATATGATAATAACTGCATATTGTGACAAAATAAGCTTTTACAAATCACAACAGCAGTTACCTTTTACAGTGTCCCCTGACGACTACGATCCTCCATCTTGTGAAAACGAACTCACATCGTCAATTGGAATTGTGGTAAAAAAAACCCTTGTTCTACGAAGCATATGATACAATCATTCATAAATCCATCTCCAATACGATTTCTTAGTACTGTCTTCACAATTTTCATTGCCGAAAAGCACCTCTCCACCGATGCAGTGGCGATAGGAAGAATTAGTACTAGCTTGAGAAACCGATAGACCAAAGGAAAAAGCCAAATGTTTCTTTGTACCCACCATCAACCTAGCAAGCTCAAAAATAGTGTTCAAGTTGGCAAATCTTTCATCAGCTCGTATGTTGTCAATGTAAATATTAAGCTCACGGTCAAGATCCTTTAGCTGTGTTGAATTGAAATCCAGGATATGACTTAGCTAACTCCATTAAACTCTCAACTTTGAAAGCCTCAAGAATTCTGGAGATTGAAAGCAGCGATATGAGTAAGCAATTGAGAGTTTACCTCATTGAAACGATCATTAAACTCTGTAAGCTACAAGTCAATAATTGGGTTCAAGCAGTCATATCTATAATGCTGATAGTTGGTGCAGTTGGTCTTTTTTCTTGGCTTATGGCGATCAATATATTCCTCATCCATATCCAACTTAGCAATGCCATGCTCTTCACAAAAAGAGTATACAGACTGCAACAAAGAATCCCAACCATCATCCCTATTTTGCTAAAATTTTTGCTTGGTTAACTTCACCTCTAACATGGCCTCTAGGATGTCTTTGTCTTGTGTCTGCAAGGACAGTGACAAAGAATTTGCTTGGCCTAAAATAAGCAACATTAAGTGCAAGTGAAACACAAAGTCAAAATCCTTCAGATAGTCTGGGAGACCACAAGCTTGTCGTCTCTTTGCATCATTTGGACCTTCTTTTTCAACATATTGGAGAACTTCAATAACTTCAAGGAATAGATTGCTTAGGCTCTTGAGGGTTTTATAATGAGAATCCCAATGTGTGTCTCCAGCTCTTTGAAGGGATTGTTCTTGATTTAATCTAGTTCCACTGCTTAGTTGTCCACTGCCTATGGCTTTTCTAACTCTCTCCTGTTGACTTTCTCGAATCATATCTTTACGTTTGCAAGAAGCTCCTGCCACACTAAGCAATAGAGATATCATGTCAAAGAAATCACTAGCATCATCATTCTTTTTAGCACTGCGACAATGACTAATTGCAGTTGATGGGCAAAGCAGTGTATATAATATGCTGAGCTATTCTCTCTTGTGATTAAAGCCCTTAATCCATTGAATTCACCTCTCATATTGCTGGCTCCATCATAACCTTGTCCTCTAATTTGTTTTATGCTCAAGCCATACTTAGCAAACAAATGATCAAGGTTAGATTTTAGACATGAAGCCGACGTGACGTGAACAATAGCAATAAGTCTCTCCTTTATTACCCCAAGCTTATCAACATACCGCAAGACAACTGCCATCTGTTCCTTTCCAGACACATCAGCGGACTCATCCACTAACAAACAAAACACATCACCATCAATTTCTTCAACAATAGATTTCACTATAATCTGAAAAAAATAAACAGGTAGCAATTAATTTACCTTTATAGACTATGAGATGACATATAATTTGTAAAATAAAAAAATTGACTTACCTCAGGAAAACAGTTCGCAATGTCCCTTTGAATTTCTGGAGCAATCATCTTATTATTTTTAGGAGCATTACTTCCAACAACCTTCTTTACTTTGTCATTTTCATCTGCCATCGAAAATTCCCCTTATTTGTGGACTGCTTTGTTTCATCATGGCCACGAAAAGCTAAGCCTCGGTGCAACAAGTATCAGCTTTTTTCCGCCGGCGGCTGCCTGCTGGGATTTGCGGTTGCGGCTCACGGTGACGGCCAATCGGCAATCGCCAGATCGCCCCCCGCAGAGGATTTGAGATGGCCAGATGGGAGACTAGTAGACTACGAAGATGAAAGGGTTCGGGCATCAAGGCGTGCGACGTGCCGCCAGGCTGTAGCGGAGGCCGGAAGCAAGCCAACGTTTGGCATTCTTGCTTATGGGCTGCGACGCTTTGTAGATACTGAGATAGTTTAGTTGGACTGCTGCTAATGGGCTGCCGGCCGCCGGGGTCGTACCTATTTTTTACCGGGGTCTAAGCCAGCAAAAATCGCGGGGGTACACGTACGATCGCAAAGTCATCGGTGTCGGATGACCCCGTCGAGTGAATGTAGCTTCGCCACTGTGATTAGTGCCTAACGTTGCCGGTCACACACATGGTAAGTGTTCATCGCGTTCAAATCGCGCGAACGACCGCGGAAATAGAATTGGGTAACGCTGTGACTCACATGGGCCGAAACAAACAAGAAGCAAATTAAAATCTGTGATCAAGTCGTGTTACATTTACCCAAAACCAAACGCTTGTCTTAGTCTCTTTCAAGCAAAACAAGGGCACTTGCATTCTCGTGGGAGGCGACCTCACGGTCACGGACCACCTTGCGAGTTGCGACGTGCATGAGCATGGTGGCCCCGCACATTTCAGACCACGAGCGATGATGTTTCCTCTTTTCTTCACAGTTCATGGCAACAATCACCACCAGGAAGAAAGCAGTGATGGGAGCCCTACGCGAGACAGAAAATATCTCACATAATGTACGTACAGTACCTAGTAACGTCAGATTGTGAGAATATCTCAGAAGCTTCGTTGTTGCGTGTGGAGTGACACGGTAGTACCGGCCACCGGGGACAGAGAATGGAAGTCAGAGATGGAGGCCACCACACCATGATCACCGCTGGAAAACTGTGCTCTACTCCAAAAAAAAAAATAGAATACTCGTAAATGACAGGGGGCACAGACCTCAGAGCCAGACCTTAGTGCGCAGACGCGTAGTAGGAGTATCAGGACAAACCGTCCAAACTGCAAGCCCAAGTCACACGCGTGCGACACGTCCCTCTCCCCAACAGATTACCACTGCTTCTCCAACTCCAACAGAAGACCACCCACGGCCACCACGCCCGCACCACCAAATATTTACTCCTCATCGACGCTAGCTAGCAACCCACCACGAACACATCTATCTACTTATCGCACAACAAGCGAGCGCAGGAGAGCTAGCTCAGGCGCGCGAGAGATCGATGGAGAAGGAGGCGGCGGCGCAGGCTCAGGCGCAGGCGCAGGAGCAGGAGCAGTGGCAGGGCGCGGTGGAGGGCAACTCTGCCGTCGACGCCAGCGTCCGCGGCGTGGCCGCACATCGCCAGCTTCTGCGCGCTGCACCGGTACCTCCCGAGCATCGACGTGTGCGAGCTCGCGGAGGGGGAGGACAGCCGGCCCGGGTGCGTCCGCTACGTGGCCTCGCTCGCGCCGGGCACCACCACCGGGGAGGCCGGCATCTGGGCGCGGGAGAAGCTGCTGGAGATCGACGACGACGCCCGACGGCTCGCGTACGCCGTCGTCGGCAGCAGCATGGGGTTCGGCAGATACGTCGCCACCATGAGCATCATCGCCGCTGACCAGGAGGGGGAGAGCGACGCGGGGTGCAGGCTGGTCTGGGCGTTCGAGTGCGAGCCCGTGCAGGGGTGGACCCGGGACGGGCTCCTCGGCTACCTCGACGGCGGCGTCAAGGCCATCGCCGCGCGGATCGAGGAAGCCCATGCCGCTGACGCCGCCAATGCCGGAGGAGACAACGTGGTCGTCGTCGCTGCCTGACAACTCCAGCTCCGGGCCGGGAGGAATCTCAACAGCCGCCAGATGCATTTCTGTATTGATTATTACCTCGTCAAACTAGTTAATGCATTGTTAATCTCAAATGATTGCCACTAGCTTGCTTGCTTTAATTTCTTGTCTCTCCTTCATTAATTGTCTATGTCGCGTCGCGTCAGACTGTCAGATGAGTGAACGAAATTCACTTGAAAGGGACTCTGCTGTTGGCTCCTGCTTGTTTTATTCTGGCGATGTCCATGTCGATCCGTGTGAACTCGGATGTGCAAAAGGCAGAAGATATTATGATGAACATGGTTGAACTTGAACAAGGTGCACCATGTTCCACCCACGTGTGAGAGGACTGAGCTTCCATCGTACTGCGATTGGGGTTAGTTGGGGACGACGTCAACGCAACACACGTATGTACCGGCCATAGCCCATAACTCGATCGTACGCGTTTACTGAGGTAGGATCATCTAGCGGACGTACTAGTAGAGCATCGATCTCATAAAAATTAATCAAGGCGTTTAGTTTTAGGGCTCCGAGGCGGTTGGACTGGTTGCCCACCTCAGTTATTCGTGACCGGGAAGCCGGCCCAGCAATCGCCTCGGTTAATGCTTAACTGAGACGGGCAACCTGACATAACCGTCTCAATAAATCGATTTTACAGAGGTGGTTGTCTTAATAGGTCCGCCTTAAAAAAAAATGGAGGCCATTTTCGGAGGCGGGCCCATAAATATTCTTGAGGCCCAGCCAAAGCCCAATACAACTCTCTACCGGGCTTATTTAAATTGAGGACCTAGGGTTTCTCATGTCACTCTCTTAGCTGGCCTTCACGCCCCCTAGGCAGCGGCGCGCCTCCCTCCCCTCGCGACGTACGGCGCGCCTCCCACCTCCCTCCTCTCGCAGCACACGGCGCGCCTCCCTCCCTCCACTCTTTCCCTCCCATCCACAAACACTCTCTCTCTCTCCCTCCCTCGTCAGCGTGACTGCTTAAGCAGCTCGCAGTTCAGCGGCGTCACCCCTTCCCTCCCCTCCCGGCGGCGCCCCCTTCCCTCTCCTCCTGGCGGCGCCCTACCCCTTCCTTCCCGGCGGCGTTCCTCCCCTCGCGGATGGCAGCTAGAGGTGCAGATCCGGTGGCTAGAGCTCCTCCCCTCATGGATGGCAGCTAGAGGTGCAGATCTGGCGGCCGGAGCTCCTCCCCTCGCGGCATGGCGGCTGGAGGCGTAGATCTAGCGGCCGGGGCTCCTCCTCTCACTGATGGCAGCTGGAAGTGCAAATCTAGCGGCCGGAGCTCTTCCCCTCGCGGCATGGTGGCTGGAGGCGTAGATCCGGCGGCCGGAGCTCCTCCCCTCGTGGCAGGGCGGTCGGAGCTCCTCCCCTCGCGGCATGGTGGCTGGAGGCGCAAATCCGGCAGCCAGAGCTCCTCCCCTCGTGGCTGGAGGTGCAGCTCCAGCGGTCCAGCGAGGATGCAACACTGGCGGGCAGCGGCGGTGCATGGATGGGCTCGACGCCGGGCCCTGGATGGGCTCACGTTTGGGCTCATCGTTTATTATTATTATTTTTTTCATTAATCGAGGCGGGCAACTGGTCTGCCTCGGTAAATCATTGATTTACCGTGACCTTTAGGCCGAGGCGGACGGGTTGCCCGCCTCGGTAAACCCTTTTTGCCCGCCTCGGTTAAGTTTATCGTAGCAGTGAAGTTGTCTGATCCAATCCGTTCAGCTGGAAGATGGCTGGACGGCACGAGATGAGAGGTTAGTGCCGATTCATCTGCGCCTACTGGACCACGGAAAGAGATTGACTTGTTTGATTCTGATGTGGAGCAATCGATTGATGGAGGACTTGCGTATATGTTCCCTTCCCACTTGCTGCATGCAAGTATTGTCCAACAAGCTATCAGAGGCAGAGCTAAATGAGAATCCCAACAAACATGTGAACGGACCATTTATTCGTTGGCACTTTTTTTTGAGGAATTTATTCGTTGGCACGTGCCAAGGCTCGGAAGCACATGTTAAATTGGGCCATCGCCTGTTGAAAACAAACTGGAGAAGGAGCACGCAGTTGATGTAATAAGCTGAATTGTCGCAAAGTACTCTACTACGCGACGGGTCGCGCGATTGGAGAGCGCGCGACCCGTCGCCCTCCTCACCCACCTCACCCCCCACCCACCCCTCTCCCCCTAGCTGCGACCCTGTGCCCACTTCAGTGACCCAGCGACCCCGCGCACGCGGCGAGCTCCTCCCTCCCTCCCCTCCAGTGGTGGCAGCGAGTTCCAGTGAGGTAGGCCTCCTCCTCCTGGTGGATCCGTGAGCATCGGAGACGAAGACGACGACGGCTGTGGCTAGGGTTCCGACGAGTTCTCCTCCTCTTTCTTCTCCAACTCCGTCGAGTATAGAAGGGCCCAGCCGGGGAGAGGTAGGTAGGGTAGGTAGGGGGGTTGGTGGCCGTAACATCCTAAATTTTGCTTCTTTTGAAATAGGCTCAAAATGATTTAATTAAATATTTTGTGCTCATCAAAACATAGAAAAATAATAATTTTTCATTAAATTAAAATTCATCATAAGGCTAGGAACATGTTGTTGCATACATGCTGGTGCATTTGTTTTGTTGTACTATCTGATTTTGATCCAAAATTTAAATTGATTCAAAACTGTTTTTAAAACGGGTTTGAAAATACAATTCATCAGAATATATAAAAAGAAAAAGGAAAATAACTCCTTCCTTCTCTCTTTCGGCCCGCTGGCCTGCTTGTCCACCCAGCTCGCGCTGCCCAGCTGCCCACCCCACAGGCAAGCGGCTTTGGCCCAAAGGCAGCAGCCCACATTGAGCCACCCTCTCCTTCTCTTTGTTTCACTGCCGCGCGGACCCCGCATCTCTGTCGCTGTCTCGCTGCCATCCCGGGCCCACTGGTCAGCGTCGTCCCCTTCCTCACGCCGTGTCCGAGCAGGACACCACCTAGCGCCGCTGCCGCCGAATTCTAGGATCTTCGGGATCTTCTTTGCGTGGAGAGCACGCCCAGCCGCCCCTATAAGAGCCGAAGTCCTTAAAGCATCCGTGTTTTGCATCTACGAGCCTTCTAGCTGCCGCCGTTTGGATTTCGCCGAGGAGACGAGCTCGTTGCCACCGCTGCAACCTCCGCTGGATGCTTCCTCGATGTTGGAAACTGTCGGCCGAGTTTCGCACTGAGAAGAGAAAGCCGTAGGTGCCCTTTTACTTTACTCCTGGTGCTCTTGGTCGCACGCTCATCTCCACCGATGTTCGCAGGTAGCCACCGACCGCCCAGCCGAGCCCTGCGCCATCTCCGAGCTCTCCTCATCCGTGAGTTCTCCGTGCCGCCATCTCCGAGCTCTCCTCATCCGTGAGGAATTTCAACGGATCTGTGCACTCTGACACAAAATCCTAAACCACTAAGGAACTCTGGCACACTCCTCCAAACAATTCTACATGCATGCAATGATTCATTAGTGGGTTACTGTCGGGCTAGACACAGCGACTACATGCTTCACACAATTGCAGGGAAAATTTTTAAAAGTTTGTATTTTTGGTTGCTCGAAAATCTGGGATGTTACAGTCCACCCCTCTTACAGGAATCTCGTCCCCAAGATTTAGGGGTTGCTACGGCTGAAGGATGACTCTAGGGTTTCATCTAAGGTTGATGACTTTTACTGGATGTTCTTCATGCATTAAAACATCATGATTTTGTAAGGAAGCTTTTGAATCTAGGACTTTTGAAGGTCAGTTGCATAAAACTTTTTAAATGCAGAAAGGTAATTTGATGAAAATGGAAGGTAGTTTTGCTTTCTCAAATTGGTTCTTGGAAGAAAGCCTTTTTACGAAAGAGCTTTTTGAAATTTTCGCAACCAATGTTGAAAAATTCCATTTTGATTTTTTTTTAATCCAAGGTTTTGGGAAAAGAAGTTTAAATACCCGTTGAAAGTATTTTCAAGCACCAAAATTTTGTAAAGCCAGTTTTAAATGTCATTTGTGAAATGTCTTTTTCTTTAAACAACGGGTTTTGAAATAAGACACTAGAAGTAGTTTCCTTTTTGAAACGAAATCTTTTTTTATTTTTTTGCAAGATTGGGGAGCAACTTGAAATAGTTTTCATTTAAAAACAAAATCCCTTTTGAAGTAGACTTTTGGATTTTGGAAAGCGAAACGTTTATCAATTTGCAAAGTATTTTGAATAAGCTTCGGAAATAGGCTTTCATAAAATCCACTTTTGGAAAAATGCTATTTGGAGAAAACCGCTTTTCTGAAACTTCTGAAGGACACACACAAAGGGTTTTGAAGTATCTTTTCGCAAGGCATTTTGAAATAGGAGCAAGATTTTTAAAATATCTGAAAGAGGCCAAGAGTTTTGAATGGAATGAAACTTTTCAAAATCCCTTTTTCTTTGGAAGCCATTTTTTTAAAACAAAGCTTTAAATCTTTTGTTTCGCAATTCTTGTAAGGAGGAAGGTCACAACCTTTGGATTTTGAAATCAAATCAACACAAGTATATTAGAAATAGGTTGTAACCCGTTTTGGTTTTTGAAACTCAAATCTAAACTTTTGAATTTTGGTCAAAATAGATCAAACCCTCAAAAGAGAAATTTTGAAAGCGCTTTGAATAGATTTCCAGTTCACAAAATCAAGACTTTTACAAAAGGTTTTTGTTTTCCAAACCTCTTTTAAAATGATTTTTGGAAATATTTGGGCCATTTGAGAGGGGAGGTTTTCGAAACCAAACCATTTCATAATCCTTGTCAAACAGGCCTTTTTGGACAAAAGATGTTTTGATTTAGTGGGTACGCGGAGTTCGCAATCATTTTGTTGAAAACCTTTTTGCAATTGATTTTTTCCAAAACTTTTCAAGACAAATAGTTTTGAAATTCAATTTAAATAAGGGTGAGTTGCAAAACTTTTTGAAATCCAGGGTAGATCAGACTTTTGAATACGGGTTAATATTAATGCAATTTCTTGAAAACAAAATCTTTTGGGAGCTTTTGTTTTTCTAAATCAAAACACACCGTTTTTTTAATGATTTCAAATCAACAGAATTTTGAAACACATTTTAGTTTTGACAACACGGAGTTGGTTCCTTTTATTTGAATCAAACAAACTAATTTTGAAGATGACTCGAAATCATTTCTCATTTTGGAAAGGTAAAGCTTTCGCAATCGAATTTTTGTTTTCAGAAACCTTTTCTAAAGCAACACTTTTGAAACTAGATTTGGAAAGTTAATTTTGGGTTTTGCTAAAATTTTTTTAACAGAACTGAGCCAAAGACTTTGGTTTGAAAGCATTTTGTTGATTGTAACGCAAAACTTTTGTTTTTTTAAAGTGAAATTGCAACACTTTTGAAAAGGGGACGGGTTTTCAAACTATTTCGCAAAGAGCTTTTGAAATCAAATCGGGTTGAGAAAAGAATTAAAACTGTTTTTCTTTTGAAACATGAAAACTTTTAAGAAGTTTTGAAATCGTTTTCCTTTTAAATAGAAACTCTTTTGCTAAAGAGGAGACTTTTTGAAACAACAGAGGGACGACAATTTAGAAAATGCATTTAGTTGGAAGCCAAAAACAGTTTTGAAATGGTTTGGTAAGGACATGATGCATCAGATTCATATTTTAGCACTGTTAGTCAAGGATCACTTATCCAGTCATGGGATGGCCTTACGCTTTAGTCCGCTAGGTCATTCGGTACCTGGAGTCTCGCATATACAAAATAGCTTCTACAGCTTACACTCAAACAATTAGGAAGCGAAAGAAGCATGACAACACAAGATCCAGGCAATCTAGCTGCATTACAACTCCTATATGCATAGTGTTGGCAGAAGGCGACTCCTAAACCTTCAAGCCTCACACATGTACTGACTAGCGTGGACGGTAAGGGGTATATTTCATAAAAGGTCGACCTTCCTTGTTCGGGGAGGCCAGTTAGCGGCAGAATTCAAGGCAGGGAGGGAAACAAGTGTCTGTACCCATAGTTCTACTCCAGATAGGATGTTTTGGCTTCTAAACTAGTGTTTGATTCTACGGGTCTCGTCCTAGGGTCAAGTATGGCTCTAATACCAACTGAAACGACCTCGATTTTCCTCGAAGCGAAAATCCACAGATACGATTTATAATGTAGTAGATCACGAGAGCAATCCATCACATTATCAATTATCAGCTGATATCATAGTCATACATCGTGGAATTACAAGTTTATACAAGCTTTACAACACTGGTTAACACTCCTATTTCATCAACTAATCTAGTGGAAACACACACTCATCTTCATTAGAGTCGTTGTAGCGCATCGGCAGGTGAAGGCTCCTCCTTCATAGCAGTCCTAAGAGTTGGCGTTGAATATCAGCGGGCGTAGACTCCATCTTCTCAACCACACTTGAGCGTAGGCACGAGACCATCTACTCCTAATCTAAGTCCTCGTGGTCATCGTAGATTTCGTCCAAACCTGTCCAAAATCTATCAGTACGATTTGTACTGGCCACTGTCTCCCACCCAATGCTTTTCCGTATGCTTTGTGGTAAGTGGAATGCAAGGGTAGATGAAAAGGCCTATATATGGCTGTAGGTTTCCTATGCAAGTTCAACAAGGTTTTATAATAATAGATCATCAAGTTTTACTCCATCTCAACCACACGTTCTCCCATCCCATCACACACATCTTACCACACTCTCACACTCTCTAGGTGGCAAGGTTGACTCCCACTCATACCTTGCCTGAACGGCCAAAGCCGGATCCAACACCAAAACCCAGGGGGAAGGTAGAAAGGACTCCTCTCACTAATCAAGTGAAGCGTAGGTCATAGGAATGTCCATATCCGCGGACGTGGCTATACATATAGATCGATCAACTCTGCAGAGCGTGTACACCTGGAAATCCACAAGATAACCATCATCGGCAGTGCCCCGCCTAGGCTGATGCCGACTGCCTCCCAACCGGTACGGTACCACGCTACCACTTAGCCCTGGGCCACCCCGGAGTCCACCGAAACGCTGAGACTGTGAGACGTAGTACCAGGCCCCCAAGGTCACTACGCTGTCTTAGGAGGGTGTAGGCCCCCATGCCCGTACCTCCCTACACTATCACCTTCCAACCTAGTAGTAGTGGCACCACCCTAGTCAGTCGGGTAATCGTCTCCCGCCCATCGGGAGCGAGTGGTGTGCACGAAGGGTCCTATGATTCCGGTTCTCAAGACATACCAGTCCTTAAGGGGACCGGACAAGATATCTTCTCAAGGGGATAACCAACACCCCGTGCCTCGATGGCACCTCCACCGGGGATAACCAACACCCCGTCTGCTCTCACATGCACCCCCCATAAGTACCTCTAACGAGGGATGCCCAGGTCGCACCCCTCTGGCATGACTTACCCCAAAGACTCATCGTAGGATCCTATCCGATCGACTCAACCCTCACCACACACCCAAGATGTACGCCAAGCTCTCCCCAAGTTCATTATCCAGTTTTACCAAGTTATTGGCACCACGTGCCTTATCCACTCACGTTATTCCTTCACCAAGCATCACATCACAGATATAATGCGTAGTGAAAGTAAAGCAGTAAGTATTAAGCGAGCGTCTAGCCTAACAGCGGGTGTGCAAGAGAATAGGTTGTGACAAGGTAATGGCTTACAAGCAGTCTACCATGCAACCTATCACAGATCAATTGCAAGAAAGTAAAGCACTAGCATCTACATGTAGCATGTCTAATAGGTTCTACGAGGTTGGGTGGGACGTGAAACACCTGTTAAATGTGATATCCGAGATCCTCGGTGCACTTGTAGTCGTACTCCTCCATGGTCTTTCCTCCATCCGCTTGTCCTTCCTCCAACAGATTCTGATCCGATCAACGCTAACCTCGACGCAACTTCCTCAGTACAGCGACAGGTAAAAGAGCAATCAGACCACTAAACTTAGAAAGACTACGGAAAGAGATGCAACAAGGCACAGAAAGAGTAACTACACTGGAAGAGCACAAAAGAGAGAACGACTTAGCCCTCTCGGCGGATGTTCGATCCCTGGGCCAAAAGAGAACACAAGTGGTGGTTCGCTAAGCACAAGCTTAAGTCTTTGCCTAGCCGGTACTTCCTGGGTCGATCGAGTCGACCTGTACGGCTTAAATAGAAATGGCATAGGCTCTAGCTCATCCTAAGCGAACACCATGGCTTGCGGCTTTTGATCCGAGCGTCATGGAGAAAGACGAGAACCAAGAAGACAACAGCAGGCTAGAGAAGTTCCATTCTCTCTCAATTCGTACGCCATTGTAATTGACGAGAACCAAGAGAGGGTGGAACAGGGGAGAAGAGAAGAGAGGTGGTCGCCTTCTTCCAATACACACGCCATGGCAAGAAACGGGGCATTAAAAGAGCGACACACATGGGTACACGAGTGTCCAAACCGCTTGTAGGGTACCAAGACCTAGGTGCAATTAATGCACTAAGACATCTCTAGGGTTCTTAGCAGTGCGGTTGTCACCGCGAGAGCCGAAGAAATGCTACGATCTAGAAGGTACGAGCATAGAAGGTGGTTAGGATAAACAAACGAGCAAAAGAGGTAAAGCCAGATGGTCATGGCGAGGCAACTCGCGGCCATGAGCTCCACCCAAATGGGTTGGCTTCCGTAGGTTCTATGATAATCGTCCCCTAGTTCGTCTCCTATAGACTTGGCCATGATGGACTCATCGTGTATGGGTAGGAAGCGCACCGATTTCGAGTCCGTGGTGGCCATGCCCTAGAGACGTAGGAGGGGCCAACAATCATAGCACTATGGAGACAACAACACACGGACAACACAAGAACCACAACGCACAACAATGCACCAACAACACACACGACATGACTACCAACGGAGTAGCACTTATCCATAGCAACATAAGAGATAGACTAACGGCGAAGGCACGACATAGGCATTTATAGTCATGGATGATCAAGTGAATGAACAAGAATAGGTAATTAACATAAATAAGTCATGTCTCAAATGCATGAACCATTATAGATGATATATGATAAGGTGATTTATGAATAGGTGAACAAAATAAAGAGCAGAGGTTTGCCGATGCCAAAGGGTGGCGTCAGCTAAGTTGAAATGGGGTCGACCTTAAAGGCAAGGGCTGTGGTGGAGCGTTGGCTCGCTGTTGTCCGAGATGTGGCAGCAGGCATCCCGGTAGGCAGCGGAGCTCTGGTGGAGCAGTACGGGGCAACCACACCTAGGAGAATCGAGGTGTTCCCCTCCCTGCAAGAAAACATTCATGGCACAATGGCCGGACACAGAGATGGACATGACAAGGTGGTGTGGCTGTAGCTACAGTGCGTCACTCTTGCCGTTCTGATTGCAGTGGTGGTTGTCCCGAGCTGCAGGAAGGGAGCGGGTTAGGGGTGGTTGCTTTTGCCCAAGGTAAGCAGAGAGCTTGGAAACCAGTGCTCACCCGAGCCGTGCGAGGATAGGTTGATGGGGAGGTGCTTGGCGGGGTCACAGCCGAGCAGACGATGTCGCAGCGAGGACAGACGCGAGTAGCAGGCGGTGCTGCCGCTGCTTGCAGACTTGGTGACGAGGCAGAAATCCTGATCGCGGTCACCATGACCGGTTGCTGCGACGAGGATGGCGGAACGTGTCGCGGAGAGCGTCGAGGTGTCGCTGCGGACGTGCTGACGCAGAACACGGCGAGGAGGTGCTCTGTGCCCTGGCACCGTAGCTCGACACGGAGATTGAACTCGACGCCGGGGTGGTGACTGCGCACTGTGTCACGACGTCGGGGTGGAATGGAGCACCGTGCGTCCGTCGCTGCGGCCACGGGCTAGGCACGGTCGTGGCGCTGAGCAGCAAGGGCCGTGTCTCCGGCTCGACGGAGAGGAGGCAACGCCTTGGTCGTCCAAGCAGAGAACGACGTAGCGAGGCCAATGGAGTAGAATAACGCGGTGGCAGAGTTGAACCTGAAGCTGAGGGCGTCGGTGCAGTGTGGTGAGCTTGTAGGGGCGTGTCGAGGCCTCCGGCGTGACCCTGGCACTACTACAGACAGGTCCTTTAGTCTCGGGCCCTAAGGACTTTTAGTCCCGATTCCAGAGCCGAGACTAAGAAATCAGGACTAAAGGTCCCAGCCTTTAGTCCCGGGTACACATAACCGGGACTAAAGCCCGTTCTCGGGTGAAAAAATAAATGAAATTCTAGAGGCCTCTCTTGTGGTGCATGAGAATCGAACTCAGGACCTCTCACCTCGCGCGTAAATTCCTTACCAACTCAACTGAACACAACATGTGACAAAGTCCTTTGCGCTCTTCCTTTTGATTTGACTCATGGGGGACCTTTAGTCCTGGGTCCGAGACCTTTAGTCCCGGTTCGTAACACCAACCGAGACTAAAATGTCACCCTTTAGTCCCGGTTGGTAATACCAACCGGGACTAAAAGTTGGAGGACCTTTAGTCCTAGTTCGTAATACCAACCGGGACTAAAAGATGACTTTTAGTTCTAGTTGGTGTTACGAACCAGAACTAAAAGTGGTCCGGCCATTGGGCAGGGTACCAACCGAGACTAAAGTCGTTTTTTGTCCCGGACATAAATTTTGCCAGGACTAATACTCATTTTGAATATCGACGAAAGGTCTGTTCTCTAGTAGTGTGGGTTGACGCGGCCGTGGACGTTGTCGCGGCGTGGAACGGCGCGACGGCGGGCTTGAAGCGGCCGTGGCAAGCACGGTCGACGACGAGGGGCATCGGGTCGCGGATGCGTTCAACACCGGCCCGGCGAGCTGAGATGCAGCGGCCGGCTGCAAGGCTCCAGGCGACACAGCACGGTGAGACCGTGGGATGGCTCGGTGGAGCAGAGGCGGGGCGTGGAGGTGAGCATGGCTAGGTGGCAAGCGGAGTTGGTGTTCGTGGTGTGGCGAGGCTATTCGCTGGGGCAAGGCTTGGCTTGGCTTGCGTCGTGGCACGGCGATGTCGTGGTGATGGCCGCGGCGTCACGGTGGTCGAGCTCTGGCGCGCTCAGCTGCTCTGTGCGTCCGTGCGACAAGGATGAAGACCGAGCGCTTTGCTTCTCGATTGGGAGGGAGAGAGAGCAGGTGGGTGGCGGCGGATGGAAGGAAACAGGGAGGAGAGCTGCGGCCACGGTTTTATACGCGAGCGCAGCTAGGGCTTCCAGGAGCTCCGGTGCTCTCCATCGTCTGTGCGGGGGCCGCGGACACGCGCCGCGCATCCGAGGCGGGGTGGTTGGCTTTGCTCGTACGCTAGCTGCCACCGATGGAATCATGGAAAAGCAGCGGCGTTCTCTCGACCGGACGGACGGAGCAGGTAGAAGAAGAATACGACGCTGCTTGATACCAATGTTTTAAATCTCCGGCTATAGCTACCGCTATAGCCCGCTATAGCTGTTTAAGAAAGATCAAGCTATTTGTGTCTATGTACAACTTAGCCGCTATAGCCCGCTATATCCCCATTTAGCTCCACAATAGCTGTTTTTGAGGTCATCCGCTAAAATGTCTTAGCCGGAGATTTAAAACACTGCTTGATACAGAAAAGCGACGGAAGGCTAACGGGGCAACTGGGCTTGAGACGGAAGTTGCAAATTCCCATTTGGTTCCTGGCTGGCAGGTGGGTTCGCACGACGGCGTCCGTACAGCACAGGAGCATGTGCACGCGCATGACCGAGAGGATGAGGCGGCGGCGCTCTTGGGTGCGCCCTACTCCGATTGGATTTGGGGCGCCGGTTCCTTGGCAAGGCAGGCCGCGAGCTGGGCCTGGCTGGGCTGGTCGGAGGAGGCAGGGCCAGGTTGGGTCTGTGACACAGAATGGGTCAGAAGACGAGACGAGCTCCAGTATTTGCTGTTGGGGCATTAGTACCTGCATACACGTATATACATGTATATAGCTAGTGCCTTTGCATGGTGGTGGGTGTCGTGCACTTGTGCTCCTATTTCGGTGAGCTACAGGGATACATAGGAGCTCATGTACTTGTCATGACAACCACAGTAGCATGCACGGTCATGATTACGTAGGTGCTACTGCTTGATTAGTCCTCACGTGCTTCATGTAGCTAGCAAACGGGACAACATAGGAGCATGCACCAGAGTGCTACTGCTTCGCGTCATCAGACAATTGGGCACAGGTGCTAAGCTAGCGCCCGCAGCCTGCTGGCTAGCCGAGGGGTAAAGAGAGGTTAATGATTTTCCCATTTATACTTCAAGATTTTGAGATGGAACCAAAAGGAATTTGAGGTGAATATCAAGGGAGGTGTTTGAGAGGAGAATCAAGGAGGAATTTGAAATGTATATTTCATATAGAGTTTCGGAGAGTTTCGAATGGGTTACGAGAAACGAAATCGAAGAGAGAATTTGGGTCGGAGTTCAAAAAAAAGATTGAGCAAAAAGGAAAAATGACTCTTCCTTTTATGATTTCATGGATTTGGTTCAAGGAGTTTTGAGAGATATGTAAAGAGAACTTATGAGATATTCTAAGGGAATTTAGAGGAATTTCAACGGATCTGTGCACTCCGACACAAAACCCTAAACCACTAAGGAACTCCGGCACACTCCTCCAAACAATTCTACATGCATGCAATGATTCATTAGTGGGTTACTGTCGGGCTAGACCCAGCGACTACATGCTCCACACAATTACAGGGAAAATTTTAAAAAGTTCGTGTTTTTGGTCGCTCGAAAATCTAGGATGTTACAGTCCACCCCCTTACAGGAATCTCGTCCCCGAGATTTAGGGGTTGCTACGGCTGAAGGATGACTCTAGGGTTTCATCTAAGGTTGATGACTTTTACTAGATGTTCTTCATGCATTAAAACATCATGATTTTGTAAGGAAGCTTTTGAATCTAGGACTTTTGAAGGTCAGTTGCATAAAACTTTTTTAATGCAGAAAGGTAATTTGATGAAAATGGAAGGTAGTTTTGCTTTCTCAAATTGGTTCTTGGAAGAAAGCCTTTTTACGAAAGAGCTTTTTGAAATTTTCGCAACCAATGTTGAAAAATTCCATTTTGATTTTTTTTTGTAATCCAAGGTTTTGGGAAAAGAAGTTTAAATACCCGTTGAAAGTATTTTCAAGCACCAAAATTTTGTAAAGCCAGTTTTAAATGTCATTTGTGAAGTGTATTTTTCTTTAAACAACGGGTTTTGAAATAAGACACTAGAAGTAGTTTCCTTTTTGAAACGAAATCTTTTTTTTTATTTTTGCAAGATTGGGGAGCAACTTGAAATAGTTTTCATTTAAAAACAAAATCCCTATTGAAGTCGACTTTTGGATTTTGGAAAGCGAAACTTTTATCAATTTGCAAAGTATTTTGAATAAGCTTCGGAAATAGGCTTTCATAAAATCCACTTTTGGAAAATGCTATTTGGAGAAAACCGCTTTTCTAAAACTTCTGAAGGACACACACACAAAGGGTTTTGAAGTATCTTTTCGCAAGGCATTTTGAAATAGGAGCAAGATTTTTAAAATATCTGAAAGAGGCCAAGAGTTTTTAAGGGAATGAAACTTCAAAATCCCTTTTTCTTTGGAAGCCATTTTTTTGAAAAAAAGCTTTAAATCTTTTGTTTCGCAATTCTTGTAAGGAGGAAGGTCACAACCTTTGGATTTTGAAATCAAATCAACACAAGTATATTAGAAAAAGGTTGTAACCCATTTTGGTTTTTGAAACTCAAATCTAAACTTTTGAATTTTGGTCAAAATAGATCAAACCCTCAAAAGAGAAATTTTGAAAGCGCTTTGAATATATTTCCAGTTCACAAAATCAAGATTTTTACAAAAGGTTTTTGTTTTCCAAACCTCTTTTAAAATGATTTTTGGAAATATTTGGGCCATTTGAGAGGGGAGGTTTTCGAAACCAAACCATTTCATAATCCTTGTCAAACAAGCCTTTTTGGACAAAAGATGTTTTGATTTAGCGGGTACGCGGAGTTTGCAATCATTTTGTTGAAAACCTTTTTGCAATTGATTTTTCCAAACTTTTCAAGACAAATAGTTTTGAAATTGAATTTAAATAAGGGTGAGTTGCAAAACTTTTTGAAATCTTGGGTAGATCAGACTTTTGAATACGGGTTAATATTAATGCAATTTCTTGAAAACAAAATCTTTTGGGAGCTTTTGTTTTTCTAAATCAAAACACACCTTTTTTTAACGATTTCAAATCAACAGAATTTTGAAACTCATTTTAGTTTTGACAACACGGAGTTGGTTCCTTTTATTTGAATCAAACAAACTAATTTTGAACATGACTCGAAATCATTTCTCATTTTGGAAAGGTAAATCTTTCGCAATCGAATTTTTGTTTTCAGAAACCTTTTCTAAAGCAACACTTTTGAAACTAGATTTGGAAAGTTAATTTTGGGTTTTGCTAAAATTTTTTTAACAGAACTGAGCCAAAGACTTTGGTTTGAAAGCATTTTGTTGATTGTAAAGCAAAACTTTTGTTTTTTTGAAAGTGAAATTGCAACACTTTTGAGAAGGGGACGGGTTTTCAAACTATTTCACAAAGAGCTTTTGAAATCAAATCAGGTTGAGAAAAGAATTAAAATTGTTTTTCTTTTGAAACAGGAAAACTTTAAGTAGTTTTGAAACCGTTTTCGTTTTAAATAGAAACTCTTTTGCTAAAGAGGAGACTTTTTGAAACAACAGAGGGAGGGCAATTTTGAAAATGCATTTAGTTGGAAGCCAAAAATAGTTTTGAAATGGTTTGGTAAGGACATGATGCATCAGATTCATATTTTAGCTCTGTGAGTCAAGGATCACTTATCCAGTCATGGGATGGCCTTAGGCTTTAGTCTTCTAGGTCATCCGGTACCTGGAGTCTCGCATATACAAAATAGTTTCTACAGCTTACACTCAAACAATTAGGAAGCGAAAGAAGCATGACAACACAAGATCCAGGCAATCCAGCAGCATTACAACTCCTATATGCATAGTGTTGGCAGAAGGCAACTCCTAAACCTTCAAGCCTCACACATGTACCGACTAGCGTGGACGGTAAGGGGTATATTTCATAAAGGTCGACTTTCCTTGTTCGGGGAGGCCAGTTAGCGGCAGAATTCAAGACGGGGAGGGAAACAAGTGTCTGTACCCATAGTTCTACTCTAGATAGGATGTTCTGGCTTCTAAACTAGTGTTTGGTTCTATGAGTCTCGTCCTAGGGTCAAGTATGGCTCTGATACCAACTAAAACGACCTCGATTTTCCTCGAAGGGAAAATCCACAGATACGATTTACAATGTAGTAGATCACGAGAGCAATCCATCACATTATCAATTATCAGCTGATATCATAGTCATACATCGTGGAATTACAAGTTTATACAAGCTTTACAACACTGGTTAACACTCCTGTTACATCAACTAATCTAGCGAAAACACACACCCATCTTCTTCAGAGTCATTGTAGTGCATCGGCAGGTGAAGGCTCCTCCTTCACAGCAGTCATAAGAGTTGGCGTAGAATATCAGCAGGCGTAGACTCCATCTTCTCAACCACACTTGAGCGTAGGCACGAGACCATCTACTCCTAATCCAAGTCCTCGTGGTCGTCGTAGATTTCGTCCAAACCTGTCCAAAATCTATCAGTACGATTTGTGCTGGCCACTGTCTCTCACCCTATGCTTTTGTGTATGCTTTGTGGTAAGTGGAATGCAAGGGTAGATGAAAAGGCCTATATATGGCTGTAGGTTTCCTATGCAAGTTCAACAAGATTTTATAATAATAGATCATCAACTTTTACTCCATCTCAACCACACGTTCTCCCATCCCATCACACACATCTCACCACACTCTCACACTCTCTAGGCGGCAAGGTCGACTCCCGCTCGTACCTTGCCTCAACGACCAAAGCTGGATCCAACACCAAAACCCAGGGGGAAGGTAGAAAGGACTCCTCTCAGTAATCAAGTGAAGCGTAGGTCATAGGAATGTCCATATCCGTGGACACGGCTATACGTATAGATCGATCAACTCTGCAGAGCGTGCACACTTGGAAATCCACAAGATCACCATCATCGGCAGTGCCCCGCCTAGGCTGATGCCGACTGCCTCCCAACCGGTATGGTACCACCCTACCACTCAGCCCTGGGCCACCCTGGAGTCCACCGAAACGCTGAGACTGTGAGACATAGTACTAGGCCCCCAAGGTCACTACGCTGTCTTAGGAGGGTGTGGGCCCCCATTCGAAAATCAAGTTTCCAATATTCACAAAATTGCCATCAGTCACCTTTAAGCTCATATCTTCACCGTTTTAGCTCTGATTGGTGTGCTTTTCACGCCTGTGTGTTCGTAGCAATGGGTAGAACATATTTAAAACCTTTTTACTTGTTGTTTCATAGCTTTGGTGTACTATTCTAATTTATTTCTATTGTTTGCTTCGTGTATTGTATGGATGTTTATGTGGTGTTCTATGATCGTGTCCAGTCGGTGAGCTTTGCATTGGTGAACAAGATGCAATCATTTGGAGGTTAAGAACTAGCAAAAGATCAGAGTTTAAGGAAAGTATAGCATGGGATCATCCTTGTTACCTATTCATCTTTAATCACTTATTTCATGTGCATGTGTCTACCTTGTCACCATAAGTATATCCTAGCTTTTATATCTTGTACCTTGACACCGTACCGTGGGATGAATGCATTGGGTAGTATGATGCTAGTGCTCTAATTCAATAACCATGATCTGTAGCTTGACTAATGATACATGCAATAAACATTAAAACATGTTTTTAGCAACTTGGACAAAGGGGGCTGGAGTATTTGGCTACTTTCCAAATGCTTTAGTTTCTCTCTCTAAGGACTTATAATTGGATTACCTCGAGACTTATAATACAACCACAAGCTATGTCTCTAGCTTGACTTGGTATTAGACTTCTACTAGTTTGTGGCAGCTTACCGAAAGGCGCAAGAGGGGCTCCGATTGGTTTGATCTCGTGGCCTGCTAAGGGAGTGCACTTTGGTTTCTTTGTCTTTTTGTTAGACACACCTTGGGGGAGAGATCTTACTAGTTGATGGGGAATCTTAAGCGGGTTGCTACCTATTAGTGGAACCTATGAATGGTCTCGTAGTGTACCCTGCCACACTCCCTTGGAAGAGGTGATGACATATGGGAATCATGAGTTATGGTGAAAGTGTACAACCTCTGCAGAGTAAAATTGGTATATTAGCTGTGCTCATGGTCACGAGCGACCTGGACTCCTTATGGAATAAATGAACACTAATGATTATTGTTTCTTACTATAAATTATTCTTGTTTACATGATCATGTGGTTATTTGGGGCTTAAGCTGAATTCGCTACTCTAATGCTAAAATTATGATTCACTAAAAGCTAATCGCACTAAACCATTGTCTACCTATTGAGCCTCATGAACCCCATGTTATAATTGCTAAGTACAATATGTATTTACGCTTGCTTTACTTTTTAATTCTTTGGAAAAATCCCAGATGGGTACCAGATTGCTAGAGTCTAGAGGAGTTAGGCTTGAGTGAAACTGGTATATCAGTCGTGCTCATGATCATCATGAGTGGACTAGAATCCTTATGGAATAAATGAACACTAATGATTATTGTTTATTGCTATACATTATTCTTTTTTACATGATCATGTGGTTATTTGGGGTTTAAGCTAAATTCACTACTCTAATGCTAAAATTATGATTCACTAAAAGCTAATCACAGTAAACTAGTGTCTACCTTTTGAGCCTCATGAACACCATGTTATAATTGCTGAGTATGATATGTACTTACGCTTGCTTTACTTTTCAAATCTTTAGAAAAATTCCGGATGGGTACCAGATTGCTAGAGTCTGGAGTAGTTAAGCTTGTGATCAACTAGTCAGTTGTCCCTATGAATTTGAATCTTTCGCATGAAGAACGGAGTTGTCGTTCCGCTGTTTGTATCTAAGGTTGTATTCCTTTGTATTAAGTATGTTATATATAAGCATTGACTTTTGATATTACCCCTATTTGTAGCCATATGTGTGATTTGACTTACTGTGCTCACATATGATATGTATGTATCTAGTTTTGTCCTTAAAACCAGGTGCTACAATGCCGGGCGGCCTAGGGGAGCTAGCGGTGGTAGGGGCGGTCAGGCCAGGTCAGGGCGGGGAGGCTCGCCGGAGTTGGAGAAGATGGAGGTAGGTGAGCTCGCTGGAGCTAGAGAAGATGGCGCTATGGGGGGAGGGGCAAAGAGGGAGGCCACCGTGGGCGCTACGGTTCACCGAAGCTCCAGTGAACCCTACCACCCATGGCCTGGTGAGGATGACGAGGAGTTCAGGGTTAAGGATGATGGTGAGGGAGGGGCGAAGGGGGAGGGGCACGAGGAGGGTGGGGTCAAGGCTGGGTGTGAGGTAGACGAGCATGTGACCCATCGCGCATTAACATTGTAGGGTCGAGATGGTAGACTAGAGGGGGTGAATAGTCCTTTCTAAAATTAATTGCGCTAGCTAGCCAAAACAAGTGCGGAATTAAAACTATTGGTCTAGCCAAGACTACACCCCTCTATCTATGTTCACAAGCACCTTATAAAGATTCTAATTAGGCAACAAAGGTGTTAGGCTAGCTAGAGCTCACCCAATCAATGCTAGAAGCAAGGTCACACAAACCTATGCAACTAGTACTCAACCAACCGAGAGAGCTCCTACACAATCTAGTAAGCAAAAGCACAAAGCTCCTAAGTCCACTAGCAATGCTCAATAATAAGGCTATACAAGCCAAATTGAGAGCTCAAATTACTTAGCTACACAAACTAAGTAATGTGACTAACAAGGCTACTCAAGCCAATTCGTCACGCAAGGGAGCTACTTCTATGCTACACAAGCAAAAAGGTAACTAGCAAGCTACACAAGCTAACTAATTACAAGAGCAGCTCGCAAGCACAATATATATGAAAGTAAATATAAGCTTATGTATGGGGATTACAAACCAACTGGAAGATGATGACACAATGATTTTTATCTTGAGGTTCACTTGGTTGCCACCAAGCTAGTCCCTGTTGTGTCGACTGCTCACTTGGTGGTTCGATGGCTAATTGGTATCACTCGCCAAGCCCACACATTGGGCACCACAAGAACCTACCCCAAAAGTGATGGTAGCTCAATGTCATGCTCTACTAGAGTTGCTCCTTGTGGCTCCCGTGGGGCGAGCACAACACCCGTCACAATCACTTCTCCGGAGCACCACACAATCTGGTTTGCGTGCTTCAACGGAGACCACCATCAAGCTGTCTAGGAGGTGGCAACCTCCAAGAGTAACAAGCACCACTGTCTTGCAACTCGATCACCTAGTGCCACTCGATGCAATCTCTCAATGAAATCGCACTACACTCACTCACAATCGATTCACACTCTTGCAAGCACAAGTGAGTTAGAGGGATCTCAAGTCAAGCACACATAGGGGCAACACATCCCCAAGGTGCTCAACCTCTCAATTGGCCGACCACCATCTTCTTTTATAGCCCCAAGGGCTAAAATAGCCGTTACACTCTCCATCCTAATTTCTGTGCACTGACCGGACTCGCTGCTGTAGTGACTGGACGCGTCCGGTCATAGAGTTTAGTCGCATAGGATGCATTCGGTTGCAGAATCTGGTCGCATAGGACACATATGGTCACAGAGTCTGATCACTTTCTGAGTGCCACGTGTTTCGACCGTTTGAATGTTACCGTTGGGCACCAATGGCTCCCAACGCGTGCAAATGAACTCCGCGTCCAGTCACTTGACCGGACTCGCTTTTCTCCCATGACCGGACTCTGAGTCCAGTCACTTCCAGAGAGGTTCTATAGAGTTTTTTTTGCTAATCGGACGTGTTTGGTCACTATTGACCGAACTCTGTTAGCGTCTAGTCACATCCTCCTCTCACAGAGTGTTCATCACTAGAACGACTGTAACTCTTAGCTCCGAAGTCTGATTTTGATGATCTTGGATATTTTGAAAAACTTATGCAGAGGGCTACACATCTCATATGCATATTTTTTCCAAAGCATAATGGATCAACACAGAATCCAATCCAAGAACCATCATACATGGATCACACTAAAAATTCTTTTTCCAAAGGATGCTAACTCCAAGTGATCTTTCAACTTCTCCTTTGCAAATGTGCCAACACCGCCAAGTGCAAGTGTGTTAGCATTTTCAAAGGATTAGTCACTCAATTCACCATGCCACTTGATCCTAGCAATGATACAAAGTTAGATCACTCGAGTGGCACTAGATGACCGATATGCAAACAAGTTTACCCCTCTTGATAGTACGGCCATCATCTATCCTAAACCCGGTCATAAACTTCTCTACACACCTATGACCGGTGAAATGAAATGCCTAAGAAATATACCTTTGCCTTGTGCATTCCATTCCATCTCCTCCAATGTTGATGCAACACATGCACCAACCATATCACAAATGATATGATCCACGTCATATTATCACATGACTTTCACTACTACACTCACACCTTTCACAGCCGTGTTGTAATCCAGATCGCAGTCCAATTTTGGTATCAGCAATAAGCTATTAGCAGTGATACTCATAGCCATCACCGTCGGTATCTAAGACCGATTGGGGTGTACACTACACTGCCATATTGGCTTATCATCCATCCATGATATGGTCCTTACTTCCATCACATTGGAACACGACCTGCGTGTCTAGGTATGCACTAACACCGCTGCATGGCTTATGATCCATTCGTGATTAGATCCTCATTCCATCGCATTGGAGCGTGACCTGCCTGTGTCGAGGCGAATATCACTATCGCTTCAGCATATGAACCGTCTAGTGATAGGACATGATCACCATCATGTTGCAGTACGATCCGCCCGTGATGATCCTTTAGTTGGTGTCAGGTTACTAAATGATTTGGCGGTGATGCACTATTGACCCCTGTCGCATTAGACGAATAGCGGTAGTGACGGCCCTTACATCGACGGTGACAGAATTGCATCTGGTTTTCACCATGTATTTACTAATTCAGCTGGGTCTTAATAACTTACTGGACACACACTATATAGATATAATCATTACACACATTCATCATGTCCACAATGAAGAGTACTTATTATAATAATAGTGCTCAACACTAACATCACAACTATGTCAACTAATGAATTAACACAAGCGGTACATAAATAGCATAATAAATGTTCTGCTCCCTATAGACTTACGTAACTAAAATGAGGTAGTTGTGCTCCGCTCCTTCAGATTGGCACACCTTGGTCTGCTTGGCAGCCAATGCAGCATGGAACCCCTCTTCGTCCTCCCATAGCCATTGTAGGAAAAAATCATTCAAAAGCACTAAGACTCCAAAACTTGCAAAATGCAAAGTAGCAGAATTAATAATATTCAACATACCATTGGTTTAGTTACCAAGCCAAAATTAGACTATATATAAACTCAAAACAACTCTCTGCCTGAACAAAGACATGTTCTAACAACAAAATACAACATATTCACCTTTATTGCTCTGCTAATGACTCCACGAACAAGGGAACATAAGGCAGATAGTGAGGTCCATTCAAATAAACACTCTAGATACTTTTGGGATAGTGGACGACCCAGGCAAGGAGGACATGAACTTTTTTGCGGCTCATGTCATATGCCATCAGTGTTCTATCCTCCCTAACAAGAAAAATGAAATTCCATTCTCGGTGAACTGCAATCACTTTGTAGTCCGCATTAGAAGCCTCAGAACCGATTCCAATATTGTTCAGTCCAAATAGCTACAACGTGTTCACTATATGCTTTAATGTCCATTTACTAGTACCATAGTCTTCAAGGATCCAGATTGAAAGGTCAGACGTATTGAAAATATCAGCAATACATAGACATAACTGACCCTGATCTCCATGGATGGACATTGCAGGACCAGGTTGTCTAAGAATTTTTCTGTGTCTTTCCCTACATATCAACAGCAACTATGTGGGACACCTCTAGCATGTTCATAAAACCATTAAGAAACACAGTTCTTGAAAATTTTCATACTTGGATATCCTCTCCCCATTTAGATTTTTTACACATCCATGCTCTAGTTTTGGATGAGTAGATGCTGACAACTAACACCCTAAGCGACCTTACCCACTATTCTACCACATGGAAGTGCGAGGAGATTGTGGATCGAACCCCAAGTGAGCTGAACCATAACAATGGTTGCTATGCGGTAGTACCACTGATTTGCTAGTCACCGAATTGCAGACAACATAGCGAAGCCCAATGCACCAGCAGAGGAAGAGGCCTCTATAGCAATTTGAGATGACTAAATCCTAAATGGGGAAGGGCAAGAAGGAAAAGGAGGGGTATTCATTAGTGAAGCTCATGAATTGATGTTTTCCTTTCTAGTTGCCATACATGAATTCAGCAGCAAACTGGGGTAGCTCCTTACGGTGCTCAGATTCAGAGATGCCGCGGTACTAGGAGCGACGCGCACACATGTAGCTACATAAGGTACAGACAGTGAGGTGGCGAAGGATAATGACCAAGACATTGTCTACGAGGATGTCTACTTCGTTCCTCTTGTTGGTGGCCTCCTCCATCTTGACTAGGATGTGGTGGAGCGGGGCCGGTGATGGAAGCGGTAGCGTTGTCGCCTGAATCAAAGTAGGAGCACCTGCAGGAATGTGCTCGTGAGCTCCTTAATGATCAGATGGAAGCTTAATTCGTACTCAGATGAGCTAAGAGGGGAATAAAAAGCCAAGAAACATGGATAAGGGGAGTGTGAGAAAGCACTACCCTTGCCTTGGATCTTGCAGCAGTGAGCTCGAGCAGCCACGGCGGTGATGAGTACCAGCCTGGTCACCGGTGGATCTATATGGGCGTGTTGGTGAGGCATACCGACACCGAGCATTAGCTTGTCGGTAGTGAGTGGTGGCTTGTACACCAATGAGTAGGTGAGGAATAGCAGCACTTGAGAAGGATACCAATAGGGTGGCGGTTGGGTGGGTAGCGGTCTTTGTAAGTTAACTACAAACGTGCCAAAAATTCTAAAAATGCGTGGGAGTCTTGTGCTGGCTTGAAAATTTTGACGATATCGACAGTGAAGGCTACCAGCGGTGGTGATTGGGTCTTAAAGAAGATGGTACGTAGCACCTAACAACGGACGTGTCATACGGAAATTGAACATTGGAAAAGGAACAAAATATTATAAACATTATTTTTGTAGGTTACAACAAGAAGATGTTAGCACCTAATGGCGAATAGTGATGGTGACACAATTTTTTCAGTGCGCTTATATCCGACGGTGACATAATTGTACAATGTTGATACTAATTCAGCTAGGGCTTAGTAGGTTATTGAACACACAACGTACTTTTTACAATAACAATGGACACTAACATGACAAAGTTTGTCAGCTGATGTTGCATAATAAAGGTACTGATCTCTACAATAATAGTGGACACAATTACAACGATGTACCGTACGATGGTTTGCACATACAAAGCAACACCCCAGCAGCATCACAATGAGGTAACAGTGCTCAAAATCAACAAAAGACATTCTTTTTCGATTAACTCTGTTACACTTTTCATTCATTAGGCATACAATAATAAGTATCTATCAGCAACTACAGTTATGATGACAAAAACCTTGGCCCTGTTCTTCAGCGAACGAACAATGTTTTTCTCTCACAACAAATCAGCATAAGCATCGACATAAGCCAAATTTTAGCGATGATCGTAGGTTTATCCCCGCACTGAACGATGGACATCTCATGAAGCGTAGAAGCTGGACGAAGGCGTAACTAACCTTCATTGTGCCTCCAAATCTTTGCCATGAGCAGGGACGATGCCTAGAAGAAGCCTGGGGAAGAACCACCTCATGGAACTCCCTCTAACATTCGAGAGGATGAGGAGCCCTACGAGGAGCCTTGCCCGCGCCATCTCCATCAACGTCGGGGAGGAATGCATGCCACGACGTTGAGAGATCCCAGGTCGAGATCTATGGGCTCAAAAGGTTTCCTAGCAATAGCAAGGCACCCTCTGCCCTCTAGGATTTCCTACAGATATTTTAAACTGGAAGTCTCCCGCGTGCCGACCATCAATGAGCCTAGCCGCCATGTCTTTGGCGACCCAGGCCACCAAAGATGATATTGTTCTTCCCCATCTCTTCATGAAACTTCCTCTAACACCCAAGACAAAATGGCCACCAGCAAGCCACAGTAGAACCCGATCGTAAAGCCTTCTCCCAACAACAGCAGAGCCACCAAAGTACGCCATGAACCATGGTGGACAAAAGGAGTTGCCGCTCTCTCACTCAGTGCTAAGGGATTTGGAGGGAGGGGAGGGGCAAGAGACTCAGTGCATCCTGACCTAGATTAAATAGGCCAACCTTGAAGATGGAGAAATGCAAGTAATAGTGATGCAACTATGTTGTGGGTAATTGGAAAATAACTCACATTGACTTTATCTTCGAAAGACAAACATTCATGGAGGGCCGGCGGCCATAACACGTATCCTAGTTGGCTCGGCTTTTCATATGACTGAGAAAATACCACTGCTGCATCTATTGTTAACCCATCGGTGGTAGAAGTTTCAACTACCGGTTTCCTTCCTCAGGAGACCTCGCTATCGGTCCAATCAGCGGTGGAAGTATAACACCCTCGCTTCTATCGCTACGGCAGTGAAAGTGGCGACAGTGATAAATCAATCTGTAGTAGTGCATGTTGGATCATCGATCTTGACCTCACTTGCTTATCACCGTTGCCTTAGTCCATCAGTGCCAAGTCTTGCTCAAGCTTCACCGCCACGCGGTCCATCGCTCCAAAGCCTCCAACTTGCCCTTCACGCTTGCAACCAGTCCATCAAGCCAAGTCTTGTCTTGATCCTCTCCATCTTAGCCACATGACTTAATGTCATGTCTCATATACAATGAGCTCCTTCATCACATGTGTGAGCCTTGCAACAAATCCAAACCATTTCCACCTCTATGGCATGTGTTGCTCACACAAGTATACCTATGGACTAATTACCTGTGTATCTCACATAAACACTTATTAGTCCACCTAGGTTGTCATTCAATTACCAAAACCAAACTAGGGACCTTTCAAATGTCTCCCCTGAATTATTTGCTCAATGGCAATTCATACACTGAGAAGTTGGAAGATCCTTCTTTATAGGAGGAGTTCATTGACTTGGAGACTGCTTGTTGTATATCTTGGAGGACTCGCTTGCAAAACTATGTATACTAGAGCATTAGGGGCTCTTTGGGCGCCCTATATTGACTATTTGGCCAAATTTATAGATACTAATTTTCTCGTTTCATAAAGAACAAAAGTAAGGAAAATCTTTTTGTGTGTAATACACTAAAATTCTTGCGGAATAAAAGAAAATTAACATAAGGAATCACTATAAAGGGTAATTGTACAATCATATCTTAGAGATCAATTTTACATGCAACCATAATGAACTTCAAAAAAGTTTGTCCTGAATTTGGTCCAAAGCAGAAAGACTCATAGAATCTCTCATTGATGTGCAGTTAACATCAATTTATACTCCTAAACCCCTCAACGGCGGCTGGGTAGAGGAGTCGTTTGATAGCAACAGCTGATCTTGACCGCATCTTTGCATATCTTCTTCAAAACTCAAGAGCAAGACCGCTAAATGAAATCTAATCTTATCCAAACTTGAAAAGAAACATCTTACAAGCTGTCTAGAAAATTAGCTTTTCTGCAAGCTAGTCCAAAATCATGTAATAAGGCCACTGAAATGGTATACATGTTGTGCAGAGTTATAGGCTGGGTGGCTAATTTTGCCAACATAATGAATGCTAATGATCCTGGGTATAACTATAGTGAGCATGTAATCACTAATCATAAATTAGCAACACAAGCAGCAGGCCAAAAAACAGGGTAACAGTCACTAAAATATTGCACAAAAAATAGCAATTCTTATGACAATATGATATATACTCTACCGAAGATAGGGTATACACCTATTGCTACTGTAAGCTAGCATTGGCCCAATTCAAGTGATAACCATTGATTCAAGAATAAGTATGTGCCGACAAAATAGTACTATTTCCCTTCAATCAGAATATTGTGCGATTTTGTCAAGGTCAATAATCAATCTATTGTATACTTCTGAGCTGGTGCAAAGAAATAAGTCAGTTCATTATAATTGTAATTTTAGAATGGTTCATACTTCTGAGATGCTGGCAAACAAGAAAGAGAATAAAAGTAGTAAAAATATTGACATAATTATTTCTTGACCAATGGAATGCCAAAACATAAATTCCAAGAAAATAAATAAATTTACATAAGAATGTGGCATATGTGCTAAACATGCATTTGTGAAGTACCAAAGCAAACCGAGAAGGCCATTACCAATCATCATGCTTTGGTTGTTTCATCACGAGAGCTTCCAAGTAATTTGGCCCAGTATGTAAAAAATGTGAATTGAGATTTAGTCTACTAAGTATGATAAGATTCAAAAGGAGATAAAACATTGAAAAGAGATATTTACCTTTGTGCTAGCAATATGGACTTTTTATACTTCTATTGTAGTGAGAGACAAAATTAGCAACTCATACTTAAATAGTGGGTACAAATAAACAAAATTACAAAGCACTAAAAAGAGGTTCATACTATCTATGATAGCCCCTACAGGCACATGCACTACAAATTCTAGATGTAAAGCTACCTCTTCTCTGCATATAACCCTCTATGAAGCCAGATAGAAATCACAATTTTTCCCACTTACCAAGCTACTGGATACGAAGTTGTCAGTAGTCCATCTTCATTACCTACCGGTGATAAGCCTTCTTTCGCTGAAAACACACAGAATTGATAGTCCATAAGCACCTTTGTAGCATGTTTCTAATTACTAATCCATAAACGCGCCACAGATTAAAAGTGCTGACTAAAATCAATTGCCATCATTTTAGAAATCTCGTTCTAAACACAACATGCCACGCATCAATCAAAAAATAGGTGACCAATTGTTTCCTTCGAATTGCTGAAATAGTTTTGCTTGACTAACAAACAAGTCTTGCTAGTGACCTAGTTTGTTAACTAGCAATAGTTGTTTGTTAGTAGCTATTTGCTAGTTAGAGCTAGTTTGCTAGTTGGTAACTTGTTTATTTGAGTGACACAATTTAGAGATAGACTTGTGTTGGGGCTTGCTTTGGGTGAATAAGAGCTAGAGCAAGTAGTTGCTATTAGGGTCACTTATTGTACTAATCATCTTGTGCTAGTGATTGTGCATTTGTAGAAGAATTCTTATAGGCTATTCAACCCCATCTAACCATCTAGATCCTACCAGCCCCTTTGTTCAAGTTTTTTCTCGTGTCTCGATCTCTTAGACATTGATCCTAATTTAAGGATGCCTCCTTACTTTGCTGACCACCTCACTCTAATTCATTTGGCATACTTGCTACCCCCACAGATCAAAGATAGTCTTCCAGAGAAAACTCTTCAAGAGCTGAAAGAAATGGTCGAATATGATGAGGAAGTTGTTGAGGTCCCATCTCCAACCTTCACTACTTCAAGGAAGAGGAGGGCCAAGAAACACAGAGAACCCATGGATCAGAAATTCCTCAGGTGCAGCAAAAGAATTACATACAGGCTAGAAAGGCTTCAAGGATAGTGCAAGGAAGGAAGCAACCATGGAGGTCTGCCTCTAGCTATCATCCCTACCACTAGTGCACCTCTAGCTCCACACTTGACACCTGAAATTGTGGAGGGAATCACCAAGGGCTTCCTTTTGATTCAGGCTAAGGTTGTCTCTACAGCAATCATCTAGGAAGACATCAAGAATGGCAAGGCCTAATCTGACCTTGCAGTCTCTCATGTAGGTCTGTCTCATTTGCTTAGTAGTTCTATGAACCTGGTCTACTTAGAAGCCTAGTTTGTGTGCTGCCACATATGTCTGTTTAAGTTTGTCCTAAACTTGGTTGTCCTGAAAGTCTAGCCTGAGAGCTAGCAAAATAATGATACTCTCAACCTCCTTCGGTCAAGCAAATGCAATGCTAGTTTAATTTACACCCTTTATGGCCCCTTATGTGTCTCTCTGAATCATTTGTGAATTGTAGTTCTGTCTACATTGCCAATTGCTTTGTGATTCTTTTATTTTGGCCGACACATGGTATGTCTGTCATGAATCCCTATCTCCCAGTGTCTCACAATGTGTAACAGTAGAACTACAAGATCCTAGTCTGGACTATTAGGGGCATCAGTTCTGAAGAGATATGGAATGCTCTTAGAGCCAAAATCACTTAGAGTGCTTATAAAGTTATATATTTGCAGGAAACTAAGAGAGAAGCTTTTTTTTGACTATTTTTATCTTTTGCCCTAGTTTTGTTGATAGTTTTACTTTCTCCCCATTAGTTGGGGCCTCTAGGCTGATAACCAATTGGAATAGCAGTCTACTAACAACAAATATGGTTCAGATCAATATGTATGCTATTACAACTCAAATTGCAGAACAAAGTTGATGGCAAGGTTTTTCATCTCACAAACACTATGGTCTAGCCTCCACACTAGAAAAGTTTGCTTTCATAACTTGTCTCTTAAACCTAGACACTTTAGACTTCAATGACTAGCTATTAGTGGGAGACTTCAACCTCTATAGGTCCTTGTAAAATAGAAATAAACGGTAACTTTTTAGTAATGCATATGTTCAACAACCTCATTATGGACCTGGATCTAGCAGACATGCCTTTAGTGGTAGATTATTCACTTGGAGTAACATGAAGGATGACACTCTCTTAGTCAAGCTAGACTGGTTCTAACCTCCCCCACCTAGGGCCTTTCTTATCCCTCCACTATTGTTCAGACTCTGTCTAAACCCATTTCTGATCAGATTCCCTATGTCATCACCTTTGGCAGTAACATCCCCAAGTCCTCGATCTTTAGATTTGAAGTCTTCTGGGCTAAACACAGTGATTTTCTAAAGATAGTAGACTTACATTGGAACATGAGCCCCTTTTATGCTAATTCTACTAGAACTCTATCAGTCACATTCTCAAATCCTAGACTGGAAATTTCTCCAACCTTAGCAAGCTCATTCACAGTAGCAACTAGGTCCTTCACCCCTGATGGTTTAGAAGATCAAAGGCCCCTATCCTAACTTGAATGTGCTTTTCGAACTCTCTAGTTAAGAATCATGTTTTCAACTTACTGCAAGCCAAGAGAACTTAATGGAAGCAAAGAAAAAAAGTAGATGGGTTACATGGGTGATGAAAACACTACCTATTTTCAAGAAATGGCCCTCACAATCATAGAAAAAACTTCATCACAACTTTAACCATTGCTGATGGTAGTCTGATCTCAGATCATGAACAAAAGGCTAGCATCTTATGGGTGGCTTTCAAGAACTAGTTAGACATTAGTGATTACAATGGAATGGCCTACAATTTGAAGCATCCAAAGACACAACCTGAATGTCCTAGATGATTGCTTTGGCTTAGAGGAGATTAGTCGTACTCTTAGAGCTTGGCCCAGGGAGAACGCCCGCGCTGGCCGTTTTTTGCTGGCCAGGCCAGGCCAGAGCTACCACGTGATTCGTTCACATCACCTCCCACCCTATTCGCCACCGCACCTTGCATCACCGAAGGGGACTATGGGAGCCGCGCGGACCACCCTGTTTGTTGCCACCGCCCCGCTCCAACTAGGGACCTACAGGCACTCATGCGGAGCTGCGGCAGTGACATGGCAGCAGCAGCGTCAGCCATGCGGTGGCGCCCTAGGAGTTACTCAAGCAACTAGTGGTGGCGGTGTCGTGGAGGCACGACCTCGATTACTTGTCTAGGCACCACGACGTGCTCTTCTCTTTCCCGGCCGCCGCTGACGTAGGTGTCTCCATGTCTGCAGCACGATGTTGCAATGGAGCAGCACGAGGTTCTCATCCATAGCATGGCACCATGATGGAGCTGCACGAGGTGCTTAATTAGGGCCAGCCTGGGCATAGGCCCTGATTTGTGCTCCACCGGTTACCTGATTCATGTTGTGTCCGTGTGGGCAACGGTCCTGCGTGCTCTCGTGGCCAGCCAGAGCAGCAGCATCTAGGCTCTGTTTGTGTATGCGTATGGAGTAATTCAGCAAGGTACTAATCTAAATGTACTGAATCTGAATGTGCTCTATTTGTGTATGTGTATGGATGAAATCAGGGCAAATTGTTTGTTGGACATGCAAGAATCGGAGAGTGCATGTGTGATGTACTGAAATTGGCATGCCCTGCTCTGTCATGACCGCTCTGTGGTGCTGACGTGCCTGCCTTGGTCTTGCTATGCTCGCCGTGGTGCTACCATGCTCATCGTGCTCATCGTGCTTGCCTGCTAGCCCTGCCATGCTCGCGTTGCTACTTGTCGTGGTCACTGTGCTCGCGATGCTCGCCTTGCTACTGCTTGTGCCATGCTCGTCAAGAATGCCCACCACTTGTTCGGTGAAATGCCTCAAAGGGGTAACCTTACCAATTCGGAGAAGAGGTGACTGTATCAAAACAAACCAAGTAACCAAACACATCTTGGGGCTAGCCAGGCTTAGACAACACAGATAACCAAACAACCAGGGATTGGCTTGGTGGAAGCAGGCTAAGGCTACCTTGGCCGGGATTCTAGCTAGGCTAGAAGTTGGCCAGGAAACCAAACACACCCTTTGACACCGTATGACATGTCCATCGTTAGGTGCTAACATCTTCGTAACACCTAATCAGCAATGCTTGCAACCTTCACCGCTGCTTCTAGACGGTCAGGATGGTACCGCTATCGTCAATTTCCAAGCCCACCTAAGTCTACCGCTATCATTAATTTCCAAGCCCGCCCAAGTCGCCCACGCATATTTACAAAGTTTCGCTCAAATTTCCATTCTCGAGGCTCCTACTTTAGCTTACAAATACCGTATCCCTGTTGACGGTAGATAAGTATCATTTTTAACCATCAACATAGCATGAGAAATGATCTAAATATAAATACTATCTAGATATAGGGGTAACACTGACAGAATTCCACGAGTTTTGGTGAATATCTATTTCTGCAGGGGGTTATCAGGAAAGAACCAAATGAGGACCACATGTCAGATTTACATAGAGAGAGACCGACCATACTATGAAAAAGAATATTCTAGAAGACTCGAGAAGATATTCCCCCGGAAGGGAGGGCCCAGAGGCCAGGCAGCAGGGGCGGCCGCCCCTGGGCCTGGGCGCCCGCCCCACCTAGGTGGCCAATCAGAGCCAACCTCGTGGATCATGCCTCCACCGCCTTTGAGGATCAATAATAATCGTTCATCAAGGTCGATTTGATGCAAGGGCTGTGTTGCTTCCTAGAGGCCTATATAAGCAAGGCCCCTGGCCCTAGGAGAAACCCTAATTCGTTATTCAATTCATTCATCTCATTCCATTCAGAGAGGCCCTAGAGCCAACATCTCAATTAGATCTCTAGTTTAGCATAGCTACATAGGATTAGAACTAGAAGGAGCCAAGCATTGCTTGATTTCCAGATCTGTCAAGAGAATACTTGGTAATTCTCTCCTACTTTTATATTTGTTCTTATATTATTTATCTAGTTCATCATTTGTATGAATATGACTTTAGTCTATTCTATCATACTAGATATGACTTTGCTCTATTTGATTATATTCTCAATTATATTGTTCTTAGTCTACTTTGATTATATGCTTGGCATAGCTCGATTAGAATTATATTCAAGTATAGGATTGTATAGCGCTTGCTCATTGATATCAAGGGTGAGTGGTAAACATTGTGTAGGTGTGGTGCCTATACCATATTTACCTACGATTGCACCCTATATTCCAGATCGTGTGGTAGATCACGGGAGTGACAGTCATGTTGAGTCCTTTATAGTCCACCTCTCGAGTATAGGGCAGGCAGAGCACAACTATTACAGGGAAGTGATGGCTATGTTCTATATCTTCCTTAGTAATATCACTATGCGTAGATATAACCTTTTCTTGCCATGATTGCCAAGTGTAATTGCACTAATCATCGTATGCTTTGACCTTATAGTTAGAATAACTTAGGATTATCCTGATAGTTCGTCCTAATCCATGCTAGTGCTATATATCTAGAGTAATCTATTGAGTTGTTTATCATTATATGTGGCTATGTGCTTACCAGTTATCCTTTATTATTATTTATATATATTATTTATCTTGTGACACTTACCCTGTATGAGAAGATAGATAAAGACATGATTATGCTCTCCATTAGCACATGCGGTGATGCTCATTGCTCATTATCATTAGCATCCCTTCCTAGTGGTAAAAATATAAATAACGATACCTGGATTACTCCTGGTTAAAATGCTACATCGGTATTATCTATGTGCTTGCCGATTTCATATTTATTTCAGAGGAGCATTTGCATATTTTAGTACCAGCACCTTTGGTGTCATGCTGGGGATGACAACCTAGCTAAGGTGGCATTAGAGGTGTCAACAAGCATTTTTGGCACCGTTACCGGGGAAGGTTGAATTGCTATCCAAAGGATAATGAGCCATCACTTGCATCCACTAATGCGATCGAGAAACCATCATCATTCTCTACTCATACATCCTTACCCTTGTCTATTGTCTATTTATATATCATATATAGGGTAATGTATGAGAAGGTTTGGCCATCTAGATAATTTCATCAAAAATCTAGAATTATTGTTCAGAAGAGCAAGAGCCAAGCAAAAGAGAGTTCAAGCAGAAACATCATCATCTCAGCTTGAAGCTCCACTCTCTAATTCAGAAAGGCTGACCAAGCATAGTTCAAAACTTAACACCAGAGTTCGACGCCATGGCAGACAAGTCACTCCACGAGTTCTCAGCTCCAACTACAGCTAACATCCGGACTAGACTTGCAGCAGAGATCAAGCAAAACTTTGAGCTAAAGCTGACATTGATCAACATGGAGCAAGCTAGCCAGTTTTGTGGGAAGGCACATGAAGATGCTAGTGCTCATCTCCAACACTTCCTGGAGATCTGCAACACTTTCACCAGCAAGGATGTCCCCAGAGATGCCATACTACTTCGCCTCTTTCCATTCTCACTTTTGAGGAGAGCGAAGTAGTGGTTCTATGCGAATAAGAAGAAGAATACTACGTGGGCACTCTGTTCCACCAATTTCCTAGCAAAGTTCTTTCCCATGGGCAAGACAAATGCTCTTCGTGGGAAGATATCAAGTTTTTAGCAGCAACATGATGAGTCAGTCCTAGAAGCATGGGAGCGCTTTCAAGACTACATCCTAAAATGTCCTCGTCATGGAATGGAGAATTGGCTACTTATGTAGACCTTCTATCACGGGCTTACTAATAGCACCTGTGAGACTATGGATGCTGCCGCTGGAGGAGCATTCTTATCACTTACAATCAATCAAGCCACAACTCTTGTGAAGAAAATGGCGTCCAACCAAGGTTGGAATGAAGAAAGAACTCAAACCCGCAAGAGAGGTGGAGGTATGCACCAGTTAAAGGAGGTAGACATGCTGTCTGCCAAGATGGACCTGCTTATGAAGAGGCTCAATGAGAGAGCCGACGAGAAGAAAGAAGTCATGCACATTCATGATTTCCGCATGACTTGTGAAGAGTGTGGAGACACTAGCCATTCAGGAAGCAATTGCCCAGAGCTACAAGAGGATGTGAACTACCTCAACAATAACAACGACAACTACTACCGTCCTCAATAGAATTAAGATTGGAATCAACAGCAAAGGCCTAACTAATCAGGTAACTACCCAGGTAATTATCAAGGTAATAATTTTTTCAATCAACCACCTCTGAGAGAGTTAGTGCTTAATCAAGGAAAGTTAATGGATAGCCTGTCTAAGAAATTAGCATCTAATGATAAAACGCTAGAAATAATTAATAATAGAATGGATAATTTTTCCACTGCCATTAAAAATCAGCTCAGTTTCAATAAGATGCTAGAGTCTCAGTTGCAACAACTTGCCAATATTGTTCCTGCTAACCAAGGTAAAATTCCGGGACAACCAAAAGATCTAGAAACTGCAAATCTTGTAGACATATTTAATGCAGGAAGTTATTGGAGTGACCCTATCTCCAAAGGATGGAACGACGAGACTCTGCCGACTAAGAAAGGTGATCCAGGAAGACCTGTCATCCCGATCTCTATTGGAAGCGTGAACTTTAACGAAGCTATCTGTGACTTTGGTGCAAGCATCAACATCATGCCTAAGGTAATCTATGACAAAATGTTTAATTATCCTTTATTGTACACAACCATGTGCTTGCAGCTTGCAGACCAGTCGCTTTGCTACACCAAGGGAATTCTAGAAGACATATGTGTATGAGTGGGCAGCTCGTATGTTCCTGCAGACTTCGTGGTAATAGAGACATGTGGTGATGAGAAGTCGCCCATTATTTTGGGACGACCGTTCTTGAACACCGCTGGAGCTATCATGTACACCAACACTGCTAAGATCTATTTCAACATCAAAGGCAAAAGAGAGACCTTCTTCTTCAAGGACAAAGTGTTACAATTCCCTACACACCCTCAACATCCCTATGAGCCAAAAGAGGAAGAACAATCGGAGGAACAAGAACAAGAACAAGAATAGGAAACCACAATAGATGGAGTCAGTGAGAGTGATCACTGCAGTCCACAGAGAGCATGATCATCAACTCAAGTCCCCATATCTGCTCAAGAGAGACGATGTAACAGAACCGACCAAATTATAAGAGCACAAGTACAAAAACAAGCACCGAAGCGCTCAAATTTCCGAACTTGAGCCCATATAATCCCGGTAGTCAATCGAAACCACAAAGGATTTCAAACCAACTCGCTTACAACCAGGATCGCATCATTCAACATACAACATCATACGTTACATTTCACAAGTAGTGCTGAAATAAGTTTACACAAACGGAGTAGCAATTAATACAAACCAAGTTTGAAAGTAGCGGAAGCATAACACACACACTAGTTAATTAAATACTGCCAGTCTGGATGATCGACAACCCGCAACAGCATGAGAAAAGTACATAGAGACAATCACGCCCTTGTGATCTAGTCATCATCACCCGCAGGGTGGAGACACGTCTTGCAGAATCCCTGATAAAGCATGTCATCTGCAACAGGAGGGAATAAACCCTGAGTACTGGAATGTACTCAGCTAGACTTACCCGTCGAAAACCAGAAATAAGAGGACACCAAGGATTATGCAAGGCTTACACAAGAGGCTAGCTGACATAACATTTTGCATAAAGGCATAAGTAATTGAAATTCTTATAACCTGTACTAGCAGTTATTTTTAGCATTTACATGTCATCTATCTTAGCACCTGTACTAAACATTCACTTGAGTATAATCAAACAACATTATTATTATATCCATAGCAGGTATAACCTTGCGGCAACATTATATCATTTACTTAACCATCTGTTCATTTAATGAGATCTACGTTGCCGCTGCTCAAGTCAAGTGCTCACTAACCGGGAGCGACGGCGATTCGAATCGAATTTCTATCCAGCTGGAGGGGTATTTCTAACACTCACCGCGCAGGCCCCTGCCGGGGTCGCACAAGCCACCGTTTCATATGATTCAGGAATCGCGGGTCCGAATAATGTCGCGACCCCAAGGGCGACACTCTGCCAGGTGATAGGGACTCTAACCCCCCCTTGGTCTCACGCCAATGTCCCCAAGCACATCCTTTCTCTCCTCCAAGAAGCAACCTACCATTCGATTCCCGGCCTGAACCACATTACTCGACTTCGCGGTCGGAACGGGTTATCCGGCCAACTAAGTGTTAGACTGTGTTCAACATGACTCAAGGACGTACAGCGAATCGGTCCTTAAACGACTCAGACGGGCATAGCTCCACACCCAAGACGTGAAGTGTCTTGCGGCTGTACTATCGAACTCCCGCCCGGTCTCAATTTCATTTTTAAGCATGGTTCCATTCACGATAGCCATAGAGCCACTCGTGACTCCTTCCTACATCTCGCGGATGACCGGAAATCACCTGACTTCTACCGTACTAAGCAGGGCTAAGCATTGACACGTGCCTAAACCTAAAATAGGATTAAGTACGATATCTGGACAAGGACAGGTATAATGCAACAAGTGTTTTCATATAACTCCTACAACTTAATGCAGTAAACAATTAAAAGTACTCAAGATTGATTTATAAATCAGTAGGTTCAGCATGCACCGGGGCTTGCCTTTCAGAAAGGTTGCGGGCCGGTGGTCTGGACACTCAGGAAGGTCGTCTGCGGGCACTCCTTCGCCTGCTGGATCCTTGGGCTCCTGCTGCTCCTGGTCCTCCTCCGGAATCATAGGCTCGAATTCGAGGAGAGTTACCCCCTCCGGTACACCTATTGCATGAATGCACAATAAATATCATGGATGCATAAATGTGCAACATGCTCGGAATGAAATGCATTTCAGAATAAAATACTCTATTCAAGTTATTTTATTAGTACGTGCAAAACTTTTCTCCAGTAGAGAAGTACTCACCTAATCTACTTAACCTAAGATAAAGTTGCTCATCCTCAGTTAAGGCCCTAACACCTAACAATTACAAAAGTAGCATGTCTTAGGATATCTCACCATAACAATCAGCAAAACACCACAGTAAGCATTCTGGACAACAGCTATTTGTTTTTATCACAAATGGAGATTTACAATTCCAAAAGATATGATCTAAGACAATCTGGAAAGCTTAAGAAATGTACCACAAAATGTTTTCAGATCACAACACTAGATTCCAAAGTTTACCTAATCGAAATTCCAAAGTTCCAGAATCTGTTCTCTCTAAACAGAGAGCAGTCAATTCTGGACTGGCACTTCAAACAGCAATAACTCCCAAACTACTAATCCAAATGCTCCCAAATTTTGACACAAGCTCATTTACAAATTTTACTACAACTTTGGTAATTACAAGTTTTCCAGAAACCACCTTTATCCAAGGTCAAACCTAGAAATACTATCAGCTGTCTAGAAAACCTAAAATTGCAAAGATTAAATATTTATTGATGTGGCAAACATTCTCTAAGACCAAACTAATATTAATACAAGTTCACAAATGTCACAAAAACACCAGAAAGTAAGGTGTGCCCACCTAGAATATTTATTTAAACCCATTTCTCAATTTACTTAAGTAATTAAGTGGAATTTCAAACATATATGTAAACTGCTCCTAAAATTCTACAAAAATTACAGGAGACTCTCTGACCCAAAAAGAGGCTACTGTAAAAATTTGAACTCAATTTATTCACAGGAACTCTCTGAACAAAATTTACAAGCCCAAAAGGCTGATTTTTGTATAAATAACAAAGCATAGTAAAAAGTGTCAAACAACAGATTTCTTAATTTTCTTGGACAGTCTAGGGTACCAAGACATTCTCCAAAAAGTTATAAGAACATTGCACATGTAGAAAAATTACAAAAATTCATTTAATTATTTCCTAGAATAATAAGATAATATTATAACTTGAAAAGTACTTAAGCACTATTACCCAAATTTTTACCAAAGCTAGAGCAAGTATAAATTAGCCTACTCACCAAATTTCATAATTTTTGGAACACTGAAACTCAAGATATAATTTAAACAAGTTTGCATGTGATTTAAAACACATTTCAAAGACCTATTTAATTATCCCAGAAAACAAACATCACATAGCAAACTCATATTTTTCTAAAATACTGCACCTCATGCAGATCCTAACACAATTTATCTCATGATTTTTGAGCAAGTAAAACCCTAGATCTACATTTTCTAAACATTACCTAAAACTGTGACAGAATAAAAAGGAAATAAAATAATTCAGATTTGCTACTGGGCCGGCCCGGGAAAAACGCGGCCCAAAAACTCGTGGCGTGGCCCGCTCCCGCGCACGGCCTGCTCGGGCTCCCGCCCGCGCGCGTATGTGACTGACCAGGTGGCCCCACCGGTCAGAGAGAGAGACGGAGGGGAGGAGACGGCCGCGACTCCGGCGAGCTCTAGCTCGCCGACGACGGCGCCTCTGGCGAAGCTATGGTACCCGTGCGTTCACCTCAACCTCGCGCACCTAGGGGTACCCTCAATTGCTAGGATTATGGCAGCCAGAGAGGATGGCAGCGGTCATGGCGGCGTGTGGCCGCGGCTCGACCAACTCCGACGAGTCGCCGGCATCCCGGCTCAATTTGCCTACCCTACGAGCTTCAGCATACCTAACTATACCTACAGCATGGAGGAGATAGGATAGGGGGGGCCCGAATGGCATGGCCACGTGCGAGCTCGACGGCGGCGGACATGGCGGCCCGGTGGAGCCGCCTTCGCAGTGTAGCTCACCTGAAACGATGGCGAGGGTTCGGTGAGGGCGAGGAGGTGGAGGGGCTCACGGTGGTGCGGTGGTCTAGCTGGTTTGGTGAATGGAGCTGCGGTTTGGGAGAAAGGCTCGAACGCGGTCGCCGTTCCGCTTCTCTGGTCACCGCCCGCGCGCGGAGGAGGAAGTAGAGGGAAAGGTGAGCGCGAGTGGAGGGGGTTGAGGTGGCGGCCCCAACTTCACGCCCGCGCGCATGCGTGCGATGTGGAGGCGACGGCACGGCGCGAGTGCCACGCGGCCACCGAGCTCTGTCCGAGCGCCACGACGCGACGTCGTCGGTGACGGTCGACTGAATGACGCCCGGCGTGGTGGCCTGACAGCGAAAGTTTGACGTTGATTAACTCGTAAACGAGCTCGAATTAGTGACACCTCCAATTAGCAAAGTTGTAGACCTATGTGAGCACTACAAGTTTGTAAAAGACCTCATGAGCTGGTTCGGTTTAGTTAGTGACATACAGGGCCCTGAAGTGAGGTACCCAGAAACTGAAACCGAGTTTCAGTTAGCTAACCGACTGAAACTCGTTTTTCCAGGCACCATATCTCCTAAACCATTTAGAACTAGGTGATGGTGATATTGACAATGTTGTAGAGCTAGGTGTGGACAACAACTTTGTCAATTGGCTCCAGGACTGGTTTGGCCTAGTTTGTGAGTTACTGGTTGCTAAAGTGAGGTACTGTGAAACGGTTTTCAGCTCCATACTTAGCAAAAATGGCTAAGTCCCAAAACAGCCTCTAATACTGACTTGTGGCCCACTTTTGGGCATGTTCTGATCATTTTCATGAGATGGCCATATTAGAACTTGTGTTCCTCATGAAATTCTCTACAACTTTGCTTAAGGTTGCTCCTCCATGCAAGATCTCTAAATTGGACTTTTTAATTGGTCAAACCAGATCACTCCAGGGGTCCAACTTAGTCAACAACATTTGGAAGGGCAAATTGGTAATTTTGGTCAACATGAACATTGCTCCACTACTTACCCTAAATGTAATTAAGGTGTTATAAGACCTAATTAGCCACCCTACACATTGGTTGCACAAAATTCCTAGTGTCACATACTTTGGCACAAGTAATTCAACACTTTTACCCAAATGTTGCAAACTCATGTTGCACATGTTGCATGAGTGTGTTGCACAATACTTGCTAATTATGTTACACTAAAGTGGTTGACATATCTCACAAAGGAAATTGCACATAAGGTACTTGTGTGTTGCACACTACTCACTTTTTATTTCACATGAAATATAAACATATTATAAGCTTATGCATGAAATGAATGATGCTTGCTTATGCTCATGCAAATGCAATGCAATTAAGGAGCTAAACACTTGAGGTGTTACAACCCTCCCCCCTTATAAAAATCTCGTCCCGAGATTTGGAAAGCGTACCATTTTTCATAGAATTCCTTATAACCATCCCGCAAATAATCCTCCCGTTCCCAAGTAGCGTCACTTTCACTACCCTGATTACTCCACATTACTTTATACCACCTAACCACTTTGATTCTAGTCACTCGTTCCTGAGTATCGATCACTCGGACTGGCTTTTCTTCGTAAGTTAGATCGGATTCCAGCCTGATATCTCCTAAAGGGACTCTTTCCTCAGGAACTCGAAGACACTTTTTGAGCTGAGATACATGGAAGACGTTGAATATGGCACTCATTTCTGGAGGTAACTGAATTTTGTACGCAACAGCTCCACTCTTGCCTATGATTTGGAAAGGACCCACGTATCTTGGCGCAAGTTTCTGCTTAACACCAAAACGTTGGACACTTTTCATTGGAGAAACTTTCAAATACACGAAGTCTCCAACTTCAAACTCGAGTGGTTTTCTACGACGATCAGCATAACTTTTCTGTCTAGCTTGGGCTGTAGCCATATGTTTTTGGATGGTACGGACTTGTTCCTCAGCTTCCTCAACAAAAGCAATACCATAAAATCTTCTCTCACCAGATTCTATCCAATTTAGTGGGGTTCTACACCTACGACCGTACAAAGCTTCGAATGGAGCCATCTTAATACTCTCTTGATAACTGTTATTGTACGAGAATTCGGCTAAAGGTAACCATTTTTCCCAAGAACCCTTGGATGAAATGACGCATGCTCGCAACAGATCTTCCAAGATTTGGTTAACTCGTTCTGTCTGACCCGATGTCTGGGGGTGATAAGCAGAGCTTCTCACTGACTTGGTTCCCAGAAGGTGATGCAAGTGCTCCCAAAAGCGAGCAGTGAACTGGGGACCACGGTCAGATATGATAGTACGAGGTATCCCATGAAGCCGGACTATCTGATTGAAGTACAACTCAGCATAGTCAGTGGGACGATAGTCCACTCTCACTGGGATGAAGTGAGCTGATTTGGTCAAACGATCAACAATTACCCAAATAGAGTTATGATTTTTGATAGTAGGAGGAAGTCCGACAATGAAATCCATACTTATCTCTTCCCATTTCCAGCCTGGAATGGAAAGTGGCTGAAGTAGCCCAGCTTTCATGTGCACAGCTTTAACTCTGCAACAGGTGTCACATCTAGCAACATATGTAGCTATCTCTTTCCGCATCTTGGTCCACCAATAAAGTGGCTTCAAATCATAATACATCTTATTGCTGCCAGGATGGATGGACAACTTAGAGGAGTGTGCTTCAGACATAATATCATTTCGAAGCTCTCGGTCCTTAGGCACAACTAACCTATCCTTGAACCATAGTACACCCTCTTCATCTATCCTGAACTGTGTAGTTTCTTGCTCTTTCATCTTACGCTTGATGTGGAATATACCAGTGTCAGTCTTTTGGAGCTCAATAATTCTGCTTTTGAGAGTACAACTGACAGTGATGTTGTATAAGACTGCTGGATGTAGAAGGCGAGATCGATGAAAATCAGTTTCAGCTAAGGAATGACAATGAGACTTACGGCTTAAAGCATCCGCAACTACATTTGCCTTTCCTGGATGATAGTGCACTTGAAGGTTATAATCTTTAATCAACTCGAGCCATCTTCTTTGACGCATATTTAGCTCGGGTTGAGTGAAGATGTATTTGAGGCTTTTATGATCGGTGTAGATATTGCAGACATTTTCGAGCAGATAATGCCGCCATACTTTCAAAGCATGAACAACTGCAGCCAGTTCTAAGTCATGCGTTGGATAATTCACCTCATGCTTCCGAAGTTGTCGAGAAGTATATGCAATTACTCGGCCTTCCTGCATCAACACACCTCCCAAACCTATGCCTGAGGCATCACAATAAACATCAAATGGTTTCTCGATATCCGGTTGTGCCAAAACCGGAGCTGAGGTTAGGAGGGTTCGCAGTTGGTGAAAAGCCGCATCACACTCAGGAGTCCAGACAAACCTGGTGTCTTTTTGCAGCAACCGAGTCATTGGCTTGGCTATTTTGGAGAAATCCGGGATGAAGCGACGATAATAGCCAGCCAAACCAAGAAAACTTCGGACCTCGTGAACCGAGATAGGAGCCTTCCAGTTCAGTACTTCCTGTACCTTGGCGGGGTCCACCATAATTCCTCCATCGGACAACACATGCCCAAGGAAAGGTACTTCTCGAAGCCAGAATTCGCACTTACTGAACTTCGCATAAAGTTGATGTTCACGCAGTCTTGTGAGGACTATACGCAGATGTTCAGCGTGATATTCCTCATTCACCGAATATACCAGGATATCATCAATAAATACCACCACAAACTTGTCCAATTCAGGCATAAACACCGAATTCATCAAGTACATGAAGTGTGCGGGGGCATTTGTCAAGCCGAAAGACATAACAAGATACTCATAAAGACCGTATCTGGTAGAAAAGGCTGTCTTTGGAACATCTTTCGGGCGAATTTTAATTTGATGGTAGCCCGATCTTAGATCGATCTTGGAGAAAACTTTAGCTTTAGACAACTGATCGAACAAGATGTCGATTCGCGGTAGAGGGTACTTATTTTTGACAGTGACTGCATTGAGAGGTCTATAATCTACGCACATCCGCAACGACTGATGCTTCTTCTTTACAAAGATAGCAGGACATCCCCACGGCGATGAACTAGGACGAATCAACCCCTTCTTCAAAAGTTCATTCAATTGCACCTTAAGTTCAGCGAGTTCATTTGGAGGCATCCTATAGGGTCTCCTAGAGATGGGAGCCGTGCCAGGCAACAACTCGATTTTAAACTCCACATCCCGGTCCGGAGGGAGTCCCGGCAAATCATCGGGAAAAACGTCCGGAAACTCATTTACTACTGGAATTTCGGCCAACGCCTTTGCTTGCACAGCATGAATTTCCCCCGACAATTCAACCTTTCTGGGAAGTTGTACTAGAAAACCCTTTTGATCTGTAGGATCTCTGAGCATAACTACCCGAGCGGATGTGTCAATGAGTACCCCATTCTGACTCATCCAATTCATGCCCAAGATAACATCTATGTCTAAACCAGGTAAAACCAATAGGGCAAGCGAATAACTTCGCCCTTCTATCTCAAACTTAAGGTTCCCCACTACTTTGTTTGTGGAAATATTCCCACTTGCAGCGCTAATACAATAACCCACAACTTCAACAGTATGCAACTTGTGTGCAAATTTAGATGCAAACTTAGGACTGATAAAGGAATGCGAAGCACCTGAATCAAAAAGTACCACTGCGGGGTGTTGGTCAACTAGAAACTTACCAGCGGTGACCACCTCACCAGAGGGAATTTCCTCAATGCTGTTATAATGGGCGTGTCCCTGACGACTACCTTGGTTGACATTCTTCTTAGGGTACGGACAGTTCCGGGCCCAATGACCTGGCTTGTTGCAATTCCAGCAAGGCATGTTGCTAGGAGGGACACTGGAGCTGCCTTGGCCCGAATTACTCTTTGGCAGAGCCACTGTATATGCCTTGCGAAACCCAGTCTTCACTGGCGCCTTCTTTTGCGGAGGACGGAACTTAGCACTTGTGGCAGGAGGGCGAGGGGAAGACCTCGGTGCCGCTGAGGCCCTTGACTGAGAAGCACTTGCCTCAAGGGCCCTTTTACGGATCTTAGAGGCAGAATAAATAGTATTGTTGTTCTCCTGGGTCAAAGCATCGCTGATGAAATCATTAAAAGTAGTACATTTGCTAGTACCCATAGTTTTCATCAGTTTTGGTCCGAGGCCCCTTTTGAAGCTAGCAATCTTTTTGGCATCGGTATCCACGAACTCTGTGGCATACCTTGCCAGGTTGTTGAAGGACTGCAAGTATTCAGTCAGGCTTTTGTTTCCTTGCGACAGCCTCATAAACTCTGTGTGCTTGATTGCCATAAGACCGGGAGGGATATAATTTCCCCGGAATGCCGCCTTAAACTGATCCCAAGCAATCGGGACATTGGCAGGTAGTGTGGAACGATAGTGGCTCCACCAAATTCCCGCCGGACCATGCAACTGATGGGAAGCATACTCAGTTTTCAGCTCATCAGTTAGGCGTAGCAGACGAAACTTTTGTTCAATGGTATTCAACCACTCGTCAGCCTGCAGTGGTTCTTCCGCTTCCTTGAAGAGCGGGGGCTTAGTATCCAGAAAGTCCTTGAAATCGCTGTATTGATTGGGTTCTGGGCCCTGGCGGCCAGGACGAGCCTCCCGATTAGCCAGCTGGCGCATAGCATCCGCCAACATGCGCTGCCCTTCGACCACTGTCTGCATCAACTCGGCCGGAGTAGGTGGTGGCGGAGGGGTTGGCTGTTCCTCCTCCTCATTTCCACGACCCCGACGTAGATTGTACGACATCTGCAAAAATGCATAGCCAATGAGCACTGACGATGTGGGAAATTTGTAGATGAATTATTGCAAAATGTCAATCTGACTGTATGAATAGATTTCTCATAATAATTAAGGCACAATAATTCACCACAACCGCACAATCCATTCTAGCGCATCGTTTGACGAGATCATACTTGGTAATCCAACAAGATGCTCTTTGATAAAGGCTCACTCACAGGGAGCACAACGGTTACCGGACCGTTTACGTTGCTATCTACGTGATTTTCGACCTTTTGCACGGTACTTGGATTCCATCTCAAGATTTTTAGTTGACTATGAAAGGCTACTTCAAACTGACCACAAAGAGACTTCTTAATGAAGAGTTCCATGGTGGATCATGACTAGCCACCTTGATACCTGCGCGTGCCAAGCAGCACAGCCTTATGTCGCGCGCCATAGGAGGCCCTCGGTTTCGTCGCGGCACCGAAGGGTGCTAATCGTGACACCATCATCGAACGCAACATAATAAGACATCAAGTTGTGATCGAATTTAACAGGTTCAAACTACATTCAGGAAACATACGGTTCAACCTTACATCCCAAAGTCAAGTTATTACAAGGCCTCACTCCTTCACAGGGAGGCACAAAAGACGATCCTAACATTATAGGCACGTGATGACTACTCTAAGCATCATCCTCCGAGTCAGTGTCAAGGATCTCCCCGCCGTCCTCACCACTGACAGGCTCTAACTCCTCGTCTTCTTCTTCTTCTGGCTCTTCCTCTAGTGCTTCTGCAGGTGGGGCATCCTGTGGTCCATCAACCTCCACTTCATCATCATCCTCAGCCATGAAGATTCCCGAACCCATGTCCTCATCGACGTTGTTGTTTCGAGGCAGCAGGGGATTAAGCTCGTTGTTCAGGCGGTGCACTTCTTCATGAAGGTTGTCATTGTATTCTTTAGCATTTTCTAACTGTTGCTCGAGCTCAAACTGGCGAGCTCTCAGAACGTTCTCCTCGTGCCAGGCTTCATCCCTCTGTTCCATCACACGGACCAACATGCGTTGACAGTTGCGATTTGCCACTGTCAACCTCTGGACTGCAAGTGTTTCTTGATCACGATCATGAGTCACTTGTTCCAGTTGTTGCCGTGCTGCATTCCTGGCAGCAGTCACTTCAGCCAACTCTGCCCTCAGCCTTTCCACCTCAGTAGGCTCAGGGCGGGGCTCACGTGGAGCGAGCTGGTGACGCGGTGCCCTGCCTCCAGTGGACTTGCGAGCAGTCCTCTTGGTACGTGCCATCTGAAGCAACAAGATAAGATACGACTTAAAGTGAGGATCATTTAGGGGATACGAAATTTACTTTAGTCGGGAGTACAGAAATTTTTAAGGAGGGAGTAAATGATATGTATGATATAATTAAACATGATGCATGCACGTTCCGTACGCCCTCTCACCTTAGTAGAAACCTAAAGTTCTAACGCTAGGCGGTGACATACATACGTTCTCTCATATAAGCGAAACTATCGGTCTACTCGTTACGCTGTTAGTGTACCTGCAGAAAACTTCATTGCAGCCCAACAATTCCCAATATAAGCACACAAGAAAGCAGTAATTTAAATACTTTCCATATATACATCCCCAAATGTATATACTTCAGTATCAAAGCTACCCGATATAGAGGTTCCCACAATTAAGTGCTTTTACATAGTTACATGGTTTAAACATGTAAAGATGTAAGTCACCAAAACTACTCTCCCCTAGACCGCCGGTTGGACGATCATGCTCTCACAACTCACACTTACCAGAGCGTCGAGGTAATTGATCCATACATTACCACCCAAGAGGATGGCATCCATACAATACCACGCCGTATGGACGACGAAATAAAAACAAACAAGGCCCCCAAGTTAGTCTTTATAATAAGCCACCTAAGAGTCCTTATTTGGGCTAAGGGATGTGATCACTGGCATACCTAAAAAATAATTTTTAGTGTTTTAACCCTTTTTCATAATCAAATATTTTTGTTTTTAAATACTCATATGATGTGTTTAATGTTGAATTATGCTCCGGTACCAGCTGTAACAGAACCGACCAAATTATAAGAGCACAAGTACAAAAACAAGCACCGAAGCGCTCAAATTTCCGAACTTGAGCCCATATAATCCCGGTAGTCAATCGAAACCACGAAGGATTTCAAACCAACTCGCTTACAACCAGGATCGCATCATTCAACATACAACATCATACGTTACATTTCACAAGTAGTGCTGAAATAAGTTTACACAAACGGAGTAGCAATTAATACAAACCAAGTTTGAAAGTAGCGGAAGCATAACACACACACTAGTTAATTAAATACTGCCAGTCTAGATGATCGACAACCCGCAACAGCATGAGAAAAGTACATAGAGACGATCACGCCCTTGTGATCTAGTCATCATCACCCGCAGGGTGGAGACACGTCTTGCAGAATCCCTGATAAAGCATGTCATCTGCAACAGGAGGGAATAAACCCTGAGTACTGGAATGTACTCAGCTAGACTTACCCGTCGAAAACCAGAAATAAGAGGACACCAAGGATTATGCAAGGCTTACACAAGAGGCTAGCTGACATAACATTTTGCATAAAGGCATAAGTAATTGAAATTCTTATAACCTGTACTAGCAGTTATTTTTAGCATTTACCTGTCATCTATCTTAGCACCTGTACTAAACATTCACTTGAGTATAATCAAACAACATTATTATTATATCCATAGCAGGTATAACCTTGCGGCAACATTATATCATTTACTTAACCATCTGTTCATTTAATGAGATCTACGTTGCCGCTGCTCAAGTCAAGTGCTCACTAACCGGGAGCGACGGCGATTCGAATCGAATTCCTATCCAGCTGGAGGGGTATTTCTAACACTCACCGCGCAGGCCCCTGCCGGGGTCGCACAAGCCACCGTTTCATATGATTCAGGAATCGCGGGTCCGAATAATGTCGCGACCTCAAGGGCGACACTCTGCCAGGTGATAGGGACTCTAACCCCCCGTTGGTCTCACGCCAATGTCCCCAAGCACATCCTTTCTCTCCTCCAAGAAGCAACCTACCATTCGATTCCCGGCCTGAACCACATTACTCGGCTTCGCGGTCGGAACGGGTTATCCGGCCAACTAAGTGTTAGACTGCGTTCAACATGACTCAAGGACGTACAGCGAATCGGTCCTTAAACGACTCAGACGGGCATAGCTCCACACCCAAGACGTGAAGTGTCTTGCGGCTGTACTATCGAACTCCCGCCCGGTCTCAATTTCATTTTTAAGCATGGTTCCATTCACGATAGCCATAGAGCCACTCGTGACTCCTTCCTACATCTCGCGGATGACCGGAAATCACCCGACTTCTACCGTACTAAGCAGGGCTAAGCATTGACACGTGCCTCAACCTAAAATAGGATTAAGTACGATATCTGGACAAGGACAGGTATAATGCAACAAGTGTTTTCATATAACTCCTACAACTTAATGCAGTAAACAATTAAAAGTACTCAAGATTGATTTATAAATCAGTAGGTTCAGCATGCACCGGGGCTTGCCTTTCAGAAAGGTTGCGGGCCGGTGGTCTGGACACTCAGGAAGGTCGTCTGCGGGAACTCCTTCGCCTGCTGGATCCTCGGGCTCCTGCTGCTCCTGGTCCTCCTCCGGAGTCACAGGCTCGAATTCGAGGAGAGTTACCCCCTCCGGTACACCTATTGCATGAATGCACAATAAATATCATGGATGCATAAATGTGCAACATGCTCGGAATGAAATGCATTTCAGAATAAAATACTCTATTCAAGTTATTTTATTAGTACGTGCAAAACTTTTCTCCAGTAGAGAAGTACTCACCTAATCTACTTAACCTAAGATAAAGTTGCTCATCCTCAGTTAAGGCCCTAACACCTAACAATTACAAAAGTAGCATGTCTTAGGATATCTCACCATAACAATCAGCAAAACACCACAGTAAGCATTCTGGACAGCAGCTACTTGTTTTTATCACAACTGGAGATTTACAATTCCAAAAGATATGATCTAAGACAATCTGGAAAGCTTAAGAAATGTACCACAAAATGTTTTCAGATCACAACACTAGATTCCAAAGTTTACCTAATCGAAATTCCAAAGTTCCAGAATCTGTTCTCTCTAAACAGAGAGCAGTCAATTCTGGACTGGCACTTCAAACAGCAATAACTCCCAAACTACTAATCCAAATGCTCCCAAATTTTGACACAAGCTCATTTACAAATTTTACTACAACTTTGGTAATTACAAGTTTTCCAGAAACCACCTTTATCCAAGGTCAAACCTAGAAATACTATCAGCTGTCTAGAAAACCTAAAATTGCAAAGATTAAATATTTATTGATGTGGCAAACATTCTCTAAGACCAAACTAATATTACTACAAGTTCACAAATGTCACAAAAACACCAGAAAGTAAGGTGTGCCCACCTAGAATATTTATTTAAACCCATTTCTCAATTTACTTAAGTAATTAAGTGGAATTTCAAACATATATGTAAACTGCTCCTAAAATTCTACAAAAATTACAGGAGACTCTCTGACCCAAAAAGAGGCTACTGTAAAAATTTGAACTCAATTTATTCACAGGAACTCTCTGAACAAAATTTACAAGCCCAAAAGGCTGATTTTTGTATAAATAACAAAGCATAGTAAAAAGTGTCAAACAACAGATTTCTTAATTTTCTTGGACAGTCTAGGGTACCAAGACATTCTCCAAAAAGTTATAAGAACATTGCACATGTAGAAAAATTACAAAAATTCATTTAATTATTTCCTAGAATAACAAGATAATATTATAACTTGAAAAGTACTTAAGCACTATTACCCAAATTTTTACCAAAGCTAGAGCAAGTATAAATTAGCCTACTCACCAAATTTCATAATTTTTGGAACACTGAAACTCAAGATATAATTTAAACAAGTTTGCATGTGATTTAAAACACATTTCAAAGACCTATTTAATTATCCCAGAAAACAAACATCACATAGCGAACTCATATTTTTCTAAAATACTACACCTCATGCAGATCCTAACACAATTTATCTCATGATTTTTGAGCAAGTAAAACCCTAGATCTACATTTTCTAAACATTACCTAAAACTGTGACAGAATAAAAAGGAAATAAAATAATTCAGATTTGCTACTGGGCCGGCCCGGGAAAAACGCGGCCCAAAAACTCATGGCGTGGCCCGCTCCCGCGCACGGCCTGCTCGGGCTCCCGCCCGCGCGCGTATGTGACTGACCAGGTGGCCCCACCGGTCAGAGAGAGAGACGGAAGGGAGGAGACGGCCGCGACTCCGGCGAGCTCTAGCTCGCCGACGACGGCGCCTCTGGCGAAGCTACGGTACCCGTGCGTTCACCTCAACCTCGCGCACCTAGGGGTACCCTCAATTGCTAGGATTATGGCAGCCAGAGAGGATGGCAGCGGTCATGGCGGCGTGCGGCCGCGGCTCGACCAACTCCGACGAGTCGCCGGCATCCCGGCTCAATTTGCCTACCCTACGAGCTTCAGCATACCTAACTATACCTACAGCATGGAGGAGATAGGATAGGGGGGGCCCGAATGGCATGGCCATGTGCGAGCTCGACGGCGGCGGACATGGCGGCCCGGTGGAGCCGCCTTCGCAGTGTAGCTCACCTGAAACGATGGCGAGGGTTCGGTGAGGGCGAGGAGGTGGAGGGGCTCACGGTGGTGCGGTGGTCTAGCTGGTTTGGTGAATGGAGCTGCGGTTTGGGAGAAAGGCTCGAACGCGGTCGCCGTTCCGCTTCTCTGGTCACCGCCCGCGCGCGGAGGAGGAAGTAGAGGGAAAGGTGAGCGCGAGTGGAGGGGGTTGAGGTGGCGGCCCCAACTTCACGCCCGCGCGCATGCGTGCGATGTGGAGGCGACGGCACGGCGCGAGTGCCACGCGGCCACCGAGCTCTGTCCGAGCGCCACGACGCGACGTCGTCGGTGACGGTCGACTGAATGACGCCCGGCGTGGTGGCCTGACAGCGAAAGTTTGACGTTGATTAACTCGTAAACGAGCTCGAATTAGTGACACCTCCAATTAGCAAAGTTGTAGACCTATGTGAGCACTACAAGTTTGTAAAAGACCTCATGAGCTGGTTCGGTTTAGTTAGTGACATACAGGGCCCTGAAGTGAGGTACCCAGAAACTGAAACCGAGTTTCAGTTAGCTAACCGACTGAAACTCGTTTTTCCAGGCACCATATCTCCTAAACCATTTAGAACTAGGTGATGGTGATATTGACAATGTTGTAGAGCTAGGTGTGGACAACAACTTTGTCAATTGGCTCCAGGACTGGTTTGGCCTAGTTTGTGAGTTACAGGTTGCTAAAGTGAGGTACTATGAAACGGTTTTCAGCTCCATACTTAGCAAAAATGGCTAAGTCCCAAAACAACCTCTAATACTGACTTGTGGCCCACTTTTGGGCATGTTCTGATCATTTTCATGAGATGGCCATATTAGAACTTTTGTTCCTCATGAAATTCTCTACAACTTTGCTTAAGGTTGCTCCTCCATGCAAGATCTCTAAATTGGACTTTTTAATTGGTCAAACCAGATCACTCCAGGGGTCCAACTTAGTCAACAACATTTGGAAGGGCAAATTGGTAATTTTGGTCAACATGAACATTGCTCCACTACTTACCCTAAATGTAATTAAGGTGTTATAAGACCTAATTAGCCACCCTACACATTGGTTGCACAAAATTCCTAGTGTCACATACTTTGGCACAAGTAATTCAACACTTTTACCCAAATGTTGCAAACTCATGTTGCACATGTTGCATGAGTGTGTTGCACAATACTTGCTAATTATGTTACACTAAAGTGGTTGACATATCTCACAAAGGAAATTGCACATAAGGTACTTGTGTGTTGCACACTACTCACTTTTTATTTCACATGAAATATAAACATATTATAAGCTTATGCATGAAATGAATGATGCTTGCTTATGCTCATGCAAATGCAATGCAATTAAGGAGCTAAACACTTGAGGTGTTACAGACGACTCAGGTGTCCCAACCATTGAATGCACAATCAACAGAAGCTCCTTTCAAAAGCTGTCTGTGACACTGCATCGGGTGTCAACATAATGGCCAAGGTAACTTATGAATATCTATATGGTACTATGCCTTTAGACCCAACCTATGCGCAGCTACAGATGGTGGATCAATCATTTTGCTTCATGGATGGAATAGCAAAGAATGTCCCTGTGCAAATTGATGACCACTTCATCCCGACTGACTTCTTAGTCATCGACATAGGAGAAGATGAGTACGATCCACCGATCATCCTAGGGAGACCATTCCTAAGCACCACCAGGGCCATCATCTACCTTGCAACAGGAGAAGTACATTCCCAATTTCCCTCAGAGAAGGTACACTGCTATTTCAATAATAATTATATAGTTGATGAAGAACCCAAGAAGAACAGAACCAGAAGGAGTCGCAACTGCACCTAGAAGAATCAGATCCCCAAGGATGGATTGTGATGAGGACATCCTCCACTCTTATCCGCTGGCAAAGATGCAACAAAAAAAGGCCAAGTGGCCTAGTTGTAGTCAGGCGGCGACCGTGTGAGCCTCTGAATAATCCCACCTTGCTTAGCTTGGGAGAAGGAAGCCACCTTAAAAGAGAGAGTCACCCTTCCCCTATCGGACTAGTCTTTTAGGGACATTGGGCCTTTCTCCGAGTGGGTGTGCATAAGAACTATTGGGGTCTGGGAAACCTTAATTTATTGGGCCTCGGCCAACCCCACCTGGGCCGGATGTATCAGATGGGCTGATTATCAAGGAGAAGTGTCAAGATACGAAGATTAATATCCTGAAGAAAAGATTTATCTTGAGGAGGAAGTTATATCCCCAACAGACTGTGGAGAATAAAGAAGACAAGATAGTGTAACCAACTCTTTCCTCAAAGTCAACGTCATCAACAAAACAGGTATGGAAAGTAAAGGTAAATTCAACATCAGATTCCGCACAATCAGAAGCACCACTCAATCCATCCGAGGTGCTCCAGAATGATTAGAGCGAATAAGAGGTTCTGTTCGGAGGACCCAAAATCACCGAACGCCGCGCCAAGAGCTTTGTTGTCTATTTGAGCTTCATAGAATTTGAAGGATCAAGAAAAGCAAATAGACAAAAAGGACAATTTGTTCCCTATCGGAGCATTGTTTCAACATTCATCATCATAAGCACTTCGATGAGGGGAAGTACATCTTCACTGTCTGCCAATTTCATCAAGTAAGACTATGTTAACATTCAGCTTGGGGGAGAGCATCTCCCATGTATCCAGCTAAGTATTTTCTTATCTACCTATTTATTTTTTCTTTGATATATGAAATAAAATAAAAAGATGCATAACCTATAGAAACCCAAATAAATGTTTTCTTATATATGTAACACCCCAGATGTTTGCCTTGCATTTTAGCATTATTTGAGCATGGTCATAGCATGGCATTACCATAAGCATCATCATTTCATGTGCATCTTTGCTTGAAACATGAACTTGCAACATCTGCAACATATGTATGTTATGGGTGCTAGTGATGAGATCATGTGTGTGGCCCATGCTAGTACATGTGCTAGGATTGTTATGCTTGAAAACATGTGAAACATGCTCCTGAAACATATGCAATAGTAGGTTTCACTAATTATGTTAGTGCTGTTTCATTAGTTATAATAATAGTGTTTTCAATGTCTACTTGTGAAACTTTCATGCATAGGTGATGCTAGAATGTGTTAAGGCCTTGATGATGTTTGCAACATGTTAGTTAAGCAATTTGACCTAGGGTTTATGTTTATGCCATGCCCTAATTCCATGTTAACTCATGCTTTGACTAGTTGACCTAGAGGACCTTACTTGTTTGACCTAACAAAAAGTGTGGCCTAGAGTTTTTGCATGGCTGTGCCACCTTAACAAAGTTTGTGCCAAATTTCATGAGGAACAAAAGTTATTTTGGGATCATCTCATGAAAAAGCTTGGATCATGCTCAAACAGGGCCCACAAGTCAGGTTTCTATGCTGTTTTGACACTTAGAAAATTTTCTGAGTCTTGCATCTGACTTACAGTTCGAGGTACCCCACTTTAGGGCTATGTATTTTCAAATCCAGGCCGAACTAGTTCAAGCTTCAATTAACAAAGTGGTAGACCTCACATAGCTCTACATTTTTGCTAAATACACATTTTGCTGAATTGGGCTCGTTTAGGAGAAAATCAACGTCCATTTCGGCCTGTCAGACGCCGATGGTAAGCCTGATGGCCATCTTGGCCTGGGCTCGGTGGCCGACCACGCACAGGTCGCGTGCGCCACCTGTACACCACCGTGGCGCTCGGACAGGAACCCCTCCTAATGCACCTAGGCACCCCCCTGAGCTTGCCCATACTTTCCTCTCCACCCCAGCACTCACCTCTCCTTCCTCTACGCCGGCCAAAGCTCCACCGCGGGCTTCGCCGCGCGCAGCGCCTTCATCACGCCACTAGTTCCAAATCGCTCGAGCTAGAACCTCCGCTGTGGCCTGCTCTTCATTTTTCACCACCTAACAAAGCTAGCTGAGCCACGAGCAGGGCGGGATAATTGTTTCCACGCCGCCGCCGTGGTCGGAGCGCTGCCATGCTCTCGGCTCGCTGTGGAAAGGCTCGCTACCGCGCTTCGCCCTCTCTCACATGGTTTGTCCCGTGATCCTAGGCTTCGGTGGTAGCTGTAGACACGACCGTCTTTGACGTTACCATTCCAACTCGTCGGAACGGGCAGGCGCACTGGCCGCGCCCGCCATTACCACCGACGAGCTTGGGTTTGAATTCATTCGACTCATGCACGTAAGTTTCAAATTGTTGTGCGTTTCTGGTAGCTCAGGGCAGGACATAGTTGCGTGCTAGATGCTACTGGCCATGATGCCTCCATCGGCGTTGAATGCCACCACGCGCCCCGCTCGCCATCGCCGCCATGGCGCCTCGCATGGGGGTGCGTCGCGTTGGCTGCTCTGCCGTCTAGATATGGATTCCAGTAGGATCACCGTGCCTTGATAAACGTGTAGGAGCTCTTCCCGAGCCCCGCTGCACCCCGTGATGGCCGGCGCAGCGCCGCCGAGCTCCGGCGTCTGCCATGAACGGCGACGAGCTCCCTCCGTCGGGTCACTACCGTGGTATTGTACCTCGTTGAGTCCGTCTTGTCAAGAGGAGTGTGGTGGTGTGCTCACCGTCGCCGGGAACCTCATCGCCGGCAAGGAATCGCCCGGCGGCCGCCCCTCCTCTGTTTTCCCCTCCCTGTTCCGACGTGGGCCGCGCGTGGCTTAGGCGGGCCGAGCTGCGTCGTGGGCCACAGGGGTTGTGGGCCGGCCAGGTTTAGTTAGGTTTTGTTTATTTGATTTATTTCAAATATTTGATTCGTACTCCAACTTTGTAAATTCATATCTCATGTTCTAGAGGTCCAAATAAGGTGCTTTAAATTTTGGTGTGCTCTACATATTGTCTAGTTTATTATAAAAATATAATGTGTGTCATGTTTTGTGTTGAAATAAATAGTTATTAATTATATCTCTTATTCTTGTGGAAAAAGGAGAAAATGATATCTTTTTCTGTGAAGCTCCAAATGATATGAAATTTTTATAGTGAACTGCTCATACCATGAATAGCTTATGGTTGAAGTTTCATGCAAATTGGATGTGGTTTGGTGGAGTTATATAATTATCTTGTTTGATTGAATGGATCTTGTTTGAATTTTCATAATCTTTCTATAGATCCAGTAAGGGTGAAACTTGGTGAATATTGTTCTTATATTAGAAGGATGCTAGGAAAAATATGAAATCGGTTGTTTGATACTTTTCAATAGAGCTTCCTATTTATGCTAGAAATAGACCTGCCATCTGTTATTTTTGATATCTTCATATCTGCTTGTCAAAATCAAGTGAAATTTTTATGGTAGCCTATGTGAAGCATTAGGTGGCTACTGTAATTTTTGTAGATTTTTATATATTGTTTTACTGTATGTTTCTTTAATCACCTAATTAACTAAATAAATTATAAAAGAATATTAAATAATTTATTTAGAAGTTGGCATTATACTTTCTGATGTTCCTTTGATATGCACAACAAGTTGGTAAACTTAGTTTGGTCCAATTGTGCCTTTGAATCGTCACTAAATATTTAAATTAGTGATTCTGCCATTTCTGGACAGAATTGCTAGTTCAGAGAATTAACCTATGATAATGATGTTTTCATGCTTGGTGATCTATAGCAAAGTTGTTGAGAATTTCATGAACTAGTTGCTGGTAAATTTTGGTAGCATTTGGACTTATAGTTTTGAAATGACAGCTGTTCCAAGTTGGGTTCAGTTTTGGAAGTGCTTTCTGTCTTTTAGAACAGATTCTGTACATGTGCTATTTTAACTTGGTAAATGATGAAATCATGCTTAGATGTTTATAAATGAAATGTAGACAATTTCATAAGCTTTCCAGAATGTCATCTTTCAGGTCATTTGGATTTGTAGAACTCCAGCTATGAAGTTTCTTAGCTACTGCAGTTAACTTGTTGGAAAGACTCAATTTCTGAAATCTTGTTATGGGTGTGCTTAGTCTTAACTTTGTGGTACTTAGTGATTGCTTAAGGATGTTCAAACATGTTAATACCAGAAAAGAAATTTGCACCTAAGCTTGAAGTGATTTGAGTAGAGCACCACATGACTTGGTTTTGTGCTCAAGTTGTTGCAATGTCATTGCATTCATCTTCACATCATTCATGCACGTCCATAAATCATCATGTCATTTTTGGATGCATACATGAAATTCATTGGATGCATATACATGCAATAGGTGTGCCGAGAATCGTGTTACAAGCGAAGTTCCGCTGGGTGTGGAACCCGAAGTTGAAGTCCGTTCGAGAACTGGAGGTCCAGTCCGACGAAGCCGGAGAAGGCGTGGGAATCGTTCTTGAAGCCGAACCTTGATACCTCTTCTTTCGGTTAAGGCAAGCCCCGGAGCATTATAAGCCTCCTACTTTCAAAGCAATTAATTATATATGTTATATGTATTGTTGCATTAAGTGGTAGGAGTTGGTTGGAAACCCTTGCTGCATTATATCAATCCTTGTCCAGATATATGAATCCCTGAATCCTATGTAGACAGGATCGACTCTATGCTTAGCCCTGCTAAATTAGAACGGTAATGTCAGGTGATCTCCCATCACCTGTAAGATAGGAAGTATTGGGTCACGGTTGGCTATATTTGCTATCGTGGAAAAGAACCAAGTGTTAAGAATGAACTTAGACCGGGCGGGATGTCGATAGTGAAGCAACAAGACATGGAGGTCTTGGGTGTGGAACTATCCCCGTCTGTGTCGGTTAAGGACCGATCCGCTGTACTTCCTTTGTCATTTTGAACGCAGCCTAACACTTAGCTGGCCGGCTTGAGGTTGCCGACCGCGAAGCCGAGTAGCTCAACTCAGGCTGCGAAGCCAAAAAGTGTAAGTCGCCTCGGAGGGGAGCCAGGTGAGACCAAGGGCAGGTGAGTTAAAAGTCCTGAGCTTCCTGGCCACTGGAATCCCAGAGAGCGCGGCGCTGTTCGGGCCCATCCTGAGTTGTACCAAAGGTGACTGTTGACGACTCTTGCAAAGTATGCTCGGTTGGTGTTAGGAATACCCCCTCAGCTGAGTTGGAATCGATTCGAATCGCCGTCTCTCCCGGTTAGTGAGAAACTTGACAGAGCAGAGGCAACGTAGATTTCACTAAATATATACTAATGGTTCTGAAGATGATGATGATATAATGATGGCCTTATAAACCTGATATGGTTACTATTGTTTGCTTAGCTGAATCAAGTGATTGCTATAGTACAGGTACTAATCTAGAGGATAGGTTAATAATGATTAACTTGATGCTTAAAGCAATAATGATTATTTATCTGTACTTAAGCTTTTATGCAAAATGTGTCAAGCTAGCCCACCTTATAAAGCCTTGCATACTCCTTGGTGTCACCGTTGTTTCTGGTTTTTGACGGGTAAGTCTAGCTGAGTACCTTCTCGTACTCAGGGTTTATTCCCACCTGTTGTAGGTAGCAGATTCGTACTTGTTGCTGCAAGTATTGTCTTCGCCATGTGGGTGTGAAGACTAGACCATATGGCATGGTCTCTGTAGTATCTCTTCTAGTATGCTTTTGCAGGATGTGACTATGTACTGGCAGTATTTGAATTTAAAGGGTTTTCAGAAATTATGTTGCTTCCGCAAATCTTTATTTTAGTTTTGTAATAAAATTATTTGTACTCTGATGTATGAGAGCTACTTACGAACAGTTGTAACAAGTGTTGTGTTATGTTGAATCACTACGATCTTGGTTGCTCTCAGTTTGGTTTGAAATCCCTCGTGATTTCGTGGACTACCGGAGTTATATGGGCTCAGTTTGAGAATTTGATCGTTTCGGCGATTGTTTTTGAACTTGTGCTCTTATAATTTGGACGGTTCCGTTACAGCTGGTATCGGAGCAAGATTCAATAGTAAACACTTCATTTGTGTATTTAAATAAAAGCTTTTGTGAAAAATCTTAATTCTAATCTAAAGAGTACCAGTGGTCATATCCTATATGCCCAAATAAGGACTATTAGGTGGCTTACTAAAGTACTAACTTGGGGGTTCTTGCTTGTTTTCTATTTCGTTGTCCATACGGCGTGCTATTGTATGGATGCCATCCGCTTGGGTGGTAATGTATGGATCAAAATACCTCTACGCCCTGGTAAGTGGGAGTTGTGAGAGCATGACCGTCCAACCGTCGGTCTAGGGGAGAGTAGTTGTGGTTACTAGCATACTTACATGTTTAATCATGTGATTATGAGAGTACTTAATTGTGGGTATATCTGTCGGGTAGCTTTGATACTGAAGTATATACATCAGGGGATGTATGTATGGAAAGTATTTAATTTACCGCTTTCTTGTGTGCTATATTGGGAATTGTTGGGCTGAAATGCAATTTTCTGCAGGTACACTAACAACGTTTCCTGTAGAGCGACTAGTTATCGTTATTGAGAGAACGTGTGTATGCCACCGAATTATACGCTAGAAATTTCAAATTCTTTCTAGGTTTGTGAGGACATACGGTTCGTGCATGCACCATGTTCGCATCATACATTGCATTCTACATTACTCTCTCCCTTATAAATTGCTTATCCCATTCTTTCAAAATTTCCTTCCCTCCAAACAGTTGTCCCATAGATAGTTGCATTTCTTTCGTGAAGAATTGGGGTAGTCAACCAACCTAGTGGAGTGGTCAGTAGTGTCAGCCTTGAAACCAAATTCATACCTGGCCCGTGAAAGAAAGCAAGACACAATTTCAAGATGTATCTCCTCGAGTGGGGATGGGTTTTGATCTGCAATTCGCCTCTCCATTGCTTCTACCCTTGTATCCATCCTTGTTTGCTACCCCCTCTTTGGATGGCACTGTTTCTACACGCCTAATTCCCGACACGTGAGGATTCCTCATGGGTGTGTGTTCGGTAATGGTGTTGCGATTAGTACTCCATGGTGTCGCGATGAAACCGGGAGCCTCCTGTGGCGCGCGACACAAGGTTGTGCTGCTCGGCACGCGCAGGTATCAAGGATTGCTAGTCATGATCCATTATGGAGCTACACCAATGTGTTATCTTCTCGTGAACCTTTTTCCTTGGCTGTCATTCCCTATCTTGTCAGAAAATCAGTACCTCAAACCAAGAGATTTCCTTCTTCTGAGATTGGAATTTGGATAGTTGGATATGATCTCTTCCTCCTGCCTATATAATTCGTTAGTAGCCTTCTGACGTCATCGACGCTTACTAGTTTCAACTACTTGCAGATGTCTCGTCAGCTTCGCTCTAGCAGTCAGAGTCGTGGCAATATAGGACTGTCATCGTCTCCTCCGCAACCTACCTCTGCTGAGTTGCTGCAAGTGCTTGCCAAAAGTCAACGAGCCTTGGATGAGAGTATCAGAAACCATGTCCATCAGGAGCCTGAGCCTGCCCAGTACAACATCTATAAAGATTTCTTAGATACTGAGCCTCCTATCTTCCGAGAAGTAGAAGAACCACTTCAAGAAGACGAATGGTTGAACACTATCGAACAGAAATTCCGTGTGCTTAAGGTGGCAGATAATATGAAAACAGAATATGCTTCGCAACAATTGCAAGGACCTGCAGGTATTTGGTGGCATCATTATAGGAGCACTCTGCCTAAGGATGATGAGGTCATTTGGGATCAGTTCAAAGAAGCTTTTCGAGGACATTACATTCCTCCTAGTCTTATGGCTATCAAGCACACCGAGTTCATGAAGCTCACTCAAGGTGACCGAAGTGTAACCGAATATTGGCATGAGTTCATTCATCTATCAAGGTATGCTCCGGATTTTGTCAATACCGAGGTCAAGAGGATTGCTAGTTTCAAGAGGGGGCTTTGTCCCAAATTGATGAAGACCATGTGTAATAGCAAGTGTGCAACGTTTAATGAGTTTGTCAGCGATACTCTAATGCAAGAAAACTGCAATGCTGTTCATGCTGCTTCTAAGTATCATCAGATAGCTTCTGAAGCTAGGGCTTCTCAATCTAACACTTTTATAATGATTACTTCCCATCCTCAATCATCTGATGTATCTGCTAGATATCATCCATATTAGAAAAGGGGTCAGGTCAAGAAGAGTAATGTTAAGAAAGCAAAGTCTAACGTCCCACCAAGTAACCGACCGTGCTGGAACTGCAATACGCCAGGTCATTGGGCCAAAGATTGTCCTCATCCTCAAAAGAGTATAGATGAAAATGTGGCAAATGTGTGTAAAGGACATGTCAAATACACCATAGTGGAACAAGTTCCTACTGGCGAAGTCATTACGGCTGGTGCATTTCTGGTGAACCAACAACCTGCCGTTGTGCTGTTTGATTCAGGCGCTTCTCATTCTTTTATCAGTTCGACCTTTGCAACCCAGCATGGTATGAAAATGGTTACCTTAGACAGAGGTGGTTATAATATAAGTGCGGCTGGAAATAACATCTCCACCAACCAGTTAGTCTTAGGAGCAAAGATTGAGATAGAAGGACGTTTGTATAAGGTGGATCTTGTGGTATTACCAGGATTGGGTCTTGACGTAATTTTGGGAATGAAGTGGATGAGTGGAAACGGTGTTTTCATTGATACCTCTACAAGAGTGATTATGCTGAGGGATCCCAATGATCAACAAGCATTTCTAGTACAGCTTCCTCGAGATGTTAGTCCTCAGACTACAGTTAATGCTACTATAGCAAAGGCAAAGGAAATAGCAGATGTCCCTGTGGTATGCGAGTTTCCTGATGTCTTTCCTGATGATTTACCCGGATTACCTCCGGACCGTGATGTGGAATTCAAGATTGAGCTACTTCCTGGTACTGCACCGATCTCAAGAAGACCATATAGAATGCCGCCAAAGGAGTTAGCTGAGCTCAAGATTCAACTTGAAGAACTCTTACAAAAAGGTCTAATTCGTCCCAGTTCTTCTCCTTGGGGTTGCCCTACCATCTTTGTGAAGAAGAAAGATCAGTCTCTACGCATGTGTGTAGACTATCGGCCGCTCAATGCAGTCACTATCAAGAATAAATATCCATTGCCTCGCATTGATGTTTTGTTTGATCAGTTGTCCAAAGCGAAGGTATTCTCGAAAATTGATCTGAGATCTAGGTATCATAAAATCAAGATTCATCCTGAAGACATACCAAAAACAGCTTTCTCCACCAAATATGGGTTGTATGAGTATTTGGTTATGTCATTCGGGTTGACTAATGCCCCTACGCATTTCATGTACCTGATGAATTCGGTATTCATGCAAGAATTGGACAAATTCGTGGTCGTCTTCATTGATGATATTCTCATCTATTCTGAGAATGAAGAAGAACATACCGAGCATCTGAGAATTGTACTATCCAGGTTGCGAGAACATCAACTCTACGCCAAGTTCAGCAAATGTGAATTCTGGTTGAAGAAAGTACCTTTTCTCGGTCATGTATTGTCGGGTGAAGGAATTTCTGTGGATCCAACTAAGGTACAAGAAGTTTTGGAATGGAAGGCACCAACTATCGTTCATGAAGTTAGAAGTTTTCTTGGATTGGCTGGCTACTATCATCGGTTCATTCCGGATTTCTCAAAGATAGCTAAGCCGATGACTCGATTGTTAGAGAAGGATAGAAAATTTGATTGGACTCTAGAGTGTGAGCAAGCTTTTCACACACTGCGAACTTTATTAACATCAGCTCCTGTGTTAGCTCAACCGGATATAGAAAAATCGTTTGATGTGTATTGTAATGCCTCAGGCACTGGGTTAGGCTATGTACTCATGCAAGAGGGCCGAGTTATTGCCTATGCTTCGCGTCAGTTAAGAAAACATGAAGTCAACTATCCAACTCATGATTTAGAGTTAGCTGCTGTGGTTCATGCCTTAAAGATTTGGAGACACTACTTGCTAGGAAATGTGTGTAACATTTATACAGATCATAAGAGTCTCAAGTACATATTCACTCAGCCCGAGCTGAATATGCGACAAAGGAGATGGTTGGAGCTAATCAAGGATTATAATCTTCAAGTGCACTATCATCCAGGCAAAGCAAATATGGTTGCTGATGCTTTGAGTAGGAAATCTCATTGTAATTCTCTAATAGAAGAAGATTTTCATTTGTCTCATCTCTTACACCCTGCTGTACTCCACAATATCACTGTTGAGGGTTCTCTGAGAAGTCGAATCATCGAGCTACAGAAGATAGATGTAGGCGTATTTCATGTCAAGAGAAAGATGAAAGAGCAAGAAACTAAGCATTTTCGAGTCGATGAGAAGGGAATTCTCTGGTTCGAGGATAGACTCGTGGTGCCAAAAGACAGAGAGCTCAGAAATCAAATCTTATCTGAAGCCCATTCTTCTAAGTTGTCCATCCACCCTGGTAGTAGTAAGATGTACCAAGATTTAAAACCTCTCTATTGGTGGACTAAAATGAAGAAAGAAATTGCAGCCTACGTCGCTAGATGTGATAATTGTTGCAGAGTTAAGGCAATACACATGAAGCCTACTGGTTTACTTCAACCATTATTAATTTCAGGCTAGAAATGGGAAGAAGTTAGTATGGATTTTATCTCTGGAATTCCTCATTCTGAGAAGGGTCACGATTCCATTTGGGTTATTGTTGACCGATTGACCAAATCTGCACATTTTATTCCTGTTGGAATTGACTATCGCCCACATCAATATGCTCAGATATACGTAGATTAGATAGTTTGTCTTCACGGAGTACCCAGGACTATTATATCTGACAGTGGACCTCAGTTTACTGCTAATTTTTGGGAATGTCTACACAAAGAGTTAGGTACAAACTTAGTCAGAAGTTCTGCTTACCATCCCCAGGCTTCTGGTCAAACTGAGCGTGTAAAACAAATCTTAGAAGACATGCTGAGAGCTTGTGTAATTTCTTCAAAAGGATCATGGGAGAAATGGTTGCCCTTAGCTGAATTCTCTTACAATAATAGTTATCAAGAAAGTATCCAGATGGCCCCATTCGAAGCTCTTTATGGTCGTAAATGTAGAACTCCATTGAATTGGGTGGAACCTGGAGAGCGAAGATACTATGGTATTGATTTTGTGAAAGAAGCTGAGAAACGAGTCCGAATCATACAACAACACATGGCAGCTGCCCAAGCACGATAGAAAAGTTATGCCGACAAGCGAAAAAGACCTATTGAGTTTGAAGTTGGTGACCATGTGTACTTGAATGTATCACCTATGAGAGGAGTACAAAGATCTGGTGTTAAAAGAAAGCTTGCACCAAGATATATAGGACCTTATCCAATAATTGAGAGATGTGGTATGGTCGCCTATAAACTTCAGCTACCTCCAGAAAATACGTATGATATTTCCAGTATATCATGTCTCGCAACTGAAGAAATGTCTTCGAGTGCCTGAAGAGGAAGTAAAAGTCAGGGGTATAAAGCAAAAGAAAACCTTGACTTATGTAGAAGAGCCGGTATCTGTTTTGGATCGCAAGGATCGAGTGACACGAAATCGAGTGGTGAAATCATACAAGATCATGTGGAGTAACCATAGTGAGCGAGATGCAACGTGGGAACGGGAAGATTATTTGCGAGAAGTTTACCCCGCCTTTTATAAAAAATGGTACGCTTTCCAAATCTCGGGATGAGATTTTTATAAGGGGGGAGGGCTGTAACACCCCAGGTGTTTGCCTTGCATTTTAGCATTATTTGAGCATGGTCATAGCATGGCATTACCATAAGCATCATCATTTCATGTGCATCTTTGCTTGAAACATGAACTTGCAACATCTGCAACATATGTATGTTATGGGTGCTAGTGATGAGATCATGTGTGTGGCCCATGCTAGTACATGTGCTAGGATTGTTATGCTTGAAAACATGTGAAACATGCTCCTGAAACATATGCAACAGTAGGTTTCACTAATTATGTTAGTGCTGTTTCATTAGTTATAGTAATAGTGTTTTTAATGTCTACTTGTGAAACTTTCATGCATAGGTGATGCTAGAATGTGTTAAGGCCTTAATGATGTTTGCAACATGTTAGTTAAGCAATTTGACCTAGGGTTTATGTTTATGCCATGCCCTAATTCCATGTTAACTCATGCTTTGACTAGTTGACCTAGAGGACCTTACTTGTTTGACCTAACAAAAAGTGTGGCCTAGAGTTTTTGCATGGCTGTGCCACCTTAACAAAGTTTGTGCCAAATTTCATGAGGAACAAAAGTTATTTTGGGATCATCTCATGAAAAAGCTTGGATCATGCTCAAACAGGGCCCACAAGTCAGGTTTCTATGTTGTTTTGACACTTAGAAAATTTTCTGAGTCTTGCATCTGACTTATAGTTCGAGGTACCCCACTTTAGGGCTATGTATTTTCAAATCCAGGCCGAACCAGTTCAAGCTTCAATTAACAAAGTGGTAGACCTGACATAGCTCTACATTTTTGCTAAATACACATTTCGCTGAATTGGGCTCGTTTAGGAGAAAATCAACGTCCATTTCGGCCTGTCAGACGCCGATGGTAAGCCTAATGGCCATCTTGGCCTGGGCTCGGTGGCCGACCACGCACAGGTCGCGTGCGCCACCTGTACACCACCGTGGCGCTCGGACAGGAACCCCTCCTAATGCACCTAGGCACCCCCCCCGAGCTTGCCCATCCTTTCCTCTCCACCCCAGCACTCACCTCTCCTTCCTCTACACCGGCCAAAGCTCCACCGCGGGCTTCGCCGCGCTCAGCGCCTTCATCGCACCACTAGTTCCAAATCGCTCGAGCTAGAACCTCCGCTGTGGCCTGCTCTTCATTTTGCACCACCTAACAAAGCCAGCTGAGCCACGAGCAGGGCGGCATAATTGTTTCCACGCCGCCGCCGTGGTCGGAGCACTGCCATGCTCTCGGCTCGCCGTGGAAAGGCTCGCTGCCGTGCTTCGCCCTCTCTCACATGGTTTGTCCCGTGATCCTAGGCTTCGGTGGTAGCTGTAGACACGACCGTCTTTGACGTTACCATTCCAACTCGTCGGAACGGGCAGGCGCACTGGCCGCGCCCGCCATTACCACCGACGAGCTTGGGTTCAAATTCATTCGACTCATGCATGTAAGTTTCAAATTGCTGTGCGTTTCTGGTAGCTCAGGGCAGGACATAGTTGCGTGCTAGATGCTACTGGCCATGATGCCTCCATCGGCGTTGAACGTCACCGCACGCCCCGCTCGCCGTCGCCGCCATGGCGCCTCGCATGGGGGTGCGTCGCGTTGGCTGCTCTGCCGTCTAGATATGGATTCCAGTAGGATCACCGTGCCTTGATAAACGTGTAGGAGCTCTTCCCGAGCCCCGCTGCACCCCGTGATGGCCGGCGCAGTGCCGCCGAGCTCCGGCGTCCGCCATGAACGGCGATGAGCTCCCTCCGTCGGGTCACTGCCGTGGTATTGTACCTCGTTGAGTCCGTCTTGTCAAGAGGAGTGTGGTGGTGTGCTCACCGTCGCCGGGAACCTCATCGCCGGCAAGGAATCGGCCGGCGGCCGCCCCTCCTCTGTTTTCCCCTCCCTGTTCCGACGTGGGCCGCACGTGGCTTAGGCGGGCCGAGCTGCGTCGTGGGCCACAGGGGCTGTGGGCCGGCCAGGTTTAGTTAGGTTTTGTTTATTTGATTTATTTCAAATATTTGATTTGTACTCCAACTTTGTAAATTCATATCTCATGTTCTAGAGGTCCAAATAAGGTGCTTTAAATTTTGGTGTGCTCTACATATTGTCTAGTTTATTATAAAAATATAATGTGTGTCATGTTTTGTGTTGAAATAAATAGTTACTAATTATATCTCTTATTCTTGTGGAAAAAGGAGAAAATGATATCTTTTTCTGTGAAGCTCCAAATGATATGAAATTTTTATAGTGAACTGCTCATACCATGAATAGCTTATGGTTAAATTTTCATGCAAATTGGATATGGTTTGGTGGAGTTATATAATTATCTTGTTTGCTTGAATGGATCTTGTGTGAATTTTCATAATCTTTCTATAGATCCAGTAAGGGTGAAACTTGGTGAATATTGTTCTTATATTAGAAGGATGCTAGGAAAAATATGAAATCGGTTGTTTGATACTTTTCAATAGAGCTTCCTATTTATGCTAGAAATAGACCTGCCATCTGTTATTTTTGATATCTTCATATCTGCTTGTCAAAATCAAGTGAAATTTTTATGGTAGCCTATGTGAAGCATTAGGTGGCTACTGTAATTTTTGTAGATTTTTATATATTGTTTTACTGTATGTTTCTTTAATCACCTAATTAACTAAATAAATTATAAAAGAATATTAAATAATTTATTTAGAAGTTGGCATTATACTTTCTGATGTTCCTTTGATATTCACAACAAGTTGGTAAACTTAGTTTGGTCCAATTGTGCCTTTGAATCGTCACTAAATATTTAAATTAGTGATTCTGCCATTTCTGGACAGAATTGCTAGTTCAGAGAATTAACCTATGATAATGATGTTTTCATGCTTGGTGATCTATAGCAAAGTTGTTGAGAATTTCATGAACTAGTTGCTGGTAAATTTTGGTAGCATTTGGACTTATAGTTTTGAAATGACAGCTGTTCCAAGTTGGGTTCAGTTTTGGAAGTGCTTTCTGTCTTTTAGAACAGATTCTGTACATGTGCTATTTTAACTTGGTAAATGATGAAATCATGCTTAGATGTTTATAAATGAAATGTAGACAATTTCATAAGCTTTCCAGAATGTCCTCTTTCAGGTCATTTGGATTTGTAGAACTCCATCTATGAAGTTTCTTAGCTACTGCAGTTAACTTGTTGGAAAGACTCAATTTCTGAAATCTTGTTATGGGTGTGCTTAGTCTTAACTTTGTGGTACTTAGTGATTGCTTAAGGATGTTCAAACATGTTAATACCAGAAAAGAAATTTGCACCTAAGCTTGAAGTGATTTGAGTAGAGCACCACATGACTTGGTTTTGTGCTCAAGTTGTTGCAATGTCATTGCATTCATCTTCACATCATTCATGCACGTCCATAAATCATCATGTCATTTTTGGATGCATACATGAAATTCAATGGATGCATATACATGCAATAGGTGTGCCAAGAATCGTGTTACAAGCGAAGTTCCGCTGGGTGTGGAACCCGAAGTTGAAGTCCGTTCGAGAACTGGAGGTCCAGTCCGACGAAGCCGGAGAAGGCGTGGGAATCGTTCTTGAAGCCGAACCTTGATACCTCTTCTTCCGGTTAAGGCAAGCCCCGGAGCATTATAAGCCTCCTACTTTCAAAGCAATTAATTATATATGTTATATGTATTGTTGCATTAAGTGGTAGGAGTTGGTTGGAAACCCTTGCTGCATTATATCAATCCTTGTCCAGATATATGAATCCCTGAATCCTATGTAGACAGGATCGACTCTATGCTTAGCCCTACTAAATTAGAACGGTAATGTCAGGTGATCTCCCATCACCTGTAAGATAGGAAGTATTGGGTCACGGTTGGCTATATTTGCTATCGTGGAAAAGAACCAAGTGTTAAGAATGAACTTAGACCGGGCGGGATGTCGATAGTGAAGCAACAAGGCATGGAGGTCTTGGGTGTGGAACTATCCCCGTCTGTGTCGGTTAAGGACCGATCCGCTGTACTTCCTTTGTCATTTTGAACACAGCCTAACACTTAGCTGGCCGGCCTGAGGTTGCCGACCGCGAAGCCGAGTAGCTCAACTCAGGCTGCGAAGCCGAAAAGTGTAAGTCGCCTCGGAGGGGAGCCAGGTGAGACCAAGGGCAGGTGAGTTAAAAGTCCTAAGCTTCCTGGCCACTGGAATCCCTGAGAGCACGGCGCTGTTCGGGCCCATCCTGAGTTGTACCAAAGGTGACTGTTGATGACTCTTGCAAAGTATGCCCGGTTGGTGTTAGGAATACCCCCTCAGCTGAGTTGGAATCGATTTGAATCGCCGTCTCTCCCGGTTAGTGAGAAACTTGACAGAGCAGAGGCAACGTAGATTTCACTAAATATATACTGATGGTTCTGAAGATGATGATGATATAATGATGGCCTTATAAACCTGATATGGTTACTATTGTTTGCTTAGCTGAATCAAGTGATTGCTATAGTACAGGTACTAATCTAGAGGATAGGTTAATAATGATTAACTTGATGCTTAAAGCAATAATGATTATTTATCTGTACTTAAGCTTTTATGCAAAATGTGTCAAGCTAGCCCACCTTATAAAGCCTTGCATACTCCTTGGTGTCACCGTTGTTTCTGGTTTTTGACGGGTAAGTCTAGCTGAGTACCTTCTCGTACTTAGGGTTTATTCCCACCTGTTGTAGGTAGCAGATTCGTACTTGTTGCTGCAAGTATTGTCTTCGCCATGTGGGTGTGAAGACTAGACCATATGGGCATGGTCTCTGTAGTATCTCTTCTAGTATGCTTTTGCAGGATGTGACTATGTACTAGCAGTATTTGAATTTAAAGGGTTTCAGAAATTATGTTGCTTCCGCAAATCTTTATTTTAGTTTTGTAATAAAATTATTTGTACTCCGATGTATGAGAGCTACTTACGAACTGTTGTAACAAGTGTTGTGTTATGTTGAATCACTACGATCTTGGTTGCTCTCGGTTTGGTTTGAAATCCCTCGTGATTTCGTGGACTACCAGAGTTATATGGGCTCAAGTTTGAGAATTTGATCGTTTCGGCGATTGTTTTTAAACTTGTGCTCTTATAATTTGGACGGTTCCGTTACAATATATATATGCTTTATGTATAATCTTTAAGTTTGATAAATAAATATAGGAGAGTGTGCTAAGTTTCATCTTGCTAAGTGAACCCCTAGAATAAACTCTTATATGGAAATGATGAATAGTTGCTCTACCATAATTCCTTTCAAGTACCTAGTTTTCAGCCTAGAACTCTCCCGAGTTTTGGACACAATGGTTTTGATTTAAGATTTGCTCTAAACCTAAACTTGTGGGTAGCGAATGTTTGATCTAAGTCTAGGTAGTTGATGGATATGATATGGGAAGGTTTTGAGCTGCTGTCTACCATGTTCCTAAAGATACTAGAGTTCTAGAGAATTTATCTTTTAAAAATTAACTTACTACATGATGAGTTCCTGTATGATGAGAGTTTAAATTCCTACCATAGCCATATACATGTTTATAGATTAGGAAGCCTTACATTCATATTTACTATTTGTGAGCATTGAGTATGGTCAGGCTGTGTCGATCCTTAGGAACTGGTCATGCGGTTAAAATCGAGATCCACCTATACACTCCACCTATACATGCTGCTTCTACCCTGGAAGTACGCATCCATATCCATCCATATACATCCACCCATATATTCTGCTTCTACCCTAGAAGTACGAATCCATATATATTTCATTCAGATCCACCCAGAAAATAGTTCTACTCTTACACTGGGAGTGAACTGCAAAAATATTCCTATTATCCATTTTATCCCTTGCTAGCCAATAAAGCTCCAAATATCTAGTTATGCTACCTCTTGTTATTGTGATCCAAAAAGAGGCTTGGGTATTCTATGAAAAAAGAGAAAAGAAAAAAAAGAAAGAAAGAAAAAAGAGGACAAATGTCTCACTCCAAATAAAGAGAGATTCAGCAGCCCAAGTTTTTCTCAAAGTTTTCATGTTTCTAAGAGAGGTATATGAAAATTTCCCGAAGGAGCTAAGTATTCACCATTGTCATTCCTTTACCCCTTATAACCACTTCTACCCTATTCTCTATTTATCCATTTACCACCACCTACCATACAACCTATACACATGCATATCTTAATTTGACTTTATGACTTGTTTCTTTGGATCCATAGTTTTGATTATGCAATATATGTTTCACTGTCTCCCCACCTATGAGCTCCACATAAGCCTTTTAGAAGTAGGGTGAGAGAGAGAAGGCATAATGTTACTATGCTACCAAAAATACCACATATTTTGAGAGGAGAGAAAAGGCATACACCATAATTGCTTTAGAGAGGATCCAGAAATACCACAAAGGAAAGACTTGAAAGGGTCATACACAAGAATCTCTAAGTTTTATTTTAAAAATCTTGCAAAAACTCTAGAATAATAGTTGATCAAAGAGCTTGAAACATGGCGCTTGACTTGATCGTTCTGTCTTTCAACTACTTAAGACCCAAGTGACGGCTACAAGCCCCATGGTGGAAGGTAATATGAGTAAGTTTTTCATTAGAATAGTTCATTCTAATCCGGAGGAGAGTTCTTGTTTGAATGCATGTGTTCCTGTAAGGCGTGAAAGTATTATAGCAACTCCTGATCCATCACTGAGTCTATCTTTGCTTAGGGACGAGCAAAAGGTAAGCTTGGGGAGTTTGTTGATGGTAGATAAGTATCATTTTTAACCGTCAACATAGCATGAGAAATGATCTAAATATAAATACTATCTAGATATAGGGGTTACACTGATAGAATTTCACGAGTTTTAGTGAATATCTATTTCTGTAGGGGGTTATCAGGAAAGAACCAAAGGAGGACCACATGTCAGATTTACATAGAGAGAGACCGACCATACTATGAAAAAGAATATTCTAGAAGACTCGAGAAGATATTCCCCCAGAGGGGAGGGCCCAGAGGCCAGGTAATAGGGGCGGCCGCCCCTAGGCCTAGGCGCCCGCCCCACCTAGATGGCCAATCAGAGCCAACCTCGTGGATCATGCCTCCACCGCCTTTGAGGATCAATAATAATCGTTCATCAAGGTCGGTTTAATCCAAGGGTTGTGGTGCTTCCTAGAGGGCTATATAAGCAAGGCCCCTGGCCCTTGGAGAAACCCTAATTCATTATTCACTTCATTCATCTCATTCCATTTAGAGAAGCCCTAGAGCCACCATCTCAATTAGATCTCTAGTTTAGCATAGCTACATAGGATTAGAACTAGAAGGAGCCAAGCATTGCTTGATTTCTGGATCTGTCAAGAGAATACTTGGTAATTCTCTCCTAGTTTTGTATTTGTTCTTATATTATTTATCTAGTTCATCATTTGTATGAATATGACTTTAGTCTATTCTATCATACTGGATATGACTTTGCTCTATTTGATTATATTCTCAATTATATTGTTCTTAGTCTACTTTGATTATATGCTTGGCATAGCTCGATCAGAATTATATTCAAGTATAGGATTGTATAGCGCTTGCTCATTGATATCATGGGTGAGTGGTAAACATTGTGTAGGTGTGGTGCCTATACCGTATTTACCTATGATTGCACCCTATATTCCGGATCGTGTGGTAGATCGCGGGAGTGACAGTCCTGTTGAGTCCTTTGTAGTCCACCTCTCAAGTATAGGGCAGGCAGAGCACAACTATTATAGGGAAGTGATGGCTATGTTCTATATCTTCCTTAGTAATATCACTATGCGTAGATATAACCTTTTCTTGCCATGATTGCCAAGTGTAATTGCACTAATCATCGTATTCTTTGACCTTATAGTTAGAATAACTTAGGATTATCCTGATAGTTTGTCCTAATCCATGCTAGTGCTATATATCTAGAGTAATCTATTGAGATGTTTATCATTATATGTGGCTATGTGCTTACCAGTTATCCTTTATTATTATTTATATATATTATTTATCTTGTGACACTTACCCTGTATGAGAAGATAGATAAAGACATGGTTATGCTCTCCATTAGCACATGCAATGATGCTCATTGCTCATTATCCTTAGCATCCCTTCCCAGTGGTAAAAATATAAATAACGATACCTGGATTACTCCCGGTTAAAATGCTACATCGGTACTATATGTGCGCTTGCAGATTTCATATTTATTTCAGAGGAGCATTTGCATATTTTAGTACCAGCACCTTTGGTGTCATGCTGGGGATGACAACCTAGCTTAGGTAGCATTAGAGGTGTCAACAATCCCACCCTGTCTGTCTCCTCCCCAGTGGTGCTATTCCCCATTATCGCTCCTACTCCTAGTGCTAAATGACGTGACCGCCCCTAGTCAGCCTTGTGCAAGCTGCCATTCACCGTCGACAATCTAGTGCTCCATGTCGGTACGCCTCATTGGCCTATATAGATCCAGGGTGACAAAGGTGGTACTCACTGCTGTGCCCGCTCAAGCTCACTGCTGCAAGATCCAGATGCAAGGGTAATGCTTTCGCACTTCCCTTATCCATCTTTCTTGGATTTTTATTCCCCTCTTCACTCATGTAAGTTGGAAGCAAGCTTTCATCTGATTAGTGTGTCTATCGCTCTAGCAGATCGTTGTCAAGATGGAGGAGGTCCCCAATAAGAGGAATGGAGTGGCCATCCTCACAGACCATGTCTTGGTCCTCATCCTTCACCACCTCATCGCCCACTCCTTGTGTAGCTGCAAGTGTGTCTATCGCTCTTGGAACCACCTCATATCGGACTCCGAGTACCGTTAGGAGCTGCCTGAGATTGTCATCAGATTCTTCTATCGCACCTAGAAAGGCAAACACCACTTCACGAGTGTCACCGGTGAACATTCCTCCTTGTCCTTCTTGCCCTTCCCCATTCAGGATGTCATCATCTCAGATTGCTACAGCGGCCTCATCCTCTGCTGGTGCGTTGGGTGTCACTATGTTGTTTGCAATTCAACGACTAACAAATGGATGCTACTACCGAATAACCTCTGTTCTTGTGGTGAGGCTCGCTTGGGGTTCGAACCGACAGTCTCGTTGCACTTCCATGTGTTTGAATATGGGAAGATGAGGAAGTGTGAGTCCGTAGGTGTGAGCATCTACTCATCTAAGAGTGCAGCATGGATTCTTATGGAATCTGAATGGGGCGACGGTATTATATATCCACATATGAGAGAAGAGTGTTTCTTAATGGTTTTATGCACTGGCTAGAGTTCTCCTAGATCGATGTTGTTGATATGAGGGAAAGATATGGATGAAAATAAAGAAGCCACATGGTGATGCAATCTCTATCCATGAAGCTCAGGGTCAATTGTGTTTACGTGCTGCTGATTTTTACAGCATGTCTTGACTTTCAATCTGGATCCTTGAAGACTACGTTAGTAATAAATGGACATTGAAGCATATGGTGACCATGCTAGAGATATTTGGATAGAACAATATTGAATTTGGTTACTGTTGATGTTTCTTAGCGAAAGTAGAGGAATCTGCAAGTGCACGGATATACCGTTGTAGCACTTCACCCAGAGGTATTCAGGGTATCGTATTTTTCCAAAGGAACGGAGGTAAAAGTCTCCTATCTAGATCACCAAAAGAAAACAAATGAGAGGTAGCTTGGGTAGTGAGGTTTTTCCTCGGGTAGATATCCTAAGCGAAGATAACTCTAACACTATAGGCTTATTTCGGGCACCGGAGCGCACCTGGTCTGCCAAGCAATACTGGCTTGTAGCCTACGTCGAACCCAAACGTGGGGGAATACAAGGGAGGACAGGGCTGTCACCACCTGCTGCCTACCCCTCAATCGTGGGGAACAAGGCAAACAAAGATAGCTTCTAGCCTAGACACCACGTCTACACTATTGACTATTACTCTAGCATGCATGCAAAGGTTATCCATCTTTACTAGGGCCCTTTCGCTAGAGCAACCACCACTAGGACGGACAACGAACCCACAAGTTTATAATGAATAGAGGTAACTTTCTTAGTATACCAAAACCAAAGTTAAACACAAGCTTCTTACTCCAAGTAGTAAGTTGCTAGTAGAGGTACAAGCGAAGGAGTACCTAGCTCTAGCACGCTTCTGCTAAGTGTAGCTCGTACACAAGGGAGGTTGTCGACAGCTCCAGCACTATTCCAACTCTTCCTCTCTCACTCCTATCTTATTCTAGATGGAGCTAAGTAACAATAGAACTCTCCCTCTCTTCTTGCTTCCTTCCAATGTGTGTTCTAGAGGGAAGGGGGTACCCCTCCATTTATACACGAGTATAGGTGGTGCCTTGATGCCATTTTTGGTGGGAGCCGGGCTGCACTGCCATAGCATGGAGACATGCCACCGCCTCATTGAAGGAGATACCAGGAGGTGCCAGGGAGGGAGCGGCCGCCCCCTAGGAGTGGCCGGTCCTTGACCACCGCCTTCACGTGGTAGGCCGTGGGCTAGACCTCCTTTGCTCCCCATGGTGTTTCACCTTGTTGAGGTTATTTTGGGTGGCATACTTGTTGGTCTTTTGCGCAATCACAAGTTGAAAATGCCTTTTCGATGAACTTCTTTGTGTACTCATGTTTGTGACCTGCAGGAATGTGATGCACCAAAACTCATGGAGAATGTGAGTAGATAACCCCTAGTTCTATGTTTTCATGTGAAATTTTGTATATTTTATGTAAATGTTGGTGGTAAGTTGATGAGTTAAGCATTGCCAACAGTTACAAGGTTTGCGATGCAGACTACAGAGTGATTGCAGTTCACCTAGAATGGAATTTGATTTTTCTTGTGGGGAGGATAGAACACTGCTTGCATATGACATGAACCACAGAAAAGTTCATGTCCTACCTACACAAGTCATCTGCTATCCTAGACCTACCTAGAGTCTATGTATCAACGAACCTCACTATCTTCCTTATGTTCCCTTGTGCATGGAGACATTTGTTGCTTTGTGCATTTGTTGTATTTTGTTGTATTTTGTTTGTTCACGTAGGGAGTTGTTTTGATTCAATATATAGGCCAATTTAGGCTTAGTAACTAAAGCAATGGTATATTGAATATTAATAATTTTGTTGCTTTGTGCAAGTTATGGAGTCTGAGTGCGTTTGAACAATTTTCCTACAATGGCTAAGGGAGGAAGAAGTGGGGTTTCATGGTGCATTGGCTACCAATCTGAAGAAGCTTTGCCTTAGAAGCTTGATTGCCACATAGGAGCGGAGCACATCTATCTTGTTTTCATTATGTAAGTGTGTATGGAGTAGTACCTTCAATCTGCAATCTTTGTAGCGCTTGTGTTAGTACAGCAGTTGACACAGTTGTTATGTTAGTGTTGATTGTTATTGTAAAAAAGTACTCTTGTTTGTGGACATGATGCATGGATGTAATGATTATATCTGCATGGTGTGTGTTTAGTAAGCTATTAAGGCCCAACTAAATTAATAAATACGTTTGCAATTTTGTCACTGTCGGATGTAAGTGCCGTTGGTTGTTTTGTCATCACTGCCGCCGCATGCCCATTGCTGAAATTTGAATCACCACTGAATCGTTTTGTAATCCAACATGGACTAAAGGATCATCCTAGGCGGATCATACTATGCGATGGTGACCATGCCCTTTGAACACACGGTTTAGGGCCAAGTGATGGTGATGTTGACCTCGACACAGACGTGCCAGACGGTGAACTTGCATTGCACACAGTTGAGTCATTGTGCAATGCGATGGTGATCATGACCATTACACCGACGGTTCAGATGCCCAAACAACAATGTTGTTTACCTTGACATAGACATATCAGACATGAAGGTGATGGTGAACCTGCACTATACACAGTTAGGGCATGGTGCAAAACAACGGTAATTCGGATCATCAACCAATGTGGTGGTATTGAGGAGCCATCATCGTCAGTTCTGAACCGACCGTGATGACTTTGATTATCACCATCTTTTGATGGTAATTAACTATCATTTTAAACCATCAACATAAGAGGAATAAATAATAAAAAGGATTACCACAGTAGGTTTAGAGGTTTAAACTAACAAATTCCATGAGTTTTGGTGATTCTGTGTTTTTCAGGGGCTAAGCTGCAAAATACAGAATTGATCCTCCTTCAAAAGGAAGAAACCGAAGCAATCAGCCTAATCTCCACATCACGGATGCGGATAGGGATTCTAGAAGACCTAAACCTACTCCACGAGGCGACACGAGCCAACCCGCCGCTAGGTAGGGCCGATCGGCCCTAGGGCTAGGCCGACCAGCCCTCCCCTGTGCCGCCTCGGCTCCTTCTCTTGCAATCTACCTATACCACCTCTAAGGATGCATCTAAACCCCACGCCAAGGTCGGTTTGATCCAAGGGCTGCGGTTCCACTCCCTGGGCTATATAAACAGTCCCTAGGATCCCCTCTCAAGGAATCAGTTGAAGAATTAGATCATCTCTTCCTCATTTGTGAAGGCAAGGCCAGAAGTTAGGGTTTTCAGAGAGAAAGAGAGTTAGAGTTCTAGTTCAAGTTTAGAGTTTAGTCTAGATTGATTCAAGTAGAGGCAAGCAACTGCTTGGGATCAGGATCGTTCGTCGGAGACTTGGTAATTTCATTGTAATCATCATTCGACTTTATGCTACTTCAATATATTTCTATATTTCAACTTCATTCTATTCTTGAGATTGTTCTTGTTCTACATCTTGATATGAATATGATTAGTAGAGAGTTTATGAATATATTCATAGAAAGCTTGATCCAATTCTGGATAGGATTGAGTGCCTGGAATATTGTAGGCGTGGTGCTTACATTATGCTTGTGTGCGAATGCACTCTATGCTCCAGGCCATGTGGTAGATCGCGGGTGTGACATTCCTGTTGAGTCCTTTGTAGTCCACTCCTCGAGTATAGAACTTAGTAGAACGTGGTTATAGGGAAAAGATCATTACTCTGTTCTTGACTTTTCTCTCAGTAATGTTCCTTATTCATAGATGACATGTTAATTATATCATAGATGATTGTGTATAGCTAGATTGATTAATAGACTGATTGAATAAGAAATACTTATGATTTACATGTCTAAATTAATCTCCATGGCTACTTGACTTGAATAATGTTAACTCCCTCTTGTCTCTGGAATACCCATGATTATCATTTACCATTTATCTTATTTGTCTTACCCCTTTCATGACAAGTGATTAGTTGTTTTGATATTTATTATTGAGTAAGTGCAAATGATTATCTCTACTGCCATTGTAACTATTTATATAGTCCCGTTTTGATTTTCCTTTCCTTGGTAAAATTATAAATAATGATACTTAGGAAAACCTGTTGAAATGCTCCAATGGGTGTATTTATCTGTGCGCTTGCGGATATATACTATAATATATTTATTTAGTTAAATGGCATAAGTATAATACAACCACACTCTTGGTGTCATGTTGGGGATGACAACCTAACACAAGTGACATTAAGAAGTGTCAACAAGCATTTCTGGCGCCGTTGCCGGGGAGATGGAAAACTTCACTTTTCGACACGGGATGTCATAGGGATTTACTTTTCTAGGGAATTACCTTTATGGCAATAAGAGATTAATCAATACCACTTACTCATAATAAAAATCACAACTAGTGCCTCTGTCTTGATAGGCTTACCCTTGTTTCGTCTTTGTTCATATCTTATGCAGGGTAATATAGGTTCGGTTGTCTCTTATCAATTTCTAATCCAAGAGTCAACCAAATCTAGAGGAAGATCAACACCAGTAGTGAAGCTATGGCTAATAAGACTTTACTTGAATGTTCAGCTCCAAGTGTAAGGAACATTTGTACCGGACCAACACTCCAGACATACAACCTTGAATTTGAGCTCAAGCCAAGTCTAATCAACCTAGTGCAAGCTACTACATTTGGTGGAAAGGAAGAAGAAGATGCCACTAAACATCTGCAGAATTTTCTGGAGATTGGAAGCACCATCATCACCAAGGACGTTGCCCAAGACATCATACTCCTTCATCTCTTTCCATTCTCACTAGAAGGGAGAGTGAAGCAGTTGTTCTACACCAACAAAGAAGACATCAACACATGGGATAGATGTTCAAAGGCCTTTCTGTCAAAGTTTTTCCCTATAGGCAAAACTCATGCGTTAAGAGGAAAGATTTACAATTTTCAGTAGCAAAAAGGAGAAACCATTTCAGAGGCATGAGAACATTTTCAAGAGAACATCTTGGAATGCCCACACCATGGAATGGAAGATTGGTTACTCATGCACATATTCTACTATGGATTAACCCAAAGATCGCGTGAGCAACTAGATGCTACTGCTGGAGGTTCATTCATGTCACTCACTCTTGGAAAAGCAGAATATCTGATGGAGAAGATAGCAAAGAACCAGAGTTGGAAACAAGACAACACTCAACGATATCGCCAGATTGAAGAAGTTCTAGAAGAAGTGTGTGCACTATCAACAAAGATGGATACACTGTTGAACTGGCTTGACCAAAGAGTCAATTTCAAGAAAGATCGTCAAGCAATTCAAGATGCATTCGATGCTCAGACCAGATGTGAAGAGTACCTAGAAATGGAAATTATGGAGAATCAAGAAGATGCAAACATCATCAACAACTCTTCCACACTACAAAAGCAAAGATGGAATCAAAAGCAACAGACTACGTATCCAGCTAAGTACTCAGGCAATTTTAATAATTCTTCCAATTTTAAGCAACCCCCTCTACGAAATTTAATTTTGGAACAAGCTAGAATTAATGATACTATTGTTAAGAAACTTGCTTCTAATGAAAAAATTCTAGAGGATATAAATACTAAAATGGATAACTTTTCTTCTGCTATAAAAGACCAACTTGATCATAATAAAAAGGTAGAAACTCAATTATCACGGTTAGCTGCTTCTTTTGCCACTAACAATGAGTAGGTCAAGGGTATAACCACCAGACATGGTAAAACCACTAAAGACCCACCTTATCTAGAAGGGGCACAGAGAAGACAACCAGTACCAGTGATACCCACAGTGACAGAAGAAAAGGATGATGAAGTAGAAGAAGTTCAACCACAAGTGCAAGATTTCCAAGACACCAATATCTTACCCTTCCCACGTAGAGATCGAAAACTCAAGATGGATGCACAGTTCAGTAAGTTTGTTGAGATTATTCAAAAATTATATATCAATGTCCCTTTGTTAGATGCATTGCAGGTTCCCACCTATGCAAAGTATGTTCGAGACATCCTCAACAATAAAAAACCACTGCCTACCACTGAAATGATCAAGCTGACAGAAGAGTGTAGTGCGGCCATCCTCAACACATCAATCAAGAAGAAGGATCTAGGATGCCCCACTATCGACTGTTCATTGGAGATCAACAGTTTGACAATGCGCTGTGCGACCTTGGAGCAAGTGTCAGTGTGATGCCCAAGGCGATCTTCGATAAACTTCCACATGCAAAGCTCGATCCAACCTTGATGTGCCTGCAGCTAGCAGACCAGTCATTCCGTTACCCTGTGGGAATCACCGAGAATATTCTAGTCAAGATCAGAGAATTCTTCATACCAGTTGACTTTGTGGTTTTGGACATGCAACTTGACTCAAGAGTGTCACTCATTCTTGGGAGACCCTTTTTGAGTATCGCAAATGCCCACATCAATGTCGGAATTGGAGAAGTCAAATTCAACATTGATGGACGAGAAGAGTGTTTTCCATTCAGACTAAGACCTCAGTTAAGCTCCACTGCGAAGATGATAGATGAAGGAGTCACACAGTCACCACTCATAGGGATGACTATGACCCCTGAAGAATAAATCTAGCTAGAGTAGTCCGATTCGGTGGACTTAAAAATCCCGAACCATCGCTGGGAGGTAACTCGGTATTTATCTGCATTTAATTTTTGCATATCATATTTACTCATGCATAGAAAAAAAATAAATCTCATGGCATAATTATTAAAGCCCCATATAATTAATATTTACCGAGCGTGAAAACCTCTAGTAAATAATAATCACTGTGGTGGCAGAAAAATAAAAATACCATCATTAGAATTCTAATTCTTCATAGTTTCATAAAAGTAATTTTTTCTTTGCATACTTGTGTGATTATATGGTACAAATATGGGAGACATACGGCCTCCCTCTCTCGCACCTATAAAAAGGTTGCTTCTCTGTCACACCCGGTTTTCTAAAGAACAAAACCAGGCTAATCATATGTCTGCCTAGGAAGTCCACACATATGCCAGAATGAAAAAGTATCAGAAACAATGTTATTATATAACGTATACATAGCTATATTAACACTTACATCAGAGTATCGCGGAACGGTGACTAAACTTCGGGCTCCATTCTTCTCAGGGACGGCTGACTGGGGGTAACATATGCCTAGCACTTCTACTAGTCTTCTGGAAACTCCACTACACCTTTGTCCTTTTTCCGAGTAGCATCTTATTACACACTGGAGTGTTGAGGAAATAGCAAGAGTGAGTCCATGTCGAACTCAACAAGTATAACACAGGGTTCATGAGGCTCAAAAAGGCTAGACACTGTTTAACTGCGTTTAGCTTTTAATCATCATATAATTAGCAATTGAGTAGCATCAAGGTAATCCAAATCCCATTAATGAATCAATGATCAATTGTAATAAGGATAATGAATAGCATTAACATGAGCATAATAATAATCAACAATAATTAAGCATGGTATAACAATGGTGATCAACTATTCTGTAAGAATCCCCAAGGCCGCTCGTATCCGTGAGCACGGCTAGTATACCAGTTTTTAACTCTGCGCAGAGGTGTACACTTTCATTGTGAGTCATGATTTCCAAATGCATGGGTTTGCAAGGCCCAAAACATCAAAGACAATATAAAGCCATTCAAAAGTTCGTCTAACAAGTTAGGGCCATTAGATTCACTCGGCAGGCAGATGTAGAACCCCCCTTCCCTGTGGCACAACAACCGCAGCCTATACACACTAGGCCAGGGGCTCGCACTACACCCAACATGGCAAGCCATTCTTACGCCATTTAAGGTAACCACTAACAAGCTAGAAAAGGTCTCTTGAACAACTAGAGCCAGAGCCATATAGCCCTCACAGCTGTACTGTATGTCCCGGTTATCACTTATAGGTAAGTCCTTACGGAGAGTAACTAGAGCATCAAAATAACCCACATGCTCTAGCCCCCTTTCAACAGAAATAACATCATCTTAATTGGTTGATTGCATAATCCATTAGTCAAATTACAAGATCATTGTTCATAATTAAGCGCTAGCAGTAGCTACCCAAATGCATAACCCATAGGTGACAAGGAAACAAGATATCAATAGCTAAGTTATAATCTCTATGGTTGTCAAGGAAGACACATGCATATGTATAATAATTTCAGTGAATAGGTAACAAGGATGGTCCCATGTTATACTTGCCTTAATCAAAGCTTTCCTGATGATACTGCTGGTCTGGCTCAAAATAATACTCCTGATCGTCAAGAAACTGCTCACCGTCTATACTCGATCATCAAGCACCAACACACAATCATCCGAGCAACCATACACTAAGCAAACAAATAGACATAATTAAAACAGTACACCAACAGTAGCAAAACAATATAAAAAGTTTGTAAAACTCTTCTACACGTTACTACGATCACACAGATGTAAAGATCACGAAATTCGGATTTAAAACGTGAAAATTATTAATTTTCTAAGGTTTCCTATAGATAAATAATTACTTTAATATAAACTCTAAAATTAAATTTTCCAAACCGACTATACAGCTACACTAACATGTAGAGCTCGCAAATACAAACGTAACGCAACTTGAACGGGTCAAATCGGAGTTAAAACGTGGAAGATATGACCTAAATAATATTGTATGTGTATATGTATTTCTATTGTATTTCGAGATTTGTTTTACTAAAGAAAAACGGCCACAAATCGTACCCATGACATCATGTGATGTCATCAAGCTAGCTAGCAAAATGAAGCAGGTCAACAGCACGCACGACGCTATTTGCTGGATTCATATTAATTGAGCTAAAGCTAATCATATTTTATTTGATAAAGTATTGTCACATAATTTATATATTAAACAAGTTAAACTTTATCTGTGCAGAGAAAATAATTAAACATGTGAGAACTTCTACTTGAACTAGATAGGACATGTGTTCAAGCTAATAAATTATAATAAAAAAATACATTGATGACATAAGTTAAATCATGTTACACTTTGACTTAGCAAAATAAAATGACAAGCGAGACCACCTATTTTTGAGTTTAATATATACAACGTGGTTTAACTAATCAAGTTATAAGTAAAGAAAATATATTCATGTAGCAGTTAATCATATTTAACATCTATATATCAGATAGCATTGTGTAACACATACATTGCTTATAGATTAGAAAACTAATTACAAGCAGATTAATCGTATTAATTCTTTTGTGTAAAATGTCGAACAAATAAACCTATATTGATTTAAGTTATAAAACTGGTTGCAAGCATATATATTAATTAAATTAATATTTTACTACGTTCAGAAAATATGTGATATGAAAAACATCTGCACTGACATAAGGATCACACCGATACAATGAAGTCGATACGAATCTAACAGAACTGAAACCAAAACAGAGCGAAACGGAGTAAAAACGATGAAACGGCGGAGATTAAAAGATCAGAGGCGAACTAGTACCGTAGCTCTTCTTCTTTCCTCTCGTACATTGCTGTGCCATTCGTGACAACAGGGGAAACAGCCGAGGGCCTTCGGTCCGACGAGAAACAGATGATAGATGGAGGATTAGCTTGAATCGAGCTCGCTTGGCCAAAACAAACGAACAGCCAGGAGTTCATGCATCACGGTGGTATATGTAACCAAAAGTGGTGGGTAGTTTCTGTTGAATCGCTGGTTGTTTAGATGCATGGCGCTCATGGATTTGTTCCTACGTGCAGGTGGCGCCTGGTTGGCTGCCTGAGCAGACAAGGAGAACGAAGTTAGCAGCAAGTGCTTCACGTGGCCGCCTCTAGCTGTGATTTGCCCCAGGGACTTCTGGACTACCTGAGCCTCTTCACGGAAGCCCCAGATTCATAGCAGCAGCATGCCTTGTTGACGTCGGGCATCGACGAGATTTCGGCCGATCTTCATGGCCGACGACGGCAACAGCGGCGGACGCTTACCAGCTACCGCTGCGTCTTCGTGTCGGGAAGCACCACGGACCCGAACCCCCAGTGCGGCAGGTACATCAGCTCCGTTCCAGCGGACTCGTATCGGGCGGAGATGTCTCAGAGGCAAGCAGCTCGATATCACGGAGATAGGCTTGGGGTTGAGGCGACATCGTAGACACGGCCGAAGCTCGACGTCATGCTCGTGGTTCATGGTGAAGCAGGACAGCAGAAGGCAGTGGAACTCGGTCTCTGGCAAGATGTCGTAGTCAGACCGTCCTGGTCACGGTGCCGGGCTCGGCTCCTAGACGAGATCGATCATGTGCGGCAGCGACGGCGGCTAGGGCTAGCAGGTAGGGGCAGACGCCAAGTCTCTAGAGAATTACCAATAAATATATGTATGTAACATATATATATATATACACCAGTATATACATGGGTATTCGGATGAGCTGCTGGGCTCCACGTTTGGATTAGTTTGATTGGAAACAAACTCTCAGGTCGTCATACGTGATGATAGAGAAAGAAAGAGTTTGGGCTGAGTTAGATTAGCTAGTTGGGCTATTTACGAGCTGGTCTCGTGAAAGTACTTGCATGAACGTATACATGTATATATGGATATTTAAAATACGGTGAGATGTGGAGGGAGCTACGAGCGACGGCTCGCGATAAGAGTTGTACTTCTGAAACCAGGGCGTCGAGGGCTACGCCGGCATATATATAGTTGTAGGGTTTGGAAACTTTTCGGAATTTCTTAATTTCGGGATTATTTTAATTTCGCGAATAAAATAATTCCAGAAAATCTAGAATTACCTTTTTGGCCGCGAAAAATAGCCCGGAGCTCAGAAAAATCACCGGAAACATCCTGGAGACTCTTGGAAAGATAAGTAACTCAACTAAATGAGTTTGAGCTCATGAAAAGATGGATGAAGAGATCAAGGAAAAAGATTAAGCTCACGGAAATTGAAAATTTTAAATCCAGAAAATACCAAAAAGTTTTCCGTTGAAAAGTAAACGTCGTCCTATGATATTTTGAAAATAATAGCACTCACCAACACCAAACACAAGCATCAAACAAACACCACAATTTTCTATATTTAAATTAGCAACAACTTAACTTATCTAATAAATTTATTCAAATATTGAAATCATTTATTTTATTTAGTATTTTTCATGCACAACCCAAAATAGGAAATTTTGGGTGTGACAAATCTACCCCACTTAACAAGAATCTCGTCCCGAGATTCGGAGGGACTAGCAAGAAAGATAAAGTTGATTTTGCAAATCTTCACGCTTCTCTGATCAACTCTTATCCAATGATGATGCCACAAACTCAAAACCAACTTTGTAAATGTCTCCTTTAGACCCTTACGATTCTTGTAGATGGTTCTAACAGGTTACCAACCCTAAGAAAAAAAAATACTTGCGCTCGATAGTGACTTTACAACCATGTAGCTAGCTGATGCTTCCAGGTGACGAAATAGAACATATAAACCTCCATCTTGTGTCGTCTTTTAGTTCGACAAACCCTCTTAAGAAGAGATCAACTAGAGTACACCAAAGGATAGCTTGCATTTGTTTCTGAGTGATAACTACTATCGTGTCCTTCTATCATGTCAAAGAGACTCATGAGCATATGCAAGAACAAGTAACCTGCACTTCCTCGCGAGCAGAAAAAATAGCAGTGCAGAAATACAGTTATATCTCGAGTTCTACGAATCCAATGATATTGTAGCTTATACCGTTGGAAAGCTTATCAAATTTACTACAACTTCCTTATAGAATTCTTCTCCAGATTCTGCAGTTAAGGTAGTCGAAAACTGTGCACAACAGAAACTATTCCAGATTACTGACAGCACAGATGCGTCGCCTTGTGATTTTCATAAATCCCAAACCATAATAGATATCAGGGTGGTTCTTACGGTCAGAGAAAGATATTAAAGTCTACTATTGTCCAGAATTTATCCATGATTTTTGGGCATCCAAAAATAGAGATATAAGCTAAGGTAGACAGACTGCTATAAAAAAAACAGGATAAGGTAGAAACGAGATTCAAAGACACTAGAGAGATAGATAACACTAATCTTCAAGTCTTCATGCTTCTTTGCTTTGTGTTGATGAGATATAAGACATGGATCGAGGATAGCCAAAAGATGACAAGAAAGATAAGGTTTGATCTTGAGTTCTTTGTACCTCCTCATGCCTCGTCGCTTGAGATATTCAGGACTTGCTGTTGTTGATAGCAGATGCTACCCCACTTAACAAAGATCTTGTTTCACCTGACAATGTCATTGAAGGCAACACTTTCTCTAAAGCTTGCTGCTAATGATAAGTCCTTCATGTGTTGATCATCCATTAAGATGAGATTAATAAGGTAGCATGACAACCAAGGGTAGACAAGAACGGTGTAAGAGAAAATAGCAAGAATTAGGATCGATTGAAAGATAAGTAAGATACAAGATGTCACTACCCCACTTAACATAGATCGAGCTACTTCTCAAGACTTATACCTTCCGGGCCTACCTTTGAAACACGAGAACAAGAACAACACACAAGCAACACATCAAGCAAAACAAGCACACATCACATCATCAGTACTACACGTGCTTCTTCAATAATGGTGGTCACCCTAAGGGAAGATTATGGATGATGAAAGGCCATCGAATCTTTGAACCAGGTAAGATCAGAAAACTTTTAGTAAAAACAACATAAAATAAAATCTAAGGGAGTAAGAAATAATAGCTCAAAGGAAAGCTATCAAGGAGAGGATACAACAAGACAAGGAAGAGGAATAGTCAAAATCAATGAGTCAAGGGATGACAAAATAGTTTTATAGTAAAATGAGTTTTAGAATACGTCCAGTGCTACTTGGCATATGTCCTACAGTCAACACCGCTCTGATACCACTCTGTCACACCCGGTTTTCTAAAGAACAAAACCAGGCTAATCATATGTGTGCCCAGGAAGTCCACACATATGCCAGAATGAAAAAGTATCAGAAACAATGTTATTATATAACGTATACATAGCTATATTAACACTTACATCAGAGTATCGCGGAACGGTGACTAAACTTCGGGCTCCATTCTTCTCAGGGACGGCTGACTGGGGGTAACATATGCCTAGCACTTCTACTAGTCTTCTGGAAACTCCACTAAACCTTTGTCCTTTTTCCGAGTAGCATCTTATTACACATTGGAGTGTTGGGGAAATAGCAAGAGTGAGTCCATATCGAACTCAACAAGTATAACACAGGGTTCATGAGGCTCAAAAAGGCTAGACACTGTTTAACTGCGTTTAGCTTTTAATCATCATATAATTAGCAATTGAGTAGCATCAAGGTAATCCAAATCCCATTAATGAATCAATGATCAATTGTAATAAGGATAATGAATAGCATTAACATGAGCATAATAATAATCAACAATAATTAAGCATGGTATAACAATGGTGATCAACTATTCTGTAAGAATCCCCAAGGCCGCTCGTATCCGTGAGCCGGCTAGTATACCAGTTTTTAACTCTGCGCAGAGGTGTACACTTTCACTGTGAGTCATGATTTCCAAATGCATGGGTTTGCAAGGCCCAAAACATCAAAGACAATATAAAGCCATTCAAAAGTTCGTCTAACAAGTTAGGGCCATTAGATTCACTCGGCAGGCAGATGTAGAACCCCCCTTCCTTGTGGCACAACAACCGCAGCCTATACACACTAGGCCAGGGGCTCGCACTACACCCAACGTGGCAAGCCATTCTTACGTCATTTAAGGTAACCACTAACAAGCTAGAAAAGGTCTCTTGAACAACTAGAGCCAGAGCCATATAGCCCTCACAGCTGTACTGTATGTCCCGGTTATCACTTACAGGTAAGTCCTTACGGAGAGTAACTAGAGCATCAAAATAACCCACATGCTCTAGCCCCCTTTCAACAGAAATAACATCATCTTAATTGGTTGATTGCATAATCCATTAGTCAAATTACAAGATCATTATTCATAATTAAGCGCTAGCAGTAGCTACCCAAATGCATAACCCATAGGTGACAAGGAAACAAGATATCAATAGCTAAGTTATAATCTCTATGGTTGTCAAGGAAGACACATGCATATGTATAATAATTTCAGTGAATAGGTAACAAGGATGGTCCCATGTTATACTTGCCTTAATCAAAGCTTTCCTGATGATACTGCTGGTCTGGCTCAAAATAATACTCCTGATCGTCAAGAAACTGCTCACCGTCTATACTCGATCATCAAGCACCAACACACAATCATCCGAGCAACCATACACTAAGCAAATAAATAGACATAATTAAAACAGTACACCAACAGTAGCAAAACAATATAAAAAGTTTGTAAAACTCTTCTACACGTTACTACGATCACACTGATGTAAAGATCACGAAATTTGAATTTAAAACGTGAAAATTATTAATTTTCTAAGATTTCCTATAGATAAATAATTAATTTAATATAAACTCTAAAATTAAATTTTCCAAACCGACTATACAGCTGCACTAACATGTAGAGCTCGCAAATACAAACGTAACGCAACTTGAACGGGTCAAATCGGAGTTAAAACGTGGAAGATATGACCTAAATAAGATTGTATGTGTATATGTATTTCCATTGTATTTCGAGATTTGTTTTACTAAAGAAAAACGGCCACAAATCATACCCTTGACATCATGTGATGTCATCAAGCTAGCTAGCAAAATGAAGCAGGTCAACAGCACGCACGGCGCTATTTGCTGGATTCATATTAATTGAGCTAAAGCTAATCATATTTTATTTGATAAAGTATTGTCACATAATTTATATATTAAACAAGTTAAACTTTATCTGTGCAGAGAAAATAATTAAACATGTGAGAACTTCTACTTGAACTAGATAGGACATGTGTTCAAGCTAATAAATTATAATAAAAAATACATTGATGACAGAAGTTAAATCATGTTACACTTTGACTTAGCAAAATAAAATGACAAGCGAGAACACCTATTTTTGAGTTTAATATATACAACGTGGTTTAACTAATCAAGTTATAAGTAAAGAAAATATATTCATGTAGCAGTTAATCATATTTAACATCTATATATCAGATAGCATTGTGTAACACATACATTGCTTATAGATTAGAAAACTAATTACATGCAGATTAATCGTATTAATTCTTTTGTGTAAAATGTCGAACAAATAAACCTATATTGATTTAAGTTATAAAACTGGTTGCAAGCATATATATTAATTAAATTAATATTTTACTACGTTCAGAAAATATGTGATATGAAAAACATCTGCACTGACATAAGATCACATCGATACAATGAAGTCGATACGAATCTAACGGAACTGAAACCAAAACAGAGCGAAACGGAGTAAAAACGATGAAACGGCGGAGATTAAAAGATCAGAGGCGAACTAGTACCGTAGCTCTTCTTCTTTCCTCTCGTACATTGCTGTGCAATTCGTGACAACAGGGGAAACAGCCGAGGGCCTTCGGTCCGACGAGAAACAGATGATAGATGGAGGATTAGCTTGAATCAAGCTCGCTTGGCCAAAACAAACGAACAGCCAGGAGTTCATGCATCACGGTGGTATATGTAACCAAAAGTGGTGGGTAGTTTCTGTTGAATCGCTGGTTGTTTAGATGCATGGCGCTCATGGATTTGTTCCTACGTGCAGGTGGCGCCTGGTTGGCTGCCTGAGCAGACAAGGAGAACGAAGTTAGCAGCAAGTGCTTCACGTGGCCGCCTCTAGCTGTGATTTGCCCCAGGGACTTCTGGACTACCTGAGCCTCTTCACGGAAGCCCCAGATTCATAGCAGCAGCATGCCTTGTTGACGTCGGGCATCGACGAGATTTCGGCCGATCTTCATGGCCGGCGACGGCAACAGCGGCGGACGCTTACCAGCTGCCGCTGCGTCTTCGTGTCGGGAAGCACCACGGACCCGAACCCCCAGTGCGGCACGTACATCAGCTCCGTTCCAGCGGACTCGTATCGGGCGGAGATGTCTCAGAGGCAAGCAGCTCGAGATCACGGAGATAGGCTTGGGGTTGAGGCGACATCGTAGACGCGGCCGAAGCTCGACGTCATGCTCGTGGTTCATGGTGAAGCAGGACAGCAGAAGGCAGTGGAACTCGGTCTCCGGCAAGATGTCGTAGTCAGACCGTCCTGGTCACGGTGCCGGGCTCGGCTCCTAGACGAGATCGATCATGTGCGGCAGCGACGGCGGCTAGGGCTAGCAGGTAGGGGCAGACGCCAAGTCTCTAGAGAATTACCAATAAATATATGTATGTAACATATATATATATACCAGTATATACATGGGTATTCGGATGAGCTGCTGGGCTCCACGTTTGGATTAGTTTGATTGGAAACAAACTCTCAGGTCGTCATACGTGATGATAGAGAAAGAAAGAGTTTGGGCTGAGTTAGATTAGCTAGTTGGGCTGTTTACGAGCTGGTCTCGTGAAAGTACTTGCATAAACGTATACATGTATATATGGATATTTAAAATACGTGAGATGTGGAGGGAGCTACGAGCGACGGCTCGCGATAAGAGTTGTACTTCTGAAACCAGGGCGTCGAGGGCTACGCCGGCATATATATAGTTGTAGGGTTTGGAAACTTTTCGGAATTTCTTAATTTCGGGATTATTTTAATTTCGCGAATAAAATAATTCCAGAAAATCTAGAATTACCTTTTTGGCCGCGAAAAATAGCCCGGAGCTCAGAAAAATCACCGGAAACATCCTGGAGACTCTTGGAAAGATAAGTAACTCAACTAAATGAGTTTGAGCTCATGAAAAGATGGATGAAGAGATCAAGGAAAAAGATTAAGCTCACGGAAATTGAAAATTTTAAATCCAGAAAATACCAAAAAGTTTTCCGATGAAAAGTAAACGTCGTCCTATGATATTTTGAAAATAATAGCACTCACCAACACCAAAGACAAGCATCAAACAAACACCACAATTTTCTATATTTAAATTAGCAACAACTTAACTTATCTAATAAATTTATTCAAATATTGAAATCATTTATTTTATTTAGTATTTTTCATGCACAACCCAAAATAGGAAATTTTGGGTGTGACATTCTCCCTCTATTCCACACACTACAAAACACTCAGAAAACATACTCCCAACTCAAAATTCCAAAATCCAAGTATGGTTTGAGAATTCTTAGTTTTTGAGTAGATTCTAGAAGTTCTTGAGCGGAGAGAAGTATTCTAAAATTTTTAGAGCCACATTGAGATAAGAATCAATAAGAGAGAAGTGCTAGAAGTTGTTTAGAAAATCATTCAGTAAGGAGAAGTGCTGCCCGAATAATCTAAGTACTAGGAGAAGTCAAGATATAAAATTTCCAACTTGAATGACTGACTTCTGGACGACTGACTTTTGGATCACTGACTCCTAACTATTTATTTATTCTAACCCCTCATTATTTCCACCAGTTGTGTTTGTGTTTCTGTCTGTGTAACAGGATGAGTGGACTCAAGAAAACATTTAGGAGTGCGGCTGGAGCATTCTCTTTTCGCAAGAGAACCCGCTCCTAGACCGGATCGTCATCACGGGCTGGTTCTGACTTAGACATGTCATCCGTGCCCCGGTCCTCATCCGCTAGCCAGCCAGAACACTACGTACTCGTTCAAGAGCGTCATATAAAGCTTCGCACCACCTATGAGAAGGATATGATGAGATTGTACAAAGATCGTACACAGGGGAAGATGGTGCACCCCCTGCACCAGCTTTCACTCACTATCAAGGATTTGACCAACCAGGACCATCTGAACCGAGACACCGGGCATGGGAAGATCAAACTTCCTATGATCCGCCCACGCCAGAAGAAAATTAGGGGCAAGGTAATTTTTCTAATTATGTTCCGCATGAATATGCAGATTCGGCGTACATCCAGAGATGACACATGTCTTTTCTGCAAGGGGAGTCCATGATGCAGCACCTACACCACCACCGTACTCATACCATGCCTCTCATGGCTACCCCGGGTACTAGCTGGAGCAATACCCACCTCATCCTTAGCCTCAGCCGTACCACCAGCTAGACTTCCAGAACTTTGATACCCGTCTCACTCATCTTGAGACAGGGCAACAAGGTATCATAAACACACTACATCAGCATACACAGTGGCAGGAGAGCATGAGCAACACGCTTGGGGAGATGCGTGAACAAGGGACACAAACGTATGAAGGCCTCCTCTACTTCTTCAAGCAAATGGGTGTCGATTACCCGCCACCAGCACCACCTCAGTGACCGAAGTTGAGCCAGCTTGGAGGACGACCCCCTTAGACAGTAAGTTTTTCTTACTCATATTATTAGTAGTATTAATATTAGTATTACTACTATATCTAAAAAATGGGGAATATGATAAAAATACAATATATATATATATATATATATTAATATGTTTAGATTATTTTTCTTTGCGAGCCTTTTGAAATAAAAATAGAGTGTGTATGAACTTGTTTTTGTGTCAAATAAAAAACTTGAACTATCATAAATAGTTGCTTCATTTGTAATTCTTCTGAAGTACCTAGCTTCATTTAAGAATTATTCCTCTGTTCCAAAAATATTCATTGCCAAATCTTTAAACCTATGGAGGAATATGCTTGATCCAAAGCTTTGGTAGTTGGGAGATAAGAAGTGAAAGAGTTTTGAGCTGCTATTTATCTTGTTCTAAGTTTCAATGAAGTCCTGAAGAGTTCACTTTTGAAAAAAAATTAAATGCACATGATGAATCTTTGTATGACAGAGAGATTAAATTCCTACCACAGCCATACATGCTTGATAGAAAACCAACACTTATTTTATTGCTACTTGTATTTACATTGAGTACTGTCAAACTTTGTTGACCTTTAGAGACTTGTCATACTCTTAAATTCAAGATCACGTACACTCCACTTAAATTTGCTGCTTCTACACTGGAAGTACGCAACAACATGCCTTTCCATTTAGAACCACCATAAAAATGTTTTACTCCTACACTGGGAGTCAACAACAAAAACATGCCTTGTAGAATTTTTCCACCTATTCATACATTTCATAGCCTCAGTTATTATTGCTCCAAATGTTTATTGTTATTATCTCTCAATTGTTTCATGATAGACAAGAAGTCTGTGCTATGTAAAAAATAATAATAATATATAGAGAGAAAAACATGGACGAGTGTCCTACCAAAACAATGGGTGCTAGACACTCGCCTCTCTGAAAAAAATAATATATATATTTATGCATAGCCAAGACTTTCTTTGTCTAAGTTCTTAAGTTTTAAGAGAGATCAAACTTTCTAAAGGAGCAAGGTAGAATTAGGATTCATTATTACTTCCACCATATATTTAACCTATTCCTTGTATCCACAGACATGCACATCTTGATTTGATTGTTTGACTAGTTTCTCTAGAACCATTGTTTGACTTTACAATATATGTTTTGCAAGTATGTATGAGTGATCTCACCCATAAACTCCATATAAGCTTCTTAGTCATACGGTGAGAGAGAAGGCACAATGATATTCTGCCTTATTCCAAAATACCTTGAGAGAAGGCAAAACACCATCGTTGCCTTGGTAAGGAATTCCAATGTCACATATTGAGAGATTTGTAAGTGTCATACAATACAGACTCTGAGTTTTATTTCGAAAATATAATTAAAAACTTTAGGATGGAAATAGAGATGAAGAATTTGAGACATAGTGCTTGACTTGATTACTTCTGTTTTCTGATTATCCAAAGCTCAAGTGAAAGTTAAAACCCCATGGCTAAGGAACTAGAGCAAATTTTCAAAATCTTTTTGAGGATAATTCTTTTATGATGGCTTGTGTATTTTTGAAGGATGATAATTTGAAGTAACTTAGTTATCTCTGGATTTAGTTTTGCTAAGGGACTAGCAAAAGTTTAGCTTGGGAGAGTTGTTGATGGTAATTAACTATCATTTTAAACCATCAACATAAGAGGAATAAATAATAAAAAGGATTACCACAGTAGGTTTAGAGGTTTAGACTAACAAATTCCACGAGTTTTGGTGATTATGTGTTTTTCAGGGGCTAAGCTGCATAATACAGAATTGATCCTCCTTCCAAAGGAAGAAACTGAAGCAATCGGCCTAATCTCCACGTCACGGATGCGGATAGGGATTCTAGAAGACCTAAACCTACTCCACGAGGTGACACGAGCCAACCCGCCGCCAGGTGGGGCCGACCAGCCCTAAGGCTAGACCGATCGGCCCTCCCTTGTGCCACCTCGGCTCCTTCTCTTGCAAGCTACCTATATCGCCTCTAAGGATGCATCTAAATCCCACGCCAAGGTTGGTTTGATCCAAGGGTTATAGTTCCACGCCCTGGGCTATATAAACAGCCCCCAGGATCCCCTCTCAAGGAATCAGTTGAAGAATTAGATCATCTATTCCTCATTTCTAAAGGCAAGGCTAGAAGTTAGGGTTTCTAGAGAGAAAGAGAGTTAGAGTTCTAGTTCAAGTTTAGAGTTTAGTCTAGATTGATTCAAGTAGAGGCAAGCAACTGCTTGGGATCAAGATCGTTCATCAGAGACTTGGTAATTTCATTGTAATCATCATTCGACTTTATGCTACTTCAATATATTTCTTGATGATGACATCATTGGCTCAAAGATGACCATGCCAACCACTTCTATACCAAAGGTGCAACCATTCTATATGAGGCTTATCATTGATGCATTTGATGAATTGATGCTGCACCATGATGTGTGTTCATTCTCATTTTCAGAATTACTTACATAGATCAAGGGAAGGTTTGATTGCATATGGAAAGAATGGAAGGTTAATAAAGTTGATTGGGGACCAAATCCAAGTATTCCTAACGTCCTCCGCTAGGCCACCACGTCACTTTGGTTCCAAGGACAGAAAGAGTCCAAGTCCAACACGTTTTTGAAGTTGAATTCGGACTACAAAATAGTCCCAAATTGCGACGGTCACCACGACTTCATACAGACTCCAATTGGGACGTTATAGCACTTTTTGGAAAGCTTATAAAGTCTATTTTCCAACGGATCTAGACTCATGGCTATATCTTATCCGATGCTTCCGCAATCGTCGTTTTAATGCCGGGACCTTTTCTGCCTTTGGTGCTGTGACACCCTATTTTGGGCCGATGGTCCATGTATCAATTTAGGTCCATTAAGGACGTGTCCTAGGGTTGGAGAATTACCCCAACACCCCCTGGTCATTCCCCTAGGTATTAATAAGGATTAGAGCTTCCACAAACAGATTGAGTTTTGTTTTGTTGAAAGTTTAGCCATTGCTACTTCCTTGTAGACGCGTGTGTTGACTAGACCATCCGTTCTACTTGATTCGGAACCCCAACTTTATGAGTTCAGATTGGTTTTTCATCTCCATATTTACAATTGAGTTGCTTGTTCTACTTGTTCTTGCTTGTTCCTCGATTGCTTGTAGGAATTACCCTAGTGGTTTGGTTGATCGTGCTCCACAAGATCACGACGGCTGTTGGAGGTGGTGTATCGGTTGCTAAGGCGCAGCTTGGAAGGCTATAGTCGGGCCATGAACGTCATCTCCATCCCCAAATCGAGTTTCTCACACTTCTCATCGAAAGATCAACCACAAACCCTTGCGGGTTCATATCAATTGGTAATCAGAGCAAGGTTTATCGGTGAGAGACTTCCAATTCTTCGCTGTTTTAATTTTCCTATAGTCTAGAAAAGCCAAAACAATAGTAGATTTGTTTACCCGCACTCCTATAAACCCTTTGAGCCTTTGCTAGCACTACTTAGTTAGGGCTTGTTGAATTTTTGGTTGCATCGGTTGTGTCGAGTTGCTGGTCTTAGTGTCTATTCCTTTAGAGTTTTGAGTTCTATCACATTTTGGTCCCCACGAGATCCACCATCACCATATACATCGTTGCTACGTTTCTGCCACCACGGATCCATATGATGTCCGATTTGGGAGTTTAAATACAATCTAGAAATTTGAAGTTGTCTTCTTTCCAACGGATCTGACCTTGCAGCAAAATTTGACCTGAGCACTCCACAATCATCTTAGAGATTTCCGCATCTGCGGTATTAACAAGAGTTGTTAAATCTGACTTTGAAGAGGCTATGTGCAATAGCCTTATTGTTTGGGTTGTCATAGTACCAAATAAAACATTTAGGCCTCTGCAAAAAAAAGAAAGAAAAAGAAGAAGAAAAAGACAAGAGAAGGAGAAGAAACAAGGGGCTGAATCTGTTGTTTTCTTCATGCTGTGCTAGTTGTTCTTTTTTAGTGACTACCTTTGTGTCTAGGCTCACGTCTCTAGCATAGTTTAGCCTAGAACCAGCACAGTACCTCTGTTGAACGATTATTCAGCTTGCTTTTGTGACTAACGTGGTGCTCGTACTTCCTTGCTTTAGCCCACCTATAGCTCCACATATTTCGACTACAGCTTGATAGGTGTTGTTGTTGCGGCACTGATACACTTCACTCCACGGTTGTAGACTTGTTGGTTGCCATCACCTCCTGTTTGGTTTGGTAAGAACTTGTAAGGGCTTGTTTTAACAAGTTGAGTTTGAGAGAGTTACAACTGACACATCCTAGTAGTTGATAGGAGGATACATATTATTTTTGTGTTTCTTGTTTTCTACCAATCATGGCAGGTGATATGGAGATTTTTGAGCTGTTGAAACTATACCCTCATATTCAGGATGTCATTCAACACTTGCCGTTATATGATGGTAAGTTTGATCCTCAAGCTTACATTGATTGTGAGTTAAAAGTAGACAATGAATTTGATGAGCATGACCTGTCCGAGAAACAAAAGATTTGTATTGCCTCTAATATTTTGATTGAAAATGCTTTGCTAGAATGGAAACACATTTGTAGGCACAACAAAGTTCTAGAATCTTGGAAAGACTTCAAATTTCTTTTTAGAGATGCATTCGTTCCTGCATATTATGTTGATTATTTGCTTGCAAAATTAGACAACTTGAAGCAGGGTAGTAAGACTGTGAAACAATACTACCATAATTTTAAGATTTGTATCATGTTTGGTGGATTGGATGAATGCATGGAAGATGTTATGAGTAGATTCATGAGAGGGCTCAATTCTAAAATTCGAACCTTGTTAATTAACAAATCATATTGCCATATTGGTCAATTATTTTGTTTGGCTCTCAATGCTGAAAAAGAGATTCTATTATCTGTGAATACTTGCCAAAATGATGTGACCCATAATGTCCAAAATTTGTCCACTCTGCATGCTAATGAAGAGCAACAAATAGTGGAACCCACTACTGATTTTCCTTTGTCACAAAATAAATTACTCACTGTTCCTTGTGATAAAGAGGAGTTGTGTGCTGATGATTCTTTTACTCCTATGCCACAAGTAGCGAATAAGTGTGATACTTTTCGTTTGGAACCATACAAATGTGCTGAAGATAAGCTTTTTCATCCTATTACATGTGCACAAGATGAACTGAATTTACTGTCCTCTTTAAATACTTTGGGTTATATTGAATTTGATATTCTGTGTAATCTAAATTGTCTAAAAGAGAAACTTAAATTTGATTCTGGTTTGCTGAGTTTTAATCATTGTTCGCTTCATGCAATTGGCAAATATGACAGCAAAGGAGAATATTTGGTGCATAAAGTTTATATTTGTTCTAATCTGAAATATCCTTTTAGGCCACAATACCATGATCAAATTGAGGGCTGCACTAACACTAATGATGTCTTGCAAAGTTTTTCTAGTTTTCCCCATATGCAACAGGATAAATATCAAGAAGGGGAGCACGGTTCACTTTTACCTACAACACATCCTCCAACAAAGATCAAACCGAGGACGGTTTGCTGTCAAGAAGGGGAGAATGATGAGGACATCATTGGCTCAAAGATGACCATGCCAACCACTTCTATACCAAAGGTGCAACCATTCTATATGAGGCTTATCATTGATGCATTTGATGAATTGATGTTGCACCATGATGTGTGTTCATTCTCATTTTTAGAATTACTTACATGGATCAAGGGAAGGTTTGATTGCATATGGAAAGCATGGAAGGTTAATGAAGTTGATTGGGGACCAAATCCAAGTATTCCTAACGTCCTCCGCTAGGCCATCACGTCACTTTGGTTCCAAGGACAGAAAGAGTCCAAGTCCAACACGTTTTGGAAGTTGAATTCGGACTACAAAATAGTCCCAAATTGCGACAGTCACCACGACTTCATACGGACTCCGATTGGGACGTTATAGCACTTTTTGGAAAGCTTATCAAGTCTATTTTCCAATGGATCTGGACTTATGGCTATATCTTATCCGATGCTTCCGCAATCGTCGTTTAAACACTAGGACCTTTTCTACCTTTGGTGCTGCGACACCCTATTTTGGGCCGATGGTCCATGTATCAATTTGGGTCCATTAAGGACATGTCCTAGGGTTGGAGAACGACCCCAACACCCCCCTGGTCATTCCCCTAGGTATTAATAAGGATTAGAGCCACCACAAACAGATTGGGTTTTGTTTTGTTGAAAGTTTAGCCATTGCTACTTCCTTGTAGACGCGTGTGTTGACTAGACCATCCGTTCTACTTGATTCAGAACCCCAACTTTGTGAGTTCAAATTAGTTTTTCATCTCCATATTTGCAATTGAGTTGCTTGTTCTACTTGTTCTTGCTTGTCCCTCGATTGCTTGCAGGAATTACCCTAGTGGTTTGGTTGATCGTGCTCCACAAGATCACGACGACTGTTGGAGGTGGTGTATCGGTTGCTAAGGCGTAGCTTGGAAGGCTATAGTCGGGCCATGAATGTCATCTCCATCCCCAAATCGAGTTTCTCACGCTTCTCATTGAAAGATCGACCACAAACCCTTGCGGGTTCATATCATTTCTATATTTTTAACTTCATTCTGTTCTTGAGATTGTTCTTGTTCTACATCTTGATATGAATATGATTAGTAGAGAGTTTATGAATATGTTCGTAGAAAGCCGACCGGCCTGCTCACGGCCTTCCACCGCCTTTGAGGTCCAATCTACGTCGTTGTTTCAAGTCGTTTTGATCTAAGGGCTGCAGTTCATCCCACTAGGCTATATAAGTAGAGGCAGACCCCCTAGAGGCATCTCCTCTTCATTAGCTACATATAGAGCAAAAGCTAGGGTTTCAACCCTCCATCCAAGTAGAAGTAGAGGTCCCTCTAGATGATCTTCTAGTTCTAGTTCTTCTAGTTCATCTTCTAGTTCTAGTTCATCTAGGTGTAAACTAGAGATCAGGGAGAGAGGAGAGAAGAGAGCTGAGGCGGAGCCAGATCTGTCAGATCTCCATCAGCATTATACAACTTCAATGTCTGGTTTGTCTTGAGCAATCTCTAGGTTCTTCAGCATTTAATTCTAAGTATTTTGTTTAGTTTTAATTCTTGCTTTATTTTATTTACTAGATCTCTGCTCGTATTGAGTGCTCTAGTTATTCATGGTAACTAGAGTAGTAAGCATAAGTATAGATGTGGCATCTAGACTATGGTTTACCTGAGTTTGCGTCCAATCCTTCGGATAGTTGTGGTAGCCCCAGAGGTGACAGCTCTGTTAGGCCTTTGTAATCCACCACGTTAGGGTTGGTGTTTTCATAGAGATTTTGGCAGCCTTCTCCCAACTACTGTTTTCCTAGTCTTTTTTGAGAGTTGGAAAGGACCTACTACTCAAAAGTATGTAAAGTAGAGTAAGCCTTTAACAAGATAGGATCACTTAGAAAACCCTAAAATCCCTCTCTACCCTATAATTACCCTTTCCTTGGACGTTCCTAATTCTTCTAGCACACTTCACGTTCCCCGTGGAAATCGATACCTTGGAATACTCCCGGGTGAAAGCTACATCGGTATCCATGCGCTTGTGGATCTTTTTCTATGTGCATTAAAATATCCAACAAGCTTTCTGGCACCGTTGCTAGGGAACGATAGCTGTTCTAGAATCGAACCAAGTTCGTCCGAGTTTCTTTTTATTTTACCACCTTTTCATTTCTACCACCACCATACCACATGGATTTAACTCCTATTTATAAATTCTTTGCTCCAAAAGGTGACTTGTTGGAGCCTCCACCATCATCACACCCCATTCTTACAGATGGCTATGAGCATCGCCCTGCTTTCATAGCCATGGTTCAGGAGAAATCCTTCTTTAGGTTAGCAGACGAAGATCCATACACCCACCTTAGGGAATTTGAGCTGTTGTGTTCTTGCCTAACAATTGTTGGCATGACACAAGAGACCTTAAATGGAAATTATTTCCATTCTCCCTATTGGGAAGAGCGAAAAAGTGGTATGCTCATTCTGTAAGAGACGTAAATAGAAATTAGAATGAACTCCGAGACCAATTTTGTCTTGTGTTCTTCCCTCTTTTTCGAATTGCTAATCTTAGAATAGAAGTTCTTACATTTAAACAAAAAGAGAAGGAGACTCTAGGAGCAGCTTGGGCTAGGTTCACAAGCCTTATCAATTCTAGTCCAAACATTTCCTTGCCTGACCATGTCCTACACTATCACTTTTATCGTGGTCTTAGCAAGGAAGCTGCTCTACATCTCGACATCGCTTCAGGAGGTTCATTCTCACATAAACTCATTAGTGAAGGGAAAGCCATTCTAGAGAAAATCCTTGAAAACACCCCTTACACTAGCATTTTTTATGAGTTTCCCAAAGAAGAGAAAGAAATCGAGCCTAGCCCTGAACCAAAAGATAAGGAATCAATTCCAGGACAAGAAAAGGAAGTTTTGATAGCCAAATCACAATCACTCCAATCCTAGGATTTAGCTATCAATTCTAAATCATCACCCCAAAATCCTCCAAGGGAAGAAGAAATTCCACCTGTGGAAAGCTCTGATCTTTCTGATACTGATGGTTTAAACTTCCAGTTTCATAAGAGACCTTCAAGCGAATATAATTCAAATCCTCTCCAGAAGAGATCTCTTATAAAATGTCCTTATTCCCAATGGGAAGAATTAGAGGATGTCATGTCGAATGATGCCATAGAAGGATAGCCTTGCCATACGGAAAATCCTATCTGCTGTCCTATTATGTTCATAGACGACACAAATTCTAGACCTATCTCTAAACCGATCTTTGTCTTCAAAAATCCCCCTTATGCTTGTCCTATTCAGTCTCATGATGATCCTAGAAATCCACTAAGACAACCAAACCATAGGAGTCATGAAGAGCACGAGGATGACCAAGAGAGGCTACGACAGTGGCTAGAATGTATAGGATGGATGGACAAAGAAGAAGCCTCAATGGAATTCAACCTTGACTTAGCTTCAAATGGTGAGGTTTCAACTCCCTTTGAAGACGAGACTCATCCATCTATGGAAGAGGCCCTAGACAAGACCAATTCAAGAGTCACTAATCCAAGCAAAATTCTGAACATTCAGATTGGAGACGAAGATGACATGAATAAGCATGAAACCTATTCCATAATGACCTCATTAAATCTATGCTCATTTGAGATATCTCCCAATTCAATTGGTCTCTCCAACCCCATCACATTCGAGATCTCCAACCCCCTTATCCTATCTATTTGCAAAAAACTTAAAAATGGTGGTTATCGATGCATATGTTTATTATAAATATTACAAATCTCATTGTGTTGAATCTTGAGATAGGTACACATAAGTTGGTGTTGGAGGGGAAACCACTTCACCAAATCGCATTTCAAAGGTTTCCCAAGGACAAGCTTAGTGTCCTAAAAACAAGCACTTTTCAGATCCTAACACGAGTGTTCACCTTTCTGCTACGCTGCCCTTGTGAAACGAGCTTAGAGATTTAATTATGAAAATATTCCTTTGAGTATTCTTGTCACTAACCTCTCTAGGATTGGAGCAAAAAGATCGAAGGAATAACAAGCACAAGGTATGTCCAACCAATCATCATGCAACACTTAATTAAATTCATCCAATCTCGATTTTACAAAAATTCAAGCTTGGGGGGTAACTTTCTAAGAACATCCCCTGCCATGTTGCTATTCTGGTTGTCCCTACCTTTAAGACATGCTCAATTTGCTATACACCAGTCATGTTCTCTTCCATCACCATTTGAGTAAACCTCTATAATGCCTTCATGCTACCTTTGTCCATCATAAGTAAGTGTTGGTTTAGAAGTACTGGACATACTTCTATTGGCTTTTAACGTAAGCGTGGTGCTTAGGTTAAACAACCTTCCTTAATCCAACTAGACATGGAGTCTAGTTTGGTTATTGAACTAAAAACTGCTTGTGTACACATTGTATATTTTTTGTTGGAGGACTAACTCCTGCAGGAAAAACTTTCAAAAGTCAAACTAGGAAGTCCTAAGATGAACTCAATAGGAGAGAAAAGAGATACATGAACTTCATTGACCTTGCACAAGGGAAACATAGCTTATGCATCATGGAGAGATCCATGGAACAAGAAGATGAGTGCCACAAAACAAGATCTACACTCACTCCATGAAAGAGAGTGAACAAATCTCCATCAAGCCCCTTCAAGACAAAGGCCATTATGGGGAAATTCTCAAGACAATGAAGGGAGCACAAGGACTGTCAAGAATATCAAGATCAGGAGAACAAAAAGATGCTCCCATCACTAAAGCACACTGTGAGATAAGCAAGAGAAGAAAAACCATTCACAAGCACAACCAGCTGAGCAAGAGAAGCTTCCACATGGTGGTTTGGTACCATCACCCTTCAAATGATAAGGTAACCATCTTGAGGTACATAATCACTATTTAAAAAGCTTTTCTCGATCTTGGTATAGACATAAATGAAGAACCAAACATGTTTAAGTTGCAACCTCTTGACCCATCCTGATTAACTTAACATGTTCAGTTCTTTAATCATTTCTTCGCTTCACTCTCTTGATCTCATAATATCACCCAATGAGCTAAAATGTTACGCTTCCAACCTTTGGAACATGATAATCACAATCCTAGACAATCCTTCCATGGGTTAAGCAATCCGATCTGTCAAATATTTTTGAAATGCAACTTTCATGCTCATCTTCTGATCTTATCACCCATGTCATGGACTTCAACTTTATCTTGTTCACTATGCCTAAGGTTAGAGAAGAATGAACAAAACTTTTTGGTTCTGTTGGTGTTTTTCCACCAATAGAGCCCATGCACTTGATCTCTACCTTGTCTTTATGAGCAGGATACACTTCGGGGAAAACACGGAGTTGGTCAACTCCTAAATTATACAAGTGAAGGTCCTGAATCTACAAGAACATGCACACTTAGTAAGATACGGCCAGCTACCACAATTAATGCTTCACTTCAAACGGCTGCTGGACGAACGAAGAACATGGGTGACACCATATCAAGAAGTTCACATATCATGGTCTCCACCTTGGGGTCAGATGAGTCACCTAAGGAATGAACATGGTGAAAAGTCTTGTTCAGAGGACTTGAAACATTGAACTCTCGCCAGGAGGTAAAATCGATAGTTATCCATATTTACCTTTTTTGCATAATCATTTTCCTTTAGCATATTTACTTTTCTGCATTAGCATTGCATTATAAAAAAATAAAAATATTTATCTGATGCATCATAAATCCTAAAGCCCCATATGAATAAATTTGTGGTGTGTAAAAACCCATGGAGATATTCACCATGGTGGCATAAAAATAAAATAAATATGTATGCATTCGTCTTGTTAAACTTTCTTTGCATCATAGAAAATATAAAAATACAAAAATATTGAGAAAGAAATCCCATTGAAACTCTACCTAGAAGAAAAGCATTGAACAACTAAGGCTTAAGTGGCCAACCACTAACGCTTAACTTGTTCCACAAGTTTTGTTGTCTATTTGAATTTCACTGGATTCGAAGGACCAAGAAGAGTTGACAAGCAAGTGGATGTTCTATCCACTATTGGAGCACTGTCTCATCCGTCATCAACATCAATCAATGCTTCGATAGAGGAAGTATAGCTCCACTGCCAGTCTGCTACATCACAAGATCTGTCACACCCGGTTTTCTAATGAACAAAACCAGGCTAATCATATGTGTGCCCAGGAAGTCCACACATATGTCAGAATGAAAAAGTATCAGAAACAATGTTATTATATAACGTATACATAGCTATATTAACACTTACATCAGAGTATCGCGGAATGGTGACTAAACTTCAGGCTCCATTCTTCTCAGGGACGGCTGACTGGTGGTTCCATATGCCAAACACTTCTGAAAAACTTCTGGAAACTCCACTATCTCTTTATCCTTCTTCTGAATAGGACCTTACTACACACTGGAGTGTGGGGAAATAGCAAGAGTAAGTCCATGTCGAACTCAACAAGTATAACATAGGGTTCATGAGGCTCAAAAAGGCTAGACACTGTTTGACTGCGTTTAGCTTTTAATCATCATATAATTAGCAATTGAGTAGCATCAAGGAATTCCAATTCCCATTAATGAACCAATGATCAATTGTAATAAGGATAATGAATAGCATTAACATGAGCATAATAGTAACAACAATAATTAAGCATGATATAACAATGGTGATCAACTATTCTGTAAGAATCCCTAAGGCCGCTCGTATCCGTGAGCACGGCTAGTATACAAGTTTATTAAACTATGCGCAGAGGTGTACACTTTCACTGTGAGTCATGATTTCCAAATGTATGGGGAGATCAAACCCAAACACTAGAGAACCATATAAAGCCATTCAAGAGTTTGTCTAACAAGTTAGGGCCGCTAGGTTTCATTATTCAGTCTGTGTGATACAACCAGTCCTAGGGATCCACAGTCTTCTTTTCCCCATTTGCGCCATAAGGGTAACCTCTAACAATCTAGAAAAGGTCTCTTAAACAACTAGAGCCAGAGCCATATAGACCTCACAGCTATACTGTCAATCCCGGTTATCACTTATAGGTAAGTCCTTATGGAGAGTAACTAGAGCAACAATATAACCCCTTGCTCTAGCCCCTTTTCAACAGTAATAAAAATCATCTTCATGGTTGGTCGCTTAATCCATTAATCAAATTACAAGATCATTGTTCATAATTAAGCACTAACAATAGCTACCCAAATGCATATCCCATAGGTGATAAGGGAACAGGAAATCAATAGCCAAGTTATAATCTCTATGGTTGTCAAGGAAGACACACGCATATGTATAATAATTTTAGTGAATAGGTAACAAGGATGGTCCCATGTTATACTTGCCTTTTTTCCAAAGTTAGCTACTCATAAGTCTTCAACCTTTGTCTCTGATCTTGAGCTTCTGCTGTACTTGTCGGTCCTCAGCTCCTAGTCTTCCGCACTCGCGAATCACACTTCTACTCGCAGCAACCAAGCACAGCAAACAGACAACAAACACATCTAAGAACAAATATCATACAAAGAAGGCACTTTAAAATGAAGCGCACTAAACGTCATGGCTTGTTGCTACGGTTACGAAAACGCAAGAACGACGGATAACAGAGCTACCATTAAAGAGGACACACGACTATAAACTTAATGCATATTAGTTATTGAAATAAGGTGATAAACATTTTGAAGAAATATTCTAAAATTAGATTAATCAATTGAATTACAAAGCTAGGTTTAACCCTGGTCATATTTTATTTATATATATTTTATAGTATTCAAGTCATCTAAATATTTATAGTTTAGAAAACATAAAACATGAGAGAAGACTAATCGAACTACTTTACGTTTCAAGGTTGCCCAAGAAAGTCATCATAAATGAAAAGATATTAATGTTGATATTCACCATATTAACATTTAATATTATTTAAGTCACTTAAGCATATATGATTTAGTAAGCACAGTATGCATGATAACAACAAATCGATCCTTCATGTTTCGTGATTAGCTTAAGCAAGTTATGATTAACAATGAAACATTTAAGTTGTTATTTATCAAGTTAGCATTTTATTTACAATAGGTCGAGATATAAACCTAAGTCTTTTTTAATTTAATAAGACATTAAATAAGAATTAATCTAATTAATTATAGATTTCATGCTTAACTAAATAGTTTAGAAATAAAAATGCATTAATGTGAATATTAATCGAGTTAACATTTTAAGAAAGTGTCGACGCATGAACCTATGTCATTTTAAATTTAAAGGAGCATGACATAAACATTAATCAAATTAATTATATTCATAAATACGGGGCATGAAAAACAGCATCGCTAACATGTCACTTACATCGCCATGGTCAAAAGCAACAAAAATGAAATTATAAACCTATGTCACTTTTAATTAAAAACTATTAAATTAATACTAATCAAATTGTATTTTAAATCAATAATTTCATAATTATAAGACATGTTAAACATTAGCACTACTGCGTAGAGCGCAACTATACGAAACTAACGCAACTAAAACGGAGCAAAACGGAATTAAAACGAAGAAACGATAAAGATATTACGAACCAGTGGCAGAACTGCAAATACTTCATCTTCTACCTCCATCCATCTGAAGGGCCTCGGCCTAGGGACGACACGAGAAGGAGGAGAAATATTTAATTTACTACACGAGAGATTTCTCAAACTAGGGGCTCCTCTTACGGTAGTTTTGGTGTGCTTAGCCCAAGGGGTTGGTACATATATATAGGGCGGAGAACTCCTCACATCTACATCGACTAGCAATATGGTACTAATTGATGTTGCACCCTCCACCTTTACTAATAGGCCTAATTAATTATTAAAGCCCATTAGTAAATAAAGACATGAACCTTTGGGCATGAGGAAATCTGAGATATTTTATTATTTTTGGAATTAATTAATTTCATGGATAAAATAATTCTAGAAAAGTCTAGAATTGAATTTTAAGCCACGAAAAATACTCTGAAGGCTCCAAAAATTTAGGGAAATCCTCAGAGATATTTTAGAATGAGACGAACCCAAATAAATTATTTGGAGCTCATAAAAAGATTGATGAAGAGATCAAGGAAAAAGATTAAGTTCACGGAAATTGAAATTTTAAATCCAGAAAATACCAAAAAGTTTTCCGATGAGAAATAAACGTCGTCCTATGGTATTTTGAAAATAATAGCACTCACCAACACCAAAGACAAGCATCACACAAACACCACATTATCAAATTAATATGAAAAATTTTAAAACCACAATTTTCTATATTTAAATTAGCAGCAACTTAACTTATCTAATAAATTTATTTAGATATTGAAATCATTTATTTTATTTAGTGTTTTTCATGCACAACCCAAAATAGGAAATTTTAGGTGTGACAATTCTACCCCACTTAACAGGAATCTCATCCCAAGATTTGGAGAGACTAGGGAGAAAGATAAAGTTGATCTGCAAGTATTCACTTTTCCTTCATCAACTCTTATCCAATGATGATACCACAAGCTCAAAACTAACTTTGTAAAGGTGTCCGTTAGGCTCTTACAATCCTTGTAGATGGTTCCAACAGGTTACCACTCTGAGAAAGGATACCTGCGCTCGATAGTGACTTTGCAATCATGTAGATAGCTGATGCTTACAAGTGACGAAATAGAACGTATAAAACCTCCATCTTGTGTCGTCTTTTAGTTTGGCAACTCCCATTAAGAAGAGATCAACTAGAGAACACCAAATGATAGCTTGCATTTGTTTCTGAGTGATGACTATCATCATGTCCTTCTATCATCTCAAAGAGACTCATGAGCATATGCAAGAACAAGTAATTCTGCACTTCCTCACGAGCAGAAAAATGGTAGTGCAGAGATATAGTGATAACTCGAGTTCTATGAATCCGATGATATTGTAGCTTATACCGTTGGAAAGATTATAAAATTTACTACAACTTTCTTATAGAACACTTCTCCAGATTCTTCAGTTAAGGTAGTCGAAAACTGTGCAAAACAAAAACTATTCCAGGTTGCTGACAGCACAGATGCGTCGCCTTGTGATTTTCATAACTCCTAAACTATAATAGGTATCAGGGTGGTTCTTACGATCAGAGAAAGATATTGAAGTCTACTATTGTTCAGAATTTATCCATGATTTTTGGACATCCAAAAATAGAGATATAAGCTAAGGAAGACGGACTGTTCTGAAAAGACAGGAAAAGGTAGGAACGAGATTCAGAGAGACTAGAGAGATAGATAACACTAATCTTCAAGTCTTCATGCTTCTTTGCTTTGTGTTGATGAGATATAAGACATGGATCGAGGATAGCCAAAAGATGACAAGAAAGATAAGGTTTGATCTTCAGTTCTTCGTACCTCATCGCTTGAGATATTAAGGAATTGTTGTTGTTGACAGCAAATGCTACCCCACTTAACAAAGATTTTGTTCCACTTGGCAATGTCATTGAAGGCAACACTTTATCTAAGGATTGCTGCTATTGATGAGTCCTTCATGTGTTGATCCTCCATTAAGATGAGATAAAGAAGATATCATGACAACCAAGGGTAGACATGGACGGTATAGGAAAAAGACAACAAGAACTAGGATCGATTGGAAGATAAGTAGGATAGAAGATGACATTACCCCACTTAACATGGATCGAGCTACTCCTCAAGACTTATATCTTCCGAGCCACCTTTGAAACACAAGAACAAGGACAACACACAAACAACACATCAAGCAAAACAAGCACACGTCACATCATCGATACTACACATACTTCTTCAACAATGGTGGTCATCCTACATGGCAGATTACATATGATGAAAAGGCCATCGAATCTTTGAACCAGGTGAGATCAGAATTTTTTTTAAAAAACAAGAAAACAAAAACCATAGGAGTAAGAAATAATAGCTCAAAGGAAGCTATCAAGGAGAGGATACAACAAGACAAGGAAGAGGAAATAGTCAAAATCAATGAGACAATGGATGACAAAATAGTTTTACAGTAAAATAAGTTTTAGAATACATCCGATGCTACTCGACATACGTCCTACAATCAACACCGCTCTAATACCACTCTGTCACACCCGATTTTCTAATGAATAAAACCAGGCTAATCATATGTGTGCCCAGAAAGTCCACACATATGTCAGAATAAAAAAGTATTAGAAACAATGTTATTATATAACGTATACATAGCTATATTAACACTTACATCAGAGTATCGCGGAACGGTGACTAAACTTTAGGCTCTATTCTACTCAGGGATGGCTGACTAGTGATTCCATATGCCAAAGACTTCTGAAAAACTTCTAAAACTCCACTACCTCTTTATCCTTCTTCTGAATAGAACCTTACTACACACTAGAGTGTGGGGAAATAGCAAGAGTGAGTCCATGTCGAACTCAACAAGTATAACACAGGGTTCATGAGGCTCAAAAAGGCTAGACACTGTTTGATTGTGTTTAGCTTTTAATCATCATATAATTAGCAATTGAGTAGCATCAAGGAATTCCAATTCCCATTAATGAACCAATGATCAATTGTAATAAGGATAATGAATAGTATTAACATGAGCAAAATAGTGACAACAATAATTAAGCATGATATAACAATGGTGATCAACTATTCTGTAAGAATTCCCAAGGCTGCTCGTATCTGTGAGCACGGCTAGTATACCAGTTTATTAAACTCTGCGCAGAGGTCTACACTTTCACTGTGAGTCATGATTTCCAAATGTATAGGGAGATCAAACCCAAACACCAGAGAACCATATAAAGCCATTCAAGAGTTCGTCTAACAAGTTAGGGCCGCTAGGTTTCATCAGTCAGTTAGTGTGATACAACCAGTCCCAGGGATCCACAATCTGCTTTTCCCCATTTGCGTCACAAGGGTAACCTCTAACAAGCTAGAAAAGGTCTCTTAAACAACTAGAGCCAGAGCCATATAGCCCTCATAGCTGTACTGTCAATCCCGATTATCACTTATAGGTAAGTCCTTACGGAGAGTAACTAGAGCAACAATATAACCCCTTGCTCTAGCCCCCTTTTCAATAGTAATAAAATCATCTTCATGGTTGGTCGCTTAATCCATTAATCAAATTACAAGATCATTGTTCATAATTAAGCACTAGCAATAGATACCCAAATGCATATCCCATAGGTGATAAGGGAACAGGAAATCAATAGCCAAGTTATAATCTCTATGGTTGTCAAGGAAGACACACGCATATGTATAATAATTTCAGTGAATAGCTAACAAGGATGATCCCATGTTATACTTGCCTTTTTTCTAAAGTTAGCTACTCATAAGTCTTCAACCTCTGTCTCTGATCTTGAGCTTCTGCTGTACTTGTCGGTCCTCAGCTCCTAGTCTTCCGCACTCACGAATCACACTTCTACTCGCAGCAACCAAGCATAACAAACAGACAACACATCTAAGAACAAACATCATACAAAGAAGGCACTTTAAAATGAAGGGCACTAAACGTCACGGCTTGTTGCTACGGTTACGAAAACGCAAGAACAACGGATAACAGAGCTACCATTAAAGAGGACACACGACTATAAACTTAATGCATATTAGTTATTAAAATAAGGTTGTAAACATTTTGAAGAAATATTCTAAAATTAGATTAATCAATTGAATTACAAAGCTAGGTTTAACCCTGGTCATATTTTATTTATATATATTTTATAGTATTCAAGTCATCTAAATATTTATAGTTTAGAAAACATAAAACATTAAAGAAGACTAATCGAACTACTTTATGTTTCAAGGTTGCCCAAGAAAGTCATCATAAATGAAAAGATATTAATGTTGATATTCACCATATTAACATTTAATATTATTTAAGTCACTTAAGCATATATGATTTACTAAGCATAATACGCATGATAACAACAAATCGATTCATCATGTTTCATGATTAGCTTAAGCAAGTTATAATTAACAATGAAACATTTAAGTTGTTATTTATCAAGTTAGCATTTTATTTACAATAGGTCGAGATATAAACCTAAGTCTCTTTTAATTTAATAAGACATTAAATAAGAATTAATCTAATTAATTATAGATTTCATGCTTAACTAAATAGTTTATAAATAAAAATGCATTAATGTGAATATTAATCGAGTTAACATTTTAAGAAAGTGCCGACGCATGAACCTATGTCATTTTAAATTTAAAGAAGCATGACATAAACATTAATTATTCTAATTAAATATTTATAATTTATATAACCTGACACATAGACAAGTACTAACTGAACCATCTCATGTTTTATATTTAAACTAAACAAATTATAATCAAGAACCAGTTAATATTAATCGAGTTAAACCTAAATTGCTTTTTAATTAATTAAAGAGAGCACTCGCTAACTAAACATTAATCAAATTAATTATATTCATAAACACGGGACACGAAAAACAGCATCACTAACATGTCACTTACATCGCCACGGTCAAAAGCAACAAAAATGAAATTATAAACCTATGTCACTTTTAATTAAAAACTATTAAATTAATACTAATAAAATTGTAATTTAAATCAATAAATTCATAATTATAAGACATGACAAACATCAGCACTACTGCATAGAGCGCAACTATACGAAACTAATGCAACTAAAACGGAGCAAAATGGAATTAAAACGAAGAAACGATAAAGAGATTACGAACCAGTGGCAGAACTACAAATACTTCATCTTCTACCTCCATCCATCTGAAGGACCTCGGCCTAGGGACGACACGAGAAGGAGGAGAAATATTTAATTTACTACATGAGAGACTTTCTAAACTAGGGGCTCCTCTTACAGTAGTTTTGGTGTGCTTAGCCTAAGGGGTTGGTACATATATATATAGGGTGGAGAACTCCTCACATCTACATCGACTAGCAATATGGTACTAATTGATGTTGCACCCTCCACCTTTACTAATAGGCCTAATTAATTATTAAAGCCCATTAGTAAATAAAGACATGGACCTTTGGACATGAGGAAATCTGAGATATTTTATTATTTTCGGAATTAATTAATTTCATGGATAAAATAATTCTAGAAAAGTCTAGAATTGAATTTTAAGCCATGAAAAATACTCCGAAGGCTTCGAAAATTCAGGGAAAATCCTCAAAGATATTTTAGATTGAGACGAACCCAAATAAAGTATTTGGAGCTCATAAAAAGATTGATAAAAAGATCAAGGAAAAAGATTAAGTTCATGAAAATTGAAATTTTAAATCCAGAAAATACCAAAAAGTTTTCCAATGAGAAGTAAACTTTGTCCTATGGTATTTTGAAAATAATAGCACTCACCAACACCAAAGACAAGCATCACACAAACACCACATTATCAAATTAATATGAAAAATTTTAAAACCATAATTTTCTATATTTAAATTAGCAGCAACTTAACTTATCTAATAAATTTATTTAGATATTGAAATCATTTATTTTATTTAGTGTTTTTCATGCACAACCCAAAATAGGAAATTTTAGGTGTGACAATTCTACCCCACTTAACAGGAATCTCATCCCAAGATTTGGAGAGACTAGGGAGAAAGATAAAGTTGATCTGCAAGTATTCACTTTTCCTTCATCAACTCTTATCCAATGATGATACCACAAGCTCAAAACTAACTTTGTAAAGGTGTCCGTTAGGCTCTTACAATCCTTGTAGATGGTTCCAACAGGTTACCACTCTGAGAAAGGATACCTGCGCTCGATAGTGACTTTGCAATCATGTAGATAGCTGATGCTTACAAGTGACGAAATAGAACGTATAAAACCTCCATCTTGTGTCGTCTTTTAGTTTGGCAACTCCCATTAAGAAGAGATCAACTAGAGAACACCAAATGATAGCTTGCATTTGTTTCTGAGTGATGACTATCATCATGTCCTTCTATCATCTCAAAGAGACTCATGAGCATATGCAAGAACAAGTAATTCTGCACTTCCTCACGAGTAGAAAAATGGTAGTGCAGAGATATAGTGATAACTCGAGTTCTATGAATCCGATGATGTTGTAGCTTATACCGTTGGAAAGCTTATAAAATTTACTCTGAAGGCTCCAAAAATTTAGGGAAATCCTCAGAGATATTTTAGAATGAGGTGAACCCAAATAAATTATTTGGAGCTCATAAAAAGATTGATGAAGAGATCAAGGAAAAAGATTAAGTTCACGGAAATTGAAATTTTAAATCCAGAAAATACCAAAAAGTTTTCCGATGAGAAATAAACGTCGTCCTATGGTATTTTGAAAATAATAGCACTCACCAACACCAAAGACAAGCATCACACAAACACCACATTATCAAATTAATATGAAAAATTTTAAAACCATAATTTTCTATATTTAAATTAGCAGCAACTTAACTTATCTAATAAATTTATTTAGATATTGAAATCATTTATTTTATTTAGTGTTTTTCATGTACAACCCAAAATAGGAAATTTTGGGTGTGACAAGATCGAACGACTACGTCAACATTCAGCATGGGAGAGGGCACCCCTATGTATCCAGGTAAGTATCCTTATCCTCTTATGTTTTCTTTTTACATAAATTAATCCAAAAATAAAAAAATGTGAGCACTTTATATATCTATGGAGTTTTCACTGTCTACTTTATCTAGTCGAGTATTTGTTCTATATTGTGTTATTTCATAATAATGTGTGTTAGTTAGAGTGTGTCAAGTTTGCTTGAATTAGTTTGTAAATAAAAAGAACCTAGTCAAATCTCTATGCATGAAAATGATGAATTGTTGCTCTGCCGTAATTCCTTTCAAGTGCCTAGTTTTCAACCTCAAACTCTCTCGAGTTTTGGCAATGACTGTTTTGACCTAAGATTTGCTCTGAGCTTGAAACTTGTGGGTTGCGAATGCTTGATCTAAGTCTAGGTAATTGACGGATATGATATGAGAAGGTTTGAGCTGATGTTTATCTTGTTCCTAGTGACACTAGAGTTCTGGAGATTTATCTTTTTGAAAAACTTAAATTTATCACATGATGAGTTCTGGTATGATGAGAGCTTAAATTCCTACTATAGCCATATATACATGTTTGCTAGAATAGGAAAACCAACTCATAGGCTGCTTGCTTTGTATTGAGTCTGGTCAACCCATGTGAAACCCTTGTTGAGAGGATGGTCATGCTCTCAAGATCAAGATCACTTACATCCACATATATCATGCTGCTCCTACCCTAGGAGTACGCAAAAACATGCCTTTTCCACCAAAAAAATATATCTCCTACACTAGGAGAGGATCTAAAAAGATTATTAGGTTTCCAAATAAATGCTCCAAGATTGTGAATTATCTCTTCTCTAAGTTCATTGTATCCTAAGTAAGAGGCAGGGGATCCTTTGTAAAAAAGAAAGAAGGAAAAAAAAGAAGAAGAAAAAAAAGAGAAAAAAGAGAGAGAGAAAAGAGAAGTCTATGATCTCTATGCCTAGAAGTTCATCATTGTCATCAAAGAAAGGAGAAAGAAGATATCTCAAGACCTCCACAACAAAGTTCTTCATAAATTCTTCAGTTGGAGGCAGTCTCTCTAGGAGCAAAGTAGAATTAGGTTAGCCACCAAATATTTCCACACACATGCACTTCTTGATCTAAGGGTATGGTCTCCCCTCCGAGGATCCCAGTTTTGACTGAGCAACACATGCAAGGTAAGTATGCTACATCCTTGAAATACCCTCAGCTCCATATAAGCCTAATAGTTATAGGGTAAGAGAGAGGAGGCATGATGCTACTCTGCCTTATTCTAAAAATACCACATATTCTGAGTGAAAGAGAGAAGGCAAAACACCATAATTGCCTTGGAAAGGATCCACAAATACCACATATGAGAGACTTGAGAGGGTCATACAAAGAAATCTCTGAGTTTTATTTTGAAAATCTACAAAAACTCAAGAATGAAGGTTGATCAAAGAATTCAAGACACAGTGTTTAACTTGATTGTTCTGTCTTTCAATTGCTCAAGACCCAAGTGAAGGCCAAAAGCTCCATAGTTGAAAGTAATGGGTAAGTTTGAAGTCAGAATGGTTTGTTTTAATCCAGATGAGAATTCTTGTTTGAACGCATGTGTACTTTTGAGGCGTGAAAGCATTGTAGCAACTCCTGATCCATTGTTGAGATTTGCCTTGCTCAGGGACTAGCAAAGGTTAAGCTTGGGGGAACTTGTTGACGGTCACTAATGCTCACTTTTAACCATCAACTATTGCATGAAATAGCATGAAATGAACTACCAAGCATAGTTGTAAGGTTTGAAACCAACGTGTTCCACGAGTTTTGGTGAATCTATGTTTTACAGGGGTTAAACTAGAAAAGGACTAGAATTAGTAAATATAAGTATCTCAAGTGATAAATTGGAGTACACCATTGCGAAGAGCTCATTGAGACACATGAAATAGAGTTTTGGTTCACCCAAATCGGAGTCCAGACGATAAAGTTACGCCTTCCGAAAGATTGCAAATGGGCTTCTAGAGGAGTCCAGAGTAAATTGGACATATCTCCTTCATCCGGACTCTGTTTTCAGTGATCCAGGACTCTTTGGAAAGCTAACAAAGAGATCTATCAGCCCACCAAAAGAGTGGCCTACCTAGCATTAAGCTAGGCTGGCTGGACCCACATGTAAGGCCGATCAGCCTGCTCCGAGCCCACCTGCTAGCATGCTTCATCTCACGGCCTTCCACCGCCTTTGAGGTCCAATCTACAGTGTTGTTTCAAGTTGGTTTGATCCGAGGGTTGCGATTCATCCCACTAGGCTATATAAGCAGAGGCAGACCCCCCCCGGAGGCATCTCCATCTTCATTAGCTACATCTAGAGCAAAAGCTAGGGTTTCAACCCTCCATCCAAGTAGAAGTAGAGGTCCCTCTAGATACATCTTCTAGTTCATCTTCTAGTTCTAGTTCATCTAGTTGTAAACTAGAGATCAGGGAGATAGGAGAGAAGAGAGCTGAGGAGGAGCCGAATCTGTTGGATGTCCCTTAGCATTGTACAACTTCAGCATCTGGGTCATCTTGAGCAATCTCCAGGTTCTTCAACATTTAATTCTAAGTATTTTGTTTAGTTTTCATTCTTGCTTTATTTTATTTACTGGATCTCTGCTCGTATTGAGTGCTCTAGTTATTCGTGGTAACTAGAGTAGTAAGCGTTAGTGTAGACATGATGTCTAGACTAGGGTTTACCTGAGTTTGTGCCCAATCCTCCAGATAGTTGTGGTAGCCCCAGAGGTGACAGCTCTATTAGGCCTTTGTAATCCACCATGTTAGGGTTGGTGTTTTCATAGAGCTTTTGGCAGCCTTCTCCCAACTACTGTACTCCTAGTCTTTTTCGAGAGTTGGAAACGATTTGCTGCTCCGAAGTAAGTAAAGTAGAGTAAGCCTTCAACAAGATAGGATCACTTAGAAAACCCTAAAATCCCTCTCTACCCTATAATTACCCTTTTCTTGGATGTTCCTAATTCTTCTGGCACACTTCACGTTCCCTGTGGAAATCGATACCTTGGAATACTCATGAGTGAAAGCTACATCGATATCCGTGCGCTTACTGATCTTTTTCTATGTGCATTAAAATACCCAACAGAGGTCGATGTCAAAGTTGTTGATGTTGAAGTCATCGTCGAAGTTATCAATGAGAGGTGAAGGGAGAGCTCAACATAGTTGACGATGAATACGGCATGATGTAGCACCGCCTGATTTGGATGGAAGATGACCCGTTGTGAAAGTTGGGAGCAGTCGCACGGATAGCGCTTTCCAAAAACCTTATTCGCCTTCTCCTAGTGCAGGATTGCAAAGACGAGGGTTGTAGAGACCTGCTCGTCCGGTCACTGGTGCACGCAAGCGATCGGACTGGAGTAGCTACGGCGGCAGCACAACAGCGAGAATAGGCAAAAACTCTAGCTCAATTATATAGATTTTGGCATGGCTGGTAGGTTGCATATATAGTCCTATCCAACCAACATCGTGTCACGATCACGATCTAAGTCATTTTAGGACTCTGCAACTTGAAGGCCAAAAAATCAAAAACTAAAACTGCAAAAGGAGATCGTGCTCCCGCAAGGCGAGGAGCTAGATTTCAGTGGACCATTCACGCAGGTGCCGCGCGCCAGCGCCCGGTGAGGCAAGGCGAGCGAGCGCGCGCGTGTGGGCTTCTCTTTCTCCTCCTCACAGTAGACTTGAGGAAGTGGAGAGGACTTCCATATTTAAGTATGGCTACCTCCACTTCAACAAGCAAGGTGGTACTAAAGAATTCCCACATCCCCCTTTCTCACATAAATGAGCCTTTGAGATTTATTAGAAATTTCACAATTGGTTATTGGGCTAAGCCCATATAAATTCCAACAATCCCCCACCAGATCTCAAATACTTATTTAGAGATTTGCCTGTTCTCGCTACTGTTTGATATACCAATGTTTTGGCAGAGACTGTGAAGTTGAACTTCTGCCTAGAAGTTCTCACTACTGTTTGATATACCAGTGTTCTCGCTACTATTTGCAAGCTATACTCATCCACAACTTGAACAATGGACTACACCTTGAATTGCAAGTTTTGTGTGAATAAGCTTACTCAAAGCCAAACTAGTACTTGGCTGTCAGCAACCTTACTCCGTGGGTGGAGCATATACGTCATACTTCTTGGTCTCTTCATGAGCTTACTAGAGACCATCCAAGTCTCATAAACTACAACGTTATATAGTCAAACTCATATAGGTATATTCTTTCAAGAATGCTCTGTAGGATAGCACCTTCGCTTGGTAAAGCCAATAGAACATATTAAGGCATTAGCCAAAGCCAAACCGGCCCAAGACCTTCTCAACATAGTGAGATTGTGATAAGGTAATCCCACTATCTTCCTTAATCAGCTTAATGTTTAGAATTACATCAGCTTCACCTAGATCTTTCATGTCAAAAATCTTTGATAAAAAAGACTTGACCTCATTAATAATATCAATGTTTGTTCCAAAGATTAGAATATCATCAACATATAAACATAATATAATAGATTGGCCCCCACCATGTTGATAATACACACACCTATCAGCCTCATTAACAACAAAGCCCGCACTAGTTAAAGTAGTGTCAAACTTCTCATGCCATTGTTTGGGTGCTTGTTTCAAGCCATACAAAGACTTTAGTAACTTACACACCTTCTGCTCTTCATCTTTTACTACAAACCCATCAGACTGATCCATATAAATCTCCTCATCCAACTCTCCATTAAGGAAAGTTGTCTTCACATCCATTTGATGAACGAGAAGACCATACGAGGTAGCCAGAGAAAGTAGCACTCAAATAGTGGTCATTCTAGCAATAGGTGAATAAGTATCAAAGAAATCCTCACCTTCCTTCTGGGTATAACCCTTAGCCACAAGCCGAGCCTTATACTTGTCAATAGTACCATCAGGCCTAAGCTTCTTCTTAAACACCCACTTACATCCAATTGGTTTACAACCAAAAGGTAGCTTAGATAGCTCCCAAGTTCTATTAGAAAGGATCGAGTCCATCTCACTACGAATAACTTCTTTCTAATCATCTGCATTTGGAGATGCATATGCCTCTGTAATAGAGGTGGGAGTATTGTCCACAAGATACACAATGAAATCATCACCAAAGGATTTTGTAATCCTTCGTCTCTTGTTCCTCGCAGGAACTTCATTGTCATTCTCCTCAAGGACTTTTTCAGGTGGTTGCTCAAATGACTCAACAGGAGACTCAATAGGTATAGTAAAATCAGGAGCTATCTCAGAGGAAAATCTAGCGTTGCTACATATATCTTTCATAGGGAATATATTTTTAAAAAATGTAGCATCACGAGATTCAAAAATTGTATCCACATGCATATTAGGAACTTTAGATTTTACTACTAAAAATCTATAGGCAATGCTATGGTGAGCATATCCTAGAAAGACATAATCCACAGTCTTCGGTCCAAGCTTATGCTTCTTAGAATTTGGAACACTGACTTTCACTAAATATCCCCACATGCGCAAGTATGAAAGTGATGGTTTCCTTCCAACCCAATTCTCATATGGAGTTGTCTCTTTATTTCTGTTTAGAATTATATTCAGGACATGACTCACAGTCAATAAAGCTTCCCCCCACCATGCCTTAGATAGACAAGCAATGTCTAACATGGCGTTCACCAAGTCAGTCAGCGGGCGGTTTTTCCTCTCGGCAATCCCGTTTGATTTGAGCGAATAGGGAGTTGTCCTCTCATGAATAATACCATGTTCCGCACAGAACTCATCAAATAATATAGGAAAATATTCACCACTACAATCTGACCTTAGATGTTTAATTTTTCTCTCTAGTTGATTTTTAACTTCAGCCTTATAGATTTTAAATAGTCTAGCGTTTCATCTTTAGTTTTCAGCAAGTAAACATAGTAAAATCTAGTTGCATCATCAATTAAAGTCATGAAATATCTCTTTCCACCTTTTGTCAACACACCATTCATCTCGCAAAGATCAGAATGCATGAGTTCTAGAGGTGCTAAGTTTCTTTCCTTCGCTGCCTTGTGAGGCTTTCGAGGTTGCTTAGATTGCACACAACTGTGCCACTTAGAACCTTTGGCAATAGTGAAATATGGAATTAAACTTAAGCTAGATAAATGTGACATCAAACCAAAGTTCACATGACATAAACGAGAATGCCAAACACTCGAACTATCATTAATTGTGCCACAAATATGATTCACTGACTTATTACAAAAATCTACCAAAGATAAGTAGAACAAGCCTCTACAATCATAGCCTTTACCAATAAATTATCCATGCTTAGACATAACTAGTTTATTGGACTCTAACACTATCTTAGACCCATCTCTCAAAAGAAGGGAGACGTTAACAAGGTTCTTGCGAATAGTAGGGACATGCTGCATGTTCTTCAGCTGCACGATCTTTCCCAAAGTAAACTTCAAATCTACCATGCTAACACCACGAGTAGAAGCATGTGACCCATTCCCCATCAGGACAGAGGAACCTTGGAGCCCTTGGTAAGAAGAAAACAAAGAGATATCAGCACACATGTGAATATTAGTACATGTATCAACCCACCAACTTGGAGATTGAAACACTGAAAGTACAGTAGGAAAATTACCATACCCGTCATCAGCACTGCTAGCAGTCACAAGGTTGACTTTCTTTTTCTCTTTGTTGTCCTCTTGCTCCGGACACTCTTTAGCAAAATGACCAAGCTCTCCACATGCGAAGCAAGGTAGCTCTGCTTTGTCTTTCTTCTTCTTGAAGGCAGAATTTTGTTTGGCATTGAAATCAGGTTGCTTAGGCTTTCCCTTGTTCTTGCCATGGTTTCTCTGGACGAAGTGGGCGCTAGCTTTTTCCTCGTTTCCCTTCTCAATGTTGTCTTTAGCCTGAGCTTTCTCCTCAACATCAAGAGATGCTAACAGGTTTTCAACTGATATTTTCTGTCTCTTGTGTTTGAGACTTGTGGCAAAATTCCTCCATGAAGAAGGCAATTTAGCAATAATGCACCCAGCCACAAACTCATCGGGTAAGACACATTTAAGGAGTTCAAGTTCCTTAGCCAGGCGCTGAATCTCATGAGCTTGCTCGATAACTGATTTGTTAGCAACCATCATATAGTCATTAAAGCTCTCCATGATATACATCTCTTTGCCTGCATCTGAAGCACCATATGTAGCATTCAGATGATCCCACATAGCCTTTGCATCTTTTATGTGCATCATCGAATCAAACAGATGATCTAAAAGCACATTACGCATAGCTCCCACAAAGATGTCACTTGCTTCCTAGAATTTTCTCATATCTTCATTAGAGATATTTCCCTCAGGCAAGCCATCTTTGACCCAGAAAACTTTCATGGCAGTAAGTCAATCCGTCACCTTGACAGACCACCTCTTAAAATGCGCACCAGAAAACTTTTCCGGCCTCAGCATGTCAACAAAACTAGCCATAGATAATTCTGGAAATGGCCCAGAATAAGGTTTTTAGATTGTTAAGTAATTAGGTAATTTTCAGATTAAAAACAGAATATAAATCATGTAAAATAGATGAACTAGATCAAGCATGTATAGCATACTAGTATGACAGATCGGCATATTGGATAGTATGAATGACAAGATTAGATCACGAGGATTATACCTATTGACTATAGCTGTAGTCGTAGGTGATGCAGATGGTGGTGATGGTGGAACGAGGTCGACGTTGAAGTCGTTGATGTTGAAGTCGTCATCGAAGTCATCAATGAGAGGTGGAGGAAGAGCTCGACGCAATTGATGACGAATACGCCGGGACGTAGCGCTGCCTGACTTTGATGGAATATGACCCATTGTGAAAGTTGGGAGCAGTCGCACGGATAGCGCTTCCCAAAAACCTTATTTGCCTTCTCCTAGTGTAGGATCGCAAAGACAAGGGTTCTGGAGACCTGCTCTTCCAGTCGCTGGTGCACACTGAAAGTCCTATGTTTGGAGTTGGTAATTAGTGATAATACCTAGTACTAACTACATAGCAAAGACATGTGTGTAGCTATGATGTGGTTGGTGCAATGACATGGTGAAGCAAGGATCAAGCAATGGTGATGTGATCAAGTGCTTGCCATGATGGAGTTGGATGAAGGTGCAAAGCCAAATCATGGAGCTCAAGGCAAAGGTATATGATAGGGTTTTTCATTTTGCATCCAAGACACCATAGAGGGTGTGGATGGCTTAGGATCGATAGCTGTACTATAAACAGGAGAATTTTGGGGGCTATTGATCACTTAAGTGCCACTAGATGAAGATTCATTTGCATATGCATTTAGATCTAGTGGTGAGCTAACTTAACGCCTCAAAAATGATTGTGAAAATGCTAACACACATGGACATGGTGATATACACTTGGTGATGTTAGCACATTTGCGAAGGCGGTGGAGTTTGACTGGTAGAGATGGGTTTGGGGCCCTCTCTCCCTCCCGCCGAGCTTGCTCGGTGGGATTCGGCGCTTTTGTGGAAGTGAAACACCTATTTTCCACTTCGCTGGATGCGAAGAAATGGAGGCGAAAAGTAGTCACAGGGGTGACCAGACGCGTGACCTGACGCTAGACCGGACACTGGATCGGACGCGGCTGGCTCGTCCGGTCAGTTCTTCCCACGTGCAGAGGCAGGGCACGCACCAGCGCGTCTAGACGGTCATGGGAGTGGCGTGTCCGATCAAGCCCCAGGGAAGTTGCGAAGGACGCGAGGTCGATCGGACGTGATGTCACATCTGGTCACGTTGAACCGGACGCGTCATGTCGTGAGTAGTAGCTTACTAGAACCAACCAGACGCTGACACTATGGCATCCGGTCAGTTTGAGCGACGTGTCTGGTCACACCCCTCAACATGTGAGCCTCTGGCGACTAGACGCTAGGGCGTGTCCGATCAGTTTTGATCGGCGCATCCGGTCACTCTAGCGCATGAACGGGTACTTTTAAGTGATCGTTACAATCGAACGAACGAAATTCAAAGCGAGACACATGGCATTCATCGGGGAAGTCCCGGTGGAGTGACCAGACGCTGTGGCGCATATGGTTAGGCCGGACCAACGCGTCTGGTCACCCCGAGTGTGGCTGTTTCGTGAGCCAATGGCTCTATTCTTTTGTGGGCTCCTATAAATACTTGTTGGTCGGCTCCTAGAGGTTTCTCTTGGACATTTTGACTCTCTAACACCCTCTTGAGCTGAGCACATTCCCTCCCACTCATCTCCCTTGCTTGATTGCCTAATCAAAGTGAGATTGAGTGATCTCAAGTGCATTTGCTTGTGAGTTTACATCTAGTTGTCACTTGAGTATTCTTTGCTGTGGGAATTTTTGTTTCTCTTGGTGGTTGCCGCCACCTAGATAGCTTGGAGCAGCGGAGGAGGTCTGGCATGTGTTGGTGATTGTTCGTGGCCGGCTCCAATGAGCTTTTTTATGAGGGGTTGTTGTGGTTTCCCGGCGGAGCGCCGAATTCTAACTCTAGTGGATTGCTCGTGTCGGAACTTCTCACCATTTGGTAGGTTCTTGTGGCGCCTTTTGAGAGGCTCGGTGTGTGATACTGATTAGCCATCGAACCACGTGGTGTAGGGGGACACAACAGGGACTAGCGTGTCGACAAGCACATGAACCTTAGGATAAATCTTTTGTCTCAATTGTGTTCGATCAATTGGATTTCATCCCGGTGATTGGTTACTTCATTGACTATCTTGGTATTCACTTTGGTTGGCTCAATCATCGTGACTCGGTATAACATTCCAAATCCCCTCTTGCACTTACTTTGGTATCTTCTTATTTAGATTGTTGTTGTTCCTTTTTGTTGCTAGATTGTGTAGTTCTAGTTGTAGTAGATTTGTAGCTTTGCTAGCTTGTGGTTTGTCTTGTGGTGGTTGTGTGAACCAAACTAGAATTGTCAATTGGATAGGTGGCTTGCATCACCCCATTAGACTAGGCAAAACTCGCATCTCTCCATTTGTATTACTAATTAAATTGTTTGAGTGATCTTTGTAGAAAGTTTTGTTAGGCTATTCACCCTCCTCTAGCCATCAAGACCTTTCACACGCAAGCAATCGGACTAGAGTAGCTACGGTGGTAGCGTAACAGCGAGAATAGGCAAAAACTCTAGCTCAATTAGATAGATTTTGGCATGGCCGGTAGGTTGCTTATATAGTCATGTCCAACCGACCTCGTGTCGCGATCACGATCTAAGTCGTTTTAGGACTCTACAACTTGAAGGCCAAGAAACCAAAAACTAAAACTGCAAAAGGAGACCGCGCTCCCGCAAGGCGAGTCAGATTTCGACGGACCATTCACGCAGGTGCCGCGTGCCCGCGCCCTTCGCTCCGCCCCACCCGGCGAGGCGAGAGAGGCGAACGCGCGCGTGTGGGCTTCTCTTTCTCCTCCTCACACTAGACTTGAGGAAGTGGAGAGGACTTCCATATTTAAGTATGGCTATCTCCACTTCAACAAGCAAGGTGGTACTAAAGAGTTCTCGCATTCCCCTTTGCTCACATGAATAGGCTTTTGAGATTTATTAGGAATCTCACAATTGGTTATTGGGCCAAGCCCGTATAAATTCCAACAGAGAATAGAGAACATAGATCACATCTTCTTTAGATGCCACATGGCTAAATTCGTATGGAACTGTATTATGGATGCATTTCGCTTTGACTCATTTCCCACTTCCAGATCAGATTCCATGGGAAGCTGACTGGAAAGCAAAAACCTTCCCAAAAGGGATTTCTATTTTTATCTTGTCATGTGGGTGATTTGGCGGATGTCCAAAACAAAATGGCAATTGTGATGTTTTATATATGGGTGTGTCTCCTGCGCAGGTGACTGATGGTTAGCAAACCATCAGTCATTGTCAACCTCATGCCATCCACGCCTTTGGCAGCTATGCACCCTTCTCACCTCCACTGGTCTTCCTCCTCGCCCTCAGCCAGCGGCTCCCTTGACCTGCCTCCTCCTCGTCCTCGCCCCTACTACCATGCCCACCACCCCGCCATGGCGGGCTAGGGTTTTGCTAGAACTCCGTGGCCACCGCCACAGCCGCGGAGCTCTGGTAAAACCCTAGCATGCTCGCGGCAGCCGCGTTCTTCCCCTCCCGCTCCTTCTTCCGGATCAGCTCCAGCAATGGAGCTACCCTGTCCTGACCTGGCCCGGCCACCTCCATCGCCGCTAGGGCCCCCTAAACCGCCCTGTCGCCGTCCCCACCGCCTGACTAGCCTAGCTTCCTCCCCCAAACCCCTTCTCTTCTAAGCCCACAGGAGTTGGAGAAGAATGGGGTGGGTCGGGAGGAGGCGTGGGCGTTGTGTGGGCGCGGTGGGGCGCAGGCGCAGCCCCTGAGGATAAGCTCGCCGGAGTTGGGGCGCGTGTGCGGCCACTGGGGAGGAGCTCACCAGATATGACAGAGAGAGAGGGTGAGCGAAGAGCGTGGGGAGACTGGTGACTGATGGGAATACATCTTATCAAGCGACTGCAAAAGAGTATTTCTGTTTATATATATATTGGTCTATCCTTTATGCAGAAATAGATGGTTTTGCTCAAGCCAAAGAATCAGGCGAGGATGGAAGGAATCATGGAGGTCGTATAGTGCTTACCAGCCAGCAAGCTCTTGCTTAGACATTTTCGAAACTCTTCTTTTACAAATAAAAACAAGATAACATCTTAGTCCTCAACATTGTACAGAATACTACTCCTTCTGTTCCAAATTATAGTTCGTTTTACTTTTTTGACCCCAAGTTTGACCACTCGTCTTATTCAAAAAAATTATGCAAATATAGTCAAATTTAAGTCATTCTTGAAGAACTTTTGTTAATAAAGTAAGCCAAAACAAAAAAAAGTGATATTTTACATAAATTTTTGAATAAGACGAGTGATCAAATTTGGGATAAAAAAAGTCAAATGACCTATAATTTAGAACGGATTTAGTATATGACATAGGAGACAACTAACGAACAAGTTCCAGTGTACTTGTGAGCTGTGAACCATAGTCGCCATTTACTCTTCCACCCGACGAATGAGACAAAGGATCGACGTTCATGTGGCTGCCCACTTTCTGATTTAAATGAAAGCGCCGTTGGGTGCACCTTTAATCTCCTTTTTTTTAACTACATCGCCTTTTTACGTCCTAGCTAATAATAGGATGGTCCCTTAACTTTGCCACAAGACATGCACCTTTTTCTGTCACTATAGGCTGCACGGGTTCTTTGTGCTTCATCGGACCACATGACTGTCGTCATCTCTCCATGGCAAACCTAAGTATTAGTTACTAAGGGCCTTTCCCTCAAAATAAAATTACTAAGGGCTTGTTTAATTCTAATTGGATTATATATGGATATTGGATTATAATAGTTTATATCTGTTTGGATCTATATTATAGATGTGGACTATTGTTAGTGCGAGTAGAAATGACCTATAATATCAAAAAGTAGGTTTGAGATGGATAATGATGATATTACTATAATTCGGTGGTTAGATTTTATTATAATTCAAGCAAACATATGTGGGATCTAGTTCACCTTCAGATTGTTTTAGCTAATTATTACTAGCATCCAGCTGGAATCAAAACACTCCCTAACCTAGGCTCTAACTCAATTGTTCTTTAATCATCATTCATGCAGAGTGCCCATGTCATGCAAGTAATTTCACTGTCTCAAAATAAATCAACTTTTTAATTGTCTTAATTTTTTTTCTCTCGAACATGCAGGAGAGCTATGTCCAAAATATGGGATAAGAACCCATAAGGCACACCTACTCACACCACTATGTCCAAAATAAGCAGACTTGTCCTTGACACATAGAGTCAGGTGATCTCAACCCAAAATTAATTGTCATTCAACCCATGGGCAAGGAGGTTATTGATACATCGTTTCCCTACCAAGCTACAATAGAGATGCTCCTCACTAGCGAGCAACAGAGCTCTAGCAAGGTTTGGAGATTCAACAATAAACACGCACCGATTATGAACATTCCACAAAGTCCATACTCTCAGAATAATGATGGGGTTGAGGCCCTTTATTAAGTGAACATCCACTGCATTTGAACTTCTATTCCACCAATCATCAAAGGAAGTCTCATCACACTAGGGTGTAAGCACTTGTAAGCCCACCTCGGGCGAGGGACAGAGGTAAGCAATTGTCTTAAATCAAACTAGCTTAAGTTTGACTAACCTTATAGGGAAGAGCATCAAACACATTAAATAAGTACATGATAAAATATTTTTCATGGTGCATCAAATACATCGTTATGTCTAAGATCAATTCAACATATGGTGATTGCATCCTCATCCATCCTCTGTGCATCGACCTCTCTTGCTACCAAAAGTTCGTCATCGTGTTGCAGATGGTGGATGCTATCGGGCCTATAAAGGATGGGGTCTCACTCTTTGGTGGTGGTGAAGGGACTAGATCTGGCATAGGGAGGCTTGGATCCAGCCCTTCGTAGACGACATTAACATCATTGTGGTAACTTTTGGTGAATCTATGGCAGGCAACCGATGACTTATGATGCACAAAGAGCCCCAATTAATGTTGGCGGGGGTTGAGGAGGCTGCAGGGATGATGTCCCCAAGCCAGGCAGTGCTATTGGCCATGAAGTTGGCGTGTATATCACCGCTACCTTCATACAACGCCTCATCCCCGTGGTAGCCCTGGTGCAGGTGCCGATGGCACTCGTCGTGGTGCCGAAGATGGCTTGGTGTGCCCAATTGTAGTGGTGACCTAGTACTCCCTCGCCCACATATCTCTAATGCCTATATGAGATGGTTCATCTCCTAGTTCAATGGTAGATCTTCTCTCCCTCTCCCTTTCCTCTATCCCTTGCCCACTTTCCCTCATAAGTGTGATGGCATGTGGATACAGAGGACAGAGTCGAGAGGCACCGAACTTATCGCCGTGGTGATGCTCTAGTGGCCCAGATTGATGTCCTAGCGTCACGAATTGATTCCCTGTGTTGTCTTTTTTTGTTTTTGTTTTTTTATTAACAGAGGTGGGTATGTATCAATGTATCTAGGAACATGGGTTAACTGAGAATTTGACTCAAAGGCAGATGAGCATCCCGCCTCTTTAAACTTATTTTGTCTGTCTCTAAAAGTAGCTATTGTAGATTTGTAATAGTGTTAGTCTTGTCTTTTTAACATTGATGTGCACTTTGCTTCTCAATGTTAGATTGCAAATGATTTCAGACCAGAACTCTGGATGACGCTAAATTCATTTCTTTGTTTGTCCAGTATTTTCAATTTCCCCATTTTTTTGGGTATGTAAATAAATGAATTTTCTCTACCATATGTTGGTACCAAATTGGTTTTTTCACACAAGTTAAAAAAGATGTTTTAGAGGCGGTGGGCCCAACCTTTCTCTTGATAATCTTAATTAGTGATTTTTAATAAGTTCTTGAGTTCATCTAGGTGATTAATAAACCATAAATAGAAAAGACACACTTCAAAATTTTGAAAGAATTTCAATTACAGTACCTTTATGTGTTCTAACCCATGTCAAAAGGTATTGCCTTTGCCTTCATTCACAATATGTTTTGGAAAGTAATAAAATCCATTCGTAATGCAAAGCTGTCTAAAACAAAGGGTGCTAAAGCTAATTTATTTTGATGATTCTATTGATGACAAAAAAATTGTTGGATGGATCTTGCGTTGTCATATATATTATTACCTTCAGTCGATTGTGAAAATATTTGCATAATAAAATAATTTTGTAATCTTTCACAATTATTTGTCATATATATTGATCTAAAACTCCCTATAATTCAATATTACTTAGAAAGAAAGAACATTTTCTTATAGTTAGTCGTGTGTCATTGATAAACATTTTGTGTGGGCTGCCCTTCAATTTCACTGTTTTTCTAAGTCCTTGGAACAAACTATCACATTTTGAGTGGGCTGCCCTTCAATATTCGCCCATCCCCCCCCCCCCCCCCAACCCCCAAAAAAAAACTTCGAATAGTATAATTAAGAAAAAGGTCACGGTCTAGTTAGCTCACTCCGAGCTCTTTATTTGGAACTCGAAATTTAACAACCCTGACGTAGACTTTAGGGTTCAACTTGCGACAATGCCAATGTAGAGGTGACAGCAATGATTAGCGGCAAAAGCTTCTTATGTATCCGAATAGGGACAGATAACGTCTTGTAACCGTCAGAAGTGCCACTCTACCAGAGCTGCATTCCCATGTACCATATTCTATTCTATTCGACGTACGATAGGTACCGGCAGCTTATAAGTGCATAATATGACTTCAACATCATAGTAATCCGTAATTAGTAGGCACATAAATTGCATATTTTTAATTGTCAATTTGCTTACAAATAAAAGTTGCATGTAGTGCAATAATAATGCATATTATTTCCTCTGATATTTCAGCAAAAGGATCATGAGCTGCAGCAGTCATTCTCGAAGTTCTCCAACAACGGAAAGACCACCTGTGGTGAGAGCAGAAACTCCGACGTGGCACAGATGGTCCGATGCGCGTGCTGCGGAGTGGCACTATAAAGTTGTACTCGGATTTTTATCAAAAACGAGTTCTCAGCATGAGCCATCTCTGTGGTGCGACCGGGCGAGTTCCTCCTTTCTGGGGGCCTCGTTGCCGGGATCTGCAAGTAAGAGGACGTCGGCGGCGGACCTCCGGCATCAGCGGAAGCCTGGCGGTGGTGTATGACCTGAGGGAACAGGGAACAATTGCGTATCGAGGTGGGTCATCTTCACAGGGGGAGGGCAGAAGTCGGTTTCCTCTGATTTCGCTGGTTCATCTAGGAGGGGGGGACATGATTTAGTGCGTGGTATTCAGGGATCCTCGCCGTCCATAGATGGAGCCGCAGCTAGTTTGGGGGGTTTGCGATCGACCGATTGGCTTGTCTGATGCGATTTGGCCGATGATTGAACAAGGAAGCATAGTGGGCAAGGGTGCCCCGCGTCATTTAACCATGGCCTGGTAAATTGAATGATTGAGTGGTTCATCCCTCTAGATATCAGCCATCTACCAAGGGGGGCAAGCAATTCGCTCAATTCAGTTAGCTAAGGATATCAAGCAACATTTGTCTTGTGATAGTGAGTTGGATCCTCAGCTGAAGGAGCTTGTGGAGGCCTCTGATAGGCTGGAATCATCAATAAGCAGAATGTTGCAGTTGAAGGGAGTGGTCGCTGTGAGCTCCTCAGCTAACCAAGGAGAAGAAGGCCCATCCGAGTTGTCGAGCCCAGGAGTGGGCCGACTCGAGGCCGGGTCGTCAAGCCCAGGAGTGTGCCGACCCAGAAGGCCCAGCATCTGCTTCTACAGCCCGTCGTGGTCCAACAGCTAAGTGAGCATCTGGAGAGCAAGAGGCAAGGAGAGTATATGTATTCGCTGGAGAGGAGAGAGACCATAGAAGAATTGTAACTCAATTACATTCTGTTCTAAATTCAAGCACTCGTAGTTGTTCGTCGTAAATTCTTCTTGCTGCCTATCTCCGATTCCAGTTCTTCCTTCCCCAATTCCTTGGTGTTAACAATTGGTATTGGATTCAACGATCTTGGAACCCATCATCACTTCACGCGCCTCCAACGCCATCGTGGTGCCATCGATCCTAACTTGAAGCTCATCCTCGACACCATGAATGCCTGATTCGACGACCTCGACCGCCAATTCACCGATCGAGATCGCTCCGCGGCAGAGCTTGCCGTCGCCGTCAGCGAGCGCTTCGATCTGCTGTCCGCTCACCGCGGCTACATCAACGGTCACCGCCACCACCTCTGTGCTAGAGCAGCGCTTCATGTCGCTCGAAGCCAGCTACATCGACCGTGACACCGAGTACTCCAACCGCCTCTCCGAACTTGAAGCCCTCTGCGTCGAGCATCTCACCAACGACAACGACCCACGGCTGGTGGCACTCGAGAAGGCGTGGCAGATCTGGCGGCTTGGCTCCTGGGCATGGAAGGCGTACTAATGATGTCCGGTTGCATGTTGAGAAGATTGAGTCCAAGTGCGACCAGGTGGTGTTCGACAATACGCCTCCAAGCATTGGTCTTCCTTCCCCATCCAGCTCCGGCGGCCACAGACACTGCTTCTGGCTCCGACTTCAAATCGCCCAAGGGTCCTAGCGTCAAAACGACTACATAGGATATGGCCTCCGGGGTCGTCATGACCTGGATGCATATCCCGGCCATAGGTAAGCGTTTCACCACACCTCCTCCAGTCGATCCTCCCAGTTTCATGTTTCCTCCACCTCCACCGCCACCCCATCCCAACCCTCCACCACCGCCTGGGTTCATGTGTCCTCCACCCCCACCCCCACCACACCATAGACACCCACCTCCACCGCCGCCACTGCCACTCCAACAGAATCCCCGAGTACCTCCTCCTCCTCTTCCAGAGCCCAATTCTCCAATTCCACGCCATCCCTTCTACCCTGCTCCCTTGCCCCCTTGTCCTCCACCAGCTGCAACCATTCCATTCTGTTGGTTCTTGGAGCACAGCCGGTCTTCATCCGCCCGTACCGGTGCCCTCCCAAGCATGAAAGATGAAATTGAGCGCCAAGTTAAGGACATGCTCTCCCAAGGAATCATTCAGCCAAGTTCTAGTACATTTGCATCGCCGGTATTGCTAGTCAGGAAGAAGGACGGGTCCTTTCGTTTCTACGTGGACTTCCGTCATTTGAATGCTTTGACTGCCAAATCCAAGTTTCCAGTGCTAGTCTTTGACCAACTCATGGATGAACTTGCTCACGCCAATTGGTTCACTAAGCTTGATCTTCGTGCTGGCTTTCATCAAATTCTGATGCAACCTGGGGAATAGTTTAAGATAGCCTTCCAGACGCACCTCGGGCAATATGAATTTAAGGTCATGGCCTTCGGATTGACTAGGGCTCCGAGTACCTTTCAGGGCACCATGAATACCACATTGGCCCTCGGTCTTCGCTGCTTTGTTATTGTCTTTTTTGACGACATATTGGTATATAGCCGCACTCTAGAAGATCACTTGGAGCATCTGGCCTTGGTGTTCTCATGGCTACAGGCAGACCAATGGAAGGTGAAACTCTCCAAATGCACTTTTACCCAATGTTCAATCGCTTATTTGGGACACATAGTTAGCGAGGCAGGCGTGGCCACTGACCTAGCTAAAGTTAAGGCAATTACTAATTGGCCAGCCCCAACCACTGTTCGGGCTCTTCGAGGATTTCTTGGGCTAGCTAGATATTATCGAAAATTCGTTCGTAACTTTGGAATTATGGCTCGATCCTTGAATGGTCTCCTAAAGAAGGACTCTATATTCATCTGGACATCCATTCATGACTCTGCTTTCCGAGCTTTGAAACAAGCATTGTCATCAGCGCCCATACTAGCCTTGCTAGACTTCTCTGTACCCTTCCATGTCGTGACTGATGCCTCAGGTTCCGGTGTTGGTGCCGTCTTGCAGCAGAATGGTCACCCTCTTGCGTTCATCAGCAAGTCTCTCAGCCCTCGCAACCAAGGCTTATCCACTTACGAGAAGGAATATCTGGCAATTCTAATGGCGGTTGATGCCTAGCACCACTATCTGATGCAAAGTGAATTTGATATTCATACGGATCAGAAAAGCCTCATCCATCTTAATGAGCAATGCCTCCATACCCCCTGGCAGCAGAAGGTTTTCCGCAAACTATTGGGCCTCAGATACAAGGTGGTTTATCGCCGCGGAGCTAATAATGGGGTTGCAGATGCTTTGTTCCGCCAACAACATAATGATCTGCTGCTCGCTATCTCCGCTCCTACTTACGATTGGCTAGCATCCCTTCAGGAGTGGTATTATGCTAATTCAGAGGCTTCAGCTCTTCTAGCACAATTAGCTATCGATGGTAATTCTCGCCTGCCATTTGTGGCGGTATTAACCTCTGTACCCCTATGGATAGACTTAGGCTGGCCTAGACCAGTGGGCTTAGTCCATCAGAAGACGACACATGGCCCAGTCGATCTGCTCGATGTCCCACGCAAGGAAGGAAAGCAAACTTGGAGATCAAGCAAGATCCTAGTCGGTTAGAATAGGAATCCTTATCCGGCCAGCTATGGCAATTGTAACCGAGCAGGATTAGTTTCCAGATTTGTAGCCCTACCCCCAGACTATATAAGGCGGGCAGGGGACCCCCTCAAAACACATCTCATTATACACAGCAATACAAATCAGACGCAGGATGTAGGTATTATGCCCTCACGGTGGCCGAACCTAGATAAAACCTTGTTGTGTCTTGCGTCACCATCTAGTTCGTAGCTTGTGCATCTGTCTACCGACAAATCACTACCTTGGGCATACCCCTTGGTAGACTGTCGACCAGGTTTTGTCGATAGTGGCACGCCAGGTAGAGGGTGTGTGTACAGCTTCCCAGGCGAGCAAGATGGTCATCATCCTCGACTCTGCGGCCATGGCGGACAGTCTCACATTCACCGTCGGCCAGATCACCTAGACCACCGGTGTCAACAACTTCACCGCCACTGCCACGGAGGAGGCGTAGATCTGATCTGTGTTGACCACGTCTTCATCGGCTACGGCTCCGACCACCCCAGCAACGGCTCCGACCATGCCAACAACTCGTCGACCACTTCCCCGCTAAAAGGAAGCACGATCGACAACACTGACCTAATCGAAGATACCGACCAGGTCGGCCACAAGCTCTCTTAAACCTTGACTTTAGTAGATTCAATTCAAAACCAATCTACCGAGAAGGTACTTCTTTACCACAACAGATCTACCCGACCAGTTTAGGCTTGCCGTCCAACACGGCTTGATACAGATCTAGTGGTCACCACTTCTTCTAAAGGACGTACAGTATGCCTTCGCCTGATTCCTACACTCGGACTCAGGCTCCTGACGGAGGACTGCCAGGCCTTCCCATATGACCTGGAAAACGCTGCTTCTGAGTACGCATATCGTACACCTCATCTGTTCATGGGTCCCACGGAGCGAGACCATGCTTCAGATTTGCACTTTCGGGACATACTTCGACCAACACCAGGCAACGCCGTCAACATGGTCAGTATTCGGGAGTATCATGAAGGTTCGGTTCATACACTGCCTGAGGATGGCGACTCCAGCACTAGATCTACACGATCTGTTCACACCGACGATGATGAATACGATTTGGATCCACTAATGTACCCTCCAGGTTTCTCTCTGATCCCAAGGTTCCCACCAAGACGTGGCGACATGGTGCTCAATGTCAGCAATGATGAGCCCACAGTCGCGGGAGAAACTGATGAGCAATGGCAACTTTGCGAACAACGTAACGCTGATAGCGCCGAACGCCGTCAGCATGAGACTGAAGAAGAAGCACATCGCAGGGTACCCTGACCTCGAATCTAGCTGACGCCTTCGACAGAGTAGGTGATAGGCAAGTCTTTAGGACCTCAAGCACCAACATGGCCATCGCCATGGCTAACCTAGACCGATTACCAGACATGCCACAAAACCAAGCGATTCGCGAAGACATCAAAGCATATTTAACCGCTGCTATGGGCCAAACCATCGAGCTCGCCCAGTGAGCCCGAGCTGCTACAAGCACGTCCATCGCATCTAGTCAGAGCCGTCATTCCCGCGCTTCAAAGCATCCAAGTCGCCAACATCGCGATGATCAGAGAGCACCCAATCTCCCACGTGATGGTGGCGATGAAGGCGGCAGGGATGGCGATGGTGGCGGCGGTGACGAGGGCAGACAAGAAGGTGGTCGAGGTCATCATGACAACAACCACAATCGTCGTGGCAATCGAGATCAGGAGGTCGACCAGAACCCTCCTCGCGATCTCCATCACCGTCTTCCTCCTCGCGACGCCCACAGTCACATCACTAGTCGTGCTAATGACTGCCAGGGCCACGAGAATGTGCGCCGCATCTAGTATGACACCAAACACGGCCCCCTGGGTCTTAAACAATTTACTCCTCATCTCCGACAAGTCGTCTGGCCAAGGAATTTCAAGCTTGAGAAGCTCAGGAAATATGACGGCAAGGAGAACCCCGAAAGCTGGGTCACGCTCTATGAGATCACTGTCTGGTCTGCCACAGGTGATGAGCACATAATGGCTAACAATCTTCCAGTTGTTCTTGATCAGGCAGGTCATCAATGGCTTCTCAGCCTCCTGGAGAATCAGTTCGATACCTGGTCAGACCTTCAGCAAGCCTTCATCGACAATTTCATCGCAACATGTGACCAGCCGGGCAACAAGTACGACCTCGAGGGCATACATGACCGAGCAGGTGAGCTGCTGCGCGACTACATCCGACATTTCTCGGATATGCGTCTCAAGATCCCAAGAATTACTCATGACAAAGTAGTCTCGGCTTTCATCAAAGGCCTTCGCCACCATGACGCCCTCAGAAGCAAGTTTCTTCGGAAACGACCGTCTATGGTCTCCGAGCTCCTCGCTACTGCCAAGAACTACGTGGATACCGATGACACCGAGAAGATCATTAAGGAAGATGTGGGTAGGTCATCATGCCCTGAGCACCCACCGTGCCAGGATGATAAACCTGATGACTGTGGTCAGAACAACAACCGCAAACATCATGACCGCCGCAACAACAACAATCGTGATCACCGAGATAATCGTGATCGGTGGCCCGATAATCGCGGTGATTATAGAGGCAAGCGTCCCCACGAAGATGACCATGAGGTCAACACGGTCAAGAAACCTGCTGGTCGCCGTGACTATCAAGAGGATTACAACAAAGCTTTGAAGGGTCCTTGCCAAATCCATCCTAAGTCCAACCACACCATGGAGAACTGCCGCTTCCTCAAGAACATCTATGCCAAGCAACTTGCTAATGATGATGCTCCAAAGGCCATTGACGATGGACCACGGTGTGACGGTGATGATGACGATGATGATGAACAGATAGAAATCCTCGTCACCAATATGTCAATCCCACCAAAATTGTCCACTCCATCTTTGGTGGAAAGGTGTCTTTAGAGTCCAAGCACGAACGCAAGCAACTGAAGCGGGCCTGCTTGAGTGTCGCCAACACTAACAACCTCATCTCTGATCCTAGGCTCCCGGCTTGGTCCCACCGTGAAATCTCCTTCAGTCGAGCAGACTGGTGGGCGGCAATTCCGGAACTTGGTCATTTTCCTCTCATCCTCGACCCCTGCATCAACAGCATTCGGTTCGAGAGGGTGCTCGTGGACGGTGGCAGTTCCATCGACATCTTGTTTCGCAGCAGTTTGTCTGCTCTTAAACTAACTCAGGCTGATCTCAAGCCTTATGATGCATAGTTCTAGGGCGTCCTTCCCAGATAGAACTCCATACCTCTCGGGCAGATCACGCTCCCTGTGCAATTTGGCAATCCAAACCACTTCCATACCGACTACATTAACTTTGTGGTCGTGGACTTCGAGGGTACTTATCACGCCATCCTTGGTTGACCAGCCCTCACCAAGTTCATGGTTGTACCGCACTACTCTTACTTGGTGCTCAAAATGCCTAACGAGCATGGCGTCCTTACTCTCAGAGGCAATATTTACACTGTCTACACCTGTGAAGAGGAAAGCTTTAAGGTGGCAGAGGCCACTGACCTCTCAATTCGCAAGGAGAAAACCCTGGTTGATGCCTCCAAGATTCTCGCCGGCCAACTAGAGATCCCAGAGCGCCAAGCACCATAGAAGCACATCAAGTCTAACGAGCACAAGGAAATTCAGCTGGTCGATGATGATCCCAGCAAGATGGCCCTTATCGGGGCCAACCTAGATCCTAAATAGGAAGACACGCTCATCAGGTTTTTGAGGGACAACGTAAGCATGTTCGCGTGGAAACCCGCTGACATGCCCAGTGTTCCTCGGCACCTGATCGAGCACTCCTTGAACGTCTTGAAGACCGCAAGACCTATTAAGCAAAAGCTACGATGGTTCGCTCGCGACAAAAAGGAGGTTATTAGGGCATAAGTTACCTGGCTTTTAGTAGCTGGATTTATTAAAGAAGTGTATCATTCGGATTGGTTAGCCAACCTGGTCCTTGTACGCAAAAAGAATAATGAATGGAGAATGTGCGTTGATTATACTGATCTCAACAAACACTGCCCTAAAGACCCTTTCAGCTTACCTCGCATAGACGAAGTCGTTGATTCCACAACCGACTGTGAGCTACTGTCCTTTCTCGATTGCTACTCTGGTTATCACCAGATCGCGCTCAACAAGGATGATCAGATTAAGACATCCTTCATAACACCGTTCGGCGCCTACTGCTACACGACTATGTCGTTCGGGCTTAAGAACACGGGGGCCACGTACCAGCGTGCTATCCAGCAATGCCTTGCTGATGAGATCAAGGATGATCTGGTCAAAGCCTACGTCGATGATGTGGTCATGAAAACCAGGGAGGCTCACACCCTGGTCGACAATCTCCAGCGTACCTTCACGGCTCTCAACAAGTACCAATGGAAGCTTAACCCAAAGAAGTGCATCTTTAGAGTCCCATCTGGTATATTATTGGGCAATGTCGTCAGCTATGATGTCATATGCCCCAACCCGACAAAGGTAAAGGCCGTTTTGGATATGCAGCCACCCAAAAACGTCAAGGATATCCAGAAGCTCACTAGATGTATGGCTGCCTTAAGCCGTTTCATCTCACGACTAGGCAAAAAGGGCCTGCCTTTCTTCAAATTACTTAAGGCTTCAGAGAAGTTCGTCTGGTCAAAAGAAGCTGATGCTGCCTTCACGCAGCTCAAAGAATTTTTAACCTCTCCTCCAATCCTTACCGCCCTTCAGAAAGACGATGTTCTTCTTCTCTACATTGCAGCCACCGATCGCGTGGTCTCCACAGTCATCATGGTTGAGCGTGAGGAACCCGGCCACATGTACAAAGTCCAGCGCCCTGTTTACTTCATCAGCGAGGTGCTCAATGAGTCCAAAGCCAGGTACCCGCAAGTTCAAAAGCTGATCTACGTCATCCTAATTATATCCCAAAAGTTGAAACATTAATTTAACGGATATCGGATGGTTGTCAAGATTAATTTCCCATTGGGAGACATCATTCGAAATAAGGACGCTAACGGACGCATCGTCAAGTGGGCAATGGAATTATGCCCTTATTCAATCAAGTTCTAGGGTCGCACGTCCATCAAGTCTCAGGCTTTGGTGGACTTTATTGTCAAATGGACAGACCTTAGCGCACCTCTCGATCAGGGCCAGTCAAATACTAGAGGATGTATTTCGATGGCTCTTTGAACATCGACGGTGTAGGAGCAGGCATGCTCTTTATCTCACCAGCCAACGAACAACTCTGCTACGTCCTCAGAATTCATTTCCCTACATCTAACAACGCTGTAGAATACGAGGCCTGCCTCCACGGCATGTGGATTGCGGTTGAGCTTGGCATAAAATGTCTTCATGTCTATGGCGATTTGGCCCTAGTCATTAACCAGCTTAACAAAGACTAGGACACGACTAGCGAGAAGATGGATGCTTATTGCAAAGAAATTAGAAAGTTAGAAGGCAAATTCTATGGCATCGAGTACACACATGTGGTCCGGGACAAAAATCAAGCAGCCGATGAGCTGTCTAAGTTAGGGTCATCCCGAGCTCTAGTCCCACATGGCGTTTTCGTCCAAGACCTTGTTAAACCGTCCATCAAGGAATAAGAAGATCAGGTGGTCGAGAAGCCTCCAGACTAGCCTCTGGTGGCTACGGTTCCCCCTCTGAGCACTACAAAATCCACTTCGACAACACCTGCAGTACCTCCAACCACTAACACTGATGATTGTAGAGTACCTTTTATCAAGTATTTGCAGGATGGGACCAGTTATGCTGAACGAACAGAGAACGAGCGGCTCATGCACCGCAGTAAGCAGTACCAACTGGTCGACGGTGTCCTGATGCGCAAAAATGCAAAGGAGGAAGTTCTGATGAAGTGTATCACTCGAGAAGAAGGTATTCAACTGCTCCATGAAATTCACAGTGGTACTTGCGGCAATCATGTCGCCTCTCAGACCCTGGTCGGCAAAGCTTACCGAGCAGGTTTCTACTGGCCGTCTGCCGTGGTTGATGTAGAGAAGCTGGTCCGCCGCTGCGACAGATGTCAGTTTTTCACCAAACGTATACACATACCAGCACATGAGATCCAGACCATACCAGCCTTCTGGCCCTTTGCATGCTGGGGACTGGATATGATTGGTCCCTTCAAGCCGGCCCCTGGCAACTTTAAATGTGTCTTCGTGTTGATTGATAAGTTTTCCAAATGGATAGAGTACATGCCTTTATCTAAGGCATCATCAGAAAAGGCAGTTGAGTTCCTTGATCAAATTATACAATGTTTTGGCCTGTCCAATAGCATAATTACAGACCTAGGGACTCAGTTCACTGGCAGTGCATTCTGGGACTTTTGCGATGAAAGGAGCATAATTGTGAAATATGTGTTAGTAGCGCATCCCAGAGCTAATGGGTAGGTCAAAAGGGCCAATGGCATGATCCTCGATGCGTTGAAGAAGAGGTTGTACAGGGAAAATGACAAAGCTCCTGGAAGATGGCTTAAAGAATTGCTAGCTATGGTTTGGGGACTGCGAACCCAGCCCAGTTGCAACACTGGCGCCTCCCTATACTTCATGGTCTATGACGCAGAAGTTGTACTCCCTGCAGATATCGCTTTTAGATCACCGTGTGTTGAGAACTTTGATGAAGACAGGTCTGATGAAGCACGTGAACTCGAGGTCAACTGCTCTGAAGAACGACGGCTTGACTCTTGTGTACGTATAGCCAAGTACTAGCTGTACTACGCAGATACTACAACAAGAATGTCAAAGAATGTCTCTTCGTAGTTGGGGACCTAGTCTTGAAGTGGAAAACAAACCAAGAAGGCATGCACAAGCTCTCATCTCCTTGGGAAGGACCGTTTAAGGTCATCGAAGTCACCCGGCCTACTTCATACAGGCTGGCTCACCTAGATGGTACTGAAGTACCCAACTCCTAGCATATTGACAAGCTTAGGCATTTCTACCAGTAGAGCGCATAAATAAAGATATGTACCCTTCTTGTACTTTGATTATTTCAATAAAGTAGTTATGTTTTTTCCCGATCACTTTAATATGTTTGTTTGGCAACTACTCTCCAACTAATATTTTATAAATAAGCCAGTTGATAGACCACCATTTCTTCTCGAGTTCTCAGAGCCAGCCCTGCCTCCGGCCTCTCCCTATGCGTGCACGGGACCTGCTCTCTATGCTCCGAGTGGTCAGCAGGTGCTCTCTGATCGGATCTGTGTGCTCTTACGAGTGTACAAGCTCTGTGCTTCACTCTCAGACCACATGTCCGACCAGGGCCGTACGGATTCACAAGATGATGTGTCTACTAATTATTACAACTAAACTAGAACACTTGTACGTTATAACTTAGTTATTGATCACACACAATATACAAGCTTAACATGTTTTTAGACAAAAAAACAACACAAGCTTACATTGTTGCAATAGTACTTTATTACAAGATTGCCTGACGAGGTATAAGTTTACAATAAACTAAACTATTGTCTACTCTAGAGCTACAGGTAACCACCTATCTATGGCTGTGGCGCTACCTCCGCTGATCGAGCTTGAGCCGCAGGCGTCTAGCTGGTCATGACCGCAAGCTCCGGCTACTCCTTGTTTGAAGATTGCCCGGCCTAGGACTCGCTGGTCGAGACCGCAGTCCCAGGTGGTCGGCTTGAAGACCCCGGAGCAGACGTCATCAACGTTCCTTGTGACGATGGGGTTGGTGTTCCGCATAGGTTTATAGCCCTGATTATCGTCGTCGCCAGCTCTGATAACTGGCCCCGCAGCTCTTTTGCTTCTTGCATGCTGACTTCCTTGGGGTAGCCCTTCGTGAAGCACGTGAAGTCGATCAGAGGATAATGCGTGGGCACCATGCTTAGCACATGGGCGCCCACAAACTCTCCTGCTTCCTTCATGAACTGCTGAAGCCAACCCTAGGTGAGTTGACATTTGTCGATCACTCCTAGTTGTTAGGCTCGTTGTTCGGTTGGTGGCACCCTCGGGTTGAGCAAGTCGAGCACCGGCCTGATCCCTTGCACCATCTGCGCGTAGTGATCCTTCCAGAGGTCGCGGTCCTTCTAGATGTCTACAATGTGCTTCTTGGCATTGGTCTTTAAGGCTGTAGCAGGGTATTTTGGTCAATACAACGCCAAAGGACATACATCAAGTTATGAAAACACGATCAAGAAAGTGGCCACTTACTGGTTATCTCTTGGTTTCTAGTGTTCAACACCTTGGTCACCTTGTTTGACTGGTCTTAGAGCCGTGCGTGGTCCTCTACCAGCTGGGTCTTCTCCGCTGATAATTGGGCACACTCCTCGGCCATGCGTGTGTTCTCTGTTTGAAGCCTGGTGACTTCCTCCGCCAAGTCTACAACAAGCTCCGGGAGACACATCAGTATCTATCAACTGTATTTTTCAGTGTTTGGAGGTGCGCGGCTAAGATAAGTTACCTACCCTTTCCCGCTCTTTCTGACCAAGCTGAAGGACAGCATTGAGCCTTTGCGACTCGAGCTCCGTCTGGTCCTTTTCAGCAGTCTTGAGCCGCTTGCGCAGTCGATCTACTTCAGCCGTCAGCGCCTTGTTGTCTTCGGAGATTCCTTGAATCTGGTCAAAGCACCATTTTCGGTACTTTGCAGTCTGCACGAGGCCCTGCAAATCACATATAATATAATTTCTGCGTGTCCAAATACTAAGACTGGTCTATGATAGTTTTTAAGGAGTCTTCTTACCTGTACTTCTTCGATGAGTCATTTTGCCACTCGCTCCACTCTCTACGTCTCCTCGTCGATGGAGATCTCCTCGTGGCAGACGTAATGGTCTCCACATCCACGGCAAACAATATATATTGGCGCCCATCTTGTGGGTGCCCCTAGATTTCCTCGATGACATCATCGTCAAACTCTACCGCCTGCTCAGCACCGGCTTGCCTTTGCTCTGGGTTCAGCCCGGTGATCGACGATGTCACCGCTGCTTTTCTCATGGCTGTGGCGTTCGGCAGACCACCTTGTGTCAAGCTCGAGGTGGCTGTGGTCTACTCAGGCATGCTCTGAGTGGTCTCAGGGACTTGCCCTTCACTCAGTGGACCTGAAAGACTTTCCTCGAGCGCCACCTGCTCCGACGCCTCCTGCTCGGGCACCTGCCCAGGCTCCTGCTCAGGCACTTTCACGTTCACCATGTTGACCACTTCCTTGCTTGTTGGCAGCTCTTCCACCCTGGCGGTCTGACCCACCGGTTGCTTGGCTGATGTCGTTGGTGTGGTCGACTCGGTTGCCCCAGCGGTGGCCAGTTGCTCAAGTCTCTCTGTTGATGCCGAGCTAACACATGATAACAGAACAGTTACCTTTACTAATTATACGCCCGCTAATACGATTGACGCACTATTTAAATGAGTTTTCAGGAACTTACAGATTTGAGCTCCGATGTACGGTGGTGAAGGCATGACGCCGCGGTTGCCCCTGGCTTGAGCGCTGGGCGGAGGAACCCTGGCCTCCATCTTGTGGTGGCAGCCTGGTTTCCTCTTCAGCTGTCCTCACGCTCGGTGTCGGCCCCACTAGCGGTGTCTGGCTTTCTTGCGGCCCCTTTACTGGTCGGGTCGATCCCGCCTGCATTGTCTGCTCACTCCTCTTTTTTGAGGATTGAGCATGAAGGCGCTCGCGTCCTCCTCCGCTTCGTCCTCTGACCAGTCCAACATGGTCTGATGGTGTTTCCTGGTCGAGTCTTCTGGGCTCTCATTTTGCCTAGGAGCTCCTGGCCCTGTTTTTTGACTGGTCGGTGGTGACTGGACTCTTCCCAGTTCTTCCCCGAGCCCCAGCGTTGTGGTCGTCTTCAATGTGCACGTAGCATCGCTCCACGTTCTGTGGTCGGCGGGTGCTCGACTCCAGGCACCAACGACACGAACAGGTTGTGTCTCTCCACGCCGTTCACCTGTATACATGCAAAGACAAGGCAAATCAGGAATTTTTACTCTACGGTGGTCGGCAACGCTTCTCGAAGCTAAATAGTTTGTATGTTTACCTTCGGAGCTGGTCAGATGAGTTTATATGCATGCTGGATCCTGCTCGGGGGAGAGTAGCTTGGGTCTGCCAGATTGAACAACTCCCCAATCCGGCGAACAACTTCATCATGGTCCAAGTCTTCCGAGCGCATCCTTGTCTGGTCGGCTAAGCCTTGGTACTCGTACCCGGCATGCACCCTCCTCTAGCAAGGTTGCAGATGCCGGCTAATGAAGCTCCCTGCCACAGCCGGTCCGTCCAGGCAGTTCCATGGGAGCAGCGCCATCAACTCCTCCACCTGCTCGGTCAGCTCTGGACGCTCATTCCAGGTTACTCTCTTGTCCAGAATATACCTGATGTCACATAATGTAGTGTTGTCGGGCTTTTCGTGAATGTAAAACCACTTCTTGTACCAATCTACAAGAGAAGTGTTCCAGGGACAGCTCAGGTACTCTTGCTTCATCCCATCTCGGAGCGTCAGGTACACTCCACCGGCAATTTTGGAGCCGCCTTGGGACCCCTTCTTCCTCAAGCAGAACAGATATCGAAAGAGGTCGAAATGGGGTTGGATTCCCCCATACACCTCACAAAGGTGGATAAAAATAGAAATAAGGAAAATCAAGTTGGGATGCAAATTGCAAATCCCAATCTCGTAATACAAACAAAGACCATAGAGGAATGGATGGACAGGAACCCCAAAACCCCGCTTGAAGAAATCTTCGAAGACAACTATCTTACCAGGCTAGGGATTGGGGTAGCTGTCGCTGCCCGCTGGCCGCCATCCTACAAGCTCCCGATTGTGAAGCACGCCCAGGACGACGAGGTCGTTAATCGTCGATTCGGTGGACTTCGACTTCTATCATTCCTTCCTCATCATCTCCACCCTTTTTGCCGCCTCTGTCTTGGCCATCTTTTACCTCCCTCGCCTCTTTTCCTTGGCTTTGTTGGTGTATAGAGAGCACGTCACTCCTAACGCACAGCGAGGTGTGCTAATGGCGGCGGCGAAATTGGACTAGGGCACGCGGGCTGGAGGAAGAAGGCTTTTGGTTTGCAAATGCGACTATTGGGTGAAAATGGGGAATGGTCGCCCTGTGGCTATTTATCTCATTGACTGTGCCATTCCACCTCCCCGAGATTCTTGGGATATGTGCGCAAGAAACGTGGCACAATCCCTTCGGTTTTCCCTTTTTTCTGGTTACCGCGCCAGTAAATGCGCGCCTCATTTCCTCTGTGGGAGGGCCCACACTGGCATGCTACGCCTGACGGATGGTTCATTGTGCCACTGACAAGCCAGACGAGCGTGACAATAACGTCACATCAGTCAACTTTTTGTGACATCATGTCAGAGCAAGGAAGAAAGAAAAATACAAATTAATATTCTGAGTCAGCCAAGAAGACAGTAAGGGATACTCGGGGACTGGTCTGGTCATAGATTATCATAGACCACCGAGCACGTTATATTACTCGACCAGGCTCGGGGACTCGTCGACCATGTCTCATTCTGCTCGGGGACTCATCAATCATACCTCATGCTGTGCTCGGGGACTGTTTCGACCACTCTCCGACCACAGCTCGACGCCTGATTTCCTCGGATACATGTGAAATTGGACTCACATATAGTTGGGAGATGATTACTTTTTAGACCATGCTACAAGGCTCATGCCTCGCCTTCTAGCAAGCTTGGGGACTACATCAGTACGATGCACCTGTCGGTGCATCTCAGTATCAAGTTTTAATGGACTTTCGTTTTAGACCCTGGCACCACATGCTTACGTCACCTACTACCAGGCTTGAGGACTAAGTGGGCACATTCACCTAGCGATGAATGTGTTTATTTTTCGACCCCTATGGTTTGTTTACCCAGCTTACATTTCTTTTCAAAAATACAAATGGGCACACTTCACCAGGAAGGAAATCTTTTTCTTTTTCTTTTTCTCAAGATCACCATACATTCTTTGGACAACCTACTTTCTCCGGCAACAACGGTGGTCGGCTGTATTATAAGCTGGTCGGACACCTACAACAGCTGCTTGGCTGGTGTTTCGACTGGTCGGAGATGTTAAGAACTCAAGCCTCACTGTTTGGAGAAGGTCAAGACGGTGTGTCGCATCAGAATACATGGTGCTCGGGGACTAGCTGTGGGGGTATTAACCCCTATACCCCTATGGCTAGATGTGGGCTAGTCTAGACCAGTGGGCTTGGTCCATTAGAAGACGACGCGTGGCCCAATCGATCTGCTCGGCGTCCCATGCAAGGAAGAAAAGCAAACTTGGAGATCAAGCAAGATCCTGGTCAGTTAGAATAGCAATCCTTATCCGGCCAGCTATGGCAATTGTAACCGAGTAGGATTAGTTTCTAGATTTGTAACCTTGCCCTCGGACTATATAAGGCGGGCAGGGGACCCCCTCAAAACACATCTCATTATACACAGCAATACAAATCAGACACAGGACAGAGGTATTACACCCTCACGGCGGCCGAATCTGGATAAAACCTTGTTGTGTCTTGCGTCACCATCTAGTTCATAGCTTGCGCACCTGTCTATCGACAAATCACTACCTTGGGCATACCCCTTGGTAGACTGCCGACCAGGTTTCGTCGACACCATTTACCTTGCAACAAGGTGTGATTCGATACAAGAACAGAATTTGGCTGGGATCCAATTCTTCCTTACAGCAGATAGTCATTGCTGCTTTACATGACAATCCCATTGGGGTCATTCCGGTGCACCCATAACATTTCAGAAGGTTGTCGACTATTCTTTTGGCCGGTCATGCACGCCACAATACTCCACTATGTCCAACATTGTGCTACATGTCTTCAAGCCAAACCTGAACAAGTTCGCTATCTTGGTCTTCTTAAGCTGCTACCAGTGCCCCAGTCTGCCTGGGAAATGGTCTCTATGGACTTTGTTGAAGGTTTGCTACTCTCTAGTAATGCAAACACTATCCTAGTTGTGGTTGACAAGTACTCCAAATTTACACACTTCGTGCCTCTCCATCACCCGTTCTTGGCAGCATCAGTGGCAAAAGTGTTTATGGACAACATCTATAAATTGCATGACTTACCCAAATCTATCATATCGGATCATGACAGGATACTCGCAAGCAAGTTTTGGTAGCTTCTCTTCAATATGGTGGGCATTCAGTTAAGGATGAGTTCATCTTATCAGCCGCAAATAGACGGGCAAACTGAGCGAGTCAATCAGTGCATGGAAACCTACCTCAGGTGCTTTGTTCATGCTTGTCCACACCGCTAGATTCACTAGTTGCCACTAGCTGAATTTTGGTACAACACCAATATCCATTCAGCCTTGGGCCACACCCCGTTGAGGTTTTATATGGCTATCCTCTGCGACACCTAGGAGTTGCAGTGGCTGATGCCTCTCCTATGCCAGATTTGCACCAGTGGTTGGAAGAGTGGGAGCTTATGCATGACCTAATCCATTTGCATCTTCAGCGGGCTCAAGATAGAATGCGTCGTCAGGCTAATAAGTTTTGTACTGAGCGCACCTTCCACACTGGTGATATGGTCTTCCTAAAACTCCAACCCTATGTACAATCATCAGTTGCTCGTCGGGCTCATCACAAGCTCGCTTTCAAGTTCTTCGGCCCGTTTCGTGTCTTGGAGCGCATCAGCAAGGTTGCATACAAGTTGGACCTTCCATCAGGCTCTGTCGTCCACCAAATCTTCCATGTGTCCTAGCTCAAGAGGTCGCCTGGTTCTAACTCGGTGAGCACAACCATTCCTTCTAAGATTGCTATGTTCTAGGTACCCGAGCGCATTCTTCAGCATCGCCGGACCTCCGGTGTGGCAGAACCACCCAAATTATACTAGCCCACGTGTACCCATCATTGTCCTAAAGACCTCTGACTGCTGTACATGAAAGCCAAATAATCTGGTAGTCTATCGAGTGTCCTCGGGGAACCCCGAACAATCCATATTTTACAACCCATACATGATCAATAATGGAGTTGCCACAACATTACAATGGTTGATACAAAAATAATATACATCGGAGTGCGGAATACTTATATCATTAGTTTACAAGCAAGTTTAAGTAAAACTTATCTTTAGATCCAAAAGATGAGTAGGATAGCAGAAGCAAATTAGAAGAGCACCTAAGGTAGAAGAGACATCCAGATCATGTCGAGCCCACCAACATGACCCTGATTAGCAGCACAAGTCAGAACCTGCAACAGGGGTTTAACAAATCCTGAGTACATTAGAGTACTCAACAAGACTTACCTAACTAAAAGAAAAGACTCTAAGGGTATGCAGGCTTGAGGGAAAGTTGAAAGCAAGAATAGCTTTTGCATAAAAGCTTACTACAAGTGAATCCTTACTTTCAATGTTTTAGTTGCGTGTTAAGTTATCCGTAGTATCCAGTTTGCACCTGAACTATATCAATCACTTGCTTTAAGCATCACATCTCTTTTCCATCGTCACCATGTTCCATTGTTAACTATGATGTAGTTCAGTTGATCATGTCTCCATAACCGAGGAGCAACAACGATTTGAATCGATTAAACCCAACTGGGGATTTCCAACCACACGACATATGCAGGTCCTAGACCTACATATATCAACCTTCACTTAGATCCTCCAAAACAGAAATGGGTTCGCGCCACCCAAGAGCACAGTACTCCACTGCCCCACCCCATTCCAGTAGGGTGGGTACACGCTACTCTCACCATCTCTCCACTCCCAGTGCGCGGTTGTCCTTTCCCATAATAGAATAGCTGAGATATCAGGCTTACCGGAGTATATGGCTAGTACTACAAGTCACAACCACAAGCAGCCCTGCAACGATCGGTCCTTAATCGACACAGGCGAAGCACTACACCGAATCATTTCACGATGCCAGCCACCCGCCCGGTCTCACATTAATATTACCATATTCATCATCATGGTGTTCTCTCTTCCCATAAACAGAGTCAAGAAGAACAAAGATAAAACCTATTTCTCGCGAACGATGAAATCATCATTCGACTTCTATCGAAGTCTTAGCATTACTAAACATTAAAGATATTGACCTACCCATACTAGTGGAATATAATCTTGCAGCGATGGTTGTGACCAACTCCTACTTACTTAATGCACACTTCAGAAGACTTAAGATGTAATAAAGTATTTTAAAAACAGAGGGTTTATGCTCCAGGGCTTGCCTGCATTGCAGAGAAGGTTAGTTCCACAGAAGTTAGACTTGGCACCAACACCATGGATGGATGAACCTTCTCCCGAAGTTGATCAACACGAACCTTCTCACTCATGTATGCACTACACGTAGATAAATGATGCATGCTTTAGCATGATGGAATGCATGACTTGATGCATGGAAGTGCATTGGTGAAAGCATAACAAGATTAACTAACTTGAGTACAACTTTCCTTCATGGTACAATTGCAAGTCATTATCATAAAGCATTTTTAGTTGTTCTCTTAATAAATCCACCACATGAGCTTACAAGGAGTAAACATTTCCATATCATAAGAGTCAATCAAATCAAAGATGAAGTTACATCAACTTAACTTAAGCACTTTTAAGGACAAGTTCATTAAGCAAGTACTACATAGCTCATCCTACTAAGGGGCAAAGCATCACAAGCTTAACCTACAAGTCAAAGGTTCATTTATCAAACATACTTATTAATTAAAGTTTTACCATGAAGAAGCATGTGCAAGCAACATATATAGAATTATATACCCCTTTACTTTCTACCCAAGAGGTTGCATCAAAAAGATAATCAAGATCACATACATGCATTTACTAAAGATAGACTCAATTAACTAAAAAAACATGTCTAGTTCTCATTACTTCAAGTCAATCATGACCAAACAAGAAATCAAGTTGCCAAGGAACAACAGAGGTGAAAGTGTTCCAAGGTCTACAATTAACTCCAAAATTCACCCAAGTCATTTTAGGATTTATGCTAATCATTTAATATTTATTAACTAATTAACTAAGCATATAATTAAGGATATAATTAAACATCATCAAATTAATCCCAAACTTTTTGTAAAGGTTGATATTAACATAAAACAGATACACAAAAAGGTTCATAATTAATGGACATTTATGTTAGCCTAGAAAAATCCTGGATCAAGCATTTATTAATTAAAAGAGCTAATTTTTAAGCATCCAAAAATATTGATTTTCATGGTTTCATATTTTTCCTACATAGAGCACATCATGAAGAGGCTACACTACAAGTTTCAAGATTTTATCATACACCAATAAATAGTTATGAAATTCACAAGTTTCAGCTGAAAATAAAAAAAGAAAAAGAAAAATCCTGTAGCAAACTATTCATCTGAATCACACTCTGTGCAGTTAGCCCCCTAGAAAAGCTTCTATTGTCGCACGAAGTCTCTGGTCGCGATTTCAGAACAGAGGACACATGGCGAGGCTCGGTCCCGGCCGGTTGATGCTCGTCAGCAGCGGGGGAGAGAGGCGGGGAACCATCCCGGGGCTCATGCGCACCCGCTGGTGGCCACGACTTGCCCCGCGATGGTCCGAGGAGATGTGCCCGCGCGTACAGCGGCACCGGCGCCAGCGGGCACAGTGGCACAGTGATGGACCAGCCACGACAGCGCGGTAGCCATCAAAATAAGGAGCCGATCACCACCACGGCATCAAGACAAGGCTAAACCAAAAGACGGGAAGGAGAAAGGTGCAGCGAGGCGAGCTGGCCATGGTGAGGTGGAGCTTGGCGGCCATGGCGAGGTAGCCACGGCGGTAACCGGTGCTGCGGCCAATTTCGTTGGTGAGGGGTGGTGTGAGCGGATGCAAGAGGTTAGCCTGGAGGTGGCGAAGCTGAGTGCAAGAGCAAGGAGGCGCTGGTGGAGCGACGATGGCCAATTTTGCCAGCGCGGTGGAGCACCTCGGCGGCGGAGCAGAGAGGGAAAGAGAGAGACGGCGCTGGTGCTGTGACTTAAGGGCGAGGGCGAAGCTTCAGGTGTGCCAGCAGCTATGCGAGCTTAGGCAGGCAAGCTGCTGCATGCCCTCGCGCGGAAACGGCGAGAAGGATGGCCAAACAGCTCGGTGGCAAGGAGAGCTCGCCCGAGTTACTGTAGCAGTTTTCCTCTTCACCGTAATCTTCAAATTACTCCAAAATTTGCATTGCAACTTCAAAAACTCCAAAAATAAAAGTTGTTCCACTTGACGAGATCTCTAACTTTGCTTTTGGAACCATCTTCAAATTCTGCCTGAATTTTGAAATTTGAAATTGGGGATAAAAGAGGGTATTTGAATTCTATTTGAAAGTACATATTTTGTACTACAAAGTTTACATTGACACAATTTTAGTTATTCAAGAAAATTTTTAACCATAAAATCATAAAGTATCTTAATTGATATTTGTGACAACATTTCATGCAACGTATGAAACATAACAATTGCAACACATGAAACACTATATATGCAACATAGCAATGCTATAAATGAAACATCACTTATACAACATATGAAACATCACTTATGCAACAAATTCATGCTATAATTGAAACATGAAATGCATTTTTGTCTTAATGCTTAATGGTTATGCATGATGATGATCATGATCAAGGTTTTATTAAGTTTGTAACACCTAGGGTGTTACATCCGACGACAACCTAGTGGAGCAAGTCTTCGTCAAATGGTCCCACATGCCAACATCCTTGGCTACCTGGGAGTCTGCTGCTCATCTATGGGAGCAATTTCCACTAGCGCTGGCATGGGGACATGCCACCACTCAAGACGGGGGGGAGTGTTAGCTCCTCAGCTAACTAGGGAGAAGAAGGCCCATCCGAGTCATCGAGCCCAGGAGTGCGCCGACCTAGAAGGCCCAGCAACCGCTTCTACAGCCCGTCGTGGTCCAACAGCTAAGCGAGCATCTGGAGAGCAAGAGAGGCAAGGAGAGTATATGTATTCACTGGAGAGAAGGAGAGAGACCATGGAAGAACTGTAACTCAATTACATTCTGTTCTAAATTCAAGCACTCGTAGTTCATCATAAATTCTTCCTGCTACCTGTCTCCGATTCTAGTTCTTCCTTCCCCAATTCCCTGGTGTTAACAATCGCCATGGCCCATGGATGAGCAGAAGGGCAATGTTGAATTTGGGAAGGCGTGGGAGGAGGAAGAAGATGGATATAACCATGATTTCGGTATGGCCCGTGATACCCGATTTGGACATTCATGGACCTCGAGTGGGCCTAGTCCGGGTTGTATATGGATTCCTAAAGGGTGAACATTGGATACCCAACTAGTGCGAAGGAGGTGCGGTGTTGGGGGTACACCCGCAACACGCCACCCATCACAGTCTCAACCTGAGTTAGACCCTTGACGACTCCTTTTCCTCGTGCCCAAGAAAGCAGCCAGTTTAACTCCATCATATTTGGCCCTTTGGTTACCCTCGCCGAGACCCCTGGAATCACCCTCATCGGCCTTCCCTAAGAGGAGACCCTCGTCTCTTTTCCTTTGCAAGTCGAAGGTTATCATGCAAAGTCCGAGTGCCTGCTGAAACCTGCGCAGCCTTGCTAGAGGCGCTGTTTGCAAAGAGATGAAGAACGGTGGTTCCCCCAAGCAGAGCTTTTGACAGTGTCAGAAGAGTAGATGGAGCGAGGGGTCAAATGACCTTGTTGCCCCTGTGTTAGAGTAAAAGGACCCCCGGCCGGTGTCGGGGGCAATTCCTCGATAAGCAGAGACAGTGTTATATGACAACGGCCTCTATAATCAAATTCCTTTATGGCAACTGTGTTAGAGTAAAAGGACCCTCGGCCGCTTCTGTAAATCTATTTTAGGGCATATTTTTAAGTGTCTTATAAAATATTTTGTCTCCTAAAATTATTTATACAGGCATTCGAAAGAATGCGCTACCACCTAAAATAAAAATCTGTCTCCTACAATTCTTTTTGTAGAAGCCCCTAAATAATTTTTTTTAGAAAAAAAACACGGCTAGAATGGATCTTACAAACCTTGGTAGACTCACAAGAGTTAAACTCAGTCCATGGTAATTGACGCAGATGATCTATAGACAAGTGAGTTATTATATATCATTGATGAATGAATTTGTGGATGCAATACAGCCGAGAAAAACTAAAGGACAATATATAAAACACAATTTGCACAATATGATGCATTTCAACTATGATCTTATTGAACAATTTGGCCCCTGCTAATTTAGTCCCCACGCTCCGCCACTTCTCCCTCTCCAGCCGGGGTGTTCAACTCCTGATGACGATTTTGGTCGGAACGACGTATAATAAAACCGACCGGAGGTAGAGAAACAGCAAAGCGTATGTAACTATCTGTAACCGTTGCGTTCAGCTCCAAACTAGGAATCTTGTGAGATAAGGTCGATCCTCACAACAACCGGCGACGGTGACTACTCGCGCTCTACGGGAACCACAGGAGTGTAAACATCTAGACAAGCATCCAAATTAAGGTGATAAGGTCGATCAAAAGCCGGTTACTCGCGACACCTACGGCCACAATTTGTACAGAAATCATATATATTTCGGCAGTTTACATGCTTTTGATCTGGAAATGGCGAACCTTAGTTTCCTCAAGTAATAAGTACGTACGTATGCAAGAACAAATCTGCTAGAGACTATATATACGGCACAGTAAAACTAAACAGAAATGCTAATGGATGACCGTGTTTTAGAGTCATGTGACACACGAATTTCTGGCCATTGGATCTTACGTCGCTCGCATCTAGCCCACCCATCCATCTGCATCGTTCGCACCCAGGCCATCGCTCGCACCCGCAAGCACGCGCCCACCACCACAGCCGCCTTGAAGGAACACCGCCTGGCCGTTGCATCCCCGCCGGACGCTGCTCCCACCGCGCCGCCCCAGCCCGGGCGATGCTCCCTCAGCCGCATCCCGCAGGCCGGCCGCTGCTCCCTCTGCCGTCTCCCCCAGGTCGGGCCCTACTCCCTCCTCTTCCTCCTCCTGGATCTATGCTGACCGGAGACAAAGACGACGACGGCAGTAGCCATGGTTCCGGCGAGCCTCTTTCCCTAAATTTGTCCATGTTCTTTCATAGAAAAAAATTGTTTCTTATGATCTATGATCTGTGATTTGTAATTTATGCCAAGGAGTAACTAGGGGAGAGGCAGGCCGCGCACCGGCGGCTGGGTGAGCACCGGTGGCGGAGCACTCGCCGAGCAGCGGGGGCCGGAGCTGTAGTAGCGCTGGAGGTAGAAGAACAGCTGTAGGCCGTTCGATATTCATCGTAAGGTCGAAAAAAATTCATGTGTTAGAACCGGATGAAACAACAACAGCCAGGTAGACAGACTCAAAACTAAAACTGTAGGCTTTTGCTTCGACGAACGCCCAAACTAATACCTGTGGTTTAGCTGGAACACATATACACTCAATATTTTGCTGAAAATCTTTCCTGCAAAAGAAAACAAAACACAGAAATAAACTAGGGTAGTCATCCTTCCCGCTACACTGACCGATCAAACATATGCTTGAAAGAATTGAAAATGCAGATATCACTCAAACTACTGTCAGTCACACATCCACCAGGTTCGAACTAGGCTGCATCGCCGGTCGGATCGAGGTCTGACTGTCTAATCCGGCCGTAAGCTGCACGGCGCCAAACCGAGCGATCGAAAAGCTGCGAAAGCTCGGTGCATGGATCCTCCAGAAGAAGCCATCAACCGAGGCCGTGTTTAGTTCGGCCGAATCGGGAGGTGCCGATTTTGCACAGTGCAAGATTTCGCACCGTAGCATTTCGTCTGTATTTGTAATTTTTTGTCCAAACATTGCTTAAGTAGGCTCAAAATGTTCGTCTCGTAAAGTACAACAAAACTGTGCAATTAGTTTTTTTTTTATTTCATCTACATTTAGTACTCCATGTATGTGCCGGCATTTTGATATGACGGAGATTTTTTTTTTCATAATGAAATTTAAGATGAAATCTGGTATCTAAACAAGGCCTGAGACTTGGAGAGAGGTTCGCTCCGGTCTTCCGGATGAAGCTAAGATAGCTGTAGCGGTCGAGGAGGGCGTGTGTGTCAGCATGTGGCAGCAACCAGCAACTTTTTTTTTTTTTGGAAAACTAGCCTGATCGAGCTCCTCCAGAAGAAGCCATCTACCGAGACTTGGAGAGAGATTCACTCCGGTCTTCCGGATGAAGCTAAGCTAGCTGTAGCGGTCGAGGGAGTGTCTGTCAGCATGTGGCAGCAACCAGCAATTTTTTTTTTTGGAAAACTAGCCAGCAATTATCTGCGAGCATTGCATTGCCCACCACGCGTGCCTGGACGCCCCGCCCAGTATAAATACCGTACCGGCGCGGCGCACACACCGCCACCCAGATCGTGCAATTTGAACTGCATTCTGAAGCTCAAGAAGCCACCGTACCCGGCCCATTCCACGCTATAGTCACCATGTTGGAAAAGTGTGGCAACTGCAACTGCAGTGACAAGAGCCAGTGTGTGTAAGTGATCTGATCGATCTGCCGTTGCCCGTTGCTACCCCTCTTCCTCACTGAGTTTAGTTTGGCGCTCTACCTTTAACGGTGTACTTCAAAGTTTGATTTAACATTGGATAAACAGCTGCAAGTTGTCTGATTATAACTGAAGGAATACCAGTACTCATCAATTAAAGCTAGGATTATGTCTCTTTGTTCAAGTATCTATATATACCAATATATGATGTTCAGCGCATACATGTCCATGTGCCTACTAGTACTAACTTTTGTGCTCCTTTAATTACTACCCTGCAACAGGAAGAAAAGGAGCAGCTATGGCGTCGTCATATATATAGTTGACGCCGAGAAGAGGTACTTGCCCGGCCGTTGCCCCTACCACCTCTTGGAAAAACCTCATGAGTATGCTTTTAGAGTTCAAACAGGACCTACTGTTATTAATTGGAGACCCCAATAAAACATATCCACATCAATACTCATGAGACACACTAAAAAAACATAAATCCTAAAAAATCTCTCGAAAGTATAAACATCTTGGCACTTTGTACAATCTAATCACATCGCTGACATTTGACATTATAAAGAAGTAACATAAACTAATCTCTAAATCTCCTTACAAATTACTGACCTATGCCATTATTATGAAAGATAATTTAAAATACACCTAAGTTTCAGCCTGAATTACCCACCTGTGCTATTATAAAATATGATCTAAAGTAATACCTTGAATTTGCGTTCAAATTACTCACCTCCAAAAGATCACCTATATTTGTATCTAAGTTATCCACTCCCTATCATTATTCAAAATAAACTAAAACATCCTATCACATTTTCTTATAAATTGCCAACATCTACTTTTTGTTTAGCTTGCTTAAAATTCTTTTAAACTCTATGGCACGATGATATGTTGTTTCCATTTAAACAACCATTAATCCTATTTAAACCGTGGTTTAGCTCGAATAATGGCTAAACAATAGATAGCAAACTATTTATCATTTATTTAAACATGGGATTATGTCAGTTGCTACTTTATATAAATTTATACATTGATAGTTTAGTTGTAATAACTTCGATTTTTCGTGAATACTAATACACACATAATTCTCTGGTATAGGAAATTCAACATCTAGAGTCCTGCCATGACCATCTATGCCATTGCAGTGATTTTTAGACTTTTCATGAAGTTAAAGATTGGGTATATTTTGGATTTGCTAAATTTTGTTTAATTAAAACCCTTCATTTATATTTATTTGGACATTATTAAAATGTTTTTGACCTATTGATATGGGGCCCAAATACCCCTTGATATTATCCAATAAGATACTCGAATAATAACCATCTCATATTTTCATCAGAAATTCAAGTTTTAGTATTCTAATTCGGATCTGGCATCAGACATGGATGGCCTATTTTTCACCCTATTGAAAAGTACATTCATAAAAGATAAATGTGTAGGATATTAATAGAAAATAGTTGTGAAAGATATATGTTCCGGAGCATGTCCTTGTCCAAAAGTATCAATTGTTTGTTAACCGGACGGAGTAAGGTTTGAGAGCAGTTCCACATGAACCAAATATTGAATTATATTGTTGTCACACTATCAATTTATTGAATATGGCTATATCATGGATGGATGCAGCCACTTGGAGAAGGCGGCGGTGGAGGTCTCGCCTACGAGCACGACGACGGCGAGCGCAAGTGGTTGACCACTCACGGTTGCAACTGCATCAAGTGATCTGCAGAGGCTTGCCGCTTGTATATGCTTCTATGATTCTACTCCCTTCGTTCCATATTTTGGCTTTTCTATAGATATGTTGCTTTTGCTCTGTGTCTAGTACGTGTATAACAAAAATAATGTAACTAGAAAAGCTAAAACGTCTTAAAATTTTAAATGTAGGGAGTATTACCCCTACTTTATTGTTAGCTTAATTTGACGCTTTGCTGCCATACGTGGATGCTGTAAATAAACGAATGTACTTGTGATGTGCTTGTGGCTCCTGGCTCAAGAGTCTAGCACGTATGGTACTGATGTGGGATAGTCCAACGCGACACATGTATAGGCAGTATAGCTATTATTATACAGATCGAGTCCAGCAACACACAGTCCCAAAAAGAAAAGAGGATATAAGAAAGAATGATTAGACGAAATTAGAGGGGAGTATATATATATAGGAGTAGTAACGACGTATAATATTGTACGTTAAAACAAAATTAAAGGAGAAGCATGCATGAGCACAGTACAGTTCAGTCAAACATATATATATCGTTATTAGTGACAGTTAGTCAGACGCTAATCAGACTCCTTTCTGGAATCCACTTATTTCAGAACAACCGGTCATAAGAACAAAATCCGAATATAATAAAACCCATCAGAAATCAAACCAATGGAACTACTGCTACTTAAGGTACGTACGTAGACGATGATCATTCATCACAACAAGAATAAATTAACACATAAAGTCATGCATGCATGTCAATCCAAAACAGCACTTGGATAGATGGACCTGCACGTCAATGGATCGATCTGCATGTGCATCGCTGGATCTCTTCGATAGTCCGATGCATGCAAAAATATATATAATCCTCAACTCATGTGATCATGCCGTCAACCGTCATGGATGGGAATTACGTAGCTAGGAATATAATAGTAGGATGGATCAGTTGGTGTTGCGTGCGCAACGGGTGATGGCGGAGCATCCGCGGCGGTAGGGGTTGGCGGCCTGCTGCGACGCGCAGTTGCTGTAGTAGGAGCGGCCGCGCTGGTTGCACGGCACCTGGTCCGCGCGCAGCGCCGCGTAGCTGATGTACCGGTTGGTCGGCTTCCGCGCAGCCAGCGCCCGCCGCAGGAGCGCGTCGCCGCCGCCGCCCACCTCCTGCTCCTCGTCGCTCGCCACCGCGCACTGCCCAAGCGTCCCGTCGCACGGCACCGCCCGCACCGCCCCGAGGTCCGTCGTCGTCGGCCCGGCGCCGGCGGACGCCGCGCAGTAGAGGAGGCAGGCCGCGAGGGCCACGAGCGTCGCGGTGCCGAGGCGACCCATGAATCGCATGCACGAACGTAAGGCGATGTGTTTGTTGTTGTTGCTGCTGCGTTAAGGATGGCTGGAGTGCGTGGCCGGATGGAATGGCACGCCACAGCCCTTGGTGGCCCTGGCTTTCTACGTGCAGGAGGATGGGAGTGAGAGGCTGAGGCTTGCTGCACGGGAGAGAAACGAGGCCGTCCGCGCGTCGTATCTCGGAGATGCGGCGGTCCAGTCTTTCGGATCAGTTTCCTGTTTGGCTGGGCCGAATCCTCAGACACTGAACGTAGATGGGCCGGCCCATCTGAACTGCTCATCGGTAAAATCTTCAATGATCCAAGGGAGGATAGGAGTATTGATAAAAAAACAGACACCATTAGATGCGGGCGTCCGTGTGTCCAGACGCACTGCTCCAGATGCCCCGCGTTTTCAATCCAAACAAGCGGGTCCAAACAGATAGCTTCACGCGGTCAGCCCCACGTCTCATCCACACTGTTGTTTAGTCAAAAAAAAAAGTAAGCACAGTTATATTTTAATCTATGAACACAACTTGCTAACGTAACATAAATATGTGCATGTACAGTATATACGGCACCTTTATCAGAACATGAATAGGTGACATGCATGTATACCAAAAAAAAAGACGTAATTGACATGCATTAAGAGTTGTGCTAAATAACTAGCAGGAGCAACGTATGGCGACTGTCTATACTTGCATGCATGTGCACAAAAATGCTTTTGGTCCACAATAATTATAAACCACAAATATACGTGAGGTTGATCATATTGCGAGTTAGCTTAGCATGATCAATATAAATAGCAACCATTTTCATATGGGCCCTGATATGTTAGAGCCACATATAAAATATTTGTATGCGCCCTGATATATTAGAGCCACATATATGTCAAATGTTTCAGATGTTCCAGATGTATGTTGCAGAGACTATGTTACATATGTTGCAATGGCTATACATGTATATTACAATTGTATGTTTCAAATGTTTCAGCTATTTCAAACAATATTGTAAGTGTTTTATCTTGTATATGTTGCACTGGCTATACATGTATGTTGCAAGTGTATGCTTCAAATGTTTCAGCTGTTTTCAAACGTATGTTGCAAGTGTTTTATCTGGATGTTATATTTATTTTACTGGCTATACACGTATGTTGCAAGTGTATATTTCAAATGTTTCAGTTATTTCAAACGTATGTTTCAAGTGTTTTATCTGGATGTTGCATATGTTGCAGTGGCAACACACTTATGTTGCGAGAGTATGTTCTAAATGTTTCATATGTTTAATACGTATGTTGCAGCAAATATTTTATGTTGCAAGTATTCCATGCGGAAAGTGGGCGTAGGCAGAGGTGGTGCCTACGGTCACAGCGGTCCCCGCGTGCGCGGGAAGCGAAGCGAATGCAACAGCAGGTGCAACCGTAGCAACAAGATGGGGCCGGGCCGGCAGGCGCAGCAGCAGCAGCGCGTGGCCAGGTGCAGCAACCGCGTGCGGTCGGCCACGCAAGAGCTGCAAGCAACCATGCATACGATTGATCGAGCGAGAGAGCCCTGCAGCTAGCCTACGGACATGCGAAATAACAACGGGAATGGAGGAGGGGGGCAGCGGCTGCCGCATCGATTAATGGAATGAAACCGAAATGGTAGATAGTAGGCGCGGACGCCCGGACATGTCTCACGCGTCGGACGTCCAGGTGCTAGCAAAGCCAATAAAAAAGGGAGGCTAGTATTCCTGCAGGAAGGTGCACTTGATCCATCAAGTCCGATTCATCTTCCATGATTGAAATAGGTTCGTCTTTTGAAACCTTCCGATTTTACTCTTTTTACCTTATGCTGTGGTGAGAGAAAGGTAATAAATCAAATTATGTTGATAGCTTAGGGGATGAAATGGAATTTATGAAAAAAAAAGTTGCAAAAATAATTTATCAATAAATCAGCCAAAAAATAATTAAAACTTATGCAACTAAAAATCCAAAATCCAATTTAATATTATAAAATTCATATACACTTATTTTAACTCAAAAAATATGAAACTAGTTTTAGATTTTTTTTTCTAAATCATGCTTTTATCTTATGGTTTAGAATTATGTAAATCTTATACGATCAATCTTCTTTTAATTTCTATTTGCTAATAGTAGTCCGTTATTATATTATATTATATTATCTATACCCCTAATAATAAAGAGGAAAAATTTCAAGTTCTTTTTTTTCGTCCATCCATTTTTTTCGTCCACCTCCTTATAACTAACTCTGTGTTGTCTATAACTCTCCTGATTTATATGATAGGGTCGGGATAGCTACAAATCCAAATCCAAATAAAACTCTGAGATATCAAATAAGCTGAATAGGAATCCTAATCTCTATCTAATATCTATATCTATCTATACATAATATTAAGCCTTCAATCCTGACCGGCCTGAATAGGAATCCTACTCTGTCATATCTTCTAATATATCTTACTATAATCTATTTTTTCAAACCAAAATATTAAAATATCATCTCTACTGCTCTACCTTAATATTGAAACATGACAAGTTTTTTAGTTTCGGTCTTTTTTATTTTCAGCTTTTTCCAAGCACGTTGACCCCTTTTTACCTTTTTTTTTTTTTGCCGTAGAGGCCCTGTGGATCACGAATGTGAGGACATGCCCATGTCGGCCACGGGATGTTCCGATTTCTTTTTTATGTCCTTTTTCGATTTCTTTCTTTTAGTTCTGATTCATTTAGTTACGTCCAATTCTTTTCTCTTTTTTTCTGGCCTAGTCTAGGTTCAATTACGTTTTCTTTATTTTCAACCAAACATTGTTTTATGTTCTTCATCCATTTGTGGTAACCTAGATAAATAGAAATCCTAATATAAATAAATTCCTCCGATGTTAACTAATCTGAATAGGAATTCTAATCAAATAGAAAAAATAAAAGTAGAAAAATTTGTATATGTGTATATACACCTTACCGTTATTCTATTAATTCTCGTTTTCTATTCCGTTTTGGTTTAGGTCCGTCAACTTCTGATTTTTGATATATATCTATACTATAAAAGAGTGAAGGAATTGAAAAATACATGTTACCTGAAAATTCCTACCCATCCTATGTTTTAGACCTTACATCATAGATCCACCGCATCTAATCTCCCGTCCTAACCTGACAAATGGGTCCGGCCGGAAAACTTTTAATTCTTTACGCGTTTTTATACGTGTGGTTCCTCGGATCGCTATTTTTTTCTCACAAAAATAATTACCCAACCCACCTATACCCCAGGAACGTCGGTCTCAATTGTTTTTTCTCACCGCGCTCTCTGGTTACCCGCCCAGGTACCCACGTCACCCCTCCAGCGTCCCGACCCAAACCTTCCATCCACGTCGCGCACACCCACCAGCCGCCGCCATCCCTTCCTCGCTGTCTCCCTGCACTCCGAGCGACTGTCTCCGACCCTAGCCTCGCCCATGTTCAGCGGCATGGCCTCACCGGCGAAGCAGAAGACCGGCCTCTCTTTCCCATCAACGCCGCCCGTCCACGCGGCGTGGGCACTGGCCAAGCAGAAGGTTGGAGGACATGCTCCAGTCGTTTGTTGTCGATGGAAAGAAACGGCCCCGGGCGGAGACGGAGATCCATCCCATCTTGCCGGTAAGTTGTCCCCATCTACTTTGGGTCGCTTAAGATCAAATCCAAGCCTAATTCTAATCTTCTTCTTTTTTTTTTTTGCCGAGAAGACCAGCAGCACCGTGACGAGGGAGAGTGGGAACCAGCCGGTGGTGAGCGACCACTTGGAGGCGCAGCGGAAGAGGGCCTCTATTGATGACCGATCCTTTCGTCCTGGAAAGAATCTGGAGGCGTCAGTGTTGCAGTCGTCGCTGCGGCCTACCCCTTCTGTACGTTCCCTGTGAATTACCGTAGAAGGCCAAGGATGATACGGCAGCAGTCTGCAGATTGATCACAAAGTAAGCCTATACTCCGATCCTTTGCAGCAAAGGGAGGAGCAGTACTTTGTGCACCACTGGAAGACACTGAGATCACGTTTAGGCGCACAACAGACCAAATCGATTTGGATTTGACCTCCTACTTTCTGTAAGTTCTTTAGAACCAGAGGTCCGTAGAGTGATCTCTCTATTTTCCTTATCTCTGTATTCACAATTCCATTTGCTTCCTCCTCTGCAGCTCGCTCTTCAACACAGTCCCCAGACATGGAGTTCGAGAACCGCTGCCACAAGGTCCAGGAGCCCAAGTTCGACTGCCTGCTCTTCGGTAAGCCGCTGCTGCTCTGCTTCCTGCAAAAATGTTGCCGCCACGTTGCTGTGTTATTTTTGTTACGTTCTGTTGTTGCTTTGTTCCTCTGCCCCTTCACGGAATGCAAAGGTTTTCTGACCTGTTTATTCTTGCCTGCAGACCTCGACGTCACCCTGTACCCGCTGAGATCCGGGATTGCAGGCCATGTCAAGAAGAACATTGTAGGTGAGGTTCCTCTTCTCCTGCTGTTACTGGCTGCTGCTTGTTTTTTAACTGTCTGAACTTTCAGTGAACTGAATGCCTGCATCTTTTCGCTTTTGCCATCATTCGTTTCAGATTACATGGTTGAGAAGCTGGGTATTGATGAGAGCAAGATCGACAACCTGGGCAATCTTCAGGTTATCAGGTATGTAAGATTGTCAACTACAAGTAGTATCTGTTTCCTTTCATTGATATATGGTGAGTTTATGCGCAGTTCCTTTTACAGCTTGGAAAAAATAAATTATGTTGCACTGACCTTCGATAAATCTATGTTCCTTTTACAGAAATCTAATATATCAGGTTGGCCAGAAGATAGGCCGCTTCATAGTGGATGTAAATGATGATGAGTAACCTAAGAAAAGTATCAGATTGGCAATGCCGGCAACTCAGTGGATTAGTGTCTACAATGCCCGTTGACCTATGACACAGATGTCTGCATGATGCATATATGGCATGAATTTCCAATCCAGCAATTTAAGTTACTAGGCATGCAATGAACTTCATAAACTCAAAAAAAATTGAATATAAGTGTTAGGTATCAATTTTTTTTGAAATATAAGTGTTAGGTATCAATTTTTTTTAAAGGACGGCAAAAGTTGTGTCGCAAATTTTATTAGACGATAGAAAAGAAAAAACTTTACAAAAGGTTTTTTTACCAGATGCAGCTGAAGCCGCTGAAGCAAAACAACCATCCGAACAACTGAGAAAACTAACAACAAATAACACCAACGACCGGGGAGGATCTGAGATGTTTATGTATCCTACAATCTCAAAGTTTCTCATTTATCACAACCATAAACACGTGTGTGTCGCACGTATATTTTCACTAGTAGAAAAAAAGACTTGTGATTTCGAACGGTCCACTTTTTTTCTATTTCGTTCTGATTTCGTCTTTGCCTTTCGGAATGGTCTATTACTTCTTCTGACTTTCTTTTTTGTTCCTATACGTTTGGTTTTGCCGCTAATATTTCCACCACTAATGTAGTTTTGATTAGGAACAAAACTTTAGTAATGATCAAGTAATGAACGAGTGTAGAGCAGTTTTTATCGATATCAGACTAAATAATGTGTCTCTAAATATATGCAATGCCAAGTGCAATCCCTGACTAGTGCCCATGTAAAAAATCGAAAAAGATCTCCTATCATAATCATCAACGGATGGACAAATTATTACATCGAAAGCTAAGTCCCTATCCACTTTGGTCAAAGACTCTTGCACAAAAAAAAACTTCAGTTAAAGATTATAGCTACATTTTTTTATCAGTCCATAAAGAAAATTAAAAAACTCGATATTTAACTGTACAAGACATGGATGGTATGAAATTAAATTTATGATATATATTATTTAAAATTAATGTCTCTGTGCTTTAAAGTCGGAGAAAAAACAAAGGTATATTATGGATGTCATAGTCGAAACAAAATAAATTATAACTTTAAACTTTTATAAAAAAGATAAAATATAAATAGATATGTATGATCTAGTTTTGTTGTTTATGAATATTTGCTAACTTTTTTCCTCTGTTACAACGCACGGGCATATTTGTTAGTAAAAAAAAAATATGAAGACCTTTCGTCCAACAGAATCTTGGTGCGCGCGACGCTCAATGCCAACATCCGCTCCAACCACGTCTCAAGCCTGGTTCTGCCTCCGTCTCCATCCGCAAGACGATGTCGTACGCGTGTCCGAATCGTCCGTCCTCCGGAAGGCTTCAGGCCGTGGGAGTCCTCCAGAAGGCTTCAGGCTGTGGGCCTTGTATCTCGACACAAATTTTTCATCCGCTGGCTACTCTACCACCGGCTCCCCGTACAAGCCGTCCGGCCGGCCACGTAGACGAATGCGTGTGTGGCTGAACGCAAGCCATGGTGCGACGCCTCGTAGAGTCGTAGGCTTGCTCGTACACACATCAACCATCACTTCACCCCACGCCATGCCCACGTATAGTACATTCATGTATGCATGCCTTCTGTTAGTACGCGCGTGGACATGGCTATTAGCTATCATATGCAAGACTACATTGTATCCTCTGAGTACTTTGCAAAAGTTAACAATGCCAACACCAACATGCTGCCGATTCGGTCTTAAATGAGAAGGAAGAAGAGGCCTAATGGATTTTAAAAAGTTTAGGTTTCCCAACGAAAATTTGTTTATTAGCTTTTAATAATTTTATGAAAATGATTAAATTTGTTGTTATAGATGTGGGCAAAAGTTTGTGGCGCCGGTGCAACGCACTGGCATATATCTAGTCTATGTAGATATCACATATTACCTAGGAGTTCAAGTGACTTCAACAACACCACTACTATTTTGTATCCATATTATACCTAATTCTATTTAGTGTGAACACAAAGGAGAGCTCAACACCAGAAGATGGATATAGTTGTAGCTTTTCTTATTTGGATAGGAAATGGATAATCTAGCTACATGATTTTGGAGCTACCTCGGACTGGCTCCACCTGCTAGGTACCACCAAATCACAAAAGAAACATCCTTTACGCGTCATGGTTTCTTTTTCTTATTTACAAATATGCAACTAAATTGTGTTTGGTAGGCTAATTATTAGCATAAAGTTAACACATCAAAATAACGTGGAAATAATTTGATAAAATATTACGAACCACACAACTAGTTTAGTTTCTTGCGGTTGAACTACTCACCTAGGACTCGGATCCTAGTTTCAAGCCGGGTGCTCACATTTTTTTTAGATATATTGTATAAATATACAACATTCACTACTGGAAACTTGAAATTCCCTGACAATTTTGATTTTTTTTACAGTTATTGCATAAATCGTCAGGGTAAATAGCATTATCTTGACGGTTTGTGAAAAACACACAGGAAAATTGATATTATCTTGACGGTTCCTGCAAAACACAGGGAAATTAAACAACCGTCAGGAAAATTCGTAATTAACTTGTGAGTGTACAAAACCGTCACGGAAACACTAAATTCCCTAACGGTTTCGTATTTTTTTACGGTTATTGCATAAACAGTCAGGATAAATAGCATTATCTTAACGGTTTCTCGAAAACACACAGGAAAAAACTGGAAACTCAAGAACATGAACAAAAAATTTTCTCCTTTTAGTCTACGGTCAAATTTTATAACTAGTCTTTCTCCCTCATGCTAACTCTAAATGATATGTTTCTTCTTCCTAGCTCTTTCTAAAATCATGATTTACCAATTGACAACACTTGTTTGGATACCCATTTCGAAAAAATCATTTGTTTGCTATCAATAATTCATCCTTCTATATCCAAATTAACATAAAATATTTGCAGTAATTCAAAAATTTGTTAGAAAATCCTACAAACTTGAGTGATAACAAGTTTTTGATGTACAGTCTTCCAATAAAAATTTGTAGGGGCGGATCTATATTGAGCCGCCCCTGCAAATAGACGCCGAATATTAAAAATTAAGTACTAAAATTTGAATTTTTTTTCAAATGACCTCGGATGGAGAAATGACCAAAATAAAAGTTGTAGATCTCGAAAAGTTATAGAACTTTATTGTCTACAACTTTTTCATTTTAAAATCATTTAGTGTTTCGAATGGCTATTTGAAATTCAATTTAAAATTATTGAAGAACTCTGATTTTTCTTTTTAATCTCTGGCTAAAACTTGTAACTAGTCTTTCTTTCTCGTACTAACTTCAAATTTGATGATTTTTTCCCTAAAATTTTCTAAAATCATGCTCTATCAATTTACTGTGTTCTTACGGCTATTATTTTTGTCACCTATTCATGTGACTTTGTTTTATCAATTAAAAATTTGAATTTCAAAAAATGGCAACTTCAAACAACATTTTGAAGAAGTAAATGATTTCAGTTGAAAAAGTCATGAACATAAATGTTGTAGAACTCATCAAGATTTACAACTTTTATTTTGATCATTTCTTTATCCGATAAAGTGGTAGTAGCATTGTTCACAAATTTTACATACCTCTCTTATAGTTTCGAAGGATATGTAAAATTTGTGAACAATGTTACTATAACTATATCAGATGAACAAATGACCAAGATAAAAGTTATAGATCTCAGAAAATTATAGAACTTTGTAGTTGACAACCTTTTCATTTGAATTCATTTTGTCAAGAGAAACTATGTTTGAATTTTTCAAATTGAAAATTGGATTTTTCAAATGACTTCGGATAGAGAAAAAACCAAAATAAAAGTTGTAGATCCCAAAAAGTTATACAACATTGTAATTGGCAACTTTTTCATTTGCAATCATCTTATCAAGAAAAACTATGTTTGAATTTTTAAATATTTGAAATTTAAATTTTTTAAATGACCTCGGATGGACAAATAGCAAAAACAAAAACAAAAGTTGTAGATCTCAAAAAGTTATGCAACTTTGTAGTTGACAACTTTTTGATTTGAAATCATTTTGTCAAGGAAAACTATGTTTCAATTTCTTAAATTTGAAATTCAAATTTTGTAAACGACCTCGGATGGAGAAACTACCGAAATAAAAGTTGTAGATCTCAAAAAGTTATATAATTTTATGGTTGACAACTTTTTCATTTGAATTCATTTAGGGTCTCAAACAATCAATTTATGGGTTATATTGTTTGAAGTCAACTGTAAACTTTCAATACGGATTGCCAATCAAGTGTTCAGCAATTATCCACGCTAGAAAAAATATCAGCAAGGCCACACACATAGGCGCGAACAGCTAGCCCGAAAAACGTCAGCCTGTGAAACTTTTCTCAGCCCGCCTGAATCAGAAGGCGCGGCAAGTCGGCCTGGGCGTTCGGTTAACCGAAACCGATCGGTTCGGTTCTTCGGTTAACTAAGAAATTCGGTTCCATCAGATTCAGGACCGATCGGTTCCTCACAAAAGTAGGGACCGGTTTCAGTTAATTCGGTTCGGTTTCAGTTATAACCGAAGTAACCGATTACACGTTCAACAAGCCAACAAGAAAAAGGGGGAAAAGTGAAAAAAAAACAAGTTGCGTGCTGCTCCGACTACGTCCGGTGGATGGAGAGGGAGGTGGAGGTCGGAGAGTCACCGGCGCCGACTCGCACAAGCTAGAGGCCGACTAGTGCCGCCACTGCTCATCTGCTTGGATCCGCCAGCCGACGAGAGGTGTCGCGGCTCGGAGCATGCGGGGAGACGCCAGCGCCAACTCACGCAAGCTCTCTTGCTTCGATCTGGCGGCCAAAGGGCGAAGGGAGGTGCCACGGCCACGCGTGGTGGGGGGCCAGCCGCCGCCGTCGCTCCTACAGCCGCGCGCGGTGGGGTCATCGGTCGAAGTCTCGAAGAGGAAGGGAGAGGGAGGGGATGCACCTAGGTCTGGGACTCTGGGCGGCGGGTTCTGGAGCAGTGGAGCACCTGGTGGCTGGAGCGAGTAAAGGGATGGGAGCGGCTGGGGCTTAGGGTTTGAGCGAGTAAAGGGATGGAAGCACCTGCTATATACCAATGACTAGTGGGCTGGGCTACAATGTTTTTTACTGGGCCTTTGTATATTTCGGTTTCTTCGGTTGTTTTGGTTAACCGAGCCCAGGAACCGAATTAACCGAGTAAATTTTGGTTCCTGATAAGCGGGAATCGAACAGGGAACCGAAGTTTTCGGTTTTGGTTCTTTCGGTTTTCGTTTCGGTTCTTTCGGTTCGGTTCTTGGTTATTTTTGCCCAGGCTTAGCGGCAAGCGAAAAAAAGAAAGAAAATAAAACACCTGATGCCCAAACCCTATCCCATCTCCCGCACTCGTCATCCCCTCGTGCCGCAACCCGCCCGACGCTCTTCCTCCGATTACGTCGCTCCTGCTCCTCCAACACCACTGCATGTTGCCCGTCTACAGGAGGCCTCGTTGGTCCTCCCTTCTAGACAACGCGTCCCCCGCGGCCTCAGCCCCTGCATCCCCAGCGGCCTCGGTGAAAGGTCTTGATGGCTAGAGGGAGGTGAATAGCCTAATAAAACTTTCTATAAAAAGTGCTAGATAATTTAATTAGCAATAACAAATAGCGAGAAGCGAGTTTTGCCTAGCCTATGGAGTGTTGCAAGCCACCTATCCAAAAGATAATTCTAATATATATATCACTCAACCGCACAAGTCAAACCGCAAGAGGAAAACTAGAAGACTACTCTACTAAAGCTACTAAGCACTAGAGAAAACAACTAAGTACTTGAAATGTAATACAAGAGTAGGGTAAGAAATATTTCACCGAGGGGCGATGAATCGAGCCAACCAATCAATAATTCCAAGTGATAATATTCAAGATAACCAATCCACCGAGACAAATCAATCACAATCAATGAAGTGAAGACACAATGATTTATCTCGAGGTTCACGTGCTTGCCGGCACGCTAGTCCCTGTTGTGTCCCCCTACACCACGTGGTTCGGTGGCTAATCGGTATCACACACCGAGCCTCTTAAAAGGCACCACAAGAACCTACCAAATGACGAGAAGTTCCGACACGAGCAATCCACTAGAGTTGGAATTCGGCGCTCCGCCAGGGAACCACAACAACCCCTCACAACAAGCTCACCGAAGCCGACCACGAACAATCACCAACACGTACCGGACCTCCACCGCTGCTCCAAGCCGTCTAGGTGGCGGCAACCACCAAGAGAAACAGGAATCCCGCAGCAAATGAACACCCAAGTGCCAACTAGATGCAAACTCACAAGCAAATACACTTGAGATCACTCAATCTCGCTTTGATTAGGCAAACAAGCAAGGGAGATGAGTGGGAGGGGATGTGCTCAGCTCAAAGGAGTGCTAGAATGATCAACAAGCTAAGAGAAGCTCCAAAGAGTCGGCCAAAACCTATTTATAGACGTACCCCTTCGAATAGAGTCGTTAGGCAGTTGATTCTGCTGCAGTCACGCTGACCGGACGCGCTGGTCGCACAGACCAGTCGCACGAAGTTTGACCGGACACGCTGGTCTCGTAACTGACCGGACGCGCTGGTCAAGCCGAGCAGCGCTCCAGCGAATCAGTGACCGGACGCGCACGCTAGACGAACCGGACGCCACAGAGACAGCGTCCGGTCAAATCCAGTAAGCCTCCACGTGTGACCGGACGCGCTGTAGAACTGACCAGATGCGTTACACCCAGCGTCCGGTTAGAATCCAGTAAGCACCCACCATGACCGGACGCGTCCGATCAATCATGACTGGACGCGCCACCACGTCCGATCAGAATACCGAGACACGTGCAAACGATGAGCACTGACCGGACGCGTTAGGTCAAACAGAGACCGCATCCGGTCCAGCGTCCGGTCACCTCTGTGATCTCTGTTCGCCTTCGTTTCTTCGCGTCCGGCGCAGTGGAAAATAGGCGTTTCATTTCCCAAAAAGCGCTGAATCCCAAACCCCTCTCTACTGCTCAAACTCCACCGCCTTCGCAAATGTGCTAACATCACCAAGTGTACATCATCATGTTCATGTGTGTTAGCATTTTCACAATCATTTTCGAGGCGTTAAGTTAGCTCTCCACTAGATCTAAATGCATATGCAAATGGATCTTCATCTAGTGGCACTTAAGTGATCAATAGCTCCGTAAATTCCCCTCTTTATAGTACGGCTATCGATCCTAAATGTGATCACACCCTCTAGGTGTCTTGATCACCAAAATGAAAAACCCTATTGATACCTTTGCCTTGAGCTCCATAGGGTTGCACCTTGTTCCTCCTTCACCATGGCAAGCACTTGATCACATCACCATTGCTTGATCCTTGCTTCACCATGTCATTGCGCCAACCACATCATAGCTACACAAATTCTTATGCATATGTGGTTAGTACTTAGGCATTGTCACTAATTGCCAACACCAAACATAGGACTTTCACTCTGCTCCCGCGTCCTCGGCATGGGCACCGTGGTAGCCAACGCCTGTGGTGAGGCACGACCCCTCGCATCACTGTCCTCGTTGTCGTCAGTGCTCGTCCTTGCCATCGTCGCCAGCTCCCGAGGAGACGAGGCGCGGGGCTCCACATCCCTACCCTCGTCGTCATCGTCAGTGCCTGAAGAGACAACGCAGTGACGCCAGATCTGGAGGAGTCCGTGACTGAGGAGACACACCAGAGTTTTCCGTTTCATCCCCACCTCGCGCCCCACTAGCTCTTTCCCAACCTCCACGGTATCCATGTGAGTTTTCCTTCTTGCCTCTATGTACCAGCTGTGATTTGTAACTATTGCCAGCCGTGAGGATGGGAGTTGGTTCATGGTTCTCTCGATTTGTAGGAGCAGGAAGATCCAGATCCGGTGTTTGGGGTTCTCTCGATTTGTAGGAGCAGGGAGATCCAGATCTGGTGTTTGGGGCTCCTTGCTTTGTAAAAAAAATAGAGACTCAGAAAATAGAGTGTTTTTGTTGAGTATAACATTGTAGTTTATATATGATATCGCTCCCAATGGCAATAAAATGTCCTGTTCATATATGATATCGCTCTTGATATTTGATTTACAGATGTATTCAGTAAGGGCTATATATATTCATGTACCTGACCCTAACACTGTTTAACACTAGGGCTGAAAGAAACTTGAGCTACATATATATTGCAGTACTTTGTTCAAGCCTTCCATCCATGTAAGATATAACGCCACCGTTGTAGTTTTATGGGATATGTTAGCCAAGTGTCTAAACTTTCAGTACGGTTTGCCAATCAATGTTCAGTCAATTCTTTGAGTGGTGCGATGCTTTCCACATGTGTGCTGGAACTTGCTTAATTCTCACCATAAAGAGAGGTACACAATTTTTTCCTAGACACAAGAGATGCAATTGTATACCTTAGGAGTTTATCCTTTGTAACTGCAGTATTTTAGAATACTCAAGTCAGCATAGCAGCTTACCTGTATGCTATACGTGAATTTACTGCCTATATCAACTCAAGCATGTCATTGCTGCTGTTGTGTCGTTCTTGTGAAATACTCTCTGTAACTTATTAGGAAATGATGACCAAATATGTTATTGCATAAACTTGTGAAGTTGTATCTGTATAGCATGGAGGGAATGTTCCTTATGGTTTTGTCCCATTTGACCTTAACTGGTACTTCATGTTTTTCATCTGTTACTGAGTCAGATGTATCAAACCTGAAGATGTAGATGAGCTAGAAAAGGAGGATCTCCTGAGAAAAGCAGAGGGATAAAAGATCCAAGAAGGTATGTCAATGTAATTATTTTCTGGGTGCCATCTTTATGATTCAGTTTGAGATCTCTGTAAAATTGTGGCTGCCATTTCAGAACGTAATTGTTGCTCCTGCCATTTCAGATCGCCCTCAAGAATTCTTTACTTCCAGTGGGTTGCAAACTATGCTCAGACAAGGTCCTATGAAATCTTGCAATATATTGCCTCTTAGTCTCAGACTCAAAGACCTCGCCCTCAGGTATTGCTTCCTTGCCTACCATTTCTCTCTTCTGTTACAGCTATTTTAGCAAGTGGAGATGTAATTCATGTTGTATAGTTAATGTCTGTACCTAAGTTTTTGCACAGATGTAGTGGTGTTAGTAGGTTCCCTTGACCTTGTGCTCAGTTGTGTTTCATTATGTCACCTGGACTTGTATTTCTATAATCATTCTCATATACTGAATTTGTAAAAGCCACATGTATCATTAATTTGAGGGACAGGCCTGCGCACTGGGTCTGTCCACTTGTATCTTACTTTCCAATCACTTATTATGTAGTGCCCACCAATACTTCAATTCTTAACTTTCCCTTCTTGTAGTTGGCACTGAAATTTCTTACTGTTATGGCAGATTTCCAACCTGGGCTGGCATGACAAACTCATTTGATGCTTGCAATGATCAAATGAAATCAGAAAGTCTGCCACTCAAGCCAAGGGAGATGTGGGGGCTGCAGCGACAAAGGCAAGGTTGTCGCCGGTGCTTTGTCCAGCATTGCTACTGGTAGTAAATGTTTAGCTAGTACTGGTGTTTCTGTGGTTGTGCAAAAGTTTGTTGTGCTGATGCCAAATATTTGGAGATGTTGCTTTGGGTAGATGGGTGATAAATGTTTGGATATCATGTGTATTTGGATATGTTGATGCAAACACTAAGGCATCCTTGTATGTATTGGATTCATGTTAGACTAATATATACTGTGTATTGAATTCATGTTGGACTACTGATTTATATGATTATGTGTAAATGGTATTAAATATATATTCTGAACTGTATAGAAAAAGCTATTCTGCCATTTTCCTGTGGGTCGTAATTTTCTTGGCGGTTTAACACTGACAGGGAAAATGTATTTTTTGACGGTTGTTAAACCGATAGGCTAAATATCCTTTTACCCTGTAATTTTCCTGACGGTAGCGCATGATTTTTTTTTGTTGGTTAACACCGACAGAATATAAAACTTATCCCTGATGGTTTCCAATTTAGCTGTCGGTTAAGCACCATCAGGAAAATAAAAATTAATTTCCTTGACGGTGCACCGTCAGACATTTTTTAATTTTCCTATCGTGCTAGCCCTGACGGTTATTCCCTGGCGGTGTACCGTCAAGGAAATTGATTTTGCATTTTCCTGACGGTGTTTTCAATTTCCCTGACGGTAAGTGCACCGTCAGGGAATTTTTGCTTTCCAGTAGTGACTACTTAATGGTAGACGGCATTGAGACTTCTTTGGCAAGACTTCATCAATCAAAAGATTTGTGCTCATAATGGATGGTTAAGCGTGTATGTGTGTGTTCATAGATGTGGATGCGCATCTATAAGGACCGAATGACCCATGACCCAAGAGGGAGATGAACTAGGCTCTAAAGAAATTAATAAAACAATCTTAGTTTATGTAAACTCTAAACCCCTTAGCATGTTGTTCTATAAAAGCAATCTGATGAGTCCTTAGGACCAACACACTAATCATGTCCTTAGCAAGGATCACACTATGAATAAAAGTTCTTACATAAGCAAGTGTGAAACATAAACCACTAAGCACACTAATATGAACCCTAGTTGCCACACAAGAAATTTGCAAACAATCAAAGTAAAGCAAGTAAGGCAAAAAAGCAAGGAGAAAACTAGAATTTTTCCCGTTGTATTGTGTTGTTGCCACAACCCTCTACTCTACATTGTAGCACCTTCAATCACTAAGCCTATGAGCTCCTCTCCACTAGTGAATACCTATTTGCCACTCTGTCATCGTGGGTTTCAATACCATCTACAATCTTCTAGAGAATCCTAACAATAACTACACCTATTAATGTCATCAAGTCCTCCACCGGGCCACCTAGCTGATGGCAACCACCTAGAGTAACAATCTTCAAGCTTCAACTTAAGAAAACCCAAGCAAGAACACAATAGCATTCAAGGATAACACTCAGTTCTTCACTCTATATAAGTGTCGGCATATGCGAGGTGAAGAGGAACCCCAAATGAGCTAGGGGTACACTTATATATAGGGTAAAAAGGCTGCTAGCCATTGGAAATAAATAACAGATGCAGATATCACCAGATGATCTACTAGACTGCACTGGCCACACCTGATGATACGATCGCACCATATTGGCTAATTTCTTTAATAGCTAGTTGGGAATATACCAAAATATTTGTTGTTGTATGATAAACTGGTGGGTCACCTAGTCCAATATCCATGCTAACGAGTCACTAAATCAAATTGGACATTCACCAAACGATCTGTCATAATCACATAGTCCTCACCAGATCATATGACGCAACACAATGAGGTCGCCAACGAGTCACTAAGTCAAGCTTGACTTCATCGGATGATCCACTAGGGTCACACAGTCCCCCAGCAGATCATATGGCGATCACATGGTCACTAGGCCAAGATCATTTCTGCTAGGGAAATAATACCACCAGATGATACGTTGAGGATCAACCCTATTGAACAGTGCATATCTCCGACGTGTTTTCAACCCATTTCAACTACCATCTCGATCAATCAACTTCTTTGAGATCCTTGACTAAAACAATCTCAATAGGGAAACTTTTCATCAACTCGACTGAGAGTTAGCCTCTTGTGCATTCACGTGCTCTCACTTCAGCTCTCACAAGTTGAACACCCTTGGACTCTTCCTCAATTCTTTATTTTAGATTGTTCTAGATATTGTAAATCATCGTTCTAATAAAAAATAGTTGTTCCTCTACTATGTATGTGTTGTTTCATGACATTCTTTTTAGTGTTGTTTGTGTAGTTCATTGGATATTATCTATATTTAGGATTCATTATTTTTCATATTTTTTATATTCTTCCATGATATGTGATGTTAATTGTTCCGTGGCCTATTTCACATTGTAATCAAGTGACAAAAAATTCTTTTGATAATTCAATTAGGTGTGCACAATGAAATTATTAGCAACGAGTATCCATTTTTTGTCATCAAGTGGGGGGTGGTGTTTTTAACCAAATATTTAGATTTGAAATTCTAAGTCTTTGTTTATGTTTTTGTCACTACATGATAATTAAGCAAGCAATTATTCACTCCATCTTAAAACAAGAACGCTGAACCTTTTAGGGGAGGCAAGGAAATCGTTCACAACTAGAGCTTTGTTTGGATAAACCCATTCTCCATGTAGATTAGAGTGGATTAGAGTAAGATGAAAATTAGTTTATTTCCCCCTCTAATCCACGCATATTGGGAGGGAAGTATCTAGATGAGCAAGGTGATATGTGCATGGCATGTATAAGTTATACATGCCATGCAGGAGAATCTTATCTTTCAGTTTGAGTCATCCAACACTGTGCCACAGCTTTAGGATTCTTTTTTATGTGTGACTTATTTTTATATGCTGAAAATTAAGGAGACATGCATCACAGATATCCTAGATGCAAATAAAGATTAATTATATATCACATAGTTGGTGCCAAGCCTTAATAGTGGGATGAAATTGTGCATACTACCTGCGCGTGCGCGCACAACATGAAGCAGTAGTACTAGTCTTTACATATAATTCCACAATAATAATGTAGCTCCAGTTTGCACTTTGTGGGCACATCATCACGGGTAACTGAAGCTCCAGAGGTCCATTATTTATCTTCCACCTGAAGACATTATTAAAAGAGATCAGGATGGCAAAAACTGCTATGAGATGTACTTGGACGAAATTTTATACGGCCAAATGGAAGGTTTAGGCACTTTATTTAAAATTAACTGTAATGATTATTTGTTTCCAGTCCTATGGGTTCCAAGTTTTCCGATGAACAATTAATATGTCATTTAGAAGAACTTATTACATTGTATCATGAAACATTTGAGGTGTGCTCGTTTAAATACTTTTCAAATAAATGTGGTAGATAAAATCTACCTAGGTTGAAGTCTTTCCGATCCTCCTGCTGGGAGTAAAACTGAGGCTGCTGCATGATGTTGAACTGCAGGAAGTTTCTTATTGGGTCATAAGGAATAAAACCCTGCTGCTGATACTCACTTGTCGATGGTGCCCCCATCATGTTCACTGTCTGTTGTGCCCTTTCATTCTCATCAACCTGCTTATGAAACAGTTATTAGCATTTCAGGAACTACAGTTCAAAGTTTTTCTTCTAAGAGTGATCACACAGTCCTTAGCAACTAACAGGTTACTTACCCTGCTCCTTAAGTACAAATTGTCATTCTGCAACTCCATTTCCTGAAAAGATGAAATTCTTGTTTTATTTTGTTCAATGTCGAGTAAATCAATAAATTTGTGAGAGGAAAAATGCTGTCTTGTTGCTCTTTACCCTTCTCTGCATGTACTCGAGTTCAGAACACAGCACTTCGTTCTGCAGAGTTGGATGCTCATTAATTGCATAAACAAAGTATTTCTTTTTCCACACATAATGAAATAAATATGATTATTATATATATAGTGCATAGTACCTTTCTTGCTCTAATCTTTCCAAGGCCTTTGTCTAACCTAGTCTCCAGGTGCTTAAGGTCCTTGTGGCTCATGGTTGTGATAGAATCACCTATCAGGGCCCTGAAACATTGCGGGCTTATAAATTCATCAAATGACCTTTCTGTTTTGTTAACTCACCAGGACGCACATATGATAATTTTGTATAAAAACTGAACCTGTTGGAGTTCTGCAAGTTAGTGATCTGCTGCCTCAGCCTAGCTGATTCCTGCTTGTAGTGCTGCAAGTTTGCAAAAGTTCGATTAGTAATATTTCATCCTGATGTTGATTTCAATTCCAAAATGTTAGTGGAAGTTCCTTCGACATTCATAACAAACAGGTCCGACTCCAAAATCTGAACTAAACGGTGTAATCATCTATCGATTGCAAGAAAAGCCAATGTACTCCAATTAATTTATTTCATGGAAATCTATTTGTAGGAAAAAAGAAAATATGTGCAATACGAAAACTCCATTTGATCACACTAACTGCCATATTTACAAAGTTGCGCGCCTGCACAACATGAAGCATCTCTAAAGTATGTGTAAACCTTTACAACAAATTCAGAGCCTTGTAGACTGATTTAGTACTAATTAGAGCTACTCTTTCAGAAAATAGAATAAGGTTCATGCAATCCAGACCTAAAAGCTACCAAAGGTATTATTTCAGTTCTTTCTGTTTCTAACAACTGGTCTGATCCCACATCAGCTACATGCCTCCATAGCAATTCCCAGGCTAACAGATATATATACCACATGTCAAAAAAATAATATCCTGAGTCTAAATATATATACACAATCAAATGTTCGTCAGTTGCCAAAAAAAAATTGTGTATGTAGTAGATTTGATCAGAGAGAATATTATAAGTGTCACAGACAAAAACACATCGAGAAAAGAATTTTCCTACTAGTGTTCAAAGTTTTCATTTTTTCCCAAAATATGCAAGCAATCCTCTACCATTTCAAGCATGTAATAATCATAGCTATCCAGACTTCCAGAGAGGACACTTATATATCTGCACAACTGCACATGGACAACTGCTGGTCCAAGAAGGTTCTCTTAAGGATTAGTATCGTCACTGGAATTTCTGTCGCGTAATGCCCCGAACCTACAGACCGGATGCAGTCCAGTATGAAGATTTTGCTCAGAGAAATTATTTTGGCTGTGTGTGCAGCACAGTTTCAACTTGCGTACTCCTACATACTAGGTTCATCAATACTCCCTCCTCTCAAATTAAAGGTCGTTCTAGCACTGCAATAAATTGTCTAGGTTCATTGATTCGTACATGTATCGGGACATAGCCATTGTCCTTGTTCAGGGAATCTTTGTTGCATGTCGTTAAGAGCTCAAACGACTTTAAGGCCTCGTTTAGATACACCTAAAAGTTAGAATTTTTTCACTTTCTCTCCATCACATCAATTTTTAGCCACTTGCATGGAGTATTAAATGTAGGTAAAAAAAATAACTAATTACACAGTTTAGTTGGAAATCACAAGATGAATCTTTTGAGCCTAGTTAGTCCACGATTGGACAATATTTGTCAAATAAGACGAAATCCATACTATTTATCGGTTTAAAATTTTTTACAATCTAAACGTGGCCTAGAACTGGGACAGAGGGAGTAGACTACAGAGTCTGCAGGCGTTTTCCTGTGATAGCCAACAATACTAGGGTCTTAGGATCAGAAATGATGTGTTGACTGATCGACATGATGTTACCTGAATCGTGACCTCTGCAATCGTACCAGCTGCGCTGGAGTTGTCACTGTTTGCCTTCTTGTACCTCTCAATGGTGGCCTTCACGCTGTAGTCGTGTACACACAGTATAATGAGATACTGAAGTTAGTACACATACATGAAGCAGATCAGATCTTTAATGAACAAATTAATGTTGTACGTGCTGGAAGGATGAAATTTGAAAAAAAAAAATCCGTAGATATCTTTCTATAAAAAAAATACAGAAGATAATAGAACAATCACAACCAAAATAAATGAAAATAGTGGAGTTTCATAGAAGATATACATTATGTCTAATACATTGTTAAAGCAATGTATCTAGAAACCCAAAACGTCTTATAATTTGGAACAGAGGTAGTAGTCAGTAACTATAATTTGACATCTTCCAACGATGTTAATTGCTATATCATTTGCCAAGTCTGTCACTTAAAATTCCACATTACTGAAAGTTAAAAACGATCAACATAAATGTACCAATATTCCAATGCATCATCCCAAAATACTGCTACCTCCATCCTAAAATAAAATAAATCCTAGAATCACTTAAAGTCAAGCTATCATAAATTTGACCGATCTTATAATAAAGAGTAACATTGTCTATAACACCAAATAAGTATATTACGAAAATATATTTCATGATTTATTTAATGATACTAATTTAGTGTCATAAATATTGATGTATTTATAAATTTGATTAAACTTAAAATAGTTTGACTTCGGACAAGTTTAAAAATTTATTTATTTTGGGATAGAATGAGTAACCTAATTATATCTAGTAGATGCTGCATATACAAGTGCTGGGCACTGCAGACGTAACTGTTCTCTATACTATGTTGCAGAACAAATGTGGAACCCCTCAAATTGGCAAGATATGCCTGGTTTAGATTATAAAGCTTGGAGGCCAAATCTGCATAGTAAATGTCACATCACACTGTAGCAATTTTGTTTTTATTTGGTAATAATTGTCCAAACATTGATTAATTAGGTTTAAAATGTTCGTCTCGCAAAGTACAATAAAACTGTGCAATTAGTTTTTGATTTCATCTACATTTAATACTCCATATATGTGCCGGCATTTTGATGTGATGGAGAATCTTCTTTTTGCATAGTAGAATTTGGGGGTGAATTTAGGTATCTAGATCACAAAGTTTGGAGCCCAAATCTGCATAGTAAATGTCACGTCACACTGTAGCAATTTTGTTTTTATTTGGTAATAATTGTCCAAACATTGATTAATTAGGCTTAAAATGTTCGTCTCGCAAAGTACAACAAAACTGTGTAATTAGTTTTTTATTTCATCTATATTTAGTACTTCATATATGTGCCGGCATTTTGATGTGACGGGGAATAGGAATTCTGTATAGTGAATTTGGGAGGCAAACTTTAGAATCTAAACAAGGATACCTCAAAACCATTGGCAGGTGTGGGAACATCAGTCGTCCTATCGGTCCAAGAGTTGTGCACATCTCCACAGCTTTTCCGGGATTGGGGTAGTGATTTTCCTCTTTACCGAGGACTTCATTTTTTCTCATGTCTGAATCAGACGTGGGGCAGTACTGTTCTGCCACAAGTCCATAAATTCTCCCCCAGGGTTGGGTGTCTTTTCATAGCTCTTTATGCTTATATTTTATGCTAGCTAGAATGTGTTAGGTACCTAGCTCTGCATTTTCCTGACCCTATGCCATCAGTTGTTAGACTGTCCGCACCGCGTGCGGTAAACGCATACGGGAGGATGGCTTTACAGGAAAAAAGCCTGCAGCGGGGTTCGCTAACCGGCTCGCTATCCAAGCGGACGGCCGCGCGGCCGCTACTCCTAGTGGAGGTACGGAGCATACGCTACGCGCCTGCCCCGGCCCCACCACGCCCCCACCACTGCCGCCGGCCGTTGCCCGTCGCGCCGCCAGAGAGGGAGGAGGAGAGGGCCGCTGCTGCTTCCACATCCGCGATGGGCACGACGACGGCAACAGAGCTCCGGCCTGCATAGCTCGAAGCACCCAGGAAAGGGTGGATTGGTGTGGGGAAGAGCTTAGTGTGGGCTCCGTCGGCCGTGAGGTGGAGGGCGAGCGGGAGCTCCGCCGCGAACTCCGCTGGCCGCGGGCGCGCCCGCCTGGTTCCGCCCGCAGGGGCGCGCGGGTCGAGGGAGGGCGCAGGGGCGCGCAGGACGTCGCCCGTCGGAGAGGGAGAAGGGCGACCGCTCGCGAGGCCGGTGAGGGAGGAGGGGCCTCAAGGAGCTCCGCCCGCTGCCCGCCGTCGAGGAGCTTGTCGTCGTGGAGAGAGGCTGCCTGGTGAAGGAAGCGAGGGGTGAGAGAGGATTAAAATATTCTGTCAAGTGGGTCCCACGGAGGGTAGTTGGTATAGAGGATGGATATAGAGTATGAACGGGTGCGGGAAAAATGAGTATAGAGGAAAGAATCTGGATGACTAGGCAGGAATAATCCTTTTAGAGGATGAAAACAGAGGATGATGAGTGCGGGTAGTCTTAACACCTATCTGAGCTGTGACATACTATGCTGCTACTGATCTATCACATGCTTAGTGTACCACAGAACCCAAAACCTTATTCAAACAAACGGCAGCTAGTTGAAAAACTTCAAATTGGGCAACTAATTAATGCAATTTGATTAGGATTGAATGGTCATAAAGATGGCAAAACAGTGTATATTAACTCACTAACTTATAGTCATTTTGTGCTCACTTTATGACATCAACACATGGCCAATACTTTGTGAAAAAGAAATTTCAAAGCAATAATTGGTGCTAAAAGATAAATGTGTGATATGCTAATGCCAAGTCAAGCTCCAAGATAACAAAATAAAGAAATATTCATAGTATTATATTTAATTTAATTCGACAATTAGAAATTCCACACTCACTACTACAAAACCCACAATCCATGCCGACCCATCAATGTCAGGTGTCCTAGAGCTGGCAGTGATGTCAGATTGTAAGGGAAAACATCGTCATTGCATGTATTATAAATGCACGAGCAGTAATAGCTCATTATCACTACCTGTTGGACTTGAAAAATAGCAGTGATCACTGCTGGATTTTAACATTAGTTGGCAGTGATCTAGGTAACAGACCCAAAAATTTATTCCAATCTGGTTAAATCTAGGGCCTGTTTAGTTCGCAAAATTTTTTGCAAAAAATCACTGTGGCAGACTGTAGCATTTTCGTTGTTATTTGGTAATGAGTGTCCAATCATGGACTAACTAGGCTTAAAAGATTCGTCTCGTGATTTACAGCTAAACTGTCTAATTAGTTTTATTTTTTATCTACATTTAATGCTTCATGCATGTGTCCAAAGATTGATGTGATAGGGAATCTGAAAATTTTTGGGAAAATTTTTGGAAACTAAACAAGCCCCTAGTGATAGCTAGCATCCGACAATGATAGCTCTCTCTCTCTCGATCGACGTGCACTCAACCCTTCTCTCTCCCCTCCGGCAGTCTGGTGTCATTGCTTCCTCTCTCTTCTCTATCTCCTTCAGCGGCCCCTTAATTCTCCTGCTCGCTGCTCTACCCCTCTCCCCTCCACTCTCTCCTTCGATGCAGATGCCTCCTCGCAGGATCACTGTGACGAGCAACAGCAACCCAAGGAGTGAGGAGGGGAGGCAGTGGTGCATAGGCCTCGTGGTGTTGCTGGGGCTTGGAGCGACCGCACATGGAGAGAGGTGACAAAGAAGGCGCATGTCCTGTAGGTAATGTTTTTCTTTTTTTTCGGCTGCATTCTCCATAGGTGAAACAAAAAATCTTCATGGCCTAGAATTTGTATTTAACTTTCTGACTCACCACTCTGTAACATGATTTATAATCCATTTCGATAAAAAAACATAATTTTTTTCTGTATTCTTCAATTTTAAGAATTTATATGTATACATTGGAGGATCATTTCCTACTATTAGTCAGAAATAGTCAGAGAGCACATGTCATATTTATCAAGCCCACAATTCCGACAAAGGTTCAATAAATTTATACTACCCAATTAAATGAACATAACTCGGTTCACAACACTAAACCTCGAAAAACATATCAAGGCCTGGAACTACTCTTTTTGAAAGACAAGACCTAGAACTATGATGAGTATGAGACATTTGATATTGAGAAGTATAAAAACACACTCATTTTAGTTTTGTTATCAATAAGCATGAACATTATCAATGTTGAGGCCACCAGAGTTATATTATTACTAGCATGACTCATTCAACTAGGGTCCAATTCTCACCTTCTACCTATTAAAAATGCTAGGGCGAGCGCCTATCCTTCATTGATTTATTATTATTATTACTATTAGCATGGTGCAAATAGTGCCATTCTCTTGATCTAGTTATATAAGCATAAAAATAAGGTTGGCTCAGGTGAAAATAATACTTCTTGAAAATGGCATTTAAGTAGTTGACCACTCTGGTAAAAAAATAAGTTGACTGAACATAGCATTCAGTGTCGTGCGAAATTGAGAGTAGTCCTTATCAATGCTACCGATAACAACAAAACGTGCAACGACATTCTGAAGTAGGAGTAGCATATTATTATTTAGTGCAACCATGATTTGTCATGTTTTAGCAAAACATACATGCACACAGGCATTGCTTAATTGTTAGTGAATTTATTACAGCTTCATTCTTCACAAATACTGTATACCATTGTGTTGCCAGCATAATTAAATATCAGCCTGATGCATCTGCATGGAACTTGAGTTCTTCTATGTGTTTGTAGTGCACGTGGAGTTTGAACCTCATGTAATACCACATCTAATTTTTGCAAAAAAAAAACACTACTACAGTTCTTCAATAAAATCAGAACTCCAAATTAGTTCTGCTTTTCCAGTTCTAGTGAAACTAAATGGACATTCTATAATTGGAGCTCTCTTAAGCTACTAAGCATAGCAAAAATTACATCCTCACTTTTTCAAGAAAGTCAAACCCTAAAGGAACTGTTTGGAAAGGGGGGTTGGGATCTAAACATTAGGATTTATATAAATTTTTAACTGAACCAAAAAAATCCTAGGGAAATTACCCTCTTCAAAACAAACCCTAAACATACATTTCTAATCCTTTAAACATTGAGAAACTGATAAAATATAGATCCCCTTGACAGAGTAATAAAAATATTTGTTGTTGATAATAACCAAAAGTGCAATAGAGATGGTGTGCGGTTTTAGTGGATCCGACGCATTCACTGTCAAGCTGAGCTAGTTCTCTTGTATGTTGCTTAAGTGGCCATTTGTACTAAATATGACACATAAACAAATATAAAGGAACATCTAGATTTTTTTTGTTAAGAAACTTATGTTAGTGGTGCAAAGGAAGTGAAAGGAGAAAGATGATGGATCCCAATGATTCTTCAAAAGAACAGTTTTTTCACCGCAAAAATTAAACAACCTAATCTAAAAGAATGGTGCAATATTCGCATTACATTAGTTTGCTAGTGAAAATCAGCAGTCTAATGATATGTTAGAGAAAGAGGCATATCCATGTAAATGTCTTATGTTAAAAAAAATGTAAGTATCACTTTATTCTTGCTAAAAGAAATATGAGACAAGAATCATGCACCTTTACTGAAATCTGAATCCTAGCTATCCTTGGACTACATATTTACTAAGCATGCCAATTTTGCAGTTGCCATACACAGATTAATAAGGAACTCATCACTATTTTTTTAGGAACTCATCACATCCATCCCAAAGGCCAAGCATTTTATTAGCGTGCTTTAAAGATTAATAAACATGGGGGAAATCTAACACCCGGATAGTGCCAACGCCAACCCCTATTTCCAAGACCAAGAATGAGAGGGGAACGAGAAAAGAAACATATATATTACCAATTTCAAAGGTACGGTTCTTCTGTAGGTGAATCTAGCAAATACCTTAGTATCCTCGAGCATGCTTGGCCGTAGCCATGCGTTACCCACAGCATGATTGGCTGAAAGCGGTGGACGTCTACTACCCGTTGGTCACAAAGGAGTGCATAGATAAGCCAGGGTCTCAGCTTTTACCCAGCAGGGCAAGGCCAACCCTACAGTACGTAGAGTGCCATTTACTATTCTGACCAGCACCAGCTTTGCAGTTCCAGCTTTCTTCCCCCCCGTTGTAGTCCCCCGATGCAACACTGGCAGGGCACCGTTTAGATGCCAAAAATTTTGCCAAAATTTTCAGATTTCCATCACATCGAATCTTTGAACGTATGCATGAAGCATTAAATATAGATAAAAAATAAAACTAATTACACAGTTTAGACGAAATGGACGAGACAAATCTTTTAAGCCTAATTAGACTATGATTGGATAATATTTGCCAAATAACAACGAAATTGCTACAGTAGCGCTTCGCCAAAAAATTTGCCAACTAAACAGCCTCCTGGCCATGCCATTGCATTGGTTCCAATCCGTAATACAGCATTCACATCACAAAAACACACAAAATTGGCACACAGTATTTCAGGGTCCTCCCATATGGTCACAATAAAAAGACCAAACATCTATGGTGAGATCTGTTATTCCGTCGAGCTTTGAGTAAACATTTCAGTTTAAGTTTGCATTTTCCTGCTAGGCTGCTCGCACCTAGCTGAGGAAAGTTGCACTCTATTCCTTCTATTGTTAAAATTGGCATAAGATACTTTTATATCAAGTATAAAATCTAAATTGCTACGATAGTTTCAACTATATGGTCCTTTGTATATGTGCAAACATAATAGCAATACCATGCATGTTGACCAATGCATCTAATAAGCTTCTTTTTCCTTTCGATTTTACAATAACATGATCAAGTTTTGATCTTTTCCAGAAGCTGTTCAAGAAAAGTAATTTGGTTTCTTCTAAAGTAGGGGGTTTTTTTCCCTCTCAGGTTTATGGTTCAGTGAGCACTATTTTTACTATTAGCAGTAAACATTCACTTCAAGATATCAGGACCCAATCACCATAACACTCAAATTTCTGTGAGGGCATAACATATTGTTCTTTGAGTTTACAAGTCAGATGCATACAATCAGATGGAGTGATTCCAATTTATCAAAGTTGTGATGAATCAGATGGTCTAATTCTCCCAAAGGAACGATGAAGCCGGAACTTTTGTTTTCATTATCTAAAAAAAATTATCCATTCGTTTAACATAAGGATCTATCGATAGGGAAATTTAAGAAATAAGCACAAATGCCTAATGAAATTTAATCTGCTATCACTGTTTTAAGGTTGCTTTACTTTCAATTTTATGTTATCATTTCCTTCTGCATTACCTCCTTTTATTTTCTGTGAGTCCTAATGAAAAACTGTACACAGTGCTAGGTGATGGCAGAGGCGCCAGAGAGGCCGCAGAGTTCCCGTGATGGGCATATATCACTTTAGCATATGCAGCACAGTGCATACATGGCCCTGACGAGGAGACCAGAACCACCACATGCAGGGGCAACAGTAACATCTACAGAAATACACACTGTATGTATGAGAGAGAGAGAGGATGGTGATGATGATGGAGGCACATGGGATGGAACCCTAACCCTAACATCATAGCAGTGTCAGGAAATAGGCAACTAGATGCGTGACATCTTTTTACCTCGCTCTCAGATATTTACCTCTCCTTCACACGCGCGCACAATTTTGCATACAGTTACCGAGTTACTTCACGCGCTCACATCTGGTAACCCAAAGCTAAGAGAACGAAAAGAATTACTAGATCTGCACCTGTATGACCAAAGTAACAAAAAGGGAAGATGAGACCAGAGGGGAAAAAAAGATGAGTTTTTTCTTCCTTCAGAAAAAAAAAGAGTAAATCTGTGTGAGAATATGCATGCTATATATCCCCCCTTTCTCCCTTCCGTTGTCTCTCTCTTTCTCAGGGATGGATCATAGAAGGGAAAGAAATAAATGGAGCAAGAAAAGAAGCGGACCACCAAGCCACAAAGCGAACGCAGGCACCCATTGCATTGCACGCACACAAGAAAAGCTCACCTCACAGGCACAGAATGTACATATGCTTCACAAAGCATACCCTGCGCTGAATCTATCTAGACATTTAGCTCACCTCACAGGAACACAAAAGAAACCGGAAAGGGAGCCACAAGCACACACAGCAGATGACGGAACACACGCAAAGAAACCGTTGCAATTTCTTTCGCCCTTGCTACTGGATGGCCTCTCCCCGGTAGCATAAAAATAAGCAGGACAGTTAATAAACAGAAACATGTAGTAGCAAAGAAAATGCAGCTTTCCTCTTTGCAAGAAAGCTGGGAGCTAACTTGCTCCAATTCGGAAAGCGTCACACAAGAATAATTCAGGAATATGAAACATCATGTGTCTAGACCAATGTTTTAAATAGCGGGCTAAGGTATTTAGCGGTATATCTCTAAAACAGCTAATAGCGGAGCTATATCGGACTATAGCGGGACATAGCGGCTAAATTGTACATGAACACAAATAGCGGCATCCTGCCTCAAAAGGCTATAGCGGGCTATAGCGGCAGCTATAGCGGGAGATTTAAAACTATGGTCTAGACGGACAGACTCATCACTGACAGCCTCCCATTTCATGGATTATTATGATTTGTTAGGTGTATAATCTATGGTATATGCATATATTCAGCGGAGTACTACTGTGGTACTAGCAGTACACAGAGATAGATGCACAGAACTGGAAAGAGCAAACCTGTTGTTGGAGTACTCATAGAGGCGGCCGCGGCTGGAGAAGACGATGAGCGCGACCTCGGCGTCGCAGAGCACAGAGAGCTCGTACGCCTTCTTGAGGAGGCCGTTGCGGCGCTTGCAGAAGGTCACCTGCCTGTTCGTCGTGTTCTCGATGCGCTTGATCTCAGTCTTGCCCTTGCCCTTGCCGTTGTTCCTCTCTGCAGCAAATCCAGCGGCAACCGACGCGGAGCCACCAGGAGACATCGGCTCCTTCAGCTTCAGCCCTGCCGAAGTCAGGGTCGACTGCACACGCACAAACAAAAGCCACACTCAAGAATTGCTACACAAGGAGCTAGCGTGTGTAAGATGGATCTCGATGGATCTGCTGCAAATTAAGAGGATGAAGAAGAGCCGGAAAGAGCATATATAGCAATCTTGAAAGAAATTAAAGAAGCCAATGCAAGAATAAGCAATCACCATGATGCCTGTGACTGTGGATGGCGTAGCCTGCAGCTCTTCTCGGATGTGCATCCTCTTTTTCTTATTAGCTGGCAGAAGACACACAGATTTTGCTGTTTGAAGGAGGAAGGGTAGGAGGAGGGCGGGGGTGGGGTTGAGAGGGAGCGGTGGTAGCTCTGGGCAGCTTCTGAGTGTTTCTTGCTCCTGGACTCAACCATTCCCCTCTGCCTTCTTTTATATCTTTGGTGCCGGCATTTCCTTGCCTATCCTTTCATATTAATTATTTAATTATACTTTGCCATGACCTGCACATTTTTTGGTAATTATTAATTTCGTCCGTTTGAAACGTTGGAATTGTACAGGGTTCTAGATGGAATACTTTAATTATTTTTGCTGTTAAATTCTTTTCTGTAAAGTTTTTGCTGTTAAATTCCTGTGTGAAACTTCCACGGGTCCTAAAAGTGAGCTTTCACTTGGAGCTGTGCAAACCTTTGGAAAAATATGGGAGTCATTTACTTTCCTCTTGCAGCTTCTCTAGGCTTTAGAGAAGTATCACTACTAGAGAACAGGCCTTTGGTCGATGTTCAAAATTTGTAATAGTCTCGGCGAAATCTGCGCCCGGGACAAAAAGATATTTAGTCCCGGTTGGTAACCCAGACCGGGACTAAAAAGATGATTGTATCTTTAGTCCCGGTTTACCAAGACATGTCAGTGCGAGAAACTTTTAGTCCTGGTTTGAGACACGAACCTGGACTAAAAGTGTGACTTTTAGTCCCGGTTTTAGACATGAATCCGGACTAAAGATACCTTTAGTCCCAGTTTGTGTCTCAAACCGGGACTAAAGGTGTCCCCAGAGTGAATTTAAAAGGAGAGCATATCTTATCTAGGTCAGATGTGTGGTGGGAGTTGAGATGGCAACGCGTGCAAGGGCTGAAGTGGGAGGTCTTGGGTTCGAATCTCAACCGGGATTAAAAATCGAGACCTTTAGTCCCGATTCTGTAGTCCCGGTTCCAAAACCGGGAGTAAAGGGGGTTAGAAACTGGGACTAAAGGTAGGTTCTCTACTAGTGTATAGATGCTAGAAAAGGAGGCTCTTGGTTACTTCAGTAACTCACTCATTTTTTTAGGACTATGCTGCATCGTTAGTCGTTACCCTTATATTTTATCCCCGGGAATTATAACAAAACTTGAGACTGCTACTATAAACTTGTGACTTTGCATTCTAATTGTAACCTGGCTAAAATCTGTTAATAGGTTCGTCCTAAACAGAGGACCAATTCATGAGAATTTTTTGTTAGCATGTATACTCCCTTTGTCCCAAAAAGAGAGTCACCTAGAGTTTGTACAGGTCAAACTTTCTTAAATTTAACTAGGTTTGTAAAAAAAATATCAACATTTATAGCACCAAACAACTTTGTTATGAAAATATATTCAACTAATAATCTAATGATACTTATTATGCATCATAAATGTTAATAGTATTTTGCATATATTTGGTCAAAGTTGAAAATATTTGACTTTGCTAAGTGAGAATACACTCTATGGGATCAAGGAAGTATACTTGATTATTGTGTATAGTTAAAGAAAGAATAATGACACTTTTTATTTTTTGAATTAATCCTATAACATACAACTTTCACCATTAAATTTGTAAGATAAGCTTTTCAAATAAAAATAGCATAGCAATTTAGCAAACTAAGACATCCAATAAACTTTCATTGCATTTTTAATAAGTTCCAACCAAATGATCACTTGCTGTGTTTTCCAAGGCCAAAGTTGCAAATCCCATCTAAATCCTAATGATAGAAACTCTCTTCGCCTCCTGTTGACGCACAGATTTTTCTCTTAGCCACTGCCCTCTCCATCACCACGCATGAAGCTGCCCCCCCCCCCCCCCCCATTGAGACACTTAGATTTTTATCTCAATCCTAGACCTCTCTCTCTCATTCACCCCCACCGAGAGCCTCCCCTCCACTATCAATTGATCCGCTCACCGCCATTGCCTCCTCAACTTTGTCCCCTCTAGCACCGTCCACGCCCAAGCAAGGGGCGGCAGATCCGCAAGTGCGTTTGGATCTAGCAAGGGGCATTGCAAGGATCCAATGGGTAATAATGGGGTTCACCTCCGGTTGGAGAGGAAGAAGCCGAGGAGGGCACATATCTCACTCTCATGGCCCACCTACATCGCCATGGAGTGGATATATGGTGGACGACGATTTCGAGGCCGCCGAGGAGTTCACTGTGGAGTCCAAGAAGTCCAAGGCTCATGGTGGCGTGGATGGTGGATGCGTGTACCCGCATAGATCCTGACGACGCTCTATAGGCCATCGCCATTGTATTCATTCCTGTGTAGATCTCGGCAATGATCTTAATCTCTCTCCCTCTTCATCACGCTCTCTAGCTCTCTCCATTTATCTCTCACTCTCTAACTATTCCTCACAAGTTGGAATTTAGGATGGATCCTGCGTGGTGGCACTAGATCTGGCGAGGGCTTGGTCTTATGACGGTGTGAGCAATGATCCAACATGGGCAGGCTACATGGCGGCGATAGCCACAAAGAGATCCAGTATGGATGGGCTCCGCGATGGCGGCAGGGAGTAGCGGCGTGCTCAACGGCGAGGCAGCACTAGCATGGCTGTTGTATTTTTCTTTTTATTTTTGCATAGATTAGTAGAGGCAAACATTGATGACCGCCTTCGTATAGTTCTCCATCAACATTGACCCAATACCAAAGGCAGGCGTGGAGGCCACCACTTGCCGTCTCTGAAAAGCTTGAACACAGGATTATAGTGTTTTATGTGTATATATATATATATATCTATAGGTTTAGATTATAGGAGTATTTTTTTATAATAACGACGGATTGTGCTCATCATATGAATGTTGTTTGGATCTATAAGTCTGAATGATTAACAAATGTGCAATCGTTGAATGAATTTACACTAGTATTATATTATTGTTTGAGTGGTGACCGGTGATGATGACGCATCCATGAAATGAACAAGAAGCAGGCACATTCACGTATGGGCATGTGAGCCCTGCACAAGCCCTGTCTCGTCTTGGCTAGCTGGGCACACACCCGTACGTACGCAGGCAGCTAGATGTCAACAGATGGATCATTGACGCGCGCCCAGCGCCCAGCAGGCAGCAGCACGCGTACTGTAGGTCTTTACCCTCTTCTCCTTTGCGGCTGCCGTCGCTGGGCCCGTTGGGTCTCGCCGTCTCCGTGCTTGCCCTTCACCGCCGTGGGGCCAGCTACCTCCACCACCCGGCACGCACACACTGCTGGTACCCGCGTACGGCTGGCAAGCGGTCTCGACGGATCGGATGGGAGGAAGAGAAACACCGGCGCGGCCGACGCATGATGAGCTCCGATCCGCACCGGCCGGCCGGTGAAACGGAGCAATCAGAGCTACAAGAGAGAAGATTTTCGTGGCTGGCTGGAAGATGGTCTCACGGTGTGGACGTGTGTGGTGGTGTCGTCTGTGTCACACACATACTCACATGCGCACACACACACACATAGTTTGACGAAGGAGCTCATCTAGCTTGGAGGAGTTAGTGAGATAGGTTACCTTACCTCCCGGCCCGTGCAAGAGGCTGCAACTACTAGCTAGCTACTAGTGCGGCCTAGGAGTAGTGTATACCAGCTCGCAAGTTTTGAATGGGAGATAAGTAGTCATGGCGGAAGTAATGCATGAGATCCTAATGTATGTATACATGACAATATGACATGGTGCATGATTTGGTGAAATTTTTACCTGGTGTGCTCGGCGGTTTGGGCAAAGGTTCAGAGAGGAAACGTACGGTTTCTCCTTTTAGAAGGGGCGGGAGCATTGAGCATATATATACATACATGTATGTATCTTTATATATATATACCACTTGACTGAACTGTTTTCAGAGACGAACAGATTTCATCCATTCAGGATACGTATATAGCATCGAAAGAGCAGCATTATATTCTCTTGCATACCCCTGGTGATATAAAATGCATGCTACTAGTGCTCGGAACGAAATAATAGCCTTTGTTTCCGGAGAGTAGCATGGCACACCCACATCGGATCCTGCATCCAAAAGATCTGCATACATCACACCTGCGCTTGCATGCTCTCACCGTTCCCTTATTTAAAGATGGAGTAGCTAAAGATTGGATTTGGATCATAAACTGATGGACAGATTGTTCCCCGTTGTGACTTGTGACAAGAAATAACCTGCCTAGTAGACATAGGTAAGGCATCCAATCAGGATTGATGCGCTTGTCGATGAATTGAGATGACGGGACACATGGCTGGGCTGTTACGTACGTTTCTCACGAGATTCGCAAATCGCAATGCAAGAAGAAAGTTGCTTGGGATAATTAATAAGCAGGCATGCGTGTTCAATTCAGCTGGAGTATTCAATCAGTACACGCGGATTGTTCGTATGCATCTTCGCTTATTAGTTTCTTCAGATAGAGACATTTCCCATGCAGGTTCATATATGTACCCGAAACTAGAAGAATTCCAAGATATCCCATGTTTTTCTCTAAGGATTCCTTATGTTCACTGCTAGTTGGAACTCCTAGTGCGTAGCAAGACATGTTCGTGAGCAGTCATGAACTTTTTTTTTTGAATCGTTGGCAGGATTTATGCTAGGAAAAATATATTAATAGAGGAGACAAAATTATCGAAGTACAAACAAAAATAACGTAACTACGATAGAGGTCCAATCCTGGGATTAAAACAAAATTTTTTTGCTATTTTTTAGTCCATTTTTTGGTGATTTCTAGAAATTCTAATCACTGTCGACCGGTAAGAAAAGCAGACAGTGATAACATATTATCACCGCTGGTTGGAAACCGACAGCATCATCGATAATTTACTACCATGGCGTAAAACTGGCTGTGAAGGGGTTATGAACCGGCTGTGATAAGTCTATAACTTAGTACTGTTAGAAAATTCGGAGTAGTTGTATATATACATATCGAGATAGTGGGCCTATGCTAGGATTAGAATATTTTATCGGGTCGTTTCATGCCGTCCAACGTGTCTGGAGAGCAGTCAGAGCAGTCAGGCACTGAGGCACGGCTAAAGATGGCAACGGGTACGTACCCGACGGGTAGTGTCCACCCGTACCCGCACCCGTAAAATTTTACCCGTCGGGTTACCCGTACCCGCATGCGGGTAAAAAAATAGTTCCATACCCGTACCCGCCGGGTAATTCTCACCCGACGGGTAACCCGTACCCGATAGCATACCCGAAAATTACCTAAAAATATGAAATAGTCACATGCAAAAATAAATCATTCTAAGCTTCCAACAAGTTACAACACATGCTAACAAACATTATTAACATCATTACAACAAAGGCAATCTAATAGAAATATAGTGGATGTCTTAATGGGTCAAATTCATGACTTATATGTGCTAAAATAACTGAGGTTGGCTAGTTATTTTTGTGGGTATGTCTTACCCGCGGGTATGCGGGTATGGGTAGTATACACCCGCACCCGTACCCGCCATATCCGATGGGTATAGGATTTTGCCCAATAACGTACCCACGGGTAGAAAATTCATCCCATACCCGCCTCTTTATCGGGTAATACCCGTCGGATACTCGGGTTTTGGGTACCCGTTGCCATCTCTAGGCACGGCCCTATACATTGGGTCATGCTGGCCCGAGCCGCCCACCATCTCGGGCCATGCCGGACTAGAAAAGCGGGCTTCATGCCGGGCTACCGGCCCACAGACTGCACGCCCCTCAATAGCTGAGATCATAAGACGCGCGTCTCTTTTCAGTCAAGGTGACCGGTGACACGTGTCACATATAACTTGCATCACGTTGTTCTCCGCATGGCACGAACTCGATCAGGATATACTAATTGCAGACACGACGGCAAAAAAACCGATCCACGGTCGGTCAGTGGCGTTTGTGTTGTGCCATCGACCTGTGGGATAATAGCGTGCCCGTTTGCCGTCAAATCAAGAGTTACAGACTCATCGATCAGGCTGCAGTTTTTGACCCCATCGCCATGGGATTTCATCTGAGCTGTTTCGTGTCTGCAGGGTTTCTCAAGATAGAGACATTTCCCATGTAGGTTCGTATATGTCCCCGAAACTACAAGAATTCGAAGATGTCCCATGTTTTTTTTCTAAGAATTGCTTATGTCCACTACCAGTTAGAACTCCTAGTGTGTAGCAAGACATGTTCATGAGCAGTCATAAACTTTTTTCCGAGAAAATATATTAATAAAGGAGAGAAAATTATCGAAGTACAAACAAAAAAGCGTTACTACAATAGAGGTCCAAACGAGAATTTTAGCCTTTCAAAGCAAAAGAGGCAAACGGCCTAAGCCATAGGCAAAATTTCTCTCTGGTCTGTTCTCTACTAGCACGCACTACACCGTAGTCTATCCTCTTCGTTGAAGTTTGCAATCAGCATTGTTGAAGATTTAATTTGATGCTCAAAAATTTGTGCGTTCCACCTATGGGCATCCCCATCATACGCCATGACCGTAACACCAAGTCAGTCGCAAAAAAAAAAAAAGACCGTAACACCAAGTCTATGTTGTTCCAGTCTTTGGAGCTAGGAAAATTTCCATTAGTCCATGAATATATTGCACATATCCATTTTGAATATCTGCGGTGAGCAAAAAGGTTGATAGATTCTGCAAAGGGAACAATATTGTTGATTGGGCCAACCACGAGCTGCCAGTCGATCAGCCGTCTAAAGTCAATTTTGTATAGCTAGCCATGCAAAGAACTTACATGTTGGGGATGTACAAGTTTTTCAAATTAGCTTTGTCGGCACTTATAAATTGAGCTAAGTATGCCAAGCAAGTTGTGTACTCCCCAAATGCAGTGAGGTAATTTGGTCCTGAGATGTGTACTCCCCAAATGCAGCGAGTTATGTACTCCCCAAATGCAGTGAGGTAATTTCATCTCTTGTTGTCCTTGTCAAAGCCGACTAAACTAAATGAAGTGATGTACAGTATCAAATGCCAAGAGATTAATGTTTCTCACCTAATTATTTTCGGACAAAACATGTTTCCCGGTTCTATTTTCTTTTCTATTACTGATTTCAAAAATCAAGGGCGCCATATTCTTTGGGCATTCGACATTCAACCAGGGCCAAAAGGAATGCTTTTGCTCGTAGAGAAGAAAACTTAATGCATGCATTGGATCAAGATTTTTTACGTAATAACACAGTACTCTCGCACACTCTGCGTAATGACATGCATGGAGCTTTGTACTTTTTTTAGAATTACACAGTACAACGCAGACGTCCACTTTGATATAGTAATTTGAGTATCAAAAATGTTTCTCAAACTAGGTCCACTGGAGCCCATAATATACCAAGGCCTTGAGCCCAACTCAACCTACAAAACTAGTCTAGTAGGTGAGGGTTGCCCCGCCTTAGGCCTTATTTGGATGGCTATATATCCAACTCAATCCATGTGTGTTAGAGTGGTTTGGTGTGACACATGTCATTCAAACAAACCCTAACATGTTGTGCTCCCCCAACATTAATTTTCAATGTAGGACTATACCTAACAGCAATTGCAATTCAAAGAGTATCCATTATCTAGAGAACAACAACTCTATCTTCATCCTCCGGTGTCTCTTCTCCCTCCTCTACCTTGGGCCCTTGATGTGTTTTTAGAACCTTCTAGAGATACTCCTGTGTTCTTCGTCCTCGATTCTCCTGCTCTGCTTCCTGTTACGTTCCCAACTCTCGCTTTCTCTCATATTGTATCAGCTACCAATATGTGTTGTTCTAATGGAGTTGGTGTGATTAGTTAGTTGCTAACACCAATCGACAATGCAAGTTATTCATAGCAATGTGCGGATCGAGTTGATGCAAGGTGTGATCTGGTTGCTAACACCAATCTTTATTTGAAGCTGGAGAAGAAGAAATAACTCTGTGGATGTCAGAGCATAATGCATGCAAGGAAAAAACTGACGAGCAAAAAAACATCATACTGTAATTATTAAGAGGATCATGCATACTAGGAGTAATATTTTGTCACAATTAAAATTTTCTATCTCAACCTTCATCTGGACCAAACTTTTCAACTTTTAGTACCATATATTCTCGAAGCCAAACCAAGAATTCAAGTAACATTGTGTAGTCGGTTTTCGGATTGGGAGCTGTGAATGGTTTTCTTTGTGGGTTGGTGAAGCTGAACACCGAAGATGCTGTAAACGGGTGTGGATAAGAAGAGACTGCGGTTCTACTATCTACCCTATCATTCGGAAAACGAACTTGCTAGTGTCTGGACGGTGCCGCACAACTGCGAGCGATCAACGTAGCACGTCAGGCTCGCGATGGAGCATCGTAGCAATGGGCCCGTGCCTCCCCGGATGTCGCCCGCACCGCCCTAGACGTCGTCCACACCACCCCAAACATCGCCCGCATGGCTGCGCCACCAGCCGCTTCCCACGCACATCCCATGTGCAACACCCAATCTATTTTTGAAACATCTAGATGCAATAATTGCAACATACAAAAGAAGACAGATGAAAACACTTGCAAAAACGCCTTAAAACATTTAAAATCCATTAGAAACATATGTAACATCCAAATAAAATATTGTCGAACATACGTATGAAACACCTAAAATACTTGAAACATATGCTTGCAACATGCATGTATATGCAACATCCTTATCTACTTTTACAACATCCAGATAAAACACTCGTAACATACGTCTAGAACAGATGAAATATTTGGAACATACACTTAAAACATAAGTGTATAGTCGTTACAACATGTGCAACATATCGATCTACTTTTGTAATATCGATATACGACATTTGCAACATACCTCTGAAACACTTGAAACATACTCTTGCAACTTACGCTTTCAGTGCAACATCTACTTGCTACTTGAACGAATGGAGGCTCGTCGACGCGGAGCTCGATGCTGCAGGGGTCGCCAGTGTGGAGCTCATCAGTGACGTGGATATCAGCAGCGCAGAGTTCCCCAGCAACAAGCAGCTCGCCGGAGCTCAGCGACGACATGTGGACGTCAGCGGCGTGGAGCTTGCTGGTGCCGCGGAGCTTGCCAACAACACGGGGCTTGTCAGATGCAGCATGTGCGGAGCTTGCTAGCAGCACGCAAAGAGCGGATGGGTATGGCCGTGGCACACGCGAGGCAGGTGTCTATGCGAGTTCGAGACGGGAAGAGATGCACATGGTCCACGACATCCTTCCTCTCCCTGTTGCTTTGAATGGAACAACGGAGGAGAGAGACGAGATGGAACCAGAGAGATAAGTCTAAGTGGCCAGGTGTTTGTGTGGTGGAAAAAAAACGTGGACCACGTGAGGCCACCAGCGTCCGGCCTCCAGGCTCGGGACATACGGCCGTGGTGGAGCGTTTCCGTTTGGAAAATAGAATGGTGACTAAAGATTATTTTTAAATTTTGATCGCCACATACACATGTAAAGATCAGTCGGCTGACAAGTATTGTGCATGGCATTGGTCCACTTGTTACTTGCAATGTGCATGGCTGGTGATCGAGTGACAGAAACAGACCAACAGAGCTTAAGTACTGTCGCATAAATGTGAAAGACTAGAAAGGTAATTAAATGGCGTGCTGGAGCCGTTCCATCATCTGAAACTGCATGTGGAGAATAGTAAACTGTAAACATGGTACTCCGTAGGTGAGAATGCCAATCACCATGCATGAAAGTAAATTGTTCAGAAAATTTGCTGAGCAACAATAATGGAACAAAAAAAACAGGACAGATATTTGTATGACACATCGAGTTTCTATGGCATTGGATATTTAACTTAAGGCAATAAGATTACAACTGTATCATGAAAGAGAGGTAGAGTACAGATGTATATGTACAAATGTATCCTGGAGAACCGAGGTGATGAGGCCGTGAATGTACTTCAGAGAGCTGCAATCTCTTGCACCTGGATTCGTCAAGTTTGTTAGAATTTTTTTTTGTGCCATTTATGGGGGCTAGATGTATTAGTTCTTTTCCTATATTAATAAAAATCCAACCCTTTTCTCAAAAAAAAAGGAAGTGATTGCCTATCATTCGACTGATTTTTTGTTTGTTGTTTACAACAAGTCAGAACAGTCAGAACAGGACACGTGCGCATGGAGCCAATACGTACGAACACTGGTTGGTCGGTCAACAGCGGATTACTAACATAACTAGCAAAATCATCCTTTGTCCAGAAAGTCACCATGGCTTCCTTCGAAGGGTGTGTTCACTTCGCGAAAAATAGGTGAAAAGTTACTATAGCATCTTTTGTTGTTATTTGGCAAAAATTGTTCAATCATGGACTAACTAGGCTCAAAAGATTCGTCCCGACATTTACAGACAAACTATGCAATTAGTTATCTTTTTTACCTACATTTAATGCTCCATGCATGCGTCGAAAGATTCGATGTGATGGGTGAAAGAGGAAATATTTTGGGTTAGCATGGGAAGTGAACACATCCTTAACCTCCTTTTCCCTGCTAGTTCGGTACACACCAAGCAAGAAATAAGAATTGGTACAACAACTTAGGCTTTGTTTAGTTGTAGGGTGTAAAGTTTTGGGATATCACATCGGGTGTCACATTTGGTGTTGCATGGGATGTTTATGTACTAATCTCCCACAATTAAAAAGACTAAAGAGTGGACATTGTTTTGATGCGACATTGCAACGTGGGTCCATGGTTCTGCCTGCTGCGATCCGCACCCCTCGCTCCTTGCTCCATCCCTTGCGTCAAGGAAAGAAACCTCGCTCCTTCCTTCCACGCACCCGACGCGTGCCGTCAATCACGCTCCCCACGCATGCTCCTTCCTTCCCCCGCGGTACGATCATGCGCTCCTCCCTCACGGCTAGGCGAGGCTGCGGCGGTGGGCGGGGTGCCGCGTGCTCCTCTGCAACCTCGCCAGTCGCCATGACTCCCTACTCCCTCTTAAACCTCGCCTCGTCGCCCCTGCCCTGCGCCGAGCACCGCTGCCACCATCGCCTGCGTTCCCCGGACCACGGCCGGGTCTCCGCCGCCGCCGTCCCTCAAGCAATAGCACGATGCTAGGTCTTCGTTGGTCGCTTCCCTGCAGACGACCACCCAAATAGGTTCGCTAGGTCTTGCGGCGGCATGCCAATCCCTCTCCCTCTCTCTCCCCTACGCTGCCTGATTAGAAGGTTAGTTCCATGTCTGATTAGTGTATTGCATGAGGAATATCAGCTTCCATAATTTTGGCTGATTCATCCAGATTCAGTAGGTGTAAGTTCACAGGGCTGGAACCTGGTTCATGAGCATGTAATTTGTAATTTGCATTAGAAGCAATCCGGATGTTGATAAGTAGAGTTGCGCATGTATGTCTTCTGTGTTTTTATTCTGCAATTACTGATGCCAAGATTGCTTCTTTGCCCCCTTCTCTTGTTTGTTTTAATTGATTGGTGAAACTATCATAGCTTTGATAATTGTCATTGGTTTCTTGCAGGTAGTACTTGGCCGAGTTGCTTGCCTCACACCAGAAGTTGGGGCCGTGTGCTGCTACTATGCAACAAGATGCTGAGCATTGGTAAGATCCTTTGATCTTTGCTTTCTTGTTTCCTGCAGCCTGAATACCTGATGAGATTGCCATGTTGTGGATAAGCAATATCTGTGCCTTCTTGTTTCCAGCAGCTTGAAGTTGGTTGTATTCTTCATATTGTTGCCACCACATTATAATACATATTGTAAATTATTGGAACAAGTGAGAATTCTCTTCACGGGAGGTAAAATGATGCCATCCATGTGCTATGACCAAAGTGCACATATAGGCACAATAATCTATATTACTGGTGAATTGGACCGGATATTGAGTTTGCGGGAGCTGTCAGGGACAATATTCATGGTTCTGTAGTTAGTCTATTCTTTATCTTGGTTAAGCCCACAAAAATCCACTTTGTTGAATGCTTAAATTCTCTAATTTATTTCGCTTGTTGTTATAAACTCAAATTGGTTATTTAACCAGCTGGATCTTCACGTATGCTGCTAAAATCTTTGTGGTTCCAGGAACTAGAAATAAGCCCCTCGGGGAATGAGGATTTCTCAAGCATAACAACTGAGACAACTTGTTCAACAAAGCTGACCTCTGATTGCATATGTTGCAGTAACCTCAGTCACATTAGAGTAGGTTTCTAAATCTGGTAAATTAGTGTTAATATTCAGTGATACCTTCGAAGAAAATGTCAAGTGACTTGGCTTTGTCTCAATTCCTGTTTATAATACACCAGATGCTTTGTTACTGTGATTATAGATCATTATCTGCCTTCGCTTATGGTTATGCTTCCATTTTCGTGCATCCATTTTTTACTGTGAACTGAACCTGAAAGATACTATGAAATGAGCATTATATGTACCATATGCTAATCCATAAGCTTGCATCTAAACTTGAGACATCAATATTGAAAACTGCTACTATCGGTTTGACCCTACTAATAGTTGGCTACTTTCGGTTTGACCCTACTAATAATATTGAAAACTACTACTTTCAGTTTCACCGTACTACTTTCGGTTGGGCACAACCACTACATTTGTGATAATTGATGGATGGGCTATCACTGTTACCTCTGTTGGGATGCCTGCGGGTCCTTGCCTCTGGAACGCTGGGGTTGCGAGGCTGTGGACCATCAGAAAGTGTTCTGAACCTTGTCGTGCTCCTGTAATTGCAGCTCCTAGAACTGGCAGGCAACGCAACCCGTGAAGACAAGAAGAATGAGATCATGCCACGCCACATACAGCACATTGTGTGCAACTACGATGAGCTGAAGTTTCTGGGTGCCGTCACCATCGCTACCGGCAAATGTTTTTTTTTTCGGAAACGCGCATTGGCACGTGTTGCACTAAGTGGAAGTGAGAAAGTTTACACGCTCCGAGAGCAGACACGGCGAGGCACCGTTCCGCTTCATGGAGTAACACACAACATGAATCACCGCAAGCGGTGGGGTAAAAGAGTTGTACTAACTACGAACTAATTTTGCGACAGCAGGAGCGCCGTCGTAGCTAGTTGGAGCTATGAGCAGCGCTAGGCCTCCTCGAAGACCTCTCGCAGGGTGAGGGGAACATCAGCTCGCGCAGCGCCTCGCGAGTGGGGGAATCGACCGGTTCTTTGAACGCCTCATGGAAGAGGACGGCAATCGGTCGTCGGGGGCATCAATTGGTGCGTCATCGGGCCTGCGTTCCCACTTGTCCACCAACACACGTTTAGCTTGCTTCTCCAGGTTAGGGTCGTGGAAAGGAGCTTTAGCCGCGAGCCTCACGCTGCGACGAGGGACCAAACTAGCGGGCTCCTGGTGCGCGGCTCGCGGAGGTGTGTGAAGGAGATTTTCCTGTAGCGGTAGCCGAAGGGAGTTGATGAAGAGGGCCCCGACGTCGATGTCGTCAAAGGCCGCAACCGCGTCGTCAGACGGTGATGCCATTGATGGTGCATCAGCAGACTGGAAGACAGGCAGCGAGGCAACGACCTCAACCACCATCGGATCTTCAGCATGCCCAACACCTAGGCACGCAGACGTAGATGGCAGCTCGGGTTGCTCACTCTCCGCGGGGGCAGCAAGCACTGGAGGTGGTCCTCTAGCTGCCTGAATAATAGATAGCGAGGCGATGATCCCTAGCAACATTGGATCCTCCGCCACGTCCCGACCAACTTGCACTGTGTCTATGTCGGGCCCCTACTTTAGGGTCCACGTATCAGTCCCTGGATCAGTAGCTGATACGCACAGAGCGAACAAGATTGATATCGAAAACCATACTTTTATTAATAATAGGGAAGCACGTTACAAAGTTCATATTTACATAGCTTGGGCAATTGGCCTTGCAACAAACATCAGAGTTTCTAATACAGCGGTCCTATGATGTCGTGGTTCCATTCCTACAGGCAACTTAGAGTGCGGACGCAACCCTAGCCTTATGCGTAACTCTATATCATCGTCGTGGTAGTCTTCAAGTAGCTCCTTTTTATGGTCGTACGGCTCCGTCTTCGGGTAGACTCTAGATCCAATCCTTGTGTATTCTTCGGTAGCTTCATTCTCGTGTACTCTCTTGTAGCTTTACTCCTAAAAACATAGAATAGAGGGGGGATTGAGTACATAGAGTACTCAGCAAGCCCTAACTTTGGGTGGAGGGAGGTGGAAAGGCTATACATGGAGGTGGTTAGTGGTAAAAGTGGAGGTAAAAGTGGTATGTCGAAGTAATTATAAAAGATAGGTTGGGCCCTGGCAGGGTATTACCATCCTCACCAGTTCCCGTGTTAATTATAGGTTACCATAACATAAATACATCTTACCAGATTATCATAGTTGTGGAAGTCTAATCATTTGGGACCTCATCTCAGCGGTTGCCCATTCCAAGGACGTGGCTATTCGAATAGATTCAGAAAACTCTGCAGAGGTTGTACAAATTTCCCCACATGATAGACATAGCTCCAAACCATGCGCAGTGGCAGGAACAGGCCTAACGAGACCTCGTACCCGAGAGGGCACTACCTTAGATTTCCATATAATTCCACCACGGTCTACTCAGGGATCAGAATCCACAAGCATCAGGATGATCACACAGCATCCTAGAATATATAGTGATTGGATGATCACATAGCATTCGGTGGATGATCACATAGCATTTTTTTATACTAGGGCAAGGGATATACTGCTAAAGAAAATATAACATGCATATATAAAGAGAAACTAAATATAACTAATATTGTGAATAGCAAACTAACAGGGTGTATTATCTACTATTATATTATTGAGAAAGGTCCTTACAACTAAGGGTCCAGTTAATATTATTTTGGTGCCGCAATAAATTCTAGAGGGGCAAGCATACAATCGCACAATCAATCAAGCAGCATTCAAGCAAACATTCAGACAAGCATTCTATGCATATGGTGGATTTTCAATGCAAGGTTTTGAAAAACATTTTATTTATAAAAAGGTTGGTTTTGCAAGAAATAAACTAATCAAGTTTTAATTTGTTGGAAAGTTTTTTTTAAAAAAAGTTCAAATTTTTAGTGAATTTTATAATGATGCAAAACACAGGGTGTTACAGTCTAGGCGCCGCAACAGCGTCAAAGGGTCGGGCTTTCGCTTCCGTTGCCGCTGTCGACGTTTGCGGGGGCGACCGCGGACGGCGTCCGTCACACCCCCATCAGCAACCTCTACTACATCGCTACCATCAGTCCGGCGCCGAGGTTGTCCACTGGCCACGCCCCACCTACGCCAGCACCGACGCACGTGGTGTCCCTCGTCCCCACACAGCAGGCACCTGCAGCGATTGCGGCAAGCGGCGGCAACATGGTCACGGCCCAAACAGTTGAAGCAGCGCCCGACCAATTCCGGTGGAACCGGACGAGCCGTAGACCTCGTGCCAGCCAGGCGTGGCCGCGCCTCCTCTTCGCGTGACAAGATCATCCTCCATCCATCGCCGTCGGGGTCTGAGATATGGCGCCGCGGGCCGAGGCACTGGAACACCAGCACCCATAGACGGCCGAAAACGACATCCCGCGCACCTTGGTGCTCATGCCGCGCAGGGGAGGGCCGTGGACGAGAAAGGGGTGTCCCTGGCGCTTTCGGCGTTGGCGTCGATTGTCGCCACTAGCGCCAGTGGGAGGAGCGTCCTGCGCGGGTGGCGGCACCGTAGCGTGGGCCGCAGGCGCGCTGGACCTGTGCCGCTGCTGACGCCGCCGCCGACGTTCCTCCCCCCTCGCAGGCACCACGACAGCGACACGCTGCATCCCAATCGCCGCCCCTGCCGTAGGCGTAAAGGTACGACGGGCGTGCGGCGGCCGGGGTGGGCTCATCGTCGGAGCTGTTTGCGCCGGGGTCAGCGTCCGCCCAGCGCCTAGCCTTTGAGCGTCCCACCGAGCTGCCTCCAGGATGGAAGGGGGCAGCAAGGGGGGAGAGGGGCTTTGACGGCCACTGGCATTGGCCGCCAATCGGCTGCAGCGACGAAGGCGACGGCGGCGGCACGCGCGCCGCTGTCGGTGAAGGCCGCAGCTTCTTCATCTTCATCGTCATCGCTGAAGACGTCTTCGACGACGACCTCGTCCACCATCCCCTCTCCAGCGCCAGCGCCCGACGTCAGCGGCGCTGAGGGGGCCCCAAGGCTGGGCGCGGCGGCAGTGGCCTCAGTGGCGGTCGCGGTCGCGACGGTGGCGCCCGGCTCGTCCTCCAACGCCCGTTGAGGGTGGCCGGCGCTAGCTGCGGCCGCAGCAGCGGCGCCCTGCGACGTCATCGATGGGGACAGGGCGGCGGCGGAGTCCTGTGGCCATCGGGCGTCCATCAGTGGTGAGCAAGGCGCCAAGGACGGCGCCGCCGCACCCGCCAGTGGGGGAGGCAGCGTGAGGGTCGGCGGCAACGGCGCCAAGGACGGGGCCTGAGGAGGCTTCTCGAAAACTCGGTTTCCCATGGAGCTGCTGCATGGCGCGTGTAGATCAGGCGACACTGATGCCGGATCTGGCAGGGGCTTGAGTGGAGAAGATTTGATTTTGGGGGATTCGGTGGTGGATTGAAGTGGAGGTGGGGGTGGCTCGGGAGGAAGAAGGTCGGGCGACCGAACGGTCATCCTAGGTGCTAGACCCGCCCTACCTTGCTACCGGCAAATGTTGCAGAACTACCAGACGCTGCTGCCCAAGAAGGCAAGGATAAGGCCCATGCCTAGTTTAAATCCCAAATTCTCCCCCAAATTCCACTATGCAAAAAGAAGATTCCTCATCACATTAAAATACCGGCAAATACATGGTATACTAAATGTAGATAAAATTAAAAACTAATTGCACAGTTTTATTGTACTTTACGAGACGAACATTTTGAGTCTAATTAATTAATTTTTGAATAATTTTTTGCACTAAAAAAACAAAAGGTTGCTACAGTATTTCGACCCGGGCACTGTACCTACAGTGCCCGAGTCGGCCCCCGAATTGGGATCTAAACACGGTCCAAGATTGGCTCGGCCTCACAGAAGTTCTAGGCTGTGAGCCTGTGACAGGTGCAGCCTTGCTGCCATGCTCCACCGCTGCTGAGAAAACACGGCATCCTCGTAAAGGTAGCGTTTAGTTGGTGTAAAGTTACTGTAGCATTTTTCGTTGTTATTTAGTAAATTTTATCCAATCATGAATTAATTAGGCTCAAAAGATTCGTCTCGACATTTACAGACAAACTGTGTAATTAATTATTTTTTTACCTATATTTAATGCTCCATGCATGCGTCTAAAGATTCGATGTGACGGGGAATCTTGTAAAATTTTTGGAAGTTTGAAGGGATCTATTGATCCTTGTAAGTTGAATTAGTTCAATCATTTTTCTCTGTTGTTGATGTGATGATTGTATGGGCACAAATGTCTGAACTCAGAACTAACTCACATTAAACTTTTTGCAGAGTGATCTGAAGATTCATGTCCGGAATGTCTACGGTTTGCTTCATTGGTCAGATAGAAAATATGGAGAAGCTATGAAATGTATAGAGCCCTTGTTTAGTTCCCCCAATTCTCCCTCAAATTTCACTATGTAAAAAGAAGATTCTCTGTCATATCAAAATGTCGGCAAATGCATGGAGTACTAAATGTTGATGAAATAAAAAACTAATTGCACAGTTTTGTTGTACTTTGCGAGATGAACATTTTAAGCCTAGTTAGTCAAAATTTGGATAATTTTTACCAAATACAAACGAAATGCTACAGTAATTCTGATACAGTGTTTTTCTCCCCAATTCACCGAACTAAACGAGGCCAGAGATACATTGAGGATTCATGCAGATACCATAGAAATTCTTCGTTTCTTGTCGCTTCTCAAGGTTGGTGTAATTTAACAAGTGTTATTTAATTATTTCTTTTGGCACAATAGTTTTCTTAAGTGTTGCCTCAGTGAACTGCTGCCACCTAAAATGTGCCACATTCCAGTAACCTATGACTCACTTAGGCCCTGTTTGGGAGGGCTCCGGCCAGCTCCGGCTTCACATGTGGAAAAGTACTGTTCACGGCACTGTAGCATCATGAGAACGGGGGAGCCAGAAAACGAGCTTCTCCGACTCCTATGAACAGTCGCGCGTGTCAGTGAGAGAGGGAGATGAGGGGAGAGAAAACTGGCTCCGGTGAACAGTGTTCTACAGTGATCAGCGCAGGTGGTGTCAGGGGAGCCGGAGCCTCCCGGAGCCCTCCCAAATGGGCCCTTAATGTTCCGTGAATAACCCATTGTTCATCACTGAAATGGTCGCTAAGCATTTCTCATTTTTATTTGGATCAAAGCACATGCTTTTGTTCATTATCTTATTGCTGGACACATAACGCTAAAGAAAGATAATACATAATATCTATTGTCCAAATTAGTAATGTGTGTTGGCATCACTATGTTATACACACTGCAGATTGCTATTTTAATTCACTACTGTTATGATCCTTCTAATATTTTATTTTTCAGAGCTTATTTTTAGAACAGGATTTTATTTGCCTTCTAATATTTTATTTTTCATCTTTTCACACAGGCACAGGCCCTCTAATATTTTTCTCTGTTGTTGATGTGATGATTGTATTTGCCTTGTAATATTTTATTTTTCAGAGCTTATTTTTAGAACAGGATTTTATTTGCCTTCTAATATTTTATTTTTCATCTTTTCACACAGGCACAGGCCCTCTAATATTATGCCCTTATGTTAAATCTGCCTATGCTGGTTCTGGTGTTGATGCTTGTAGTATCTTCTATAAGAAACGAAAAAATTATAAAGAGATCATGCCGGGGACTAAAATTCATTTGTTAATTAATTTACAATCCTTTTCAAGCATGGCTATGTTTCCTTATTAAGTTCAGTTAGACAGGCAACGAGGTACTATTATCATTCTCATTCAGTAGAGTACCTGAAGAATTGCAATTTGCAAAGGTGAGACGATCTCACTTTATGAAGCATTCTCCTTGGACTCCTGGAGATGGACGGTGTAGAGAGCAACATGAGAAGTTAGTACATGTATTTCTTATTTTTTGTAGTTGCATGCTTCTAGCAAATATTTTCCTATACAAGTACAACTTAGACTAATTGTGCTACAAGTAATACTGACTACTAAGCTCAACGGGGTGAAGCAAAATCTAAGGTTCTGTGGTAGTATCTATGTAGTGATTTGATTTATCTGAGGTATAGTGATAGAATGTTGATTGGGCCTTGTTTAGATTTCCAAATTCACCCCAAAATCCACTATGCAAAAAGAAGATTCCTCATCACATCAAAATACCGGCATATGCATAGAGTATTAAATGTAGATGAAATCAAAAACTAATTGCACAGTTTTGTTATACTTTGCGAGACGAACATTTTGAGCCTAATTAATCAATATTTGGATAATTATTAGCAAATAAAAACAAAAGTGCTACAATGCTACAGTTCTACACTATGCAAAATCGGGCGTTCCCGATTCAGGTAACTGAACAAGGCCTTGGCCTCACAATGTTAGCCAATGACTACTTGTGTCATTAAACCTTTTTATGCCTTTGCTCGATGGTAGAGTATGCTCGGGGTTCCTTCTTTTATGGCATATGAATCACTAGACAATATTGAATATCAATACGATAGCATTATGCTAGCAGCTGTCTATTACCTATCGATGCAGAAGTTACTTTAAGTTGGTGATAAGAGAGTTAAGAGTACAATAAAATCGTTGTATAGCTTTACTTTGCACCAAAATATGGACTATGACATTATCTTTTACCCGTTGCAATACACTGGGCATGACCCTATATTTTGTGAGCTCCTGCATTATTTGTTCCTGTTGCAACGCACAAAAATGTCTATACACTAGGGTTGGTGAGAATGCGACGCTGTGCTCTCTGTGACTGTTAATATCACGAACTTTGCTTTTTGGATTAAATATCACTTTAACGTCGGTATTTAATTTCACAGTATTGTTATCTTATTGTGTGATCCGTGTGTTTACAAAAGTTTAGTTGTCCCGTAGCAATGCACGGACACGCTACCGAGTAAAGAAACAAATTACAGAATCCATCAATAAACCGCGAGACAAATTTATTAAGCCTAATTAATCCATCATTAGTGTATGTGTTACTGTAGCACTTTATTGTCAAATCATGAACTAATTAGGGGGTGTTTGGTTTGAGGAGTTAAAGTTTAACAAACACTGTAGCACTTTCGTCTTATTTGACAAAAAATTTCCAATCTTGGACTAATTAGGCTTAATAGATTCGTCTCGTAAATTACTCCTAATCTGTACCGACATGCATGCAATTACTCTATATTTAGTACTTCATGCATTTAAGGGAACATTGATGTGATGAGAGTTAAACTTTAACAAAATAAAACCAAACAGGCCCTTAGGCTTTAAAGATTCGTCTCGCAAAGTACTCGCAATCTGTGTAATTAGTTATTTTTTAGTCTATATTTAATACTCCATGCATATGTCTAAACATCCGATGTAATAGGGTGTAAAGTTTTAGCGTGAGAACTAAACAATGCCTTAGCTGAACAAGTGAACATAGCCGAATAGTATGAACCCAAACCCACAAGTTTTTAACTCTCAAGACAGCTTTATACTGAAATCACATTCACATTGCGGTACAAGCTTCAGGAGCATCCAGTAACTGAAAATTCTTGTAGCAATTCTCTGAAACAAGTGTTGCTCATGTAAATAATACAAGTTTGAAAATTCCGGTAGTGAGATGGGACTAACAAGATTTTTATAGTACAGTTAACAATTTGGAGACTTCTCAGATCACACAAAACTAAAAAATCATAGACATTCCCTGAAAGCATTATGCCAGATAAGTAAATTGCAAACTTGTCTCACAGATAGAGTACTATGCTAGACAAGTAAATTGCAAACAGATCATTGAAACAAAAATTGGAAACTGAATTTGCTAACTGAAATTTTGCTAACTGAATAATTAGAAGCTAACTAAAACCACATTGAAATTTTACTTACTGAATAATTGCTAGGTTCTACAAGACTGAACCAAAACTAAAACTGAAAATAGATTCTACTGGACTAAAACTGAACTAATACTGAACATTGGTTCTAATAAACTGAACCTGAAATTGAACTGAACCTAGAGTAAAATGCAACTGAGTTTCTTGCAGTGTAATACATGCAGGAAGTGAAACATCTCAACACCTTATTACTTCAAGAATACTTCCAAACTTTAAGTTGTATAAGCACTTTGCCTAAAATGATTAAAGTTGCATTTCCTTTTTGAAAAGGAAAGCTCATGATACACTCTAATTTTTCTTCTTTGTGTCATTTATTACATCTCATACTCAGCTATAGGAAATCAGAAATCAACGCTCAAATTCCACGGACAATCTACACACTACATTAGAATAATAAATTGGCTATATCATAATATCAATATTGAGAATGGACTGGGAAGGATATATAATTATAGCCATGAAAAGGAGATCCTGACAAGTAGGACAATCATGTGTTCTCACTTCTCGGAGACAAAACCGTACAAATGTAGTATACTTATTAATTAGGCATTAAAACTTACTAAACTGAACATGATTGCTAACATTGGTCGCTGCAACTAAATAGACTTCAAATAAGATAACTGGACCTGAACCTGATTGTTGCAACTAAATTCTTGCATATTCAGAAAACTTATATAGCACAAACACTATAGCCCATCCCTCCCTAGTTCAGAGCGGATTAGTCCTGATGTCTGTTTTGGCATAGTGAGACGCAATTTAAAGGCAAATGTACAATAGGACTAACAAATACGCTCCAACTTAAAACGCACCTACGTAGCTTAAAGCCAGCTTGTAAATTGAACTTTACCCTGACAAAAGAGATCATAGCCCGGTGTAACGAACTGTGCTGGACTGAAACCAAGTGAAGCAAACATGACTCAGCAAACTTCTGCAGCATCACCACTACAACAGAAAAAGCACGCTGCACGCCCATGGTTCACATTAGATGAAACTAGCATAAACTTGTACATCTGAGTATTACATAACCCTACTTCCCAAAAAAACTGAAACAGCCACCGCCATACATATAATGAAACCTGTCTCTAGTGATGCACTGACGAATTAAACTAACCCAACAAAATTCAGAAACTGAAACTCTGAAGATTGACTAAACTATCTGCTACAATCCTGAGAACTGAAACAATTTGCATAACAAAAAATCACACACTGAAGATGAACCGTAGCTGCAAAACAACTGAAGACAATAGATCAGCAAATACATACCACCATTGATACTACCAACAATACAAATCCAAATGAACTAAGAGCACACCACAAAGATTAGGGATCTGACCATCAGATTTTTTACATGATTCAGAGGGAAACAGAGAGAAGGCATGAGATAGTGTCCAAATACCTTTACAATATGATGAATCAAGACCAAATATCTGCAGAATCAAGTTTCTGATTGATAGATGACTAAAAAAATTAAAGAAAACGGGGCCTGCATATGGGATAACCAAAAACAAAATCCATTCAGAAAAAAATGAACGGAGGCAAACAACCTGCACATAGGATTCGGATAAGGGAAGAGTACCTGCGCCAAACCAACAAAAACACGAACGAGCTGTCCAATAGGACGGGTTGGGGGAGGCGAACGAGCTCTCCCACTGGACAGTTTGGGGGAGGCGAATCAACAGCGAGCAAAACACAAATCAAAGATAATGAAAACCCACAAATACCAAAACTCCTCAGTGGCTAGGGAGAGGTGCTACAGCATAGGCGTCCTGTGGCTGTGGCAAGCCGCACCTCCCCCGCTTTTGGAAGATGAACTGGAAGCCGCAAGGGGAAGGAGTGGGCTGGATATTTCGAGAGAGGAAGAGAGGAAAAGTTCGGAGAGGAGCCAAAAACAGTAGAAGCGCGGAGTTCGCAAAAATAATTGCGGATCTTCGAGCGTGGATCTAGACCCGATAACAAAACAAAACATATCCTTCGTCTTGCCGTATACACAAACCGGACTGAATGAGAAGGCAGCCCACAGAGACAAGCTAGCCCACAAAACGATTCGACCAATGAGGGGAAAAAATCAGCCAAAAAGAAAATTCAAAAAAAAGTCAAGTTTGATAGAAAGGCCAATTACTCTGTGTTATTCGCTGTTAGTGCAACCATTTCAAATACGCAACATTTGGTTTAGTTTGTGCTGGCCCATTTAATTTTTCTGGCCTGCTGCACTGTAGCAACTGGCCCACGGCCCACCCAGTACACAGAATGGGGCTGCAATAATCAAATCTCACGTGAAAGAGCAGCGATCCTTCCCTCTTACTCCGTATGTCTTATGAAGTCTATGCGTTACTTTGGGTCCAATATGTTCAACCAAGTTGTGCACCGACTTGCACTTGGGCTCAAAACAGATCTAATCACTGGTCCAGTTGTTCGAAAGGTCAATACGGCAGCCCATGCAGAGTTTCTCTGTCAACAAGACTTAGGCCCTGTTCATCTGGCTTATAATCCGTCTTATTCAGCTTGTTTTTTTAGCTGGAACAGTATTTTTCTCTCACAAAAAATCAGCCAACAGTGTTTTTCAGCCGGCTTATAATTCCAGCCGAACGGCTCCTTAGAGGGTTGAATAGTTAGTGTATTTGGTTGGTTTGACTAGGCAAGCCGGGCTTACAATGTAAGCAAGGATACAAAGGGTGAGTTTTTATCTCTCGCCTCGCCTTGCTAGGCTAGAAGTTAAAATAGTAATTGCGTTTGGATCTATTACCTAGTTGTATCGTTATGCAAGCAAGGATTTCCTTGCTATGCTAGGCGAGGCTACGCAAGGCCAAACGTGCCCTAAGGCTATCGTGGACAATGACCTTGCACTGGATTAGAGGTGGAGTTAGCTAGTCATGCTCGCTGAGCTCGGTGGTGAGTTGGTGGTAGATGGAGAGCTAGGGCTTGGGCGTTTGGCAGGGCCAGTGAACCACACCTGACAAATTGCTCTGGGTCTTGTCAAAGAGATGGGCGAGATTGTGTCAATTTGTATTCTACGCGCGTGCGTTGGCAACAGTGAGAGGGTACGATTCTAGTTCGTGAAGTCCCTGAGTTATGGGAGGGAGGCAGGCACACGCGCGCGGGTATGAGGCGGGCTGAGCTGTGTGGCAATGTGCTTGTCGCTGGCTGTTGGCGGTGAACAAGGCGGTCGGCAGCAGCGCAGATGGGCTTAAGGTTAGGGTTTGACCTTTGAACAAAATTTGAATGTCATGTGGTCTTAGAGGTATGGTCGGGAGCTGTGGCCGGGCTAACGGTGGTGGCAGTTGTATATATGTCGACGAGGCGTGGCGGCGGTGTGACACTAGCTAGAGAGTGAAGGCAACCAGTGAGCTGGGTGTAATACCCCAGCCCATTAGTAGCCTATAGTAGTTTTGAAGTTGGCCCATGTAGCCCAAGTGGCACATGTGGAGTTGTTGTTGGTGGGTTTAGTACCACCTTGAAAATTTAGGAGGGTGAGGGCCAGCTTATAAGCCTTGTCGTTCCAAACGTAGCACCTCTAGGTTAATCCTTTTACACGAAGCAAGGACGAAAAGTGTAAGAAAGATGCTACACATATGCAGGCACTATTCCAAGTGCGGAGCTAGGCCAGCTTATAAGCCTTGTCGTTCCAAACGTAGCACCTCTGGGTTAACCCTTTTACACGAAGCAAGGACGAAAGTGTAAGAGAGGTGCTACGCGTATGCAGACCCGTTCCACGTGCCCTGCGGAGCTGGGCCATATAAGCAGTTTTGGACACGGGGTGTTACACTGGGTTGTCAATAAAAAGTGGGGGCAAGAGGTGGGTGGTAAGGTCGCGCTAGTGTGCTCACCGGTGGCCTGGGAGGTGTGGGAGGCTAGCAGATGAAGGGGGCAGTTAAGTTGAATGGAGGAGAGAGAAGATGAAGACGCGTCAAAGATAAGCGCCGATACCTCAACCGACGCGCACCCATCTAATAGAGGGATCAAGGAAGGTTGTGAAGGTGTTGTAGACTTGTAGCCTGTCATCCTCATCTCAACTATTACTGTACCTCACCTTTGCCACCATCTCCAGGCCGCTGGAACTTGGAGCGAAGGTTGGATTGGAGTGACGACGGGCAGTAGCAATAGCTATGTTGCCAATCAAATCAGGTCAAGCTCAATTTAATTGGAGATCAATTCAATTTGACGCTGATATTTGATGCATTTGCATGTGCCGGCGTCAGATGTAGGTGTACCACATCATGCTGCTGTTGATGGTTAGCACTTAGCAGCAACCTGCATTTGTTTCCACCGAGAAACAACATCGATCACGCACACATGACTCAGCACCTGCTGATTGACTTGGTTGGGGAGAGTATATTGAGTAGCCAGCTACAAAATAAGTTATTTTATGGCCACCTCCATTTACGATAATTTTATATACTAATTTACGATAAATTGAATACATATTTGCGATAGTTGTGTTATTATAACATATGGGGATATTTACCGTAACGTTATGATAAACCACTTAGTAAGGAGTTACTATAATCTCGTAAATTAGCATACTAATTATTGTAACTCAAAGTGGCTACAGAATAAGTTATTTTATAGTCAGCTACAGAGTAGTAGTTCTATATATATTATTTCATACTCTCAGGGAGTAGTTCCTCTCATGTGTATATCTCTAGATTTAGGGTGTATATGGCCTCACGAAGTATATGTAAACGAAGTATACGATCATACTAGACCATTTACAGTAATATGTATGTCAAGTATGTAAGTATACGTAGAGTATATGGTTATACTTATTTTATATACTGTTATAGAGGTATTTTAGTAATATATTAAAAAGTATGAGCTCTTATGAAAAAAATTCGCGTTCTAAGATTTGAAGTATCTTAAATTGAGTATATAAACATACTCAAATTGATAAATTAATATGTACACATACGCAATGTGGTTTATTGAAGATTGGAGTAACTATATATATATATATGTGTGTGTGTAAAAAAAATAGCTCGGCCAATCTCAAGTCTGAACACACGAAATCAGAACAACCTGTCCATGTAAGCCAACATGGCGTTGCTATCTGCGACACTAATTTCTAGGAGCAGCGAGCAGCAAGAGGAGAACGGAGGTCTCCCTCCCTACACGAAACAATACAAAACTATGCTAAGTTGTAAGTTTACCGTGAATAGTATTCATATTTAGGTCTCGAAATCAGTTTACGACAAAATATATCTCATAATGATCTAATGATATTTATTTGTATAAAAATTGTTGGTATTTTTTGTTATAAATTTACTCAAAATTTGGTCAAACTTCACTAGTGCAGAATTGAGAACTAGTCCAAGTTGAAAAACCCTCTTTAGTCCAGGTTTCCCAACTGGGATTGCTAATATGAGACTAACCCCCCCCCCCCCCACTTTAGTCCATCGATGTAGGCGCTCGTCCACTGTTGGCGGTGCTACACCATAGATTTGTACCTAGGAGCAAGAACCATGGCTTTAGGATTAGCTAAGGGTTAATGGGGTTTCTTATACCTTCTATTATTCGTTGAAGCAGGTTCTTTGACTCAGTAGGCACAGCTAGAAGTCACACAAGGTACGCCGGATAAAAGTTTCCTTCTTTGTGTGAGCACGTATTTACCAGAAGGTAGGTTCAAAACTTTGCAGTAATCATTGCATTTTCTTCACCTTAATTCCCAAATCAGCAACTAATTTATGAGAATAATGAATTGTAGTGTGTCGTCACTTGCATGGTTTATGTCGAACCAGGAGACCTGCTTTGTGACAATAGGACAGAGGGCCTAGCTAATCCATTAAAGTATGAATCATTTTCTTATGTCATATTGGAATGAAACAATATCCATTATTATCATACTGTAAACACAGAGTGTCTTATATGTTGCAATACGATGTTGGATCCGCTAAGCATCTGTAGTGACTATCCCCTAGAAAAAGATTGCGAGATGACCCTTTAAGGGGTTCCGGGAACCGGGATTGAAACTGGACCTTTAGTAACGGTTGCTATTACCAACCAGGACTAAATGTGCCCCCAGACCTTTCCCCGGGGCTGACACGTTTAGTCCCGGTTGGTGTTTCCAACAGGCAGTAAAGGGTCCTTTTTTTCCATTTCTTTCTTTTCCTTTTATGGTTTCTTTTCAATTCAATTTTTGTTGGTTTCAATTAGCTTTTCGTATACAAATTCTGCGCTGCTAGTATATGTCCATATATACGTATAAGTTTTTGTTCGAGCATTATACATAAATAACACACTAAAATGTATGAAACTATATATATACACAAATATTGCAAGAGATTGTACATGCATGGAATTTGTACATAATAAAGTAACAAAAAGCTTGTACTCATGTCCTTGGGATTTTATTCAACCCAAATTCAGTCGTATGGCTACTAGGTAATATTTCTTTTCTGTCATAGTAGTACTTGCCATTGGGATCTTATAAGGTCCAAATAAGCTAGAGGGGGGGTGAATAGCCTAATTAAAACTTCTACAAGATTTACTTAACCACAAGTGTTAGTACAAAAGGTGGCGAAGCAAAATGCATTAGCTCTAACTAATTAAGCAAGCCACCTACACAAGTCTAGTACAAGGCTATCCACTAAACACAACAACAACTACAAGCTAGAAACAAGGAGTAACGCGAGAGAAGAGCTTTGAGTGATTATACTGCCGTGTAGAGATGAGAAGAACCAATCAATCAATCACACAAGAGAAATCCTTGGGAAGAGAACGACACAAGAATTTATCCCGAGGTTCACTTGCTTCCCGGCAAGTTACTCCCCGTTATGGCAATACACCCACTTGTCGGTTCGCGAGCTAATCGACTATCAAGAGTCAAGCCATCGGCGGGCGCCGCACAACCGCACACAAGATAGGGATCCTCCAAGCCACGAGCTCCACTAGAGTATCCGATTCGTGAACTCCCACGAGGAAGGATCAAGAACCCCTTACAACACTTGGTGAGGGCTCCAACAATCTCCAATTGCGAGCTCAATCACCTCCGCTGCTCCAAGCCGTCTACCGCGTCGGGAAACACAGAAGAGTAACAAGAAATCCACAGCAACTCAAAGATCAAGTGCCTCTAGAATGCAACTCTTAAGTAATGCACTTGAATCTCACTCAAGATGTGTAACCAAGCAAAGAGATGAGTGGAGGAGTTGTTCTCTAGATCAAAGGATGTCTCAATATCTCAAATGTGCAAGAGCGAACTCCCCAAACCCGGCCACCATCTATTTATAGCCCCACGAATGAATATGGCCGTTACCCCTTTATTGGGCGAATTTTTAGATCGACCGGACACGCAGGTCACTAGCATGCTCCAACGGCTAATTTTCACACATATAAACTTGTATTGACCGGACGCGTAGGTCACTAACGGGACCAGACGCGCAGGTCACAATGAAACAGCGAACAGAGAGGTTCCAGTAAGCTCTTGACGTGACCGGACGCGTCCGGTCATCACTGACCAAACTCGCAGCAGTGTCCGGTCACTTTCGCACGCGAAAACACTGACCGGACGCGTTGATCGGACGCGCAGGTGCTGACTGGACGCGTCCGGTCATGAGTCCGGTCATAGACCACTCTTCGGTAAAACGGCGATAACTCTTAGCTCTGAACTGCGATTTCGATGATCTTGGACATTTTGGAAAGCTTACTCAGAGGGCTACATGACCCATATGAACACTTAATCCAAGTCAATGGATCAAAGCAGTATTCCACTCTAAGAGCCATCTTAGTGTCCGGAGAACACCGAAAAACCTTTCTCCTTTCACCAAGTTGATCAAAATCAACTCCAACACCTTCTCCTTTGCAAATGTGCCAACACCATCAAGTGTACACCACCATGTGCATATGTGTTAGCATTTCACAAACATTTTCAAAGGGTTATGTTAGCTCTCAACTAGATCCTAATGCATATGCTCAAGACATTAATCTAGTGGCACTTGATTCCCGAGCTAACCGTGATTGCCTCTCTTGATAGTCGGCTATGTATTCTAAACCCGGTTAATCACTTCTCTACTCATCTTAGACCGGCAAAAGGAAAACCCTATGGTTATACCTTTGCCTTGCGCTCTTAGATCCTTCTCCTTCACTTGATCGTCATGTCCATCATTTTATGTGCATTCTTTCATGATCTTGCTCATCATTTCATGCACCAAATCATGTGGTCTTGTGACCATCTCTCCATGCCATTTCCACCTCCATCACATGTTGCTTATGCCTAACTTAAAACACTTAACACATGGCATTAGCAACTTGGTGTCATTAATTACCAAAACCAAACTTGGGCTTTTAATCTCCCCCTTTTTGGATTGATGACAACCACCATAAAGATATGAAATGAAATTAATTTTCAATTTCGATAGTATTAGCTCCCCCTACATATGTGCTTCCATGAGTTTGGTTCAATTGTGCATATATGTATGGATTTGAATTTTGGGAGAGTTACTACTATCAAATTGACGCTAAGGTATATAGAATGGACCTTTGAAGCGTGATACCAATCAGAGTTGCCTTTATATACCATCCTTAGCATCGATGTAGCTAGACACCACTTGTAATACATCACTTGTAAAAATTACAAACACTAAAATACCTCATGAGATCAACATTATAAGCAAAGGTGTCTAGATACCACTTATAAAGCTACTCTCAACAAATCATCATTCAAGTTCTATTTCTAGCATACACCTTACATCATGAATATGAATTTAAGCTTTGCAATGCAACAATTCATCATGTTAATGCACATACAAATGCAACAAATGATTCATGAGCTTGCTCCCCCTACTCGTGTGCTCAATTTTAATTGATCCCTCTCCAATGTCATATCTTTGATTTCTCTCCCGCTTATATCTTTTGCTTTCTCCCCCTTTCTATATCTTTGTGACTTACTTCTCCCCCTTTGTCAACAATCACCAAAAAGATGTCAATTTTAGTGAGAATTAAGTCAATCAATATGAGGGAGTCCAAATTATGGTTCAATCTAGATCACTTGCCTAGAATATGTAATTCGGTTTGATCCAAGGACAAGCTTCTTCACACCTCATAAAGTATAAGGGTTATCTTGACCATGTTGAATTACACATCATGAGCTCATTTTCAAGATTCAACACTAGGTTTGCAAGCCCACAATCATGTCATATGCTACCACTAGATCAAACAAACATAGAAGCAATAGTGGTATCATATATAGATGTAAACTCATTTGATTTTCATGAATGAGCCTATTTGTCATGAAAATATGTCTATATGTTCTAAACATGTCCTTAGCAAAGTATGAATGATATGCCAAACAACTTTACCTTGCATTGTCGAAGGGGAGGCATGTCATATAAGAATGTGGGGGTGCACTCATTTCAAGTTGGAGAAGTCAAGTATGTTTCAGTTCATTCTTTAACTTGTAAAATCTTTTCTCATCAAGTGGCTTTATGAATATGTCGGCTAATTGATCTTCGGTGCCAATGCTTTCAATGCTAATATCACCCTTTTGTTGATGGTCTCTTATGAAGTGATGTCTTATGTCAATGTGCTTCGTTCTTGAATGTTAAATCGGATTTTGAGTCATCTTGATTGCACTTTCATTGTCACAAAACAATGACACATTCTTGAACTTGATTCCAAAGTCATTCAAAGTGGCCTTCATCCAAAGTAATTGTGCACAACAACTACCGGCACTAATGTATTCAGCCTCGGTGGTAGATAGTGCAACACTATTTTGTTTCTTTGATGACCATAAAACAAGAGACCTTCCTAGTAATTGACAAGTGCCACTTGTGCTCATTCTATCAATCTTGCAACCACCATAGTCGGAATCCGAATATCCAATCAACTCAAAATTAGATCCCTTGAGATACCATAGTCCAACATCATGAGTGCCCTTAAGATATCTCAATATTCTCTTAGTTGCTTTCAAGTGACTTTCTCTAGGTGAAGCTTGATATCTTGCACACTTGCATACACTAAACATCACATCTGGCCTTGAAGCTGTGACATAGAGCAAACTTCCAATCATAGACCGGTATAGCTTTTGATCTACCATGTTTCCACTATCATCAATACCCAATTGATCATTTGTGCCTATTGGTGTACTCATTGGCTTAGCATCTTGCAATCCAAACTTCTTGATCATGTCCTTGATGTACTTCCCTTGACTTACAAAAGTGTCATTCTTCATTTGCTTGATTTGAAGTCCAAGAAAGTAACTAAGTTCTCCAATCATAGACATCTCAAACTAATTTGCCATCATTTTTCCAAACTCTTCACAAAAGTATTGATTTGTTGATCCAAAAATAATATCATCAACATAGATTTGTAACACAAACAAGTCATTTCCAAGCTTCTTAGTGAAGAGAGTGGTGTCAACCTTTCCCATCTTGAACCCTTTAGAGAGAAGAAAGTCCCTCAATCTCTCATACCTGCTCTAGGTGCTTGCTTCAAACCATACAATGCCTTCTTTAGCTTGAAAACATGGTCGAACTTCTTGTCACCTTTAAAACTGGGAGGTTGCTCAACATAGACTTCTTCATTGATGTAGCCATTGAGAAATGCATTCTTGACATCCATTTGATAGAGCTTGATGTTGTGTGCACAAGCATATGCTAATAATATTCTAATTGCCTCCAATCTTGCAACCGGTGCATATGTCTCACCAACGTTAAGACCTTCAACTTGAGTGTAACCTTGTGCTACCAATTTTGCTTTGTTTCTCACAACTACACCATCTTGATCTTGCTTGTTTCTAAAGACCCACTTAGTACCAATCACATTGTAGTTCTTTGGCCTCTCAACAAGCTCCCAAACTTGATTTCTAGCAAAGTTGTTTAGTTCTTCATGCATGGCATTTACCCAATCGGAATTTTTCAATGCATCTTCTATTTTCTTAGGTTCTTCAAGTGACACAAATGAGTAGTGCTCACAAAAGGATGCTAATCTTGATCGAGTTTGAACACCACTTTGAATTCCACCAATGATTTGGTCCAATGGATGATCTCTTGCAATGCTAGTAGGTTGGAGTATTGGGAGTTGATTGCTTCCACTTGTTTGACCTTGAACTTGAGCTTCATCATGAGTACCACTTGAGCTTGATTGATTTGTATCAATTTGCACATCTTGATTAATTATATGTATATCACCATCATCATCATCTTGCCTTGGCCTTATATCACCAATGTCCATGTTCTTCATTGCATTCAACAATTGATCTCCTCTTACATCTTTAAGGTTTTGATCTTCATTTTGAGATCCTTGGGTTTCATCAAACTCAACATCATGAACTTCTTCTAAGGTGCCATTAGTGAGATTCCAAACTCTATGTGCCTTGCTTGTGGTAGAATAACCAAGTAAGAACCCTTCATCACATTTCTTTTCAAACTTGCTCAATCTAGTGCCTTTCTTGAGAATATAGCATTTGCAACCAAACACTCTAAAGTATGCAATGTTGAGCTTTCTTCCATTCAATAGCTCATATGGTGTCTTCCCAAGCTTTCCATGGCAATAGAGACGGTTGCTACAATAGCATGCCGTGTTGATGGCTTCACTCCAAAATGAATGACTAACATTGTATTTACTTAGCATTGATCTAGCCATATCAATCAAGGTTTTATTTTTCCTTTCAACTACACCATTGGATTGAGGTGTGTATGTTAGAGAGAATTGATGTCCAATACCAAGATCATCACACAAATCTTCAATTCTTGTGTTCTTGAACTCACTACCATTGTCACTTCTAATCTTCTTGATGGTAGTCTCAAACTCATTTTGCACCTTCTTGACAAAAGACTTGAATAGATCATAAACATCACTCTTGTCATAGAGAAAGAACACCCAAGTATATCTAGTGTATTCATCAACAATCACAAAACCATACTTGTTGCCACCAATGCTAGTGTATGTTGTTGGCCCAAACAAGTCCATGTGCAATAGCTCAAATGCCTTTGATGTGCTCATTTCACTCTTACTAGGATATGCATTTCCAACTTGTTTGCCAGCTTAACAAGCACTACAAGGTTTATCCTTCTCAAAGGTGACATCCTTCAAGCCTCTAACTAAGTCATGCCTCAAAAGTTTGTTCAATTGTTTCATTCCAACATGACCAAGCCTTCTATGCCACAACCAACCCATACTAGATTTGCTAAGCAAGCATGAAGTCAATTGTGTCTCACTATCATTGATGTCAACCAAGTATAAACTACCATGTCTAAATCCTTTGAATATCAAATTTGATCCATCAACACTAAGGACTTTAACTTCATCACTACCAAATATGCACTTGAAGCCAAGGTCACAAAGTTGTGCCACCGACAAAAGATTAAAATCCAAGCTCTCAACTAGCAATACATTAGATATGCCCATGTCATTTGAGATAGCAATTTTACCAAGCCCCTTGACCTTGTCTTTCTTGTTGTTGCCGAAAGTGATAGCATCAAAACCACCATTTTGACTTGTATCAATTGATTTGAACATACAAGAATCCCCGGTCATATGTTGAGTGCACCCACTATCAAGCACCCAATGCCTTCCTCTAGCTTTAATTGACCTACAAGACAAGATCAATTCTTTTTAGGTACCCAAACTTGTTTGGTTATTCCAAGGTTAGTAACCAAGCTCTTTGGTACCAAAATGGCTTTCTTCTTTGAGCCCATCCATGGTGTAATGAACTTAGTATGAACACCATTAGTACCCTTGGTAAGCATATAGAAAGAATCAAACTTAATTGAGGATACATTAGCATTGGATTTCTTGTTCATGCAATGTTACTCTATGTGACCAACTTGCTTGCAACTTTTGCAATAGCTACCATTGTTCTTCACAAAACGAGTCTTGTGAGGAGCAAAAGCGGGCCTTGCCTTTCTTAGGGTTATAGCCCAATCCCTCTTTGTAGAGAGAAGCTCTTTGGCTACCCAAGCACATAAGCAAGCGGTCCTCACCACCATAAGCCTTAGCTAAGGTGTGATTGAGCTCTTTTACCTCCTTCTTGAGATTTTCATTCTCAACTATAAGTATGGAGTCACAAGTGAAACCGTCACTACTAGATAAGGATGATGTAGATGCGCTACTTGAAGGGTTAGTGGGAGCAACAATAATAGGCTTATGAAAAGATTCACCAATATATCACATGATATGCCTATGTTGCAAGTTTTAGCTTTCTCAACATTAGTTGGCATGTTTTCACATTTTTCAACTAGAGAGGAATGAGCTTCTTCAAGCTTAGAGTGAGACTTTTGAAGCTTCTTATGGTCTACCTTTAGACTCTCATAAGATGCCCTAAGCTCATCAAGTTCTTGCATAAGGTTTTTCTTATCCTTAAGCAAGCCCTTGCACTCCTTTCTAGATTCTTTAAAATATTGAGTGCAATCTTCTAGCATAGTGATTAGTTCATCTTTAGTTAGATCATCATCATCACTATCACTATCACTAGCACTATCATGATCACTCTCATCTTCGGATGATGCCTTAGCAGCCTTAGCCATGAAGCATGATGGAGTGTCAAATATGGAGCTCTTCTCTTGAATAGCAATGCTAGCATGCCCCTTCTTTTTATAGTCCTCATCATCACTTGAGGAATCATCACTATCCCATGTAGCAACATAAGAATCATTCTTCTTCTTATGAGAGCTCTCCTTCTTTTCTTGCTTCTTCTTTTGCTTCTTCCGCTCCTTCTTGATAGCATCTTCATCATCACTATCATAAGGACATTTGGCGATGAGATGGTCCTTGCTATGACATCTAAAGCATCTCATAGTTTGCTCATTCTTCTTGGATGAGTTCTTCCTCCTCCTTGCACGATAGCCCTTCTTCTTCATGAATTTACCAAATTGCTTGACAAAGAGAGCCATCTTTTCATCAATGTCATCACTATCACAAGAGCTTGAGTCTTCATCACTTGATGATTCAATTTTGGACTTGCCCTTGGATGTGGTGGCTTTGAATGCCACACTCTTCTTCTTCTCATAATCCTTCTTCTCACTTTCCTTCTTCTTCTTTTTGACCAACTCCTCTTTCTCATAATCTTCTCTATATGAATCATCGGTCACCACTTCTTGGAATACTTGTTGAGGAGTTGAATCTTTCAATGTTGTCCTCACAAGTACGGTGATCAACATGTCAAACCTCTTGGGTAAGCTTCTCAAGAACTTCATGGAGAATTGATTGTCCTTGACCTCCTCACCAAGTGCCTTGAGTTCATTCACAATGACTTGCAATCTATGAAACATCTTCGGCACACTCTCATCTTCTTGCATCTTGAAGCTAGAGAACTTTTCTTGTAAAATGTATGCTTTGATGGTCTTGGTGCCTTCGGTGCCCTCATAAGTCTCTTCAAGCTTTGCCCAAGCATCATGAGCAATTTCAATATTCTTCACTTGCTCAAATGTCTTGTCATCTAGTGCCTCATGAAGAGCACTAATGGCAATGTCATTGCATTGGAGCTCCTTTTCTTTCACCGGAGTTGGTGCTTCCGGATTTGCAACCTCAAATTTGGTTTCGGTGACCTTCCACACTTCTCTATTGTTTGACTTGAGGTGTGCGGTCATTTTAACCTTCCAATATGCATAATTTGTACCATCAAAGTGAGGTGCCTTCTTGGTGTTGTTGATATGCAAACTCAATTAAGCCATTTCTTCACCGGAGGTTGTTAAGCCTTAATCAAACGGTGTCTCGGCTCTGATACCACTTGTAAGGTCCAAATAGGCTAGAGGGGGGTGAATAGCCTAATTAAAACTTCTACAAGATTTACTTAACCACAAGTGTTAGTACAAAAGGTGGCGAATCAAAATGCACTAGCTCTAACTAATTAAGCAAGCCACCTACGCAAGTCTAGTACAAGGCTATCCACTAAACACAACAACAACTACAAGCTAGAAACAAGGAGTAACGCGAGAGAAGAGCTTTGAGTGATTATACCGCCATGTAGAGATGAGAAGAACCAATCAATCAATCACACAAGAGAAATCCTCAGGAAGAGAATGACACAAGAATTTATCCCGAGGTTCACTTGCTTCCCGGCAAGCTACTCCCCGTTATGGCGATACACCCACTTGTCGGTTCGCGAGCTAATCGACTATCAAGAGTCGAGCCATCGGTAGGTGCCGCACAACCGCACACAAGATGGGGATCCTCCAAGCCACGAGCTCCACTAGAGTATCCAATTCGTGAACTCCCACGAGGAAGGATCAAGAACCCCTTACAACACTTGGTGAGGGCTCCAACAATCTCCAATTGCGAGCTTAATCACCTCCGCTGCTGCAAGCCGTCTACCGCGTCGGGAAACACGGAAGAGTAACAAGAAATCCGCAGCAACTCAAAGATCAAGTGCCTCTAGAATGAAACTCTCAAGTAATGCACTTGAATCTTACTCAAGATGTGCAACCAAGCAAAGAGATGAGTGGAGGAGTTGTTCTCTAGATCAAAGGATGTCTCAATATCTCAAATGTGCAAGAGCGAACTCCCCAAACCCAGCCACCATCTATTTATAGCCCCACGAACGAATATGGCCGTTACCCCTTTACTGGGTGAATTTTTAGATCGACCGGACGCGCACGTCACTAGCATGCTCCAACGACTAATTTTCACGCGTATAAACTTGTATTGACCGGACGCGCAGGTCACTAATGGGACCAGACGCGCAGGTCACAGTGAAACAGCGAACAGAGAGGTTCTAGTAAGCTCTTGACGTGACCGGACGCGTCCGGTCATCACTGACCAGACTCGCAGCAGTGTCCGGTCACTTTTGCATGCGAAAAACACTGACAGGATGCGTTGACCGGACGCGCAGGTGTTGACTGGATGCGTCTGGTCATGAGTCCGGTCATAGACCACTCTTCGGTAAAACAACGATAACTCTTAGCTCCGAACTCCGATTTCGATGATCTTGGACATTTTGGAAAGCTTACTCAGAGGGCTACATGACCCATATGAAAACTTAATCCAAGTCAATGGATCAAAGCAGTATTCCACTCCAAGAGCCATCCTAGTGTCCGGAGAACACCGAAAAACCTTTCTCCTTTCACCAAGTTGATCAAAATCAACTCCAACACCTTCTCCTTTGCAAATGTGCCAATGCCATCAAGTGTACACCACCATGTGCATATGTGTTAGCATTTCACAAACATTTTCAAAGGGTTATGTTAGCTCTCAACTAGATCCTAATGCATATGCTCAAGACATTGATCTAGTGGCACTTGATTCCCGAGCTAACCGTGATTGCCCCTCTTGATAGTCGGCTATGTATCCTAAACCCGGTCAATCACTTCTCTACTCATCTTAGACCGGCAAAAGGAAAACCCTATGGTTATACCTTTGTCTTGCGCTCTTAGATCCTTCTCCTTCACTTGATTGTCATGTCCATCATTTTATGTGCATTCTTTCGTGATCTTGCTCATCATTTCATGCACCAAATCATGTGGTCTTGTGGCCATCTCTCCATGCCATTTCCACCTCCATCACATGTTGCTTATGCCTAGCTTAAAACACTTAACACATGGCATTAGCAACTTGGTGTCATTAATTACCAAAACCAAACTTAGGCTTTCAAATCTATGACCTGATCCATAAAAATCCTGACAATCCCTCTTGAATTGCTTTGATCTGATCAGTTTGCAGGACCCTTTGCTTCATCCATTCAACCTTCAATTTGAATGAAAGGAAAAGTATGAATATATATGATTATATATATCAACACAATGGTAATAAATAAATAGTGTATATTTTTTACGTACTTTGAGGACCTCTTCACTTGTTTTCATCGAGTACTGCACGAGGAACTCGCAAACGTAGTATATACATAAGTTGTTCCCCGATTCCTGTCTCAGACACCACTTTACGAGAAAAAGATTCATCATCAACCAATGAAACAGGGTAATAATGAACTGAACTAAATAAAGATGCGGTGACCTAGCTTGTACTTACTTGGTATTAGACTATATCTAGAGGCATAATCCAATTACCATTATGGTGTTTCTTACCGTACGTAGCCCAAGCACTGCCCAAGAAAATAAATAAATAGAGTTATTCCCCATGATATTAATAAAATGGCATAAGAGAGTATACAGTGTGCGAGACCAAAATTACCAATGGAGAATATCTATCATATCTTGGTAATCTTTTTGGGGTTTTCTCATTGAGTCAAAGATTTTTACACAACTACTGGGCATATCGATGACCAGCAGCATCCAATGAAAGCTGCATGTTTATACGCAGGCATAACTCATTAACTAAAGTCAACATGGAGTAAGCAAAATAAAATATGCACAAGACATTAACACTCACTTGAAGTTGTAAGGAAAGAGTATCAGTGTCTTATCAGGTTAGTTATCTAAGAACCTCAACAGATTCTTCTCCACTTGAGGTCGCCATCTATCATATGGAGTAACCGTGTCCTTGAATGTGCGATTCAGATCCATGAAACCAACATCAGTCATCCCTTTTTTCTTTAGTTTTAGCATCTTATATCTGCATATATATAGTACAGAATAATATTTATAGTGTGAGGATAACTATATATATAGACAATGAACTAACATACAAGTTACTTCAATTATAGATAGAATCACTTACAGACACTAGCAACTGAGGAGAGATTTGTTGAGAGCGTCCTGGTTTAATAGTTGGTGTAATTCTTTGAACTCAATATGTATAAGGTCATAACCATTGAAGTAATGCTCTGGTCTAACTTTGGCAAGAAGCCATTGCTCGCGCTTCGCACACGCATCTAAGTACCACTTGTTTAACAAGAACATTTGCGTACCCAATAATGGCCAGGACTTAGGGCTGACAAGACTCCTGCCATACTTATAGGGTCGGAATATATCAACGCCCTTGGCTGTTAGTATCGATGCTTCCCCCATGAGTTGTTCCGGTGTCAGACCTGTTGTGTCCATGAAGATATTGAGTTGCTCCAAATCGATTGTACCACCTTGTGCATTTATACAATCATCCTCAACAACTAGCGGGTCGATAGATTATAAAGATTGCTGCCCAAGCTGTGCTACATCTTTCTCTGCTCTCTTCGCTTTCTAGGACGCCTTATATGACTTGTCGAGACAGTGTTTATAGTTTGATAATGGCGAGGGCTTACGTCTCTCACGCAACATTTTCTCGCGTTCATTGATTTTTCTCCTTAGTTCTTGTTGAGGTAGGGCAAAAAATAGCTTTGGCAGGTTTCTCCTTTGTTCACGCGCCTCTTTTACCTTTTTCTAGAAAGCATCCAAATCTTTTTTTGCCGCTGCTATTGATTCCTCTTCAGACTTCTCGTAAGGTAGCTTTTCAGAGGGGCTTTGTTTTACGGATGCCTTTCTCCTTCACTGGGGGTGGGGACCTCCTCTTATGCCTCTATGGTGCAGGAGATGGAGGAGGGGAGGCGGAGGTGGGGGAGACTACCTTGGAGGAGAAGGAGATGGAGATAGAGATGGAGATGCAGCCATGCCATAGATCACATCATCATCGTCCAGAGCACTTTGATGATCAGGGGATGGAAGAACTAGACTTTGCTTGGGAGACCTATGAGTACAAAAAAGATTGACAGTAAATGGTATGTACGCGAGAAGCCAATAATCGAGAATCATTATTGAAAAACTGGTTCGTTCACTTTCATCTGCACATATGATGAGGTAGTTGAAGAGGAGGCGACGAAGCCAGCGCCCCAGGCATAATGATGTAGCGCTTGCACCATACAATGAATGAATGTTCTGCTTGTCCTAGGGTCTTCTTCTCATCACTTCTAGGAAAGTCAAGAGCCACTTCCCGATAGTCTTTGATAACTCTATCCACCAAGACGCTATAATAGCTAGGTGGAATTGGATTCCCATGGCTTCTTGGTGTCTTGTCAGGGTCCACAAGAGAAACAATACTATGCACCACCATGACTGTGTTATTCCCCATGGGAATGTACAGCTCACATTGCGTCATCTTCTCAATGATATCATCCACAGGGAAGTGCTGCAATGCGTCATCTTGATTTGGGAGCTTAGTGCAAGCGCAGTTGCTTCTTAGCTGAAGAGGGCCAATGTTGACTCCATGGTATGATGTTGACTGCCTTTGACTACTCAATTATAGTACCACTTGCCATTTGATTTCCTCTTGCATTCTCACATTTAAGTTTTGTTCTCACTCCTGCGATCGAAGCACCGCCACCTCTAACCTACGGATGTACTCGGCCTCCTCGTCCTTCCTTCTCTGGAGGCTTCTGTAGGAAGCAACGTCCTTAGGGAAGCCATGACGCCACAAATCCTTTGCCTCGTGTTCACCCAGGGTGTTTAGAAGTCGCGAGGGCGTACATCAGCTCATCCTTCTCTCGGTTGGGCACAAAGGCACCACTAGCAGAAGCATCTACAATATCAAAAAGTCTTCGTGTTGCTATTCTGATTGTTCCACCATCAACTGGCTCCCTGGTCTCTAGGTCCAGTGATCCCCATGCACAAAAAACCAATTCTTAGAGCGTTTGGGCCAATCGATTGAAAATGGTGGGATCCCTTTGGCAAGTAGATCTGCTTCCATTCTTTGCCACCTGGTAATGGCATTCCTGTAGCCACCTGATCCCAATCTACGTTGGTGTCTCTTTTGTCGCGCATTCTGTTGGTTCCTTCTCACCCATTCCTCACCCTCTTCCAATGTCTTGTACCTCACAAATTTAGGCTAGTCGTCCCTTAACTTTTTGTATGCGCTATTAGCAATGAAATCTAGAGTCAGATTTTTCTTAACAAAGTCATTGTACAGCATCTTCTTCCAAGTCTGGAATTGTGTGGCCATCTTCTTGAGAGCCCAACTTTTAACTAGTTTTTTAAATCTTCATCTCCTAGTAGCTAGAAATATGTAGTGACTAAATCCCAAAGAAGTTCCTTGTCTCTCGCTCAGAGACAAAACTGATCCGAGGATCATCCTTCTTCATTTTTCATTCACGGACGCTGATCGGGAGCTTGTCCCAAACAAGAAACCCACAGTGGTTTACGAATTTCTCTGCATTCTTTATTGGCAGGAGTGGTTCACCGGTATTTTGGTTGACTTCTATGACTATGTAGTGGCCCTCCAATGGTTTTGTCAGGCCTCGTACATTTTTGCTTTTCGTCGATGTCGATCCAGAGGGCTACGTACGTAGAAACACAAAGATTCAGCAATATATATACGAATGGAATTATGCTTAATTTCATATATATAATTAGAGATGCAAGATTATTAACAAATATACCTCGCTAGCACTTTCTTGCATAGGATTTTCTTGCACAAGATTTTCTTGCTCATCATCAAAATTTATCAAGTATTGACTGTCGTCATCAAAATCCACCGCGTTGTTATCGGCCTCGTTCGGGCCATATTGAGTGTCGGCATTAATAATGTCTATCATGGCCTCATTCGGGTAGTCATCTTGCGAGTCAGCCATCTTAATTACCAAAACTATATATAAATGTGAAAACTATATAGTAGTCATGCATATGCTGGATCGAGCCAGGGGCTTAAACTTAAATAAATATAGAATTCAGAGTTATTATTTACGCCGAGCTCTGGTTAGGGTTTGCATGTGTGGACCTCGATCAGGATATATATAAGGGTTTAGAGCGGAGCTCGGCCAGGTTAGCGTTTGGAGCAAGCTCAGGATATTAGGATATATATCAACATTGGTGTATATAAATATATCAAAATTCATGTCACACTAATAATGTCAATATATCAAAATTCAGATATATACCAAAAAATTCATAGCACTAATAAAATCAATCTTTTTAATTATAAAGATTCAAATATATTTATTCAAATATTATTTTCTACAACTATATTGTTTAATTTTTTATATTGTGTTACTGTATATATATATACACTCAACAATTTTCCTATATATATATTATAATATACTACTACAATTTTTCTATTTTGTCTACAAATAAAATCTATCTTTTTTCTATATTTTTCTATGCCGAAAGAAATAATATGCACACACACTCATACACACACATATGCACACGCATTGCTCACATGTACAATGAGTGGTGGCCAACGACGATCAATCTGGGATGGCGGCGAGGGCAACGGCGCGCGGTGCGGTTCCGGCGAGGACGACGACGACGAGGGCCGAGCGAGGACAAGGATGTTGTGAGGTGCTCTGATCCGGTGAGGACAAGTGTAACAGAACCGTCCAAATTATAAGAGCACAAGTACAAAAACAATCACCGAAATGATCAAATTCTCGCACTTGAGCCCATATAACTCCGGTAGTCCAATGAAATCACGAGGGATTTCAAACCAACCAACATACAAGCCAAGATCGTAGTGATTCAACATAACAAGTCACATGTTACAACCATTTCACAAGTGATTCAATATACATCGGAGTTCAACATAGTTATTACAACTTAAGTTCAAAAGTAGCAGAAGCAAAGTAATTTGAAATTAACATTATTCTTATTTCAAATACATGCCAGTACCACGGTCGATTTCCAACAAAAGCATTAGAGATAAGATAAATAAGAAGGATCATGCCCATGATCACACTCTGCCACAAAGGCAGGAGCCAACCAACTCTTGCAGCCGCCATGATACATCACAACCTGCAACAAGTGGGGACAAAACCCTGAGTACAAGAAGGTACTCAGCTAGACTTACCCGTCAGAAACCAGAAATAAGGTGACACCAAGGATCATGCAAGGCTGATATAAAGTGGGGCTAGCTTGACAAAATTTTGCATAAAAGCTTAATACAGATAAGTAATCATTAATGCTTAAGCATCAAGTTAATCATCATTAACCTATCATCTATATTAGCACCTGTACTAGAGCACTCACTTTATTAGGAGCAAACAATATTAACCATAGCAGGTATAAATTGAGGCAACAATTCCATCGTTATCCAATTAACCATCCGTTCAATTTAATAGAATCTACGTTGCCGCTGCTCAAGTCAAGTGCTCACTAACCGGGAGCGACGGCGATTCGAATCGAATTCCTATCCAGCTGGAGGGGTATTTCTAACACTCACCGCGTAGGCCCCTGCCAGGGTCGCACAAGCCACCTTTCGTACGATTCAGGAGTCGCGGGTTCAAATGATGCCGCATCCCCAAGGACGACACTCTGCCAGGTGATAAGGACTCTAACCCCCCCTCGGTCTCACGCCAATGTCCCCAAGCACATCCTTACTCTCCTCCAAGATGCGACCTACCATTTGACTCCCGGCCTGAACCGAATTACTCGGCTTCGCGGTCGGAACGGCTTATCCGGCCAACTAAGTGTTAGACTGCGTTCAACATGACTCAAGGACGTACAGCGAATCGGTCCTTAAACGACTCAGACGGGGATAGATTCACACCCAAGACCTCCATGCCTTGTCGCTTCACTATCATCATCCCGCTCGGTCTCATTTCATTTTATTAACACATGGTTCCATTCCACAATAGCACATATAGCCAACCATGTCATATATGAATATCCCTACATCCCGCAGGTGACAGGAAATCACCTGACTTCTACTGCTTAAAGCAGGGCTAAGCATCTACTCGATCCTAGTCTATATAGGATTCAAGGATTCATATATCTGGACAAGGAATGATATAATGCAGCAAGGTTTTTAACCAACTCCTACCACTTAATGCAACAATACTTATAACATATATAGAATTAATTGCTTGAAGGTAGGAGGCTTATAATGCTCCGGGACTTGCCTAGGATCCGACTCAAGTTAGTGTTGGTCAAATGAAACTCGCTGGGTACTTCCATCTTCGGGATAGTTCCACCAAACACCGTCTTCGGGTTTGGCTCCAACACCACATCTTTCACACGTTTTAGCTAGCGTACCTAAATGAAATGCAAGATGCAAGTGCATGAATACAAGGAAATGCAATAGATGATGCATCGCACGTTAATCAAGGCAAGTATAAGGTTATAGTAAAGACACGTAAGCACATCACATTACTTAAGTAACCTTACACAAACAAACATGCTAAAATAGCAAAGAAAGCAATACCAAGCATGACATAAGATTTACAAAGTCTCAGGTGTACTAGCTTAATCACCAAAGACATGAATCACACTTAGCAATATGCAAGCAAAGTAACCAAGCAATCATGTATTTTCAACAATTCTGGACATACATGCAGTAGCTGAGTAAATCAATCATATCTGAAGTTCTACAAATCCAAATGACCTGCAAGAAGACATCCTAGAAAGCTTATGAAATTGTCCACATTTCATTTATAAACATCTAAATCTGATTATAACATTTACCAGGTCGAAATACAGAAGGTACAGAATCTGTCCAGGAAGGACAGAGAGCAACATAAATCTGAACTCAACTTAGAACAGCTGTAGTTTCTAAACCATATGGCCAAATGCCACCAAATTTTAACAGCATCTAGATACATAAATTATCTACAACTTTTATATAAACAAGTTTTATAACAAAGCACATTATCATGAAGAACTTTGCTAAGTTCCCAGATCTGTCTAGAACCCTATAATTGCAGGAAATAATTATTGACTTATGTTGCAAACATATAATTGGACAAAACCAACTTTACCAACATTTCACATATGACTAATGAACACTAGAAAATATAGTGTCCAGTGCTAGATAAATTCTTTTAATGCATTTTCTTAATTTATTTAGATAATTAGGTAGAATTATGAACACCTACCAAAATGCTCAATAAATTATACCAAGATTACAGTGACCTACAAATGCTACCAAAAGTCTACTGTCCAAATTTCAAGCCATTTGGACAAGTATATCAACCTCTATGAAAAAGACAAATAACTATTGCAATAAATCATGTGAGAGCAAGTTAAACCTAAAACTCAATATTTTCTATGAACACAGGGCCATAGTATGAATCAATATGATATATAAACATCATACTAAGCTAATGGAACAACATTTTCCATTTTATCAATTATATATTATTTACAAGCTATTTATCAAGACATAAACAAGTTAAATCAATAACTTGATCATACGGTAAGCAATGACAATAAAATTTCTACCATAGTACATTCATAGCATGGAAAGACTACCATAAAAATTTCACATCATTTGGAGCAACACAACTCAAGATATAAAAATGACAAGCAATATAATGTGGATTTCCTTATTTATCAAGGTCAAATCAAAACCTTAAGAAAACAGTGAATAACTAGTGTGTTTGATATTTTTCCTAGTAAGTACATGTCATCACAAAATTAACAAAATAAGAACCACTATTTTTGGAGTTCTAAAACTCAAGATAAGGCTCTGGTCAAGTTTATAAGCATTTTAGAGCATTTTTAAAGCTTAAATAAAAACACCAGAAACTTCTACAAACATCTAACATATTATGACTCTACTGCATAGATCTTTTCTCAAGGTTTCCAAAAAGTCCACATTTGCTATTTTTGGAATTACCTAGCATGAACTATGGAATTTAGAAGATTTTCACAAAATCTAAAATTCAAAATCAGCATTTCCTAACCCTGACTGAATTTGCTATGCGCACCCGAACATGCACCCAAATTAGTCACCGCATAACCGACGGGTGGGACTCACTGTCCGGTTGGACCCACCTGTCATATACACAGAGAGACAGAGGGAGCCGGTCTTCTTCTTCTTTCCCCGGTGGAAACAGAGAGGGGGGAAGATGACCGCCGGGGCGGTTCCGCCGGCCGGCTGCCGGCGACCCGGCGGTGGTGGAGCAGCGCGGGAGCTGCACGGCGGTGAGGCGCACCCGTGGCCACTCGCAGCGCGGCCTGTGGCCGTCCGTGGCCCTCTGGCCACGTGAGCCCGGACGCACGGCGGCGGCTTCGCCACGGCGGCAGTGCGGAGGCACGGCCCGGTGAGCACCGGCAGCGGCCGAGGGATGGGGAAGCGCAAGGTGGTCCGCGCGAACTCAAAGGTGATTGCAGCTCGGCCGGTTATGGCTCATGGCCTCCTGGCCGCACACACCGGCGTCCGCGGCGGCCACGACATCGGTGGCTGCGCGCCACAGCGATGATGCGAGGCCGGGGAGGGGCGCATCGAGGTCGGCGTGTGGCGGGGAAGTCGATGCCGTGCTTGGCTGAGGGAAGGGAGGAGGGACGGCATGGGCAGGAAGCTCGAGCTGGAGCTCGAACCGGCCATGGCGGCTCGCTTCTGTGCTCGGCTCAGAACGAGGAGGGAAGCGAGCAGAGGCAAGGGCGAGCGCCAGGAGCGTGGAGAGGCGAGCAGAGGGGCTTTGGGCGTCTGCTACCGAGGGCATAGGGATGCAACCACACGGCAAGGAGAGGCGCTCGCCGCTGTGCTTGGCGGGCACGTCCATGCCACGCGTCCTTCTCTCGGTCATTTCCCCGAGCAGGTGGCGGGCAGCGTTTTGGGTACAGTGGAACATGATTTTGGGCTGGATCTGGGCCGAATTGGACTATGGGCCAATTGTCAAAGTTGTTCACCTCGGTAAACTCTACAAATTTCATTTAAGCAATATGGTCATAAGACCCACAGATTAGGAGATAATTAAGTGTCAAAATGGTATTGTCAAAGCATTCCAAGTGATTAACAAAACTCCAAAATTGATGGTCCAAATGAAGTCAAACTGATTCCATCTTTTCACATGCTCTACTTCATAATGTCTACTCCAACTCTTGTATTTGCCTCAACTTGAGTTGCTTAACAAAAATTGGAGAACGCGGATGTAACGGAACCGCCCAATTATACGAAATTAAGTAAGAAAATTCTCCTGCCGGGACAGAGAATCTAGCAAACTTAAGCCCGTATAACCCGGTAGTCCATGAAATCTCGGGGGATCTTAAATTTTTCAATGACCAGCCAAGACCGTACTGGTTTAGTGGTTACAGTTCACATGCGTACATAGTTCAAATACACCGGAGTTCAAATAAAGTTATTACAACACTGAGTTTGAAATAATAGGTAGCGGAAGCATTATTTTCCAAAATCAACACACACCGTTTTGTTTAAATAGTAGTGCCATACTGTAGTCTCCTCCACAAAAGCATCTAGGTAAGAAGTATGGAGCGACCATTGCCCTTGGTCCTAACAAACACCTGCAACAAGGGGTAGAAGAACCCTGAGTACAAGAAGGTACTCAGCCAGACTTACCCGACAACAACCAGAAAACAACAAGACACCAAGGAGTATGCAAGGCTTTATAGTGGGGTGGGCTTGACAACATTTTGCATAAAAGCGATAGCACTTAACTTGTAATATTAATCTTTAGCATCAATTTAATCTATTCATTTAAACCTATCTAGATTTACACCTGCACTAGAGCAATCACTTGGATAAGATTAAGCAAGCAATAGTAACCAATTCTGTTTAGCATTTTCCACAACATCCTCATAACCATAACTATCATCGTGTTCCATAATCACATTACTACGATGACGTAACTCAGTCAGTTGCTCACTATCCAGGAGCAATGGCGACTCGAATCGATGACTAATCAGCTGGTGATGTATTCCCCACACAAACCACACTCACCGGCCCAGTGAGCTACAGGTCACCCTTGGTACTATTCGGAAAAACATCGTGGGACCGCCATGAACCCTATACACCTTGGGTTCCTCCCGCGCCAGGTCACTCAAGTTATGCCTGCCCACGCTGGAGCCAGGTCATTCTTGTCCACGGTCAACAGGCCCGAGGTGGTCTTGGCATCATCTCGATCACCGGTCCGAACAGAGCTACTAGGCTTCACGGTCGGAAGTACTTATCCGGCCAGCTAAATGTGGGGCATGCGTTCAAAAAGGACTGAGGGCCGACAACGGTACGGTCCTTAATCGACACAGACGGAAACTGCAAGCACACAAGACCCATGCCTTGCTACCCAACATTCCGCCCGGTCTCCATTTATTTAACCACAAATGGTTCTCTTTCCATGATAGCACATTGCTAAACATGACATGTTTTTACCTAAATCGTAGGTGACAGGAAATCACCCACTTCTACCGAACTATACATAGCTAAGCAGTTATTCCGGAACTAGACTTAAATAGGATATCAGGATATATCGAAGTGTTCAAGGAATATTGTAGTGCTATGCATCAACGGTTTCAAGCAACTCCTATAACTTAATGCAACATTACATATAACATAAATATTTATCTTGCTTTGATAAAGTAGGGAGACTTATAATGCTCTGGGGCTTGCCTTCTAGAAGGTTGACAGACGGTGGTCCCGACACTTCAGCAGATCACCGTCTGGCTCCTCAACTTTTGGTTCTCCTAGGGGTGGCACTTCACGAAGCACGGCCTCCTCGGAAACTCCGTGCTCCACGTATACTGCTTTCTGCACCGATCCTGTATGATGCATGTGTGCATGGGTATAAGTGCTGATGGAAAAAGGCGCACCAATGGGATGGCATATGATGCTCATGCTTGCATGTGTATGTAAATGCACAATTCACATTCTACTTAACAAAGCAAGTTCGTACTTCTTCTCTATCTACTAATCACATGGAAAAACAAACATGCATGCAATCACACCTAAGTATTTCGCTACTAACTACTTGCTGCATTACAACATGAAACAACATGGCATAACACACCAGCAAGCTAATTGGCGCTTCAAAGATACACCAAAACAGCATTATTAACTAAACATGCAATAAAGAGATTCCTGAGTAAACCCTAATTTAATCTAGGTTTGAACAGCAATCTAAATTTTTAGTTCACAGAAAATTCTCAAAAAATTACAGTAGCCTAATCATGTTAAACATAGACTACCACCAAAATTTCACTGCATTTGGACATGTATAACATCCTACACAAAAAGAACAAAAGCAGTGCTACACCATACATGGAAAATACTTTGTACTACAAAAAGTACCAAACAGCACATTGCATATTTTTCTTATGATTTACACAGTAATTAATCATCATAGAAAAAGTTTCACATGCATGTACTATTCATATTTTTAGCCCTAGCAAAAATAACAAATCTAGGCAAAGAAAGGCACTTAAACTACACATCAATATTTTTCTACACAACATGCATGACACACATTTTTCACAGGTAGTACATCTCATAAGAGGGCTAACAAAATTGGAACTACATTTTTCTGACACATATTGGATTTACTATGTATTTCTGAAGTTAAAAGCATTTATTAAGAATTAAATAAAACCCTATATAACAGCATCACAAACATGACATGCAACACATCTATGCTGTAGATCTATTCACAAGGAACACAACAAAATTGGTTTCACAATTTTTGGAGCAATTTTGACCTAGATAAGATTTTTCAAAGCATTTAATTCAATTCTGAAAATCATTTTTTTTAATCAAAAACCCAGCCGACCCAATACGCTATGCGCACCCCGCTCTGTGCACCCAGAGCGCAACTGAGCAGCTGACAGCGGGCCCCTCGGTCCCACCTGTCGGTGGCACAGGGCAGGGGAGGGACTCCCGCCGGCCGGATCTCGCCGGCGGCGAGGCCTGCGGCGGAGCTATGGGTACCAGCGCGCTCAGCGCGCCGAGCCGCACCGAAGGGTGTCACGGATTGGCCGAGCGGCTCACCGGAGTGAGCACGCCGGCGTCCATGGTGCACGGCGGCGCTGCGGAGCGGCGGCCACACCAGCTCCGGGCACGGCAAGGTGCGAGAGATGGCGCGCGAGCTTCGCGAGGTTGAGGCGGGGCGGTTGCTCGCTAAATGAAGAAGGAGGGTGGCGCGGAGCGGCTCACCCGCGCGGAACCGGACTCCGGCGAGCGGCGGAGAAGACACCTCTAGCCACAACGAGGCGAGGGAAAAGGGCGGGGCTGCTTTGTGGGATCGAGCAAGGTGGGGCGGAGCTCCTCACGAGCCGAATCGTGGCGAGGCACCCCGGTTGGCGAGCTGCGCGGCGGCGGAGATGGCGCGGTGGCGCTGCTACGGCTGCTGCTGCCTTGGCGAGGCAAGAATGGCGAGGCGAGCGAATGGAAGGAGCCGAGGGAGAAGGCGAGCTGCTGCTGCGCTTTAACGAGCACGCGGAGCGGCGGGGGCCACCCAGGGGCGCGTGGCGAGCGGCGCCGGACGCCGGCGACCACGCGGCGTCCGTGACCTGCTGGCGGTCGGCGCAGCGCGCGCAAGCGCGCGGATGGACGCGGGCGGGCAGGCCAGGCCGACAAGCCCAATTGGGCCGAAAGCGAGGCCGAGGCCCACGAAGCCGGGAAAAATTTCTTTTTCTTTTTATTTCTAAATAGCAGCACATAAAATTACATTTTGGAGCATTTTCTAAACCTTTTTGAGAAAAAGTCCAAAAACAAAAGTTGCTCCATTTTTCAATGTCTACAACTTTGTTGAAAGACACAAAGTCAAAATCCCAACCGATTTTGAACTAGGGTTAAAAAGTTGATTTTTTTTAAATAAAAACCTTATTATTTTTTTTCTTTTCAAGGATATTTTAAAAGCAAAATTTTGGGAAAATTTTTAAAAGGAACTTTGCTCCAAATTCCTTGATGACCAATTTTAAGTTGTTTAAACACTCAAACAAGCATGATCACGGTACTAATCTAATGAAAGCAAGTAAATGCAACACTCATGTTTCATTAGCATGTTTTGGATGTTTTATTTATATAACATGAAATGCTCATGAATGCATGATGGTGCTTATGCTTCATGATTTGCAGATGCTAAATGCATGCGTAACATCGGGGTGTTACAGCGGAATGCCAACGGGTCGACGTAAAAAGGTAACAAAGTAAACTTTTGTTGTTTAGGGGACTGTTTTCAAAGATCCAAATGAACTCCAAACTTGATGAGACTTGATTCATTGGATCCATCATGAAAAGTACTTCAACTCCTAGTAAGGATTTAAATTGAGCTACCACACAAATTTAGAAGATACAATTGCATGAACATGGCAACTTTCTGCTGTCAATCCAGGACTTAGAATATTCTAAGTGTTGGGAAACAACCCTAAACTTGGCTTGGGGTCCCTTTTTGAGTATGTTCCACACATTTTCATGACTTGACTCTTAAACAAAGTTTGTTCCTTATAAAATTCTCTACAACTTTGTAAAAGGGTGCACAGTCATGTAGAACTTCTAGGTCACACTTTTGAAATGGTCAAACAAAAGGGTTCTAGGGTCCATACATGGTCAACCATCACTTAGAAGCACATTTAGGCAAAATGATCAACATGAACATTGTTCCATTAAGTGTCCTAAGTGTAGTTAAGGTGTTGTAGAGGCCAAACATACTCACCATTCATAGGTTGCACAAAAGTGTAGGCCTCACATGCATTGAAACATAGAAGTCACTATAATTGTAGTGCTTGTTTCAAGGTCATGTTACAAGTGTTTCCTATGTTTGCTTCAAGGTACATGCTACACATGCTTCCCTAGGTTGTTCCACATGTTGCAAAGGTTTGTTGTACCTATTGCACTTGTATGTTGCATAAGCACTAGTTCCCATGGGATGTAAGGCATGTTTTAGTTATAATCCAAACAAGCATATAACTTATCATTTCATGTGACTTTTTGATTCCAAACTTCATAAAACTTTTCCAGGGGTCAATATAGATAGAATGTGATGTGAGACACATGAAGATATTGCCATAACACCACCCAAGCATATATTTTGAAAAGGGGCCTATATGTATAGCAATGGTGCAACATCCCACTTTAGGTTAGGCTCCTCTCCATAGGTTGACCTTGACATCGTCATCTCCACTTAATCTATCATATTTGAGCTCAAACCCACTGCCTATGAGTGATAAACACCTGGGGTGTTACAACAAGGATGGAGAGGGATGAGGACGGCGTGCGCGAGGACGAGAACGACGTGCTCTGGCATGGACGAGGGATGAGCAAGGCATGAAGGCCGCGGGGACCAGGGTCGCGCGACGCGCTAGCCAACTGGAGATGAGGGGCACGCGATGCGTCGGTCGGCCGGAGACAAGGCGTCCGTGCTCGTGGAGCCAGCCAGGGACGAGCTCGAGGCGTGTGTGCGCGTGCAGTCGGGCGAAGCATGCATGCTGACAAGCCGATGCTGGAGGTGATGACGAGGCGTGCGTGTGATGATGAGGACAAGGATCAACGACAGTGGCTAGCACGAGGACGACGACGATCGACGGATCCGGATCTGGGCGAGGGCAAGGACGACGGCGCCGGATCCGGATCTAGGCACCGTGCATGGATGGGAGAGGCATGAGCCGAGCCGCCGGTGAAAACTATGGTAGAGGTGCGCACCTGTGGAGGCGGTGCTGGAGGCGAGGAGTGATGGCGCGGTGGCTCTCGAGCGAAGAAACGAAGACGATGGAGGGGGACAAGAAGAGAAGGCGGTATATAGGGGGAACCTTTAGTCCTAGGTGAAGCCATGGCCCGGGATTAAAGGTCCAATCCCAGGTGATGGTTACAACTAGGACTAAAGGTCCCGGGTGCGTCCATGGCCCGGGACTAAAGGTATTTTTGGTGGGCCGCAAAAATGCAGCCCACCTTTGGTCACAGGCGGTTGATCCACTCGGGACTAAAGGTGGGCTGCAGTTTGGATTCCCAACAGTTTCTAGAAGTTTTTCCTTTTTTATAAATATTCTTTTATAAATATGCAGAGACTTTTTAATTGCCTAGTAAATAAAATATTAGCCAAAAAATTACAAAAAAATCCTGTACCTGGTTTTGCATTATTGTACACAAAAAAATTGTAACCTAAACTCTTTTGTTTTACCATATAAATAAGTGTAAATAATAATCATAATTTTGACCATGCAAAAATGTTCTACTTAATTAAAATCATTAAAACTATTACTTTTTGATAGGAAATTAGATTTCACATCTTATTAAAATTAATCATTTGGTTTTTTATCACTCATTCTCCAAAGGAAATCCACCGTCAAACAGAAAAATCATTTAAACTGTAGAAAATATGAAAACATGATAGAAAAATTTAAAGTCACAATTATTACATAATAGGTCATCACCATATCAAGTTGGAACAACGATGAACTTCTTCTCGACGTATGTCCCTTGGTTATGATCGCGCCGTAATGACCATTGAGTGTCCTCATTATTTAGCATGGTGCTTGGGTCACTGTTCACTATGAAGGGCAGAATCCTGTCATTCTTGTCATAATCTTCTGACATGTCAGACCTGTCCTCGATTCTCATGATGTTTTTCCCTAAAAAACTATGTGGTGCTTTGGCTCATTGTCTAAGTCATTGTTGTTTTTCTCTTTCTTCGGTTTGGTAGACATGTCCTTCACATAGAACAATAGATTCATATCCTTGGCTAAGACGAATAGTTCATCTTTGTACCCAAGATTATTGAGGTCCACTATTGTCATTCCGTACTGATGGTCCACTATTACCCACCTCCGGCCACCTTCACCCATTTGCACTGAAACAAAGGGACCTTAAAAGAAGGTCCATAGTCTAGTTCTCATATCTCCTCTATGCGGCCATAATATGTTTCCTTATTCCCATTTGGGTCTATGGCATTTATGTGGACACCACTATTTTGGCTGGTGCTCCTTTTATCTTAGGCTATCATGTAAAATGTATTCCTATTTATCTCATACCCTTTGAATGTTAGGATATGCCAAGATGGTTCGCTAGACAACAAGTACAGTTGCTCATCAAGATTCTCGTCACCTTGACCTTGTTTTCGCAACCAACCGCTGAAAGTTTCCATGTGCCGACGCGTAATCCAAGCTTCAGTCATCCCCGAGAATTTGTATCGAACAATGTCCTTGTTTACCTCAATATACGGATCCACTAAGGAGGAGTTTTGCAGAACTGTGTAGTGTGCTTTATAGAAATAATTGTCCTCCTTACCAATATATGCTTTCTTCCCTAGTGCTCCCTTTCCACTTAGTCTCCCCTCATGCCATGATTCAGGAACACCAATCGGGTTGAGGTCAGGAATAAAATCAATGCAGAACTCAATGACCTCCACTGTTCTATAGCCCTTGGCGATGCTTCCTTCTAGCCGAGTACGGTTGTGAACAATTTCTTCAGGGATTCCATGAACCTCTCAAAGGGGAACATGTTGTGTAGGAACATAGGACCAAGAATACTAATCTCTTTGACCAAGTGAACTAGGAGGTGCATCATAATATTGAAGAAGGATGGCGGGAACACTAACTCAAAGCTGATAAGACACTAAACCACGTCATTCTATAGCTTTGCTAGATGCACTACATTGATTGCCTTCTGAGAAATGCATTGAGGAATGAACATAGTTTCATGGTGGCTAATCGTAGATTTGGAGGAAGAATCCCTCTCAATGCAACCGGAAGCAATTGCGTCATAAGCACGTGGTAGTCATGAGACTTTAAGTTTAGGAATTTCTTCTCTGCCACATTGTTGGTATTTATAAGTGCAAATAGAATATGAAGGATTCTGCAAGCGCATAAAATACCATTGTAGCATTTTACCGGGAGTATTCCAGGTATCGTTATTTATATTTTACTACAAGGAAACAATAGAGTAAAGATTATTGAATAACAAAGGAGTACCTATCAGTCAACATACCATCACAACTAGAGCAAGGGGTAATGGTAATGATAGGAATTAAGCATAATGACACTTAGGGGATAGATCACTAAGATACTATAAACTAGTTAACTCAGGAGAACAACGGGTCAGGTATATTCCTATGATATTCTTATTACAGGATCAAAGGATAAATCTATTGATGCGACTATGATCCTACAATTTAAGATCCTGCTCACATGGGGTGGACTACAGAGGATAGACAGGGCTACCACCTCCTGCTACTACCACACGACTAGGGAACAGGGTGTACTCATAGGCAGAGCATCGTATAAGCACCATACTTACACGAGGCTCGGCTACTTAGCCCAATCGATAAACTAGCAGGCTAAGCGCTCTATGAACCCGCACACAAAAGTAAAGATAACCTCAACTAAGCAAGATACATATTAAAAGAAAGCATAGCCATGTAGATAGGAATATGATGAATTGATAATAGGTCTTCCAAGATGTAGAAGTAAAGATACAAGCCTTTGTCGAGCCTCCAAGACTAGATCTAGAACTTAAGCATGAGCCCATCTCGACCCTTACTCCCGAGCTACTAATCTACTACATTGGAGAGTTCTAGACCTATTCCTCCTAGTGTGTGTTGATCTGAATAAAGAGATATGAATTAGGGTTTCCAAGATGGCTTCAGGGACGAGGGTAGGGGCTGCTATATATAGGGGATAGCATCAATTCTAAACCCTCGGATCAAACCGACTTAAAGCAACGGCATAGATATGATCCTTAATGCGGTGGAGAACTAACGTAGCGAGGAGAGCCTGACAGGTGGGGCCCACAGGCTAGCTGACCTAGTGGTGGGGCCGGCTGACCCCCTGTCAGCCACTTGGCTCGATCTTCAGTGGGTTGCCTCTGGATGGTTCTAGATTCTTTCAATGTTGGTTTCATCACGTATAAACGTGATTTGCTCTGACAAATAGGTCCACCTTGCTAGTTTTTTATTAAATCCTCCTACAAACATAGATTCACCAAAACTTATGGAATTTATTAGTTTAAACCCCTAAACCCGTGTTTGGTGATGGAATTAAGTATATATACAGGATATATTGACGGTTTATAATTGATGTTAATGATCGTCAACAAGCTCCTCCACACTTAACCTTTGCTAGCCTGTGAGCAAAGCTAAACTCAGCAATGGATTAGGAGTTGCTACAATGCTTTTGTGCCTCAAAAGTACACATGTGTTCAATCAAAAATTCTCCTCTGGATTAGAATAAACTGATCTGACTTTCAAACTTACCCATATTACCTTCAACCATGGGGCTTCTCAGCCTTCACTTGGGTCTTGAGTAATTAAAAGACAGAATGATCAAGTCAAGCACTATATCTTAAGTTCTTTGTTCCACCATTGTTTCAAAGTTTTTGTAAGTTTTCACAATAAATCTTAGAGATTCTATTGTATGACACTCTCAGGTCTCTCAATATATGTGGTATTTATGGATCCTCACCAAAGCAATAGTGATGTTATGTCTTTTCTTTTCCTACCACTAAGGCTTATGTGAAATGCATAGGTAGGGAGAAAGCTAGAGTATACTTGCAATACATATATTGTAAAGTCAAACAATGGATCCAAAGAGAGTTGAGTCATATAATCAAATCAAGATGTGTATATGTGTGGATATATGAGATGGATATATGTGGTGGCTAACCTAATTTTACTTTGCTCCTTGAAAACTTATCTCTCTTTTGAAACTTAGAAATATTTTTGCAAGAGAACAGGGGCTATCTTTATTCATCTTTCTTCTTTCTTTAGGCAGGCACCTAAGTATCCATTGTTTTTTCAAGATTTCGAATATCTGTCCATTTTTTCTAATTCTTTTTTTTATGAATAACTTTTGCATAGCTCATGCCTCCTCTCCGCAACAAAATTTTTGAGAGATATCAACAAGAACTTTGGAGCATTTATTCGGTGGATGGAGAAACCTATCAAACATGTTTTTATGTTCACTCCCAGTGTAGGAGTAAAATATTTTTGGGTGGATCTAAATGGAATGGCATATTTTTGCGCCTACTCCTTATGTAGGAGTAGTGCATATTTGGCTGTAGTGTACGTAATCTTGATTTTAAAAGCATGACAAATCTCTCAACCTCTCATAAGGGTCAACAAAGCTTGACAAAACTCAATGTAAAACAAACAGCATATAAGTAGAAGTTTTCCTAACCTAAATAACATGTTTGGCTCTAGTAGGAATTCGAGCTTTGTTATATAGGAACTCATCATGTAGTATTTTTTTCAAAAGATAAATCTCCAAAATTTTAGTGTCACTTAGAACAAGATAAACAGCAGCTCAGACCTTCTCATATCATATCCGTCAATTACCTAGATTTAGATCAAGCATATGCTACCCACGAGTTTTAAGTTCAGAGTAAATCCTTATATCAAAACAATCTTATCCAAAACTCGAGAGAATTCAAGGCTGAAAACTTGGTACTTGAAAGAAATTACAACAAAGCAACTATTCATCATTTCTATTTTATGAGATTATATTCAGAGTCCCTTTTTATTTATTTAGCTCTTAAAAGAAATTAAAGCAAACTAGACGTACTCTTTTTATTTTGTTTTCATATTTAGTACACGCATTATAACTATATTTATTTTTATAAAGATAATTTTTTATTTTGTTTTTAGTTATTCATCTTTTTTTTAAAATCAACTAAGAATAATAAAATAAAAAGAAATACTTATCTAGATACACGGGGATGCCTTCTCCCCCAAGCTGGTTGTTGTCACGGTTGCTCAATGAGGTGGCCGGATGTGGAGGTGCTAGAACAGAGCCTCCCAAATTTAATTTTATTGTTGTCGTTGTTGCTGGAGGTTGGCCATCTCATGTCCCATGCTTACCTGTCATTGTGTATGATCATATAACGTACCTTGTATGGTAGCATTTATCTCTTCAATGGTTGTGAGTCTATTGTCGAAGCGGTGGTAAGCCTCTTGAGAGTCATCATACCCTCGGCCAGAGAAAGACATGCGTCCTCCCTGATTTCCACTTGAGGTTTGTTCATAATTTTGCCCTTGGTAGTTGTGGAAGTTCATTGATCGAGTAGCTCAATTCACCTTTGAAGATGAGGATTCTTGAGGTGGCATCTCCAGTAGTGGCACTTCCACTGGTGGTGCCACCTTATTTTGCCAAACCTGTCTTGATTTTGAGTATGATTTAGGTTTGATAGGTTCATCCTTTCTTGATTTGTTCCCCCTCCTTGTTCAGTGTTTTGAAGTTAGCCATCAGTAGTAGAAACTAGCAACATCTTGTGCGCATCATAATTGCCAGTTTAGAACTTTTACTTGTAGAATTTGAGGTATCGACTCCCCCACACTTTGCTTGAAGTGAGTTCTACTCATAAAGACAGGGTAGAGATCAAGTGCATGGGCTCTAAAACACCAACAAAACTGAATCTTTATTTATTTTTTCTCTAGCCTTAGGCACATCGAATCATGTTACGGTTGATGTTATGTGCAATTATTCTTACAATATGGGTGATAAGATTAGAAGGATTAGGATGAATGTGGCATTTGAATACATTTGTCAAAAAGAGTGGAGTTACTTAACCTATGGAAGGATTGTCCACCTTTACAAAATGTATCCAACTTTACATGATTATGACTGTTGTTGATGGTCATTAACTATAATTATAAACCGTCAACGAAACATGAATAAGGGCACAAATCAATCCCCAACATAGGTTTAGGGGTTTTAACTGATAGAATTCCATGATTTTTGGTGAATCAATGATTCACAGGGATTAAACAGGAAAAGAGCCAAAGATGACCCACACGTCGGGCTAAAAAGCATATTCTACGCGGGAACCGACTTGAGAAGATTCTAGAGAAAATGAGAAGGTGACCCACCGAAGGGGGGCCCACCTAACACAGAGCTAGGTTGGCCGACCTGGCCCTTGGTCGGTTGACCTCCCCCGGTCCTACTTGCCAGCCAGCTTCGGACGTCGGTCTCCCAACGCCACTAAGGTCCAATCTCCGCTGTTTCTTAAATCGGTTTGATCTGAGGGCTCTGGTTTATCCCACCGGCCTATATAAGCAGCCCTGTACCCCCTGAGGCAGAGGAATCCTAAAACCCTAATTCATATTTTTTAGTGAGGATCAAGAGATGGGTCCCATGAAAGGATCAACCTCTCAAGAGCCAGCATTCAAGAGAGATTAGTCCTCAGCAGGATCTAGTCGTTAGAAATAGAGAGATAGAGAGAGAAGAGTTTGGAGCAAGTGTTGGCCTATCGGTGCTCCTTCTATGGCTTGTACCTTAGCGGAAGTCAACCTACGTCTAAGATTTCTCTGGTAATCAACTTCTTATTTCAGTAGGCAACATTGTTCATATTGTTCCCCTAGTTTGCATCTCTTTTGAGTACTTTAATCTATCTGGCTTTGGTTAAAATATTATTCATAGTGCAAGCGTGATGCTTAGGTTCGGATAACTCGTAGATGCACCCTACTTTTCGGATCGGTGGTAGATTCACGATTGTGATAGCTACTATATATATATATATATATATATATATATATATATATATATATATATATATATATATATATATATATATATATATATATATATATATATATATATATATATATATATATATATATATATATATATATATATATATATATATATATATATATATATATATATATATATATATATATATATATGACAATACTTTATATATATTTAGTTCGTTGAATCCTCTGTACTACACCTCCCGTCTGTATGCCAAGCAGGACCTGGTTGCTAAGGAAAGTATCCTCTGCTGGTGTCTTTTCTTAAGTAATGTCCCCAGATAGAATAGTAGAAGACATAGCTTACCGAGATTATAACGAGAAGACCTTGGCAATTTCCTTTATACTCTTGACCTTCTTAAGTCTTGTTGCTGCTCTAGGTTAAGTTGGACCGTAGTTAACCTCACACGTTTCCCTGTGGATACGATATTTAAAACCCTTCGGGTGAAAGCTACAGCGGTATCCGTATGCTTGCAGATTTATCTATGTGCGTTAAAATATACCAACAAGCTTTCTGGCGTCGTTGCCGGAAAAACAGTTGCTGAATTAGCTACGAACCTAGCTTATCCTTGTATTATACTCTCACACCTATTTTTAAGAACAAAAATAGGATGCATAAAAGACTCATGTGTGCCCTAGGAAATAGTCGCATACACAAGTTGACAAATTACAGAAGTATCATCATAGTGCTTATTACATAACGAGTGAATATTATCATAGTCTTGTGTAATAAATGTAGCAACTAATAATAAATCTATCGTGGAAGCTCCAGCCACAGGGACGTGGTTGACTAGTTGACACCAAACCTAGTACTCATTGCGTTAATCATCATCTCATTCCTCATCTATTGTGGTTGAAATAGTAAGGGTGAACACATGTCGTATTCAACAAGTATAACATAGGGTTCATGAGGCACAAAAGGTTAGACACTGTTTGACTGCATATAGGTTTTATTCATTATATAATTGGCAATTGAGTAGCATCAAGGTAATCCAAATCCCATTAATGAATCAATCAATTGTAATAAGAATAATGAAATAGCATTATCATGGCATAATAATATCAACAATAATTAAAACATGATATAACAATGGTGATCATCTATCTGTAAATGTTCCAAGGTCGCCCGTATCCGTGGGCACGGCTAGTATACCAGTTTTTAACTCTGCGTAGAGGTGTACACTTTCACTGTGAGTCATGGTTTCTAGTTGCATTGGGGTAATTACTTCCAAAACACCAAAAATCATATAAAGTCATTCAAGAGTTCATCTAACAAGTTAGGGCCAATAGATTCACTTGGCAGGCAGATGTAGGAACCTCCCTTTTTAAATGGCACACTTCCTTCTCGGCTATACTCATAGACTAGAAGTTGTCCTACACCCAACGTGTCAAGCCATTCTTATGTCATTTAAGGTAACCACTAACAAGCTAGAAAAAATCTCTTGAACAACTAAAGCCAGAGTCATATAGCCCTCACAGTTGTACTGTATGTCCTAGATGATCACGTACAGATAAGTCTTTACGGAGAGAAACCAGAGCAACAATATAACTCCTTGCTCTAGCCCCCTTTCAACAGTAGTAAAATCATCATTAAAGGTTGGTCGCATAATTCATTAGTCCAATTACAATATCATCGTTCATAATTAAGCGCTAGCAATAGCTACCCAAATGCACAATCCATGGGTGACAAGGAAACAAGATATCAATAGCTAAGTTATAATCTCTATGGTTGTCCAGGAGGACACATGCACATGTATGATAATTTCAGTGATTAGGATAACAAGGATGGTCTCATGTTATACTTGCCTTGATCAAAGCTTTCCTGTTAGTACTGCTGGTCTGACTCAAAGTAATATTCCTGATCGTCGAAATACTGCTCACCGTCTATACTCGATCACCAAGCATCATCACACAAGCACCCGATCAATCATACACGAAGCAAACAAGGAATACAATTAGAACAGTAAATCAACAGTAGCAAAATAATATAAAAAGCTTATGAAACCATTCTACACGTGACTACGATCACATAGACGTAAAGATCACAAAATTCGGATTTAAAACGTGAAAAATATGAATTTTCTAAGATTTTCAATAGATAAGTAAATACATTACTATAAGCTCGAAATTTAAATGTTGTAAACCTACTGTACAGTAGCACTAACATGCATAGCTCGCGAATACGAATCTAGCGCAATTTGAACAGATCAAATCGGAGTTAAAACGTGGAAGATATGGCCTAAACAAGATTGTATGTGTATACGTATTTCTATTGTATTTCGAGATTTGTTTTTCTAAAGGAAAATGGCAATAAAGTGTGTGTGACATAATGATGATGTCATCAAGCTAGCTAAGCAAAGCTGAACAACTGCATAGACGGGCTGGTCTCTTGTTGGACAAACTAGGTGACCACAACTTGTATCTACTGAACGTGAATATCGATGAGCTCTCAAAGACATACGATGAATTGATATAAGGAGATAGAATTTTGAATTTGCATGTAGACGTATATCACAGGAAAGAAACATGGAGGTGCTCACCAACAAATAGGTACGATCGGGCAGCAGCGGCGGCAGTGAGAAACTTGCCGGTGCAGTTCGGAGCAGGGCCTAAAGACCACGTTCAGAATAGGAAGAACATGGAGAGATAGAGGGGAAGGCTGCGAGCTCAGAGGGGAAGGCTGCGAGCTCACCCAGGGAAATTACGTCGGCGGAGATGGCTCGAAGACGACGCAGGGCTCGGCGATGGCTCGGAAAACGAACGGAGAAGAACCTCGGCCACGAGTTACAGACGATGGAGAGATGACGGAGCAGTGACCGAGCTGTGGAGGCTCCGCATCCTTCTCGGCAAGATCGGAAGAGGGCTGCAGCTCTGTGCGAGACGGCGGCGGCACGTAGATGGGAAAAGGAGTACAGAGAGAGGGCGAAGGCTTTTATAGGGCACCCAAATCCCTGCAAACCGGGCTCGGCGCAGGACTCGGCTCTGATCAGAGTCCGACTCGTGTTGGACAAGCGGAAACAGGAGAAGACGCTAACGCGTGGCCCTGCTGTTCAATGGAAAAGAGAGATGACACCAGTAGTCAACCGCTGAAAGAGGAAAAGGGCGCTAGCTCTCTGGCTTGGCCGCTGACCAAGGCGATGAAGCACAGGCCACCGCTTTGGCCGGCACCTGAAAAACAGTAGCAGTGCTGCTGGCTACTAAGACAAGAAATCAAGCCCAGGTGGTTCTTCAATGAACTGATAGCAGATTTTAATAGGCATCAAGTTGGAAACCAAGCTAGAGAATATAGATTGAATATTTAGATGGCTAAATCACCATTGGCTAGAGGAAAAAGATTAGAAGAAAATCGGCAAAAGTGCAAGCACCAGGCAGGCTTACGAGAATAGGGAAGCAAGCCAGCGGCCAACGTATTCATTTTCCTTTGATCATTTTTTAAACTGAATTTTCTGAAACTTCAAAAGAATTTTGAATATAGAGAGATGAGAGACAAAAATCAACGGTACAAAATAGAAGTGCAGCAGCATGTATGCATCATCATGTTTCTAACCTTATATTGAATTTTAATTTCAAATAAAATATTATTTCTCTATATTAAATATGCTCAAACAAGTGCATAATTAAATCAAATTTAACTATTTCGAAATCATGAAAATTTTGGGTGTTACAAATTTTTACTTTTTCATTCTTTTCTTTTTTTCTATTATGAATTCCACTCCTATCTATCAATTTGCTAAACCCACGAGCGCAAGTGCCAAGCTACCAGAATCTTCAGAGCCTATCCTAACACCTGGCTATTAGCTACGCCCGTGTTTCATAAACATGATTCGGGAACAATCCTTCTCGGGAGAAGGCGATGCAAATCCATACTCGCACCTACAAGAGTTTGAATAGATTTGTCCATGCTTGCGTATCGCTGGCATGTCAGACAGTACCTTAAGATGGAAGCTTGTTCCGTTCTCTTTGATGGGAATAGCTAAACAGTGGTACAAACTGACCATAGAAAGTATACAAGGAGACTGAAAGATGTTATGCTCTAAATTTTGCTTAAAATTCTTTCCCATCTCTAGAGTGGCCCGCCTTCGAATAGAAGTTCTAACTTTTAAACAACACGAGGAAGAGCTTTTTGACGCATCCTAGGATCGTTTTAATGACCTCATCATCACTGGCCCAGGCCTTGCTATTCCAGACCTAATTCTGCTTCAACATTTTTATTTGGGTCTTAGCAAGGATGATGCGCAAGACCTTAATGCAGCCTCTGTAGGATCTTTCCTTTCTTTGTCTATTAGTGAAGCAAGGCTTATCCTTGACAAAATCCTTAGACGCACCACATGCATTAGCATTCATGATGAACTCCTAGAGGAAGAGAAGGAATCATCCCCAAACAAGAAGAGGAAGTTTTGATAGCCAAATCACGACCATTCTAATCCCAAGATTTAGCTATCAGTCCCGAATCATCAATATCCCAAAATCCTCTAAGGAAACAAGAAATTCCATATTTAGAAAACCCTTTTGAATTTAAGGGTAATCTCATTGATTTTGGGAGAACAATGAAACCTCATCCACATAAGAGACATCCAAGTGAATATAATCCAACTCCTCTTAAGGAAGAGTCTCTTAGGAAGCGTCCTTATTCCCATATAGGACATCAGGAAGAATTCAAGGATGGCATGTCTAGTGATGCCATAGAAGGAGAGAGAAGTCATTTAGAAGTCAATCATACCTTCTCTCCTTCTATGCCTACACTAGATATCTTATCTGAACCCATCTTTCAACCCATCCTTGACCCCGATGATCCCTCTTATACTCTCTCTTCTAAGTCTCATGATGACCCTAGAAATCCGTTAAGACAACCAAATCATAGGAATCATGAAGACTACAAGAATGGCCAAGAAGAGCAACGACAATGGTAGGAATGTATTAAGAATTGCCTGGAATATATGAAGAATACATATGCCATTGTCAAAGAATGGATGGACAAGGACAAAACCTTATGGATAGGATCCAAACTTGGCTTAGATCCAAATGGTGAGCTTAAATTGATCTCTTCAATAAACACGACTCATCCAAGTTTGAAGGAAGCCTTAGACGAGACCAACCCTAGAGACACCAATCCATAGAAAATCTTGGATAATAAAACGTTTGATGAATGTCATAGGCATGGAATGATAGAGACAAACTTATTGCCTATAGACATCCATAAAGAAACACCCTTGGAGTTTGAAAAGGAAGATGACATCAACGAGAATGAAAGTTACTTCATGAGCACCTCATCGAATCCACACTGAGAAATCTCCTGATTCAATTGGTCTCTCCAACATTACCACACATGAGATCTTCAACCCCCTCATACTCCCTGCTCATAAAAACTTTAAAAGGGTGATTGTAGATGCATATGTTTATCATAGATATTGCAGATCTCGTTGTGTGAATCTTGAGACAGGTACCCAAAGATTGGTGTTGGAGGGGAAACCACTTCACCAATTAGAAGCACAATTCAAGGTTTTCCAAGGACGAGCTTGTATCCTAAGGCAAGCACTTTCGAGAAATAACATGACCTTTCACCTTTTTGCCCTTGTGAAGTGAGCATAGAAATATAGTTGTGAAAATATTCCTTCAGGTATTTTTGTCACTAACCGTTCCAAGCTTGGAGCAAAAGGACGAAGGATGACAATGCAAGGTATGTCCAACCAATCATCATGCATATTGAATCATATACATCCAACTTTAATTCTGCCTTAAAAAATTCAAGCTTGGGCGATGGGCTTCTCTTAAAAATCTTATGCCATGTTGCTAATTTTTTGTTGTCTCTATCTCCTAGCCATGCTCAATTTGCTAAACTACAATCATGCTCTTTCATCTTCAGTTGAATAAATCTCTATAGCGCTTTCATGTTACCTTTATCTACCATAGTAAAATTTTGGTTTGGAAGTACTGATCATACTTCTAGAGGCATTTAAATTAAGCATGGTGCTTAGGTTAAATATCCTCCCTTAATCAAATTAGACGTAGAGTCTAGTTTGGTTATTGAACTAAAAATTGCTTGTGTAGACATTGAATATTTTGTTGGACTAACCCCTGTAGGAAACTCTCAATTCAATTTGGGTAAGTCATGAGATGAATTCCAATCGGAGATGAAGCAAGGTACATGACGAACTTCAAGAAGACATAGCTCATTCATCATACATGTAAGAACTACATACCTTATTCAATATGGATGAAAGAACTGTAAGTACAAAAGTTCATTCACTTTGTCTTCTGCTGCAAGTTACCTTTGCCTTGAGCCATGCTTGTATAGAACATGATAAACAAAATCTATGATAAAATAATCTCAATGTCATCTTTTCATCAGCATAGAAGGAACACACCAAAATTCTGGACAAACAAAACTATATATTCCTTCGGGTATGTGTTGTCCACTAATCCATTGTAGGCATAAGAATGAGTGAGGCAAAAAGATCTAACACGAGGTGTTAAAAGATCAAAGAGCAGAAAGATGGCATGACAAAAGGATGAGAAAGATAGGTGCACTCTGTGAGACAAGATGTTCATGAACAACTCAAGATTCAAGGAAGAAAAAGACCATCGAAAGTCGTCTATCCTTCATCACATGGTGTCATCACACTCCAATGATGAAGGTAACATCTTAAGGTAAGTGGTCATCATTTTCCTTTTGATCTTGATAAGAAACAAACATGTTTGAGTTACGATTTCACTTAACCCAATCTGATTAACTCAACATGTTTAGTTCTTTAATACTTGTCCCTATCATCACTTTCCTAATCCCATGGTCTTAACCAAATGAGCTCAAAAGTGCACATCTCATTTCTAAAAAATGATAGTCATAATCATGAAATCATTGAAACATTATGCACAGATAGACAATCCTTCCATAGGTTAAGCAATTTAATCTTTTTTGCCAAATGTGTTTAAATGCTACATTCATACTCAATTTTTTGATCTTACCACCCTATAATGGAATAAAATGTACAACATTAAATTCATCTTGTTCTATGTGCCCAAGGTTAGAGAAGGATAAATTAAATTTTGGTTCTATTCGTGTTTTTCCACTAACAGAGCCCATGCACTTGATCTCTATCTTGTCTTTGCAAGCAGGACACACTTCGAGCAAAGTGTGGAGGAGTTTGTCAATTCCCCAAATTTTATAAGTGAAAATTCTAAACCTGTGAACATGCATGCACACCGAGCAAGATGCTACCAGCTTCCACTATTAATGCTTCACTTCTAAATACTGGACGAGCGAAGAACATGGGTGACATCATCCTCATAATCACCATCTCAAGAGGCGCAATTATCAAGGTCTCCACCTTTAGGATTAGATGATGCACTTAAGGAATGAACATGATAAGAAGTCATGTTTAGAGTACTTAAACCATGAAACTCTCACCGGGAGGTAAAATCGGTAATTATCGATATTTACACTTTTGCATTGCATGGATTAATTCCCCTTTAGCATATTTACATTAGCTCCGCGTTAGAAAAGAAAAAATATATATTTATTTGTTGCACTGCATCATAAATCTTAAACCCCATGTGAATAATTTTATGACATGTAAAAGCCCGCAGGAATATTCACTGTGGTGGCATAAAAATAAAAATAAATATGCATTCATCTTGTTATATTTTCCTGGCATTATAAAAATACAAAAATACAAAAAATATTAAATTCTGCTAAAACTCTGCTTAGAAGAAAAATCAGAAACAATCTCAAAGGCTTTGAACAACTAAGGCTTAAGTGACCAACCACTAACGCTTAATCTGTTTCACAAATTTTGTTGTCTATTTTGACTTTTATAGGATTTAAAGGACCAACAAGAACTGACAAGCAAGTGAATGTTCTATCTACTATTGAAGCATTGTCTCAACAGTTATCAACATCAATCAATGCTCTTCTAGTGGAAGTATATCTCCGCTGCCAGTCTGCTACTCTGTAAGATCGAAAGACTACGTCAACATCCAGCTTAGGAAAAAGGCACCCCCATGTATCTAGCTAAGTATTACTTTCTCCTTTTAGTTTTGCTATTTTAAAGTTTGCTATATATTTGCTAAAGAAATAAAAAGATGCATAACAAATAAAATAAAATAAAAATTTATCTTAGTTAGTCATATATATATATATATATATATATATATATATATATATATATATATATATATATTAGTAAGGTGTGATCTTAAAACTCTGCAAATAAAATAAAAAGGTGTGTCTAGTTTATTTTTAGGAGTTGAATAAATAAGAGGACTCAGAGTAATCTATTAAATGAAAATGATGAATAGTTATTCTGTCATAATTCTTTTCTAGTACCTAGTTTGCAGCTTTGAATTCTCCCGAATTTTGGATAAAGCTGTTTTGATATAAGGATTTACTCTGAACTTGAAACTCGTGGGTAGCGAATGCTTGATCTAAGTCTAGGTAATTGACGGATATGATATAAGAAGATTCAGCTGCTATTTATCTTGTTCCAAGTAACACTAGAGTTCTGGAGATTTACTTTTTAAAAAACATAAAAATATTACATGATGAGTTCCTGTATGACAAAGCTTGAATTCCCACCAAAGCTATATATGTTATTTATGCTAGAAAACTTCCACATATATGCTGCTTGCTTTTGCATTGAGTTTTGTCAAGTTTTGTTGATGCCTTATGAGAGGTTTGTCATGCTCTTAAAATCAAGATCATGTACACACCATCCATATATGCACTACTCCTATACTTGGGATAGCGCAAAAACATGCCTTCCATCTAGATCCACCCAAAAATATTTTACTCCTACACTAGGAGTGAACATAAAAACATGTTTGTTAGGTTTTTCATCCACCAAATAAATGCTCCAAGTTCTTGTTACTATCTCTCAAAGTTTTATTGCAGAAAGAGACATAAGGCTATGCAAAAGTTATTCATGAAAAAAGAGAGTTGAAAAAATAGATAAGTGTCCAAGATATCTAAGACAATAGGTACTTAGATGCCCGCCTAAAAAAAGAGAGAGATGAATAAGATAGCCCCTATTCTCTAGCAAATATTTCTAAGCTTCAAAAGAGAGATATGTTTTTAAGAAGCAAAGTAGAATTAGGATCAGCCACCATATATATCCACCATATATCCACACATATGCACATCTTGATTTGATTGTATGACCTAACTCTCTTTGGATCCATTGTTTGACTTTACAATATATGCATTGCAAGTAGGCTCTAGCTTTTTGCCTACCAATGAACTCCACATAAGCTTTAGTAGTAGAAAGAGAAAAAGACATAACATCATTATCGTCTTGGTGAGGATCCACAAATACCACATATTGAGAGACTTGAGAGTGTCATACAATGGAATCTCTGAGTTTTATTTTAAAAACTTCTAAAAACTTCGGAATGATGGTTGAACCAAGAGCTCGAGACAAAGTGCTTGACTTGATCGTTTTGTCTTTTAATTGCTTAAGACCCAAGTCAAGGCTAAGAAGCCCAATGGTTGAAGGTAATATGGGTGAGTTTGAAAGTCAGAATAGTTTATTCTAATCTGGAGGGGAATTTTTGTTTGAACGCATGTGTACTTTTGAGGTGTGAAAGTATTGAAGCAACTCCTAGTCCATTGCTGACTTCAGCTTTGATCAGGGACGAGCAAAGGTTAAGCTTGGGGGAGTTGTTGACGGTCGTTAACTATAATTATAAACCATCAATGAAACATGAATAAGGGTCATAGGTTTAGGGGTTTTAACTGACAGAATTCCATGAGTTTTGGTGAATCAGTTATTCATAGAGATTAAACAGGAAAAGAGCCAAAGATGACCCACACGTCGAGCTAAAAGCATATTCTACACGGGAACCGACTTGAGAAGATTCTAGAGAACACAAGAGGCGACCCACCGAAGGATGGGCCCACCTGTCACTAAGCCAGGTCGGCCGACCTAGCCCTAGGTAGGCTGACCTCCCCCGGTCCCACTTGCCATCTAGCTTTGGATGTCGGTCTCCCACCGTCATTGAGGTCCAATCTCCGTCGTTGCTTAAGTCGGTTTGATCTGAGGGCTCTTGTTCATCCCACCGGCCGATATAAGTAGCCCTGTACCCCCTGAGGCAGAGGCATCCTAAAACCCTAATTCATATTTTCTAGTGAGAATTAAGAAAGGGGTCCCATGAAAAGATCAACCTCTCAAGAACTAGCATTCAAGAGAGATTAGTCCTCAGTAGGATCTAGTCTTTAGAAATAGAGAGGTAGAGAGAGGGAAGAATTTGGAGGAGGTGTCGGCCTATCGTTGCTCTCTCTATGGCTTGTACCTTGGTAGAAGTCAACCTATATCTGAGATTTCTCTGGTAATCAACTTCTTATTTCAGTAAGCAACATTGTTCATATTGTTCTCCTCGTTTGTGAGTCTCTTTTGAGTACTTTAATCTATCCGGCTTAGGTTAAAGTATTATTCATAGTGTAAGCATGGTGCTTAGGCTCGGATAACTCGTAGATGCACCCTACTTTTCGGATCGGTGGTAGATTCACGATTGTGATAGCTACTATATATATGATAATACTCTATATATATTTAGTTCGTTGAATCCTCTGTACTCCACCTCCCGTCTGTAGGCCAAGTAGGACCTAGTTGCTAAGGAAAGCATCCTCTACTGGTGTCTTTTCTTAAGTAATGTCCCCAGATAGAATAGTAGAAGACATAGCTTACTGAGACTAGAATGAGAAGACCTTGGCAATTTTCTCTACATTCTCAGCCTTCTTAAGTCTTGTTGTTGCTCGAGATTAAGTTGGACCGTAGTTAACCTCACACGTTTCCCTATGGATACGATATTTAAAACCCTCCGAGTGAAAGCTACAGCGATATCCGTGCACTTGAGGATTTATCTGTGTGCGTAAAAATATACCAATAACTGTCATCTTCTAAAGATAAGATATGCAACATTTTAGTTCATTTGGTTAAGACTATGAGATTAAGAAAGTGGTGTTATGAACAAACTTAAGGAACAAGATATGCTGAGTTAATCAGGTTGGATAAAGCAAAGTTGTAACTAAAACATGTTTGTTTCTTTATTTATGTGAATATGAAGATCTAAGGGAAGCTTTTTAAATAATGACCACTTATCTTAAGATGTTATCTTCTTCATTGGAGTGTGGTGACACCCTGTGATGAAGGGTAGATGACTTGTGTGGTGATCTTTTCTATCTGCTTGAAGCTTTCCTTGCTGGAGCTATTCATGAGCATCTTGTCTCCTATGTCATACTCCTTTCTCATCCTTTTATCATGCCATCCTTTTGTTCTTTTTTTCGACACTTTGTTTGGACCTTCTACTCCTCTCATTTCTATCAGTGAGGGTTTCATGGCTTTGGGTCTATTGAGCAAGACCTCTTCTTGCATTTAGCTTTTCTTTGCACCATCCGATCCTGGAGATGAGGATATGGACAATTGCATGCTCTTCTTCCATCAACCTTTCTTGATTTCTATTGATTCTTGGTTGATGAGTTAGGATTCATTGGAGATGCAAACTCAAGTTCCTCCTTGATTATCTAATGGCATGGCAGAGAGTTATTATTATTTGTTTGTTAGCGATACACCAGCCCTCTTGATGGTCAAAAAAGGAACCTCATTGGTACTTGCATGAAAGCTTCATCTCTAATGACTAAGGGATGTTTCTCGTGACCATGGTCATAGCCTTACTAGACACCGTCGATAGACCTCCATTGATTTCTGACATCTGTTGATCTGAGGATGCATGCCATGATGTAGTGGCTCTTGTCATCCTAGTCCTTGCTGTCGACGTGCGAGTTGGTCTTTTTGAAGATGATGAAAACAGACATATTCTGGCTAATAAAAGGTGGGTTGCATCCTTGCTTCTCATCTTAGCTTGTTTTGGGAAGGTTTAATGCTAAGATGTCTTCGACATTGCTCATGACATGTTGATTTGTCTATCCACTTCCACAGCTGTAGTGGTGATTTTTGGATTTGCAGGTTCATACCAAACCATGAACATGCATTTCTTCTTTCAGTTCTTCCTTTCATGAAGAATGAGCTGGGTCTTCTTTGCACAGAGTTATGGGAGTTCATCACGTCAAAGTTCTCTACAGGGGTTAGTCCAATAAAATAACTAGTATCTACTATAGCAAGTTTTAGTTCAATTACCAAACTAAACTCCATGTCTAATTTGATCAAGGAAGGTATTTTAACCCAAGCACCACGCTTAATTTAAAAAGCCTTTGGAAATAAGGTCATACACCTCTTGATTTAAACTAAGCACCATGCTTACTTTAAAAGATGTATAAAGATACTTCCAAACCTAAACATACTACAATAAACAAAAGGTAACATGAAAGTATTATAGAGTTTTATTCAAATAGAGATGAAAGAGCATGATTATGATGATAGATTTTTTTAATAAAAGATGCAAGTGGCATGAATGTATGCAAGGAACTAAATATGTTATGGATTTGATATGAGAGAATTTAAAGTAAACGGAGTGGATGCATGAATCATTTAAAGTAAACATGCAATGGTATGCAAAAATTAAAAGATAACTACTCATCAAGTTTAAAGTCCATGAGCAAGACTATCTCACCATTCTCGATCATACTTTCCATGACTCACATGATAGAATTTGTGAGTAGTGCAGCGTCTGTATTCATCGCTTGAGATGTGATTTGAATTCTTGTGACGTTGAACTTTTTCTCCAATCTACACATGGTTAGAATAATATATATATATGTTTATACAAACCAGTGAGATAGCAGGGTTCCAACATTAATGGATCTTGAATGTTCAGGCACCCTAGGGTTCTTTTTATTTTCTTGTAGAAGCTTGCCGGAAGGTCGAAATGGCGTCTGATGTCCTGTCTTATTCCACAATTCAACAGAACAGGGGTAATCCTACCAAAACTAGTAGTATGCTAATGATCTAAATCTTTATGCCAATTGTTTCCCCGGCTACGCGCCAAAAATGTTTGTTAGTATTTATAACTGCAAATAGAATATGAAGGATTCTGCAAGCGCACATAATACCATTGTAGTATTTTACCAGAAGTATTCTAGGTATTGTTATTTATATTTTACCATAGGGAAACAATAGAGTAAAGATTATTGAATATCAAAGGAGTATTTATCAGTCAACATACCATCATAGCTAGAGCAAGGGGTAAAGGTAATGATAGGAATTAAGCATAATGACACTCAGGGGATAGATCACTAAGATACTATAAACTAGTTAACTCAGGAGAACAACGGTTGATGTAGATTCCTATGATATTCTTACTATAGGATCAAAGTATATATATACCTGACTATAGCTAAGACTCACTCTACTCTTGTGCACTTCAGGACGCCATAAGACGGTAGAGCACCGCAAAGGATAACTCTACTTATACGACTATGGTCCTACAATTTAAGAATTTGCTCATATGGGGTGGACTATAGAGGATAGACAGGGCTATCACCTCCTGGTGCTACCACATGGCCAGGAAACAGGGTGCACTCATAGGTAGAGCATTGTATAAGCACCATGCTTACACGAGGCTTGGCTACTTAGCCCAATCGATAAACTAGCAGGCTAAGGGCTCTATGAATCCGGACACAAAAGTAAAGATAACCTCAACTAAGCAAGATACATATTAAAAGTAAGCATAGCCATGTAGATAAGAATATGATGAATTGATAATAAGTCTTACAAGATGTAGAAGTGAAGATATAAGGCTTTGTCGAGCCTCCAAGACTAGATCCGAAACTTGAGCATGAGCCCATCTCGACCCTTACTCCCAAGTTACTAATCTACTACATTGGAGAGTTCTAGACCTATTTCTCCAGGTGTGTGTTGATCTGAATGAGAGATATAAATTAGGGTTTCCAAGATGGCTCTAGAGAGGGGGTAGGGGCTGGCATATATAGGGGGTAGCATCATGTCTGGACCCTCGGATTAAACTGACTTAAAGCAACGGCGTAGATGTGATCCTCAAGGCATTGGAGAATCAACGTAGCGAGGAGATCTTGATAGGTGGGGCCCACAGGCCAACCAGCCTTCTACCACTTGGCTCGATCTTCGGTGGGTTGCCTTCTAGATGGTTCTAGAGTCTTCCTATGTCTATTTGATCGTGGATAAACATGATTTGCTCTGACGAATAGGTCCACTTACCGGTTTTCTGATTAAATCCTCCTGCAAACATAGATTCACCTAAACTTATGGAATTTATTAATTTAAACCCCTAAACCTATGTTTGGTGATGGAATTAAGTATATATGCAGGATATATTAACGGTTTATAATTGATGTTAGTGACCGTCAACACACATTTATTGTCCCCTTTACATTCGAGGAAAAGCCAGATGGGACCTTGATCCTGCTTAGACATTCAAACATGCTTTTCTTCTCTTTTTTGCTAAGAGTGTAGCTGGCAGGACTTAAGTAATGGCATCCATCATCTACCTTCTTTGGATGCAGGTTGTCTCATTCTTTCAAACACTGTAGGTCCTGTTTTGCTTCCAGTGTGTCCTTAGACTTCCCATACACACCCATGAAACCTAGCAGGTTCACATAAATATTCTTCGTCAGGTGTATCACATCGATCGTGGTGCAGACCTCTAGGACTTGCTAGTAGGGTAGCTTCCAAAATATGGACTTCTTTCACATGGGTGTGTATTCGTTAGCAGCATTTGGAACAGGTTGGCAGCCAAGTCCCTTTCTAAAGACTACTTGTACATCCTTGACCATATTAAATACATCCTCACCACTACGGTTGCCAGGCGTTGTTCGGTGCTCTGCCTTACCTTTAAAATGCTTGCCTTTCTTTCTTAGGGCGTAATTCAACGAAAGAAATCGATGATGGCCCATGTACATGACCTTTTGATATTTTTTTCAAAAATATACTTTTCATGTCATCAAATCCGTTTGAGCATGCATTATATCCTTTATTTGACTGTCCTGAAAGATTACTAAGAGCAGGTCAATCATTGATTGTTACGAACAACAATCACTACAAGAAATGTGTGGCTTTTTGACCGTCTATTACGTCATAATATATGAAATTTAAGTCACAAATTAAGATTTGTGACAAATAGTTGACATAAATTCAAACATCAAAAAGCCATCTCACAAATTAATTATGTGATATTTGTATATTTATTGTCACAAGCATATGACATTGCTTTATTGTCACAAAATCCTAGGCCTTATCACATGGCAGCTGACATGGCAGAAAAAATGTCACAAAATGAGATTTGGCCTGCTAAAGCTGTGGCAGAACCACCCAAAATAACACACTAACGGAGGTACTTGCCTTCCTCTAGGCACTAAGTACTCCGCCAGCGGCTATTCCAGCCGTTTCTGTCGAGCACACCCAACGGGAGAACTCGAAACCATCCACATTTTTCATCCAGGATCCAATAATGAAAACGAGTACAACACTTAGTTTATTCTATACAACATAGTCTTCAGAAATAAGTTATTACAATACCAAGTTCAGAGTGCAGAATTAAAACAGCGGAAGTTAATATCTAGCGAGCGTAGCAAAGATCCATCTGAGCCCAGCAGACGATCCTCCACACAAAGCCTCAAGCAGCACCTGCAACAGGGGTAAAATAAACCCTGAGTACACAATGTACTCGCAAGACTTACCCGACTGGGAATAATTTCCCGACTCCAAAGATCATGATAGGCTTTTTGGCTACTGGTTCAAGTTTGCAGAAAAGCATTACTACTAGTGGATCCTTATTGCAGTTCTTTTATTTGCCATCTTTTAGTTTATCAGCTAACCATCTATGTAAGCACTTATGCTATTTTCAAACAAGAGTTGGTCAATACAAATCCATCCTTATTCACCTTTTCTCTTTCAGTTCTTACTACGATGCTCGGATCAAGTCATATCGGACCGCTTACGCGGCGATTCGTGAATCAATGTAGCCCAGCTGGGTACCCTGAAAAACACATGCCTCGCTCGCACCCTAGGCACGAGCGAGACTAACCCATTTCACTCCTATCACGGGTTCTAGGTCCCCGTCCAAACTTGGACTCCAAGCCCCCACACTTGAGGCCCGGCCTCAAAGTGGTGCTTAGACCTCCACCTATCCCCCCTCCAATCATTCGGTCTGGAAAGAGCCAGAGCCCATGACAAGAGAGTAACAAGTCTTCCTAGCCCCCATTCGCTAGTATATGCTCGGGATAAGGAGATCTGTGACTTGACCAGGGTCCAATGCAACGGACGGTCCTTAATCGACACAGATGAGACAAATGCAACCAGAGCCTCGCTCAGATTGCTCAACCAAGTCCATATCCAATTCCAAGTATAGTCCCGCCCGGTCTCCAATTATTATCCATATATAATCCATGTGATAATAGCATGATAATAGTAACAATAATATATTTCCTATCTCTCGCGAGTGACAGGCAATCACTCAACTTCTACCGGAGTCCTATATCATAGCAATCTATACGATCCTGACATACTAGTAAGCCTCATGGGATCAGGATATATATATATATGCAAGTAGGTTTCATTCAACTCCTTGAAACTTAATGCACAAACATAAAATAAAGTGTAGAATAATAGGGGTTATGCACCGGGGCTTGCCTTGGACATCCTGGTGTGCAGCAAAGTTAGTGGTTGATGGCTCCGGGGCTCTTTCCTGCACGGGGACCTCCTCCTCGTACACCTCCACGATCTCCTCGTACTTCGGCTCCTCCGCAACCACGTACTCCACTATCTCGTGATCTATATGCAAGAATGATGACATGACTTAATGCAACGATAACAGCAGCTCAAAAAAACAACTACTACTACTAAGCTACTAAGCTAGCTCTAATGACTAACATACCAGGCTGTCTACTATCCTTACTAAACAAGAGTAAACTGATCCAATTAATCTTTACTCATTAAATTGCATACTCTTCATTTATTTCTGATTTAATATTTAATACGGCTAGGGAAACTTAGCTATCACATCTAGTAAGCTATTCAAGGACTACAAAACTACAACAAGCACCTAATAAAACCATGAAGCTACCGCAAAAATTTCAAAGCTAGAGCTATTACCCATTTGCCACAAAAATTTATACAAGATTTATCATATTAATATTAAGTGCTTTTGATTGATTTAATAGACTTTAGCATCACCACATATAGGTATGAGCTAACTATACTAAGAGGCAGATAATGATTTTAGAAAGAAGAATCGAGTGATTCGGATATCGTATGGTGGAGATATCGATCACGTAAGGTGGCTGTTGATAATCTCTGGAAAATCAAAGGGGATTAATCAACTCATGACTTCATCCTTCGTGACATGCTCATGGTTGCACTGGTGGTGCTCTGGTCTTTAATCAAAGAAATAATGAAGAAGGATGGCGCTGCTAGGGAGACAAAGGAAATACTGAGGGACTCACGGGATACTCATCGCAATCGACTGGTGCTTCGGAGAGAAATCAATAGACGCAGCTTACACGGGCAAGAACAGAGAAACTTGATTTGGGAGGAAGAAGAAATGAGCAACGGAGCAGGACGACTCAGTGGCTCGCAAAAGAAGGATGACTGACGCGCGCGACACACTTCAGCGGAGGCAGCACACTAAATAACCTCGCAGCGCACCGGTGACAAAAAAAAATTTCTTCGGATGAACAGTGTTCCTGCGCTGCTACAGTGATTTCTGTGTGTTCTCTGGTTTGCTTTCGCGGAGGCAGCGCGACGTGTGGGCAGGGCGACGTTGATTTTTGCAAAGCATGGTGGCTAATTAAGTATTAACTAACGCGTAAGCTGTGCGTGGTGTCAGCCGCCGCGGTCGGTCGTCGCCGTGCGCGTGCTGCGCGGGCATGCTCTGCGAGTGTGCGAGCGCGATCAGAGAATTAGGAAGAAGATGAATTACGAGCGATGGAGTTAGATCAGGATGATAACAGTTAGTTGAGTTGTGCTAGGGAATATTTGGACATAGAAAAATTAGAGCTCAAATTGAGAATTAGTGCAACAAAATTTAATTTCTTACTTTGCCATCTACAATAATACATACATGATGCTCAAGACATGGTTTAGTGATTTGTTAACGCGGTAACACCGAGGGTGTTACAAAAGCCCACATAACTCATGGGCCACAAATATTTTTTTTTTGTTGTTGCTAGCTAGTCCATTATTTATTTTCATTTTTTTGCCATTGCAGCCCGTATAAATTTTCAGCCCACACCAACTCAGCCCATATAATTTTTCAGCCCACACAATTTAGCCCATGTATTTTTTCAACCCATATGTTTTAATAACCCACACAATTCAGCCTATATTATTTTTCATCCCACAATTAATCCATACAAATTCAACTCATATAGAATATTTCAGCACATACAACTGCATCCATATAATTGTTTCAACACATACAAAATTAAATTCAAATGAATCAACATCTCCACAAATGGTTGCAATATCACAAGCATTTCACATTCCACAAGTCTTAAAATGCAATATCATTACATCCACTATCAGTTCAATACACATCCTGAGTCTCAACTCTCAAGTCTCAAATTTCAACTTGCTGCTACATCCAGAGCAGTAGCAACACATTTACAATAGCAGCACAACGGCCAGAAGCACAGCAGCAGCAGCATAGCAGCTGAAGCACAGCAGTACCAAAATACCATCCCACAAGCACAACGGCCACAAGTTCAGTGCCATCAAAATATCATCTAGAGCCTAAATGAGTATGAGAGCTTATTGCTGAGCATTAGGTGATGCAAACTTGCTGCCAAACAAGAAGCGAAGAAAGCTTTGGATTTCACTTTCTTGCTGCCTTAGCTTCTCAGTTTCTTCTTCATTCTTCGTTGCTGCCTCTTTTTGTCCTCTACTTGCTTCTGCAGATCAGCCATCTATGATCGCAGTTCTGCTGATCCCATCTTCTTAGCTTGTAATTCACTCTCAAGCTCATGTACACGATCATTCATTGCAGCGGCTTTGGCAGTTTGCTTTATCTCTATGGACTACATGCCAACATTACGAAGAAAAGTTGATTTGGGCAAAACATAAGCTACAGCTTCAACAAGAGTCTTCGAATCTTTGTCTTCTTCTGTTGGTTGAGCAACATAGGCCTCTATTTGAGCCTAGCAACAATAACACCAAAAAATTCAGATTTCTATACTAGTTATGTGTGTTTGGAACAATATATATGTAACGATGTCTATACAGAATGCAACCTGGTGGAAGAAATGAAGTGATGTAAATGGAATGGAACCTTCTATGCTAGTGTCCAGAATATATGTATGCAATGATGTCCATATGGAATAAAGATATGTATTAATCTGTTGTGTTGTTCATCATAGTGACAAGATAGCGAAAGGTACTCACAATGGCATCCTTCGGGTTCTCGTTAAAACCTGACTTGCTACTGCAGTGGGTGTCCTCAAAAATGTCAATCGCAGTTGGTGGCGCATCCTTAAATTTGGTTTACTTTTGAAATTACATACAAATAGAAAAGTAAATAACTAAAAGCATGTAAAGAGTTATGAATAGTAGCAGCTCAAAAATCCTCTTTAATCCCCTTGGGCTAGAGATGAACCGAACAAACCATTATTAACAATGAAGACATCATTTAAGGAAAGCAGTAGCACTAATGCTCGCATGTCAAAGTGTTACTATTTGTACACATCCCACACACGTACGCCTGTGTTGTTCCACAAAAGTAGAAGTTCCTCAACTAATAGCCTTAGGTACACATCAATGTCGTTGCTAGGTTGCTTCAGGCCTTGGATGAGCACTGGCATCATAATGAACTTTCGCTTCATGCATAGCCATGGAAGAAGACTGTAGATACATAGAGTAACAGACCAAGTGCTATGACTGCTGCTCTGCTCCACGAAAGGATTCATGTCATTCGTACTTAAAGTAAACCTTAAGTTTCTTGCATCATCTGCAAACTTCGGGAATTCTCTGTCGATTGCTCTCCACTAGGACCCGTCAGTGGGGTGTCTCAACATATCGTCTACCTTACGGTCTTCTTTGTGCCTTCGTAGCAACTTTGCATGCTCTTTGCTTCTAAACAAATGATTCAAGTGTGGTATTATAGAAGCATACCACATCACTTTGGCAGAGATTCTCTTCCTAGAACGTTGTCCGTCGCCCTCAACATCACCAGGTTCATCTCGCCTGATCTTATACCGTGATGCATGGCATACCAGGCATTCATCAAAATTCTCATACTCCTTGCGGTAGAGGATGCAGTCATTAGGACTTGCATGTATCTTCCGAATTTCTAATACCAAAGGGCAGACAACCTATTTTGCTTCATATGTACTGGCAGGCAATTTGTTAGCCTTCAAAAGCATCTTCTTTGCGATAGTCAGTAACTCCCCAAATCCCTTGTCGGATACACCATTCTTTGCCTTCCATTGCAGCAATTCTAGTGTGGTACCCAACTTTTTCTGCCCCTCTTCACAAGTCAGGTATAACAATTTATTGTGATCCTCTAGCATGCGCTCGAACTTGATCTTCTCCTTTTTCACTTTCGCATTCCCTCTATGCTTCACAGATGGCCTGACCAAGATCATCAGCGGGCTCATCTTCTTTAGCTTCCCGATTGTAGTATCATCAAAGGCACCATATTCAGCAAACCCACAAATAATCTTGTCATCATCCCCTTTTTCTTCTTCATCTTCTTCCATTATAACCTCGCTTTCTCCGTGCTTTGTTCAACAAATATAGTTTGGTATGAAAGCCGACATAAACAGGTGTTCGTGACGGGTCATTGAGCAAGCATAATCCTTCACATTCTTACATATATAGAACACACGGGTAGCACATGAAACCATTCCCCATGTTTGCCTTGGCCACATTTAAGAAATCATGCATGCCCCTAATGAACTCTGGGGAGCGGTGATCAGCGTTGTACATCCATTGCCGGTTCATCTGCATTACATGACGTACACCATATCAAAAACTTTTAGTAACCCATATTATACAACATGCATGATTAGTAGTTAATTAAAAGATCCAAAATATCCATCAATCAACATGATTAATTAATATCCTATACCACACAACTATTTCACTCTCGAACATTAATTTATTAAAGCCTTGATATAATGTAGACAATCCTAAATAGCACTAAACAAACTAAACCTACAATGCACTTCAGCAGAATAAGGATTTCGTGACCAATTCCAACTAAAATAGACAGATCATTCTTCTGCTGGTCCACTACCTCATCATACAAAGGTGCACTCTCATCAGTCACCTCAGTCGCCTTTGCAAGAGTTTTTTGGATGTGCTCAACATACTCTTCCTCCCAGTACCAACCATCACATGATCCAATGCCATCTCACTGAAATTACAACACCAAATCAAGAACTTTAATCAAAATCATCACAAAAAATGGCTACAAACCATAACAAATCATGACAAAAAAATAACTCACATTGTGATCCGTACACGTGTAGAAGATGTGCCCTTGGTTTGGAGACTTCTTCTTCACCCTATATTCCAACAAGTCTTCTACCCACACTTGTCACACACAATGAGAGGGAGGTTCGACCTCAGTCGCTTAGGGACCCCATGCGAGGCCGAGGACCCAAAAGCAGTCACTATCTACGACTCTCTATAGTTTATACTCATTTTCATCAACTACTATAAATTTCTCATTTTGTGAACCATGAAATTAAATGAGCTATATACTAGCAAAGAAAGGTGGATACTCATCTAATTTTGATCAGCTACTTTAAGCTTTCTTCTTCTACATTTGCAAACTATCAAGTGAGTTTGAGCTCAAATGTTGTTTAAATCCAAAAAATCCACCATTCTTTCTAATGTAAAAAACCTTAAATTTCTCTATTTTCTAAACCATGAAATGAGGCAATGAAAGGTGCATACTAGTTTTCGTGAGCTACTATAAGATTCCTTCATCTACATATGCAAACTATTAAGTGATTTCGAGCTCAAATGGCATATAAATCAAAAAATCTACCATTATTCCCAATCTCAAAAACCACATATTTCTTTATGTCTGGACCACGAAATGAGCCATGCTAGTGATGAAACATGAGAGGATGAAGTTGCTAACCTTTAGAACTGAAGAATGGATGGAGGAATCCAATGAAGTCTTGAAATGGCGGCCAGAGACGAGCAAGAACAGAGGAGGCGACAAGCAAGAACAGAGAGCTTGAAATAGCTCGGGCTGGGGGAGGAAGAAGGAGAAAGTATATAGCCTGGGGCCTGTAGTCCCAGTTTGTGGTTCAAACCCGGACTACAAGTGGACTTCTATTCTAGGTTGGAGCTACCCATCGGGATTAAAGGTTTAGTCACGGCTAGTAACTCCAACCGGGACTAGAGGATGACCTTTAGTCTCAGTTTGAGCCACCAACCGGGACTAGAGGTCCCCTCCTGCAAAAGCCTGTGACTCTAGCTGTTGGGTAGAGGACTTTAGTTCCGGTTGGTGGCTCCAACCAGGACTAATTCTACCTTTAGTCCCTGTCAGTGTTTGATGACTGACAACTCATCACGGGGTTACCCGGGATGATGGTTGGTGGGTTTCGGCATACGCGGAACACGACGGTGAACGCAAAGAGACGAACGATTTATATTGGTTTGGGCCCTCGTGACCTCACCATGGCAGACCCAAAGGGTAGTCTAGCTAGGTAGGGCCAGGATTACCCTAGAATATGCCTCTCTACATTTTTTATACTTTAAACCCAAAAAAAGACTAGCCCAACATAAATGATCTAGATGGCTCGATGGGGTGAAAATCCTATAAATTTTTCTCTAGAAACTCACAAGACTAGAGCAAAATTGATTAGTACAAATTATAAGTCATTCCAACTTTCCTGGAGAGTCTAAGCATCTCAAGGTTGATGAAATTTATATAATAAAATATATAATAACATTTATGATACTAAATAAGTATCCTTAGATTTTTCGTTAATTATATTTTACAGCATACCTATTTGATGTCATAAGTCTTTGTAATTCTTATAATTTTGATCAAACTTGAGATGTTTTAACTCTCCAAGAAAGTTGCAATGACATAATTTGGAATGGAGGGAAACGAAATATGACCTTAATAGCAACTACTTTGCACTAGCTTGAATTTCATCCAATGCAAGCCGCTACACAAGTCTGGTAGCTTTGGTTTCTACACTAGAGCACTACACCACACAAGCTACTAAGAACAATAGCTACACTAGAGAGCTACTAGCAAAAGCAACTAACCACCAAATACTAGACCAACTAAGATACTCTACTCTAACAAACTAGACAAGCAACTACTACACAAACAAGCACAATATATGAATGTAAAGAGCAAGTGTGTAGTATGCAAACCACCAAGGACAAGAGATGAACACATGATTTAATCCCAGTGTTCAGTTGCTTGATGACAACCTAGGTCCTCATTGTGGCGAGTCCCCAAATGATGACTCGCACACTAACTAGCATGACAAGTGGTGCACTCCAACTAGCCAAGGGCATTCCTCAACTTATTGGGTACCGCAAAAATCAATGAAGTGGTGCACTCCAACTAGCCATGGGCATTCCACTATAGTTGCTCTTCATGATCTCCTATGGGGACTTACAAAGCTTGATCGGAGGCAGCAATAATCACTAATAGCTCATCAATGATCCCTCAAACTCTAAGCCGGCTAGGTAACGATAATCACCAAGAGTAATAGGAACACAACTAGCCGCCACACTCAACTACTACCATGAGATGCAAATCGACAATCCAAATGCACTAGAGGCTCTCCAATCTCTCCCAAATTTGAATCAAATGGTAGTGAGTGGGGTGTGTTTCTTAGATCAAAGGGTGTACACAAGTGTTAGGAGCAACAAGAAGGTGGCCAAGACTGGCCACCATGGCTAGTTATAATCCACCAAAGAAATCCAATTGTTACCCTTTGGAGCATCACTCTGCAGGCGCACCGGACGTGTCTAGTGGCCATCGGACTGCCACACCAGATAGCCCTAACGGCTAGTTTCCAATGGCTAGAAAACTAGCTATTGCCTCTGTCAGGCATCCAATGCACGCCGGACAGCTCTAGCCACTGCAACGCCCGAAGAGCTCACTTGTAGTTTCAAACCTTTTAAATGTATTATCACACTTTGGTTAATTTATAGTTATGTATACTGAACCATATAGTTTATATCAGTGTTATTGAGTTTCTATTGGATTTTACCATATTACAAATGAAATTTTGGACTAGGACTACCCCAGGTTTAAATTCTAGGTTTGTCACTGCTCCTCACCTGTGACTATCCTCCTCTACTTCCACAGGGGCAAGCAGCGATGAATCAAAAAGATACATTGGCGGTCATTTTCATTCTCTCTAAGAGAGATGCCATGGAGGTGAGGGATGACGATACTCATGGATGAATAGCACGATGGAGCGAGTGCCTGAGCACATGCTTCATGGCAGATCGATGGTACATGTGGATGACCGGTGCGGTGGCCCAAGTGCAAGTGCACGAGCACATGCTTAGCGATGGCACAGACGATGACAAGATGCAAGGACTACTCATACGGTCACAGAGGCATAGCCACCTAGCGTGCTGGAAACGCTCACCCTGGTTGTTTCTAGCCTAGACCCCCTTTGGCTTACTTGGCCTCTGGTCAGCCATCCAAATAGTAAGTGGGTCACCACTCACTACGATAATTTTTAAGAAATTATAGAATTTCATCTTAGTCGATCAGACGACCTTATATAATGGGCTAAGATCTGTCTCACTCTATCCCTCAAGGCTTTCGATCATGCTCACTTCAATATTTTTTCCTAAGAAAAAAGAAAGATGAAACTATTTTTCTGTCACTGTCCCTCAGCTTGTTCGGCTAAAGTGAAAAGAAGCATGGTGTAGTTTTCAGCATCGGTGGATCACTAGCAGCGCTATTTTAGAGCATTCTCAACAGTTTGGTAAAACCACTCCTAATCTTGATTTTCTAGCAAAATGGAAAAAAAAAACCTCCTTCCAACAACTTTCTATCCTAACTCCCACTACCACATTCCCGAATTACCTTGAGTGCCCAATACCACTAAGGAAAGGGACTAAACCACCAAGAAAATGACCCTTGACCACAAACCGTCAAGCAAATTCTGTCAAGGATAGAAGACAAGGGAAGTTAGTTTCCTTTGCAGTTTGGCACTCAAGGATTATTTCCTTGAAGGCTAGCCACCAAGGAATCTAGGACCATACTTAATTTGCCCAAGGGACATTAAATAGTCCACCCGTCTAGTAAATTAGTTTTCTTGAGGTCACCAACCTTCAAGGAAATACTCCTAACCGTCAAGGAAATTAGTTTCCTTGAGGGCCAGCAACCTCCAAGAAAATATAGAGCAATAGCAAAAAAAACATAAATCAACAAAAGTTACGCCTCTTGGGATTTGCTTCAAATGAAAAGCACTTACTACTACGCCTCAAAGCAACTCATGAGTAAGTGAATTTTTTTTCTTTTGTATTCTCTTTGTTGTATCTTGTAATGAATAATTGAGATCCTAAATGGTTTCAAATGTAAAAGTTTGAACTAAAAAGTTTTAGATCTCGTCCAATACTAAGGTTTAGGTCATATCTTCATCTAAGGTCATCTGGAAAATTAAAAAAAATGAATTTTAGAGCTCTGACAATTTTCTTTGGGGTTTCAAATTACACCCAAGAAAATATATACTATGTTGGCAGTTTTGAATAGCACTCAAGAAAATATGAATTACCTTGGCGGTTTCAAATAACACCTAAGGAAATGAGCAATTACCATGGCGGTTTGTAATAACGCTCAAGGAAATATGGAATTACCTTGGCGGTTTGTTTAGCACTCAAGAATATCCATTTCCTTGGAGGCCTATGTCCGTAGCCAAGGAAACTGCACTTTCCTTAGCGGTTTTGTTTTGACCCTCATGAAAATCTTTAGCACTCAAGGTAATTTAGGATTGTGATAGTGTCCTAATGTATCTGTGATTGGAAAAACGGAGGCATCCACGCACAAATGTAGACGACCACTACTCCTATCATGGACGTCGACTTTTTTTTTCTTCGGCACTAGTGCTCGCCCTGACCACTGCTATGATCGCCACCTAGAGGTTCACTAGAATTGAATCTCATACCACTATTCAGCGGTGGAGCCAGAGCTAAAAGCAGGGGTGGCCAAATGAAGCTCTAGACCAGATCTCCCTAGCTAACTATTCCTCTCCTATTCTTTTGAAAACTGATAAAGATTGGTATTATGTTGGCATTGCTTCGTTGTCTAACTTCAGTTTGCAAAAGAGTTAATCAATTGAACAGATTAGTTCATAGTAATTACATGCAAAAAAAACAGAATCATCAGGACGATTTTGGAGGTATGTTGCCTAAATTAAAACAGAATCATTAGGACCTTTTTGTGCTTGTTCTGTTGGAATATTAATTCCTAATCCTAGGTGGAGACATCAGTAATGGAGGACCCTCGGACCTCAGAAGCTGCGTGTGTGGTGCTATGCTGGCTTGGCTTCTCAGGAACGAACGGTGGATGCGGATTGCACGGCACCGCATCAGGACGCAATAGCAAGCGATATCGATGATGATGGAACAAATTAAGCATGTAGCCAAGCATCTAGTTAGTTAAAACCTGACGATAGACTTCTCAAAAAAGAGTAAAAACCTGACGATAAGTAGCAACAGAACAAGGATAATGAATGGAGAGGCTAGTGTGGATGAGAGCATGCATATATGCCACCATAGAGAGTATGCATATGATGTGGCCATGCAGTGAAATAATAGGTCCTTTGAAAATCCATGCTGAGGAGGGGACGGAGCCTAGGATGGCTCCAGCTTGGCTCCGCCAATATCACTATTTTCAGATATGAGAATACTGTTGACTAGATTGAACAAGGAATGGACATTGCGTTTTGTAGGTTCTGGCTACGAGTTTTGGTATCAGGATGGCCATCAATAGTTGGCCATGAATGTGTGGGCGACTACCGCCGTCCTCCAGGAGGTTTGCCATAATTCCAACCACTATTTTTAGATATGACAATATTAGGAGCCAGAGGAAGTAATGGAGATATTATTAGTGTTTAGTGTTAGTACTCAGTAGGTTGACCATGGATGCAGGGGTGACAACCGCCGCCTAGTAGGTTTGTTAGAATTGGATCTTCGTCCACTATTTTCAAATTAGAATATTGGGAGGTAGAGCAGGCAATGGAGATTCTATTTTAGATGTTTTGGGTGTGAGTTAGATCAGGCATTGATGCAGAGGTGACCGCCGGCACCACCACCGTCTAGGAGGTTCATTAGAATTGAATCTCATGCTACTGTTTATATATATATATATAGAGAGAGAGAGTATTGTGTAGTCAGCTATAGAATACCTTATTTTATAGCCACGCCATCCCACCGAGTCATTCACCGCACCGCACCACGCCAACCAGGAAGCAGGCCCGTAAATGCAGGCCGAGCTGCCACCGTGTCCGTGAGCTACTCCGTAGATGGGAAATAAAAACCGTACTTAGTAATTACTTCATGTTAATTAGTGCATGCAGATCACGGTGATTTCGGTGGTGTCCCAACAAGCTAGCGGACTACTTTCAGTGGTTGTTACGAGAATATGTGAACTAATCTACACATGCAAGTATACCAGAATAGATCATGAGCTTTAATATATTTTTGGTCCAGCCACATGCAAATATTCTTGTTACGAGAATACAACATACCTTAAAATAGTAAGGTTACGAGAATACTATTGTGCGCAAAAATAGTAAAGAATGGGTTACGAGAATACTCTACATGCTGGGTAACTGAAAAAGATTTGCCATAATTCCATGAACAAGTTACTATAATAATGCATATTGACAGAAATTCTATTTACGAAAATACTAATAATATTTACAAGAATTTGCACTAATATTTACGAGAATTCTATTTATGACAATACTAACATTATTTACAAGAATTTTCACTAATAATTTTTACAGCAAGACTCTCTTGTTCACGCATCAGCTCATCTTGCACTCCTTCTGCTGGCGTTCGCCACTCCTGCCATTCAGAAGAAGAGTAGGCTTCTATATAGTTTTAACACAGATCATCAGCTAAGTTAGTTCGAGCGGTGTGTGGTGCAGGTTCAGCATAGAGCTTCTTGATCTTCTCGGTGGTTTGTAATACATTCAGAAGAGCAGCTTTGACCAAACCTGAGGTACCTTTTTTCTGCACATTAGTAATGAGACACAATTAGAATGAACAAACACATCAGTGATTTACATTATAAGCTAACGAAGATACATGATAAATCATTAACAAGAACAAATGAATTTACTGTAACCTTGGCATAAGTAACCACCAGAATTAATTGCGGCAGTTCAGTTCTGGTTTCTAGATCAAATCGATTTCAATCTGCAAGGGTGAAAAGTAGAAAACATCACTGAGAATGGAGGTGTCACTGGCAAAATAAGAAAGCAAGCTTGTTTCAATCTGCAGTAGCAAGAAAAATTGATAGTTGAACCATGCACATGCAGGCTCGTCAATTGGTGGACACAGTTACCATGACACAGAATTGGTTACTGGAAGATCAATATGTTATTTACGATAATTTTGTACCATAACAGGGACTAAGTTACAATATATTAGTAAAAAATACAGTAACTCCACAATGCTTTACGTCAAATTTTGAATATGATATGATGCTACTAACATCAGGAACTAATGAACTGCTAGTAACTAAATCCAAACATATGTTATGATGCACAGAATCCTAATCCAACTGATAAGGCAGTTAAAAATCAGCTTGATTACAATCCAGTGCGTGGCGGCAACATAGTCGTCAATCCGGCCCGAAAATTATGGAACAAACTGTACAGCGAGACACTAGTACAGACCAAAAGCAAATAGACTCCATGCTAATCGAGGGATGCGGATTTGTGCCGGGCTCACCTCGAGATATTGTCACCGCCGGAGATGCGACGGTGCCGGGCCGCTGCATCCTGATGAACGAATTATAGTAGTAAAAATTACCATAATTTAGCATTAAACTATTCTAGGAAACCAATTACTATAATGATACTAGTTACAAATTACAAGATTTTACAATGAAATAGTTGCCAAAATTCGAATATAATGATACAGTAACTAGGATATGTTAAGTTACAATAGAACGTATATAATATGTGGGACCAGCCAGAAGGTCAGAGACGCATGCAAATCGGATGATTTTGGTGCCGCCAGGAGCACGTGGCTCGGTTGGACGGCCTGGCTATAGAATATCCTATTCTATAGCCAGCTATAGGTAGTGTGTATATATATATATATATATATATATATATATATATATATATATATATATATATATATATATATATATATATATATATATATATATATATATATAAAGAATACTAGGGCCATGTTTAGTTCACTGCAAAATGCAAAAAGTTTTCTAGATTTCCCGTCACATCGCATATGTCGGCACATGTATGGAGCATTAAATGTAGGTAAAAAATAACTAATTGCACAGTTTATCTGTAAATGTCGAGACGAATCTTTTGAGCCTAGTTAATCCATGATTAGACAAAGTTTGTCAAATACAAACGAAAAGTGCTACAGTGCTTTTTCAAAAAAAATCACAAACTAAACATGGCCTAGGAGGTAAAGCACGGAATAAAGATTCTATTTAGGGTTTCTTAGTGTGAGTTAGATGGGGGAAGAGGGGTGGCGGTTGGGGACAGCAATAGTTGCATGCGGTGTTGCCGTGGCATAGGCGGCAACCAAAATTGTCAAGTGCGTTTTTTATTTTTTTATTTTATATAAGCAAATTATTGGAAACTATTGGTGAAAGGGTTGTTTTTTCTTTTTTATATTTATTAAAAATGTTGCAAATCCAAAAATTTTGAATAATGTTTTCATACGTTTGGAGATGCTCTTAGGTGCCGGTGTGGCCACGAGAGGTACCAAAAATATCTGCTTTGCTAGTAAACACATACGTGTATCTCGATCAAAATATCTCTCAAGAACCATGAGATCAAAATTATATATATATATATATATATATATATATATATATATATATATATATATATATATATATATATATATATATATATATATATATATACACACGCATGAGAGGAGATCTAGCATGACCTAAGGAGGAGACGCAGTAGCTTTCAATCTCGCGGGGTGGCATGGCATACTATCTCGTGCATGCCAACTATATATGCCAGCGCTAGGCCCGGCAAAGCCGGGAATATAGTGTTTCTGCGGTGTGTGGCCTCCTCAAGTGACGTATGAATCCGTTCCAAATTATAGTTTCATTTGACTTTTTTATCTCAAATTTGACTACTTGTTTTATTCAAAATTTTGTGCTAAATATTACTTCTTTTGTTGTGACTTGCTTTAGTAACAAAAGTTCTTCAAGAATGACTTAAATTTGACTATGTTTGCACAAAATTTTTGAATAAGATGAGCGGTCAAATTTGGAGTTAAAAAAGTCAAACGAATTATAATTTAAAATGGAGGGAAGTATGTAGTATTCAGTTGGTATATATATAGTACATGTATACAAATACATGGTCCCCTGTTCTAGTTCTGACCTAGTACCACTAGCCTATATATACGTGCGTCATTTTCGGTGCCCATGTGGTTGGATATGGTTTGGATACGCTCCCAGCAGTTCCACTGATACGATCAAATTCAGGACCATACCGGCCGGATCGAATTTATTACAACGATAAGAAGCTGTACGCCCGCTCCATTGGTCCTCGGTTCGCATCCTTTCGTTTCTGTGTTCCTGTGCAGAGACGGAACCAGGGGCTAGCAGGGGCCGTGCCCCAGCACAGTAAGTTTTCTTTAATATTTATATAAATATATGAATTTATAGCTAAAAATATCAATTTTCACATATTTTTTTAATTCAAACATTATGATTTTGGTTATAAATAGTGTAAAATATTTAAAGAGTTGTTGAATCATATAATTACGTATATTTTAGCACACTAAAAAATATGATCATATTTGTTTGGCCTCCCTAGTCAGAATCGCTGGTTCTGTCTCTGTTCCTGTGCCGCACCACTTGGCACCGGATAAAGCTTGCCACGGTATATGAAAAACATGTTCCTACCCCTTACTAAATTCTTTGTAGATCGAAGTTGCTTAGGCCCCTTATGTTAGCCCGGAATGGAGCTAGGAATTACGGCTTATCAACATTATATAAATTAGTGAACCATTCCAACTGAAAATCGTTTTAGGCACTCGTTCCTAAATAACCGAACGAGCCCTAATGAATCTCGTAGTTCAATACTATGCCATGACCATTAGAAATATGATTAGTTAGTGTTTGCAGTCAACATTGATAGCTGGCATGAATACAGGCAACAGACGGTCTGGTGTGCTTGTCATGTGCGTACACAGTCCGAGATAGATTCACATTCTATGTTTGACTTGGGTCAAATTTTCTTGATGTATTCAGACTCTACCTCTAGGATAGACCTTTCATCCTATAAATATAAAGTGCTATGACTGACTAAGCGTATCCAATTGTTCCACTCGACTATGGGCATGTTTGGATCCTAGGGCGAAAAATTAGCCCCCCACCTTGTGAAAATATATTAAACATGAGCTAATTATGAGCTAATAAGGGCTAATAGACTCTAACCACCAATTAGCCCTCATTAGCTCTATTAGCCTAGAATTAGTACACATTTAGGCTTTCTAATCGACATCCAGAAATATGGGCTAATTATTAGCTCCTTGATCCAAATACCCCTTATATATGCATTTACCTTTTTTAATTCTATAAACCCTAATCTCTCTTTCAAACCTCTATTATTGTTCATCTATAGAGTTCCATAGCTATAGATGGCGTCCTTTGCTTGTTAGCCAACTTAGGGCACACTGGCAACATCCACACCCTGACGAGGTCCGTCCGGATGAAAGCTTTAGCGGTCTATGCTAGTTTGATTGTAAACTAATCGTTCTTCGTCACATGAGCGCGATATTTACTCTTAAAACAACCCTAATTACATTTGCCCCGATGGGCATTTTGCCGATGGTTCACCGGTTTGCGATCTACGCATTGCGGTGGTTTGTCCGGTGTGCTCAAATCCGCCTCCACCGGACCGTCTAGTGTGCACATTTTTGTCGTGGGCTCACCGGTCTGCAATTCACATGTTCTAGTGTCGTGGTGTGTATCCGCCAATGACTCTCAATCCTTATATGGTGCACAATATGCTACTAGAGTGGAGGTTGCACCTACAAATTTAACACCAAATGCAAATTTTAGCACTCATGGTTTAGTTTTGTATACTACTCTTACCTTTAGCCAGATTAATGAAATGTCAGCAAGGTATGCAACTACTAATACTTCCTCCGTCCTAATATATAAGCCATAACCACTTTTTATTCATGTCCCATAATATGAGGTGTGCTCTCTCTATACACACGTACATTGATGCAGTAATACTAATGTTGAGAGAGAGAATTAAATACGTTCATTGGTCTTTGAACCAGAGGTAGTTACGTTTTATATACCGGGACGGAGGGAGTACCTCGTGATTCGGCTTCATATATTATAGCATTTGGCTAGTGCATTACTGCGTCCCATGAAAAGCATCTATTTTTGTTTTAAGTCAGATTATCTCAAATTTAATTAAGTTTGTATAAAAACTTACCAAAAATTTATGATATCATTTAAGTGTCATTAGATTTATTATAAAATATGTTTTATACCTACTCCTATTTAGTGTCATAAATATTGATACTTTTCTTTATAATTTTAGTCAAATTTAAGATATCTTGACTTAAACAAAGCAGACACTTGGGCTAAAGTTGATAGATATGGATGACCCCTGTCTCACGCGAGTCAATATTCAGAACCCCTTTCCTGTTCTTGAAAATATAGTAGCATATAAAAAAAACTAGATCCATTTATGCCGTTGTTCTGTCCGAGTAGATGGGAACACGTACAGAGTTGTTGTTGGCTGAGCAACTGTGCCTTATTTGTCTACAGAAGACATGGCCAATTGGCCACAAAAGACCCGGCGCGTGTATAAACGCCAAGAGGGACACGCTTTCGCTGGTCTGCCCTCTCGTGCTCCCGGGGTGCGGTGGATCCTTTCCGTGGCCGCAGCTCAAGTGACCCCACTGTTCCACTCACTCTGTTTTTCTTAACCATATACTGACATAGTGACATATCATTATTAAAGTGAACCCTAATCGATGTTTAGTGCAGTATAGCAATTCCACTGACCATCACATATTCACATGGTATACAGATTTAAATTCAATCAATCCATTTCATCATTCTGTCATCTTCACCGAACCTTTTTCAGTATATATCAGCTGAAAATGTCCAATTCCATCCTTTTATTGCAGACATGTTTAAGTCAACGATTACTCTCTCTATTCTAAATTATAAGATGTTTTGGCTTTTCTAGAAACATGTCTTTGGCTATGCACTTAAATTATATGTCTAAGATACCTAATAGAACTAACGTATCTTTAAAAATCAAAATGTATTGTAACTTAGAATGGAAGAAGTATTATATTATATTGATGTAAACCATCAAGAAAATCAGTAATTCTGATTGCCAATATGTTCAGAGTGCACCACCGACTCCCCACCCCCACCCCCACCCCCAAATCCCTCTCCCCTAAAAAAAGAATAAAGGGAGTAATGAAGATGAAGCATTATTGAGGAGAGAGTTACTCCAATGATGTGGAAATGGCCCCTGCTCACCACCACAACACCCAGCCGGCCAGCATCGTGAAGTCGGTTTCATCCTCCGAGCTTATAGGCGGGATACACCGAGTCACCGAATCAGGTCCACTCTTTTGCAATAGGAATATAGGATTGCATAAAAAAAAGGAATATAGGATGGATGCAACTAGCCTGGTCCTTCATCACTTTTAATAAAAAAATATATATAGCTGATAGAACCAAATAGATGCAACTAGCAATGGCTGCCACAATTCAACTAGAAAATTTTTAATAAAAAAGAACCAAATATAGGATGTTATAGATGATAGAAACGTCCAAGAAAGCAAGTGGATATGTCAATGAGCTCTTGCCATGACTACTCATCTTAAAAATAAATAATTCTATATATCCTAGAGGAAAACAAATAGTTCTATTTATGGATGATAGGTACACATTTCGCTTTTTGTAGAGACGAGTTCTTTTGAAATAAAATAAGCTTGACATCTTATATACGCGTGCGTACCTTCTTCACTTTGTATGTAGAGCTATATATATATATATATATATATATATATATATATATATATATATATATATATATATATATATATATATATATATATATATATATATCGACGAAGCAATAAGTAGCTCTCTTTTTCATACTCCCCTCCCCTGTTTTGTTCCACTCCAAGTTTCTCTAACTTTAATCAAGATTATAAAAATACACCAATATCTAAAGCATCATAAATTATGCCTTAATAGTATGCTTATTTGAACTTACAGATCCTGATATGTTTTTTTTTCTAAAAATTTAGAATAGTCCATATAGAATCTGGAACAGAAAGAACACTGCATCATGTGATACTGACCAAATGAACTACGACAATCAATCGACATTGAACAGGTTTTGACATGGCCCAACCTGCAACTTGGTGCTAACCGCTTGTCCCTCTCACAGCTCACATCTTTGTCCCTCCCTCCTCGCGCTCTATGGCCCAACACAAGCTTTGTGGTTCCCGTGATCCATCTACCTTACCATGTCAAATCACAAATTTGAGTTCTTGTTTACCGCTCATGGTTTGTTACTTGTTACTGTACTTGTTAGTTAGCACTTAACACCATATGGCATGCCATCTGTCAGCCGTTATCCTTGTCAACCACCTTTTCCCTGCGTGTGCACCGCACCATTGCTATCCAAAGAGATCTGATGAAAGCAAAAGAGGGATCTCAAGGTAACTATACATGGGGTTGCTCCTTTTTTTTCCAAAAGAAATTATGGCTATTACTATTAGCTAAAGAGGAGTGATTATGATTTGCAGCGACCTTTTCTGGCCTGATATAGTAGAGAGGAAGCACCACAAGGCAGCTGATGTGGCTCTCTCACATCAGTGGTAAGTAAAAGCTACATAAGATGGACCCATAAGTGGGCCATGCAGGATGTCAGAACTCACCCTAATTGGATTGTGATAGTGTTCTGTGACATACAATTACCAACAAACCTTGTGTTAAGTGTTTGCAGGGGTATAAACCCCTATACCCTTACGGCTAGACATGGGCAGGCCTAGACCAGACGGTCCGGCCCATTACATGATGACGCGCGATCCAGATCATCGGGATGGAGTCTCGCGCAAGGCATCAAACCTAACTTGGGAATCAAGCAAGGTCTTGGTCGGTTAGATTAGGAATCCTTATCCGGCTCTATATGACAATTGTAACCGGCTAAGATTAGTTTCCAGATCTGTAACCCTGCCTCCCGTACTATATAAGGAGGGCAGGGGACCCCCCTCAAAAAGATCAAAACATACTCTAGGGCAATCTAGCTTGTAATACATTGTTCAAGACAGCAATAACAAAGCAGAGCAGGATGTAAGGTATTACGCCCATACGGCAGCCTGAACCTGGGTAAACCCACGTGTTGTTCTACATCACCATCTCGTTCGTGGCTTGCACACCTGTCTGCCGACAATCTACTACCTTGGGCATACCTCTCGGTATACTGCCGACCAGGTTTTATCGATAGTGGCGCGCCAGGTAGGGATTGTGTGTATTGCTTTTTCAGGCATGCGAGATGGTCATCTTCCCCGACTCCATGGCCACGACGGTAGGCCTCACGTTCACGATCGGTCAGATCACCTGGACCACCGGCTCCAACGACTTTGTCATCGCGGCCATGGAGGAGGTGCAGATCCGATCTGCATCAAATACTTCCCCAACACTGCCGTCGACTACAACTACGCTGGCTCTGGCTTCGCTTGCACCAGCGCCCTGATTGACCACGCCGGCAACTCATCGACTCCTTCCTCGCTACCAGGGGAGGAAACTCGACTCCGCCGACTTGATCGACTCCATCGACCAGCTCGGTGGAAAACTCTCGCTTACCCTGTCTCTGGTCGATTCGCTCCAAGAGCAGTTTACCGGACAGAACTCGAATGACTACAACAGATCTACTCAACCCGCTCGAGCCACTCGTTTTCAATGGTTGGGTACAGATCTAGTGGTCACTTCAACTCCTAAAGGACGCTCTGCTCGGCCTCGACCTCGACAACTCAACTTCGTCAATATGGTGGGCTCTGATCAAGTTTCAATTCATACCACCCATACAGATAGCCGTTTGAGCCCCGGATCGAGCACTGCGTCCGACGGTAATACTCAAACCATGGTATTACACCATGTGAGTAGCAGTGATGAAGGGATGCTACATCCTCTGGGCTTTCCTCGAATCCCAGCTTTCCCTCCAAGGCATGGCGCCATGATCAACATGGTTAGCCAAGATGAAGACCCACCTGCCGGGGGCGAGACCGATCAACAACGACGAGAGCGACAACAGCGCAATGCTAACCGAGCTCAACGTCGCATAGATGAATACGCGCGCCTAGCACAACAGCAAGCAGACCGTGACCAGCAAGAGGCTGACGCTGTGGCTAGGCATAACCGGTTGCAAGGGTGCAACCTCAATGATGCTTTCGACATGGTGGGAAACATACCAATATTCAAAACCCCAAGCGCTAATGTGGCTGTTGCCATTGAGAGCCTAAAGCGGTTACCAGATACCCCAGAAATCCAAAACATCCGGGAGGATCTGCAGGCTTATCTCCAGGCGGCCATGGTTCAGACCAATGAACGTGTCGTAGGCCCATTGGCGTCTGGCATGACTAGCAGGAGCCGCCAGCACTCCAGTCAACCCTTCAGGTCTGGTCAACGTGGCTTACGAGCACCCGCCGGCCTAGACCACCACGTAGGCAACGATGATCACATGGCTCCTGGCGTCAATCCAGGGGCTGACGGGGGCATTGACGGCAATCATGGGAACCCTCCTCACAATGATAATCGCCAGCTCGACCACCGCCACAATAACAACAATGATGACCGACGCAGCGATAACCGGCATAATGACCACCGGGACCACCATCGTCGGGGGCAACAACACGGTGACGAACGAGATCGCCACGATGGCAATCACGATCTCTGTCGCGACCTCAACAACCATGACCTACGTCCTCGCATTGAACAAAGAGCTCGGGACCGTGTGTCCCATGAAACCAGTCGGCGCATGGAGTACGATATGGTTCATGGCCCCCCGGGTCCCAAGCAGTTCACCAACCACCTACGACAAGTCATCTGGCCCAGAGGTTTTAAGCTCAAAAAGCTTAACCATTACGACGGCAAGGTTAATCCCGAGCTATGGGTCCAACTTTACGAGACCACTTACAGATCTGCTATGGGTGATGAGCACGTCATGGCCAATTACTTTCCCGTGGTGGTCAGCCCGGTGGGGCACCAATGGCTTGTCAGTCTCCCTGAGAACCAATTCGACTCCTGGTATGCTTTGCATCAGGCTTTCGTCGAAAACTTCATTGCCACCTATGAACAGTCAGGCAACAAGTATGATCTATAGCGCATCCGCGATGCCAAGGACAAACCATTGCGTGAATACATCCGATGATTCTCAGATATGCGCATCAGGATTCCTAGGATCACCGACAACGAGGCCATTGAAGCCTTCATTACTGGTCTGCGCTACCACAATGATCTTAGGGATAAGCTCCTTCATAAATGGCCTATAATGGTGGTTGACCTCCTTACCACCGCTAAGAAGTATGCGGATGCCGACGACGCCAAGAAGCTGCTAAACAAGGGCACTAGCAAAGCACCATACTCTCCACGACGCGACGACTACCGCGACAACCATCGCCGTGACAACTTTAGAGGTCGCAGCGACATCGGGGGCCGCCGCAATAACAATCGTGATCGGCGCGACAACAGAAACCAGCATGGCGATCGCCGTGACAACATCAAGGGCAAGCGTGCTCGCGATAACGATGGCGAGGTCAACGCTGTGAAGAAATTTGGGGGCATTGCAATTATGAAGAAGACTATGCTGAAGCCTTGAAGGGGCCTTGCCCAGCCCATCCTAAGTCCAACCACACGTTGGAAAATTGCAAGGTCCTCAAGGAAATCTACCGTCGCAAACAGGCTTCAGATAATGCCAACAAGCATAACGACACGACAGACCAGCATAACCGCAGGGACGATGACGAGGACGATCCTGACAAGAACCCCAAACGCCAGTATCAGGAACCTGTGAGGCATGTCGCAACCATTGTCGGGGGTAAGGTGTCTGTTGAAAGTAAACGCGAGCGGAAGCTACTCGCCCGCACTTGCTTAAATGTGGCCAAGGTAGATGACCTCATCACTGATCCAAGACTACCCCCCTAGTCACACCGCAAAATCAACTTCAGCAGGGTGGATCAATGGGCCACCATCCCTGAACTAGGTCATTTCGCTCTTGTCCTCAGCCCTTGTATCAATAAAGTGCAATTTGACAGGGTGCTCATTGACGGCGGCAGTTCTATTGATATCCTATTCAAAAATAGCCTCTCAGCATTGAACATATCTGAAGCTGACTTGAAGCCATACGACGCACAGTTCTGGGGGGTCTTGCCTAGACAGAGCTCCACACCTCTCGGGCAGATTACCCTACTTGTGCAGTTTGGCACGGCAGACCACTTCCGTACTGACTACGTCAACTTTGTGGTCACTGACTTCGAGGGTACTTACCATGCTATCCTTGGTCGTCCCGCGATCACCAAATTCATGGCCGTACCTCATTACAGGTACTTGGTGCTTAAGATGCCAATGGAAAAGGGAGTCCTCACTCTCAGAGGCAATGTATTCGTTGCCTATACCTGTGAAGAGGATAGTTTTCGCGTAGCTAAAGCCCACGACCTCTCCCTGTGCATGGCGGCAACGATGATGGAGGCCAAGAAGACTCCTCCAAACTAGCTGGAAATTCCAGAGCTCGAAGCACCATGAAAGTCTATCAAGTCCAAGGAGTACAAGGAGATCCAGCTGGTCGAGGGTGACCCTACCAAGACATCACTGATTGGGTCAAACCTTGACCCCAAATAGGAAGATGCGCTCATCTGGTTCTTGAGAGAGAACGTAAGCATGTTCGCTTGGAAACCATCAGACATGCCCGGTGTATCTCGAGACCGGATCGAGCACTCCTTGAATGTCGACTCCAAGGCAAAAACCCGTCAAGCAGAAGCTGCGGTGGTTCGGGAAGGACAAAAAGGAGGCTATTAGGGTAGAAGTTACACGGCTTCTTGCAGCCGGGTTTATCAAAGAGGTGTATCATCCGGACTGGTTAGCCAATCTGGTTCTTGTACGTAAAAAGAATAATGAATGGAGAATGTGCGTTGACTACACTGATCTCAACAAGCACTGCCCTAAAGACCCCTTTGGCCTACCTCGCATTGACGAAGTCGTGGACTCCACGGCCGGCTACGAGCTACTATCTTTTCTCAACTGTTACTCTGGTTATCACCAGATCACTCTAAACAAGGATGATCAGATCAAAACGTCCTTTATTACACCTTTCGATGCTTATTGCTACACGACCATGTCGTTTGGCCTAAAAAATGCCAGAGCTACTTATCAGCGTGCAATACAAGAATGCCTCGAAAAAGAGATACAAGATGAACTGGTCGAGGCCTATGTAGACGACATAGTTGTCAAAACCAAGGAATCTCACTCCTTGATTGATGACCTGACACGTACTTTTGCGGCGCTTAATAAATATCAATGGAAGTTGAACCCAAAAAAGTGCATCTTTAGCGTTTCCTCTGGTATATTACTAGGCAATGTCGTCAGTCATGATGGCATACGCCCTAACCCAGAAAAGGTGCAAGCTGTCCTTAATATGAAGCGACCAGCAAATGTCAAAGATGTCTAGAATCTTACAGGGTGTATGGCCGCCCTAAGCCGATTTTTATCTCGATTTGGTGATAAGGGCTTACCTTTTTTCAAGTTACTCAAGGCAGGCGAGAAGTTTGAGTGGTCAAAGGAAGCAGATATTGTCTTTACCCAGTTGAAGCAGTACCTTGCATCACCTCTGGTCCTTACTGCCCCCAAGTAAGGAGAAGTCCTTCAACTCTACATTGCCACGACTGATCGAGTCGTCTCTACTGTCCTCGTGGTCAAGCGCGAGGAGCCTAGCCACGCTTATGGTGTTCAGCGCCCAATCTATTTCATCAGTGAGGTGCTCAACGAGTCCAAAACTAGGTACACTCATATTCAAAAATTGATCTACGCCATACTCATTACAACCCAAAAGTTGAAGCATTACTTTGACGGGTTCCACATGGTGATCAAAACTAAGTTTCCCCTTGGTACTATTATACACAACAAAGATGCAAACGGGCGCATCGCCAAGTGGGCAATGGAGCTATGTCCTTTCGACCTGGAGTTTACACGCCGCGATACTATTAAATCACAAGCATTGGCTGATTTCATGGTCGAGTGGACGGACTTAAGCATCCCGACCTCTCAAGGACCCGTTGACTACTGGAAAATGTATTTTGATGGCTCACTGACTATTGATGGTGCAGGAGCAGGCATATTGTTCATATCACCGACCAATGAGCAATTGCGCTACGTCCTCAGGATTCACTTCCTGGCATCTAACAATGCCGCAGAATACGAGGCATGTTTTCATGGTTTGCGCATTGCAGTCGACCTCGGTATCAAGCGCCTTTACGTTCACGGCGACTCGGCCCTAGTCATTAACCAGCTCAACAAGGACTAGGATACAACTAGCGAGAAGATGGATACATACTGCAAGAAAATTTGAAAGCTTGAAGGCAAATTCTATGGCATTGAATATTCCTATGTGGTCCAAGACAAAAACCAAGCAGCTGATGCGCTGTCAAAGTTAGGATCATCCAGAGCTCAAGTACCACATGGCATTTTTGTTCAAGTCCTTTTAAAACCATCAATTAAGCAAGAAGGCGACCCCGTGGTCGAGAAGCCCCCGGGCGAGCCTATGGTGGCTGTGGCTTTATCACCGACCACTATGGCATTATCTACTGCACCCGTAGGATCATCTCAGACCTCAACTAAGATATCGGACTGGCGTGTTCCATTTATTCAGTATCTAATAGATAGCACCGGGTATTCTGATCGAACTGAGAATGAACGCCTTATACGTCGTGGCAAATAGTATCTGGTGGTCGAGGGTAAGCTATGGCGCAAAAATGCAAAAGTCAAAGTATTGATGAAGTGCATTGAGCAAGAAGACGGTATTAAACTCTTGGAAGAAATACATTCTGGCACCTGTGGTAACCATGCCGCATCTCAGACACTGGTCGGTAAAGCGTTTCGTGCAGGCTTTTACTGGCCATCCGCCGTAGCGGATGCAGAGAAGCTTGTTCGACATTGCGCCAATTGTCAGTTTCTCTCAAAAAGAGTTCACGTGCCAGCCCATGAGATCCAGACCATACCAGCCTCTTGGCCCTTTGCGTGCTGGGGACTGGATATGATCGGACCCTTCAAACCAGCACCAGGTAACTTCAAGTTCGTATTCGTACTAATTGATAAATTTTCCAAATGGATATAGTACATGCCCTTGGTCAAGGCATCTTCTAAAAAAGTAGTCGAGTTCCTCGACCAGGTCATCCACCGCTTCGGTATTCCCAACAGTATCATTACAGACCTGGGGACTCAGTTTACCGGGAACACATTTTAGGACTTCTATGTTGAACGGAGCATTATAGTAAAATACGTCTCGGTGGCACATCCCAGAGCTAATGGACAGGTCGAGCGGGCTAATGGAATGATCCTGGATGCATTAAAGAAAAGGATGTACAGAGAGAATGACAAGGCCCCTGGACGGTGGATTAAGGAGTTACCAGCCGTGGTCTGGAGACTTCGAACACAACCTAGTCGCAATACTTGTGTCTCCATATTTCATGGTTTATGTCACTGAGGCTGTGCTCCCAGCTGACATTGAATTCCGGTCACCTCGGGTCGAGAACTACAATGAAGATCAAGTTACAGAACAACGTGAGCTTGAGGTGAATAGTGCAGAGGAACTGCGCCTTGACTCTTGTATATGCACAACCAAGTACTTAGCTGTGTTACAAAGGTACTACAACAAAAATGTTCAGGAACATTTCTTTATGGTCAGTGACTTAGTATTGAAATGGAAGACTAACCAAGATGGTGTCCACAAGTTGGCAACTCCATGGGAAGGGCCATACATCATCAAGGTTGTTACACAACCTACCTCGTATAGACTTGCAAGACTAGACGGCACTGACGTGCCTAACTCCGTTCATATCAACAAGCTTAGGCGTTTTACCCCTAATTCTCAATTACAGATATGTATCTTTTTTCTGTACTTTAAATTTATATATATGTATATATATGTTTGAATTCAGTTGACTACACTTGTTTACATTGTTGATCCTACAACTACAACACCTTTTTGAAACAACAGTACACCGATCACCAATCCCTTCAAGTTCTCGGAGCGGCTCTATCCTCGACTTTACTCATAGCGTGCACGATATCCGTCCTTCGTGTTTTGAGTGGTCGACAGACGCCCTTTGGCTAGACCAGTCGCACTCTTACGTGTATACCGGCTATGACAGCCTTACACTCGGATCACTGGCCTCTCCAAAGCCGTACAGACCTACAGAATGACGTCGACTACGCTTGCACAACTAAAAACAAAACATTTCGCTGTTCTAACTTAGTTCTCGTCGACTACACTTGAACAACTAAAAATAGAACATTTCGCTGTTCTCACTTAATTCTTGTTGATTACGCTAGAACAACTAAAATATAACACCCTACTGTTCTAACTTAGTTAAATTTGCACGCAATACAGAGCTTTAACGTTTTTTCACACAAAAACATAAACAGCTTTACATTGTACTATTCATTACCTTATTACAAGCTCACCTCTTTATAGGCACGAGTTTACAATAAGTTTATGAAACTTAATCCTATGAACTATTCATAGGTTCCTCCTACTGTGGCTCCTTTGGTAGTTCTGCCACCTTTGGCGTGGTCGAGGATGAAGCTTGATGTGCTTCGCTGGAAGCCAAAGATGGCGGCACGGGTATTTGACCCACATATAATTGAATTGTCCCTCCGGTCGATGGGGCTGTAGCTGGGCATAGGATGATGTCCTTCGTAATTGTGGCAGCATGCTTCATCTCCTCTAACCGCAGCTCGTCAGCTTGCTCCGCCCCGACCTCCCTGGGATAACCGGCTTCCAGGCGAGCAATTTCCAACAAAGGGTAGTGGGCACGTACCAAGCTAAGTACATGTGCACTCACATACTCCTTGATGTCCTTCGTCCATTGTTGGAGCCATCCCTAGGATTTTTGGGATTTCTCGACCAAGCCAATTTTTGGTGTCTCCGCTCCAGCTTTGGTGGAGTCGGGGCTAATGATGTCGAGCACTGGTGTGATCCCTTTCGCCATTTCTGCGCAGGCATGCTTCCAAGTCTCTCGCTCTTTGATGAGCATCTTGCATTTGCCGTTAAGGACTTCTTGCTCTGTCATAAGCTTGATGCACTTCAGGGACCACGCCTCGATCTTTTTTGCACCAGCCTGGTTTTGAAGCTCCAGGTCGTCGCAATCTTTCTTCATCTTCTCAAGGTGCATTTTGGCATTTTTCTTCACAACTGCAAGGTGTTATGTTGATAAGAATTTAACACCACAAAATTCAACGAACGCTACGACAATGTTGAGGAATACTTACTCTCTAGATCTTTGGCTAGTTTAGCCTTCTCTTTCTTCATGGCCTGCTGTGTTTGCAGCCATTTGGTCTTTTCTTCAGTCAGCCAGTCACGCTCAGCAGCTACCTGAGCATTTTCTTCACGAAGTCGGCTGACTTCGATGTCCAGACCTGTAGCAATCCTTTGATTATGTACAATACAGTAATACAACACCCTACAGAGTTCGAGTATCTAACAACAGAAGGAACCCTTACCCGATTTCTGTTTCTCGACCACTTCTAGCCGTTGGAGAACAGTGCACATCTTTTCTTCATGATCACTATTTTGCTTCGTGTAACTCTCTAACTGCTGCTGCAGCTTCTTCTGTTCTGCACTCAGCTGTTTGTTCTTTTCGGCCACAGTCTGCAGCATACAGGATCATAAAAGCAGTTCTTATGGATTGTACAATAACAGCTTATACAGTTATGTGAGGCTTACCTTAACCTTCTCCAGGAATATTTTGCCAACTGCTTCTACAGCCCCGACCTCGTCTCCTACTGGAATCTCCATAGTGTAGGAGCAGGTGCCGCAAAATCTGCTTTCTTCTTCATAATGCCCAAGGATTTCTTCTATGGCTGGGGCTGAGGGCTCGGCTTCTCCTTCTGGTTTTGCACTTCCAGTTGGCTCCTCGATGGTTCCACCAACTTCTGTAGATTTTGGGACTTGTTTCTCAGGGGCTGACTAAGGCTGTTTTGGGTCTTCTGGGGCTGTCTGTGGACCAGGATCGGCAGTTGAAGGAGCTTGCGGATCAGGGACTTATAGGCCTGTAGCGCGGAAAATGGTGGCAAACCGAGATTTCTTTGTCTTCTCGGGCCCGGCACCCTTCTCTGCTACTGCTCCGGTGGTCGGGACCGCCTTAGCCATGTCGCTCCTAACAGCGGCAGCCGGCTTTGGGATCCCTGCGGCCTGCAACTGTGGTTGCGGTGGATGAGGTGGTGGTTCAGTTGTTTGCAAAGGCGGCGTCAGCTCCTGTCTTCTAGCAAGTCGCTCCCTTCGACTCCTTGCTATGATACCAGAGACCTCCTCGACCTCCTCGTCTTCATCTTCTGGCCAATCTGCAATAACGTGTCGACGTTTACTTGCTGGGTCCTCTGCTTCCTTTAGGTCAATTATCTCTTTTGGTTTTTCACTTGCAGAGGTTCCTATTGAGGTCTGGCCCCTTTTCTTCGTTGAGGCAGCCACTGGTTTCTTCCCTGCAAGTCGGCTGGCTTGCTCTAATTCATCCTTAATTTCAAGCCAATCAACTTCAGAAGGATCGTCGTCCATAGGCAGTGGCTGTGCATCCTGGGCCCGTGGCATGACCTCTGGCCATTCCACGCCTAGAGGGCAAGAGACGAATGCCTGCACTCTTTCCTGTCCATTAAACTGGGCAACAAACTGCAACATGAATTTCAGAATGACAGTACACTAACTACATGGTTGTTATGCAGCATTTTAATCTTAAGGATAAACTATCAGACATCATTTGACTTACCAGTGGTGGTGGGCGAGTAAGCTTGAACGCTGGCTCAATGACTGTCAGCTTCTTGAAGCTAGGATCTTTTAGGTTAAATAGATCCCGGACCCTCATCTTCACTTCTTTTGGCTCGAGGTCTTCGTTCCTCATCCTGGTCGGGTCCATGCGACCTTGGTATTCATATGCCGCGTGTATTCTGGCCTGGCATGGCTGGATTCGATGACTGATAAAATTACCGACTACACTTGGTCCATCTAGCCTTGACCAAGGTAGCAGTTGCATAATTGCTTCGATCTGTACTGTGTTCTATGGCAGCTCTTTCCAATTGTCAGTCTTCTCTAGGACCAAAGATACGTCGTAGTATGAGGCCTGGCTTGGTTCTTCACGGATGTAAAACCAGTGCCTGTACCAGTCCTCTAATGTGGTTTTCTAGGGGCAGTGTAGGTACTCTGCCCTGATCCCTTCCCGCATGTTCAGATAGCAGCCACCGGCAACATTGGAGCCGCCTCGACCTCCTTTCTTCTTCAACCAAAACAGGTGACAAAAATAGTCAAAGTGGGGTTGGAAACCACCGTATGCTTCACAGAGATGGATAAAGCAAGCAACAAGCAACACAGAATTTGGATGCAGATTGCAGATGCTTATCTCATAGTAGTTGCAGAGCTCTTGCAAGAATGGATGTACGGGAACACCAAATATATGAGTAAAGTATTCTTCAAATACAACAATTTGACCTCCTTTAGGATCTAGGAATCGTTCCAGATCAGGTGCACGCCATCCCACCAGTTCTTGGGCATGCAGCACACCAATTTGCACCAGTCACTCCAGACTGAGTGGGGTGCACTTCGACATACTCCACTCCTTCTTCATGATTTCCTTTTGAACTTCAGCCTCCGTCTTTGTCTTCTTCGCAGCCATTCTCTGACTCTTTGGACTCTTCCTTTCAACGGATGAAAAGGAGGGCGTCGCTCTTAACAGTGGCTAGGGTTTGGTGGCGGCGATTCAAGCGGCGGTGGTGCATGAGGAAATTGGGGCGACTTTGTCGGTGCCTACGGCGGTGATTTTGGATTACACTATGGTGGTGGCACTGGGGCTCGAATAGGGCTCTGTGATGACAATGGTGCGGCGGCGGCGGTAGCAAGAAGAAGGTTGATTGTGGATTTGTGAGTGTGAGTAAACTGACTCGTTCCCTCCCCCGGTCTTTAAGAGGCAGGGTCGATTCAGTTTCCGGAAGAATGGTGCACGTGCGGCGATAATTGCGGCAACTGACAGATTTCTTCCGTAAAAATTGTGTCCCTTTGATTTTGGCGGCGTTTCGTACGTGACCCAAACGTGTCTTGTTACAGATACTGGGTCACTGTTCATAGTATGCGCCAGAAAGGAACTTCAGCGTTGCCCACGTCATCGTCGTGTCCATCTGGACTAGTCAAAAAAAGAGAGAAAGAAAAGGAGGCTCTACTGAGACAGTGTGGTGATGGAATAGCTAACACCAGTGTGTTATGGAACCATTTGCCAGAGCTCTGAGCTCTGGGCCCTGCAGCCAGACCTCTGAGCTCTAGGACCTACAGCTAGACCTCTGAGCTCTAGGACCTGCCACCAGACCTCTGAGCTCTAGCTCCTGTAGTCAGAGCTATGAGCTCTAGCACCTGCAGCCAAACCTCTGGGCTCTGGGACCTACAGCCAGACCTCTGAGCTCTGGGTCCTATAGCCAGAGCTTTGAGCTCTAGAACCTGCAGCCAGACCTCCGAGCATGGGGACTCGTCGCCAGACCTCTGAGCTCAGGGACTCATTGCCAGACCTCCGAGCTCGGGGACTCATCGCTAGACCTCTGAGCTCAGGGACTCATTGCCAGACCTCCGAGCTCAAGGACTCATTGCCAGACCTCTGAGCTTGGGGATTCGTCGCTAGATCTCCGAGCTCGGGGGCTCGTCGTTAGACCTTCGAGCTCGGGGACTTGTCACACCACTTCCAGCCGTAGGATTCATCTCGCTCGACACATGTACTATGCTTGCATACAGTCGATGGATGCTTGATATTCTTATACCGTGCTACAAGGCTCGTCTTTTGCCTTCCAGCAAGCTCAGGGACTACATCATATATGATGCCCTAACGGTGCATAATGTCCATTGGTTCTTAAGAATTATTTTTTAGACCCTGGCACCACGTGCCTACGTCACCTACTACCAGGCTCGAGGACTAAGTGGGTGCACTTCACCTGGCGGTGAATTGTTTCTATTTTTTGACCCATACGCTCTGGAATTTTTTGTACGTTACTTCCATAAAGTACGCACACTTACATTTCTTTTCAGAAATACAAGTGGGTACACTTCACCAGGAAAGAAAATTTTCCTTTTTGGACCACTATGCAATCTTCACCGACAACTGCAGTCTTCATCAACAATTATGGTTTATTGATTCCTGATCCAGACGGAACACTAGCGCATGCTCGGCTAACATTTCAAGGTGATGTGAAGATGAACCTTACAAGTTGAAGAAGACTAAGACAGTGTGTCAATACAGAATACATAGTGATCGGGGACTAGCTGTGGGGGTATAAACCCCTATACCCTTACGGCTAGACATGGGCAGGCCCAGACCAGACGGTCCGGCCCATTACATGACGATGCGCGATCCAGATCATCGGGATGGAGTCTCGCGCAAGGCATCAAACCTAACTTGGGAATCAAGCAAGGTCTTGGTCGGTTAGATTAGGAATTCTTATCTGGCTCTATATGGCAATTGTAACCGGCTAAGATTAGTTTCTAGATCTGTAACCCTGTCTCCCGGACTATATAAGGAGGGCAGGGGACCCCCCTCAAAAAGATCAAAACATACTCTAGGGCAATCTAGCTTGTAATACATTGTTCAAGACAGCAATAACAAAGCAGAGCAAGACATAAGGTATTACGCTCATATGGCGGCCTGAACCTGGGTAAACCCGCGTGTTGTTCTACATCACCATCTCATTCGTGGCTTGCACACCTGTCTACTGAAAATCTACTACCTTGGGCATACCCCTCGGTAGACTATCGACCAGGTTTTGTCGACAGTGTTGAAGCCCACATACATGTATAAAGGCTAAGACATTGTGCCCAAGTGTTAAAAGACCACGAACACGAAGGCTCTATGGAGTTTTCTCTTGCGATAATGATAGGATGAGGACGTCCGGACGGATGGACGGCCTGACCCGACCCGCATCGCACCTATACTTGTACCCCGCCCGTGCCTGTACCTAGACTCGATCTGCCCATGCCTTTACCTTGACCCTAACACGCCTGCGCCCGCATTTGTGCCTTATCAGCCACTGCTCCTCTCTCTCATGCCTCCATGCTACTCCCTATCTCCCTCCCTCCCTTTCCCTCTCTCTCTCTGCGGTACGGGCAAGCATCTCAGCATGGCGGCGCAGCGGCCTCGGCGTGAGCACACTACTACAGAAAAACTTATGCGAGATGTTTGGTAATGGGCCTCGGAGGCGGGTGGGAATTTCAACTGCCTCGGTTAATGCCTGGGATTAATCGAGGCGGGCATTTTTATTAACCGAGGCGGTCACAATCAACCGCCTCGCAAAATCAATTTACGGAGGCAGTTCCTAAAAGCTATTAACCGAGGCGGCCTCAGCGCGAGTGAGGCACGACGAAGAGGCCCGAGCGGCCCTCGACATGGCGGTGCAACGACGCTGATGACCCTGGTCACGGGCGAACCAACGCGGTAGGGCTGGCACGAGTGTCTCCTAGGCGAATCTGGCTCACTCTCCTAGTCATGCGGGTGCCGCCTCCTTGCCGCGTCCTCCTTGTCGCGTCATGCAGCCGCCGCCGCCAGCTCGCCATCGTGCCACTGCCTTCGGTGAACTCCACACGCCGACGAGCCTCAATTCTCCCAAGCAGCATGGAGATGTTGTGCTATGTTGAAAGCGCATGTTGCAAGTGTATGTTTTAAGTGTTTTAGAGGTATGTTACAAGTGTTTCATATGGATGTTGCAAAAGTAAATCGGGATGTTGCACATGTTATATGTGTTGCAAATGTTTTAGATGAATATTGCAAGTGTTTGTTCAAAATATTTCATCTATTTCAGACGTATATTTGCAAGCATTTTGGTCTAGATGTTGCATATGTGGAAGCATTTTGATGTAGATGTTGCATATGTTACACTTATATTCCAAGAGTATGTTCCAAATGTTTTAGTCTTATATTACCGCAAGTGTTTTCATGTTACAAGTGTTTTATCGTTAAGTTGTATATATTGCAAGTGTATGTTTCAAATATTTTTCGAAAGTATGTTACAAGTGTTTTATCTGAATGTTGCATATATTGCAATGGCTATACACATGTTGTAGCAAGTGCTTGATGCAAGTGTTTTTATTAGCAGGCATGGGATGCAAGCATAGACAGAGGTGGTCCCCTCGAGCATGCACTGCACCATGGCATGTGTAGGTGCGCAGCAGCAGGCAAATGCGAGAGTGTGTAGCAGGAGCTAGCAGGAGTAAGGATGAAAACGGAACGGAAATATCCCGAACCGACCGCTTTCGTTTTCTATATTATGCTTCCGTTTTCAAACATAAAAATTGTCAGTTTTAATTGGTTTCACAACTATTTTTTGTATTCTTTAATTGCTAAAATGTAGAAATATACCACTAACCGCTTTCATTTTCTATTTCGCAAGTCCGTTTTCGACCGTTTTCATCCTTAAGCAGGAGCATGCGGGCGCGTGCAACAGGCAGGGGTAGGCAGCAGCAGCATGCATAGCATGCGCAACAACCAGGGCAGCATGCGTAGGCGCGTGCGCGCGTGCAGCAAGCGGGGGCGGGCAGCAGCTGTGGGACATAGTCACCGGGTACCCCGCAATAGAAATTCCCCACGTGTAATTCTAGTTACATTGCTATCCTATAATCCTATTAGGACTCTTACATTGTAACCGACTAGGAATCCTGCCCCGTAGACTATATAAAGGAGGGCAGGGCTCCCTAGATCGAGTCAGAGGAACAGACCTCACAGTCTAAACCCTAAGCGCAGGGCGTAATATACTATTTACCCCATACTGGACGTAGGACGCTATTCCGGCGTACTGAACCAGTATAAATTGTTGTCCCTACGTTCACCGTCGAGTTCTGCATACGCCAAAGCCCACCAACTATCGTCCTGAGTAGACCCGTGACAAGATGTTAGTCGTCAAACACCGACAGCAGCATGTGCAGCAGCTAGGGCAGCATGTGTAGGCCCATAGTAGCAGCAAGCGCATGCCGGCGCGTGTAGCAAGCGGGGCAGGCAGCAACAGCATGCGCATCAGGCAGGCAGGTAGGTGTGGGCGTCTGGACAGGGCTAGCGTCCGGACGTTTGGACGAAAGCGTCGGGACATGCGGGCACTTGTCACACCGTTTCTCTTAACGTACTTTAAGATAACATAAGTTCAGTATCACCATGATGATGCAACAAGTCTTTTTTATCTAATAGTAAACATGACCTTGTGTTGTAAGTTCACAGAAACCAATGACATAAATAGTATATACCTATTGGTGTTTTATTCCTTCTATATATAATTTAAAAGCTACAATTTATTTTAGGATGACTATGACGTGCACAGTATAAATGAATATCGACAATATATAACAATGTCCTATTTAGCATGTATTAAGCATGTGGACTAAACTACAACCTTATATTTTTTCTTTTGTTGCAAAGCATAGAAATATTTACACTTAAATCTATCGCGAAAGCCTGGTTGGTAGCTCCCGATTGCGGGAAGCTCCAGGTCGAGAGTTTGACTCCCTACCTCCACATGCGCATATATGTTTGTGCGTTGTAAAAAAAATCCCCTTGCCTATCCCATACCAAGTCTCACGTGGGCTACGGTGCCACTGTGGATGGATGAGACAGGGGTTCAGGGGTTTTATCGACTTGTGTGAGAAGGTCTTCTTCTTAAGCACAATGTCCAGGGACATCATAACCCCATTGGTTGAGTTTTTTTACACTTAAATATATCATTATATTTTTTCATATTATTTATGTGTTGCTATAGTTAACATCGAGATCCATTACTTCCTTTGAAGAACCATAAAAATCTGTAATTCTAACCTTTGGTTAGTTGTTAAGGAGTTAGTTGCCAACGTCTCAATGGTTGCTTTATCTGGTGATGATACCTCTCCCTATTTTTCACATGGCAGCCTTTGTCGGGGATTATAGCGATATATTTATTTAGATTGAATTGGGCAACAAACTACTTGAAAGTTTAGTTCACGGTTTGATTAGTTGATCTAGGTTTTAAGTAATAAGAATATGTTTTATTTTAATCAAAAGTACACCAATAACACAGTGGTAGAAGTCTTTGTTTCTCATAAAAGAATCAATGGTTCAAATTAGATCAAATACGGCTGCAAAAAATCTAGATTAAATCATTGCTACGAGAAAAGATTTTTTTTAAAAAAAAATTAGTTGTGTAGCATCGAAAGATTGCGACCTCCGTAAAATACCACCGAAAGATTTCGGCCCCGTAAAATACCACTAAAATTTGACACCGTCAACCGAAACTACCGTTCCGTCACTTTTTGCCGTCAATCCAGTCACGGCCGGTGCAGCACGCGGTCGAGAAGCCACGGCGCGTGTGGAGCCCGTGGTAGCCGGCGGAGGGGGCGGCCTGCGCGTTGGGAGGGGCCCGCCGCGGCCGGTGGAGCCGGCGCAGCCTGCGCGCATGGAGCAGCCCGCGGCGGACTCTGCGCGGGGAAGGTGAAGGCGGGGAAGGCACCCACATGGCCATGCCCTTGTGCGGCGACACCTCCATCGGCACAGCGGCGAAGGCGGCCTTGGCGAGCGGCGCCTCCATCGGCATGGGCACGCCCTTGTGCGGCGGTGGCGGCGCGACGAGGCTGCGCGGCAGCGGCAATCTCCTTGACGCGGCGCTCGAGGCGGCCGATGCGCGCGTCGGCCTCGTCGCGGAGCCTGCGCATGCCGCGATGATGTGCGCGAGGGCGTGGCGCTCCGGCCAGCGCGCGATGCCACGGTCAGCCGCCTCCATCCGGCGCGACAGCTGCGCGGCGCGGTAGACGTTCTAGCGTGGGGACGTGGCGGCGCGGCGGGCCATGTCGAGCGCCTCCGTGACCCGCGCCGCGATCTCGTCGAGCTCCCCCGTGGAGCGCTGGGTGTGCGGGCCGAGGCCCTGGACGAGCAGCGGCGGCGGCTCGACGCTCCGGTGCAGGTGCTCGGCAGTGGAGCGGCAGAACAGGGTGCCCTGCACCGTGTGCAGCAGCTCCTGCAGGGCCTCGCCGGCCAGCTGGTCGAGCAGGGACGCACGCACGGGAGACAGTCTGGGACCGCCGCCCTTGCACGCCACCTCCGCCGGGAGAGCACGCACGCACGCACGGGAGCACGCACGGCAGGACAGCGAGAACGCCCTTGCACGCCACCTCCACGGGAGGCACGGGAGAACGCCCTTGCACGCCGGGAGAGCGCCGCCCTAACAGGCTGGGAGCAGGGACGCACGCACGGGAGAGCAGCGCGTGCAGCAGCTCCGATTTTCGCATGCTGGGAGCGCCGCCCTTGCACGCAGCGACGAAGCCAGCGGGGGGCTACCTGTGCTCCAGCCCCCCTACGGCCATGATTTACATGGAGCCCGGGCTTAGCCCGGGCTACCGCCATGAGGTGGAAGAAGAAGGTAAGGAGGGGCTGGAGGAAGAAGAAGAGGAAGCCAACCCTGGCTTCGTCGATTCCTGGCTTCGTCGCTGCTTGCACGCCACCTCCGCCGGCCGCCGCACGGCCTCCGAGCGCCGCCTCCACCGGCCTCTGCGCAACCTCCGAGCGCCGCCTCCGCCAGCCGCCGCGGGTTGGTCCCGGCGCGCAGGCCGCTCCCTGCGCGGAGGCCATGCCACCTCCGCCGTCCGTCGCGAGCCGCTCCGTGCGGAGTCCGCGCTGCCTCCGTCGTCCGCCGCGGGCTGCTCCATGCGCGCTGGCTGCGCCAGCTCCACCGGGCACGGTGGGCCCTCCCCACGTGCAGGCCGCACCCTCCGCCGGCTACCACGGGCTCCACACACGCCGTAGCTCCTCGACCGCGTGCTGCGCCGTCCGTGACTGGATTGACGGCAAAAAGTGACGGAATGGTAGTTTCAGTCGACGGTGCCAAATTTCAATGGTATTTTACGGAGCCGAAATCTTTTGGTGGTATTTTATGGAGATCGCAATTTTTAGACCCTACACAGCCAATTTTCTCTTCTTTTTCTATTTCTTCTTGAACGAGCGGTACAAGTTGTGTTTTTTAAAAAAAGTAGTACAAGTTGTGATTTGAGTTTAGAATTTGCTACGAGATAGTTTGTAATGATTATTTTCATCAATTGAAAAAGTTGACAAACAACCTCAATTACGAATAGATCGATTTGAATAGCGTTGGGGTGGTAAATCAGGTCCATGTTTTGTTTGCGGGCCAAGTGGATGTCTTCTCTGCAACTAAAAGCGTTTGATGTCATTATCTACCTGGCAACACCAAAACACTCTCCTGCGATACGTATCCCCTATTCGGCGTTTTTTTTTCGCCGGCACGTGGCCCTCTTGGCTCTGACACATAGAGGCATAGAGCGTCCGTCTCAACCATCACGCAAACTCCACGTCCCACACCTACGCTTGTACCGTCCCATGACAATGCCCACCATCAACTCCTCTGTCTCCGACAATGGATATAGGATTGCCTACTCGGTATGTACTCACACCCTCCATTTGTAGAACGTTGCAATGAGCATTTGTCTGTAACTATATTTGTGTATGCCTACAATGCATTGATGGTAGGAACCATAGTTTCTTGCTTCACTAGCCCGTGCAAGTGCCTAATTATAAGAAAGGAGGATGAATGATTCTTGATGAAAGTCGTACTTTCTGTTGCAGGTTTCTCAATCTTTGCTGCACAAGTTGGATGACCAGATGTTGATCTCGTCTCATATGGGGAAATGCTTGATCAGAGGCGTCTAATAACCGAGGAAGTTTCAATACCTATGATCGTTGTATTATTGTTTTTCTCTATACCAACAGATACTAGCAAAGTTATAGCTTTACAGCAGTAGTAAAATAATTATTCTTAAAGCATTCTGTTTTCTCAAAAAAAAACATCCTCTATTAGATTGGAACGTAGGGAGTATATTTTAGCACATATTCACCGGTCGAAAATGATGATCCGACGGCATACTAGCTTGTACAACTTGTTCCGATGCAGTGGCGTGAATCTATCTCCTCGTTATTATTGGTACACTCGTCACTAGTCGGTAAGCACGATGGAATCAAAGTGGCGATTTTGACGGCGGTTGCATTGTGCGGCCACGAGGCCTCGGCGCCTCGTCGAACAGGAGCCGGCGACGTCGCCCGCTTCGTCCCCTCCACCGCGCCCACGCCACGAATCCATTCCATTCCCATTCCTCCCCACGCCGCGCGCCTCCATAATACCACACCGCCACCCCCCATGCCGCTCGCCCACCCCTCACGCACGCGCCATTGGAATTGGCATTCGATTCCCTTCCCGGTGCAGTTCTCGCGCTCCTTTCCGCCCTCCCCGCCTTGTCGCCGCGCGCGTTAGAGCGCGAGAGAGGACCAGCTAAGCTCCGACGGCGGCGGCAAAGGCGGCGAGGTTCATGAAGGTGCTGTGCAGCGCCTGCGAGGCGGCGGAGGCGAGCGTCCTCTGCTGCGCCGACGACGCCGCACTCTGCGCGCGTTGCGACCGAGAGGTCCACGCCGCCAACCGATTGGCAGGCAAACACCAGCGCCTGCCCCTCCTCGCCCCCGGCAACCAAAGCGCCGCCGCCGTGTCGCCGACCAAGTGCGACATATGCCAGGTGCGTGCTCATTCTCGCTTGTCTTCTATCTAGTACTTACATAAGTATCTTTGAACCGCCGTGTCATCCTCGCCGCCACCCCGTTTCAGGAATGCGACGCCTACTTCTTCTGCCTGGAGGACCGCGCGCTGCTCTGCCGTAGCTGCGACGTCGCCGTGCACACCGCCAACGCCTTCGTGTCGGCGCACCGCCGGTTCCTGTTAACCGGCGTCCAGGTCGGCCAGGAGCTGGAGCTGGACGACCTCTCCCGGGAGCAGCCAGAGGCGTCGCCTCCCCCGCCGTCGAAGAGCGAGCCGGCGCCGCCGCCGCTCTACAGCGAGAGCGACTTCGGCTGGGCGGCCGGCGCCGGCGGCGCTACCGGGAGCCTCGCGGACTGGTCGGCCGTGGAGGAGGAGTTCGGCTCCCCTGCCACGCGCCTCGCGGAGGCCGCTCCCAGGGCCACGCCGAAGCGCAGCCCGCGGGCGCCGGCGCCGGCTTTCGGTGCCGGACAGGGCCGCGTCGCTGGCGGGGTCATGGATTGGCCCCTCGGCGAGTTCTTCCTCGGGGTTAGCGACTTCAACGGCGGCTTCAGCTTCGGCGAGAGCGGCACCTCCAAGGTCAGCAGCGCAAAGCTCTGTTTTTGGATCGCCGATTGTAGTGATTATCTACGGATTATTAGTTGTCTTTGCTGCCATTAATCTGACATTCTGATGTGGCGTTTCCACTCTGTCATCTCGTCTCGGCAGGCTGACAGCGGGAATCTCGGGGGCAGCGCGGGTGGCTCCCCGTACTACCGCTCGTCGTCGGAGGACCGGGACGCCAACGAGCTGTTCGGCCAGGTGCCGGAGATCCAGTGGTCGGTGCCGGCGCTGCCGTCCCCGCCGACGGCCTCCGGCCTCCACTGGCAGCACGGCGGGCCCGACAGCACCGCCTTCGTGCCGGACATCTGCTCCCCGGACGGCGGCGCCGTCCGCTGCTTCCCGACCGCCGATGGCGCCGCGAAGCGCCAGAGGAACCGCTAGCTCCGCCGCGAGGACACAGGAGGCTCATACTGCCGGTCGCTATGTTCCAGATCGTTCTTGCAGGCAACAGAGTTCATAGACTGCCGCTGCTGCATCCAGGGCAGAGTGGATAGTTCCATTGCCATTGTAGTGATGTGATTCGATCAATCTAGCTAGGAACAGGCAAGACACCGACTAGTGAGGACCGAGGAATGCGTTGCACGCATCCATGGTGACGGACCGGGGAGAGAAACGGGAATTCAGTTTGTGCGCGTGTTGGACTGTTGGCGGGTGCATCAAGTCTGGACGATGCTAGAAACTGCTGGTGCTAGTCCTACCTAGCCTTTGACTTCCAATGGAGAGCTCTCTGAAAGACTGAAACTAATGCGCTAACCGATAGCTTAGGGCCTGTTTGGTTTCGGTTTGGTTAAAGTTTAACTCACATCATATCAATATTCCCTCAAATGCATGGAGTTTTAACTCACATCATATCAATATTTCCTCAAATGCATGGAGTACTAAATGTAGACTAATTGCATGCATGTCAGTACAGATTAGGAGTAATTTACGAGACGAATCTATTAAGCATAATTAGTCCAAAACTGAAAACTTTTTGTCAAATAAAACGAAAGTGCTACAGTGTTTATTAAACTTTAACTCCTTAAACCAAACACCCCCTTAAACGACTGTACGATGCTGATGCTTTCGTTTTCTTGTCCGTTCAAACTCAAAAGCTTGGTCAGTGGCATGATAGGCTCAATCAATGTAACAAAGATGTTGACGATGCTGCTCTGCTTCCAGATTACAATAGTTTGCCTCACTCGCTGAGTTGCCACGTCTTTTCCTTTTTATATCTTTTTATAAAAGTTAAAAAGGCTTAATTTCAGGTAAATGATGGTCATTGACCGAATGTTGAAACTATTTCCATGGTTGATAAAAGAATTTACATACCTTCGGAATTGAAAATTTTTCTTCGTCCCTTCAATCTGGTCGACTATGGAATGGGACGGATAGAGATGCGGAAATTGTGGTGAGGGCGTCCGTCAAGGTATCTCCATCCGGACAGTCTGTTCTCGGGTTTGGCGTAGCCATCGGGCCCAACAGGCCTGCTATGTTCTACCTTAAATGTTTCATGGTTTCTCGAAAAGATAGCGACATTTTTTCCCCACCGACGCATGCGGTCGCCGCTGACGCATCCACCGCGCCGCACCCGGCAGCCATCCGACGCTCCTCCTCGCCCCGCACCGCGCGCTATTGCAGCCATGCCATGCACCGCGGCCGGTCGAAGACACTGCGGCAGGAAGGGGAGGCTTGTGCCTGGGTATACGGTGGGCAGCTCGACATCCTCTGACCCGTGCTTGCTGGCTAACGTAGTTCTCTACCACATAGACAGTGGTCGCCGACGACGCTGTGTTTCAAGTGTTTTAGACGTTTCAAACTTATGTTTTAAGTGTTTCGTCTGGATGTTGCAAAAGTGGATCTAGAATGTTGCATGTTGTAATGACAGCATACGCATGTTGCAAGCCTATGTTAAGCGTTTCAGGTGTTTTCAGACGTATGTTTTAAGTCTTCCATCTGGATGTTGCATGTTGCTATGACTGTACTTGCATGTGTTTAAGCGTGTGTTGCAAGTGTTTCATATGTTTTATACTTATGTTGTAAGTATTTCATCTGGATGTTGCTATGCCTATACACGCATGTTTCAAGCGCATGTTTCAAATGTTCATCTGTTTCAGACGTATATTGCAAATGTTTCACCTGAAGGTTTCAAAAGTAGATCGCGATGTTGCATGGCGCCGGTGGCTGGCGGAAAGCGGCCTGTCGCAGCTGCCTGTTGTTGTTGCTGGGGCGTATCCGTGGGTCAACCCACGTGGGTTCCCCGTGCGGGCGCGGTCCTACAACAGACACTGGCGCCGACGCTGGGCGAGATGCGGACGTGAGGGCGTGGGACGGGATGTGGACGCGGGGCGTGGGACGGGATGTGGGCGGGGAGCTGCTCCAGACGAACATCCCGTCCGGACGTCCAGGCGCTAGCCCTTCCAGTAGAGATATCATGAACGTTTTTCACATTTTCGTACTGCTCCTAGATTGTATTCAAAATTATTATTCAACAGATTTACATGTTCAAGATTTTTGGAAGAGTGGATTAACTTTTGTCTATAGGAACATCGTGCTTTCATCTTAATGGCTTGTTTGAAGGTTGTTTTCCCTAACTAAATGCATTTTTTGTTTTTCTTCCTATCCTATTTCTTATGTACTCGCTTGGTTCCAAATGTCTAGGTGTATGGCTTTTACTACGCATTAAATATATATTATGTCTAAATATATAAAAGTTACGAATCTAAAAAAAGTTATAATAACTAACAATTTGAAATGTACGGAGTAAGACCCACTTATAAGTCTCCCAAATTATGATTTGAACTTGACCTAATACCAAGGAAGGAGCAAGTTACTATTAAAAATGAACAACGATTTTTCCATTCAACAGATATTTAACTACATTATAAGAATAATATGGAAACATATAAAAATAATGAGCAATGTTTTTCACTCCGTAGATGTTAACTGTATTCTAAGAAGAGTATGGAGGGTTACGAGAGGAATGTGAATGGATATGCACAGTCTCCATGTAGCCGCTAGTGGCCTGATCTCGAGGGAGGGAGGTACCCATCAAGAAGTAGGGTTATTGTAATTTGTGAAAGGCAGTAAAGTAGACGAGGAATTAGCAATAAACAATATATAGTTTTTTCACTGATTCATCCATCCATCGTCCATGCAAAAGGAAACATACGTTTAAATGATATGTATATACTGATGTGTCCCGCGGCAACGGGGCATAGCTTGGTTGCACTGTTTTCCTATCTGTGTTGATTAAGGATCGTCCGTTGCATGGATCCTGGTTAAGTCACAGATTTATTATCTCGAGCACATACTTGCTTATGGAAGCGGGAAGACTTGCTACTCTCTTGTCATGGGCTCCGGCTCTTTCCGGACCGACTGATTGGAAGCGGGGATAGGTGGAGATCTAAGCACCACTTTGAGGCCGAGCCTCAAGTGTGGGAGCTTGCAGTCCAAGTTTGGACGAGGATCTGGAACCCGTGACAGGAGTAGAACAGGTTGGTCTCGCTTGTGCCTGGGTGCAAGCAAGGTGTGTGTTTTTCGAGGTACCCAGTTGGGCACGTTGATTCATGAATCGTCATTTCTGTGTGACAGTACGCCTTGACTACGCTCTGGCACTGTAGTAAGAACTGACATATAAAAGATAAAAAATGGTTCTGATTACTCACCCTTGCTTGATAATAGAACATGTGTTTACATAGAATGTTGGATAATGAATTAAATATGGCTGCGAATAATCCAATAAAATAAGAACATATTCTTAGTATTGCTTTCCGCAAAATCAGGAACCCAAAGCCATAAAGCCTAGCATATCCCTTGAGAGTCGGGAAATATATTTTCAATCGGGTAAGTCTTGCAAGTACATTGTGTACTCAGGGTTTATTTACCCTTGTTGCAAGTGCAGCTTGAGAAGCTAGCTGTTGTGTGGAGAATTCTTCTAGTGGGCACAGACAGATCTTTGTATCGCTCCGCTAGATGTTTATTTCTTTTCGCTGTTTAATTATCGCACTCTGAACCTTGGTACTGTAATAAAGAATTTTTGAGACTCTTTGTTATAAGGAATAGACTAAGTATTGTAAGTTTGTACTCATTATTTGATCATGGGTGTAAAATTATGGATTGTTTCGAGTTTTTTCTTGTGGTGTGCTCGATAGAACTGTCTGTTTTAGCTCACTTTCAGGGTACTCCGTGTCTAGTGGAAGACAAGTGCCTCTGAAAATGTGTTAATTCAGCGAGCTTCGAGTTTTTCATGTAGCCCTATATGGACACATACGATATGACAATGCAACTTAATATACGAGACGACAGTGCAACTTAATTAGCTGCTTACATATTTAACTATTAGCTTATATAAGCCAAATTGTTTATTTAACATAACATAATAAAAAAATAACAAAAATATATGGGTATTATAATAGCCTTTATAAGTTGTCATTCCTAGCTATTCAAATGTTACGTATAATTATACTTTTTGCGAAATTAGCTTATAAAATTGTTAGCCATATCTTTGGCATATGACTTTTTTGGTGGGAGTCTTTGACAATCTGCATTGCAAAAATTATTGTCCTAAAGTCACCTAGAAAGTTGATTGTTTTTATCTAGTCAGGTAATATAGAGAAGTCAAATTTAGTTGATGCCTATACCTAAGAACAATAATGTTATTTAACTAGATTCTAGAAAATTCAAACATTATAATAAGGAATATCATTATAGTCCTAAAGAGACTAGATAAAAGCAAAGTATTTGTAATAAAGAAAATTTTAGAAAATAAAAGACTAAAACAAAGTTACATATGTTGCAATACTGATAAAAGCAAAGTAGTTGATGCCTTGATTGATTTTCTCGCCTAGGAAGCGGTATGCCAGATAGGCCAATTTAGCGTCAGACAATACAAATTGAACCCCTGCTGTTGCTTTTCTGGCTTATGCACGTTTTCTAGAGGAGAATCAAACATGTTCTAAGATCTAATGCTTAAATAGTACTCCCTCCATTTCAATTTCTAAGTCATTTTGGCTTTTATAGATACACTCCTTTTAATATATACATAAATATAATATATTGCCTCCGTCCCATAAAGAATGTCATTTTCATTTCCAAAGAAGTCAAATATTTTTAACTTTAACCAAATATATATATATATATATAAATTATTAATATTTATAGTGCATATTTGATATCATTAAATGAATCGCTGAATATATTTTCATAATAAACTTATTTGAATATACAAATGTTAATAATATTTTCTATAAACCTAGTCAAACTTAAGAAAGTTTAATCAACACAAAACTCATAGGGACATTTATTTTAGAACGGATGGAGTATATAGGTGCGTAGCAAAAGCCATCCACCTGGAAAAAACACTTATAATTGGAAATGAAATGGGATGAAGTATATCATCATCATCATCATCATCATAATTATATCCCTCCTGGTTCTAAAAATGTTATTAGAGCCTCTCCAATAGTCCCAAAAAATTAATTAGTGAATGAATGAGTTTTTTAGTGGCTAAAAGAAATTAGGAGCACATTTATTGAGTTTCTTGAAAAGTTTTTAAAATCTTGCTTATAAAATATAAAGATAATCTTATATTAGGAATCCTTTCGAAACCGATCCAACTACTTTTATACTTTCTTTACATTTACACTAGTAACCCTGTTATATCCCATATTCTTTTTCACATCCTTTTACCTCTAGATATTTGCACGCAATTAGATCAGTTTTGTAAGTGCGGATAAATTGAGAGTCGGGATAAGGAGCTGAGCTGTTTGAGAGTAGTTTTCTCAATCTTGCTACAAAATCAGGAATAAAAAATGGGTTTTTTTACAACAAACAAATGCATTAATTTAGCAGTAACGCGCTGCTAGAATGGTTACATCGTGCAAGCTCACATTATGTAGAGCCTGTAAGAAAGGACACTGCATTACATGGTTGTCATTGGAGCATGAGAATTCCAATGTTTGAGCAGTATGCCTAAATTGTTGGAAAGCCTGATGTGCCAGAGAATCGGCAATGGTATTTAGCCTTCGCGGGATCTTGTAGGTTTTGGATGCTGTAGCTGTGGCATTATTGGTGTAGAGTTGGGTGAGAGGCTTGATTCTCCAGTCAGGTGGATCGGACTGGTCCTGCTTGTTGAGGAATTGGACTAGTTGTGCACTGTCGGACAGGAAGCTGACCCCTGTGTATGTTGAGTGTGTAGGTAATCATGGAAGCCAAAGCAAGGCTAGCCGCCTCAGCCATGAGGACTGAGGTAGAGCCCTGGAACTTGGCCCTGACAGATAACGCCTGAGAAGGTTGTTCCTGCATGTTCAATGGAAAAATGCCAAGTCTAGCTGGTCTCGTCTGCTGATTTGGCTGATCCGGAGCAGTACAAGCATCAACATAGCATCTGCATCCTTGTAGTCGAGCTGGGACAACAGCAAGGTAGCTTGGATTTCTTAGGTCCTGTTGCATTGAGGGTTGCATACCTGGTGGTGGTGAATTCGTGTGAGGCTGCAGTGTGTATGTAGAAGAGGTGCAAGCCTCCGCATTGTGTTGTGCTTCTGCATTGAAGATTTAGAGACCTTGTACTGCAGGCGTTGCCTGGTGGTGATGCTCCTATAAGGAAAGGTTAATGTCTGGCTAGGAATTGTGACCATGGGCTAGGTGCTGATGGTCGTCTTCGGTATGGTCCTGATTACCCTAATGATGTGGAGAGTCCTGAATGCCCAATGGGTGTGAGGACATATGCGCTTGCACTGCATGGTGTACCTGCCAAGTGGTCCAAGTCTTCCTGTTGAATCTGTTATCATTCCTGCCTTTCCACAGGTACCATAAAGGCGAAAAGAGTTTTGTTAAAAGAATGATCTATGGTGGAAGTAGAAAGGATAGATTGAAGAGTAAGCTGTACTCCATCTTGCTCTTGGGGGAGGTGATCAATTCTAAGAAGTGGGTCAGCTGTAAACCAGACCGCTCTTGGTAGTTGACAGTGAAAAAATAGATGTGCATCATCCTCAATTGCACTACAAATAGAGCAGAATTCATCAATGTGAGAATTGTACCTGGCTGCTCTTTCACCTGTAGCTAGGGCCCTTCTAATCAATCGCCATGTGAAGGTTTTGATCAATGGTGGTAACTCCTTGCTCCTCCAAACTTTCTGCAAAATGAGTTTAGCATGTTATGTTAAACTCCTACTTCCTTGTTGTGGAAGTTGAATTGTCTCTTGTTTGCGGAGGTGCCTAAAGATATTTTTAGTGGTGCACTTGCCATCCCTAGCAGGTGCCCATCTGATAATATCATCGTTTGAACTGGGCACCGTAGGTTGAGATGCGATTGCCTGCAAAGCATGATTATCAAATATAGTTGCGATGTAATTAATATTCTAAGTATGAGAATCAGGGTGCCATAGGTGGGCGACTGTGGCAGGCAGAGGTGACTGAGTAACGGGAAGAAGCAAATGATCATGAATATTTTCCTAAATAGGACACCAAGGTGCTGACCAAATAGAAGTGTTACCAGCATGCAGTTGTATGGTAGCATTGTTATGAAGATGTGTCTTGACCTGCATGATAGATGACCAAAAGATAGATCGAGTACTAGAATTGTGTGCCGTCCAAAAAGAAGAATTAGGAAAGTACTTAGCTTTTAGGACAACGATAAGAAAAGGGTTTTTGTTGTTAGCAATATTGTAAGCGGCATGTATAATCAAACTTTTGTTAACAGTTTCAAGACACCCCTATTTTCCTTACTCTGGCATATGTCATTCCAAGAACGATAGGGAATGGGTGTAGTTGGATTGTTTTCCTGAACCCTTATCCACCATAATTTCCTGATAATGGCTGTGATTTGCTGCATGAAAGATTTAGAGAATAGGACAGTAGACATGTAATAAATAGGGATTGAAGAAAGGACAGATTGAAGATAGGTAAGTCTCCCTGCGTGGTTGAGCTTATTAGCCCTAACAGTGGAGAGCTTGGCTCTGAATTTATTGAAAATAAAGTTGTAAGCCCTGTTATGATCATTGTGGTTAAAAATAATAGGATGACCTAGATGCTTTGTGTGAGGTTGGAGGTCGGGAACTGAAAAAATATTTTATATAACATCTCTAGTATTGGAGTCTACATTTTTGCTAAAGAGAATGGATGATTTTTGCAAATTTGGTACCTGGCCAGATGCATTGCAGAAGTGTTGAAGAGCTGTACTAATGGAGTAATGGTAGTGGCCTCCTGCTCCGTAGCTTTTACCACATAGGATGAGGTCATCTACAAAAGAAGTGAGTGGATGGAAGGGTAGCCAGGCCCAAGAGTTACACCTGCAAGGTTAGCCCTGTGTAGTTCTTGTTGTAAAACTATAGATAACTCATTGGTGGCTAATACAAAGGGATAAGGTGACAGGGGGCATCCTTGCCTGATTCCATGATGAGAGTCAAAGTAATCAGTGGGCTCACCATTGACTAAAATAGAAAAATTAGGAGTCCATATGCACGCATGGATAAGGGCGATGAAATGTTCTTGGAGACGTAGGCGTCTGAGGGCTGTCTCAATGAAGTTCCATTCCAACCTGTCAAAAGCTTTAGCCAAATCGATTTTAAGAAGGAAGGCGTGCTGTTTTCGAGTCTTGAGATGGAAGGAGTGGATTATTTCCTGCGTGATGATAATGTTGGAGGAGATGTGCCTGTTCTTAATAAAAGGAGCCTGAGCATTGTCAATGAAGTTGGGTAGATGCGGCTTGAGCCTATCAGCAAGAGATTTAGCAATAATTTTGTAAATGATATTTCTTAAACTAATTGGCCTAAAGTCCTGAGGAATAGTGGGTTGGATTTTCTTAGAAATTAAGACAATGAAAGTTTGATTAATCTCAGGTTGCATAAAGACTGTGGTGTAGAAAGTGGGTACCGGCCCATGAACATCTTGGGCTATCCATGGCCAGGCCGATTTATAAAATGCTGCATTGAGACCGTCAGGACCAGAGGAGACATTGCTTCTCATCTTCTTGATGATGAAGTGAAGTTCCCGGACGGTGGGTTGCAAGTTGGTGTAGCCATCCAGTTCTGGTAGATTGGACGGGGGTACATTCGGCATGGTTGCATCTTCATTTGTGTGTGGAGTCTCCATAATTTGATGATCTATAGGAAGTGTGAAACAGAGTGGTTAGTCAGGTCAAGTGATGATGGAGCTTGAGAGGAGAAGATGTCTTGAAAATAAGCAATAAGTGTGGCTGCAATCTATTCTTGAGTGGTGGATTCAGTGTCGTCTGAGTTACATAGGTATGCGATTCTATTCTTCTTGGTGCGTTTGACAATAACCTGATGAAAATAGGCTGTGTTGCGGTCTCCCCGAAGAGCCCAGTTCTTCTTGGCTCGCTGATGGTGAAATTCTTCGTCTTTGGTTAGCAGCCGATGGTGCTCTTCAGTGAGCTGTGCCTGTAGGTGGAAGTCCTGCTGGTTTGGCGGCTTGAGTTGGTATTGCAGGAGCTGATCCTCTATCATAGCCCGTTGATCAAATAATTTTGGTTTGGCTTTGCGCCACTTCTTGAGGTTAGCCGCAAGGTATTTAGCTGATGAAAAGGCCTGTTGTTGGATCGTTGCCAGCTTGTCTGTGCGATCTGTTCATATTCCTGTTCCATAAGCCACCAATTTTCAAATCTAAAAGGTTTGTTAGTATGACGTCTGGAAGAGTTAAGGAGGGTGAGGATGGGAGCATGATCGCTGCGAAGCATGAGGAGATGATAAATCGTCGTGTTGGGATAGGCTGTACACCATTCCGCATTAGCTAAGCAACGATCAAGTCGTTCTAACGTCGGTGTGGTGCTGTGTTGCCTGTTCGTCCATGTGTAGGCCAGGCTACTGTACCCCAAATCGATAAAACCATACTGTTTCACATGATCATAGAAGACATTAATATGTATAAGATCAGGTCGCCCAGGACCTGATTTTTCATAGGGATGCATAATTTCGTTCAAAATCTCCCGTACATAACATAGGCAGGGTGCTATTACTTTCAACAAAATCTAGTACCTGCTCCCATATAATGGCGGTAGCATGGTAATGAGGATCACCGTACTACTAAGCCGGCCCTGTACGGTGCAAGCAAAACCCTACCCTGCCTTTTGTAATCTTCTGTCACCCCCAGCGTGGTAGCGTGCGTTCACCCCAACCTTCGACGACTGCGCCGGCCGTCGCTGCCGCCCTACTTCGGCCCCTTCGCCGGCGACGAGCACCACCAGGTACGCCCTCCTCGTGGTCTTCCCTTCTGGCTGTCCGAAGCCGTGCGCCCAAACCCTAACTTACTATTCGTAGGCACGCCGCCCCTTGGTCTTCCCTTGCTGCTGTGCGAAGCCGTGCGCCCAAACCCTAACATACTATTCTTATTCAGATCTGAATCTAATTACAACTGTATACGCATGTATTATGCCTGCTAACTTCGATTGCTTTGCAAAAATTACCCGGTATACACGTGTACGCCCATGTCCTTTAACTGGGTCAGCCCCTGTCTTGTGCTAAGATATCCCTTTCTGCTGTACGAACCATGCTGCTTCGAAAGATACTTGAAAACCTGCGATTTGTGCTTCCAATGGATGTGCTGTTCAACAGTGACGCCTCCTAGGACTGTCATTATGTTTAATTGCGTTATAGTTTCTTGCTGGGGTCATTTGGTTGAACTAAAGTGATCAGCACCTAGCAAAATATTGTTTAGAAGGTACTCCCTCTGTTTCACAGTTTTATAGAGGCATACTTGTTTTCCTTTTGTCTTTAATGTTATAATGTTGTACTTTGGCCATTGGTTTCTCACAAAACATATCATTTGTAACTAGGAAACTGATATAGTTTGGAAGCATTTTGAAATATGAATCTAGCTGTGTAATTTCTATGCACTGAACATACTTGTAATTTATACTCCCCTGTCCACAAATGTATGCATTTGTAAGATGTTCAAGACGGATTAAGGAGAAAAGGAGATGACTATGATGCCCCTCAATCAATCACCCCGACATTACAGAGATGCAATTAATGCCTTTCTTTTCTATTGATACTATAAATGACATGCGCTAATTAAATTTTTAGACACCAAGTTAGAGCATCTCCAGCAATCTCTCTATTGTGTGTTTGGTTGGTGGATAGAGGTTGCATTGCATATCCTGGTTGAGTGGATGCAGGCTGAGTGGAACCGTATTTCCTAAAAAGAAGGTGTTTGGTGAGGTTGCATGAGCGGATGCCAAAAAACTGAGATGCTGTTTGGTTGCTTGCATGAGCGGATGCAGTCTACCAAACCTGAGAGGCTGACACGTGGGACCGCATTAAATACACTGCATCCACCCAGCTAGGATGGCCAGTGAAGCTCATTTTGAGCGTATCCACTGGGCCAGGATGGGGGCGTATTTTTGCATCCGCTCATGCAGGCTGCATCCACTCATGCAGGCTGCATCCACTCATGCAAGCTGCATCCACTTAGCAGGCAACCTATACGGATCCACACAGCCAGGACGAAGGAGATGCAGGCAACAAAACACACCCTAATACCCACCCTGTAAGGGCATGTACAACGCAGGGCTCTTAGCAGACACCTAAGGACAGTTATTAAATTCTCATGCCATGTGTAAGCTACCTCGAAGCATCATGGGTGCTTGCATGCTGAATCGGCGCTCGCATAGGGCGACTATTGCTTCAATCTTTTACAGGAGTCCGACGCTTGTCTCCAAGTAAAGAAATAACTACATTATGATGTAAATGCATTGGGCGGCCAAGTGCTTAAACAAGCTCCAAAATTTACCAATTTAAGCTTGTGTGAAATAATTATTTCCATTGTAGACTGACTCTTGTGGAAAAGCTTACTGATGTGGCATTTGGTCTCTCTCTTTAAGTGTCTATATAAGCATCTTAGCGTTCTTCACACCCTAAATCCTCATTTGGAGAGCTGTTCCAACAAAATCCAGTCTAGTCACATAAAACAGGGTCGAAGCCATTGACACCTGACCCAGGAACGTCGTCCCCAACCTGGCTACACTGGGCCATTTTTGACCCTGCCATATAAAAACCTGTCGCAAGTAACGTACCACGTTCCATGACCCAATCGACCTGGGAACTTTGTGACTATGATGCTCTATACGTGCCCTAAATCATGCTCCCATATATTCTATTGGGCTAGAATGTACCTTTGCACCTAGGCTGGAGTGGCCCAGACAGCCCATATATGCACCTAAAATATAATTTCATTTCTTTTTCGTATCCAATCAGAATGTTCCGTTCTGGCCACAGAAGCCATTGCCTTGCCCTGTGCCCCTATTTTCTGTCATCCAGACAAGCAAAAGCAAGCACATATTCACATGCCACAAACAACGGAGGCTGGCTCACCTTGGTGCGGAGGCCATCCGTGCTGCTTGCCTGGCGTGGCAGGGACCGTATCTGGGAAGGGGACATGCTAGGGCAGCCAACCTCAGGCGGATCTGGTGTCGTTGCTGAAGCGGCAGCGGTGGGCCTGCACTCAGAGATGTGAACTCAAGTGGTAGTCACATACATCCAGTGAATGGCGGCGGGTTTGCTTGTGTGCAACTGAATCAGAGCCAGCGTCAGTAGGTTGGCATGTGGAGGAGCAGTCGGCGATGGTACCATATGGGTACGGGAAGACGAAGGAATGGCTTGAGATATCCGCAAGAAGCGGCGGTGTAACACTTTGGAGAACCAGCGGGCTTCTCACCAAGTGGAGAGCAAGAATGATGGTTTTGGAGTGTGAGAAATATAGAGAGCGCGATGGAAATGTTGTTGGCGCCATAGTTTTTGGGTATGTTATAACATATGATGTAGAGCTGAATAGAGCTTCTCTTGGAGATGCTTTTATGTTGGCAGATAAAATTAATGATGAGGGGAGGGGTGGGGTAAATTATGCTAGAAATGCTTACATTTTTGGACAAATTTTGAATGCTAAAAATGCTTATCTGTGGATGGCGGGAGTGAATTTTGATTTCCCAAAATAAAATAAGCCCTGCATATTTGGATGGAGGGAGTACATGATTAGGAGCTGTGATAACTTCATTGAAACATGACGTGCCTTGGAGTTTGTAGGGAAGTGCTTACCAAGTAAAGTTAACATCATGAAAAATACCAACTATGTTGTATAAAAGGAAAGTAGAACAGAGGTCCTTGCTTGGAGAATAGCTGGTGGCTGGTATACTTGGGTTTGGAACTCCAATTGTATATGTAAGAGTAATTGAGAGATGGGGCTGTACTTTTGATTTTTTTAGAGTTAAATGCATGAGCGGTCCCTGAACTTGTCAAGAGGTGTCACTTAGGTCCACGAACTCTAAAAATGCATTTCTGGGTCCTTGTTCTTGTTATATGGTGCACCATAGGTCCATGCCAGCCACATGGATATTTGTTGCTGATGTGGCATGATAGCATGGTGTATAGTTTTTACGTTGAGGTCCTTTTCCTTGGAAAATACGCCCTGCCTTCTCGCGCCCATGCAAAGTAGCCGCATACCGCGGCGGACGCCAAAGCAGCAGCAACAGCCAACAGCACACCGCGCATGAGAAGCAACACCTGACCACAGCTCACTCCACCGTCGGCTGTCGTGAGGGTGGTCGGCTGGGTCTTGGGTTGCTGTCGCCACGTGCCATCAACGAGACCACGACGCAAGGGTGAGCACCAGCTTCACAGGCACGTGCATGGTGGCCTCCAGCCGACAGCAACGTGGTCTCCCCTCCACCTCCGCTGGCGCGGACACGCATGAGCTGCTGGACATGGAAGACGCCGATGTGTGGTGTGCTGTTGATGCTGCTTCGCATCCTCCGTGGTGTGCGGCTGCTTTCTGTGGGCATGAGGAGAGGGCAGGGCCTAGTGGCCTAAAGTCTATTTTCCAAGTAAAAAGGGTCTAAATGTAAAAATGCATGCCATGCTGTCATGCCACATCAGCAACAAATGACCATGTGGCTAATATGGACCTGGGGTGCACGATATGACAAGAATAGGGACCTAGAAATGCATTTTTAGAGTTCGTAGACCTAAGTGATACCTCTTGACAAGTTCAGAGGCCGCTCATGCATTTAACTCATTTTTTTTATGTCTTGATTCTATCTGATTGTTGTGACATGAGATTAGGTTTGGGCATATAATGTGTTCATAAATGAGGAGGATATTGGGCTGGGGCTTGGGTCCTTCCAAAAAGTCCAACTTTAGTGTTTAGGTTTTGGGGTGAAAAAGAGGAAGCCAAGATTCAGGGTTGAGTAAAGAGCATGCAGAATGGTTTCTGTAGAAAAGAGAAACCATTAATGAGAAGGTATCTGGTGGACCCGATCTCAAAATCATATCCTTGGAGTTGTGGGTGATACTGAGAGATGGGCTTGTGATGTGGACCAGTACCTGGAGTGACTGGGTAAGGGTTGTGATGGTATTGCTCTAGGAGATGGATGGTTCTGTTAGGACTGCACAGCGAGGTTTGTGCTGCAGAATTTTGCGAGGTCGGCTTCATGCTCCTTCGCTACTGGTTTATCATGATACGACTACTGACTGTTACTGGTTTATCATGATACGACTACTGACTACCCTCCTGTATTCTGCACTCTAAGTGAATAATTAAGTTAGAAGCTGCTACTGTCGGTCAAGGGTGTGGATGTATGCCCAGACCACACAAGTTCAAGTCCTCGCCGAGGCAAATTCGTGTGCCTATTTTCTTCTTTATAAAATACCACCTAGTTCTCCTAGGTTGGTCTATTTTTTTAAGTGAATAATTAGCAGTGATAGTTCTACTTTCCATCTCTAGAAACATTGTGATCTCATTAAGTTGTTAATTTCCACTTTTAACATGTGTGTGTTATAGTGTGGGCCTGAGTGCATTAGAATTGGGGGGGGGGGGGTGCATATTTTCAAATGCTGGCTTTGTGCGATGTTCTACTGTCGTGAAACTATGGATCATAAGTTTCTAGAAAAGGTGCTAAAAGCATTTATCTTTCAGTTATGCTTGTGCGTGATACTCTTGTACTTCCTTTGTTCTTTCACTAACTCATTTACTTTTTGCACATGCAGTTTGTGGATAAAGGGTCTTTAAGTCTTCATATGAAATTATCCTTTTGGTAGGCAGGTGAAGGATAATAACTATCATGGATGCTACTGCAAATTCAGATGTGCAAAGGGCTGAGGAATTTAAACTTAAGGCGAATGATGCCTTCAAGGGTATGCTAGGATTTGACCTGATTCTTCATTGTAGCTGAGCACTAACTTTTTTCCCTAACACTCCATGTAGGTGTGCGTGCTAAAAATTACTATGTAAAAATTACTTCATTGTGTGTTTTACCTAACACTCCATGTAGGTGTGTTTTCACTATGTAAAAGATCAATTATGAATTGTAATGGTGGCTAGAAAGAAGTTAGGGACATACTAGGGTTTGTATGCTAAATCTTGCACTAAATTTGAAAGCCGTATGTCTCAATCAATGAAATTAAGTGTGACTTGATCCACTCACTAAACCATCTAGAGCACTATTTGGCATTTTGGGTACTGATGTTCCTTTACATTAAAATTTTAAATATATCTGGCTGTAATCTGGGATCTTCTTTAATGTTCTCTTTGAACTGTGGCACTTACTACTTACATCTATTTTGTCCAGCAAACAAGTTCTCGCAGGCTATAGAGCTTTATAGTCAAGCCATTGAGCTGAATAGTTCGAATGCAGTTTACTGGGCAAACCGTGCATTTGCACACACAAAATTAGAGGAATACGGAAGTGCTGTGCAGGATGCTACAAAAGCCATTGAAATTGATCCTAGATATTCAAAAGTAAGTGATGATGCCAGTGACACCTCTTGCTGACATGGTCTCTTTATTTTATTTTGTTTCTGCATTTAATGAAGTTTTTTTTTGTAGGGTTATTATAGACGTGGCGCAGCATATCTTGCCATGGGAAAGTTCAAGGAAGCCCTGAAGGATTTTCAGCAGGTTAGCAAACTGCTCTACTTGCGTACATATCTCCTAGTGACCTAGACTACTGACTGCCAATATATATTAGGTAGTAAATTTTGTTACTTTTGGTTTTCTGTTTTAAATTAGAAAAACAATCTTTTCCCAGGTTAAAAAAATCTGTCCGAATGATCCAGACGCTACAAGAAAGTTGAAAGAGTGTGAGAAAGCTGTCCAAAAAATCCGTTTTGAAGAAGCAATTTCTGTTGGAGATGCTGAGAGGCGTTCCGTGGCAGACTCTATCGACTACCATATCATAGGTATCTGGTTTTTGAATTCTGCTGGGGATTTGCTCACTAGTTGCTTGATGTTCTAATGTTTTTTGAAAGAAAATTGGTGGTAGCTCTGCCTTGCATTAAAGGGGAGAAGTAATGAATATTTTTTGCTCCTAAGGGCCACAAAGCTCCCCAGAAGGATGGGCACAACCAAGATTAGCACATACTAATACAGTCAAAGAACTAAGACTCCCATTACACCTCCAGAAAGCACGCTGCTGTTGTTCTACGTTTTCCTCTCCAAAGCTAGGGATGTGGATCCTTCATTTTGGAAAATCCGTCATTTCCTTTCTTTCAATAGATTCCACATGCTGTAAATGCTTGCAGCATTAAAGGCACATTTCTTGTCTTTTGACACTGTTTTAATTGCCGCTTCCCACCAATCCTTAATGGAGTTGGAAATTGGAATTAGGAGTCTGGATATGAGGGAAGAGAAAATTGTTCCCATGCAAGGACCTGCTTCCAGACTTCAACTCCACATGAAGTCTGATGTGGCCATCCTCTCCTCACTAGATTGTTGGATGTTAGAGTTTGTTTTGAACTAGGGTCCATGCGAAGAGCTTGCATTTATTTTCCGCCTCTGCTTTCCAAAACAAGTTGCTGAATGGCTCGAAGGACCCAGTGAATTGGATTTTATAAGTAGACTTGGCACCAGTGGCAGAGGACAAAAAAAGGGTGTGGCAGACTTGGTAGCATAGACAAAGTGTCTCAAATCTACGGTCCAGTATCCCAGATTCGTTGTGTCCATTCATCAAAACGTATAAGAACACAAATAAGAATTACTATACTTCTCATTGCCATTGCCTTCTCCTTTATTTCTGATCCATATTTACTCTTACCATAGTACCTAAATTAGCCAAGCTCACCACTTGCTGCTCGGAGTCTAGAGTCTTGGACCCTGCCACCGTGTTGTGTTCTGTGTGCATGCCCTACAAGTAGGCGTCCTTGCCACCCCGACAATCTTTTACCGACCTTTCAATCAACGGTTCCACATGGACTCTTTGAAGCGCATGTGTGTGGAGTTGATGTCCTAGGTATTTGCGAGGAATAGCTTTCCTCTCCCCTTGGGATGGTTGCAGTGTGGAATTCGATAATTTAGTATGACCAATTTTACTATTGTCTTCTACAGTAATGTTGGTTAGAATGATGTGCTAGTGGGCATGCATTAGCTTTTGTTGAATCATATGCATTAGAGTTGTGTGTTCATTATGCTTTTGTAAAGAAAATGTGCAATGTGCTTTAGGTTTATTAGTTACTGTATAACTTTAAATAGTTCAGAAAAGGTGCTGAGGTGCGGGTATGGTTTGATGCATATGCATTTATATGATTTTGGTTGCTCATAGTTCTTGTATTAAACATTACCGAAGTAGGCATCACATTTGCCAATAATGCTTCTCCATTTGGATTGGAATGGAGAATGCTGAATGAATAGGTAGAAGTAAACTTGAGGATGCTTAAGGCCTGTTTGGATTCTCAGGTCTCAAGTTTAGTGGCTAAAGTTTCAAAATAGTACATACCAATAATGCAAGCAATGGAAGCTAATTGTTGTTCCTCCTACGATGTTCCTGTGCCACCTTAACTGCATTGTCTTCTTCATCATTTGATGTAAAAATCTCTACAAATAAGGCACCCCCACACGTTAGAAAGCTGATTACAGTAAACAAGTGCCAACAATCAAAAAAACCATTTCAATATTACACCATGTTGATAGTAAACAGAGTTCAAACAAACATTCATAGGAAGTTCATGTAAACATTCAAAGTATATGGAAAACAATAAGTTCATGAAAATAAAGATAGGCACTACTGCTGTCCCACTATCCTAGTCCATCTAGTACAACTTCATGGTGCACCACCTCTTGAACCATATGAGCCTAGCTTCTTTAGTGGCGAAATTGAAGTATGCCTCGCGGTTTTCAGCCTTCACAAACAAATTGGTAGCCATGAAATACTCGATACCATCTTCTGCTGCCCCACTTTCCACTGCCAATTGGAGAGCTTTCTTCATTGATTTGGCCAATTTATCACCTGAACTTTCTTCCTTGAAGTTCTCAAGTATTCCTTTCAGCACCTTCACCATAGGACTTTTTTTTTTTTGTAGGACTCGTGGCAGTAGTAGTAGTAGTGCTGCTGGCTCTCTTCCTGGCACTAACACTCATTGGGCTGTTTTCCATCCAATCTTCCTCCTGGTCCTCAGCCTCATCAATTCCACCTCCAATTATTTCACCTGGAATACAGGCTGAAGACCCATCAACTGCGACTTGTTCAAATATTTCCTCCAAGCGTGCAAGATTGTATGGAGGTCCAGATCACAGCTTCCGCCATTCGGGTTTGTTCTGAAACAAAGTAAACAAGTGTCAACATTAATTAGGATAGCCTATACACACGAACTAAGCATAAAAGCTGTGTCATCAGTACCTTTGTGTGTGTATCCCAGAATTCATCATCAGCCATCACCGAGCCATTAGCATTGCGTCCCAGACCAGTGTGTCCGTTGAGGTACGGCCAAAACTGATAGCCTCTTCAATTGATCCCATCTGTATCTCAGTTGTTTCCTACTGTGTTTTAGGTGGGTACTATTGTAGTACTTCTCAGATATATTCACATAACCCCAGTTAGTAATGAATCCATTGCTATGATTGCCTGCCCTCTTTTCCTCAAGACAAATTTCGCAGAAAATAGATGTATTTTCAGCAGACCAATTTGCCTTGTCAAAGCGATTACCCATCTATGTTGTTTCAAATGAAAAATAAAATGTCAACAAGATGTAATTTTGCAACATGTAGGCAGAAAAAATATGGACCAATTTGGCTGCAACATGTAGCCAATCAGCACAGCATAAAGTTTTGGTATGCTGCAGTTTGGCTGTACTACAGTGCTTTGGTAAAGTACACATCATAAGCAAATGGACCAACAAACCATCAGGTTCAAGCATTTTGACAGGACCTAGTAGCCTCTGTTCAGAAGCATGAAAGGATCACAGGAAAAAGGATGTTATGGACGCTGTTGGGATCGAGAGGGGAGAGTCGAGGGGAGCGGCGGCGGAGCTACAGTACCCGCGGCGCTACAGTACCGCGGGTACTGTTCACGTCGGCGAGAGGCAGGTGAGCAGCGGCTAGGGCTATGAGGGGCGCTGGGAACGCCGGCCGCGGGGCTTCGCCCACGGCCGGCAAGAGAGAAGGTATTTCCTTCTAATCTCTTGCTTGATTAGATTGATACATCTCCTCTCATTATATAGAGAGGTCTTACTTGGTCCCTAAGCAAGCGACTAATTAACCCTAACGGGCTAAGGCCCAATAGACCCTTGACTCTTCTAACACTACACCCCACCTGGACATGCAGCTCGTCCTCGAGCTGCAACCTAACTCGACTCGACGCAAACCTATCACTTAAAAATAAGCCTTTTACATCTCGGCTTATTTTATTGACCTGAAATAGATTGTGACTCTTTATTTTTGACTCCTGAAGATACGGCGGACACCCTCCGTATGATGGACCTGCACGTGTGTAGCCACCTGGATCCCATGGAGCCCACCGAAACGAGAGGGGTGCACGGGTATAGCCACCTGGAATTAGGCGCGACAGCAACCAGCGGAGACGCCCTCGCGGCGGTCGGTGGCAAAACGCGGCGGCAGGAGGCAGTGCGTTCCCGCCGGTGACAAAGAGGAAAACGCCTCCCCTACCACCACCATGCTCGCGCATGAAGACAGCAGCGGACCGGCGCGGTTGTTGGTGGCCGTTCGATGAGGCGAGGACGTGCACCCCTTTGCCGAGGTCGACCACCATCAAGGCAAATAGACCCTTGACTCTTCTAACAAAGGAGGCTTGTGTGAACTATACGAAATGCAGTGACAAGCCATCGGGGCACCTAAAGGTTACCTCGTCACTCCATTCACCTATGTACATACCAATTCTAAAATTTGCAAATTCAGACCATGAATGCAGAACTTAGAAAGCTACTTTGTGAAAGAAAAAGACAGCTGTAATCATATTTTGGATCAAGTAAGGTGTGCTGACTGATTTTTTTTTCCAAGAGTTTCTCATCCCCTTGTTCAATACCAGCACCTTCAAAGCCATCACCTGCTCCGTCAATTTCTTCGGTCATACCTACAGGATCCTCAAATTCTGGAGGGCCTCGGTAGCTTGCCGCCCACGGCTGCTGCACTGGATGGTAGCCTAGTGCCGACTTCGGACAGAGAGCCACCACGTCCACTATTGATAGCTGTTCGAGCCGTGCGAGGAGCGCGGGATGGCATTGAGCCATTGCTACTTCCATCAACACTCGCTGGGGCTTTGCCAGAAGTAGCTCGTGGCACAGCTCCAGCACGCCCGCCACGCCGAGTGATGCCGACCCAGCCACCACGATTGCCTCTGCTAGCAGCAGATCCACCCACGCCACCACGGCCACCTCTGCCAGCAGCAACTCCAGTTCCTCCACGCCCTCCAGGCCCTCCACGGCTGCCTCTGCCGCCACGGCCACCGTCTTCAATCGGCATCGATTCAAGAATATCTTGGTACAACCCACATGCGGGAAATCAAAAGGTGCCGATGGGTTGAGGTCGACCATATTATCTTGACTGGAGGGCACGAGGACAGTTTGGGAAAAGAAATCATAGGGGAAGGGATCTTTGGGGTGCATGGACGCATCGTCGTTGGGATCCATCAGAGGCGCTGCTTCTTCAACTGGGAGTGACAGCGCTACTGGTTGGATGCGTGGTGGGGAGAGGCGGTGGGATGGTCGGCAGTGGTAGAATCGAGGGGGGGGGGGGGAGCGGTGAGAAGGCCGGCCGACAATGGGATGGCTGGTTGGGGCAGTTCGGCGGAATCGCCGGGGGTGTGGAGAGTCTGGGCGGGGAAGATTGGCGCACAATGTTTTTTTTCACATTTTTTTTTTCGGAGGGAGGTGGGATGAACAGATGTTCACAAGGGCAACGTCTTTTGCGTGCGGGAGCTGTGAGAAACCAACACTTTAGACCACTTTAGCTCTGTTTTTTGGTCTAATGGTCTAAAGTGCTTTTTAGGGGTTAGCTAAAGTTTAGATCTAAATTTAGACCACTTGTTTGGAGACTTTAGATCTAAACTTTAGTGACTAAACTTTAGATGGAGGGATCCAAATAGGGCCTTAGAGTCATGGCTAAAAGTGAAATGCATGGTCGCAGGTGTCTTTATAGCTGTTGTGGGTGATTAAGGCCCTGTTTAGTACTGCGTTTGCTTCGGTTCTGAGCGAAATAAGCGGAATAAGTCTGCCAAACGGGTCGCGACGGCCTCCATCGCGAACGTGGCGTTCACGTTCGATTCCCCACCGCAATGGCGATTGGAAACGCAAGCGAAGGGCTGCTTTTTTGGAAAACGCGAGCCGCGTTCCCGAGCATTCGCCCTCCCTCCGGAGCTCTATGCCGCCCGCCTGCAGCTTCGCTAGTGGATCCGCCCGCCTGCAGCTCCACTGGCGCTGGAGTTCCATGCCGCCGGCCCACGACGGCCGCCCGCAGCCGGAGCTCCTCCCGCAGCTCCGCTGGCCTGCCCGCCTGCAGCTCCGCCACCCGCTGGAGCTCCTCGCCCTTGCCGTCACCTAGAGATCACCTCGATCTCCGAGCTAGAGCTTGGATTTTGAAGAAGGACCTCGATGTAAATAGAAACTTTTTATTTGGGTCCAGGTGCAAGGCTATAGACTCACTGGAATAGTAGTAAACACTGCTATGCATTTTGAGAAAAGTCCAGGGTTCCCAGTGCAAAATGTCCTACCCGAAATAATCGGGAGTGCCAAATGCCCAGCTTATTTAGACAGCAGATTCTCTACATTGTGGCTTATCATATAATCCTGCTCAGCTTATAAGTGAGACTCAGATAAGTTGAACCAAACAGGGCCTTAGAGTTTCTCTTGCACCTTCTAATAAGGGATACGGGCCTGTCCAGTCTTCGTTGGCTACTTTATTAAAAAACTATACCTACTGCGGACTTATTAGTTCCCATCCATTTGATGCTATCATGCTACAGAAACTCAACTAACTTCATTGTGAATTATGCCATCTTGTGTTGTTCCATTGGAAGTTTGAATGTCTACTTATCATGTAAGTCTTGTGCTTTCCTTTTTTGAGTGGGTGGAGACTAATCTTATTTGTACAACTTATGTCTGCTTATTTCACATTCTAATTAATGTGCACAATTCTTTTCGTTCACTAGAAGTAGAGCCACATTATGCGGGACCAAGAATTGATGGGGAAGAAATAACGATAGATTTTGTCAAAGCAATGTTGGATGAATTTAAGAAGCAGAAATGCATACATAAAAGGTACATTATCTCATAATGGAACATGTTTCTTGTTGTCTTTATCTGTTCTGAGTCATTTTCTTCGTTAACTTGTCAATGTAGATATGCTTATCAGATTGTGCTAAAAACCTTGGATTTGCTGCGTTCGATGCCTTCCCTTGTTGATGTGGATGTTCCAAACGGAGGACATTTTACAGTTTGCGGTGATGTGCATGGCCAGGTATTTATGTTTAACGGGTGCATCACTTGAAGTGATTGTTTAGACTTTATTCACTCCATTGTTTTGTGCATACTTGCTAAGAGAAGAACACAAAATGACTGCATCACTCTATTAAAGTTGTATCTCAAGCTACCTCCTTTTAATTCATCTGTATTTAAAACTGCCTATTTTCGACCTTAGTTGCCCACCTACAAATTAACAAACAGATTGGTCTTGTAAAATAAGGTATTGCAGTTATTGAACATGTTTGTATCTCTTTTTGATGTACCATATTAAACTATTAGTATATATAACATAAAGCAGAAATAAAGCTTGTCATTTTCTAAAATTTGACATAGGAAGAAAGAAGAAACATTAGCCTTGATGCAGTGATTATAAAGATCTTCAGTACCTGAGGGGATTGGACATCTGAAATAGTGATTTCACTTGGCCTGGCTAAAATTTGTATTGCCATATGATTCCTTTAAGCTGCACTGGTTGGCATGGTTAATCTTTTTTTCCCCTGTGCAGTACTTTGATTTGCTCAACATATTTGACCTCAATGGGCTTCCCTCAGAAGAAAATCCTTACCTCTTCAATGGTGATTTTGTGGACAGAGGATCTTTCTCTGTTGAAGTCATACTCACCCTTTTTGCTTTCAAGTGCCTCTATCCAAAAGGTATTCTCACATATTGTTAATTCCGTGAACTGAGCAACATTGTGCAGTTTGTTTCTTCTCTTGAAAGATGCAGGATTGTTTCGTGTCGTTTCATTAAGAAGAAAAATATAGTACAAGGAGAGATCTAGAGGCCTCTCCAAGATCCAACCCACTCATGATATTGTTACTTGAGCAGTTCTGGTGTTATGTTAATTTTGATAAACATGGCCTTTAATTTGTAGATGTACTAATATTGCACTGGTGAATCTTTTTAATCTTTCAGCTATGTACCTTGCAAGAGGAAATCATGAAAGCAAGAGCATGAACAAAATATATGGCTTTGAGGGGGAAGTGAGGTCAAAGCTGGGCGAAAAGTTTGTTGAACTTTTTGCTGAAGCCTTTTGTTGGTTACCTCTTGCGCATGTCATCAACAACAAGGTCTTTGTGGTTCATGGAGGGCTATTTAGTGTTGATGGGGTGAAACTTTCAGACATCAGGTCCATTGATCGTTTCTGTGAACCACCTGAAGAAGGTATAATATCCCCTTTTTTCTATACTTGGTTGATGCTGCTTATTTCCAACTAATATTATGAAATGATTTCCTACTGTGGCAGTTCATCTACACTTGATTTAGCTATTATGTATATGTCTACAGTGTTCGTGGTTTGAGTTTTCTTTTACTATCTTCTTAAACCAGTATGATGATATACTGAAGCTCTATTACCTGGTCAGCTTGCTGCAGTATCACATGACATAGATTCCCAACATGACTGCTTCCCATTAACTTGGAGTAGCTGAACTATGGACTTGAGTCAAAATGTTGAACAATGTTAGCTAATATTCTTTTTAAAGTGAAGCAATAAATAAAATCTATATGCTTTATCATTGAAAGCACCCATGTGTGTACTATTTCCTAAACTGAATTTAATTCCTGGGTAAGGTAAGCACCCACGGCAAGTCTTGGACATGCTGGGTGGGTAGGAACCCCAGATGGTCCTAATCAACTGTCGTATGCTCAGTTCTTGTCTTCTCGACATGTTTCAACTTTCATGGCTTGATGCTTTCAGGATGTATGATGCCATCTTTCTATTGGCTACTTGGCAATGATGGGCATATGACACAATGTTACTACTGGTTCTTTATGGCAGGTCTAATGTGTGAACTACTATGGAGTGACCCTCAGCCTCAGCTTGGAAGAGGTCCAAGCAAACGTGGTGTTGCTCTTTCCTTCGGCGCAGATGTGACTAAGAAGTTTTTACAGGAAAATAACCTGGGTAAATATCGTGGGATCTTATTTACTGAAGGGGAATTTACACGAGAAATGTTTTCACCTTTTGTTTTCTTGATGAGTTGCCAGATCTTATTGTCCGGTCCCATGAAGTAAAGGATGAAGGCTATGAAATTGAACATGATGGGAAGCTTATAACAGTCTTCTCTGCGCCTAATTACTGTGACCAGGTAAAGGCGTATAGCTTTATGTTACCGTGTTGCTTGCTTATACCAAGTTCCATTTGCATTGTTATGCCATTGAATGATGATTGCTTTTCTTGATGTTTTTTTGTTTATTGAGGCAAAGAACAGAGTTTTTCTGGTCAATTTTTGTCCTATTATTTATTTATTTATCTATGCTGTCAAATTTATGTACTATTGTATCGTGCTGTTTTAATCTTGTGAACTGCATTTTTGGTACAGATGGGCAACAAGGGTGCATTTATTCGCTTCACAGCTCCAGAAATGAAACCAGATATTGTTACTTTCTCAGCTGTGGTGAGTAACTCTCTTTTCTTTCGTTTGTGTTAACTTTGGATCACTAGCACAAGCTGTTTATGTGGGAAGTGTTGATTGAAGCTCAAGGTTTAAGTATATACTAACATAGGCAAAAACTGGACAATGCCTGTTTTTAAGAATTTTCCCAGTTTTGTGTTTACATGACCTTGAACTTTTAGTGGAACATTAGTATTCACATTTTGTCAGAAACTGGAATCAGAGGACCAAACCAACAAAGATGCAATGAGAAAACATTAAATTGTTAGGTTCCACGTTTCAGGTGGTTATCACCTAGAAACATAGTCACAAAGTTTCTGGGTCGATGGGGTCGAGGTACGGGGTCGCGGATCGCGGTACGTGGTACGCTACTCGTGAGAGATTTTTACATTTCGGGTCGAAAATGAACCCGTGAACCCGGGTCGGGGTCGACGAACCCGGGTCGAGGGTCGAAGGTGGTGAACCCGTTTTATGTGACTATGCCTGGAAACCACCAGATTTCGAAACACCTTCACATTTTACTTATCAAATGCATTTCCTCATGGTTATGGTTCCCCTTGGTTGACATTTTGAATATCCTTTTATCATGTCATGCTCCTGTTAACTTCTTTTTAGCACCAATCTGATTAGCAACTGGATATCTGATTAAGGGGTTTTCACACTTGCTAATGCATCTTGCAGCCACACCCTGATGTGAGGCCGATGGCGTATGCAAATAACTTCCTCAGGATGTTTCAATGACAGAATATAGCAACCTTGTTTAGCAATTTTTATCAGATGAGTCTATTGTTTGTCAGCTCCCAACACATTTCTTGCTAGGTTTAAGTATATGCTCCCCTGTACAACAAATCAAGTGATGTTGATGCTCAAAAAAAAAGTGATGTAAGGGATTCAACTGTCGGTTTACTGGGATGGTACATCCATTTTTGTGCACGAGTTGTCATTCTTGTAACCATCAGTAAACAGTCTTAGATCATTAGATTCTAGTTTACTTGTAAAATTGCTAAATCGTCATTTCCTTTATTTATTTATCAGCTAAGTTATACACGCGTTTAGTACTTCATCAAATTATTACGTGTGCCTCAGTAGTACAATTCCTCTTATCTGAGCGCATAATGTTCTCGTATAGTAGTTTGGTGTCATTGGTGATAATTCTGGTCATCATGTCTTGGAAAATGCGAACTAGGATCAATTGTATAAATGGCATGTGTCCATGTTGTAAATGTTCACTGAAATTTCTGCCCCGTTTTGTCGCCTGTCGGCGTGGTTGTGGTGGAATGGGCCTCTGGTTGAGGCTGGGTTTGCATTCTCAGTGGGGAGCGTATTTGCAGCGGTCATTCTGCACGCATTAGTTTGCATGGCATTTATCGTAAATGGTGCTCCCTTTGTTTTAAATTATAAGATGTTTTATCTTTTTTATATACATAACTTTTGCTATATATTTAGATATATTTTGTCTTTAGATATGTAGTAGAAGCAATATATTTAGAAAAACCAAAATATCTTATCACTTGGAACGGAGGAGCATGTACTAGTTACCATGTAACCTGAGAGCATAATAGAGTGGTTGGATTGGGGAACTGAGTGCCGACATGCTATCGGATCAAACTTCGATCTTAGAATGTGTTGATCCAAGGCATGTGGATAACAAGGTTCGTCATTTCACATCATTGCATTAATGAGGGGATGGTCTTGTGTGTTAACTTTCAACCAGGTTGAACAAGCACAACCTACTGCAATGACGGGCCCAGCAAGAAAATAGAAGCCACTCTATATGCAACATGACAGTTGCATATAAGGAAAACAACGACCTCTATAGTTTGCATTGCACCCTCCTTAATCATGAATACTAAGGTCAATGGACCAATTAAATCTCTGGCATAGAATTGAAAGGATCAAGACGTCAGGTTTGGATTTTCCATTAATAGTTTCACGTATCCGAGCTATAAAGTCGGCAACGATGTCGTAGTGTCTTGCTATTGGTTCTCTTATGCGTGAGTTCAGAATTGAGTGTTAGTATATGGATTGACTGAGTATTGCTGATAACATGTCAATGTCTTGGTATAAATATCAGAGCGTCATGTGCCAGGCAACTTGCCCTGCTAACGTTTGAATTGCCGGAGAAACATGGGACGGACAAGTAACTAAACGAACTTGCATGACGCCTGCTTAGTTGCTTATGGTTTCATAAAATGATCCTGAGGTGTAAGTCCATATGAGTCAGAGTGACCCTCTCCAGAGTCATGAATTAGGATGTGACATGGGAACACAATCCAGAATGTGACCTAGGAATTAGGTTCAAACAAAAAGCTCGTTGAGCTGCCTTAATGGATCGTTTTAAAGTATTCTATTTATAACTCTTTTAAATTTAAAATAAAAATTAGCTAATTTTAAATGGAAGTCAATAGGGGTTCGGCTCATTAGTCGTCTCAGCATTTCCTGTAATGGAGAGAAGAAAACACAGACACGAGCATAGCAGGTGATTTCTTCTTCATTTTGCGTTTGCCCCTAAACAAAGGGTGAAGGGTAACTCTTCTTCGCCAAGAAAAATTTACCTCAGTTAGGTGACCCAATCTTGCAGCGGTTAAACTAACAAGCCAAGCATATACTGTATAATATGTAAATTAATTGACAAAAAAAGAGAGTAGCTACAAAGGAACAGCACTGTTAACTGTATCTATCTTCAGAGAGTTGCTTGTTTGGCTGGCAGCTAGTTCAGTTCCTCCTCACACTTCTCAAGAAGGAGGAGGTCTGGGTGATCTCTCGCAGCGGCTTGTTGGTGAAGCGTATGAGGTTGTAGGCCCACGCGCCGGCCACCGTCCCGCAAATCGGCCCGGCGAAGTACACCCAGATGCCGGCGTAGCGGCCGACGACGATCGCCGGGCCCAGGGTCCTCGCCGGGTTCATGGACGCTCCTGATACAGGCCTGTGCAGTGCATCGCATCAGTTGCAATTTTAATTAACACACTGTATTAGTTTTGCAGATATATGCATGTATTGCAGTTGTACATGCACATTGACATTGTTGCGAATTAGGACGCTTCTTGCATTTAATTACCCTGCAAAGAGCACGTTTAGCAGGACGGTAGCTCCGACAGCGAGGCCAGCGAGTTCGCCAATCTGCAAAAGAGCAGGGATAATGTTACATGTGAGCCACACGCTGTCCATGTCATAGTTTTGTCTACGAGGAAGAGAGATTTAAGAAAGAAAGAGAATGTGCTTATGATTAGTTTCACTAAAGCACTCAATTCTATGTTTGCACCGTAAGAGTATTCTAAGGGTGTCTCCAACAATCGTCGACTTAGCTCGCTGAGTAGGTTCGGGGTAGGCTTGGACTAACGTCGAGGGGAGTGCACGAGCAACAAATGAATCGCTATCGATTTGTTCGGCGCTAGCGCAGAGCAGGTGGAAGCCAATTATTCAGAGCATATTATGACCAAACTATTGAAGAGATTCTCCATCATCCAATCTACATAGGAAATGGACAATGTTATAGCTAAAGAAGTACTAGCTACTCTATTGAAGATGCTCTAAGCCTATTCATAATTTTGGATTGTCGTCCATTGTTTTTGGTAGTCTGCCAGCTAGGCATGTGCCCGATTTATATATAATTAGAATTTACTTATGCAAAACTTTGTTACACACGTTGGAATTACCACTACACGAAAAATTGAGTGCAGTTTGATTAGTCTTTTTTTTTGTGTAATCTATTGACCTGGGTTGCTTGAGTCCAAGATTCAGTACAGATGTTTGCATTGTCGACTATTTATCCATTTTTGAGGTTGAAGACATGAGCGTTAATATTGATGTTTTTTTAGTGATTTCGTCAATCTAATTTTTTTTAGCCTGGTCTCTTGTAAGCATCTGTGTCAGACACCATGTATACGGTGTTTCTTATGGAGGATGATTTCAATTATTCTATTCGTTTTCATTTTACCCAGCTCCTTTAATGGCCGAGGCATTATTGTTCCTCTAAAAGGCACACAATTCTATACGTGCACACTCGTGCCTACGTCATGCAACCAACCCAACTAGGAATAATCAGTTTTCTGCACAGCCATGAATCCCATGATGAACAAAGTCATCAGATTATTAGTCTTTTTTTTACACCGATTTTGCTATATATCTAGACATATGCTATGTCTAGATATATAACAAAATCTATATCTAGACATATAGCAAAATTGATGTACCAAAAAAATAAAAGCACTTTTTATAATTTAGAAAAGATTGAGTACTACTATTCCATTTCAAATTGTAAATCATTTTTACTTTTCTAGATATATGAGTTTTACTTATATGTAGGTGCACGCAACAAAAACTATCTACCTAGAAAAATCAGAATAAATTACAGTTTAGAATGTAGGGAGTACTTTAAGTTTTCCTTGTTTTGAGAGGGGAGTTTTCACTGTCAAGAGCCACGTTTGATGTTGTGAATATTGACTTCGTTAATGCTATTTGTGACCATTCAACCAGTGACGAAGCATGTGACAATGGTCAAAAGTTCCTGGGGGAGAACATATGCTAATTAACTTACGGCTTTAGACCAGTGAGATATTTCCCGATAAGCTTCTATGGATATACTAACACAACACTTTTTCTTTTGCTTGGGTACGGTGGGTTTTCATTAAAAGTGACAGGCAACCATAATCCAACTTGAAAGCAACGCTCCGAACAGCGATGGTTAACATAGCCATTTGATCATTTCAAAATGTCGATCACCTCTTTCATTTACATATTTGTTTTTAATTTTCCATTATTAGCCAATCTATACTACCACAAACCCTTCAATATGTTTCGCAAAAAGAAGGAAAAAAAAAACCATCTCTGATTCAAAACTTCATCAAACTCCTAGGCTGGCTAGTGCAAGTTTTGACGAAAAATTGTTGCTTTCCCTCTTGAATCTTGACGAGGAAGCCTTGATATTAGGAGAGGAGTTCTGTTGCCTTTGCCTATATTATTTTAAAACTTTGGATGAGGTCGATTGATGGTGGATAGCTGAAGCTGAACAAGCAGGACCCGTGACGGATCGACCGAGCATAGTATTTATGACGATAATGGTCAAAGTTTGAGGTGGGAGTAAGAATAAGGACAAGAATATTAAATGGTTTGGCGCTTACGGCTCTGTTGTCCGTGGCGACGCCAGAGACGACGAACATGAGGTTGAAGGAGATGATGAACTCGATCACCAGCGACTGCACGTCGGAGCCCGCGGGGACCGTCCCGAAGAAGTGCTCCCTTGCGTTCCCGAACAGCAGCCGCAGCGTCAGGCTGGCCGCCGTCGCCCCCATGACCTGCGCCGCCGCGTACGCGGGGACCTGCCTCCAGGGGAACCGGCCGCAGGTGGCGAACGCGACGGAGACGGCCGGGTTCAGGTGCGCGCCGGAGATGTGGCCCACGGAGTACACCATCACCATGACGGCGAGCCCCCACACGATGCAGATGCCCGGGAACGTCACCGTGCCGCCCGTGCGCAGGTTCACCGCCACCGCCGCGCACCCCGCGAAGATGAGGAAGTAGGTCCCGAAGATCTCCGCCAGGATCTGCATGCAAGCAGCCACGGCACCGAGCATGCATCAGAATCACACGTCGCGTTCACATGCATGGTCGGGTTGCTTCACCTAGTTGCCGACTGATTCTTTTGTCTGGATGGATGTCGATCGGATGACGACGGGATAAGAAAACAATTGATTGCACCAAGGGCCTTGTTTAGTTCCCAATTCAGGTGTCCAAATTCCACTATGCAAAAAGGAGATTCCCCATCACATCAAAAATGCCGGCAGATGCATGGAGTACTAAATGTAGATAAAATCAAAAACTAATTGCACAGTTTTGTTATACTTTGCGAGACGAACATTTTGAGTCTAATTAATCAATTTTTGGACAATTTTTTACACTAAAAAACAAAAGCTGCTAGCAGCAGGCGCTGAATCGGGAACGCCAACTCGGAACTAAACAAGGCCAAGGTGGTGACCAGATGCAATCATGCAGCAAGACCAGCTGTTGCACGGTGTGAACTTGCATGCATCACCAACATGACAAAGATGTTGTGAAGGGAGTAGCAACAACGAACAAGAATTGTTTGGATTTTTTTTCCCTTAGCCGCCGTGTACTTATTACAGTATTGTTCTGAATTTGGCCATTTCTGGCGCACAACTCAGATCAAAGGACATAAGCAGTTTTCATCTTGTTCTCTTCCTCTGTCCCTACGTACTCTCTTGTGTAACACTGTTCGAACACTACGGACCATCCCTCCCCCATCATCCCAATATCATTTTTGGTAAGCTTGCATGCGAGAGCCACATAAGAATACCTATTACTGAATTGCAAGAAACTGAAGCAACCATCATATGAAAGCAAGAAGCATACCTTCTGCAAGAACGGTACGGAGAACATGGGGCGGCGACCGGCTCCGTCCTGCTCCGAGCTCTCACACCTTGTTTCCTCTCCTCCTCTCCCTTCCTCCAAAGCCAGGGCGCCCTCGTGCACGCCGTTTGCAAGCTCTGCTCCTGCCATCTCTGCCTGTAGCGGCAGCAGCAGCAGCAGCAGCTAACCGCTCCGTGTTGCTAGGAGGAAGAAGAAGATGACGATGAGGGAGCAGCTTGGTCTAAAGCACTATTTATGGGGTCCAGCAGCAGCATCAGAAGCAGCGAGATGCACCGTGTGCATGTGTCGTAAAAAGATTTGTTTATCCTAATTGACTTCGTCGACTGATCATGGAGACTAGTCTACTTGTATGCATGTGTGTCCGGGAATTCTTCACGCTGCATATAAAACAGTTGTGAATAATGGGCAATATGTGAACACAAACTCCCTCATTTGGGAGTTGTTGATGAGTAGCTCTCGCGTGATCAACATGCATGTAGCGGTTGACCCAGAGCTCGAGTTCGCCATGGGATGAGATCGTCTTTAGTATCTCTCTGAAATTTCATTGACTTTTGACATCATATCTTTTTTTTCGAGATCGTGCCGTGGCACGTTTTTCATTAAACAGAAAAAGAGTTTCTTACGACCTATGCTAGCCACGGTAATCCACTAATTACCGAGACTAGCGACCGAGAAACACACGTGGTTGTGATTTACACAGTAGAATTTTGCGACAAACAAGCTGAGCACAAGGCCTAAGTGACCTCGGCGTCGAACCCAACCATCTCTAGGTTCATGGCCACCGGATCGAATCTGTCCCCAAACAACGTTTCCAGTGCCTCCTACATGTTGGCCGACAAAGGAGCCGCAAAGGTCTCCCGGAACTTTTCAACGATCCCATCGTCCACATCGTTGTAGTCGATGGCGATACCAAGCTTCTGCTTCAGAACATTGGGATTTTGTTTGTCCCTTAACAAAAAAGTTGGTTAGAAACAAAGAAGTTGTTCATGGATTCACTGCCTCGGTGTTAAAATCTATACATGGGCTAGTTCCCGTAAGCCCATATTAAAAAAAAATCTATACTGGTCTGGAAAAGTTTTTAAGTGCGCGATTCAAAGAGGTGGCAAGTTATGGTTATCCTCTAGCTTACAGTTGTGAATGTGTGTTCAGGGTTAGTATTAGCGAGTTAGAAAGAACTCTTCCCGGATGCTGATCAGATAGGAAGTTCATGGAAGCTAATACTTTCTTCGTAGCCGGGATTCATTCTTAGCATTATTCTTGTCTATCATCTGTGTGATGCGTACATGCACGTAACATATGCAAAATATTTGTGACCCAAAAAAAGGACTCGCTCTAAGTTGCAAAACTCTTCGTGGGTTTTGGTAGCTAGAACTAAATAAAAAAAGTCAAGGTGCAAATCATACCATACTAGTTCATAGTTTTCTATCGAAGTTTAAGTAGAACATTAGCCTTAAATTTTTAGAGACCCAATTTACCCACTCCCCCTCTTGGGTCTTTTCTCAAATTTGGACTCGGTTGCTTTCATTTGTGGAAACGCTCTAATCCGAGCATTCGATGTCCGGACGCTCCACCCACTCTTTGCGCCACCCGCGCCGTGCCCACCCACCCTCTGCGCCGCTGCCGCCCGTGCTCCGCTGCCCAGCTCCGTGTGGCCGGCGAGCTCCGCGCCATCGGCGAGCACACCGGTGACCTCCACACCCCACACCCGCCATCTGTGTGCTGCCGCCTAGCTCCGTGTTATCGGCGAGCTCCACGCCACTAGCGAGCACACCGGTGACCTCCGCGGGCTGACTAGCCTCCATTCACCGAAGCAGCAAGGAGATGTTTGCACTGAAAGAGCATGTTACAAACATATATTTTAAGTGTTTCAGAGGTATGTTGTAAGTGTTTTATATTGATGTTGCAAAAGTAGATCGGGATGTTGCAGAAGTAGATCGGGATGTTGCACATGTCGCAATGACTATACACGCATGCTTCAAGTATATATTTCAAATGTTTTACCTGTATCAGACATATTTTTCAAGTGTTTTCATCTTAATGTTGCAAAAGTAGATCTGGATATTGAATATACATGCACGTTGCAAGCGTATGTTTCAAGTGTTTCAGGTGTTTGATACGTCTGTTGTAGGTGTTTCATCTGGATGTTGCATATGTTTGCAATGACTTTCAAGTGTTTTTCAGTTGTTTTGCAAGTGTTTCAGACATATGTTGCAAGTGTTTTAGCGGTGTTTGACGTATGTTGCAATTGTTTCATCTAGGTGCTGTAAAAGTAGATCTGGTGATACACATGTTGCAATGGGACCCACCTTTCGCAGCCACCTGCTGCAGCTGTTGGGTGACATCCGAGCAACGCAGACCCGCTGCTGGGGCGCTGCCGAGTGAGCATAGAGAAACCGAGCGCAGGCGTGGGGGGCCCACACGGTGGAGCGCACGAGCAGCTTGGTCTAAAGCACTATTTATGGGGTCCAGCTCCAGCCTCCTGATTTGATAGATGGCGAGATGCACCGTCACTACCGAAGACGGGTTCTATGCCGAGTGCCAAATGCTTTGCCGAGTGTTTTTTATCGGGTACTCGGCAAAGAGGCTCTTTGCCGAGCGCCGCTCTCGGCAAAGTAAGACACTCGGCAAAGATCGCTTTGCCGAGTGCCGGGCTCTTGGCAAAGAAATGCACTCGGCAAAGAAAGTCTTTGCCGAGAGCCCAGCTCCCGGTAAAGATTTACACTCGGCAAAGACGACCTCACCAACGGTAAGCACCCAACGGTGACCCTTTGCCGAGTGCCTGCTGTTAGGCACTCTGTAACACTTCAAGTGTTTAGTCCTTAATTGCATTGCATTTGCATGGCATAAGCATAAGCATGCATCATTCATGTTTGTTATTTTATGTGATGCAACACATGTGATTATTCTAGGGTTTGTTTGATTTATTTCATGAAGTATTTGATAGTTGGTGTAACAAAAAGGTAAGGTAGCCAATCATGACCTACAACACCTTAGTTATACTTAGGGTAACATTTGGAACAAGGTTCATGTTGACCAAAATTACAAATTTGCCCTCCAAGAGAAGTTTGACCACCATTTGACCCTAGAAGGCTCTAGTTTGACCAATTAAAAAGTCTAATTTAGAGACCTTGCATGAAAGAGCACCCTTAAGCAAAGTTGTAAAGAAATTCATGGGGAACAAAAGTCTCAATATGACCATCTCATGAAATTGACCCTAACATGCTCAAAAGTGGCCCACAAGTCAGCTAGAGAGGTAGCTCCAAGACTTAGAATTTTTCTAAGTCTGGAATCTGACCCTACAGTTTTACTGATGCCTACTTTAGGAGCTTTTAGTTTGCAAACCAGGCCAAACCAGCTTTCACTCATATTGATAAACTTGTAGATCACATGTAGCTCTACAACATTGCCAATATCACCATCACCTAGTTCTAAATGGTTTAGGAGATTTGGTGCCTAGAAAATCGGGTTTCAGTCGGCATTGTGACGGAAACTAAGTTTCAGTTTTCGGGTGACCCACTTTGGAGCTCTGTAGTTTCAAATCTAGGCCGAACCAGTCTAAGCTCCAATTGACAATTTTGTTGCCCTCACATAGCTCTACCAAATTGCTGTTAACACTTAGCATTAATTCCGGCTAGATTTGGAACGGGGATCGGTGGAACTTTGGCCGTCAGTCGGGCAATGGACGCCGAAGTCGTCGGGTTCAGGGTTCAGACACCGACGGCCGCGGCCGACCGCGTCGTGGCGCTCGGGCAGAGCCCGGTGGCCGCGTGGCGCGCGTGTTCTGCCGACGCCCCACGTCGCCTGCGAGCTCAGCATGAAGACCAGGACGACCCGCTTCCCCCTCCATTTCCATCGCCCTCCTTCCCCAGCTCACCGGTAAGGCGACCGAGCGTCCTCCGCCCCCACAGCCGGCTCCGCCGCCTTCGGTTGCGCCAACCACCGCGCCACCACACCCGAGAGCTCACGAACAACACCGCCTGCCCATACTCTACAACCTCCGCACATTGGGTCAGCCGTTGGGTCAAGGTAGAGGGCAAATCACCCAATCAAACCTCGGCGGTGCGGAGCTCCGCCATGGCCGCCGCCATTGCGAGCTCACCACCGACATCCTCTTTCACCCTCCTCTCTCTGTGGTCAGCATTCGGAATAGTGTAGGCCTTCCTCTAGCTCTAGGCATGACCTTACAGTGGGATGCGACCTCGCCGGAGCGGAACACGACGACCACCGTCGTCGCACTCACCGCACCGCGTCACGGCACTCCGTGGCCAGGGTAGTTAGGACCTCTTCCAAACCTCCTTTCTACCTCAATAGATTCGTCCGGGCGTAGTGTAGCTCGTACCGAGCTTAGATATGGCCGTGCGGCCTCACCGGCGACGGCATACCCTCACCCGACCATCACCGGCCGCCGCTCGCGGTGACAAGCCCCTTCCACCCCATCCCCATCCATTCCACGAGCACCAATCGACGCACCGGGTGACGGAGAACACGAGGCGGTGTCCGATTGGCCGAGCGAGCTCTTCTCCGGCGAGCTCGAGCTCGTCGGAGCTCGCGGGTCTCCGCCTCCCCTGTCTCCGGTCGCTGACCGCGGGGGCCCGCCCGTCAGTGTCGCGCGCGGGCGGGAGCGCTGAGCGGGCCGCACGCGCGCGAGTGTGGGCCGAGTTTTCCGGGCCGGCCCAGTTCATCCGAAATGAAATTCATTTTTATTATTTTGTCACTGATTTTTGTACAAGTTGGAAAAATATAGATCTAAGATTTTAATGATCCAAAAATCATGAGATAAATTTTGTTAGGGTCTACATGATGTGTAGTATTTTAGAAAAATATAAATCTGGAATGTGATGTTTAATTTCTAGGAGAATTTAATAGATCCTTTAAATGTGTTTTGGAATGCATGCAAATTTGTTAAATTTATAACTTGAGCTGTAGTGTTCCATAAATCATAAAATTTGGTGGGTAGGTTACTCTATGCTAGCCCTAGCTCTGGTAAAAATTTGGGCATCAGTGCTTAAGTACTTTTCAAGTTATTATGCTATCTTGTTATTCTAGGAAATACTTAAATGAATTTTAGTAATTTTTCTACATGTGCAATGTTCATATAAATTTTTGGAGAATGTCTTGATACCCTAGAGTGTCCAAGAAAATTAAGAAATCTGTTGTTTGACACTTTTGACTATGCTTTGTTATTTATACAAAAATCAGCCTTTTTGGCTTGGGAATTTTGTGTAGGAAGTTCCTGTGAATAAATTGAGTTCAAAATTTTACAGTAGTCTCTTTGTGGGTCAAAGAGTCCTCTGTAATTTTTGTAGAATTTTGGGAGCAGTTTACATATATGTTTAAAATTCCACCTAATTAATTAAGTAAAATAAGAAATGAGTTTAAATAAATATTCTAGGTGGACACACCTTACTTCCTGGTGTCTTTGTGATATTTGTGAACTTGTAGTAGCATTAGTTTGGTTTTAGAGAATGTTTGCCACATCAATAAATATTTAACCTTTGTAATTTTAGGTTTTCTGGACAGCTAAGTAGTAATTCTAAATTTGGCTTTGATAAAATTGGTTGCTGGACAACTTGTAAATACCAAAGTTGGAGTAAACTTGATGAACTAGCTTGTGTTAAAATTTGGAAGCATTTGGTTTAGTAGTTTGAGAGTTACTGTTGTTTAAAGTGGCAGTTCAAAATCTGCTACTCTCTGTTTTGGAGAGGACAGATTCTGGAACTTGTGAAGTTTGACATGGAAAACTTAGGAGTTTGGAGTTGAGGTCTGAAAATGAATTGTAGTACATTTCTTAGGCTTTCCAGATTGGCTTAGATCATATCTTTTGGAATTGTAAATCTCCAGTTGTGATAAAAACAAGTAGCTGCTGTCCAGAATGCTTACTGTGGTGTTTGCTGATTGATATGGTGTGATATCCTAAGACATGCTACTTTTGTAATTGTTAGGTGTTAGGGCCTTAACTGAGGATGAGCAGCTTTATCTTAGGTTAAGTAGATTAGGTGAGTACTTCTCTACCGGAGAGGAAATTTGCACCTACTCTTTTGAAGTGATTTGAGTAGAGCGTTAAATTGTTGTAATACATTTCATTCCGAGCATGTTGCATCTTTCATTATGCATTCTTGAGATTTATTATGCACTCATGCAATAGGTGTACCGGAGGGGGTGACACTTCTCGAATTCGAACAAGCAATACCGGAGGAGGTGCTGAGTCAACCGGAGGAATTAGCAGAAGAACCCAACGTCGGGGAAGCTCCGTCAGAAGATCTACCCGAGTGTCCGGACCACAGACCCGCAACCTTTCTCAAAGGCAAGCCCCGGTGCATGCTGAACCCATCGTTTTATAAATATATCTTGAGTACTTTTAATTGTTTATTGCATTAAGTTCTAGGAGTTATATGAAAACACTTGCTGCATTATACCTGTCCTTGTCCAGATATCGTACTTAATCCTATATTAGGTTTAGGCACGTGTCAATGCTTAGCCCTGCTTAGTACGGTAGAAGTCGGGTGATTTCCGGTCATCCGCGAGATGTAGGAAGAAGTCACGAGTGGCTTTATGGCTATCGTGGATGGAACCATGCTTTAAAATGAAATTGAGACCGGGCGGGAGTTCGATAGTACAGCCGCAAGACACTTCACGTCTTGGGTGTGGAGCTATGCCCGTCTGAGTCGTTTAAGGACCGATTCGCTGTACGTCCTTGAGTCATGTTGAACGCAGTCTAACACTTAGTTGGCCGGATAAGTCGTTCCGACCGCGAAGCCGAGTAATGTGGTTCAGGCCGGGAATCGAATGGTAGGTTGCTTCTTGGAGGAGAGAAAGGATGTGCTTGGGGACATTGGCGTGAGACCAAGGGGGGTGTTAGAGTCCCTATCACCTGGCAGAGTGTCGCCCTTGGGGTCGCGACATCATTCGGACCCGCGATTCCTGAATCATATGACAAGGTGGCCTGTGCGACCCTGGCAGGGGTCTGCACGGTGAGTGTTAGAAATACCCCTCCAGCTGGATAGGAATTCGATTCGAATCGCCGTCGCTCCCGGTTAGTGAGCACTTGACTTGAGCAGCGGCAACGTAGATCTCATTAAATGAACTGGTGGTTAAGGGAATGATACAATGTTGCCATAATGATATACCTGCTATGGATATAATAATAATGTTGTTTGATTATAATCAAGTGCATGTTTAGTACAGGTGCTAAGATAGATGACAGGTAAATGCTAAAAATAACTGCTAGTACAGGTTATAAGAATTTCAATTACTTATGCCTTTATGCAAAATGTTATGTCAGCTAGCCCCTTGTGTAAGCCTTGCATAATCCTTGGTGTCATCTTATTTCTGGTTTTCGACGGGTAAGTCTAGCTGAGTACATTCCAGTACTCAGGGTTTATTCCCTCCTGTTGCAGATGACATGCTTTATCAGGGATTCTGCAAGACGTGTCTCCACCCTGCGGGTGATGATGACTAGATCAGAAGGGCATGATCGTCTTTATGTACTTTCCTCATGCTTTTGCGGGATGTCGATCATCCAGACTGGTAGTATTTAATTAACTAGTGTGTGTGTTATGCTTCCGCTACTTTCAAACTTGGTTTGTAATATTTGCTACTCCGTTTGTGTAAACTTATTTCAGAACTACTTGTGAAATGTATCGTATGATGTTGTATGTTGAATGATGCGATCCTGGTTGTAAGCAGTTTGGTTTGAAATCCTTCGTGATTTCGATTGACTACCGGGATTATATGGGCTCAAGTTTGAAAATTTGAGCGCTTCTGTGCTTGTTTTCGTACTTGTGCTCTTATAATTTGGTCGGTTCTGTTACAGCTGGTACCGGAGCATAATTCAACATTAAAAACATCATACGAGTATTTAAAAATAAAAGTATTTGATTATGAAAAAGGGTTAAAACACTAAAAATTATTTTTAGGTATGCCAGTGGTCACATCCCTTAGCCCAAATAAGGACTCTTAGGTGGCTTATTATAAAGACTAACTTGAGGGCCTTGTTTGTTTTTGTTTCGTCGTCCATACGGCGTGAAATTGTATGGATGCCATCCACTTGGGTGGTAATGTATGGATCAATTGCCTCGACGCTCTGGTAAGTGTGAGTTGTGAGAGCATGATCGTCCAATCGGCGATCTAGGGGAGAGTAGTTTTGGTGACTTGCATACTTACATGTTTAAACCATGTAATTACGTAAGCACTTAATTGTGGGAACCTTTATATCGGGTAGCTTTGATACTGAAGTATATACATCTGGGGATGTGTATATGGAAAGTATTTAAATTACTGTTTTCTTGTGTGCGAATATTGGGAAACTGTTGGGCTGAAATGAGGTTTTCTGCAGGTACACTAACAGCGTAACGAGTAGACCGATAGTTTCGCTTATATGAGAGAACGTATGTATGCCACCGCCTAGCGTTAGAACTTTAGGTTTCTACTAAGGTGAGAGGGCGTACGGAACGTGCATGCATCATGTTTAATTATATCATACATATCATTTACTCCCTCCTTAAAAATTTTCAGTACTCCCGACTAAATTAAATTTCGTATCCCCTAAATGATCCTCACTTTAATTCGTATCTTATCTTGTCGCTACAGATGGCACGTACCAAGAGGACCGCTCGTAAGTCCACTGGGGGCAGGGCACCGCGTCACCAGCTCGCTCCACGTGAGCCCTGCCCTGAGCCTACTGAGGTGGAAAGGCTGAGGGCAGAGTTGGCTGAAGTGACTGCTGCCAGGAATGCAGCGCGTCAGCAACTGGAGCAAGTGATTCGTGATCGTGACCAGGAAACCCTTGCAGTCCAGAGATTGACAGTAGCAAATCGCAACTGTCAACGCATGTTGGTTCGTGTCATGGAACAGAGGGATGAAGCCTGGCACGAAGAGAATGTTCTGAGGGCTCGCCAGTTTGAGCTCGAGCAACAGTTAGAAAATGCTGAAGAATACAACGATAATCTTCATGAAGAAGTGCACCGCCTGAACAACGAGCTTAATCCCCTGCTACCTAGAAACAACAATGTAGATGAAGATATGGGATCAGACATCTTCATGGCTGAGGATGATGATGAAGTGGAGGTTGATGGACCACAGGATGCCTCACCTGCAGAAGCACCAGAGGAAGAGCCAGAAGAAGAAGAAGACGAGGAGTTAGAGCCTGTCAGTGATGAGGACGGCGGGGAGATCCATGACACCGACTCGGAGGATGATGCTTAGAGTAGTCATCACGTGCCTTTAATGTTAGGATCGTCTTTTGTGCCCTCCCTGTGAAGGAGTGAGGCCTTGTAATAACTTGACTTTGGGATGTAAGGTTGAACCGTATGTTTCCTGAATGTAGTTTGAACCTGTTAATTTGGATCACAACTTGATGTCTTATTATGTTGCGTTCGATGATGGTGTCACGATTAGCACCCTTCGGTGCCGCGACGAAACCGAGGGCCTCCTATGGCGCGCGACATAAGGCTGTGCTGCTTGGCACGCGCAGGTATCGAGGTGGCTAGTCATGATCCACCATAGAACTCTTCATTGAGAAGTCTCTTTGTGGTCAGTTTGAAGTAGCCTTTCACAGTCACCTAAAAATCTTGAGATCGAATCCAAGTACCGTGCAAAAGGTCAAAAATCACATAGATAGCAACGTAAATGGTCCGGTAACCGTTGTGCTCCCCGTGAGTGAGCCTTTATCAAAGAGCATCTTGTTGGATTCTCTCGCATGATTGCGTCAATTGATCCGCTTGAATGGATTGTGCGGTTGTGATGAATTATTGTGCCATGAATAATTTGAGAAGTCTATTTCATGAAGTCAGTTTGACATATTTACAATAATTCATCTACAAAATTCCCACATCATCAGTGCTCATTGGCTATGCATTTTGCAGATGTCGTACAATCTACGCCGGGGCCGTGGAAATGAGGAGGAGGAACAGCCGCCCCCTCCGCCACCACCTACTCCGGCCGAGTTGATGCAATCAGTGGTTGAGGGGCAGCGTATGTTGGCTGATGCCATGCGCCAACTGGCTAATCGAGAGGCTCGTCATGGCCGCCAGGGCCCAGAGCCAAATCAGTACAGCAATTTCAAGGACTTTCTGGATACAAAGCCCCCGCTCTTCAAGGAAGCGGAAGAACCACTGCAGGCTGACGAGTGGTTGAATACCATTGAACAAAAGTTTCGTCTGCTACGTCTAACTGATGAGCTGAAAACTGAGTATGCTTCCCATCAGTTGCATGGTCCGGCGGGCATTTGGTGGAGCCACTATCGTTCCACACTGCCTGCAAATGTCCCTATTGCTTGGGATCAGTTTAAGGCGGCATTCCGGGGAAATTATATTCCTCCCGGTCTTATGGCAATCAAGCACACAGAGTTTATGAGGCTGTCGCAAGGAAACAAAAGCCTGACTGAATACTTGCAGTCCTTTAACAACCTGGCAAGGTATGCCACAGAGTTTGTGGATACCGATGCCAAAAAGATTGCTAGCTTCAAAAGGGGCCTCGGTCCAAAACTGATGAAAACTATGGGCACTAGCAAATGTACTACTTTCAATGATTTCATCAGCGATGCTTTGACCCAGGAGAACAACAATGCTATTTATTCTGCCTCTAAGAGCCGTAAAAGGGCCCTTGAGGCAAGTGCTTCTCAGTCAAGGACCTCAGCAGCACGAGGTCTTCCCCTCGCCCACCTGCTCAGAATACAAAGTTCCGTCCGCCGCAGAAGAAGCCTGCTGCAAAAACGGGGTTCCGTAAGGCTTATACCGTCGCTCTGCCAAAGGGGACTTCTGGACAGAGCAGCTCTAGTGTTCCTCCCAGCAATATGCCTTGCTGGAACTGCAACAAGCTAGGCCATTGGTCCAGGAACTGTCCGTACCCTAAGAAAAATGTCAACCAAGGTAGTCGTCAGGGACACGCCCATTATAACAGCATTGAGGAAATTCCATCTGGTGAGGTGGTCACCGCTGGTAAGTTTCTAGTTGACCAACACCCTGCAGTGGTACTTTTTGATTCAGGTGCTTCGCATTCCTTTATCAGTCCTAAGTTTGCATCTAAATTTGCACACAAGTTGCATACTGTTGAAGGTGTGGGTTATTGTATTAGTGCTGCAAGTGGGAATATTTCCACAAACAAAGTAGTGGGGAACCTTAAGTTTGAGATAGAAGGGCGAAGTTATTCGCTTGCCCTATTGGTTTTACCTGGTTTAGACATAGATGTTATCTTGGGCATGAATTGGATGAGTCAGAATGGGGTACTCATTGATACATCCACTCGGGTAGTTATGCTCAGAGACCCTACAGATCAAAAGGGTTTTCTGGTACAACTTCCTAGAAAAGTTGATTTGTCGGGGGAAGTTCATGCTATTCAAGCAAAGGCGTTGGCCGAAATTCCAGTAGTAAAAGAGTTTCTGGACGTTTTTCCCGACGATTTGCCGGGGCTCCCTCCGGATCGGGATGTGGAGTTTAAAATTGAGTTGTTGCCTGGCACAGCTCCCATCTCTAGGAGACCCTATAGGATGCCTCCAAATGAACTCGCTGAACTTAAGGTGCAATTGAATGAACTTTTGAAAAAGGGGTTGATTCGTCCTAGTTCATCGCCGTGGGGATGTCCGGCTATCTTTGTAAAGAAGAAGGATCAGTCGTTGCGGATGTGCGTAGATTATAGACCTCTCAATGCAGTCACTGTCAAAAATAAGTACCCTCTACCACGAATCGACATCTTGTTCGATCAGTTGTCTAAAGCTAAAGTTTTCTCCAAAATCGATCTAAGATCTGGCTACCATCAAATTAAAATTCGCCCGGAAGATGTTCCAAAGACAGCCTTTTCTACCAGATACGGTCTTTATGAGTATCTTGTTATGTCTTTCGGCTTGACAAATGCCCCCGCACACTTCATGTACTTGATGAATTCGGTGTTTATGCCTGAATTGGACAAGTTTGTGGTGGTATTTATTGATGACATCCTGATATACTCTGTGAATGAGGAGGATCACGCTGAACATCTGCGTATAGTCCTCACAAGACTGCGTGAACATCAACTATATGCAAAGTTCAGTAAGTGCGAATTCTGGCTTCGAGAAGTACCTTTCCTTGGGCATGTGTTGTCCGATGGAGGAATTATGGTGGACCCCGCCAAGGTACAAGAAGTACTAAACTGGAAGGCTCCTATCTCGGTTCACGAGGTCCGGAGTTTTCTTGGTTTGGCTGGCTATTATCGTCGCTTCATCCCGGATTTCTCTAAAATAGCCAAGCCAATGACTCGGTTGCTGCAAAAAGACACCAGGTTTGTCTGGACTCCTGAGTGTGATGCGGCTTTTCACCAACTGCGAACCCTCCTAACCTCAGCTCCGGTTTTGGCACAACCGGATATCGAGAAACCATTTGATGTTTATTGTGATGCCTCAGGCATAGGTTTGGGAGGTGTGTTGATGCAGGAAGGCCGAGTAATTGCATATACTTCTCGACAACTTCGGAAACATGAGGCGAATTATCCAACACATGACTTAGAACTCGCCGCAGTTGTTCATGCTTTGAAAGCCTGGCGACATTATCTGCTGGGCAATGTCTGCAATATCTATACAGACCACAAAAGCCTCAAATACATCTTCACCCAACCCGAGCTAAATATGCGTCAAAGAAGATGGCTCGAGTTGATTAAAGATTACAACCTTCAAGTGCACTATCATCCTGGCAAGGCAAATGTGGTTGCGGATGCTTTAAGCCGTAAGTCTCATTGCCATTCCTTAGTTGAAACTGATTTTCATCGGTCTCGCCTTCTACATCCAGCAGTCTTGTACAACATCACTGTCAGTTGTACTCTCAAAAACAGAATTATTGAACTCCAAAAGACTGACACTGGTATATTCCACATCAAGCGTAAGATGAATGAACAAGAAACTACACAGTTCAGGATAGGCGAAGAGGGTGTACTATGGTTCAAGGATAGGTTAGTTGTGCCTAAGGACCGGGAGCTTCGAAATGATATTATGTCTGAAGCACACTTCTCTAAGTTGTCCATCCACCCTGGCAGCAATAAGATGTATTATGATTTGAAGCCATACTATTGGTGGACTAAGATGCGGAAATAAATAGCTGCATATGTGGCTAGGTGTGACACCTGTTGCAGAGTTAAAGCGGTGCACATGAAAGCTGGGCTACTTCAGCCACTTTCCATTCCAGGCTGGAAATGGAAAGAGATAAGTATGGATTTCATTGTCGGACTCCCTCCTACTTTCAAAAATCATAACTCTATTTGGGTAATTGTTGATCGTTTGACCAAATCAGCTCACTTCATCCTAGTGAGAGTGGACTATCGTCCCACTGACTATGCCGAGTTGTACTTCAATCAGATAGTCCGGCTCCATGGGATACCTCGTACTATCATATCTGACCGTGGTCCCCAGTTCACTGCTCGCTTTTGGGAGCATTTGCATCACCTTCTGGGAACCAAGTTAGTGAGAAGCTCTGCTTATCACCCCCAGACATCGGGTCAGACAGAACGAGTTAATCAAATCTTGGAAGATCTGTTGCGAGCATGCGTCATTTCATCCAAGGGTTCTTGGGAAAAATGGTTACCCCTAGCTGAATTCTCGTACAATAACAGTTATCAAGAGAGTATTAAGATGGCCCCATTCGAAGCTTTGTATGGTCGAAAGTGTCGAACTCCACTAAACTGGGTAGAAGCTGGGGAAAGAAGGTATTATGGTATTGATTTTGTTCATGAAGCTGAGGAACAAGTCCGTACCATCCAGAAACACATGGCTGCAGCACAAGCGAGACAGAAAAGCTATGCGGATCGTCGTAGAAAACCACTCGAATTTGAAGTTGGAGACTTCGTTTATTTGAAAGTTTCTCCAATGAAGAGTGTCCAACGTTTTGGTGTTAAGCGGAAACTTGCACCAAGATATGTGGGTCCTTTCCAGATCATAGGCAAGAGTGGAGCTGTTGCGTACAAAATCCAGTTGCCTCCTGAGATGAGGGCCATATTCAACATTTTCCATGTATCTCAGCTTAAAAAGTGTCTTCGAGTTCCTGAGGAACAAGTTCCTTTAGGTGATATCAGGCTGGAATCCGACCTAACCTATGAAGAAAAGCCAGTCCGAGTGATCGATACTCAGGAACGAGTAACTAGAAGTAAAGTGGTTAAGTGGTACAAAGTGATGTGGAGTAATCAGGGAAGTGAGAGTGATGCTACGTGGGAACGGGAGGATTATTTGCGGGATGGTTATAAAGAATTCTATGAAAAATGGTACGCTTTCCAAATCTCGGGATGAGATTTTTATAAGGGGGGAGGGCTGTAACACTTCAAGTGTTTAGTCCTTAATTGCATTGCATTTGCATGGCATAAGCATAAGCATGCATCATTCATGTTTGTTATTTTATGTGATGCAACACATGTGATTATTCTAGGGTTTGTTTGATTTATTTCATGAAGTATTTGATAGTTGGTGTAACAAAAAGGTAAGGTAGCCAATCATGACCTACAACACCTTAGTTATACTTAGGGTAACATTTGGAACAAGGTTCATGTTGACCAAAATTACAAATTTGCCCTCCAAGAGAAGTTTGACCACCATTTGACCCTAGAAGGCTCTAGTTTGACCAATTAAAAAGTCTAATTTAGAGACCTTGCATGAAAGAGCACCCTTAAGCAAAGTTGTAAAGAAATTCATGGGGAACAAAAGTCTCAATATGACCATCTCATGAAATTGACCCTAACATGCTCAAAAGTGGCCCACAAGTCAGCTAGAGAGGTAGCTCCAAGACTTAGAATTTTTCTAAGTCTGGAATCTGACCCTACAGTTTTACTGATGCCTACTTTAGGAGCTTTTAGTTTGCAAACCAGGCCAAACCAGCTTTCACTCATATTGATAAAATTGTAGATCACATGTAGCTCTACAACATTGCCAATATCACCATCACCTAGTTCTAAATGGTTTAGGAGATTTGGTGCCTAGAAAATCGGGTTTCAGTCGGCATTGTGACGGAAACTAAGTTTCAGTTTTCGGGTGACCCACTTTGGAGCTCTGTAGTTTCAAATCTAGGCCGAACCAGTCTAAGCTCCAATTGACAATTTTGTTGCCCTCACATAGCTCTACCAAATTGCTGTTAACACTTAGCATTAATTCCGGCTAGATTTGGAACGGGGATCGGTGGAACTTTGGCCGTCAGTCGGGCAATGGACGCCGAAGTCGTCGGGTTCAGGGTTCAGACACCGACGGCCGCGGCCGACCGCGTCGTGGCGCTCGGGCAGAGCCCAGTGGCCGCGTGGCGCGCGTGTTCTGCCGACGCCCCACGTCGCCTGCGAGCTCAGCATGAAGACCAGGACGACCCGCTTCCCCCTCCATTTCCATCGCCCTCCTTCCCCAGCTCACCGGTAAGGCGACCGAGCGTCCTCCGCCCCCACAGCCGGCTCCGCCGCCTTCGGTTGCGCCAACCACCGCGCCACCACACCCGAGAGCTCACGAACAACACCGCCTGCCCATACTCTACAACCTCCGCACATTGGGTCAGCCGTTGGGTCAAGGTAGAGGGCAAATCACCCAATCAAACCTCGGCGGTGCGGAGCTCCGCCATGGCCGCCGCCATTGCGAGCTCACCACCGACATCCTCTTTCACCCTCCTCTCTCTGTGGTCAGCGTTCGGAATAGTGTAGGCCTTCCTCTAGCTCTAGGCATGACCTTACAGTGGGATGCGACCTCGCCGGAGCGGAACACGACGACCACCGTCGTCGCGCTCACCGCACCGCGTCACGGCACTCCGTGGCCAGGGTAGTTAGGACCTCTTCCAAACCTCCTTTCTACCTCAATAGATTCGTCTGGGCGTAGTGTAGCTCGTACCGAGCTTAGATATGGCCGTGCGGCCTCACCGGCGACGGCATACCCTCACCCGACCATCACCGGCCGCCGCTCGCGGTGACAAGCCCCTTCCACCCCATCCCCATCCATTCCACGAGCACCAATCGACGCACCGGGTGACGGAGAACACGAGGCGGTGTCCGATTGGCCGAGCGAGCTCTTCTCCGGCGAGCTCGAGCTCGTCGGAGCTCGCGGGTCTCCGCCTCCCCTGTCTCCGGTCGCTGACCGCGGGGGCCCGCCCGTCAGTGTCGCGCGCGGGCGGGAGCGCTGAGCGGGCCGCGCGCGCGCGAGTGTGGGCCGAGTTTTCCGGGCCGGCCCAGTTCATCCGAAATGAAATTCATTTTTATTATTTTGTCACTGATTTTTGTACAAGTTGGAAAAATATAGATCTAAGATTTTAATGATCCAAAAATCATGAGATAAATTTTGTTAGGGTCTACATGATGTGTAGTATTTTAGAAAAATATAAATCTGGAATGTGATGTTTAATTTCTAGGAGAATTTAATAGATCCTTTAAATGTGTTTTGGAATGCATGCAAATTTGTTAAATTTATAACTTGAGCTGTAGTGTTCCATAAATCATAAAATTTGGTGGGTAGGTTACTCTATGCTAGCCCTAGCTCTGGTAAAAATTTGGGCATCAGTGCTTAAGTACTTTTCAAGTTATTATGCTATCTTGTTATTCTAGGAAATATTTAATGAATTTTAGTAATTTTTCTACATGTGCAATGTTCATATAAATTTTTGGAGAATGTCTTGATACCCTAGAGTGTCCAAGAAAATTAAGAAATCTGTTGTTTGACACTTTTGACTATGCTTTGTTATTTATACAAAAATCAGCCTTTTTGGCTTGGGAATTTTGTGTAGGAAGTTCCTGTGAATAAATTGAGTTCAAAATTTTACAGTAGTCTCTTTGTGGGTCAAAGAGTCCTCTGTAATTTTTGTAGAATTTTGGGAGCAGTTTACATATATGTTTAAAATTCCACCTAATTAATTAAGTAAAATAAGAAATGAGTTTAAATAAATATTCTAGGTGGGCACACCTTACTTCCTGGTGTCTTTGTGATATTTGTGAACTTGTAGTAGCATTAGTTTGGTTTTAGAGAATGTTTGCCACATCAATAAATATTTAACCTTTGTAATTTTAGGTTTTCTAGACAGCTAAGTAGTAATTCTAAATTTGGCTTTGATAAAATTGGTTGCTGGACAACTTGTAAATACCAAAGTTGGAGTAAACTTGATGAACTAGCTTGTGTTAAAATTTGGAAGCATTTGGTTTAGTAGTTTGAGAGTTACTGTTGTTTAAAGTGGCAGTTCAAAATCTGCTACTCTCTGTTTTGGAGAGGACAGATTCTGGAACTTGTGAAGTTTGACATGGAAAACTTAGGAGTTTGGAGTTGAGGTCTGAAAATGAATTGTAGTACATTTCTTAGGCTTTCCAGATTGGCTTAGATCATATCTTTTGGAATTGTAAATCTCCAGTTGTGATAAAAACAAGTAGCTGCTGTCCAGAATGCTTACTGTGGTGTTTGCTGATTGATATGGTGTGATATCCTAAGACATGCTACTTTTGTAATTGTTAGGTGTTAGGGCCTTAACTGAGGATGAGCAGCTTTATCTTAGGTTAAGTAGATTAGGTGAGTACTTCTCTACCGGAGAGGAAATTTGCACCTACTCTTTTGAAGTGATTTGAGTAGAGCGTTAAATTGTTGTAATACATTTCATTCCGAGCATGTTGCATCTTTCATTATGCATTCTTGAGATTTATTATGCACTCATGCAATAGGTGTACCGGAGGGGGTGACACTTCTCGAATTCGAACAAGCAATACCGGAGGAGGTGCTGAGTCAACCGGAGGAATTAGCAGAAGAACCCAACGTCGGGGAAGCTCCGTCAGAAGATCTACCCGAGTGTCCGGACCACAGACCCGCAACCTTTCTCAAAGGCAAGCCCCGGTGCATGCTGAACCCATCGTTTTATAAATATATCTTGAGTACTTTTAATTGTTTATTGCATTAAGTTCTAGGAGTTATATGAAAACACTTGCTGCATTATACCTGTCCTTGTCCAGATATCGTACTTAATCCTATATTAGGTTTAGGCACGTGTCAATGCTTAGCCCTGCTTAGTACGGTAGAAGTCGGGTGATTTCCGGTCATCCGCGAGATGTAGAAAGAAGTCACGAGTGGCTTTATGGCTATCGTGGATGGAACCATGCTTTAAAATGAAATTGAGACCGGGCGGGAGTTCGATAGTACAGCCGCAAGACACTTCACGTCTTGGGTGTGGAGCTATGCCCGTCTGAGTCGTTTAAGGACCGATTCGCTGTACGTCCTTGAGTCATGTTGAACGCAGTCTAACACTTAGTTGGCCGGATAAGTCGTTCCGACCGCGAAGCCGAGTAATGTGGTTCAGGCCGGGAATCGAATGGTAGGTTGCTTCTTGGAGGAGAGAAAGGATGTGCTTGGGGACATTGGCGTGAGACCAAGGGGGGTTAGAGTCCCTATCACCTGGCAGAGTGTCGCCCTTGGGGTCGCGACATCATTCGGACCCGCGATTCCTGAATCATATGACAAGGTGGCCTGTGCGACCCTGGCAGGGGTCTGCACGGTGAGTGTTAGAAATACCCCTCCAGCTGGATAGGAATTCGATTCGAATCGCCGTCGCTCCCGGTTAGTGAGCACTTGACTTGAGCAGCGGCAACGTAGATCTCATTAAATGAACTGGTGGTTAAGGGAATGATACAATGTTGCCATAATGATATACCTGCTATGGATATAATAATAATGTTGTTTGATTATAATCAAGTGCATGTTTAGTACAGGTGCTAAGATAGATGACAGGTAAATGCTAAAAATAACTGCTAGTACAGGTTATAAGAATTTCAATTACTTATGCCTTTATGCAAAATGTTATGTCAGCTAGCCCCTTGTGTAAGCCTTGCATAATCCTTGGTGTCATCTTATTTCTGGTTTTCGACGGGTAAGTCTAGCTGAGTACATTCCAGTACTCAGGGTTTATTCCCTCCTGTTGCAGATGACATGCTTTATCAGGGATTCTGCAAGACGTGTCTCCACCCTGCGGGTGATGATGACTAGATCAGAAGGGCATGATCGTCTTTATGTACTTTCCTCATGCTTTTGCGGGATGTCGATCATCCAGACTGGCAGTATTTAATTAACTAGTGTGTGTGTTATGCTTCCGCTACTTTCAAACTTGGTTTGTAATATTTGCTACTCCGTTTGTGTAAACTTATTTCAGAACTACTTGTGAAATGTATCGTATGATGTTGTATGTTGAATGATGCGATCCTGGTTGTAAGCAGTTTGGTTTGAAATCCTTCGTGATTTCGATTGACTACCGGGATTATATGGGCTCAAGTTTGAAAATTTGAGCGCTTCGGTGCTTGTTTTCGTACTTGTGCTCTTATAATTTGGTCGGTTCTGTTACACACTCGGTAAAGTTTTTTTTAATTACTTTGCCGAGTGCCAGGAATCTGATACTCGGCAAAGAATTTCTTTGCCGAGTGTCAGAATCCTGGCACTCGGCAAAGAATTTTATTTTTTTTCTTTTTGCACCCAAATTTTTTTGCAGCCCTACTACAGTATTAGGAGCTAGATTTTAAAATTTGGTACATTTTTATGTTTTTTGCTGCATTTAGTTAATTTGTATCATTTACTTGAATTTTTTTCGTAAAAAGCAAATTTGAACTGCAGGTGCATGGAATAATGGAATTTAGCCATTCAAAAAATGATATTCATGCTTTTGAGTGTATTATGAGGCGCTATCTAGGAATGCACCCGAAATTTCGAACATCGTGTTCACGAAACATGCCACCGACTTGCGGGCGATTTGTTTTTAAATTCTATTAAATACAAACGAAGTCCGAAAATCACAAAAATTGCCAAGATGTCATGATATCGCATGTGGAGGCTATGCTAAAAAATTAAGAATATTTCGAGGAAGTTTTGACGTACATTGCTTAAAACCCAGACATCTCCACATGTGTTATCACATTATCACATGTGGTTTGTCTGAGTTTCGAGCAACGTACGTCACAACTTGCTCGGAACATTTTTAATTTTTTATCATAGCCTCCACATGCGATATCATGACATCTTGGCAATTTTTTTCTTTGCCGAGTGCCCAGCGGTGGGGCACTCGGCAAAGTACCCGTTAACGTTATCTGCCCCGTCACGGCAACTTTTCTTTGCCGAGTGCTGTCGTGGCACTCGGCAAAGCCTTTGCCGAGTGCGCGACAAAAAAACACTCGGCAAAGAGGTCTTTGCCGATAAATTTTTTGCCGTGTACTCTTTACCGAGTGCGGCACTCGGCAAAGCCTTTGCCGAGTGTATTTAGGGCTTTGCCGAGTGCCCTGGACACTCGGCAAAGCGCCTGATTTCCGTAGTGCGTGTCCATGTGTCGTAAAAAGATTTGTTTATTTATCCTGATTGCCTTCGTCGAGTGACCACGGAGACTAGTCTACTTGTATGCGTGTGTGGTGTGTCCGGGAATTCTTCACAATGCATATAAAAGAGTTTTAAATAATGGGCAATATGTGAACGCTAACTCCCTCATTTGGGAGTTGTTGATGAGTAGCTCTCGCGTGATCAACATGCATGTAGCGGCTGACACAGAGCTCGAATTCGTCATGTGATGATATCGTCTTTAGTATCTCTGATCTCTCTGAAATTTCGTTGACTTTTGACATCATATCTTGTAGAATCGTTGAGATTTTGTTGTCCTTCCCAAAAAAAAAGTTTGTAAGTACATCAAGAATGCATTTGTTAGAAAAAGAAACAGAGAAGTTATTCATGGATGCACTGCCACCGTGTTAAAGTCTATACATGGGCTAGTTTCCGTAAGCCCATATAAAGAAAATCTATACATGGTCTGCAAAAGTTTTTCAGTGTGCGATTCAAAGAGGTGGCAAGTTAAGGTTATCCTCTGGCTTACATTTGTGAATGTGTTCAGGGTTAGTATTAGCGAGTTAGAAAGAACGACTCTGCCGGATGCTGATCAGAGTGGAAGCTAATACTTTCTTCATGGGATTCATTCTTAGCATTCTTGTCGATAGTCTGTGTGATACATACATGCACATAACATATGCAAAGTATTTGTGACCCTTACGTCAAAAAAAAAGTATTTGTGACCCAAAGCATTTGAGGTCTAGATGATCTTCTAGCGAGCTTGGTGTGTAGTGGTGTGCGTAGGGGACGAAGAAACCTCTTCCTTGGTCAAGAAGCTCCACGGTGAATGGCGCTAAAGTGACCAGGATTGTTGGGAGGGATGATGAGTCTCTGTGGCTTGCACTAGCCTTGGTTGTACGGGCCTTTTTGGCAAGGTCAACACTGTAACTAGGGAAGACTTGATGGCTGGGAGTGGAACATGGTGGAGCTTTGATGTGGACCAAGGGTTGCGATCAGGCAACTTACAATGCTGTACATTTTTGTCTTCGGTAGTTTGGCCCATCCAGACCTATTCTTTTCTTACCACATTTAAGATTCCTTAGTTGTGCTTGATTTGTGTTGCCTTTGCCTTTCCTAGTGTTAGCTCAGTTAATTAATAGGACTGGCTCTAAGTTACAAAAACTCTTTGTGGTTTTGGTAGCTAGAACACACTAAAAAAAGTCAAGGTGCAAATCATACTATACTGGTTCATAATTTTCGAGTGAAGTTTAAGTAGAACACTTGCCTTAAATTTTTAGAAACCCAATTGACCCACTCCTCCTCTTGGGTCTTTTCCCAAATTTGGACTCGAGGTTGCTTTCATTTACGGAAACGCTCTAACCCGAGCGTCTGACGTCCGGACAGTCCACCCATCCTCTGCGCCACCGCCGCCCGTGCCGCCCCCACCTGTCCGTCTGTGTGCCGCCACTCACCTCCACATTGCCGGCGAGCTCCGCGCCACTAGCGAGCACACCTGTGATCTCCACGTGCCGATGAGCCTCCATTAATTCGTCGAAGCAGCAAGGAGATCTTTGCGCTGAAAGAGCATATTGCAAATGTATGTTTCAAGTATTTGAGGTGTTTCAGAGGTATGTTGCAAGCGTTTTATATTATGTTGCAAAAGTAAGATCGGGATGTTGCATATGTTGCAATGGCTATACACATATATTTTAAGTGTATGTTCCAAATGTTTCATCTGTATCAGACATATGTTGCAAGTGTTTTTATCTGAATGTTGCAAAAGTAGATCTGGATGTTGCATATACTGCATGTTGCAAGCATATGTTTTAAGTCTTTTATACGTCTATTGCAAGTGTTTCATCTAGATGTTGCATATGTTTCCAATGGCTTTCATGTGTTTTGCAAGTTTTACAGACGTATGTTGCAAGTGTTTCATATGGGTGTTGCAAAAGTAGATCTGGTATTGCACATGTTGCAATAGGACCTACTTGTTGCAACCACCTGCTGCAGCTATTGGGTGACATCCGGACGGCGCGGGCCTACTGCTAGGGCACCGCCGAGCGGGTGCAAAGGAATCGAGCGCAGGCATGGGGGCCCACGTGGTGGGGCGCGTGAAAAAAATAGGCGGCACGAACTCCTTGTCTGGTGAAGTTTAAGTAAAACACTAGCCTTAGATTTTTAGAGACCTAATTTACCCACTGCTCCTCTTGGGTCTTTTCCCAAATTTGGACTCGATGTTGCTTTCATTTATGATAAAAGGAACATATTTTGCTTACTTGCCAATTTTGTTTAGTTAGATTATCTTTTGTTAATATAACCTATTTTTGTAAATATAAAAAAAATATTAAAGTTTGAAATGGCCTTTCATTTTCCACCGGTTTTTGTTGACATTAGGGATATCAATATGGATTAGTGCTACTAGTGTGATTTTATTTTGAGTTGTCTGTTTGATGAAATTCCAGTGAAACACATCTTGCTCATTGGCTAATTTATGAATGGGAATGCGTGAAAATTGTTGAGACATACACACAGTTTTGTAGTGTTAGACTGAGGCTCGACGTGGTGACCGTGACGTCGCCCACGACCTCCCTCGTGCGCTCCTTGTGCACTCAGATGTAACGTGTATATATACTCTTCTGAGATACAAGTGTTGTCGGCACATTCTACTTCTCTACATGGTATTAGATAGCGCGCGGGTTCCGCATCAGACATCTCAGTGAAGGGGATGCGAACACGGCTTACTTCCACATGATCGCCCGAGGGAGGAAACGACGGAACTTCATCCCATCTCTGACTGTCGACGGTCATGTGATCGCGGATCATGAGGAGATGGTGCAGGCGCTCTTTGCTCACTTCAGTGCAGTATTCGGCACAGCCACGGCGGGGAGGACAACACTGAATTTTGATGCTTTGGGGATCCAGCCGCTGCCGCTCCTGGAGTTGGACGCGGACTTCACGCCGGAGGAAGTGTGGGCGGCCATCAAGGAAATGCCGGCTGATCGTGCACCCGGCCCCGACGGCTACACTAGCGCGTTCTACAAAACATCGTGGCCAATCATCGGTGAGGACTGCATGGAGGCCATCCAAGCATTCAGCAACGGCGATCAACAAGGCCTGGAGAAGCTTAACAATGCCTTGATCGTGCTTCTGCCGAAAAGGGTGGGAGCTTCGAGCCCTGGTGACTACCGCCCCATCACTATGATACATAGCTTTCCAAAGCTACTCTCCAAGGTCATGGCACTTAGGCTGGCGCCGAAGCTCTCTGAGTTGGTGGACACAAACCAGAACGCGTTCATCCATTCCCGCACCATCCAAGACAACTTTAAATACATCCAGAGAGCAGCGGCGCTGATCCGGAAGAAAAGGATCCCCATGCTACTCCTCAAGCTAGACATATCCAAAGATTTTGATACCCTTTCCTGGCCTTTCCTGCTAGAGAGATTGCAAGCTCGGGATTTCGGTCCGAGATGGCTCGCCTGGATATCAGCACTGCTAGCGACGGCCTCATCCAGAATCCTGCTAAATGGCCACCAGGGACCGCCTATCAAGCATTTCAGAGGTGTGCGCCAGGGAGATAGCCTGTCGCCAATGCTATTCATCATTGCGATGGATGTACTTCACAGGATGATTGCCAAAGCTTGTAACGATGGTGTGCTGCGCCGTTTGGAACCATGGGGAATTAAGTTCCAGTGCAGCTTATACGCGGATGATGTTATCATATTCATCAGACCATCAGTTCAGGAAGCAAGGGCGGTGAAGGAGATTCTTAGGCTGTTTGGGGAGGCATCGGGCCTCAAAACCAATCTGGCGAAGTGCTCCGTCACGCCGGTATATGGGGGAGAAGAGGTGCTGCAAGACATCATCACCATTCTGGGCTGCCAGATCCAGCAATTTCCAATCAAGTACCTCGGCTTCCCTCTGAGCTCCCCAAGGCCGAAATACATTCAATGGTCGAGGCTGTAGCAAGGAAGTTGCCACTGTGCCATGGAACACCAATGGCAAGAAGTGGCCGGTTGGTATGGATCAAATCGGTGCTAAGAGCCGTCCCGATTTATGCTATTTTGGCGGACAGCTTGCCGCCATGGGCGAGGAAACAAATTGACGCCCTCTGCAGAAGGTTTCTGTGGGTTGGAAAGGACGCATCGGTCCGTGGCAAATGCATGGAGCACGCCCTGCAGACCGACGGAGTTAGGTGGGCTGGGAATATCTGACCTGAAACTTGCGGGCCATGCACTGCAAACTCGATGGCTATGGTTATAGAGAACAGACAGTGCCCGCGCTTGGAGTGAACTAACACTGAAGATCGAACCGGAAGTGCTGGCTTTCTTCAAAGCGTCGACATACACTGAACTTGGTGACGGAAGAACTATGCTCTTTTGGGAGGATCGGTGGATTCAAGGGAACTCGACAGCTGGCTTGGCACCCAACCTGATGCAGTTAGTGCCCAGGCGAACAAGGGCACAGATGTCTGTCCGTCAGGGCATTACGAATAGGCAATGGAAGCGGTCAATTTCAGGCACCATGACTTTGGTCACCATCGCCGAGTATCTTGACCTTTGGGAGGCCACAAATGATGTTACCTTGGGTGACCAGCCAGACAAGGTCAAATGGCGCTGGACACCCGATGACCTCTACACCTCCAAATCAGCTTACAAAATGCTACACACCAGATCAGTTCGGTTCAGAGGCCACTCCCTAATATGGAAGACATGGGCACCGCTCCGTGTTAAAATTTTCTTGTGGCTCACGTTCCGTAGGCGACACTGGACTAATGATCGGCGCGCAAGGCACGGACTAGAAGCAAGGGAAGAGTGCTACTTGTGCGAACAAGAACCGGAGACGATCGACCACATCTTGTGCTGCTGCTCTTACTCCAGGGAGATCTAGTTCCACATCTGCTAGTCCCTTGGGCACACACTTCCAGCCATGGAACGCACGGCGATCACCTGGTGGAGGCGCTTCAGATCAACCTGGCCTAATCATCAGCGAAAAGGAATTGACTCGCTCTTCGCTTTGGTATCCTGGAGACTCTAGAAAGAGTAGAACGCTCGTTGCTTCAGAGAAGCGGCATCATCGGTAACTGATCTACTGATGGTTATCAAGGCTGAAGCGGAGCAATAGGTTCAGGCGGGCACCAGGGACCTAGGAGGTTTAGCGTCAGGGGGTAGTGCGCTGATTGCTGAAGCACGCAGAGTTGCTCTTTCAAAATGTAGCCCTCCTTGTTCCCGGCCTCGAGCCGGCTATGTAAACTCTTCTTTTTTTACGTCCTTAATGAAATGATACGCAATGCTCTTGTGTATTCAAGAAAAAAAAGATAGCGCGCAGGTTCCATCTGGAAAACCGCTCGCCACAATCTCCTTCGCTCGCCGTGACCTTCACGCTCACCACGATTGCCGCGCTGTCACACCCGGTTTTAAGGACAAAATCAGATATACACTATATGTGAAATAAAGAGGTCAAATCTCACATATAGCTGCAGATAAGTGTAATATCAAGAAACAAATGCTTATTAAACATAATGCAATAGTATAAGATATAACCTTAAAGAGCAACACAGCGGAAAGACAACTCTGAACACCGGGTGTAACCTTCACTCCAGGATCAAACTGACTGGTTGATCACAAGCCTAACAATTATAGAATCTAGCAGTCTGGTACCCTTCCTGAGATGTGGAAAATAGCAAGAGTGAGTCCATGTCGAACTCAACCAGCATAACATGGGGTTCATGAGGCTCAAAAGGCATGACACGGGTTTAACTGCATGTAGCTTTTAGTTGGCATAGTTTTAGCATATGAGTAGCATCAAGTTGTCTTTAATCCCAGAATCAACATATGATCAGGTAATATGAAGAATGAATAGCAAAAACATAAGCATTTTACAGTTCAATAGTGATCATCTATTCTATAAGGGTCCAAGGCCGCTCGTGACTGTGAGCACGGCTGATATACCAGTTTTACACTCTACAGAGGTTGTACACTTTCACTGTGAGTCATGATCCCCATAAGCCCGAGGTTTGCAATGCCTCAATAGGCAGACAGGTTTCACTATGAAGTCTTTCCAAGGTTCGTCTAACAAGTTAGGGCCGCTAGGTTTCTGTAACCTACGAATGTAGAGCTCCCCTTCTGTATGGCACAATGACACGCAGCCTATACACATAAGGACAGAAGCCGCACTACACCCAACCCGAGAAACACCCCTTTTGCGCCATTTCGGGTAACCTCTAACAAGCTAGAAAAGGTCCTCTTATATGACTAAAGCCAGAGCCATGTAGCCCTCACAGCTGTACTGTAAGTCCCGGATGTTCGCTTACAGATAAGTCCTTATGAAGAGAAACTAGAGCACCAAAAGATAGCCCAAGGCTCTAGCCCTCTTTCATTATGTTACTAAAAAATCATCTTTTAATGTTATTGCATATTCCATTAGTCAAATTACAAGATCATAGTTTATGTTGAGCACTAGCAAAGCTACCCAATGTAAAACCATAGGCGACAAGGTACAAGATCAATTTCTAAGGCATCCTTAACAAGGAGACACATACATAGTGATTTAAGTGCCTTAAAAGTGATTAGGTAATAAGGATGATCCCATGCTATACTTGCCTTAACTTGCTTTTCCTCCAAAGCAATATGCTTGAAAGCCTTTAGTATTCAACTTTCAATCTTCTGCTTCCAATTCTCAACTTCTAGTCTTCAGAGAATAGCTTCTTAATCACCACGTAAACCTCACCGATTGACTGAACCATATAGCACCACACAAGCATCCATACAATCATACATGAAGCAAACAATAGATCTATATTAGAACAGTACACCAATCATACAAAAATAAGTAAAAGAGTTTGAAACACGATTCTACGCATCGCTACGAACACAAAGTCGCGAAAAGCACGCTAATCAGAGCTACGGTTGAAAAGATACAACTACCGATAGATTTACCCATAAAACTATTAGCTTCATGTATCTTAATGGTATAAAAACATATATAAGATATTTTATAGAGATTATAATTTAAGTCAAATTTAGATTCGAATTATAAAACTAAAGTAAAACAAATCATATTTTATTTACAAAACCCAGTTGCATAATTATTATTTAAGATATGATTCAAACCATGAAATTCCAATATTAGTGACATGATAAATACTGTTACAAATGCGTAGATCTCGTTGCTATGAATCTAACGCAACTTGAATGGCTCAAAACAGAGTTGAAACGTAGAAGATATGAAATAAACAAGATTTCCTCTATTAAAATAATAGATTAAATCTAATCACGAATTTTAAAAGTTGAAAACCTACTTAGCAGTAGTATTAACATGTAGATTATAAAATTACAAACCTAACGCAAGTTAAACGGATCAAATCGGAGTTAAAACGGAGAAGTTATGGCTAAAACAAAATCAGTGACAATTCTGTAAATAGCTGAAAACGTAATTTATTCTTAACCGAAACAAAATACGCTTTCAAATGAAGAAAACAAAATCTGTAAACATGTTTTGGACTGCGGGTTTATTTTCCAAGAATACAGGGACGGCGGTGGACTTACTTGTTGCCGAGGAGAGTATGACCGGACTAGACAGCGCGGCGGCGACGGCGACGGCGAGAGAAAGAGGAGAAAAATATAATTTACTACACGAGAGATTTCCCAAACTAGGGCTCCTCCTACGGTAGTTTTGGTATGCTTTGCCCATGGGGTAGGTCTATACTTATTGGGAGAAAAACTCTCCACCTTCACATCAACTAGCAATATGGTACTAATTAAAGTTGCACCCTCCGTCTCTACTAACGGGCCTAATAATCATCAAAGCCCATTAGTAAATAAATGTATGGGCATTTAAGATTTATTAGGATTATTGCATATGGGCTTTGAGCGTTGGGGAAAATGATAGATTTATTATTTTCGGAATTAATTATTTTCATGGATAAAATAATTCTAGAAAAGTCCAGAATTATTATTTAAGCCACGAAAAATACTCCGAAAGCTCCGAAAATTCGGGGAAATTTTCCAGAGACATTATGAAACATGAGGAATCCAAATAAAGTATTTAGAGCTCATGATAAGATATTTTAGAGCATCTAAAAATTAAACTATGCTCACAGACAAGTGGAAACAAGCTACAGAAAAAGTCGGAAAAATTTCCGAGAAGTTTGTAGAGGTTGATTGACGGATGAGAAACAAGGGATTTGATTATAGAAAAATGATATATGTATATCAGAGAAGGAAAATCGACCTAAACGCATTTTGAAAGAACAACTTGAATTCATTTTGATCTTTGGTCAAAACCAAGCAATACAAAATACAAATGCATCAGTATGAATGGATCAACAAGTTGCTAAACCTTATGATAAATTTCAATTTAGTGAAAAATATTATTTTCCTATGTTTTCATGAGCACAAAAATTCAAAATTAACTCATTTTAGCTCTATTTCCAAAGAAGCAAATTTTAAGGTGTTACACGCGCCCACCGCGACGCGATCTCCTCTCTCCGCTGCTGTCGCTTGCAACCTCCGCTTCCCCGATCTCATTAATCGTAATCCTCTCTTCGACACCGATGTGTCCGATGCCGATTCCTCCTCCCACACTTCCATTGACGGTGAATCATACACCACCGCCGCCACGCCCTCCATCACCACGCCCACGGTCACTGTTCTCCAGACCGTCAATATCAAGTCTCATGTTCCCATTGAACTTGATCTGACTGAGTAGAATTACACCGAATGGCGTTGCTTATTTGATGTGTTCGTTGGCAAATTCGGTCTCAGCGACCACCTCTCCTCCCTGCCAACCACCGAGAACCGCCGTGATCCAGCTTGGATCATGCGCGATCAGTGCCTCCTCTCCTGGCTATACAATTTTATTTCCAAAGATGTTCGTGCCATTGTCCGTGTTCCCGGAGCCGCGGCGCACTCGATTTAGAACTTGATCCAGGATCAATTTCGTGACAACGAGTTGCATCGTGCTGTCCATTTGGAGGCGGAGTTTCACAATCTGATGCAAGGCTCAAGCACCTACACCGGCCGCCTCAAGCACCTTGCCGATGCCCTCCGCGACGTCGGCCAACCGGTTCAGGAAACGTCGCAGGTACTCAACCTGCTCCGTGGCCTCAGTCGGAAGTATTGCCATACCTTGCCGGTCATCACCGCCAAAAACCCGCCACACACCTTCCTCTCCGCCCGCTCGTACTTGCTTTTTGAGGAGCAGTACGATCGGGAACATGACAAGGCAGCTCAACACCATGCCCTCCTCGCCACCAGTACCGGGCGCGTTCCTGCTTCTTCAGCTCCGGACGGCAGTTCCAGCTCCGCGCCACGGCCTGCTTCGTCGACTCCTGCAAATGCTCCGCGCCTTGATCGTGGCAACAAGAAGAAAGGTCGTGGGTGCGGGGGCGGACAAGGCGGCGGTTCCAGCTCCAGTTCTTCACCCCATCCACTTGGCTCCCTCTGGACGCCTGGGTTCAACCACTGGACCGGTATGGTGCAAGCTTGGCCCATGCCGTTCCAGGTCCCAGGTGCCGGCGTCCTTGGGCCTTGCCCAGGCACATAGCAGCAACAGGCCTACTTCGCCGGCACGCAGCCAACGCAGTCCTACTTCGCCTCCACGCCGTCGCAGCAGGGCTACCCCACTGGCGTTCCACCCCCTGTGCACGCCGGCAGTGCGACGTCGTCCACGACAGACGTGTGGAACCAGCAGGCGGTGCTTGCAGCTCTGGCGACCTCCGGCGTTCCACCGTCGGGTCCCCAAGCCACAAAGTGATTTCTCAACACCGGCGCGACTTCTCACATGGCATCCAACGCCAACGCTGGTAATTTTCAGTCCTGCCTCCCCCTTCCTAATTCTCCTTCGATTACTATCGGCAACGGTGCCATGATGCCAGTCACTCATCAGGCTGCATCAACCATTTCCACTCCTCGTTCATCTCTCAACCTCAACAATATCCTCGTGTCACCCTCCCTCGTGAAGAATCTGATCTCTGTTCGTTCGCTCACTCGTGACAACAATGTTTCTGTTGAGTTTGACCCATTTGGTTTTTCCATCAAGGACCTCCCAACCCGCAGGCCCGTCCCAGAGGGGGGGGGCAGGCAGTGCGACGCCCATGGGCCCATTGCTGGTGGGGGCCAGGAGTATATGTGTATCATAGTATATGTATATGTATATGTGTATGTATTGGCGCAAAGGTCCAAGTACAGTTCACTCTGCACGGGCGACTAGTCCGCGGCTCCGTGCCGCCGTAGGTGGCTGTCTGCAGCAGCCCTTCCTCGCGACTCTGCAGCCGTTCCTCACGACTTCCTGACTAGCGTGATCTGCTGACTGTGGCCGTTCGTTGCGTAATCTTCGCTGCTGCAGTGATTTTAGTTACAGCCTTATAGAGCTAGGCCTGCACCTGCTGACTGCAGTAGTGCAGTTTTTGCTTGAGCTAACATTTTACCTTTCGTTTTTCCAATTCAGTCCATATGACCATATAGGCAACCAGGCATCATGCGAGAAGTTGATCTATTAATCAATTCATCAAGTGGCGAGTGGCTGCAAGTAATTTCTTTCTAAACTGAAATCATTTCATATTACATGAAATTTTTATACAGACGCTATTTTTTGTGATCTAATTATATATTGGTTAATTAATAACTCTTATTAGTAGTACAATATATACAATATATAATCATCATATAAGAAAGTTATCATTAGGCCCTTTTATTTTACTCGTCCAAGGGCCCTTAAAATTGCTGGGACGGCCCTGCCAACCCGTACGGTGCTCCTCCGATGTAATAGCGGTGGCGATCTGTACCCTCTGACGTCGTCTTCGCCGGAAGCTCATGTTGCTGCTGCACGTGGAGCTGTGGCATCAGCGGCTGGGGCACCCGGGACGACACACCCTGCGTCAAGCTTGACACGAGGCTCGACGTGGTGACCGTGACGTCGCCCACGACCTCCCTCGTGCACTCCTTGTGCACTCAGATGTAACGTGTATATATACTCTTCTGAGATGTAATACAAGTGTTGTCGGCGCATTCTACTTCTCTACAAAAATAACCACGTCATATATAGTAAACCTTTTTTTAAAGAACCCAGCACTTAATGCCGCTATTCGACCTTGAAAATACCTTAAAGACGATTGTTTGTGTGACGTTAATCATGAGGTGCATGGTCCTCCCTATCGACGACTGTTTCGATAAGGTCATCCATCTCCCAACAAATTGACCTCTCAAAGTAGAGTACGTAGTTCGGACGAATTGACGATGTTCCGTGTACGCTTTACCAGAATTGTCACGGCAATCAGGCCGGTGCTCGTAGCTTCACGGGGAAGTGAAAAAGGCCCATCGTTTTGTCCTTTTGGTTTTATGTTGACGTGGTAGTATTATCTGATGGAAGTCTTTGACAAATTTTCAGAGTGGGCCCAGCTTGTGCTGAACCGCATCTCTGTTATTTATATATATGGTTGTTAATTTATTACTCCTTTCTTTTCAAATTATAAGTCGCTTTGACTTTTTTACATAGAATTTTCTATGAATAAAATTTGCTATGTATGTAGACTTATAATTTGGAACAGAGGGAATATTACATACAGTATACCTATTCTTTGTGTACGATCGGACCATTACTTGATCTCAACAATAATGAATGAAGAAAGGGCCGGTTTGGAGTGCACGGAATGCTGCCAAAGTGCCAAATATAGTTTAGCCCAGTGTCCTCATTAGTTACTCTCAGATTCAGATGATGATTCTTCTTCTTGCTTTTTTTTCTGGAGCATTTCAGATGATGAAAGGGTCTCTTTCAGATTAATCAGCCTTTCAATAATCTTTTGTCTAGAACATTTCAGTTTCAGATGATTTTTTTATTTTGACTCATACTTTCATCATTATAAAATAATTTTGGGTTATAGTATGTGTGTAAATCCAACTGATGAGAAAAGGAGAAAAAGTATGCTCTGCCTGGTTTATTGGGATATTTGTTTCTTTCTATCAAAGTCGGGATGTGCCACTAGAAAGTCCATATAGTCTGCTCAGCTTGACAATGTAGAAAAGTTGCATCATATAGCCATCAATTTATAGGAGTTGCATCAGGCTCACATCCGCGTGTGCTACTGGCCACGATGTAGACTCCTACTAAAGCCCGCGTCACATGTCTCATGCCCTGGCCTCGATGGGTTGGGATGGGAATTGGCTGACTCTGACCAATTGGATAGTTGATCCGATCCATGGAAGCATGATCAATAGGCCACATGGGCTGATCTCAAAATAAAAAATGGGTCCATAGAGTCATAACTTATTAACTCAACGAGTAAGATTGGTTGATCTACCATAACATCATTTATTTCTGATTTGCTAGTCTTCTTGTTTCTGATTTGCTAGTTTTCTCATTCTTATGACAAAAGCAACACTTCTCACTGCCTTGCCAAGTAAGGAATTGGACTATTTATTTTGGAAGATCATATTGGTGGATATGATAAGTGAAAAGATCATGGGTTTGCTTTGGTCGAGGAATGATTGACAAAAAGAATCCTTGAATTTAATGACAAATTGAACATAGGGAAAGGCCAGCAATAAAAGGTAAACATGAAGGAAATGGATTGGCTTTGAAGTGTCACTACTTCGTAATGTCTCAAAACTGGCAGAACTCAACACAACAAAATGTAGGAAATGTATGGTTTTATCGTGTAAAATATTTGGCTTTGGTAAGACATGTAAACTATTAAGGAGATGTGAAGCTGAGGGTTTTGAAGTTCAGCCCAAAACAAAAAATCACAAGTAATACTTAATCAAGAAGGAAATAAATAGTTCTATCTTGTTGTATTCATCTTTTAACAATTTAGGCAATATCTTCCTAATTGAGAATGATCTCACAAGAATTGAGTAGTAATCAAAGAATAAAACTTATGCATGCTAACGTGTAGAGCCAAAGTTGTGCTCAAATAATCTCCCAAGATTGGTTTGATCGAGTTCTATGAACAATCATTAAACCAAAGTAATATGAATATTTTAATATTATTTCATAAGGGAGAAGTGGAGAGATTTCAAGGGGTCGGTTAGTGTACCGACTTGTTTTTTTATTTTTAACCTATTTTTTTTAAAAAAAATCACATTTACACTCCTAGACAACCTTATTTCGAATTTGGATCCCACGGTCGACACCATGAGCTATGGCGAGGTAACACGTCTCGGGCTCCATAGGGCATGGCGATGAGCCCCATGGCTTCGGTGGTGTGGCGGGACGACATGGCCAGAGCTCGGCTCCAAGATCTGTGGCGCTGAGCTTTGAGTTTAACCCTATTCGACAATGACTTGGACCAAAGTTGGCGCCATGCCTCGTGGCGCTGTGCATCGTGGCGTCGAGCCCTTGCCACATGACCACATCAATGCCATGTCGTTCCGCCACACCTACTAAGCCTTAAGGCTCGGCGCCATTCCTTGTGGCGCTGGATGTGTTACCTCGGCGCCATGGCTCTTGGCGCCGATCCTGAAATAAAAAAGGGTTACAAACAGAAAATCATGCTAGCCTATGTAAGGTCGATCAATCCCCAATGTCCATCCACTTAGAGCATCAAACATCGTGTCACTTCTCTCTCTGTATGGTTGTTTGGTGCATGCATATTTGCATGGTTCTGTATTAGTGGATAGGTTGGATTAACCAACTTAAATTGGTTCAGCCGACTTGGCTTCAGCTCCCTGTCACAAAGTTCTTTTTATCTATGTTCTTTGCGGTAGTAGATTCACAGCGATTGCTAGGAAAACAATTCTATCGGTGTAACCATTACACCAACCAAAGGAGCATTTTAGCTAAAAAATTCCTCTAATTCATGGAACAATTTTGTTTATACAAAAAAAAGGAAGCAATGGTATGTTGTTCTTTTAAAATTTTTGAAATAATATGGAGGGATAAAAAGGAGACATCCCTAGATGATGGTGATTCCGGAAGCTGTTATGATTTTGGTGAGAATGGGGCTTGCACTTCTCTGGGATAGAAATGATCCTAGCGCCCTGTTCGCTTGAACTGCTTATTAGCCATGGTACACTATTTTTCTCTCACAACAAAATAGCACCAACCGGTTTATCAGCCGTAGAAACCATCAGCCGAACATGACTACTAGTCTTTGGGTCTCTAGGACTAATCAGTTCAGGGAGAACATTTTGGTTTGAGAACAAATTTCTGCAACAGTTTGTCATATGGCCAACTAAAATAAAATGTTTGACATTAAAATGGATTAAAATGATTCTGCTTAGCTCATTGGTAGTGCAAGATTAGCACTAGATTAGAATGTCTGACTTGTCTGCACAATTTGAAAAAACAAAGATGATCAGAATAGTTTCAGATAGTTTTGGTATCCGTTTGTCTATTCGACCAAAATGCTTGTTTGCATCTACAGTTTGTTTGTCCATCCTTTCTTTAATCCCTAGAAACCAGCTATCAATTTGCATCTTGAGGGAAAGAAAGAAAAATATAGTAATTAGTCAGAAATTGTGCACGAGAGATAAGGAGACATATCCCTGTGGCTGTAATTCCATAGCATCAAAGCATTCCACAGACTACAATTACACATTTCGATTTCAGCGACATGTTTGGTCCCAATACAGGAAAATTCCTGAAGCATCTGCACATAACTACAGTTTCAATTTGATTTCAGCAGCATAGATAAATTCAGGAAGATTCTGAAACTTGGATGCTCATCACCATCTCATATTCACCTTTAATCAGACTCCCTAAAACTGCTTCAGAACGCAGTACAAGTCATTGATTATATATCCGAAACGAAAACAAGTCTTGTAATCGGTGATTTCAACATTCTACTGTAACAATTCAATTTGGTTTCAGCTACATCATAATACTCGCATTGAAATTCAGGAAGATCCTGAAAAGTCAAAGCTTTAACACATCTCCTGTTCTGCTGCAATCTCTCTCTTTCCGACTAACCAGTAGATAAATCTGTGAAAATGTGCCAACTTTATACCTGAAACTGCTTCAAGAAGGGATAGGCACAAGGGGCACCTTCTCCGCTGTGGCAGGACAGCGGCTCAGTTTGCCGTGACGAGATCCTTGTAGTATCTGATGGCCTCCCGGGTGTCTTCGTACCCCGAGGCGACGTCCAAGAACGCCATCACCCTCTGCAGCTCCTGATCGTTGTCATCATCCACGAACGGCGCCACCGGAACGGCGTTCTCCGGCTGCAGGGCGTACGCATTGGGATTGTCGTCGACGATGACAGCGCGGTCCAGCGCCCGGCCGGTGGCGGCGAGATCCTTCACGAGCCTCCCGTCACCGGCGTCGCGGCACGCGCCGCGGTAGAGGCGATGCGCGAACACCTCCCCGTCAGGGTCCAGGCGGTCGAGCACGAGGGAGGCGTACTCCTGCAGCCCCGCGGTGAAGACGACGACCTCGAAAATCGCCGCCGCCGCGCGGAGGAACGCCTCCACGCCCGGGCGCTTGACGACGTAGAAGGTGACCGCTTGGCCACCGATGACGGGGCGCACGGTGAAGTCGAACCGCGAGGGCGGTGGGTCCGTCTGGGAGTGGATGAGCGTCTCGTCGAGGTCCAGGAAGAGCGTCCGCCTCCCCGGTGACGGCGGCGGCGGGAGCGCCGCGGACTGCGCGCGGACCGCGGGGTTCTGCGAAGGCGGCGGCGGCGGAGGAGGAGTTGAGGAGGAGCGGAGGCGCTGGAACCCCGCTGCGGCAGCGCGGCGCTTGCGCGGGCTGCCAAGGACGGCGAGGCGGGCGAAGAGCTTGAGGAAGCGACGGCGGCAGGAGCGGATGGAGCGGTCCAAGGAGGCGGCGATGGCGGCGGGCGCAGACGCGAGCGATTTGAGCGGGCTCCCGCGGCGCTTGGTGGTGGCGGGGGAAAGATGGCGGCGGAGAGCGCGGCCGCGGCGCGCCACCAGCGTCGGCGACGGCTTCGACGGGGTGACGCTGCCGGCACCGAGCTTGGGCGACGGCGGCGGCTTCGTGGGCGTCCTGGACACCATCTCGCGGCGACCTCGACGCGGTGGCTGCTGTGATCCTGTACTGCTGTTGCTTCTCCACGCCGCTCGCTGGTGCGTTACCTGGGCGCTGGGGAGGAGAGCGGCGGCGTGAGCGGGACTGGGGACTGCGGGAGGAGCGTTTAAGTTTTTGTGGAGGGAGATTATGCAACGGTCGAAAGCGGAAGTGGAATGGAAATATGGAATTCATGGGCGATTTGATTTGATTTTGGGGCGGACCCAACGGTCGACTTTGGACTGGGCCAGAATCTCGTGTCGTGTCTTGTAAATTGTAACAAGGTGGCGCCAGCTAGTCTTTTATGTGAGTGGAGAACGTGCCTCTTCGGTAAGGATGAAAACAGATCGGTTTCACGTAAAATCGAATTTGGCTATCATTTTTTACTATATTTTAATTTAAATTCAAATATAGATATGAATATTTTCAAATATAAATACGAACTGGGTATCTTGGATTCGGAGTTCTATTCGAATATTTATTCAATTCAACTCAAAGTGCATATAGTTAAATTAAATTCAAGATACATGAATAATCTCCAATATCAAAGTGAAATAAATTATAATCGTTAATATTTAATAAAATGACAGGTTAAATTCAATAATAATGGTAAACAACAAGTAGCCATTTTGCTTTATCAATGTTTTGTAATTACAAAATTATTACACAAGTAGAGATTAAAGTATGTGTGTATATAACATAGACAAGGATAGATCATAAAAAATAATATAGTTATTATCAATATATTTATAATAAATAAATGTGTCAATTAATCAATCATTATTTATATAATATTTATCATGAAATTACACATTATAAAATAAAGTTTACATCAGTAAATAAATAAAATTAAAGCATTAAAATAATTTTCAACAACAAAAAATATATTAGGTTTAAACAAAATTAGAAAAAACTCAAATTAATTTAATCTTTATGTATCATTAATAATATCAAATTAATTAAAAGTACTTTACACATATAGTATTAAATAGTTTCAATGCATCATTAGTAATATTAAAATTAAAGATTAGTCACTATAGTAACGGGGAGAAAACTTTTAAATAGCATCATTATACATTCTTCTTCATGGATACTGATAAATGCGGATATTCTATATTTTTGCTGAATACATACCTTGGATCGAATAGAGAAAATACTAAAAACACAAAATTGGATACATCCATTTAGTATCCACATTAGAAATGGGTACGAATATGGATATCCATATTATAGGTTTTAGCGAATAGAAATGTCAAATAATTCGGATGTACATTTTCATTTTCCATCCCTATTTGGCATGGCTCTTTCTCCAGTATGTCCTCCGCTAGAGTCGGTGCTCTTAGATATCTCCTCTTCGGAAGTCAGAGTTAGAGCAGCAGACTTAAAAAGTAGCTCCTCTGTACATTCAAAACGACTTTGGCTCCTCTTATCTATAAAAAAACAGTTTCTCCTCTTTGGGTTTTTGTTACGGCTCCTCGGACTTCTCTGTTGAAGTTCTTGCCAGAGTTAAAGTTGGAGCCACACCAAACAGACCCTGTTGGTGGAGCTCCGATCTGTTTCCGCTTCAATTTTTTCATTTAATAGCAAGGAGCTATTTTTATCTCTCCTTTGAAAATGAATTAGAAGCAGATCTGGTATTTTTTGATTCACCGACTGACTCCTTGGTATACCGTAGAAAGAGCCAGAGTCTTTCGGGGATGTGCCAAATGAGACTAAAAACCATGTATGCATCATCTAGGACTAACTCTTGCCTCCTTTCAAACCTTATCATTTAATTTTATCTTTAGTCAAACTTACCTAATTTTACTGAATTTTGTAGAAAATATACTATCATCTATAACATCAAATAAAATTATTATCAAAGTATGCTTCATATATAGTGTATCTAATTAATCTTGGCCTTATTTGGCGCATCTTATACTTTTTAAAACCAACTTTTCGAAAGCTTAAGCGTTTTGCCGCTTCTTGAAAAAGCAACTACATAAAAAGCTACATGATTTTTGGCACATTTACTCTTTTAGTATCTTCTTCTCATGAGCACTGACATGTGGGGCTATATGTTAGTGACTGTAACAAAAGAGAAAAATTGGCCGAATCACTGCAACCAAACTATCCTCTCTTCTCTTTGCTTTTTCTTTGGTCGGTGAACATGATAATGGGCAGACCCTTGACCGGATCTTGACAATCATATTCTTCACTCCTCTAATCAATTCCATCAATTCATCAGAGGATGAGGAGGAGGAGGTGGAAGCTTCTTCTTGATCGTCTTTGTCTTCATCATCATCCTCATCTTCGTCTTCACTTGAGCTTGAGCATGATTCAATCTTCTTGTGCTCTTCATGTGGGGGTTTGCTGCATTAATTTACCTAAACCGCATGTCATCCACCTGACCAATCTGTCTTAAGAAAATCAACCACGGTGATCCCTGGGAGATGCAATCACATCTCCACTCCACCAAGACACGTGATCATAAGTATAGTTACAGTCCTCGAACCAATAATCAAGACTCACATAGCTCAATCACCATACAACAAGTAATAAATTAACAAGTTACATCAAGTAGTGATAGAAATACTAAATACAAAGACACATAGGAGGAGATCATTAAATATAGAATAACCCTGCTAGTCTATCATTCTAGTTTCACTCTTACTCTCAAACAACTGATAATTAGAGTAACTACAACTTGTAGGGGACGCCCATCCTGCAAATCCCGAGGCTTCGACGTCACCTGCTCTTGGCTCAAGTTGTCACCAAGTCTGAGGCACCTATAACAGTTTAACGGCAGTACCATGAGTATGATTGTACTCAGAGGACTTATTCCAACATAAATTTTTGGTGGATGCAAGAGGGATTAATAGGCTTACATTTCATAAAAGCATGGTGTATATAGAGAAATGAAATGCTCTTGAGTCTAATTCTAGCAAATTATGAGCTTGATTGTTCTGCATTTGAAGTACGTTAGTGATTTGCTGTTGCTGGAATAGCCTTGTGCACAGTTGTACTGCTACTATCATCTCTGCATTTATATTAGTCTAAAGTTAGTTTGTGTGCTAGCTAGAATAGCCTTTCTCGTGGTAGTTAGATGTATCTTTATGAGGTAGTTATTTATACTATTAAATTAGTAACACTAATCCACAATGCAAGTAAACTTCCCTATAGTGGATGTATAATGGCTATATGTGCAGCTTCATCTTATGGCTACCTTCTTTCATACATGAATTTGAATTCCTGGTCGTTCCAATCAACTTGGAGGTAATTAGAGAGAAGATCATCATGTTCATTGTCATCAACACAAAAGGCAAGTTACATGCTTCAAATCAACCATGATGAAGATGCTATGTGAAGTGTTTGTCCCATCTACTTAGTTTTGTGGTATGTTCATGCTGTCAGTTCAATGTGTGATGAACAAAGTACTACTATGATCCTTGTGGTGAGTTTGGAGCTCCATGTGATGAACATACTATTGTGATGACAAACAATGATTTGATACAATGATATGTTGAACCTAATTAAGTGAAGTAATCTGTGTATGTCATTTTTGAGAGCTGCTATTTATGTCATTTGATTGTGAACCTATGTGATTCTGTGCTGTGGCTACATCTCTGATAGACGCCAGAATACAGATGGGTGTAGACTACAGACATGTTTGTAGTAAGAACAATACTATAGACATGTGTAGACTAACGGAGTCTATTGGTACACTAGAACTACAGACACATTTATAAAGTTGCCATCTGTAGTATGGTTCTTACTACAGACGTGTGAAAATAAAATGCATTTGAAGTAACTTCTTACTACAGACGTGTGTTGACTTTACTACAGAACCATGTGAAGAAAATGCATGTCTGGTAATTTGTTATACAGATGCGTGTTGACTCCACCATCTGTCCTATAAGCAAATCACAGATGTGTGTTTAAGTATCGCAGATGCCTTTTGGTAACCTGCCTCTGTAGTATAAGCATATTACATACGTGGGTTTACCCATCTTTAATAAGGGCTTGTTACAATTACAGACACATTATGGGAGATGCGTAAAACCACGTTTGTGATGTGCATTAACATGCATTTATAATCTGCTTTTTTTACATAGTGTAAGGCGTTTGAGGATTCCAATGTTCTCCTCAAAAAGATAATTTTCTTCTTCTATTATTTGTAAATATTATCACACCTGTTGATGGTCACTAACACCTAGTTAGACCATCAATATTCCACCCAAAATTAGGGTAAAACACATCATATACACTAAATTTTGTTTATAAATAACCTAGTTCCACTAGTACTTGGAGAATGAGTTGAATGCAGGAAATTTGAACCAATATTCACTAACCAGTATAAAAGAGACAAGTGGGCATGGCAGGGAGGCCTAGGCCCACTTGCTGGGGTCAACCGACCCATAGGGGCGTCGCCCACAGCCCCACGCCCTTGCCACGTCACCAATCCATGGAGGGGTAAGGAAACACACCCAGGAGGCCTCTCCACCGTTGATTTAAGTCGGTGGCATTCTCAGTGGAACCCCCCATGGATCAAAGGGTCCACTGTCAGCCACTTAGGAGCCCAAATTTACATAAACAACCGCCATCAGGAGTCATCTCAGCGTCGTTGGATGCTAAGGCGATGGATCAAAGGGTCAGCCAATGCCCCTAGGTTGGCCGATGCCCCTGGCTCCACTAACCTTCCTCCACTGCCTACCAGTACCCCATGCCCTCTATAGACTATAAATATGGGTATGAAGCTTGAGAGAAAGACACAAAAGAATACAAGCAAGAGACACTCTCTCAAGCTCAAGGAGTAGCACTAGATTAGTAGCTAGGCTAGCAGTGGCAAACTAGAGCTAGAGCAAAGCTTTTCTTGGAGTCTAGAAGAGTCTTCTAGGTCTGGTATAAACTCTCTTGTATCTTTCCTTTGTAGTACCTTTCCTTTTGTGTACTTCTTACTCTATTTAGTAATATACTTATACTTTGCTCAATTATTTAGTCCAAGCTTACTTACTAGCCTTAGTGTGATTTGGAGCTTGTTCTACGCTTAGTAGCATAAGTTATCTTTTGCTTAGTTTGGTCATCTTTAGTACGGGTTCCACCGTCTGGTTAGGGTGCTTCAATCTCATTTCACCAGAGCTCGGATTAAAGTAGTGAGCTTATAGATTAAGTGTGGTGCTTAGGCTATAGCTTGCCTGTGGATACGGCTAGATCCTCGGATAGTTAGTGGTAGGAGGTGATAGCCCTGTCCATCCTCTGTGTTCTACCATGTTGGATCTAGTTCTTAAATCGTAGGGCTCATTGCAATCACATGTAGTTAATCCTTTTGGGTTAGCTAAGGCGGGTTGTGTTCCAAAGTGCTAAGGAACTCTTTCTAATCTCTAGTATAGCTAAGCTGCTAAGTTTGTTTCTAAGTTGTGCTTGTTTAGTAAAAGTTACATAGGACTCTCTTTTGCCTGCTCTCCCACTAGCTACGTCATACTCCTTGCCATACCTGTCTTCTTGGTGTTGTACCTATCTTGATCTTATATTATTGATCAGTGCACCATAGTTGTTAACCCCCAACTAAGGTCATTCAATTGTTTGAGAGCCTAGTATTTGATATCTCTATTCATCAACTATCCTAGCCATAAGCTTTCTCATGGGAAAATATAAATACGACCTCAGAATACTCACCGAGCGAAATGCTACTTTGATATTTTTTGTGCGCTTGCAGAAACCTCCAATAGTCATAAAAAATATCAATAACACCTATTTTAAAGATAGCAATGACATGAGTGTTGGTATTTTATAACACACATAGAAAATTCCGCAAGTGTACAAATACTATTATAGCTTTTACCCGAGAGTATTCTAGAGTATCGTATTTATCCACAGGGAAACTATGGTTAAAGAAACTGATAGTTCACCATCATGTATCTACTAACCATAGTTCTCATGGCGTCGCCTAGGCGTCCAGGCGCTCCCCCATCGCCTTGCAGAATGGGCGCCTAGGCGGGCAAGGCGGGCGCCTAGGCGAGCAAGGCGGGTGCCTAGGCGTCCAGGCGCTCCCCCATTGCCGTGCCTCGCCTTTACGCCATAAGAACTATGCTACTAACTTAGTATACCGACTAGACTAAAACGGGGATAAATGGTAAATGATATGAATTATGTATAATGGCACACACATAGGAGAATTCCATGATAAAAGAGTAGTTTAGCTGAATTGAGAGGACAACAAGAGAGTTTAAGGTTCCTAAATACTTCTCTATTACTTTGGTTCTAAAAGGTATAACTGAAACATGGGTAGATAAAGCGATCATACAGTAGCACTTTGGAGCAGCAGTACCTTTCTGACTCTCGAGGGGGTTGAGAAAGCGTAGTCGAGGGAAGGCTGCCTAAAGCTCTTGAACACCAACCCTAACGTGGTGGATTACAAGGGCCTGATAGAACTGTCACCCCTGGGGATACCACAACTAACCGTAGGATTGGGTGCAATCTCAGGTACACCGTGTCTACACTATTGATTGCTACTCTAATCACATATAATAACTAGAGCACTCAATACGAGCAAAGATTCCATGTCAAAGTATGAAAACTATACTAACCAATCACATGAAAGGCATACAAGCAAATAGAGAAGATAAATATATTTAAGCATAAATCAAGGTGAGATACAAAGATATACCAGACCTCCGAAGATTTCTCCAGAACCTGAGTATGGCTCAACTCTCCCTAATTCTCAACTAGAACTAATCTACTACTTTGGAGAGTCTAACCCTAACTCTCCTGGTGTTGTGTCTTGATACGAAGAGATGAATATGAATTAGGGTTTCAGGGATAGCTCTAGGGAGGGGGGTAGGGGCTGGTATATATAGGCCGAGGTGGAGTAGCGGGCAAGGAATCGAGGTGGAGTAGCGGGCAAGGAATCACCACGTCATCGATCCGCTTCAACTCCCTTGATCACCGTTGGATCAACCGACCTAAAACCGCCTTAGAATCAACGGTGTAGATTGTAGAAAGAAGTATGAGGCGGCGGAGGGCGAGTGGACCCCCCACTGGGCTGGGCGGCCTCCCTAGTGGGCCGACCGGCCACTATGGTGTCCAATTGGCCCATGCTTCGACATGGTGCCTTCTGGAACCTTTTAGAGTTGTCTGTCATAGTTTTCGCGAGTTGAATTACTTGTTACCGTCCGTTTGCTTGTTTGAAGTGTATGACAATGGTCCCGAGGCTGGTTTCTGGATAAATTCTCCTGCGCACCAATATTCACTAAAGCTTGTGGAATTCATGAGTTTAAACCCATATACCTATGTTTGGTGATGGAATTAAATATATATGCAGGTTATGTTTACGGTCTATGATTGACATTAACAACCGTCAACAATGAGCTACTCACGGGCCGTTTGGATTGTAGGATTTTCGTAGGAAATTTGCGGGAACTGAAAAAGAGGAAAGGAAAGTAAGTATGCTGTTTGGAACGCATGAAAACACTCTTTCCTTTCCTATAGAATACTGTAGCCTACAGGAATGGAAAACTCCACTTTGTGCTCTGGTTTTTCTTCTCTTCGCGGAAGCCCGAGGCGTCCAGCATGCAGCCACTGACACACTTGGAGCTTAACTCTACGCTGCCATACCACTTGTAGATCTGGTAGCAGGTCCCACCATTAAAATAAGAATAAACACATTCAATTACACTTTCCCTTTTAAAAAGATTTGTCATTATGTGTTATAAGTGCCTTTTACCAGTCATGTGCTTTGGAATTCTTGTGTTACAAATTCCTTTGTTCCAAACATCTCCTCCTATTTGTTTCCAACGTTTTTCTTTTCCTTAGTTTTACCACTACACTCACCTTCCTTTCCTGTGCGTTTTCCTATTCCTATGTCTTTTATTCCATTGTTCTAAACATGCCCTCAATATTTTTCAAATGATCCTGTTAAATAACATTATCACCCTAGAACAATGATATCAATGTCATGAAAACCTCGTTGCCCCGCCCATTGTAAGGATCAGATAGCTTGCATGTCAATAACAAAACCAGGGGAACCGTTTTTGCATTGCCGGTTTACAACTACACTTAGACAGTGCTAGTTAGAATAAACCATGCATTGTAGGTAATGCATAGTTAACAATTCATTTGGATAACACTATAGTGCAAGCAACCACAAGCAAAGCCTTTTCTCAAAAAGATTCAAGTATGACACTTTGCTTTGTCATCGGTGCATATGCCTGATTAGAATGGTATCTTTCATCTTAGTTTATATAGTCCTAATAATCTGGTTATTATGGTTCAAAAAAAAATCTGGTTATTATAATATACATATATCTATGAACCAATGGTCCTTCCACGTTTTGTAAAGTTGGTCGTCACTGTTGTCCCACAGCAACCGATCGTGCATAACAGCTTTCTAACCCCTAACCCACACCCTTGATTTCATTCAAGCACATTCGACAATACATGGCATGGACTTATCTATAACCTATTATTTATATTAAAATACAAAATTTTCTTCCTTCATCCCTTATACACTTTTTTCCGTAAGCGTGCCTTATCTATGATCTATGATTTTATATTAAAGTACAAAATTTTCTTTGTTCATCCCCTCAGTCCATGCATTATCTCTCGTTCCTACCATTCCCCCAATGTTATTCACTTCGATCCTTCTTGTTTTCACGGTCATTCTCGCTCCGATTTCTCTTCTTATGTCCATATTGGTTTGCAATCTCTCGTTTGGTTTGGAGTTGCAAAACTCTCACTGGCGCTTTAGTCCCTTGGTTCATCACAACTCATATGATTATATTTGAGGTCAACATATATCGGCAATTCATCTCCTCACATTTATTTTAAGCATGTATGTCGTTACAAAGAACATAAAATATTGACAATTTGACAAAGGAGAGAAAATAGTTAAGTATGCATAATGCACAACCAATGCCAAGTAGTGGAGAGGGGTGTCAAGTGGAGAGTACACTAGGCCAGTCAAAAAGGAGGAGAAGATTGGATGATTGTATTACAGAAAGTTAGCACCCCAATACATATAAATACGGTTCCCTTTAGAGGCCTAATACACAGTTCCTTTATCAGATTTGACTTGTGCAAGTGGCACGTTTTGTTAAACAATCCAATGAATTTCCATTTGTTTTTTTCTTTGTTGGGAACTACTCCCTCCATTTTAAATTATAAGACATTTTGGCTTTTCTAGATTCATAACTTTTTCTATGCACTTAGATATACATTGTCTACATACGGAGTAAAAACTATGTATCTAGAAACGGCAACATCTTATTATTTGGAACGGAGTGCAGTATATCTTATCACATTATGTCTCTGATCAAAAGTTGTGTTTACTATCATACTTATTTCACAAAGGATGTGGCATGTATAAGTTGACTTGTGCAGAATTGCTAAAAGTTTAAGCCACTTGCTAGTATCATAGAATGTTCTGCAGTCAGTCTCATTCCCTCATTACGTGGTATATGACAATAAGCACTTCATATCTGCAGGATTGCAAGTTGCAGCAAGAGTCAATTCTGGTCGTGCATTATTTTTTTTTCTCCATAAAACGAATTGCTTGACTAGATATCTGTGAGACCTAACTCATGAGTGCTGGTGACATCAAATCTCTTGCAATCATGCGTGCAAGAGTATCAAATCATTATGAAAGACATGCAACCAACAACTGTACAACTTTCAGGGCATCGGTGCTCCTCCTTTCTGTTTTCGTCAGTTGTGCATACACTGACAACACTACATCATCATGTATCAAAGCTGTTCATCAGCTCAAGCTCCTTCCTCAGGAGTGCTCGATATCTTCTTCTTTTTGTGAAAAGAGTGCTCGATATCTAAAGTAATGGTTTCAAAGGCGTGTTCTTTTTGGGCATAGACAACTCTATCAAAACCGCCTCTAAAAATAGTTCCAAAGATGACTTGGTTCTAGAAATTGATTTCTAGAGCTTGATGCCACAAGCCACCATTAGAAATCCCATTTGTTGATGTAAAATCAATTATAATAGCATTTATACATATTTATGCAAGTAAAAATCGATTATATGAGTATGTATATATACTTATGCATGGAGTAAGAAGAATCAAATATACATATTTATGCATGTAACAAATCAAATATATACTCCCCCCATTCCAAATTATAAGTCGCTTTGACTTTTTTGGTACATCTATTTTACTATACATCTAGAAGAATCAAAACGACTTATAATTTAGAACGGAGAGAGTACATGTTTATGAATATAATAAGGGCACGTACAACGGGACGATTTGAGCCGTCTCTATGACTTAATTTTTACAGAAAACACCCTCGTGAGCGTGGAGACGGGTGAGGCCGTCGTCTCACGAGACGACGATGCGGGCTCGTGCTGCTAGGCTCAGTCGTCGGTGGAGGGCGCGTTGTACAACATCGTCGCCTCCGAGCGACCAGGGGCAGATCAGTCTGTGCGCGCGCCAAAATCCCCCACCCACCCATTCCTCTTTTCTCCATCATCGCGCAACAACGACGTTGGAGATTAGGTGCGTCGCAGCGGCGCTGGAGCCCTGGTGCGTGGCGGAGACGCCCCAGGTTCACGATGGCGGCGGCGCTGGAGCCCGGCAGTGTCGACTGCAGCTCCCGTATCCTACCGTCGCACCTCGTCGTGAGCAAGGCGGGACAAGACTGCGCCGGTGCCCGACGGTCCCGTGGCCACGGTGGCCAGGCAGGAGCGGCGACGGGTGTATGCGCTAGCTCAAGTGCTCGACCTAGCTGCCCAAGTCACCTTCTCTTTTTTCTTGTTGCTGAGAGACTGCATCTTGTAGCAGTATTTGATCTGCTCGCGCTTTCTGGATCAACATCTGGTATTTACTCATGATGTTGTTTGCCTGCTAATGCTCAACTACTTACTCCATGTAGCAGTGTTTGCTCGTGCAATGACAAACTAGTTTAATATTCATGAGTTGGTTAAGGAAAAAAAGACGCCCGGTAGCTGTTCGATGCAATGCCTCACTCGATAGCTCATCTTGCAGCATCCTTGTGTTTCTTTTTTCAGCATCAAATTTCTTCTTTTAGCGTTTTTAAGCTGTCGGTATTGAATAATGGTGTAAGCAATAATATTCCATCTCTGAAATTAATTTAGATGTGGGTGACGCCTTTCCTGTTTTTATGTTATATGATGCCTGATAGCTGGTTGTCGTTAATTGGCTAAGATCTCATATGATCTTGTTTCTTCCAGTTATGACTACCTGGAGAAGTAGAAGATCAATATGAGGAATTTTGAATGTTGTTAGTGTGAATTGAGCGTAGCTGTGATCCATTATCTACCGAATAGCAACACCGTGGTATACAAAATGGTATTCATGATTGATCTTGACTACATGCATAGCATTAAACAGCTTGCAGACGACATTTTGTCTATTCGAGGCTTTTGAAGACGACAACTCGTCTGTGGGTTGTACATGCCCTAAGGGCACCTGTAGTTGTCGACAAGAGAGAGGGCCACTTAGGCCCAAAACTGAACCATTAAGCAGTTGACTCAAACTTCCCCCGTGGTGTAGGCCCATACTCGACTCTTCCTGTCTCGTTTTTCTCTGCCGGCAACCTTTCCCCTTCCTCTGTCCGCTTCTCGCCCAGGGCAGTGACGCTCCCGCCCGCTCCTCCCCCACGGCCGCGGCCGGCGAGGGTTGGACAGGCTTCCTCGAGCGGTGGCGCGGGTCGTGCCCAGATGAGGTCTCCCGAGCGGCGCTGCGGGTCGCGGACGTGGACTAGCTCCCTCGAGCAGCGCAGGTCGTGGCCGGACGAGCTCCCCTGAGTGGCGGCGCATGTTGCGCCCGGACGAGCTCTCCGGAGCAGCGCCACGGTCCTCGAACACCGGTGGCAGAGGGGCCCAAGCAGCGCGGGCGGCGGCGGCAGGCGAGACCGAGTGACCGATGGCGAACTTCGCGGCCAAGGAGGGCCCAACGGCGCGTCCTCGATTCATTTTTTATTCGGATGAACCGATGCAAGATCTTGCATCAATTTCTCTCTGTCTCCTTGACGAGTCGGCGTTCTGCAATGATGAAATCGACTCATTCAAGTTCCACAGAGGGGCATGAGTCGCTTTCTGAAAGCCACTGGAGAAGCCCTAAACTTGTACACAAATTTATGTAGGTAAAACTCCACTGAATTAACCCGGTGTTCGTCTATTCAACTGTTTAGCCCGTTTCATACCGTTTACCTCCGTTCCATTTGTGGCGTTTAGACCATTTTCCTCTGTTTTTTTACCGTTTAAACGGTCAATGTTGAATTTCTGTTTACCTCGTAAACAAAACAGCTCACCAATGTTTACCATTGAGCGGTCGTTTGGGTGAACACTGATTCTATTAGTTACGCTTAAAGAACTTCATTTCTGCAGTTACTTATATATATACATCAGAGCATATGTTTAAAGTTAGTCCTTTCGTTGCAAAAGGTTTATGGGAGCTATATGTTATTTAATTTCATTTCTTTCATGACTAGTTTCTTACAGTACTTACCAAAACTATAATTAGTGAAGTTAATCTTGGCGTCCCTTGCCACTTGACGCGTGTCACCGCCGTCCTCGCCCGGCCGGTCGCCAAGTCTTCCAGAGCCCCGCTCGACTCGCTCAACTACCGTCTTGACTCGGTAAACACGGTCACTCCCAAGTACACTTGCACTTGTCGATGTCCCCAGATGTCAGCCACCGCGGCTGGTCACCTGGCCTTCTGGTCCCTCGGTTCAATCCTCACGTCCGTCCTTCATCGCTCCCGGTCCATCGGCGCGGCCTGTCCCTACTTGACCTTCTCCTCGCTGTCGACTACCACCTCCGAGCTCTACACCTGCGCACCACAAGCCAAGAGACATGTTGCACAACCCAACTCACGCCATGGTTAATTCACCGACTCAACCTAAGACGTAAGTCACGTTGACAATCACTCACACAAATCCAAACCACAAGAGCATATATCCACCTTGTATTCGCATGCTCACTGGTATATGTTGACGTCAACCCATTATTCTCTAAAAGCCTGGAAAGGAACCACTTGCTCACTGCTATTTTGTCGTAACATATATATGTGCTAGTTGCAGAGCTCCACTCACTCCTATAAATAGGGCCAAGTTGCTCGCATTCTCCATCAAACCACACACACACATTCAGTCCCACATTTAATTTGCCTCTCTCTAGCTACCACTGACCAGTCTGCAATGGCTTCTCAAGTGATAACGGTGATCTTCTTCGTTGTCCTCCTAGGGTGTGTTTAGTTGGTCCTGTAAAATTTTTGGAAGTATAGTAACTCTTTCGTTTTTATTTGGTAATTAGTGTCCAATTATAGACTAATTAGGTTCTAAAGATTCGTCTTGTGGTTTACAACCAAACTGTGTAATTAGTTATTTTTTACCTATATTTAATGCTTCATGCATGCGTCCAAAGATTCGATGTGACGGGAAATCTTGTAAAATTTTTGGAATTTTAAAGGAACCGAACACAGCCCTAGCATCATCTTCACCATGTCTAGCTCGAGATAGGATGATGCTAAGTGATCACCATGCACAACCGAAGAGCAAGAGTAGCAGTGTTACGTGGACTAGCCCTGCGGCCAGTTCTATAACTAGCACCACCTCACCTCGGCAGTTGGTACAAGAAGTGGCAGTGCCGTCACCGCCGGCGGCGCCAGGAACCGAGGTTGACCGTCCGGACAGCAACAGCTGGATACCGGAGGGATCGGTGCCGAGCCCCGGCATCGGCCATCATCCATAAATGATAAATGACGTTTCGCGTATGCATGTATGTATATGTGTAAGGTACATACTAAAGCTACACTGGAATCAGCCGTTTTGCCAAGTGTCTAGGGCACTCGGCAAAGCCCTAAATACACTCGGCAAAGGCTTTGCCGAGTGGCACACTCGGCAAAAAGCACACGACAAAAAAGCTGTCGGTAAAGCGGCCTTTGCCGAGTGTCTTTTATCGGGCACTCGGTAAAGGCTTTGCCGAGTGTCCGACACTCGGCAAAGACCGAACCGAAAAATTCTGAAAAAATAGAAAAAAAATTTTAAAATGTTTTTTAATTAGAGGAGGGACCCCACCGGCCAGTCATATGGCAACTGCTGCCAAGTGACCAGCCAAAGCAATTTTTTGAAACTTTGCGCCCAGCGATAATTAAACCTACGATCTCTCACACACACGCGAGCTCCTCTACCACTACACCTCTCTTTCATTTGTGTCTATATTCCATTTCGGTTCCCCAAATATTATACCAAATCAAGTGTAAATTGATTGTTTGAGGCCCTAAACGAATTCAAATTAAAAAGTTGTCAACTACAAAGTTTCATAACTTTTCGAGATCTATAATTTTCATTTAGGAAGTTTCTCCATCCGAGGTCATTTGAAAAATTCGAATTTTAAAATTTTGAATTTCAAACGTAGTTTTGCATGACAAGATGATTTCAAATTAAAAAGTTATCAACTACAAAGTTTCATAACTTTTCGAGATCTACAATTTTCATTTAGGAAGTTTCTCCATCCGAGGTCGTTTGAAAAATTTGAATTTTAAAATTTTAAATTTCAAACGTAGTTTTGCATGACAAGATGATTTTAAATTAAAAAGTTGTCAACTACAAAGTTTCATAACTTTTCGAGATCTACAAATTTTATTTTGGTTGTTTTTCCATCCGAGGTCTTTTGAAAAATTCGAATTTTAAATTTTTAAAATTCGGATGCAGTTTTGCATGACAACATGATTTCAAATTAAAAAGTTGTCAACTACAATGTTTCATAACTTTTCGAGATCTACAATTTTCATTTAGAAAGTTTTTCCATCTGAGATCGTGGTTCTAACATTATTCATAAATCTTATATATCTCTCTTGTAGTTTTATAAAACTATACGAGAGACGTGTAGATTTTGTGAACAACGTTACTATCGTTTTGTCGAATGAAGAAATGACCAAAATAAACTTTATAGATCTTAAGAAGTTATGAAACTTTGTAGTTAAAAACTTTTTAATTTGAATTCATTTAGGGCTTCAAAATGTGTTTTGAAAAACTGCTTTGCCGAGTGCAAAAAAAGACACTCGGCAAAGACCTTCTTTGCCGAGTGTTTTTTTTGGCACTCGGCAAAGCAGCTTCTTTGCCGAGTGTTTTTTTGGCACTCGGCAAAGAATGTCTTTGCCGAGTGTTTTTTTTGCACTCGGCAAAGCAGCTTCTTTGCTGAGTGTTTTTTTTTGCCGAGTGTTTTTTATTTAGCACTCGACAAAGAGCTTCTTTGCCGAGTGCCCGAAAAAAACACTCGGCAAACCACATGGCACTCGGCAAAGAACCGGATTCCGGTAGTGCTAGGACTCTCTCTCTCTCTCTGTTGTGTATGTGATCAATCAAGCGTTTTTTTTCTTATATATATATATATATATATATATATATATATATATATATATATATATATATATATATATATATATATATATATATATATATATATTGTGAGAAAAAAGTTATAAAGTGAATACAAGATGTAAATGTATATGATTTTGCATACTTGAATTTTCTATTAGGTGCCCAAAGAGTGCCCGTGTATATTTGCTATACTAGGTGATGGTGAAATCAACAGATTGCCCTGGATTTGGTTGCTATATTGGAGTCATGTCCCATTGGCACCACTATATTAAATAAGTAACGTTTTGGAGTTATCTGAAATTAATAGTGTTAAAGTTTTGACATACTACTACCTTTTACTATAAGAGTGGCCACCCACAACCATGTAACCACTTTTTAGTTTCTATAATAACCACGTCAGCAAAAAGCTCCTTATAGAAAACGCACCACACAATGCATAGATTATGGGTCTGATAGGCTGTGCTAGTTATTATAGTAGACTAGCTAGTAACCAAAAGGCTATATTTGCATGGGTCATCTACTCAACTATCTAATTCCACTCTTTCCCCGTGTCGTCTTCTCTCTCTCCCATCCTGGTCTGAAACCACTTTATACACTATGTGAAAGGACATAATGGTCCAAGAGGGGGTGGGGTGAATTCGGCTTCAAAAATTTAAAGGAACAACTTTGACTATGCAAATCTACTCACCCCTGCAAGGTTAAGATCTAGGACTAAAGAGATCACACCAAATCAAGTCCTTAGGTCCACAAAGATAAGCATGTCCTTAGTAAAGATCACTCTAAGATAAGGTTTGAAGCCAGTATATGTATATGACTAAGCACATAATAACATAGAGAATCCGTCATATTTGCCACACAATATTCTTGCACCTAAAAAAGGAGCAAAGCACAAGATAATATAAAAATGGAAATGAAACAAGAACAAGAAATAACCAAATTTTTCCTGTGGTAATAGGTTAATGCCACCACTATCTAATCCATGTTGGAGCACCAAAAAGTCACCAGGATTCAGTTACACTCTCTTGAGCTGCCAAAAAATTCACCACTCCAAATCTGTGGGTTTCAAATAGAGTACAGCTCTAGGAGCCTCCCCACAAGTTATCCTCCAGAAAGCACACTCTCCATGAAGTAGTCTTGACTTGAATGCCCTCAAATCTTTCCCAAAGTCCATATATATGTGTAATGTGTTCTGCAGTCGAAGAGAGCTCCAAATGAGCCAGGGAACACACATATATAAAGGGTGGGACTGAGTTGCCAGCCATGGGTAAAAGTCTGAAGATGGAAACATGACTTGATGATTTGCCTGGTGCCACCTAGACACACCGGACATAATTAAGGTGAACCTATCTAGGAAAAGTTCTCTAACAATTAGAAAGGAATATTTTCAAATATGCCTAACTAGATGATCCGCCATGGGCCACATAGGCACCACCAGTTCATAATGTGCCTACTTAGTACCATGGCAACAACTAGAGCATACAACCACTAGATAATATGGTGGGTGACAAACTAGCATATAGGCCCAAGAGCAATCGCCTCAGTTCTGTCGAATTTCTTGAATGCTTCTGGGTGAAGGGCCTAGAGAAGTACAATGTGCAGAGTTAAACCCTAGCACATGGCTTGAGGACTACCGACTCCCCTCCAAATTAGTGAACAATAACAAATTTGTGGCCATCTAGTATCTACACTATGCCTGACACGACTTAGAATTGACTCAAAAACCTCTCGATATGTTCCATCTAGGACTAGGCTGGCCTCAAGTGGCTCATCATCGACAACTTCCAGGGGACCTACACTAGGAAGCCAACTTCTAGGATTTTCAAAAGATCAAAACTACAGGCAAAAGGACATCGAGTCGCCAAGGAATTACATCTAGAGCTTCTAAAAAAAGCACAACAAACTCCTTGATTTATCCAAGTCCGACTGCCTCATGGGCCTTTAGTCGTGGCACCTTGTGCAACCACCCAATCCATTGCTTGAACCACTTCTCGATATGTCGCAATGACTACTCAAGTGGTTAGCTCTGCCCAAGTGGTTGAGTGCTCAGAGTTGGGTTATGTTTAGAAGGTCTAATGGCCAATCTACTTCATCTTTGAGATGTTTGCCAAGTCCAAAATCCAATATATATATATATATGTCTTATAATCCTAAACCCCACTAGAGGTTCTACCTTGATATGCAAGTTGTCCACCTCAACACTCCACTATCAGATATGATTAAAATCCACTAACATCTACAATTATGCCATACACGTCAGCGAGACACACATCATTCAATAACATACACTTATATGTAGCTTTAGCGTGCCACATCATTCGCTAAATATTAATTTATGATAGTCTATCCTTCATATAAACACTTATATGTAGTCTAGTTCCATTCCAATTCATCTGCAATCCCCACAATAATGCACGGGGTATGTGAGAAGTCCTTGTTTGGTTTTGGTAATTGAGTGACAACCTTAGGTGGACTAATTGTGTTTATGTGAGATACACAGGGAATTAGTCCACAGATGATTGTGTCATGAAGGAGCTCATTGCATATGAGACATGACATGGAGTCATGTGACCAAGGTGGCGAAGATCAAGATGAGGCTTGGCTTGATGGACCGGTTGCAAGTGTGAAGGGCAAGTCGGAGGCTTTGGAGCGATGGACCGCGAGGCGGTGAAGCTTGAGCAAGACTTGGCGCCGATGGACCGACGCAACGGTGAAGAGCAAGTGAGGTCAAGATCGATGGACCAAGGTCACATGATAATATGAAGTGGATCATATCATTTGTGATATGGTTGGTGCATGTGTTGCATCAACGTCAGAGGAGATGGAGTGGAATGCGCAAGGCAAAGGTATAACCTAGGGCATTTCCATTTCACCGGTCATAGGTGTGTAGAGAAGTTTATGACCGGGTTTAGGATAGATGGCCGTACTATCAAGAGGGGCAAACTTGTTTGCATATCGGTCATCTAGTGCCACTCGTGTGATCTAACTATGCATCGTTGCTAGGATCGAGTGGCGTGGCAAGTTGAGTGGTTAACTCCTTCGGTAAAATGTTTGTGAAAATGCTAACACACGTGCACAAGGTGGTGTTCACTTGTTGGTGTTGGCACATTTGCGAAGGTGTTGGAGTTTGAGCGGTAGAGAGGGTTTGGGTTCCTCTCTCCCTCCCGCCGAGCTTTGCAAGCGCGGGATTCAGGCGTTTTTGAGGAGTTGAAAAGCCTATTTTCCACTACGCCGGAAGTCGGAAAAGAAACGGAGGCGAACGGAGGTCACAGAGGTGACTGGACGCTGCACCGGACGCGGTCATGGTATGACCGGACGCGTCCGGTCAGTACAGCGCAGACGCGGGTGTTAGGGTTTGTAACCGGCGCGTCCGGTCACTCGCGGGACTAGCGCGTCCGGTCTTGTGCCCAGAAGGAACTGAGGTTCGCAGAGGATGATCGGACACGCGGCGCGTCCGGTCACACATGATCGGACGCATCCGATCGTTGAAGGTGCTTACTGGACTCTAACCGGACGCTGGCACTGTCGCGTCCGGTCGTTGTGAGGAGCGCGTCCGGTCGTTGTTTCGTGGGCGCGGGTGCTGTGCGGATCGGCGCGTCCGGTCGTTGCGAGGAGCGCGTCCGGTCGTTGCTTCACGCGCGCGGTGCTGTGCGACCGGCGCGTCCGGTCGGTTGAGCAGCGCGTCCGGTCATAGCGTTTGACCGTTGGCACGCAGTGACCGTTGGAGGATCTAACGGTCGCATTTGAAATTTGAGGGACACGTGGACGTCGCAGGGCGACCGGACGCGGTTGAGCGCGTCCGGTCAGTTATGACCGGCGCGTCCGGTCATCCCGAAATCTGCCCAGTGAAGGGGTAACGGCTCTATTTGACCGTGGGGTTATAAATAGATGCCTTGGCCGGCCATGGCCGGCAGCGGAGCACACTTTGGCCTTGGTGGCTTATGTGGTAGTGCTTGGAAGCCCTCTAACTCACTCATGCTTGATAGTGTTCATCGGATCGAGTGAGAGAGCGATTCTAGTGCGTTGCATCGAGAGGATTGCATTGAGTGGCACTAGGTGATCGTGTTGCAAGCCGGTGGTGCTTGTTACTCTTGGATGTTGCCATCTCCTAGACGGCTTGGTGGCTTGCGACTCCGTTGAAGCACGCGTGGAGATTGTGCGTGGCTCCGGAGGAGGATTTGTGAGGGGGATTGTGCTCACCCCGCGGGGATCACGAAGAGCAACTCTAGTAAAGCTCGTGGCTTGGAGGATCCCCATCTTGAGAGTGGATGTGCAGCACCCGCTGAGGGTTTGACTCTTGATAGTCAATTAGCTCGTGATCCATCAAGTGGGTGTATCGCCACAACGGGGACTAGCTTGGTGGCAACCAAGTGAACCTCGGTGAAAAACCGCCGTGTCAACATTGTGTACATCTTCTCGGTGGTTTGCTTTCGATTCACAAGCTTGTATTTACATTCATATACTTGTGCTTGTGTAGTTGCTCTTGTAACTAGTTTGCTTGTGTAGTTAGCTAGTTACCTTCTTGCTTGTGTAGCATAGAAGTAGCTCCCGTTGCGTGGCTAATTTGGTTTGTGTAACCTTGTTAGTCATATTGCTTAGTTTGTGTAGCTAAGTAATTTGCGCTCTCTAGTTTGGCATTAGTTGCCTTGCTATTGAGCATTGCTAGTGAGCATAGGTGGCTTCGTGCTTTTGCTTACTAGAATTGTGTAGGAGCTCCCCGGCTTTGCTAAAGTACTAGTGCATAGGTTTGTGTGACTTTGCTCTAGAATTGTTTAGGAGAGCTCTTGCTAAGGAAAGCACCTTAGTTACATATTTAGGATCTTTGTGAGGTGCTTGTGAACTTAGATAGAGGGGTGTAGTCTTGGCTAGACCGATAGTTTTAATTCCGTATTTGTTTCGGTTTGCCGACGCGATTAATTTTAGAAAGGACTATTCACCCCCCCCTCTAGTCCGCCATCTCGACCCTTCAATTGGTATCAAAGCCCGGTCTCTCATTTGTGGTCTTCACCGACCCGAGAGGATGGCGGAATATGGACTAGATGTTGATTGTCCTCACATGTTTGATGGCACACACTTTGCACGGTGGAAAAATTGGATGATATGCAATTTTAAGTTTATTTGCCCTCAAATGTGGTGGATGGTAGATGTAGGCTTTTCTCATGTGTTGGATGAAGATAATCTAACTCAAGCACAAGAGAAATGCCTAGATCTTGACATCCAAGCTACTAACATCATGTATAGATCTTTGAATGATAGCATCTTTGGTAAGATCATGGACCTCAAATCCGCTCATGAGATATGGGCCTATCTCATTGAAAAGTATGGAGCTATCACCGATGATGACGATGATGTCAAGCCCAAGGAGGTTGTACATGATGATGTTGAGCATGACCACAACATGATGGTTGTGGAGGATTGCTCCACCTCATGGTCAAGTGATGATGATGATCGATCTACCACAAGTTCACTTGACAAGGATGGTGATGATGCATCAAGTGTTGCAAGTGATGTTTCTACCCCAAGCACACTTGATGGTGACAACGTTGGTTTATGCTCGGGCCTTGATGATGCTACTACAAGCCCATCCACTACATCACATTGCTACATGTCACTAGGTGACACAAAGGTATCAAATGATAATGTGATTGATCATGTTGATTCATATGATGAGCTTGTTAGTAGACTTGCTAGCATGAACATGTCTTTAGAAAATGAGAAAGCTAAAACCATGAAATTGGAAAATGAAAACTCATTTCTAAAAACCACATGTGAACAACAAAAGCATCTACTTTATGTTACTACTTGTTCACATGAGGAGCTAAAATTGGCTCATGAGGAACTTAGTGTTGCTCATGATAATTTGGCACAAGAACATGCTTCTCTCTTTAAGATGTTATTAAAGAAAATTAAAAATAATGAGAGCTCATCACATGGATCAAATGATCAATTGCAAAATGTGACTAACCCATGTGATGTAGGGAGAAAGCATGTATCCACCTCTTGTGATGACTTATTAGATATGCCATGTTCTTCACCTATATATGCTTGTTCTACTTCTATGTCTTATGAGACTAACCTTTTAAAGGAGAACAATGAGCTCAAAAATGAAGTGAAGAATTTAAACAACAAGTTAGAGAGGTGCTACAACTCAAAAGTCACCTTTGAGCACATGTTGAACAACAAAAGAAGCTACGGTGACATGAGCGGCATTGGCTTCAACAAGAGCAATATCAAAGGCAAAAGATGGGGGAAGAGAAGATATGAAAGAGAGATAAAGAAGCAAGAACAAGAGAAGCTCTCTCATTTTATGTGCTTTAAATGCCATGAAATGGGACATCTTGCAATTGGTTGCCCTAATGAAGAAAAGCTCAAGTTGAAGAAAGAAGAAGAGAGGCTCAAGCATGTCAAGTGCTTCAAGTGTCGCACTTGGGGTCATCTCACCTCAACGTGCCCAACCAAGAAACTAGTGAAGCAACAAAAAGAGTCTCAACCAAAGCCACAAGTTGAGCAAGAAACCACACCCCAATCTCAAGTCAAGATCAACCACAAGGATGATGATGGTGACTTAAAGAAGAAGAAGAAAACAAGAAGGGGTGGAAGAGGAAGGCATCCAATGCAAATCCAAGATGCCAAGATGATGAGCAAGATTCAAGATAAGAAGAGAGATTTGGCTCACATCAAGTGCTTCAAGTGTGAAGATATGGGACACTTTGCCTCGGGGTGTCCTACCAAGCTTGAGAAGAAGGCTCAAGTAACTCATGAGAGGCAAGACAATGAAAAGCATCACATGAGCAATGAAGAAAAGGCTCAATCAAAGAGAAGATGCTATTCATGCCGGGAAAGGGGACACATGGCTCATTCATGTCCCCTAGGTAACACTTCTAAGCATATTTCAATTAATAATACTAACATGCTTAGAAAGGATATAAATGGTACCTCTATTGTTGCTATTGCAAAACATCCCGCTACCCATACTAAGGCTTTGCCTAAGTATGTTGCTCCTAACTTGAGAGGACCCAAACTTGTTTGGGTACCATCAAAAAGTGGATGATTGTTTGTAGGTACCATCGGCATTGGAGGCTTGATTCATTTGGATTCATATTGGTCATCATATGTTGAATCAAGTTTTAAAGCTTAGTGCATATTCTATCCCAATGCCAAGTCAAAATAAGTGGAGTCCAAATACTACAACATACAAGTGCAACATTCAAGATTGTGGTGATTTATTGGATATATTTGATGGCTTGCAAATATTCAAGTTGAAAGCTTGCTATTGGATGATCATGAGCTAACCAAGGTATATCATTTGTTGATCATTTCATTTGGGTGCATATGAGTTGATTGAATTGGATATATATGCAATGTTGCTTGCTATGAGATGTTTGAATGGATTAAATGCTTAAGTAATCAAGTTTGAATTGATTTGTGTTGGATAAATTCATGAGATGACATTTAGTAAGTGGATTGGATGGATATATGTCTTGTGAAAATATTCAAACAAGTTAGTTTCAAGTTTGATTCATATTTGATGAAGTATTGCTCAATGTATTGAAATCTGTCCAAAGTTGAAAATCTGAGCTAGCAGTGATCAAGTCTGAGTTTGGATGATCAAATCTACTTGGATTGGCATGAATTTTGGTATGCATGCTCTAGACTTATGTTATAAGATGCTGTACAAATTTCATGAGAATTGGATAAGAGATGCTTCGGCTTTGGAGTACATCTTGTCAGCTATAGTGCAGCAGTTTTCAGCATGTAGCAGTGGTGGAAGATTTGAAATCTGGTAGCAATCTATATGTCAAATGAATCTCAAATTTTTACAGCTGCTAGATGACTTAGTGAATCACATCTCCACCAAATTTTATGGCATTTGGATCTGTACATTAGGAGATATGAATTATTCTTTGAAGGGTACAGAATCTGCCAGAAAAGTGACAATTATTGGATTGATCTAGAGTCACTTTAAGTGAAAGGTCCTCAAGTTGGAAACATATTTATAAGTGTCTGAGGCACCTAAGTTTGGTTTTGAATTGATCTAGAAGCATGACAAGAAATGAGTACAAGGGTATTGATTGTGGAATGTACTTAGTGTACAAATTTGGTACTCAAATTTGAAAATGAAGATCAAACTCAAGATGAAGATGAGGTTCAAGTTCTAGTAATAATTGGAGATCATTTGGTAGAAAGAAAAGGACTTAAAGAATAATTCAAGGTTACTCATAAAGTTAAGTCCATAGATCAATCAATCAAAGGCAATTCAAGTAAGTGTCAAGGATGGTTCTTTGGAGAGAGGTCACTTCTCCCTGCTGAGGGGGCTTGCCGCCCATGGGTGGGTAAACCGAGCACCGGCTTGGAAGGCTAACATGGAAGTGATGAATTCAAGGGATATTTGAGATGCTTAATTGAAGCAATCAATAGGGTTGATCAAGAAAAGCAAGCAACACCCAAAAGAGAGCTAGTCATGGTTATAAAATTGGTATCATAAGTACTTCTCTCACGCAAGCATTGATCAAAGAGAAAAAGCAAGCCAACCACAACAAGAGATAATGCACTTGATTATTAGTGGTTCTCATTTCATATGGGTGAAAAATGGATTTCTCTATAATGATTGGTCTTCACCAAGCTTATAAATTGGACTTCACATTGCTATTGGAGTAATGAATTGGAATCTATGTGACTATCCTCTACTCCAATATAACAAAGGTATCATTGCAATGTGCATGATCATTTCATACCTTACTAGTATGCGATTAGTGCATATAGTACATGCTTACTAGGATCATGCATAACAAATGAAATGTTTAAATTCATAGCCTGCCACTATTGCTTGAATTGTTTAAATGATCTAGTGGTATGTGTATGAATTTGTTCATGAGCTAGTGAACCCAAGTACTTGATCTAGTTTGGATTGCTAACAAGTGACAAGTACAACATTAGCAAGATAACCCTTAGTATGAGGAGTGAAGAAGCTTGTCATTGGATCAAACCGGACTTAGAATCTTAGGCAAATCAACTTAGTTCAAGTCATACTAGAAGCTCATGACAATGATATGGGTACAAGCACAAGACAACAATGCAAATGGATATCTAGGGTGTTTCAAATGGTATCTAGACTCAAAATATTTCTTCAATTGGTATTTACAAGTGGTGTCTAGATCATGATCTACAAGTAATATCCTATAAGTGGTGCTCATAAAGATAACAAATGTTCAAGAAAAGATCATATTGACAAATCCTACAAGTGGTTCCATGATAGAGGATTCTTCAAATTGGTATCACACATTTATTCGTGGTATTTCTACACATGATATCATTTATACAAGACCGTGGTTCCACAAGTGATCCTCAACTTTAAGTGATCATCAAATGAAGAAAGTTCCCTCACACACAAGAGCTCAAGATTATCAAGTGAATGACCCATGCTATGACATAGGGGGAGGAGCCCCACCTAATGGTATCAAGGTCAAAGATCCTAAGTGGTATCTTAAGAGCAACATACAAGTAATGTCATTCCAACATGTGCGGTGATGTCCATCAACAACGCAATATTCAAGTCTCAACCATCTACCCCAAATGCAAGCCTTTGTATCAATGAGAAATACACCCTTTATGGAAATTGATGACAAAGGGGGAGAAGTTGGAACAAAGATATGTCAATGCACCAAGAGAGGGGTTTAGGGTTTGGGGACATCATGAGAAGATGGGGTTTGGACATGGAAATGGACAAAGAGGGAGCAACAATGAAGAAAAGAGAAGGATCAAAATTCTTGGACAAGAGAAGCACACAAGTAGGGGGAGCAAGCTCATGAACATTGTTTGGTTGCATTTGATATGTTCATATTCATGTGCTTGCTTGCATTGCATAAGTTTTATATTTATTATGCATGCTTGTGTGGTGTATGCTAGTTATAGAACTTGAATGATGATTTGATAACTAGCATGCATAGGATGTTAGCTAGACTTATGATTATCATGCAAAAACTAGAACCTTGCTTATAATGTTGATCTCACGGGGTTTCTAGTATTTCTGATGTCTAGCTACTCATGATGCTAAGGATGATGGCAAACTTGTGTTTTTCAAATGATATCGAGCTATCAAATGGTATCGAACTACAAAGGTTTATTCTATACACCTTAGCATCACTTAGTAGTGCTAACCCTCCCACAAATTTCATATTTATGCATATGTGCAAGCTTGAAACCAAACCATTTGAGCACATATGTAGGGAGAGTTATCACTACCAAGTTGGATTTTATGATGCTTATCCAAATTCTAACATAGAGCTTAAATGTTGGATAAGTGGCATAAAGTCTAAAAGAATTTAATTTCCATATCTTTGTAGAGTTGTCATCAACTACCAAAAAGGGGGAGATTGAGAAGTCCTTTTTTGGTTTTGGTAATTGAGTGACAACCTTAGGTGGACTAATTGTGTTTATGTGAGATACACAGGGAATTAGTCCACAGATGATTGTGTCATGAAGGAGCTCATTGCATATGAGACATGACATGGAGTCATGTGACCAAGGTGGCGAAGATCAAGATGAGGCTTGGCTTGATGGACCGGTTGCAAGTGTGAAGGGCAAGTCGGAGGCTTTGGAGCGATGGACCGCGAGGCGGTGAAGCTTGAGCAAGACTTGGCGCCGATGGACCGACGCAACGGTGAAGAGCAAGTGAGGTCAAGATCGATGGACCAAGGTCACATGATGATATGAAGTGGATCATATCATTTGTGATATGGTTGGTGCATGTGTTGCATCAACGTCAGAGGAGATGGAGTGGAATGCGCAAGGCAAAGGTATAACCTAGGGCATTTCCATTTCACCGGTCATAGGTGTGTAGAGAAGTTTATGACCGGGTTTAGGATAGATGGCCGTACTATCAAGAGGGGCAAACTTGTTTGCATATCGGTCATCTAGTGCCACTCGTGTGATCTAACTATGCATCGTTGCTAGGATCGAGTGGCGTGGCAAGTTGAGTGGTTAACTCCTTCGGTAAAATGTTTGTGAAAATGCTAACACACGTGCACAAGGTGGTGTTCACTTGTTGGTGTTGGCACATTTGCGAAGGTGTTGGAGTTTGAGCGGTAGAGAGGGTTTGGGTTCCTCTCTCCCTCCCGCCGAGCTTTGAAAGCGCGGGATTCAGGCGTTTTTGAGGAGTTGAAAAGCCTATTTTCCACTACGCCGGAAGTCGGAAAAGAAACGGAGGCGAACAGAGGTCACAGAGGTGACCGGACGCTGCACCGGACGCGGTCATGGTATGACCGGACGCGTCCGGTCAGTACAGCGTAGACGCGGGTGTTAGGGTTTGTAACCGGCGCGTCCGGTCACTCGCGGGACCAGCGCGTCCGGTCTTGCGCCCAGAAGGAACTGAGGTTCACAGAGGATGATCGGACGCGCGGCGCGTCCGGTCACACATGATCGGACGCGTCCGATCGTTGAAGGTGCTTACTGGACTCTAACCGGACGCTGGCACTGTCGCGTCCGGTCGTTGTGAGGAGCGTGTCCGGTCGTTGTTTCGCGGGCGCGGGTGCTGTGCGGATCGGCGCGTCCGGTCGTTGCGAGGAGCGCGTCCGGTCGTTGCTTCGCGCGCGCGGTGCTGTGCGACCGGCGCGTCCGGTCGGTTGAGCAGCGCGTCCGGTCATAGCGTTTGACCGTTGGCACGCAGTGACCGTTGGAGGATCTAACGGTCGCATTTGAAATTTGAGGGACACGTGGACGTCGCAGGGCGACCGGACGCGGTTGAGCGCGTCCGGTCAGTTATGACCGGCGCGTCCGGTCATCCCGAAATCTGCCCAGTGAAGGGGTAACGGCTCTATTTGACCGTGGGGTTATAAATAGATGCCTTGGCCGGCCATGGCCGGCAGCGGAGCACACTTTGGCCTTGGTGGCTTATGTGGTAGTGCTTGGAAGCCCTCTAACTCACTCATGCTTGATAGTGTTCATCGGATCGAGTGAGAGAGCGATTCTAGTGCGTTGCATCGAGAGGATTGCATTGAGTGGCACTAGGTGATCGTGTTGCAAGCCGGTGGTGCTTGTTACTCTTGGAGGTTGTCATCTCCTAGACGGCTTGGTGGCTTGCGACTCCGTTGAAGCACGCGTGGAGATTGTGCGTGGCTCCGGAGGAGGATTTGTGAGGGGGATTGTGCTCACCCCGCGGGGATCGCGAAGAGCAACTCTAGTAAAGCTCGTGGCTTGGAGGATCCCCATCTTGAGAGTGGATGTGCGGCACCCGCTGAGGGTTTGACTCTTGATAGTCAATTAGCTCGTGATCCATCAAGTGGGTGTATCGCCACAACGGGGACTAGCTTGGTGGCAACCAAGTGAACCTCGGTGAAAAACCGCCGTGTCAACATTGTGTACATCTTCTCGGTGGTTTGCTTTCGATTCACAAGCTTGTATTTACATTCATATACTTGTGCTTGTGTAGTTGCTCTTGTAACTAGTTTGCTTGTGTAGTTAGCTAGTTACCTTCTTGCTTGTGTAGCATAGAAGTAGCTCCCGTTGCGTGGCTAATTAGGTTTGTGTAACCTTGTTAGTCATATTGCTTAGTTTGTGTAGCTAAGTAATTTGCGCTCTCTAGTTTGGCATTAGTTGCCTTGCTATTGAGCATTGCTAGTGAGCATAGGTGGCTTCGTGCTTTTGCTTACTAGAATTGTGTAGGAGCTCCCCGGCTTTGCTAAAGTACTAGTGCATAGGTTTGTGTGACCTTGCTCTAGAATTGTTTAGGAGAGCTCTTGCTAAGGAAAGCACCTTAGTTACATATTTAGGATCTTTGTGAGGTGCTTGTGAACTTAGATAGAGGGGTGTAGTCTTGGCTAGACCGATAGTTTTAATTCCGTATTTGTTTCGGTTTGCCGACGCGATTAATTTTAGAAAGGACTATTCACCCCCCCTCTAGTCCGCCATCTCGACCCTTCAGTATGCTTCTAGTGTTTATGAATCAAAGTTACCCTTTAATATTGTGTATTTGCTTGGATGCAAATGAGTAGGTTTTGCATGTGGATCTGTTAGCATCAAGTTAGAGCGTGAGACTTAAATTGTTTTGAAGGGTCTTGTATGAATGTATGTGGATGAGTAAGTCTCGAATTAGTTCTTTGTTCTCTTGAAGAGTTGAACTCTGAGACTGAACTTGTTTTGAAGAGTCTTTGTGTGTGAATACGTCTTCAATGAGTACTCTGTTGCCTTCATGCCTTGAAGACTTGAACTTGTCTTGAATAACTGAGCTAAATCATTTACTTTTTGATGACAATCTAATGATACTTATTTGATATTATAAATATTGATGTCATTTAATATAATAGTTAGTCAAGCTTAAGATACTTTAACTTGGTATTATATTAGAATTGCATTTTTTGGATGGAAGGAGTTGATTTTAAAAAACTTCTATTTCATTTGCACTAAGCACGCCTTTAGCTTAGCGGACAGAGCATATAAAAATATAACAAGTCTTTTATTATCCCCTAATGCTTTTAAATATAAATAAAATATATTATTTATTTCCAAATTGAAAGCCATGTTTGTTATAATACGAAGAGTTTTTTTAAATATAATAAGTGTTTTATTGTCCCCTAATGTTTTCTAAATATAAATATATATTAGTTGTTTCTAAATTCAAAGCCATGTCTTCTTTAGACATATACCTGGACCATGTTATTATTTATTACTATTATTCCATCATGCAACAAAATGCCTAAAAATTGTACCAAACAGGCCCATGGCCTCATAGTCGAGACATGGGCTCATAGGACTCGAATGTCACACCCGGTTTTAAGGACAAAACCAGATATACACTATATGTGAAATAAAGAAGTTAAATCTCACATATAGCCGCAGATAAGTGTAATATCAAGAGACAAATGCTTAATAAACATAACGCAATAGTATAAGATGTAACCTTAGAGAGCAACATAGCGAAAAGACAACTCCGAACATCGGGTGTAGACTTCACTCCACAAACAAACTGACTGTTGATCACAAGCCTAATAACTGTCACACCCAGTTTTCTAAAGAACAAAACCAGGCTAATCATATGTGTGCCTAGGAAGTCCACACATATGTCAGAATAAAAAAGTATCAGAAACAATGTTATTATATAACGTATACATAGCTATATTAACACTTACATCAGGGTATCGCGGAACGGTGACTAAACTTCAGGCTCCATTCTTCTCAGGGACGACTGACTGGTGGCTCCGTATGCCAAATACTTCTGAAAGACTTCTACAAACTTCACTACCTCTTTATCCTTCTTCTGAGCAACACCTTACTACACACTGGGGTGTGATGGAAATAGCAAGAGTGAGTCCATGTCGAACTCAACAAGTATAACACAAGGTTCATGAAGCTCAAAAGGCTAGACACTATTTGACTGCGTTTAGCTTTTAATCATCATATAATTAGCAATTGAGTAGCATCAAGGAATTCCAATTCCCATTAATGAATCAATGATCAATTGTAATAAGGATAATGAATAGCATTAACATGAGCATAATAATAATCAACAGTAATTAAGCATGATATAACAATGGCGATCATCTATCTATAGATGTTCCAAGGCCGCCTGTATCCGTGGGCACGGCTAGTATACCAGTTTTTAACTCTGCGCAGAGGTGTACACTTTCACTGTGAGTCATGTCTTCCAAATGCGTGGGTTTGCAAGGCCCAAAATATCGGAAACAATATAAAGTCATTCAAAAGTTCGTCTAACAAGTTAGGGCCATTAGATTCACTCGGCAGGCAGATGTAGGAACCCCCTTTTCAAATGGCACAATTCCTTCTCGGCTATACTCATAGACTAGAGGTTGTCCTACACCCAACGTGTCAAGCCATTCTTACGCAAATTAAGGTAACCACTAACAAGCTAGAAAAGGTCTCTTAAACAACTAGAGCCAGAGCCATATAGCCCTTACAGCTGTACTGTATGTCCCGGATGATCACGTACAGATAAGTCCTTATGGAGAGAAACCAGAGCAACCTTGCTCTAGCCCTCTTTTCAACAGTAATAAAATCATCATTAAAGATTGGTTGATTGCTTAATCCATTAATCAAATTACAAGATCATTGTTCATAATTAAGCACTAGCAATAGCTATCCAAATGCATTCCCAAGGTTGACAAGGAATCAAGGTATCAATCACTAAGTTATAATCTCTAAGGTTGTCAAGGAAGACACATGCATATGTATGACAATTTCAGTGAATAGGTAACAAGGATGGTCTCATGTTATACTTGCCTTTTCCGAAGGTTAGACTGCTCAGAATCTTCAGCTGTTATCTTTCGGTCTCCAACGTTTGCTTCGACTGTCGGTCCTCAGCTCCTAGTCTTCCGCGCTAATGAACCATACTTCCTCTACTCGCAGCAACCAAGCAACACAAATAGACAAACAATACACACATCTAAGAACATGCATCAAACAAAAGAAACGCTTTAAAAGATAGCGCACTAAACGACACGGTATGTTGCTACAGTCATGAAAACGCAAGAATGACGGATAACGGAGCTACCATTAAAGAGGACACGCGACTACCGAAGAGTTTGCAACAGAGCGGAGAAGACAGACTATACGCTTGATTTATTTTAATTAATGAAATAAAATGATTAGACATTTTCAGAGGATTATCCTAAAGTTGAACTAACCACATTATAGTAAATTTAAAAGTTTGAGTTAAACCTAAAACATATTTTATTTATAAACACTTCATAATATTTAAGCCATTTAAATATTTATAACTTAGGAAACATACAACATGTGTGAGCAACTAATCAAAACATTATATATTTTGTGTTTAAACTAAACAAGTTAGAATAAATAAAGGCACATTCAAGTTGATATATTAATCAAGTTAACATTTAATTCATAAATATATCATAGTATTTTAAGTCATGTAAATATTTTATAATCTAGTTAATTATGGAACATGTGGCAAATGCTAAACGAAAACATTTATAAATCTAGGTTGAACTAAACAGGTCATAAATGAAAAGGCATTCACATTGATATAAATCATATGAACATTTACTTAAGAGATACCGAGGTTATAAATCTAAGTGGCTTTTAATAAATCAATAGTCATTAGATAAACATTAATCAACTTAATTATATGTTTCATGTTTAACTAAACAATAATTAACAAAGAAATATTTAAGTTGTTATTTACTAAGTTAACATTTATTATTTATAAAAGACTGGAGATAAACCTAAATGAACTTTGATTCAAAAAGGCATTGAATACATATTTAAGTTGAAAGATAATCATAAAAGATCAATATTGTCCTATGTTGCTTTTATTTAGAATTGTGTAATCATTAATCGAATTAATAGGATTAATTTAATTGATAGGTGACATGGTAAATATTGCTGCTAGCATGTAGGTTTCATCGTCACGGTCGCATCGCAACGATAACAAAATTATAACCCTATGTTGCTTTTAACAATAAAATTATGTGCACATATTAAATATTCAACTATATATTTAAAAACATGTGACACAAAAAGCAATGTTACTACTGTGTAAAGCGCATCGACACGAAACTATGGCAACTGGAAGTACTCGAATCGGAGATCAAACGACTAAATTGATGACGACTAAACTAATTGTGGAATTACTACGCAAGGATGATGTATACATCACATCAGCAAAGTATCTAGCCGATTAAACAATGTGGCATACCGTTTATCATTGCAAGATGCAGCTGACTTGATCGATCACACGTACTTGTTTTCTCGGTCCTGCATGAACGGTAGTAGCATGCTCGGCTTCAGGGAACGACGTAGCTGTTGGTCTGCAAGTGCATCAATCCATCCGCCGGCGAAGAAGAGCGCTGACGTGCTAGAGTTGGACAAGAAAATAGATGGTGCTTCACGTAGAAGGACTCCTCTGCTCTTCTTGCCGTAGATTGGTAGCCGACCGGTTGTAGAGGACATACGGAGAGACGGCAGACGGCGTCAACAGCAGTAGCGGTTGTGCTTCCGAGCTCGACGAGATGCAAAACCAGGGGCAGCGTAGGGCTAGGGCAAGGCGGCGGTGTAGATGAGGAAACGGACGCAGCTGGAGACCTGGGCTCCGAGCTCGGCAACGGCGGCAGATGACGAGCACGACTACGGAGACTTCGGCTCCCAACTCGTCGAGATCCGAAACAGGGTAGGGTGCAGGCCCGTACCTAGAATTTTGTGGCTCCGGAGCAAAACACAAAATGAGGCCCCTATATCTAGACAAATAAAAATAGCTGAATTAGGTTTCATTATGTAAGGGTTACAATTTTCAATAATAAGAACTATAATAGGTACTCCTAGGTTCTCTGTTTGTCAGCTAAGGTGATCGCGTCTGTGTATGTCCACGCTTTTTTTATAGCCACGATGCGCAGCTTTGCCACAACATTTTTATCACCTCGATCGATACTGCTCGCTAACAGGAACAATCAAATCTCTCCATAAGTGATCGGTAAATACTTACACAGATTCTTATGAGCTGCATCAAGAAACTAAAAAAGCAACTAACACTTAGGCTAACTGAGCTTAAACTAATTAGACTTAATGACTAAATACTGATTAGGGGGCCCTTAATTTTTGGGGGCCTGGTGTGGTCGCGCCACTTGCGCTGCCCAATATACGGGCCTGGTAGGGTGAGTCTAGGACTTGGGATGGAGACGGTGCTAACGCCATCTACTAGGGCACGGGCGGCGATAGTTTGCTCGTGGAAAAAAAAGGAAAAAGTCTATTTTTGGCCATCAAACTTTTAGTAAAGTCCAAGAATGACCATCAAACTCCAAAACCATGTATTTTTGGTCATCCAACTCTTAAAACCATTCATGTTTAACCATCAAGGCAGTTTGGTGGGTAGTTTCGTTGATCTGGACGCCATGTAGCGGTGGGGCCTAGTTGTCAGCCCTCTTCTCTCTCCATATCTGACAACCGAATCCTGCAGCACCATCCACTACCAGGTGGGCTCCATTTGTCATCTTCATCTTCCAGCTCATGGCCAGTGCCCCATGGTTGCTACTCTTTCGATCCCGTGGGCAAGAGGACGGAGTATGGAGCAGCACGCACAATTAGAAGTGGAGGCTTGGCACGGGCCGACGAAGCTTGGAGCATCACAACGTGGGGAAGCTGAGGCAGAGGCGTGCAAGCAGCCGCTCTACAGTTGCCTCACCAGCGCGCACGTGCAACTCGTCGCGGCCTTGCGGGCGCGCGCGCGAGAGAGCAGCTCTGCCGCGGCCCCGCTGGCGCGCGTGCAGCCCGCTGTGGCCTAGCGGGCGCGCGCGAGAGCAGCTCCGCGGCGGCCTCGCTGGTGCGCGCGTGCAGCTCGCTGTGGCCTACGGCGATGCGGGGGCGTGTGTAGCTCGCCACGACCTCGCCAACGCGCGCGAGAGCAGCTCCGCCGCGGCCTCGCCAGCGCGTGCGTGCAGCTCGCAGTGGCCTTGTGTGTAGCTCCGCGGCCTCGCCGACGCGCAAGCGAGGAGCGGCACCGCGGCCTCGCCACCACCTGGTGTCCACGTGAGCGAACCACCCACCAAAAATTGTCCGATGGTCAAATATGAATGGTTTTAAGAGTTGAATGGCCAGAGATACATGGTTTTGGAGTTCGATGGTCATTCTTGGACTTCGTCAAAAGTTCGATGGCCAAAAATAGACTTTTTCCAAAAAAAAACTAGGGCAGCAGCTCGCTATTTATAGATGGAGAGTTGGAGACACGTACGGCCTGGTGTCCTGGGTGTCGTCCGTGTGCATGTGCGTCACTATGATTTTCCTGTGCCAGTAGCGTTGGCCTTATTTATTTGCCTCATGGAGTGGATTGCTATCAGGTCCAAAACATATATTGGCCCAAGGAACAAAAAAAAAACAGATTGGACAAGGATTGGATAGAGACAATGGTACAGGCCTTGATCAATTAGGGAAAGAGGGAAAGTGTTTAGGCTGAATTGTATTAGGGTTAGGATTAGTGATTTTCAAAATATATTAATTTCAGATATAAAATAATTCTAGAAAAATCCAGAATTAGTATTTAAGCCACAAAAAATATTCTGAGAACTCCATAAATTCTGGAAAAATTCCTGAGAAGTTTGTGGAGATTCATTAACGGACGGTGAATTGAAAGAAGTGATACAGAGTAGAAGAAGATGATCTAGGAATCCTCCATATGAAAAGATTAAGATCAAGAAAGTGGAGATTTTGTTACAGAAAAATGCAGAGACAAGCCAGAAAAAGATAAACGACTTGCTAAACGCGTTTTGAAAATTTTACTCGCTCATAACACGAAGTTAAGCAACAAGCAAACATCACATCATGAAAAGCCTATCAAATTAATATGGAAAAGTTTTAAACCACAGTTTTCTACATTTAAATTAGCAGCAACTTAATTTATCTAATAAATTTATTCAAATATTGAAATCATTTATTTTATTTAGTGTTTTTCATGCACAACCCAAAATAGGAAATTTTGGGTGTGACAATTCTACCCCACTTAACAGAAATCCCGTCCCGAGATTAGGAGAGACTAGGGAGAAAGATAAAGTTGATATGCAAGTCTTCACTTTTCCTTCATCAACTCCTATCCAATGATGATGCCACAAACTCAAAACCAACTTTGTAAATGTCTCCTTTAGACCCTTACGATTCTTGTAGATGGTTCTAACAGATTACCACTCTGAGAAAGGATACCTGCGCTCGATAGTGACTTTGCAATCATGTAGATAGCTGGTGCTTCCAAGTAACGAAATAGAATGTATAAAACCGCCATCTTATATCGTCTTTAGTTCATCAAACCCCCTTAAGAAGAGATCAACTAGAGAACACCAAAGGATAACTTGCATTTGTTTCTGAGTGATGACTATCATCATGTCCTTCTGGCATCCCAGAGAGATTCATTAGCATATGCAAGAACAAGTAATCCTGCACTTCCTCGCGAGCAGAAAAATAGCAGTGCAGAAATACAGTTATAACTCAAGTTCTACGAATCCGATGATATTGTAGCTTATACCGTTGGAAATCTTATCAAATTTACTACAACTTTCTTATAGAACACTTCTCCAGATTCTGCAGTTAAGGTAGTCGAAAACTATGCACCATAGAAACTATTCTAGGTTGCTGACAGCATAGATGCATCACCTTGTGATTTTTATAACTCTGAAACCATAATAGCTATCAGGGCGGTTCTTACGATCAGAGAAAGATATTGAAGTCTACTATTGTTCAGAATTTATCCATGATTTTTGGACATCCAAAAATAGAGATATAAGTTAAGGAATACAAATTATTCTGAAAAGACAGGATAAGGTAGAAACGAGATTCAGGGAGATAGATAACACTAATATTCAAATCTTCATTCTTCTTTGATTTGTGTTGATGAGATATAAGACATGGATTGAGGATAGCCAAAAGATGACAAGAAAGATAAGGTTTGATCTTCAGTTCTTCGTACCTTGTCGCTTGAGATTGATGATGATTGTAGCGAATGCTACCCCACTTTAACAAAGATTTTGGTCCACCTGGCGATGTCATTGAAGACAACACTTTCTCTAAGGCTTGATGCTACTGATGAGTCATTCATGTGTTCATCCTCCATTAAGATGAGATAAATAAGGTAGCATGACAATCAAGGGTAGACAAGAACGGTGTAAGAGAAAATAGCAAGAATTAGGATCGACTGAAAAATTAAGTAGGATAGAAGATGACACTACCCCACTTAACATGGATCAAGCTACTTCTCAAGACTTATACCTTCCGAGCCACCTTTGAAACACAAGAACAAGGACAACACACAAGCAAAACAAGCACACATCCCATCATCGATACTACACATGCTTCTTCAACAATGGTGGTCATCCTACATGGCAGATTATAGATGATGAAGAGGCCATCGAATCTTTGAACCAGGTGGGATCAATTTTTTTTTAAAAAAAACAACAAAACAAAAAACCATAGGAGTAAGAAATAATAGCTCAAAGGAAGCTATCAAGGAGGAGATATAATATGATAAGGAAGAGGAAATAGTCAAAATCAATGAGTCAAGGGATGATAAAATAGTTTTATAGTAAAATGAGTTTTATAATACGTCCAGTGCTATTTGGCATACGTCTTACAATCAACATCGCTCTGATACCACTCTGTCACACCTGGTTTTCTAAAGAACAAAACCAGGCTAATCATATGTGTGCCCAGAAAGTCCACACATATGTCAGAATGAAAAGGTATCAGAAACAATGTTATTATATAACGTATACATAGCTATATTAACACTTACATCAGGGTATCGCGGAACGGTGACTACACTTCAGGCTCCATTCTTCTCAGGGACGGCTGACCGATGGCTCCGTATGCCAAATACTTCTGAAAGACTTCTGGAAACTTCGCTACCTCTTTATCCTTCTTCTGAGCAACACTTTACTACACACTGGGGTGTGGTGGTAATAGCAAGAGTGAGTCCATGTCAAACTCAACAAGTATAACACAGGGTTCATGAAGCTCAAAAGGCTAGACACTGTTTGACTGCGTTTAGCTTTTAATCATCATATAATTAGCAATTGAGTAGCATCAAGGAATTCCAATTCCCATTAATGAATCAATGATCAATTGTAATAAGGATAAAGAATAGCATTAACATGAGCATAATAATAATCAACAGTCATTAAGCATGATATAACAATGGTGATCATCTATCTGTAGATGTTCCAAGGCCGCCCGTATCCGTGGGCACGGCTAGTATACCAGTTTTTAACTCTGCGCAGAGGTGTACACTTTCACTGTGAGTCATGTCTTCCAAATGTGTGGGTTTGCAAGGCCCAAAACATCGGAAACCATATAAAGTCATTCAAAAGTTCGTCTAACAAGTTAGGGCCATTAGATTCACTCGGCAGGCAGATGTAGTAACCCCTTTTCAAATGGCACAATTCCTTCTCGGCTATACTCATAGACTAGAGGCTGTCCTACACCCAACGTGTCAAGCCATTCTTACGCCAATTAAGGTAACCACTAACAAGCTAGAAAAGGTCTCTTAAACAACTAGAGCCAGAGCCATATAGCCCTCACAGCTTTACTGTATGTCCCGGATGATCACGTACAGATAAGTCCTTATGGAGAGAAACCGGAGCAACAATATAACCCCATGCTCTAGCCCCCTTTTCAACAGTAATAAAATCATCATTAAAGATTAGTTGATTGCTTAATCCATTAATCAAATTACAAGATCATTGTTCATAATTAAGCACTAGCAATAGCTATCCAAATGCATTCCCAAGGTTGACAAGGAATCAAGGTATCAATTACTAAGTTATAATCTCTAAGGTTGTCAAGGAAGACACATGCATATGTATGACAATTTCAGTGAATAGGTAACAAGGATGGTCCCATGTTATACTTGCCTTTTTTCCCAAGGTTAGACTGCTCAGAATCTTCAGCTGTTATCTTTCGATCTCCAACTTTTGCTTCGACTGTCGGTCCTCAGCTCCTAGTCTTTCGCGCTAACGAACCATGCTTCCTCTACTCGCAGCAACCAAGCAACACAAATAGACAAACAATACACACATCTAAGAACATGCATCAAACAAAAGAAACGCTTTAAAAGATAGCGCACTAAACGACACGGTACGTTGCTACAGTCATGAAAACGCAAGAACGACGGATAACGGAGCTACCATTAAAGAGGACACGCGACTACCGAGGAGTTTGCAACAGAGCGGATAAGACAAACTATATGCTTGATTTATTTTTATTAATGAAATAAAATGATTAGACATTTTCAGAGGATTATCCTAAAGTTGAACTAACCACATTATAGTAAATTTAAAAGTTTGAGTTAAACCTAAAACATATTTTATTTATAAACTCTTCATAATATTTAAGTCATTTAAATATTTATAACTTAGGAAACATACAACATGTGTGAGTAACTAATCAAAACATTATATATTTTGTGTTTAAACTAAACAAGTTAGAATAAATAAAGGCACATTCAAGTTGATATATTAATCAAGTTAACATTTAATTCATAAATATATCATAGTATTTTAAGTCATGTAAATATTTTATAATCTAGTTAATTATGGAACATGTGGCAAATGCTAAACGAAAACATTTATAAATCTAGGTTGAACTAAACAGGTCATAAATGAAAAGGCATTCACATTGATATAAATCATATGAACATTTACTTAAGAGATACCGAGGTTATAAATCTAAGTGGCTTTTAATAAATCAATAGTCATTAGATAAACATTAATCAACTTAATTATATGTTTCATGTTTAACTAAACAATAATTAACAAAGAAATATTTAAGTTGTTATTTACTAAGTTAACATTTTATTATTTATAAAAGACTAGAGATAAACCTAAATGAAATTTGATTCAAAAAGGCATTGAATACATATTTAAGTTGAAAGATAATCATAAAAGATCAATATTGTCCTATGTTGCTTTTATTTAGAATTGTGGAATCATTAATCGAATTAAAAGAATTAATTTAATTGATAGGTGACATGGTAAATATTGCTGCTAGCATGTAGGTTACATCGTCACGGTCGCATCGCAACGATAACAAAATTAGAACCCTATGTTGCTTTTAACAATAAAATTATGTGCACATATTAAATATTCAACTATATATTTAAAAACATGTGACAAAAAGCAATGTTACTACTGTGTAAAGCGCATCGACACGAAACTATGGCAACTGGAAGTACTCGAATCGAAGATCAAACGACTAAATTGATGACGACTAAACTAATTGTGGAATTACTACGCAAGGATGATGTATACATCGCATCAGCAAAGTATCTGGCCGATTAAACAATGTGGCATACCGTTTATCATTGCAAGATGCAGCTGACTTGATCGATCACACGTACTTGTTTTCTCGGTCCTGCATGAACGGCAGTAGCATGCTCGGCTTCAGGGAACGACGTAGCTGTTGGTCTGCAAGTGCATCAATCCATCCGCCGGCGAAGAAGAGCGCTGACGTGCTAGAGTTGGACAAGAAAATAGATGGTGCTTCACGTAGAAGGAGTTCTCTGCTCTTCTTGCCATAGATTGGTAGCCGACCGGTTGCAGAGGACGTACGGAGAGACGGCAGACGGCGTCAATAGCAGTAGCGGTTGTGCTTCCGAGCTCGGCGAGATGCAAAACCAGGGGCAGCGCAGGGCTAGGGCAAGGCGGCGGTGTAGATGAGGAAACGGACCCAGCTGGAGACCTGGGCTCCGAGCTCGGCAACGGCGGCAGATGACGAGCACGACTACGGAGACTTCGGCTCCCAACTCGTCGAGATCCGAAACAGGGTAGGGCGAGTCTAGGACTTGGGATGGAGACGGTGCTAACGCCATCTACTAGGGCACGGGCGGCGATAGTTTGCTCGTGGAAAAAAAACTAGGGCAGCAGCTCGCTATTTATAGATGGAGAGTTGGAGACACGTACGGCCTGGTGTCCTGGGTGTCGTCCGTGTGCATGTGCGTCACTATGATTTTCCTGTGCCAGTAGCGTTGGCCTTATTTATTTGCCTCATGGAGTGGATTGCTATCTGGTCCAAAACATATATTGGCCCAAGGAACAAAAAAAAACAGATTGGACAAGGATTGTATAGAGACAATGGTGCATGCCTTGATCAATTAGGGAAAGAGGGAAAGTGTTTAGGCTGAATTGGATTAGGGTTAGGATTAGTGATTTTCGAAATATATTAATTTCAGATATAAAATAATTCTAGAAAAAACCCAGAATTAGTATTTAAGCCACGAAAAATATTCTGAGAACTCCATAAATTCCGGAAAAATTCCCGAGAAGTTTGTAGAGATTCGTTAACGGACGGTGAATTGAAAGGAGTGATACAGAGTAGAAGAAGATGATCTAGGAATGCTCCATATGAAAAGATTAAAATAGAGAAAGTGGAGATTTAGTTACAGAAAAAGGCAGAGACAAGCCAGAAAAAGATAAACAACTTGCTAAACGCGTTTTGAAAATTTTACTCGCTCATAACACCAAGTTAAGCAACAAGCAAACATCACATCATGAAAAGCCTATCAAATTAATATGGAAAAGTTTTAAACCATAGTTTTCTACATTTAAATTAGCAGCAACTTAATTTATCTAATAAATTTATTCAAATATTGAAATCATTTATTTTATTTAGTGTTTTTCATGCACAACCCAAAATAGGAAATTTTGGATGTGACAATAACTCCAGAGACTATCCTGAGGTGTGAGAATTAGCAAGAGTGAGTCCATGTCGAACTCAGCAAATATATCATGGGGTTCATGAGGCTCAAAAAAAAGGCAAGACACTAGTTTAATTGTGGTTAGCTTTTAGTCATCATATTTTCAGTAATTGAGTAGCATCAAGGTAAACCAATTTCCATTATAAACAAATGATCAATTGTAATAAGAATAATGAAATAGCAATTAACATAAGCATAATAATGTCAACAATAATAAGCATGATATAACAATGGTGAACATTTATTCTGTAAGAATCTCCAAGGCCACCTGTGTCCGTGGGCACGGCTAGTATACCAGTTTATTAAACTATGCGCAGAGGTGTACACTTTCACTGTGAGTCATGACTTCCAAATGCATGGGTTTACAAGGCCCAAAACATCGAATACCATATAAAGTCATTCAGAAGTTTGTCTAACAAATTAGGGCCATTAGACTCACTTGGCAGGCAGATGTAGGAACCCCTTTTGAAATGACACAATTCCTTCTCGGCTATACTCATAGACGAGAGGTTGTCCTACACCCAACGTGGGAAGCCATTATTACAACATTTAAGGTAACCACTAACAAGCTAGAAAAAGTCTCTTGAACAACTAAAACTAGAGCCATATAGCCCTCACAGTTATACTGTCATTCCCGGTTAATGCTTATAGATAAGTCCTTATGGAGAGTAACTAGAGCAACAAACAAACAACATAGTGTTCTAGTCCCCTTATAACAGGAATTAAATCATATTAATGGTTGATTGCACCATTCATTAGTCATATTACAAGATCAATGTTCATAAATCAAGCACTAGCCAAGCTACCCAAATGCATAATCCCATGGGTGTCAAAAGGAATCAAGATATCAATCGCTAAGTTAAAATCTCTAAGGTTGCCAAGGAGGACACATGCATATGATAACAATTATAGTGAATAGGTTAACAAGGATGGTCCCATGTTATACTTGCCTTAAAACTCAAATCCTTCTTCTAGTCCAAAGCTTCAATGAACTGCTTCTAGATCACCACGTAAAGCTCACCGACTGGACATGATTGTAAAGCACCACACAAGCATACATGAAATCATACACAAAGCAAACAGTAGAACTAAATTAGAACAGTACACCAAACATATAAAAAAGACAAGTGAAATGGTTTGAAAACTAATCGACGAATTGCTACGAACCCAAAGACGCGAAAAGCACGCTAATCGGAGCTACGGTGAAAAAGAAGCGAGTACCCGAAGTTTTATAGTATTTAAAAGAAAAGGCCCATATGCGTGATTTATTTTAATTGAGCAAACACATGTAAATATTTATTAAGACTCAAACATAATTTAATTCAAAAGCCGGGTTGAAGCTACTCATGTTTAGTTTATGAACAATACCTTATAATTTAATCAAGTTAAACTTTGTCATTGCAAAAGAAATAATAAACAGGTAAAAGCATCTAACTGAATTGTATATGACGTAAGCAAATTATAATTTAGAAATACATTTATGTTAGTAATTAATCACATTAATATTTATGTATTTAACACCGATGTATAAACATATGTTGCTTTTATTACAAAAACTAGTTTCATGCAAATTAACCAAGCTAATATTAATATTTTAATTATAGACACATGTCATGAGATAGGTTAAACATCATTGCTAGCATGTAGATTGTATCGATATGAAACTAACACGACAAAAACGAACCAAATCGGAGTCAAAACGAAGAAACGGTAGAGATAGACTCCTGATTATGTGTGGTGTATTTCTATGGTATTTTTAGATTTGTTTTTCTAGAAGAAAACGGCCACAATGTGTGTGTGACGTGATGACGACGTCATCAAGCTAATTGGAGCAGGGCAAGAGCACGCACGTCGCATGGCCAGTGCTTCGACGTGTCAGCGTTTCTTGTGCATCCGTGCGGTGGGAGCTGCACGCTTGTCTCGGCTATGGGATAGGTACGGCGCTGCTGGAGAAGCCGGCACCGGTGAAGAAGGCCGGCGCAGTGGTCCTCCATGATGAGGACGAGAGCTCGCCGGCGTAGCACGAATGGGGCCTAGAGACTTTGGTTTCCTGTGGTAAGTGCTTGGGGATGGAGAGGGCATCACAGTGAACTCACGCAGGGGATTTTTTACGACAGGAGACGAACGACGACGACGTACGGCTCAAAGGGGCTGCAGCAGCATATATTCCTGCGAACGACAGCGATCGACTGCCAGTGAGGTACGCAGAGCGAGTCAGAGAAGAAGAACAGTGCCTACAGCTTCTTCGTGAGGTACGCAGAGCGATCGACTGCCAGTGAGGTACGCATGACCGTGAAGCAGCAGACGGCGTCCGCGGCGGCTTCGATGGACGGGCTCGGCTCCTCGGTGAGATCCGTCGTGTGCAGCGGCGGCGGTTAGGGCTAGAGTCAGATTGTAGATGGGAAAAGGACGACGCGGCACTCTCTTGGCTTCTTATAGGGATGGATTGGGTCACGGTTTCCACACGAAAAATCCCAGGAAGCACGGGATTCACAGCGACGGTTTCTGCTCACCCAAGTCCGAGCTAGGCACGGGAGGTCGGAGATCGTCATCTGCAACTCAGGGAGATGGGGAGCTAAGGGAGTGCTAGTGGGCTACTCGACCTGGGCCCAGGCGCAGGGCCGAGAGAACGGGGAGGGAGTGGGCCGGCTGCCACACTTGACAATAGAGAAAGTGAGTTTTTCCTTTTTTTTAACTCTTTTCAAGTCATTTCAAAAGTATTTGAAATCATTTTGAATTTTGGACAAAGCCACGCATTGCAATAAATTCAATGCACCAGCATAAATGCACAACAAAGTTTCTATACCCTATGATGAATTTTAATTTAAAAATTATTTCGCCTATTTTTCATGAGCATAAAAATACATAAATAAATTATTTTAGCTCTATTTCAAAGAAGCAAATTTTAGAGTGTTACATCGAAGGAACGCCAAAAATTGCATGGAGAAGGTTTAGCCACACTGGTACAAATTATTATTATAGGACAAAATCAACAGCGGTGGTAATACTTTAGGGCTAATTAGATCATAGCATTATCAATGTCACACTTCTAAATTTACAATTAATCATATAGCAACACCGCCATTACAATTCGCCATGTAATTGAGATATGCCACTACCTATGCCCGTCGCGGCCTTGAGCCCATGTGCAGGGTGTACCGCGTGCACACCACTGTAGTTTTTTATGGCTCAAAATGCCCCCGGTACTCCCCCTTCTCTCTCCACCCCACTTACAAGTGGACCCATGTCACCCTTCTTCCTCCCTAATCCCATGAACATTTTTGGTCTAGACTTGAGTGTGTTTGTTCAAATCTTTGGCAGGAACATTGCAATAATAATACAACGCACATGTGTAGTCGTGTACTAGTCATCATGCAGTGTACTACGATGAGCTGGGACCCTTTGTCCATGGAACTAATTTGTCCACATGATGGTGTGTGGCTCAATGGCTAAACCCAGCAACTCCGGGTACTCTACAAATGTATTGTTCATCTCATAGTACCAAAAGCAGAAGTAATGACTCTCATCACATAAAAGAGCTAGAGCTCCAATGACTAGGGGCAAATCTAGTGGTGAGGTGATGGGGGGAGGCTTGAGCCCCCCTAGTGCCACTAAGCCCATAGAGCCCCCCAAGAAATATTCTCCATGGATGTACTATGTAGGAGGGGCATCAGAAGGTTACTCAATTAAGAGGCTTGGGAAATCAGACATTGAAATGGCTAATAGTGACTTCATGGAACTCAGTAATAGGAGCATGATTTTACCATTTCAGACTTCAGTTGACTGTACAAAATCAATGGACTCCTCCAAAGTCCAAAATCTCCTATACGTGAAATCACATCACAAAGTCATTGCAAGAAGACATCATTTTCAAACTGGCGGAAGGCTATAGCTCGTCGTCTTACCATAAGTAGCGATTGAAGGGACGATTAGAGTGAGAGCATTGTTGACCTTCCACGACTATGACTATTCCCAGTGTTTTGGAAGTTTAATTCACCTTTTTATTGTTGAGAACATGTGTGTGCTTCAGGTGCTAGACTTAGAAAACACATATGGTCTAGGATATCATGGACTTGATCATATAGTGAAGCTTGTTCATCTTAGATACCTTTCTCAACAAGGATATGGTGATATTGTTCTCCTACCAGATTTATTGGGCCACATGAGGCATCTCCAAATGTTAAACATAAGCGATACATACATCATAGCTCTTCTAATAAAATCAATCATCAAGCTTTATAAGTTGCAGTATATCCATACTGGTAACAAATCATAAGTTGTGGCAGAAGAGACAAATTTAATGTGGAGACATATAGATTTTTTGCTAGTGGGGTCAAGGCTAATGTGGAGTTGTCTACCATTTTTCTTAGTTGTCGCCAATCTGGCACTAGGGGGGCTCAAGCCCCCCCTACCTCACTACTAGATTCGTCGTTACTCGTATCACTAGATATAGAAACTCCTTTTGCACTATGCTCATCAGCTATCACTAAGTACAAATTGCTCCATGATTTCAAAGGGCATTTGATATCAGTAGTGATCTCATTTCCAATCGCCAAGGTTATCAACAACCATGAAGCAGTTTCAAAAAAAACCATGAAGCTACTAGGAGAATCGTCAAGTGGGAACTACATCGTTGTGTCACTCGCATCGGACCAATGGGCTCCTGGACCTTCGAATCCAACAAGAAGGTTTGTAGAGACCCTCGCGTGTCGCAACAATAAGCATTAGTATTTTTTATATGTTTAGTTGAAAAGCAATAAGTGCATTTTTTTGGATGGAGTATTGTCCGCGTATTATCTTTGTCCTGTATAATATTGATCATTTTCTAATACTACGAGCGAAACAATTTTGAGTTTATTTTCTGAATTCCAATGTATATATTGTGGTTACATTGTAATACACTATTGAAATCTCTGGACCTCATTTACCTTCTCTATTGTAGGAAATGGTGGATATAGTTTTTTTAGTCCTAATTGATACAAGGATCAATATGTCATCAGCATTATAAGTTCGCATCATAGACAAACTCAAAATATCATTACTATTTCTGGAACCCAAGCCCTACCATTTATCATGAATGCTTCTATATTTGTGATCCACAGAACAAAAGTAACAAACGCCAAGTAAGTGAGTTCTGTAGTGAAGAAACTAATGACACATTGACCTACTCTTGGTAAGCGGACGAGCTTCAGCTTGGTTGGTAGAGTCTCCGTCGTGGGATGCTGGAGGTCGGGAGTTCGACTCCTGCCTGCCGCGGCACTGCTAAAACCCCCCTCGCCTGTCCCGCATTTTCCAAAGCACAGATAAATGAACCGGCCCACTCATGGGGTAACGGGCCTCTGTGTGAGGGCGGACATGGGGTTCAGGGGTTTTCTCGGCCTGCGTGAGAAGGTCTTCTACCTATGCGCAAAGTCGCAGGGGCTGTGTGCCCGCCCGCGGGCCGAGTTTTTTTTTTGACCTACTCCTGGTAATGCATCTATGCCATTCCTATGTAGGAGCCTCACTTATCTGAACCACAATAGGATTGCCCTCTACTTTTCACCACCTTCTGATATGCACAGATTTAGTTTTAGAAAAAAAATAGTGTTGTTGTATACCTCGCTTCAAGATTGGGTACTGCCATATCTTTACCATCTTTTTAATATGCCCTTTTTTACCTACATTTTTTTTGTGCAATGTAGTCGTATGGAACCACATGTTCTTAATTTTCTGCTATATGGAGCTCTACTAACCACTTCTTGTACCACATCTATCATTTCCTAAATTCTCGCCACATCCTATCCATTTCCTGAACTCACGCATCAGATCTGTCCATTTCCTGAACTCTTTCCTAGAGACCCCTTACATTAGCAGTACTTGCTCTCAGACTAAATTGGTTACACTTCCACTGGATATATCATTGCATTTTATTGATCAAAGATTATGCATGCAGTAATGTACGTATAGTGAACAAATATTGAGCTAGGAAACGGCTCATTTACAGTGCTTCTCCTCAACATATATAATTACTTAATTAGGCATGCAAAACAATATCTATGTTCTTCATGGATGGAACTTCCGTTTTGCCATCAGAACTGTCCTTACTCTCATTGCACAGATCTAAGATGCACGCTGCACCTCCCATGTTATGAATGGGTCAGCTACCCTTCTTCCTTAAGGCCTTGTTTGGATGTTGTCAGATTTACCTCAATCTACATGTGTTTGAGTGAACTAAGATAGAATTTAATTTAAGTTACACGCTAATCTACCACAACACATGTGGATTGAAGAGAATCCGACTACATCCAAACAAGACCTTATTGCATTTTCTTTTACCATCAGGGCTCTCAGCCTCCCCTTGTGCACACTGGTGCTGCGGTGTACCCTTCTTCCTTTAAGCAGCCTAGGTCATCCCTCGCTCTTCATTCGATTGCTTCACAACACATTTTGTACTGTATAAATCAATGGATCATATATACTGGGGTTAATCGGATACACACCACTGTAATTTTCACGATTTTGAAAGACGCCATTACCATTCGCCTAACTAGGCTGGTGCCATTACAATTTTGCAAGAGTTTGAAATACACCACTATCTACGCCTGAGACCGTTGTGGACCCACTATTCAGGCGTACATGAAGCTGTTGTATTTCCGTATGGCCACTTCTGCCCTTCACGCCATGCGAAAGGATAAGCCCCGACCCCACGATGCGCGACGCCCATGACGCGTCCTTTCTGTTCGTCGTCCCCGACTCCGCATTCCTCACTCCCTTCCCCAACCCAATCCCTAACCCTAGAACTCGAGAGCAATGGCGAGGCGGCTGGCGGCGGCGGCGGACTTGGTCTCTGGCGGAGGAGGAGTGGGGCTCCACGATCCATGAAGGTCGAGTGGGCTGTGGCGGCGGTCCAGTAGGCGGTGATGTTTGTTGCGCCAACAGCGGCGGCGCCCAAGGTCGCCGACGGCTCAGCCGCGGACGGCTCTAGGTATGCTGTTTCGAAGCATCACCCACACTCGTTGATGATTTGGGACCGAGTCGACTCTTCGGGTACTCACTTTGTTCCACTAGATTTAGCTGTGGTCACCACCTCTTTCTTGTTTAATGGAATGAGGAAGAAGATTTCACTACTGCTAACTTGTTGGGAACACCAAATACTTGTTGGCAAGCATGTAGAGAATAGGTGTTCAATACAATCCAAGACTACTATCACTCTGTCAGAGATACCTTTTAGGTAGATGGAGCCAAAGAAAAGTTGTATGGTTGGTTAGCCTATGTCACAGGCGCGCTGTTTCATCGCTAGTAGGAATCAATCTGATCAGTTTTCCTTTATCTCATTTCGAAAGCTACATAATTTCATTCAGGAATTCAGTTTGCATTCTACATACTAGAAGAAGCCTCAGTTTGACACATAGTAGTCAAGCTATTGGGTCTCAACTTCATGACTTATGAACAGGTCCAATGCTAGTTTTAGTTGTGCATTTGATGTGTCTAGCATTATCTGCATGAACATAGCGAAATGGTTGTAGGAATATGCTCCATTCATCCATAGCGTAGCAAACCCATTCTATAGTGACTGAAATTTGTAACGGCATCTTGCAGGGCAGCTTTGGGACGAATCGATAGGGTTCAAATCGATAAGATACTGTTGTTGCACTATTTCTAGTGTTCCAATTCAACCATGACTGCTTTGCTATCCTTTGTTTTGTGCTAGGATGTTTTCGTTAGAGATCAAAGTTGAGGCCTTTATGATGAAAGACAGTGATGGGAAAAAATCTTACTATAAGGGAAGGGTTGTTAACTGGGATGTGGAGCTAGGCATGGTTACCTTCGATTTGCTGCTTTCTAGGGTGTCCAGTGAGGTCTGGAGTTCTAACCAAAAGGGCACAATTTGGTTCTTTGACAAGACTGTGTGAGGCTGTAATGCTTGTAGATGATGTCCAGTTCCAAAACATGTTTGAAATGTATAAGTCAGAGATGCATTACCAAGTCCTTGTAGTTGTGATGGATAAAATTGTGTGGGAACAACCCCTGTGTGTGCTTCCAGCTGACATAAATCCAGCACTAAAGCCTGCTACTTATACTGAACTACAACTAGACCTTATCCTTCCTGATCTAGGAATGCAGCCTGGTCCGCTAATGTAGCCTAAACCACCACAACCTATTGATCCAGAACCACAGCCTGATCCAACAATGCCTAAAAAATCCCAAGGTGTTGCTGAAGAAGTACTTGACACTTTGATAATGAAGAAGAGTATGTTGGCGTCAACGAGCATATGTACATTTCACTTCCACCTACACATCCATCTATGAATGCGCAAACAGATTCATCTATGCCTACTAATGATGCCAATGAAAATGCTGCTGCTGCTGAAGGAGCTATACCTCTTGAGGCAGAGGTTACTGATGCATATCCTGATGAGATAAGGGTCTTCCATGATCCTGAGAACCCAAGAATAGAAAAGGGTGCCTTATTTCCTGACATAATCACCTTCAGGAAAGCAGTGAGGCACTATGCAGTGAAGACAGGTTTTGAGCTTGCTCCTGGTATCAAAACTGACCCTACTAGGTTTATTGCAAGGTGTAAGCACCCTGGTTGTCCTTGGCGTATTCATGCTTCAAGGATCCATGATCAGAAAACTATACAGGTATAAACTTGCTCTTGTATCCTTGTATTAATTCAGTTTGGATGTGCATACTACTTATTCATGCTTGTCATTTATTCAAATTAAGTCCCTGCCAGAAAAACACAATTATCCAAGCAAGAAGCTTGTTGTAGGACAAATGGCTTCTCAAGACTGGGTGGCAGATAGACTACAAGACTAGTTGAAGAAGAATCCAAGCAATCGGTCGAAGGCAGCCAAGGAGAAGGTTGAGGGAGACTATGGAATAACGCTCAAGTATAGCAAGGCATATTCAGGCATGCAGCTGGCACTGCAACATATTCATGGTAAATATGAAGAGTCATTCAAATTATTGTTTAATTGGAAAGCTCAGATGGAGATAACATGTTCTAGTAGCATTGTAGAGATAGATGTGGAGAAAGTAGGCAAGAAAAACATGTTCAAGAGGATATTTGTAGCTCTCAAACCATGTGTGGATGGGTTTATAGCTGGTTGTAGGCCATTCATTGGTGTAGATGTCTGAAGTCTAAATGGTAAATACACAGGACAGTTGGCATCTGCTACAGGAGTTGATGGACATAACTGGTTATATTACATTGCTTATGGTATTTTTGAGTGTGAAAATGAGGACAACTGGACGTGGTTTATGCATCAGTTGAGAAGGGCTGTTGGGAGGCCGAATGGACTAGTGATTTGTACTGATGCATGTAAGGGCTTGGACAAAGCAGATGGTGTTGTGTTTCCTGAGGCTAAGTACAGAGAGTGCATGAGGCATTTATATTCCAACTTCATGAAGCATTACACAGGAGATGTTTTCACAACTCATCTCTATCCAACTGCTAGAAGCTACACTAAAGGGCTGTTCAAGTAGCACTTGAAGAAGATACATGATTTTGCTCCTGAAGCAATTAAGTACTTGGAAGATCACCACAACCGAATCTGGTATAGGGCTGGGTTCTCAGAGGACAGTAAATGTGATTATCTGACAAACAATGTGTCAGAGAGCTTCAATAGTCAGGTGAGGGACATGAAAGGGCTGCTCATACATGAGTTAGTTGATGGGCTCAGGGAGATGATAATGGAGAAGAGGTTTCTTAGTAGAAAGGTTGGTAGAGAAATGGGTGAAGGCATTTTGCCAAGTGTTATCAAGGAGCTGAACCTAATTAGCAAACACTTGAGGTTAGTCAAAGTTGTAGTAAGTGATGAAGAATTTGCTGAGGTTACCCTTATTGATGAATGGAACAACACCAAAAGGCATACAGTGGACCTAGTCAATCATAAGTGCAGTTGTAGGGTATGGCAGGTCACAGGAAAACCTTGTAGGCATGCACTTGCTTGGATCTTGTCCAACAGAGGCTTGGAAATCAAGGATTTTGTGCACGAATACTACTTTGTTGCCAAGTTCAGAGCAGCATATGCAGACAGAGTTCCACCCATGCCTGATAGGGCTGACTGGCCTGAGGTGGAACTAGGATACAAACTGTACCCCCCTCTGCAGAAGAGGACAGCAGGCAGACCTAGAGTTGTCAGGATTAGAGGGAGTATGGAAGAAAGGGCAAACGAAAGGAAAGTGAAATGCAAAAGGTGCAAAGGCTTTGGGCACTTTGAGAAGACCTGCAAATTTGCTGAACCAACAAAAGATGATGGTATTGATGAGGCAGCTACACTTGCATCACTTAAAATGTACATTTCTAATTCCTGATTCGCTTGTCAATGTAAATGGGCAAGGAATGTTTAACTGATAGCCATCTGTTATAGGGTGAGAGAAGAAGATGAAGGACCGAGCAAGACACCAAAAAAGAAGAAGAAGACAAGCGCAAACAAGCAGGCGCCTAAGAAGAAGAAGAAGACTCCTGTAAAGAAGAAGCTAAAGAGGGCTGCAAGTGCTCCTGAAGCAAGAGTGGTGAGAAGCCTCAAGAGTTGGCTTGGCGTGGAGTAGATGCTGTTTTTTCTGGAGCTTTTGCTGGTCTAAGTGACCTGATGTGTTCTCTATGAATTTGCTGGTCTAAGTGAACCAATGTGTGTTTTGTAAGTGGCCTGATGTGTTTGGGGAACTATGAACCAATCTGTATGGATGTTAAGTAGGATGTTTGCGAACTATGCATGTGGACTGGTGGAATCTTTCCATCTTTACTTCTGGAATGTTGCGAACAATGTTCAGTTTGTATGAAAATGCATGTTTAGGAACTATGCTCAAAGGGAAAAGTGAAGATGCATGTTTTAATTCTAGAAATGTGTGCATGAAAATGCATGTTTTATTTCTGGAAATGTTGTATCTGTGCTTGACATGTCAATACGATGTATGCATGTACTGACAGCATCAGTGCCGCTGCTCGAGTTCCTTTTTTTTTTTGATAAGCCACCGATCGAGTTCAGCAAGTGTGGGAATGGACAGACGAACTGATCGTCGTGGGCTCATCCTTTCGCGGGAGGGCAGAATGGTCCATACGGAAATACAACACAGTCCGCGATGGCGTCATGCGTAGATAATGGCGTCTTTCAAACTCTTGCGAAATTGTAATGGCACCAGCCTAGTTAGGCGAATAGTAATGACGTATTTCAAAATCGTGAAAATTACGGTGATGTGTATTCAATTAACCCTATATACTGTGTAGATCTAAATTTTATCATATATCTATGCTTACCGTTAGAATGATTGTTACTGTTATCATATCATACCAAACAGAGTACATTCTGTGCCTAGTAATTTCATCAATAGATCTAAATTTTATCATCCCTATTCATTTCGCTAAAATTTGGCTTATGCCAATACTGAATTTTTTTTAAGAGAAAAATATTGTTCGTTCGTTCAAAAGTAATACTGAAGCAATGCTGAAAAACAGGGCAATACACCTATGCTCACCGTTAGAATGATTGTTAATACCATACCACCACATAGAGTACATTCTGTGCCTGGTAATTTCTCCGATGAGAAAAAGGCATGGCACTCAGAGCAGTCTGAAGACCATATGATGCCACCAGAAATAGAAATCACTGTTAATGGTTAAGGCCAAAACAGGCATGCGATACGAGGATACATATGGCATCGAATATATTACATGAACACGATGACCAGGCGGCCGCTACAGATCGTGCATACCATTCTAGTTCAAAGGATGCATAGCATTGGGACAAACGTCATCTACCAGCAAAATTGCAAATTAACACGACCATTGACATCACCATCAGCACAAATATGAAAACAACCCACAGACAATTCTCAAGACTGGTGAATTGTATGTGCAGTTCAGGCAGTGATCAAAGTGACAAAGCACTTGCAAACAATACTTTCAGGTACAATATGAGACGACAAATAATCAGCCAAAATTTCCACTCGGGGCCAATCATAGAAGATGACCCCCTTCTCTAAGCCTTCCTGGTTGCGATCTGGGACTCAGCCTGAAGAAGAAACCATTAACCAAAATAGCGCAAAACATTAATCCCTTGCTTGGAATCGAATAATCAGGCACAAAGAGTATACAACCACATACCTCTTTCTTCACGGGCTCTTCCTTCTCCGACAAGATGAGCTCGATGTGGCATGGGGAGGACATGTAAGCTGCACCAGGTAGGTAAACAGGATGTTAAGCTGCAAATAAAGAACCATTCATAGCATAGCAAACTTCAACTTCAGATAGACTTACGGTTGATGCGTCCATGAGCGCGGTAGGTCCTGCGCCTCTGCTTCTGAGCCTGGTTCACTTGAATGTGCGACACATAGAGGGTATCCACATCAAGACCTTTTACCTGCAGCGCAGAAATTCACATAATTAGCATAATACTATGAAAGCAAAGATAGGTCTGACAGATCACAGTAGAATTGTAGACCTCAGCATTGCTCTCTGCATTCTTGAGAAGGTCCAGAATGAATCTAGCAGACTTGACAGGCCAGCGTCCCTGCCCATTTGAGTGGCGAGACTTAGCCTGAGCAGTACGCCCAACACCACCACAATACCTGCGGAACGGGATGGCCTGCTTGTGGGCAATCACATCCTCAAGGTACCTCTTGGCCTTGGTAAGTGACAACTTCCTGAGGGCAAAAGCTGTCTCACGGGTGTTCTGCAAGTATGACAGGAGCATTAACAAACACCAAAATATGTCCACATCATATCCAAGAACAAATAACGTCAGCAAGTGAACAATATTGTGTGCCATCATATGGATGAACACAGAAATTATCACAAGCATTGTCACACACTAGCTAAGAAATGTGAAAAAAAACAAATGTGCCATCATTTACTGAACCAATTGACATGGAGTTGTCCAACACATGGACAGGACCAGCGGTTCACCCAATAATGATGATCATGGTGTTCCTAAAGTTTACGGGGATACTGCTAGTACATAGCACAGCATCCTGCTTTTTTTCTTTAGGGTATTCCACTAGAGACAAATACTACAAACAGGATTGTCACCTGCAAACAGTAGAGCACTGTGTAACTTCGCTTAATGATATTATCAACGAGAAAATTTCAATAAAAGAAGTCTAATTTTCCTTTAGCACACATACATAACCATTTACTTCAACATCAGACAGTTCATTTGGCAGCATATATCCCACAGAAGTGGGAAAATGCATGCTATTCAACCACAGCAGCTTGCATGGTAGCAACAGAGAATTCACCAAATAAACAAACAGGACAAAATGGCATCATTTACTAATCTAATTGGAGCCAAGTTGTGCACCTGGTCCACCCAATAACAACAAAGCTGGCATTCTAAAGGTTTACCATTATATGTAAGCACATTCTTTTGGCACCTGGTGCCTTAAGCTGCCGCAATCACAGAGATTCACTAAAAGAAGAAACACAAGTAGACATCAGTTACTAATCTAATTGGAATCAAGTTGCGAAACCTGGTCCACCTAATAACAATGAAGCTAGCATTCTTACCAGCATATGTAAGCACATTCTTTTGGCACCTGGTGCCTTAACCAAATAAGTTGTTGATCACACCCTAGCTAAGAAATATGTGAATAAACAAATGTGCCATCATTTACTGAACCATTTGACACGGAGTTGTCCAACACATGGACATGACCAACGGTTCACCCAATAACGATGATCATGGTGTTCCTAAAGTTTACGGGGATACCGCTAGTAGCACAGCATCCTGCTTTTTACTTTAGGGTATTCAACTACAGAGACCAACATTACAAATAAGAATGTCACGCACAAACAGTAGAGCACTGTGCCATATTGTGTGCCATCATAGACACAGGATTTATCACAACCATTATCACACCCTAGCTAAGAAATATGTGAAAAAACAAATGTGCCATCATTTACTGAACCAATTGACATGGAGTTGTCCAACACATGGACAGGACCAACGGTTCACCCAATAATGATGATCATGGTGTTCCTAAAGTTTACGGGGGTACTGCCAGTATATAGCATAGGATCCTGCTTTTTTCCTTTAGGGTATTCAACTACAGAGACGAACATTACAAACAGGAATGTCACCCACAAACAGTAGAGCAGTGTGCAACTACGCTTAATGGAGTTATAAATGTGAAAATTTCAATAAGGAAAGCTTAATTTTCCTTTAGCACACAAACATAACAATTTACTTAAACATCAGACAGTTCATTTCACAGCACATATACCACAGAAGCAGGAAAATGCATGCCATTCAACCAGAGCAACTTGCATGGCACCAACAGGACAAAATGGCATCATTACTAATCTAATTGGAACCAAGTTGCAACGCCTGGTTCCACCCAATAACAACGAAGCTGGCATTCTAAAGGTTTACCACCATATGTAAGCACATTCTTTTGGCACATGGTGCCTTAAGCTGCCGCAATTACAGAGATTCACTAAAAGAAGAAACTCAAGTTGGCATCACTTATCTAATTGGAATCGGTTGCGAAACCTGGTCCACCCAAGAACAAAGAAGCTGGCATTCCAAAGGTTTACCGGGATATGTAAGCACATTCTTTTGGCACCTGGTGCCTTAACCAAATAAGCTGCCGCAATTACTGAGATCGCTAAAAGAAGAAACTCAACTAGATGGAAATTCTATGAGGGCTTAGGAAATACAGCATTAGTCAGGTGAATTCACAGTGCCTTACATCCAAAAGCATCTACATATCATACTAAAACAAAGAAGACAACTGCAAATGGAATTACGGAAAGGAATAACAACAATGGTGATACCGGTGAGTTGAACGGCATACACTACTTGAACAGTAAAGAGGAACTTCTAGATGTACTATACCTAAGCTACCGAACGCAGCACAAAAGCAACACAAACAAATCATGAGATCTCTTGAAACAGGATCTCGGTCAGGAGGCAGGTAGGGATCTCTCACCTTGAAGTGAACACGGAGGTCACGGCCCATGGCCTTGGCGGCTGCAACGAATAAAAGAGAACCACACGCGAATCAGAAAACCCGCAGATGCACAAATGGACATGGAAATCCTCGGTAAAGAAGCTTACACTTGGTTGGGTTGGTCGGCTCCCTCGAGTATTTCACCTGGAACCAGAAACAAGAGCCGTCGCACGTCAGGAGTTCGTAAGGGCGAGGCCAAATCCATGGCTGCAGCGCAGCGAAGATGCAACAAGCGCGAGATTAAGGACGAGGGAGATCTCACCATGGCTGCAACCGGCGAGCTGGAGGGCTCGAGGCGGAGTTGAGATGCTCCTGCGGCGGCGGCGGCGGCGGCGGCGCGAGCGGGTGGAAGGAAGCGGCGGCGGTAGGAGCGCGAGACAAGGGTATATGAAGCACGGCAACGACGGGGGAAAACCCTAACGGCTTCGTTATGGGCCGAGCCGCCCGCGCGGCCACTGTAGGCCCACGTTAGTCGTGAAGTTCACGTTCGTCAAGTTCACCGAATCGGGCCGAATCGTGTAAAAAAAAAGCGCGCAACACCGAAAAAACCAAGAGCAAATTTCCTCAATGACATCAGAAACTTTCGCTCTTCCTCCACTAACCTGCGCCGCCGCTGACCCCGCGTATGCCCGCTGGGTGTCGGGCCAAATTAGTCCTCTCTGCATCGTGTATCAGTCTCTACATTAGTAGTTAATACGCATAATTCAAATAAAATTAATATAAAAAAATTATACTTTTATTGCTAATAGGGAAAAACATGTTACATGGTTCGGGTTATATAACTTGGGCCATTGGCCTTATATTGTATATATATTAGAATTCTAAGACAGCGGTCTTATGTCCTCTGGCTCCATTCCAAAAGGTAATTTGAAGTGCGGACGTAACCCTAGAATTATTCCTTAAGCGTACTCCTATATCGCAAACGTCGTAGTCCTAGCGTGGTTCTTTCATGTAGGCATACGGCTCCGTCTTCGAGTATACTCCGGGTGTCCTATTCTTGCGTAGTCCTCGATAGCTCTATGCTCATACATTCTTCTATTGTCCTATCGTTGCGTAGCTGTAGTAGTTCTATCTCGGTGTGTGCTCCTGTAGCTTTACTCCTAAAACATAGAATGGAGGGGGTTGAGTACATAAAGGGGCCGTTTGACTGGAATTATAAGCTGTCTGAAAAATACGGTTGACTGATTTTTTGTGAGAGAAAAATACTATTTCGGCTGAAAAAACAAGCCGAATAAGACAGATTATAAGCCAGATGAACAGGGCCAAAGTACTCAGCAAGCCTTAAACTTTGGGTGGAGGTGAGGTGGAAGGGGATGGCTATATGTGGAGCGGGTTATGGTGGTGGAGGTGGATAGGTAGAGGTAAAAATTGTAAGGTGAAGTAATTATAATTATAGGTTAGACCCTGACAAAGTTAATCAATTCTCACCTGTTTCTGGGGTTCATTATATTTTTTCCAAACTAGTAAAATACGTCTTATCAAATTATCATAGTTGTAGAAGTCTAATCGTAGTATCCTATCCTAGCATCTGTCCATTTCAAGGACGTGACAATTTGAATAGATTCAATAAACTATGCAGAGGTGTATAAATTTCCTCGCAAGATATAGTCTGACACCATCGTCATGGCTTAGATAGGTTTATCGAGATCCCGTACTCAAATGTACGTGACCTTAGATGTCCATATAATTTTACTACGGCTTCTCATGGGTTAGAGAACAACGTGGAAGATCACATAGCATCCACACCAATCGGACCACGGAAGATCACATAGCATCCGTATAGATAAACAATAATATGGGCTCGAATGCAGAACAATAATCATGGGCTCGAATGCGGTCAAAAACTCTAAAGCTTAACGTCGAAGATCACCTAACATCCACGCCAACCGGACCACGGAAGATCACCTAGCATCCGTGTCTGCTTCTGTTGATATTTCTTACATAACTATGTACTAAGTTGTCATCACTAGCATGATGCCAGAAATGTTGGTAATTATAACTACACTTAAAAACTCTAAATAATATCAAAACATAAGTATCTGCAAGCACACAGATAAATCTCTATTGTAGCATTCTACTCAAGAGTATACCGAGTATCGTTATTTATTTTAATCTCAAAGGAAGATCCGTGAGACAAATATTCATATGGCTAACTATAAATATGCAGACCTATGATAAACCAACCACTCTTATACTTTAACAGGGTTAAGTTAAGTAAAAGATAAATAAATGATAATAAATGCAACATGATAATGGTATTCCAAAGACCAAGAACAGAGACTCAACTAATGTAGTATGGCTAAGCTCGAGATTCGGTAAGAGTAAAAAATTCCTAAGTCATTCCTAAATACTAAGTCTTTCGCACACTCAAGTAGATATACTTTTATCTATAGCATAACTAAATTAGAAAATAAGCATAAGGAACATCAACTAGGAAAGATTAGAAACATTGTCGTCCCCTTTTTCGAGACCGGGTCCTACAAGTCCTACACATGAGGGATGGACTATATAGGACTTAACGGGTCTGTCACACCCGTGATCTACCACACGACCCGACATGTAGGGGGCATTCGTAGGTAAATAATATCTAAGCACCACACTTACATAATACGTACCACGTAACTCTCTCGAGAACTGAATTAGGCGCTCTACGAACATATGCATAAATTCATCATCAACTATAACTATATCAAATATACAACAAGAGCAAACTAAGAACATAATAAATAACAACATAATAATAAAATAGAATAAAATCATAAATGAGATACAATGGCTAATTACCAGTCTCTAGACGAACAGATCTGGAATCCCGAGCAAAATAACCCAACTCTACTTGAACCTTGCTAGAAATCATATACTAAGAACTTGAAGAACTAGAGCTCCCTCTCTAATCTCTAAAAACCCTAATTTCTGGTTTACTCTTAACAAATGAATTGCAGGATACAATGATATTTCTCAGGGGGGGTCAGGGCCTGTATTTATAGTGCTGAGGATGGAACGTCAGCCTTCAGATCAAACCGACTTGAAGCAATGATGTAGATGCGACCCTAGGAGGCGGTGGAGGAATGTTTCAAAAGCTCATGGCCAGATCCCTCTATGGGGGTCGGGCGACCTGATGGTGGGGCCAGGCGGCCCCACCTAGCAGTCTTTGCTCCTACGCTTCGGTCTGGTGTCTTATAGTGTCTTCTACAGTCTTCTAGTGCATATTTCGTCGCGGTTAATTTTCGTTCCTTTTTGACATTTCAATCCTCCTTTTCTTGTTTTCTAGAATAACCCTGCTAAAAATATAAAGTCACCAATACTTGTGGAAATTGTCAATTAAAACTCCTAAGTTTCTGTTGGTGATCATTTCTATACACAAAGTTAACAGTTTATGATGGATAATAACTACCATCAACAAGGTCCCCCAAGCTAAATCTTTGCTAGTCCCTTAGCAAAGCGAACTTAAATGATGGGATTGAGATTTTAGAGTTTTTATATAACTCCTCAAAAGTACACATGCTTTCAAGTAAAAATTCTCCTCCGGATTGAAATTCGCTGATCTAACTTTTAAACTTGCTCATATTTCTTTCAACCATGGAGCTTTTGAGCTTTTACTTGATCTCAAGTAATTGAAAGATAGAACAATCAAGTAAGCACTATGTCTTAAATTCTTTGTTCAACCTTCATTCTGGAGTTTTTCGCAAGTTTTAAAAAAACAAAACTCAGAGATTCATTGCATGACACTCTGAAGTCTCTTATTTATGTAGTATTTTTGGATCCTCACCAAGGCAACAAATGATATGCCTTTCTTTCTACACTAAAGTTTTTGTGGATTTCATAGGAATGGTAATTGTATAAGAGAGCAAACTTGCAAACATATATTGTAAAGTCAAATAATGGATCCAAAGAGAGTTAAGTCATACAATCAAATCAAGATGTGCATGTGTATGGAATAAGGTGGATATTTATGGTGGCTAATCCTAATTCTACATTGCTCCTTGAAAACATATCTCTCATTTAATCCTGGAAATAATTGCAAGAAAACATGGGTTATCTTTTTCTTCTCTTTTCTTCTTTTTTTTCAGGCGGGCATCAAAATACCCATTGTTTTAATGCTTCAGACACTTGTCTATTTTTTTCAATTCTTTCTTTTGCATAGCCACATGTTTCTTTTCTCATACAAAATATTTTTGAGAGATAACAACAAAGACTTTGGAGCATTTATTTGATGAAAACCTAAGTGGAATATTTTTTGTGTTTCCTCCCAGTGTAGGAGTAAAACATTTTGGATGGAACAAGATGAAATGGTATGAGTGGTGGTAGGTGTAGTGTGATCTTGATTTTAAGTGTATGATAAACCTCTCATAAGGCATACAACAAAGTTTGACTAAACTCAATGAAATACAAATAGCACGAAAGTAGAAGTTTTTCCTAGCATAACTATATGTATTTTGGCTCTGGTAGGAATTCAAACTTTGTCATGTAGAATCTCATCATGTAAATTTTAGATTTTAAAGATAAATCTCTGGGAATCAAGTGTCACTTAGAAAAAGATAAATAACAGCTCAAACTTTCTTATATCATATCCGTTAATTACCTAGATTTAGTTCAAGCATATGCTACCCACAGATTTCAAGTTTGGAGCAAATTCTCATGCTGAATCAACTTCATTCAAAATGTAGGAGAATTCAAGACTGAAAACTAGATACTTGAAAAGAATTGTAACTTAACATTTTTTCATTGAGAGAGATTATCTTCAAATTTTATTTTTTTATTCAACTCTTAAAAACAAGAAAAACACACTAACTTAGACTTAAACAAATTTAAGCAAACTTATATACTTACTGTATTTTTGGGTTTTCATTTTATATGCTGACATTAAAAGATAAATACTAGTAGGAAACAAAGATATTTTTTGTTTTGTTTTCTAGTTATGCATTTTTTTAAACTCAAACTAAGAAAGATATAACAAACTTGCATAGAATTAAAAGAGGGGGAGAGGAAAACTCACCTTGATATGGGGGTCCTCCCCCAAGCTAGTTGGTGAAATGGGTCTCACTGTTGCGGTGACGGCAGGAAATCCAAGCCAAGACCACTGAACAAATAGTTGATGTTGGCTTGTTGCTATTGCTCATACTGCTGGATCTCTTCAAGGGTTTGCGATATCTGCTGCTGCCATTGTGCTTGTTGGTGCAGAGTGGTTCTTATCTCTTGCTGACCCTCCTCAAGAGTGGGCAGACAGTTGTCGAAGCGGCCGTAGAAGTCCTGCTAATCGTGGTCCATGGGCGGTGGTTGGTAATGCGGTTGAGGCAGAAGCTGGTAGTATTACTGAGGATGAGGCACGTGATACGGGAATGGGCCGTGGAAGCTTGCATGGTCGTGGATGCCCTGTGCAGAGAAGGACATGCGCCCCCTCTAGACATTGCTTGTTGCCTCCTCATACTCCTACGGATTATAGTTAGTGAAATTACCTTGTCCTCATGGTGTGCCTGATGACGTTTCTGACTGATAGGGAGATTGGTCCTCCTAGCTCGGATGATGTGCTTGTGATGGTACTACTTGGTTGAATCCAAAATAGTTGGTGAAGGCTGGCTCTGAAGGAGCAGTATCCTCACCTTGATACCTCGGGTTCTGGTTCCTTGTGAAATGTGCAGAGGTACTCCTGCCTACTATTGGATCTAGTTTCTACAGCTCAAAAACAAAGTTTTCCACCACATATAGACCGAGAGTTCGGTCTGGCAATTAATACTCATTGGTGTAGCTTTTGTACATCATTATAATGTTTCCATTTTTCCCTTTTTTAAGCATATGGGCTTTATTAAAGAAAGTGTACCCAAGAATTTGATGAGGTGTATCAATGAAAGTAACATTAGCATTGTCTAGCAAGCCTAAATTATTTATAGGACAAGTCACCCATGAAGTATGTAACACTCCGGTGTTACGCAAGCATTTGCATTGCAAATCATGAGCATAACATGTCATGGCATTCATAATCATATGTGCTTAGGGTGTACCTTTAGTAAAATAAAAGTGTGGAAACTAGTATTGCATAACATGTTGTGATAATGTGCTAATTACATTCATCAAACTTGTGCAACTATAAATTTCATATCACTTAGAATTATAAGGAAAATTTTTGGATCCACTAAATCACTCAAAGTTTTGTCAAAGATTTGTTTTAAAAATGTTATTTGAAAATATTCAAAAATCCTCCCTAAATTAGCTTTTATTCTAAAAATCAAAATCTATAAGAGTTTTGAGATTGGCCCCTCAATAAAAGTTGTAGGAAATCAAATTCTAAACAACTTTCATTTTTGGGCCATTTTCAGAAAAGGTCGTTTGCTTGCCCAAATTTGAATTTGAAAACTGCAAATATAATTTTATTTGAATTTTCTCTGGAAAAATAAAAAGGAAAAACAATTTCAGCGCTAACAGGCCGCCACCACCCTTTCGGCCCGTCGGCCGAAGCGGCCCGCGCCACCCCCGCGTGCGCGCCCGCGCAGCGCAGCGGCCCGGCCCGTGTCCGCGCGGCCACCTTCTTCTCCCGCCCGCTCGCGCGCCTCGCTGGACGCCGCGGCAGACCGCGCTCGCCGCGTGTCGGCCATGCGCCATCGGAGCCGCCGCGCGTCGCCTTCGCCCTGCCATCCCGCCAGCTCAGGCGCGATCAAATCGCCTAGCTGACCCCCTCCTCGCCCCCTCACTCGCACTCCCGCTCCCCATCCGCTCCCCCTCTCCAAGAACCGAGCAGGCGAGCGGCTCACCGCTGAGAGCTCCACCTCCGCTCCCTCGTTCCGGCGGCGACAGTCCACCACCACCAAATTACGCTTGCACAGAGATCTGCCGCCCCCTTGCCTCCTCCGAACAAGCCTCGTTGTCCTCTTGCTCACTCCGGTAGGGCATTGATTTGCCTTCCCCGCCGCGCCACCGTGACGGAGCCGCCGCGCTCGTGCTCCGGTCACCGGCACCTTCACCCACCCCCTTTTGTCTCTCAACCTCGCTCGCATGTTCACTGTTTTCCTGTGGCCATATTGCGCGCTTTGCCTCGCTCGCTCGGGCACGGAAGCGACCGCTGGCCATCGGCGGCCACCGTACCGCCGCGGTGGCGAGCACCGGCTCGGCCGCGCGCGCTGTCCCCGCTCACCCGCGGTTGAAGCAAGTGACTGGGCTGGCCTGCTCCAACAGGAGACGGCCCATTTTCTTTCTCCCGGCGCGCGTGTCCTTGGGCTGAGCCGGACCGGGTCGTTTGCCCCATACTGTGTCGGCCCGTTTTCAAAAAGAGGATTCCAGTTTTCTTTTCTTTTATTAATTGGAAATAAAAATGCTTTAGTAATTGTTTGGGTGATTAAATGTGCTCCAAAAAATTGTGAAATAAATTTCTATGGATTCATTGGAACCATATCTATGATATAAAAATATTGCATGTCAAATTTGAAATACTTTTCTATAGGATTTTATTTAATCATGTATATTGCTGATAAACTGAAAAATATGTAGAAAAATCTATAGGCCTTAGAAAAATATGATTCCCAAGTTTGTTAATCTTCTTGTGTCATGTACTTCCTAGGAAAAATATGTTTCATGCATGTGCTGTGGAAAACTTTGGAGGTGTAGTTCAAGTACCTTTAATGGCTGATTTTTGTTATTTTTGCTAGAGAGCAAACTTTGTATAAAACATGCATGTGATAATTTTTGTACAGTCATAGTATACTATGAAGAACCTAGGAAAAATATTAATTCTGTTGTTTGACACTTTTCATAGTACAAAGTAATTTCATGCTCATTTTTATGCTATAGCTTGTCATTTTTGTATAGGATAGTTTACTTATCTAAATGCCATGAAATTTTTATGGTAGTCGGTTTAGGGTAGTATTATGCTACTGTAATTTTCTCAGATTTTTTAGGAGCATCAGAAATATATGTTGCTATTCAAACCTATTATTATTTAGGGTTTAAGCAAGTGTTGCTTTAAGTGTGATTAAGAAATTAGTAAAGCTTTGGTGTATCTTTGAAGCATTTCATAAGATATGTTAACTTAACATATTAGTAGTAGAAGAGAATGCAGTAGATGACATGTGCTTGTAGTATATAGTTTCTTGGATGATGTTGACTACCTTGCAATTCAACATATCCATTGCATTCATCTCCTTCGATGCACGTTGCATAATCACTTACGTGCATTGCATCATATAGGATCGCAAACCGAGAACCCAGTCGTCATCCCCGAGGAGCCAGAGGAGCAGCTCGAGGTGCAGCAGCAGGAGGTGACCGAAGCCGAAGAGGAGGTCGGTGAAGATCTCTCAGAGTGCCCCGACCACCGTCCGAGCTCTTTTGAGAGAGGCAAGCCCCGGAGCATTTCTCTCCCGGTTTGCAAATAATTTATTATTAACTTTACTTAATTTGATGCATTACGTTTAGGAGTTGTTTGCAAACGTTGCTGCATTACACCTTGTTTCACCTTGCTTTACCCGATCCTTGTTACCTTGGTGTCCGCGGTCAGTAATTGCTTAGTTTGCTTAGACCGGTAGGAGTCGGGTGATTGCCTGTCATCCGCGAGCTCTAGGAGATTACTTGGATCTATGTGAAAGTATGTCATACGAAAATAACTAAGTGACGAAATGAATTTGAGACCGGGCGGAAACTTGCAGGGTTTCAGACTGTAGTGTTTTCCGTCTGTGTCGATTAAGGACTGACCGTTGTTGGGCATCGAGTCATGTTGAACGCATGCCTCGCATTTAGCTAGCCGAATAATGCACCTTTCGACCGTGAAGCTGGGAGATTATTCGGGCCGAGTGGATTGCCCGCAACGCACTGTACCGGAGCAGTAGTGGCAGGATACGGGGGCGCGATGATAAGGCCAAAGAGCAGTCGGGCGGCCCCCGGGTACATGTGGTTCCTGGCAAGCTCGCGACTTTACCTGAATGGTTGACTCGGTGACCAATACCTTACTTTAGCGGGTGAGTGAGGTTTGTGTGAGGAATAAATTACCAGCTGGTTAATAATCGATTCGAATTGCCATCGTTCACTGGATAGTGAACACTTGACTTGAGCTACTTCATCGTAGTAATCTTGATGAATCACTTGGATAGTTATGTGGAAGATGACATGATAACTATTGTTAATGATCAATGGTAATCCTTACTTGCTTAATTACATGTTACTCTAGCACCAGTGCAAACATAGTTGACAGGGTAATAAAGAGTTAATTACTGCATGCTTTTGGAAAGGAATTATTAAGTTAAAAATGCTTTTCTTACAAATGAGTCAGCTATCCCACTAGAAAGCCTATCATGATTCCTTGGTGTCTTTTATTTCTGGTTTATGTCGAGTAAGTCTAGCTGAGTACCTTCTCGTACTCAGGGCTTTGTTCTAAATTGTTGCAGATGGGCAGATGTATTATGGCTACTGTATCAACTGCCTCTATCCTGCGATGGGCGAAGCTTAGGACCATGGGCAATGGTCATTCGCTACTTCTCGTCTGATGCTTTTGCTGGAGATGATCGCAAGCTGGCACTTTATTTCAAAATGTTGTGTGTGTGCGTAATTTGAACTACCGCTTCCGCTACTTTTATTCGAACCTGGTTTGTAATAACTATGTTTAAACTCTGATGTATTTTATGCCGCGAACATTTATGTAACTTATGATGGTGACCGCTAAACTTAGTACGATCTTGGCTGTTATGTGAAGTGGTTTAAAATCCGTCGAGGTTTCACGGACTACCGGGTTATACGGGCTTAAGTTTGTTAAATTGTCCTCCCGTTGGATGATTTTCCTACTTAATCTCGTATAATTGGGCGGTTCTGTTACAGCTGGCATCGGAGCATGGTTTAGCGTGATTACTGTTCATAAGTGTATTTAAAACAAAATTCTGTTTAAAAAGTGTGATTTTAAAACTAAAGGTGTGCCAGTGGTCATATCCTGTATGCCCAGTTAAGGACTCTAGGTGGCTATTTAAGTACTAACTTGGGGTTCTTGCACCATATTTCTCTTTCGTTGCTCATATGGCATGCTATTGTATGAGTGTCACTTAATTGAGTGGTAATGTATGGATCAGTCACCTCTACGCTTTGGTAAGTGTGAGCTGTGAGAGCATGATCGGATACACCGCCGATCTAGGGAGAGTGCTTATATGATACTAGAATAATTACATGTTTTACACATGTTTTATGAAAGTATCGCATGTGTGGGTGTTCCGTCCGTTGAGGCGATGCCGTCAATAGTACGATGTGTTTGGGTAGATACTACCGTTGTACACGCATCTGGGGATTCGTGTAGAGCGTGTAGGTAGATTTACTACTTTCATGTATTCATGGGGAATGGGCTGAAATAAATTTTCTGTAGGTACATAACAGCATTTATCGTGTAGATCGAATTAGTTACGTATATGAGAGATCATTTGTATGCCACCGAATTCATCGTTAGATGTCTTTATCTTCTAAGTTTGTGAGAACGTAAGACTCGCACATGCATCATATTGCCTGTGCATTTCATTCATAACATGCATTCCTCCCCTTATAAAAGGATTATCCCAGTTTGATAAAAGTAACATCAACTTAAAATATGTTCTCACCGGGTAATTTAAAACTTGTGCTACAGATGGCCCGCACGAAGCAGACTGCCCGTAAGTCCACTGGCGGAAGAGCACCCCATCACCAGATGGCCCCATGGGAGCACCGCAGCACGGACACTTTTCTAAGTGAGTTTGACATGCCCACCTTGCTTTGGAGAGTGCTCCATGATGTGGGGTACCCAGAGGGTCAAGAGCCGGTGTACTCCTGGAGTGAGAGCCAGTTAGCTGAGGATGGACTTGCGGTAGTGGAAATCACCGTCCCTGCTCTTGGTGATGCGCTAGAATGGGATGGTTGGCATTTGGAGTTTGAAGGACACACTCCAGTTGAAGGTGCAGAGGGCGCAGCCTTTCGCGTCATTCGAGACATAATGAGCAGGTTTTCTAATGAGTTGGAAGCAGCTTTGGCCGGTACTTTCCCGAGAGATGATCCTCATGATGCCATTTGGGTGCAACCGCAAGGAAGTGCCATGGTTAGAGGCCCAAGTGAAGGACGGGCTAGCGACAACCACACAATGAGTGCCATGTATGCAGCCATCAGAGCATACCAGGGTCTTGAGAGTACCTATTGGACCTTGACTGGTCTGTGTGGTGATGACCGGCTTGAAGCAAGGAAGCAGAAGAAGAAGCAAGCACGTGCTATAGCTAGCTTGCAAGAGCAGTTGGCCGACATGAGCTTGCAGTGAGACCGGGCTCTCGAGAGAGGTGAGAGTGCTATGCAGCGGGTGCAGACGTTGACTCAGGCCAACAGAAATGCAGACCACATGATGGGACAGCTAGTGCAGGAAAGGAATGAAGCCTGGAATGAGAGGGACCTTCTGAGGCAGAGGGTCGAGGATCTAGAAGGGTATAATGCCAACTTGCATGAAGAGTTTCATGCCCTCTACAACGGGATGGGCCCGTATGTTCCTCCGGACGCCGCCCAGATGGACGTTGACGACGACGCCGCTACTGAGGGTAGCGATGGTGATGCCTCCGACCTCGACGACGGCCCCGAGGAGTAGGCTAGTTGCCTTGCGTTAGTAGCTAGGTTCTGTCGCGATGGCCTTCTTTTGGTTTCTATGTATCGTGTTGTATCATGTTCGATCTTGAGACTAGCGATCTTTTGGATCTTGGTTGTGTATGCGATGCTCAAACACATAAAAGTCCAGTGTATGTATGCTGGCAACGTGGTTGTATGGAACGCGATGTTGCATTCGAAGTAATTTGATTAGTGATGTTGTTTTAATTGGAATGTGATTATTTTGCCTCTGTTTTATTGCATGACTTGTTCTCTCCAATAAATTCAGTATGGCATGATTGTTCATTCGAATACAATTACTACCACTTCGCTCAATTATTACTTGTTGCTGAAATATGCAGATGGCAAACACTCGCCGTGCCACGTATGAGGCCGCTGAAACTGGTGGCAACGGTGTAGGGGCTGGTGGGGGTGGTGCAAACAACGTCAACCACCAGGAGCCACAGCCAGAGCTACAATTGCCCCCTCCGCCACCGCTCACTGCAGAGGTATTCTTCGCACAGTTCCTTGGGAGCCAGCGCAACGCCGAGCAGTCACAGAGGAATATGGAAGATTTTCTGTGTACCATCGCTGAAAATGTTCAGAGAGGAAATAATCAAGGTGGTGGCCATGGTGTGAACCAATACAGCAATTTCAAAGATTTCATGGATAGTAGGCCACCTATTTTTAAGGAAGCAGCAGAGCCACTCGACGCTGAAGAATGGATCAACACTATGGAAGATAAGTTCCGTGTGTTGAGGCTGACATAAGTTCTAAAAACAGAATATGCTGCACATCAGCTACAGGGACCGACAGGGATGTGGTGGAAGCATCACCGCACCACCTTTCCTCCCAATGCCCAGATTACTTGGAGAGAATTCACTGAAGCCTTTAGAGGAGTTTATATTCCCCCAGGGTTGGTTGAGATGAAGCTCAGAGAGTTCTTGGCCTTAAATCAGGGTACCAAGACTGTGACCCAGTATCTGCATGCCTTTAACAACTTGTGCCGCTATGCTCCAGACATGGTCGACACAGATGCAAAGAGAATTACTAGTTTCAAGAGAGGGTTAAGTCCGAAGATGATGAAGCATATGGGTACCAATACCCGCGCCAGGTTCAATGACTTTGTCAGTGATTGTTTGAAACAAGAAAAGAACAACAACGCCTACACTGCATCCAAGAATCGCAAGAGGGTGTTTGAGTTAGGACCATCCCAGTCCAGAGTTGTCACTACAAATTGTCTTTCTTATCGTCCGTCCGCACCTGGTGCAAGGTTCAGGCCGCCACAGCATAAAACCCAGAACTACAAGGGACCACAGAAGCCGTACAAGATGGCCGTGCCACCAGCAAAGCTCACCGCAGCTGTAGAACAGAGCAACTCCAAGGGAGCTATAGGATCTGCTGGTACAGTGATGGGGCCCTGCTACAATTGTGGTCAGCCAGGCCACTTTTCAAAGTTCTGCCCTTATCTGCCTAAAAAGAAGCAACAGACTTACACTGTCTGTGTACACCATACCACCGTTGATGAGATTCTTGAGGGAGAGCCTGTAACTGCCGGTAAGTTTCTTGTTAACCATCACCCTGCAGTTGTTCTATTTGATTCTGGATCCTCGCATTCTTTTATGAGTCAAGCATTTGCACGGAAGCATGAACAACTATGCACAGAATTGAGTTATGGTTATCGCATAAGTTCAGTAGGGGCTGATGTGTTAACCAATAAGATGGTTAGAGGGGCAACCCTTGAGTTAGGTAGTCGGAAGTTTCGAGTGAACCTGGTAGTTATGCCTGAGCTAGTTTTGGATGTAATAATAGGAATGAACTGGATGAAGAACTGGGGGGCAGTCATAGATACAAGCAGTCGGTTGCTTACCCTTAAGGATCCCCAGGCAGAGGGTACTTTCCTGGTACCATTGCCTAGAAGAACAGACCTTGTGAGTGTGACCTATGCCATGGAAGTTGTCCCTATCCACCAGATCCCGGTAGTGTGTGAGTTCCCGGATGTGTTTCCAGACGAGTTACCTGGCCTTCCTCTAGATAGAGATGTTGAGTTTGGAATCGAGTTGATCCCCGGGACAGCTCCTATTTCGAGGAGACCCTATCGGATGCCTCCAGATGAGTTAGCTGAGCTGAAGAAGCAACTAGAAGAACTGTTAAAGAAGGGGTTTATCCGACCGAGTAAGTCTGAATGGGGATGTCCTGCCTTGTTTGTGAAGAAAAAGAAAGAGGGTACTCTGAGAATGTGTGTGGATTATCGACCTCTTAATGCTGTAACTATCAAGAATAAATATCCTTTGCCTCATATCGACCTTTTGTTTGATCTGTTGGCTAAAGCTAGAGTGTTCTCCAAGATAGACCTAAGATCAGGGTATCATCAGATAAAGATCAAGCCACAAGATGTCCCAAAAACCGCCTTTTCTACCAGATACGGGTTGTACGAGTATCTTGTTATGTCTTTTGGCTTAACAAATGCTCCTGCATATTTTATGTATCTGATGAATACGGTTTTCATGCCAGAGTTGGACAAGTTTATAGTTGTCTTCATTGATGACATTCTAGTATACTCTGAGAATGAGAAAGATCATGAAGAGCATCTGAGAATTGTCTTGACCAGACTGAGAGATCATAAGTTGTATGCGAAGTTCAGCAAATGTGAATTTTGGTTGAAGAAAGTTCCTTTCCTTGGTCATATTCTATCTGAGAATGGAGTTTCGGTAGATCCGAGCAAAGTGCAAGAGGTTATGGATTGGAAAATTCCAACCATAGTGTCAGAAGTCAGGAGTTTCCTAGGGTTAGCTGGTTACTATCGCCTCTTTATCCCAGACTTCTCGAAGATTGCTAAGCCGATGACAAGTCTGTTACAGAAAGATCACAAGTTTGTGTGGACAGAGGAGTGTGAGACAGCTTTCCACACCTTGCGGAAACTGTTGACCACTGCTCCAGTTCTTGCACAACCAGACATCGAGAAACCTTTTGATGTGTTCTGTGACGCATCAAAAACAGGATTAGGCTATGTTCTGATGCAAGAAGGAAGAGTCATTACTTATGCCTCCCGTCAGTTGAGAAAACATGAAATCAATTATCCGACACATGATCTTGAGCTTGCCGCCGTAGTGCATGCCTTAAAGATTTGGAGACACTATTTACTTGGTAATGTGTGCAATATTTTCACCGATCATAAGAGTCTCAAGTATATTTTCACCCAACTAGAATTGAACATGAGACAGCGAAGATGGTTAGAACTAATTAAAGATTACAACTTGAATGTACAGTATCACCCTGGGAAAGCCAATGTGGTAGCTGATGCTTTGAGTAGAAAGTCACATTGTCTGAATATGCAACCCTTACTCGAAGATGGTTTTAATCTAATGCACCCTGCCGTGTTACATAGTTTTTAGATCAGTTGCACCTTAGAGAGTAAGATAATAGAAGGTCAGAAAGCAGACAAAGGGATATTCCACATCAAAAAGAAAATTAAAGAAGAACCCTCAAAACACTTCAGAGTGGACGAGCAGGACGTGTTGTGGTTCGACAACCGTCTTGTTGTTCCAAAGGATAGAGAGCTTAAGAATAAAATTATGGATGAAGCTCATCTCTCTAAGTTGTCCATTCATCCTGGCAGTAGTAAAATGTATCAAGAACTAAGACCTCGCTATTGGTGGACAAAGATGAAAAAGGAAATTGTAGCTTATGTAGCCAGATGTGACACATGCTGTAGAGTGAAAGCTATTCACATGAAACCTGCCGGGTTGTTACAACCTTTGGCAGTACCTAGTTGGAAGTGGGATGATATAAGTATGGATTTCATCACAGGTTTGCCCACTACTCAGAAAGGCCATGAATCGATTTGGGTAATCGTGGATCGTCTTACCAAGACAGCCCACTTTTTGCCTGTCAAGACAGATTATAGACCACCTCAATATGCCGAGAAGTATATTGCGGAGATTGTGAGATTGCATGGCATACCAAAGACTATAGTGTCTGACAGAGGGTCACAGTTCACTGCTCACTTTTGGGAGCATTTGCACAAAGGTTTGGGAACTAGTCTGATTCGTAGCACTGCCTATCATCCTCAAACAGATGGTCAGACTGAAAGAGTTAATGCTGTTCTAGAAGATATGTTAAGAGCTTGTGTGTTGTCTTCCAGAGGTTCATGGGAGTCGTGGTTACCTTTAGCAGAATTCGCGTATAATAATAGTTATCAAGAAAGTATCAAGATGGTACCTTTTGAGGCTCTGTATGGCCGAAAGTGTAGAACATATTTAAACTGGATTGAGCCAAGGGAAAGAAGGTATTATGGTATTGACTTCGTGGAAGAAGCCGAAAAGAAAGTTCATATCATTCAGCAAAATATGAGAGCAGCTCAGTCACGTCAGAAAAGTTATGCGGATAAGAGAAGGAGACCACTTGTATTTGAAGTTGGTGACTATGTTTATCTAAAAGTCACGCCAATGAAGAAGAAGCGGTTTGGAATACGCAAAAAGCTTGCCGCCAGATTTGTAGGACCCTACAAAATCTTGGAAAGGAAGGGTCCAGTGGCTTACAAATTGGAATTACCAGAATCAATGGGTGCTATATTCCCAGTTTTTCACGTATCACATCTCAAGAAATGTTTGCGCGTTCTAGAGAAAATAATTGAACCTCGAGGCATAAAACTTAAGTTAGATCTGGTGTATCGTGAGCAGCCAGTTCGAGTTTTGGATTCCAAAGAAAGGGCTACTCGAAACAGTGTGGTGAAAATGTATAAGATACAATGGAGTCATCATGATGAAGGGGATGCATCTTGGGAAACGGGTGAATACCTACAAAAAGTATACGAAGATTTTTATAATAAATGGTTCGTAACCCAAATCTCGGGACGAGATTTTTATAAGAGGGGAGGGCTGTAACACTCCGGTGTTACGCAAGCATTTGCATTGCAAATCATGAGCATAACATGTCATGGCATTCATAATCATATGTGCTTAGGGTGTACCTTTAGTAAAATAAAAGTGTGGAAACTAGTATTGCATAACATGTTGTGATAATATGCTAATTACATTCATCAAACTTGTGCAACTATAAATTTCATATCACTTAGAATTATAAGAAAAATTTTTGGAGCCACTAAATCACTCAAAGTTTTGTCAAATATTTGTTTTAAAAATGTTATTTGAAAATATTCAAAAATCCTCCCTAAATTAGCTTCTATTCTAAAAATCAAAATCTATAAGAGTTTTGAGATTGGCCCCTCAATAAAAGTTATAGGTAATCAAATTCTAAACAACTTTCATTTTTGGGCCATTTTCAGAAAAGGTCGTTTGCTTGCCCAAATTTGAATTTGAAAACTGCAAATAGAATTTTATTTGAATTTTCTCTGGAAAAAATAAAAAAGAAAAACAATTTCAGGGCTAACAGGCCGCCGCCACCCTTTTGGCCCGTCGGCCGAAGCGGCCCGCGCCACCCCCGCGCGCGCGCCCGCGCAGCGCAGCGGCCCGGCCCGTGTCCGCGCGGCCGCCTTCTTCTCCCGCCCGCTCGCGCGCCTCGCTGGACGCCACGGCAGACCGCGCTCGCCGCGTGTCGGCCATGCGCCGTTGGAGCCACCGCGCGTCGCCTTCGCCCTGTCGTCCCGCCAGCTCAGGCATGATCAAATCGCCTGGCAGACCCCCTCCTCGCCTCCTCACTCGCACTCCCGCACCCCATCCGCTCTCCCTCTCCAAGAACCGAGCGGGCGAGCGGCTCACCGCCGAGAGCTCCACCTCCGCTCCCTCGTTCCGGCGGCGACAGTCCACCACCACCAAATTACGCTTGCACAGAGATCCGCAGCCCCCTTGCCTCCTCCGAACAAGCCTCGTTGTCCTCTTGCTCACTCCGGTAGGGCATCGATTTGCCTTCCCCGCCGCGCCACTGTGACGGAGCCGCCTTGCTCGCGCTCCGGTCACTAGCACCTTCACCCACCCCCTTTTGTCTCTCAACCTCGCTCGCATGTTCACTGTTTTCCTGTGGCCATATTGCGCGCTTTGCCTCGCTCGCTCGGGCACGGAAGCGGCCGCTGGCCGTCGGCGGCCACCGTACCGCCGCGATGGCGAGCACCGGCTCGGCCGCGCGCGCTGTCCCCGCTCACCCGCGGTTGAAGCAAGTGACTGGGCCGGCCTGCTCCAACAGGAGACGGCCCATTTTCTTTCTCCCGGCACGCGTGTCCTTGGGCTGAGCCGGACCGGGCCGTTTGCCCCGTACTGTATCGGCCCGTTTTCAAAAAGAGGATTTTAATTTTCTTTTCTTTTATTAATTGGAAATAAAAATGCTTTAGTAATTATTTGGGTGATTAAATGTGCTCCAAAAAATTGTGAAATAAATTTCTATGGATTCATTGGAACCAGATCTATGATATAAAAATATTGCATATCAAATTTGAAATACTTTTCTATAGGATTTTATTTAATCATGTATATTGCTGATAAACTGAAAAATGTGTAGAAAAATCTATAGGCTTCAGAAAAATATGATTCCCAAGTTTGTTAATCTTCTTGTGTCATGTACTTCCTAGGAAAAATATGTTTCATGCATGTGCTGTGGAAAACTTTGGAGGTGTAGTTCAAGTACCTTTAATGGCTGATTTTTGTTATTTTTGCTAGAGAGCAAACTTTGTATAAAACATGCATGTGATAATTTTTGTACAGTCATAATATACTATGAAGAACCTAGGAAAAATATTAATTCTGTTGTTTGACACTTTTCATAGTACTAAGTAATTTCATGTTCATTTTTATGCTATAGCTTGTCATTTTTGTATAGGATAGTTTACTTATCCAAATGCCATGAAATTTTTATGGTAGTCGGTTTAGGGTAGTATTATGCTACTGTAATTTTCTTAGATTTTTTTAGGAGCATCAGAAATATATGTTGCTATTCAAACCTATTATTATTTAGGGTTTAAGCAAGTGTTGCTTTAAGTGTGATTAAGAAATTAGTAAAGTTTTGGTGTATCTTTGAAGCATTTCATAAGATATGTTAACTTAACATATTAGTAGTAGAAGAGAATGAAGTAGATGACATGTGCTTGTAGTATATAGTTTCTTGGATGATGTTGACTACCTTGCATTTCAACATATCCGTTGCATTCATCTCCTTCGATGCACGTTGCATAATCACTTACGCGCATTGCATCATACAGGATCGCAAACCGAGAACCCAGTCGTTATCCCCGGGGAGCTAGAGGAGCAGCTCGAGGTGCAGCAGCAGGAGGTGACCGAAGCCGAAGAGGATGTCGGTGAAGATCTCCCAGAGTGCCTCGACCACCGTCCGAGCTCTTTCGAGAGAGGCAAGCCCTGGAGCATTTCTCTCCCGGTTTGCAAATAATTTATTATTAACTTTACTTAATTTGATGCATTACGTTTAGGAGTTGTTTGCAAACGTTGCTGCATTACACCTTGTTTCACCTTGCTTTACCCGATCCTTGTTACCTTGGTGTCCGCGGTCAGTAATTGCTTAGTTTGCTTAGACCGGTAGGAGTCGGGTGATTGCCTATCATCCGTGAGCTCTAGGAGATTACTTGGATCTATGTGAAAGTATGTCATACGAAAATAACTAAGTGACGAAATGAATTTGAGACCGGGCGGAAACTTGTAGGGTTTTCAGACTGTTGTGTTTTCCGTCTGTGTCGATTAAGGACCGACCTTTGTTGGGCCTCGAGTCATGTTGAACGCATGCCTCGCATTTAGCTGGCCGAATAATGCACCTTTCAACCGTGAAGTTGGGAGATTATTCGGGCCGAGTGGATTGCCCGCAACGCACTGTACCGGAGCAGTAGTGGCAGGATATGGGGGCGCGATGATAAGGCCAAAGAGCAGTTGGGCGGCCCCCGGGTACATGTGGTTCCTGACAAGCTCGCGACTTTACCTGAATGGTTGACTCGGTGACCAATACCTCACTTTAGCGGGTGAGTGAGGTTTGTGTGAGGAATAAATTACCACCTGGTTAATAATCGATTCGAATCGCCATCGTTCACTGGATAGTGAACACTTGACTTGAGCTACTTCATCGTAGTAATCTTGATGAATCACTTGGATAGTTATGTGGAAGATGACATGATAACTATTGTTAATGATCAATGGTAATCCTTACTTGCTTAATTACATGTTACTCTAGCACCAGTGCAAACAAAGTTGACAGGGTAATAAAGAGTTAATTACTGCATGCTTTTGGAAAGGAATTGTTAAGTTAAAAATGCTTTTCTTGCAAATGAGTCAGCTATCCCACCAGAAAGCCTATCATGATTCCTTGGTGTCTTTTATTTCTGGTTTATGTCGGATAAGTGTAGCTGAGTACCTTCTCGTACTCAGGGCTTTGTTCCCAATTGTTGCAGATGGGCAGATGTATTACGGCTACTGTATCAACTGCCTCTATCCTGCGATGGGTGAAGCTTAGGACCGTGGACAATGGTTATTCGCTACTTCTCGTCTGATGCTTTTGCTGGAGATGATCGCAAGCTGGCACTTTATTTCAAAATTTTATGTGTGTGCGTAATTTGAACTACCGCTTCCGCTACTTTTATTCGAACCTGGTTTGTAATAACTATATTTAAACTCCGATGTATTTTATGTCATGAACATTTATGTAAATTATGATGGTGACCGCTAAACTTAGTACGATCTTGGCTGTTATGTGAAGTGGTTTGAAATCCGTCGAGATTTCACGGACTACCGGGTTATACGGGCTTAAGTTTGTTAAATTGTCCTCCCGTTGGATGATTTTCCTACTTAATCTCGTATAATTGGGTGGTTCTGTTACAAAGTACAAGTTACACTCCCCTTTAACCCAGGAATAGATAGCCAATAATTTATCATCAGTTTTACTGGAGAAACTTTTCTTTTCTTGTTCATAGCATATATGAGTTTCAGTTCCTCTATTTGTCACACCCGGTTTTATGGACAAAACTAGACATACACTATATGTGAAATAAAGAAGTCAAATCTCACATATAGCCACAGATAAGTGTAATATCAAGAGACAAATGCTTAATAAACATAACTCAATAGTATAAAATATACCTTAGAGAGCAACACAGCAGAAAGACAACTCCAAACACCGGGTGTAAACTTTACTCCAGGAACAAACTGACTGGTTGATCACAAGCCTAACAATTTCAGAATCTAGAAATCTGATACCCTTCCTAAGATGTGGGAAATAGCAAGAGTGAGTCCATGTCGAACTCAACAAATATAACACGGGTTTCATGAGGCTCAAAAGGCTAGACACTAGTTTGACTGCATTTAGCTTTTAATTATCACAGTTTTATCATATGAGTAGCATCAGGTTTGCATTAATCCCGCAATAAACATATGATCAATGTAAATATGAATAATGAATAGCAAAACACATATTAAACCAATAAATATTCATCTATTCTGTGAAGGTCCAAGGCCGCTCGTATTCGTGAGCACGGCTAGTATACTAGTTTATTAAACTCTGCGCAGAGGTGTACACTTTCACTGTGAGTCATGATTACCCATATGCCCGGGATCGCGACTCCCAAAACACTTCCAAGGTGAGCAGGCAGGGAAACACTATGAAGCCTTTCAAAGGTTCGTCTAACAAGTTAGGGCCGCTAGGTTTCCAAAGTCAGTCTGTGTGATTCTACCACACAGGGATCCACAGTCTGCTCTTCCCCATTTGTGCCACAAGGGTAACCTCTAAGAAGCTAGAAAAGGTTCTCATACTGAGCTAAAGCCAGAGCCATTATAGCCCTCACAGTTGTACTATAAGTCCCGGATGTTTGTTCACAGATGAGTCCTTGTGGAGAGAAACTAGAGCACCAAAAATAACCCCATGCTCTAGCCCTCTTTAAACAGTAATCAAAAAGTCATCTTTTAGTGTTGTTGCATATTCTATTAATCATATTACAAGATCATTGTTTATGCTCAGCGCTAGCAAAAACTACCTAATGCAAAATCCCATAGGTGACAAGGTATAGATCAAAAACTAGGAAAATCCTTAATGGCATTCAAGATAGACACATATAATATGATTTTATATGATTAAAGTGAATAGGACAATAAGTGTAATCCCATGCTATACTTGCCTTAAATTGATATCCTTCTTTCTGTAGATTTGTCACCTCCAAAGAACTGCTTCTTGATTATCACGTAAATCTCACCGATTGGACATGATTGTAAAGCACCACACAAGCATCCATACAATCATACACGATGCAAACAATAGATCTATATTAGAACAGTATACCAATCATACAAAAATAAGTAAAAGAGTTTGAAACACGATTCTACGCATCGCTACGAACACAAAGTCATGAAAAGCATGCTAATCGGAGCTACGGTTAAAAAGATACAACTACCAATAGATTTACCCATAAAACTATTAACTTCATGTATCTTAATGGTATAAAAACATATATAAGATATTTTATAGAGATTATAATTTAAGTCAAATTTAGATTCAAATTATAAAACTAAAGTAAAACAAATCATATTTTATTTACAAAACCCAGTTGCATAATTGTTATTTAAGATATGATTCAAACCATGAAATTCCAATATTAGCGACATGATAAACACTATTACAAATGCGTAGATCTCGTTGCTATGAATCTAACGCAACTTGAATGGCTCAAAACGGAGTTGAAACGCAGAAGATATGAAATAAACAAGATTTCCTCTATTAAAATAATAGATTAAATCTAATCATGAATTTTAAAAGTTGAAAACCTACTTAACAGTAGTATTACACATGTAGATTATGAAATTATGAACCTAACACAAGTTGAACGCAAATCGGAGTTAAAACGGAGAAGTTATGGCTAAAACAAAATCAGTGGCAATTCTTGTAAATAGCTGAAAACGTAATTTATTCTTAACCGAAACAAAATACGCTTTCAAATGAAGAAAACAAAATCTGTAAACATATTTTGGACTGCGGGTTTATTTTCCAAGAATACAGGAATGGCGGCGGACTTACTTATTGCCAAGGAGAGTATGGCCGGGCTAGGCAGCACGGCGGCGGCGGCGACGGCGTCGGCGACGGCGAAAGAAAGAAGAGAAAAATATAATTTACTACACGAGAGATTTCCCAAACTAGGGGCTCCTCTACGGTAGTTTTGGTGTGTTTTGCCCAAGGGGTAGGTACGTATATATAGGGAGGAAAACTCTCCATCTCCATGTCAACTAGCGATATGGTGCTAATTGACGTTGCACCATCCACCTCCGCTAATAGGCCTAAGTAATCATTTAAACCCATTAGTAAATAAATGTATGGGCCTTTGAGATTTATTAAGATTATTGCACATGGGCTTTGAGCGTTGGGGAAAATGAGAGATTTATTATTTTCGGAATTAATTATTTTCAGGGATAAAATAATTCTAGAAAAGTCCAGAATTATTATTTAAGCCACGAAAAATACTCCGAAAGCTCCGAAAATTCGGGAAAAATTCCCTGAGACATTATGGAACATGAGGAACCCAAAATAAAGTATTTGGAACTCATGATAAGATAATTTGGAGCATCTAAAAATTAGATTATGCTCATAGACAAGTGGAAACAAGCTACAGAAAAAGTTAGAAAAATTTCCGAGAAGTTTGTAGAGGTTGATTGACGGATGAGAAACAAGGAATTTGATTGTAGAAAAATGATATATGTATATCGGGAAAGGAAAATTGACCTAAACGCATTTTTAAAGAACAACTTGAATTTATTTTGATCTTTGGTCAAAACCAAGCAATACAAAAACACAAATGCATCAGCATGAATGCATCGACAAGTTGCTAAACCTTCTGATAGATTTTAATTTAATGAAAAATATTATTTTTCTATGTTTTCATGAGCACAAAAATACATAATTAAATTATTTTAACTCTATTTCCAAAGAAGCAAATTTTAGGGTGTTACACTATTCTAGCTATCCGAAAATTTTCTCTAGGAAAGAAAGTGATACCCAACTATTTATGAATAAATCACAAAGTAGGGTGGTGTATTTCATCAGTGCATGGTCTATGACAAACTATCTCCTTAGAAATATCCTGCCAGAATCGGGTCCTATCAAAATCATTTAGGGCACTATCTATGTCCACATTGCAAAGTTCAGAGAATCCTAGAAATGTGCTAAAGTTTTTCCATGATAGGGAGAATGACTTATTAAATAATCTAAAAGATACTTCATTTTCTCCAAGTTGCAGAGTGCATAAAAATTCTATAGTGAGAAGCCTACACCCTAATTCATTCATTTCCTAAGCATTTTCCCATCCTAAGTTCAAATTTAGATTCCATACCAACTGACTGTAGAAGGTCCGGGTCGATGACAGGGGTTAGCGTGAACTCCCAATCCTTCAAGTGCTTGTATATCTTCTTCTCTTGATCGTCTTCAAACTTGATGTGGTTGTCCCTCAGGAGAGTGTAGAGTACCTCCTAACATTGGCATGATGAAGAATCGGCGGCGGAAGTCAGCGGATCAACCTCCATGTCGGAGCCAGCACGAGATGACATACGGCTACTTGTCCAATAGAAGGAAACCGAACCGAGCGTGCTCTTGGCCTTGCTCATGAACTTACTCATGTTCCTGCAAAATAATCACAAACATAAACACAACTAGTGGAAATAGTGAAGGTTAGGAAAAAAATGTTAGAGTCAGCCGTCCAGAAAGTTAGTAATCCGGGAGTCAGTCGTTCAAGTTGAAAATTGATTATTTCTCCCTAACTTCTTTTAATCTTTGCTTTTAATGTGGACAACACCTACCCTCTAATATTTAATTTTTTCACTAAGATTTCAGCAGCACTTCCACTAATCTCTTACTCAAACTCTTGCACTAAGATCACTCTCACACTCCCTTCTCTTCTACTCAAAACTCCCTACATGGAGTGGATTTCAACTACGAAATTTAGAACTGAAATTTCAAGCTTGCAGTAGCATAATGCAATGTGTATGAATAAGTTTGGCAGTTAGGAGGAGTGGCTTTTATAAAGGAGGAAGAGGGAGGCCGGGCGGCATGGTGGTGAGGCCAACCGACACCACCCCTTGGCCATTTGCCCTCTCCATTTTCCTGGTGGTTATTTGCTTCGTATCTAAGTAAGTGCCTGCCTCCTTGGTGCTCCTTTCGGTGGAAAAGATAACAGGAAGAGATGAGGGTGAGAATGGTGGTAAAACAATGGAGATGGTGGGTGATAAAATGATGTAAGTGGAAGTGATAGGTGGTGGTTGAGTGGACCCCACATGTTTCCTGTATTTATACCATATAAACACATAAGTATAAAAAATACTTTTATGATACTATGAAAAATAAGAATTCAAATGATGGTATTTTTATATTTTTCTGCCACCATAGTAAATATTATTCATGGGGGTTTTATGCTCCGTAAAAATTATTTATATGGGGCTTAAATTTTATCAATGCCATGATGTTAATTTTTATTTTGTTTTCTCTATTGCACTTATTAGGAAAGTAGATATGCAAATGCAATGCGAAAAATTAAAGTATGGATAACTACCGAGTTACCTTCGGCGAAGGGTTCGGGAATTTTAAGTGCACCGAACTGGACTTCTCCAGTTGATTTATTCTTTGGGTGTATTCTCCAGTCCTAGAGATGATGACCTTGATTCTTATTCTTCATGACACTCCAAGATTGAGCAGTGCTCCCGTCGTGGCTTGAATGCAAATCGCTCTTCTTTTCCATTGATGTTGAATTTAGTTTCTCTAGCTCTGACATCAATGTGGGCATTTGTGGTACCCATGAATGGTCTCCCAAGGATGAGAGGTGTCTTCATATCTTCTTGCATGTCAAGTACTACAAAATCTACAGGAACAAAAAAGGTTTGGATTTTTACCGGAATATTCTCAGCGATTCCTGCAGGATAGTGGACCGATTGGTCAGCTAGTTGTAGACACATGGAAGTTGGTGGTAGCATAGAGTAGCTGAGCTTGTCGAAAACCTTCTTGGGCATGACACTAATGCTTGCGCCAAGATCGCATAATGCATTCTCAAAATTCTTGCTTCCGATTGAACAATCAATAGTCGGGCATCCTGGATCCTTCTTCTTGACAGGTAAGTGTTGAGGATGGCCGCACTACACTCTTTCATTAGCTTAATCACTTCGGTAGGTGGTAGAGGTCTTTGTTGTTGAAGATGTCTTGGAGATACTTCGCGTATGTGGGTACCTGGATGGCATCTAGCAACGAAATGTTGATATATAACTTTTGAATTACCTCCACAAACTTATCAAACTGTTCTTCCATTTTGGCCTTTCCATTTCTGCGTAGAAACGGTAGGAGAGTGGTGTCACAAAAATCTTGCTGTAATTCTTGCTCTTGTGGTAAAATTTCATCATCTTCCTTCTCTTCTTCTTCTTGCACTACCATTGGTGTCTTACCTGCCTCTTTTGGGTATGGTGGATCATGAGTAGACTTGCCACCTCTTGTGGTTATAGCTTTGACCTTCTCAAGGTTAGTGGCAAAAGGCAGAGTAGAAGCTAACTGGGCTAATTGCACTTCTATCTTTTTATTGAAAATGATTTGTTCTTTAACAATAGAAGAAAAACTATCCATTTTAGCATTTATACTTTCTAGGATTTTATCATTAAAAGTAAGCCTTTTTGCAATGTTGTCATTAATTCTAGCTTGTTCTAAGATTAAATCTCTCAGGGGTGGTTGTCTAGAATTGGTAGAATTATAATAATTACCTTGGTACCTACCTTGGTTGGTCGATCGAGGTTGACTCCATCCTTGCTTCTATTGTTGTGGAGTAGAGTTGTTGATGATGATGTTAATATCTTCTTGTGACTTAGCGAACTCAACTTCTAAATATTCTCCACATTTGTTCTGAGCATTGAATGCATCTTGAATGGCTTGACGATCTTTCTTGTAACTGTCTCGCTGTTCGAGCCAATTCATCAGTACATCCATCTTGCTTGACAGTGCACTAATTTCTTCTAGAACTTCTTAACTCTTATGGCATGATTGAATATTGCATGTTGTCCAGCTTTGATTTGCTGCTATCTTTTTCATAAGAACTTCAGTTTTTCCAGCAGTGAGTGACATAATTGTTCCTCTAGTAGTGGCATCAAGTTGTTCACGAGATTTCTGAATTAATCCATAATAGAACGTTTGCATGAGCAACCATTCTCTTATTTCATGATGAGGACAATCTGAGATGTATTCTTGAAAACACTCCCATGCTTCTGGAATAGGTTCACCTTTTTGCTAATGGAAATCTGTAATCTTTCCTCTTAAGGCATTGGTCTTGCCTACTGGGAAAAACTTTTCTAGGAAGGCTTTTGAACATCTTGCCCATGTGTTGATTTAATCTTTGTTGGTGTAGAACCATTGCTTCGCTCTTTCCTCCAGTGAAAATGGAAACAAATGAATTAGTATGATATCTTGAGCAATGTGCTTAATGACGACGGTGCTGTAAATCTCTAGAAAATTCTGCAAATGAGTACTAGCAGCTTCTTGTGCCTTTCCATTGAATGTAGTAGCTTGCACCATGTTGATGAGGCTTGGCTTGAGCTCAAATTCATGGTTGTTAGTGTTGAGTGTTGGTCTCACGAATGTTCTCAGTGCTTGGAGCAGGGAATTCACGCAGAGTCTTCTCAGCCATGGCTTCATAAACTGATGTTAAGCTTTCTCTTGATTTGGTTGATTCTGATTGATGAAAGTTGGTGGATCGCAACTAATCCTGCTCTTACCCTATATAAAATACACAGACAAAAACAAAGCAAGGGTAAGACTACTAAACCAAAGGTTATGGTTTATCTATAAGTATTTATTTCTATTGCCATATTACTCTTCCTTTTTTGGCAACGGCGCCAAAAATGCTTGTTGACATTTCTTACATTACTATGTACTAAGTTGTCATCCCTAACATGATACTAGAAATGCTGGTAATTATAACTACACTTGAAAACTCTAAATAATATCGAAACATAAGTATCTGCAAGCACATAGATAAATAACTATTGTAGCATTCTACTCAATATTATACCAAGTATCGTTATTTTTTTAATCCCAAAGGAAGGATCGTGAGACAAATGTTCATATGGCTATCTATAAATGTGCAGACCTATGATAAACCAACCACTCTTATACTTTAGCGGGGTTAAGTCAAGTAAAAGATAAATAAATGATAATAAATGCAACATGATAATGGTATTCCAGAGATAAAAAACAAAGGCTCAATTAATGTAGTATGGCTAAGCTCGAGATTCGGTTAGAGTAAAAGATTCCTAAGTCATTCCTAAATACTAAGTCTTTTGCACACTCAAGCATATATACTTTCATCTATAGCATAACTAAATCAGAAAATAAGCATAAGGAACATCAACTAGGGAGGATTAGAAACATAGTCGTCCCCTCCTTCGAGACCAAACCCTACAAGTCCTACACACGGGGGATGGACTACATATGACTCATTGGGTCTGTCACACCCGTGATCTACCACACGACTTGACATGTAGAGGGCATTCGCAGGTAAATAATTTCTAAGCACCACGCTTACATAATACGTACCACGTAACTCTATCGAGAACTGAATTAGGCGCTCTATGAACATATGCATAAATTCATCATCAACTATAACTATATCAAATATACAACAAGAGCAAACTAAGAATATAATAAATAGCAACATAATAATGAAATAGAACAAAGTCATAAATGAGATACAATGGCTAATTACTAGTCTCCAGACGAACAGATCCTGAATCCCAAGGAAAATACCCAACTCTACTTGAACCTTACTAGATTGCCTATACTAAGAACTTGAAGAACTAGAGCTCTCTCTCTAATCTCTGGAAACCCTAATTTCTGGTCTACTCTTGACAAATGAATTGCAGGATACAATGATATATCTCAGGGGGAGGGTCAGGGCTTGTATTTATAGTCCTAAGGATGGAACATCAGCCTTTGGATCAAACTGACTTGAAGTAATGGTGTAGATGCGACCCTAGGAGGCGGTGGAGGTATGTTCCAAAAGCTCATGGCCAGATCCCTCTGTAGGGGGCCAGGCGGCCTAATGATGGTGCCAGGCAGCCCCACTTGGCAGCCTTTGCTCCTTCGCTTTGGTCTGGTGTCTTCTAGTGTCTTCTATAGTGTTCTGGTGCATATTTCATCACGGTTAAGTTTCATTCCTTTTTGACATTTTAATCCTCCTTTTCTTGTTTTCAGGAATAATCCTGCTAAAAATATAAATTCACCAAAACTTGTGGAAATTATCAGTTAAAACCCCTAAGTTTCTATTGGTGACCATTTCTATACACAAAGTTGATGGTTTATGATGGATGATAACTACCATCAACAACTCCTAATATTCTGCGGCCAACACCGGCCTCCAAGTAGAAATTATACTTCTATCTAACAGGGTGTGAGATTAAGTCTACCCATATAGACATGTGGTTGTACATAATATCTCACTAGGTGAGAGGAACTACAAACCGGTCCTTATGTGACCAAGGCGAGTATCTCCCACAGGAACCCTCTCTAGGTGTTCCTGCCAAGGTAATTTACCTCCATAAAATACCCCCACTCGCCCCCTGTCGTAGTTCAGGTTCATAGGGCTCATATCATATCAAGGTTACCGTTACCTTATCATCATTAATCACATTATCATAATCAAACCAAGTTCATAAGTCATTATAATTCCATTATTTCATAAAAGAGGATTTAAGTAATATAGGTTGAGTTTATTAATTAGTAGAGATGGAAGGTGGAGGATTTATGGTGGAGGCTAGCAAGGTGTAGTGGTGGTGGAAGGGGAGTAGTGAAGGGATGGCATATAATGTAGAGGGGAAGGGAATAGATGGGTGTTAGGACATGCCTCCATTCGCTGATGATTATATCCTCGTCTAATTTCTATGTCTCCTGCTCCTATCTCTAGACTCCATCGAGTTCTCTACACGTCTTCTATCCTATGCGGTCTAGTGTCAACAAGTAAGAAAACACAAACAAGAAAAATAACAAGCAAGGCATATAAAACAAGCACAAGCAACCAAAGTGAAGGAAACGATCCTAGAAGGGTTGGTCCTATTGGGTGATGGGTTGTTATCTAGGTTATCATTATTATATCAATTTGTAGTAATGTTTGGATAGAGATGTTCCATCCATAGGGTAGGGCTTCTATGGGTTAGGTTAAGGTGGTGGGTTGGTCTGCTGAAAAGCCAGACCACATTATTATATTTCACTATTATGTGAACCTAAAAGAGAAAGCCTGACCAAGTCATCATAGATGACCTGTCTAACCTCTTTAGGTCCACCGTGTTAGTGGCACATAGCACATGCATATGTATGTGCCTCAATTTAGTTATAATAGGAATATACGGAAAGTAAAATTAGCCATACATAGGCGTATATCCGGGTATCAGGCATATCCTTGTATGTATATATATCCTATTATTTTAGGTGATTGTGTGTAGATATATTTGAGTATGTGTCATGGTACATGCACATACGTGAATATAAGGGGTTAGTTACTACTACGGTGAAGGCTACTACTATAATTTAAATTAATTATAGGAAAGGAAAATCAATCAAACTAGAATTTAAGTGGGCACCAAAAATTTGGAAAAAGGGCATGGTTAAATAGGGTTTTATTTTAGAAGATTTTTAGTAAATGAAATAGGAATTCAGAATTTAGACAGAGAAGATATAAATTATTAAAGTTTATCGACTAAACGCGATGGAAAAGAACATGGAAATTATTTCTACAATTTTAACTGATGGAAAATGAGTAGAAACCATTTAGGTAGGTTCTAGGGTAACTCTAGTTTATTTTAGAATTTTCTTGAAATTTTTCTATAATTAATAAGGCTTACCTTTACTCTCCAATGTACATTTTCCAGTGTGCACCTAGCATTTTCCTTTGGTCCTAGAGGCTATCGTGTGGTCCCTAGTCGGAGGTAGGAGCTGGTCATACTGTTCCCATGAGCCGATCGGTGGACTAGCTCCTGCCCCAGTTATGGTCCATGAGGACCGAGTCTATGCGAAAAGAATAGAGGAGGAGGTGGAACACAGTGGCTACGACGTGGCTGGGCTTGGCATTGGATGCCATAGCTTCTATCCATCCTCATGTCCCACCGTGCGATCAACAGAGTGAAGAGGGCGAGAGAAAGGAGGAGAGGGAGGAAGAAAGGGAGAGGGGAGAAACAGAGCAAGCCAGCGAGGCGAGCGGCTAGAGCAGAGCACCAGGTGTTGGCGGCAGCTAGGCACAGGACACCGGTGGAGTGGGCTTCGACCTAGGCCATCCACATGGCGACCTACGTCTGCTTGGGAGAAGCAGAGAGCGAGGTAGCAGAGAGAGGAGAGAGTAGAGAGGGAAGGGAAATAGAGTAGGGTGAGACAGGGATGAGCAGAGCAACGGCAGGGAGAAGACATAGCGGAGCTAGGGAGATGGGAGGAGCAGTGCAGCGGTGGCGTGGCGCTCCGACAGAGGGCAGCGTGACATGGCGATCGAGCAGAGTAGGAGCTAGCGTGGTCGGCGGCAGCGCTCTGCCTCTGCTTATTCTTGGCGCGGTGGTCTGGTGGTGCACGGTGGCGATGGCATCCCTCAGCTCCGGAGCAGAGGGCTCCGTGACTTGTGCGGCCACCAGCGCTTGGTGCGCTCGGCCTTGAGCTCCTTGGCGTGCTCAACTATGGCAGCCTCACCGGCCTTTTATAGGAATGAGTAGGTCGGTTCATCACAATTCATCAGTGGCCATGGCAACCTCAACACAGTGAGGTCATTGACCTCTTGGGGAAGAAGGAAATGATAGGCGGGCCCTACTCATCAGTGAGAGAAGGAAGAGGAAGGGATGGTTGCTGCGCTGGGTCCTATTGGGCTAAAGGCCTGGCGTTAGCCCATGTGGGAAGGGGGAAAGGGAGAAGAAGGATGGGCTACTCCTGCTGGGATGTGCGCTAGTCCATGCGGGAGGAGGGAGAAGGGGAGGTGAACCGAGGCTGGCACTTGGCTAGTTGGGCTGAGCCCATTCGGGAGGGAGTACACAAAATACATTTTGTATTTTCTAATTCCGAGAGAATGTAACAACATATATGTATCTATATGTATTATTTCCTTTAGTAATTAATAGATAGTTGAAGTACTTCTAATTACTAGAAAATTAAAGATTGTAATACAATTATGATGTTATGTTAACGACTTTATAAATTCCTAGATAATTAAGAAGAGAAGAAAATATTGTTTATATCTATGTTGTGTTTTCTACCTCTACAAAATGAGAGAAAGGGTTTTACTAATTCCCAGATAGTTAAGAAAATGTAACAATATATTCATTATAAAGGATTCTAAACATTTCGTGGCGTATGTAATGGAGACTTCAACGAGAGATTTTTGGTGCCGCAAATAAATTCTAGAGGGCAAATGAACATTCAAGCATTCAATCAAGTATGCAAACATTCCAGCACAATGCAGATAATTAAATGTGCGGTGATTTTCTAATCCTAGAAAGTATTCCTAGTGCTACAATTAAATCCTACATGACACAAAATTGGATGTGATCTTGTTTTCAAATCGGTTGTGCGGAAAATAATTAATCAAGTTTGAATTTGTTGTGAATTTTTAAAAGTTCAATTTTTAGTGGATTTTAACATGATACAAAACACAGGGTATTATAGATCTACCCCACTTAGAAGAATCTCATCCAAGTAAACTAGAGGGAGAAATTAGAGAGAGGGAGGAAATCCTAGAGGAAAAGAGAGAGATCTAGAGGGAGAGGGATTTTCCTACCCGTGCTATCCTCCGGAGAGTTCCTCAATCTGCTTTTGTACCACTTTGTTGACCAAGGGGTATTATTCCGTCCGAAAGAGTATCACTCTATCGCCTTGCCAGGGCGATTACCACTAGATTTGAACAAGAAAATACCACCCTATTGCCTATTGGGGATCACATCCTACCGAGAGGAGGTATACTTCTTGCTCAACGGTAGTTGTTCAATTCATTTCTGCCTTTTGTAACCCTTTTTCATGAATTATTTTTCAATCTTCTTTAGGCTTTGGGGCTACCCCACTTAAAAGATTCGATCTTCTAGTGTTCATCTTCTTCTAGTGTTCATCTTCTTCTTGTGTTCTTATTGTAGAGCCGCTTGAGAGGTCTTGGTCTTCTAGTGTCTTTTAAATATGCATATCACCCTTTGTCTTGAGTTGCAGAGCTATTCATCTTGATAATCCAGTCTTCTTATGATTCACCCCTTTATGCTGACTTCTTGGGCTTCAAATTTTTGGGTATGTGGTGCCATTATCCTTGTTTTGCTTCTTTTGAGCAACAATCACAGTGCGGAAAATAATTAACCATGTTGATGAGGCTTGTCTTGAGCTCAAACTTAAGATTGTTGGTTTTGAGTGTTGGTCTAGTGCGAATGTTCTCAGTGCTTGGAACAGAGAACTCACGTAGAGTCTTGTCAGCCATAGCTTCAAAAACTGATGTTGAGCTTCCTCTTGATTCGATTGATTCTAATTGATGAAAATTGTTGGATCACAACCAATCCTACACTTACCCTGTATAAGATATGTACACAGACAAACAAGGGTAAGCCTGCTAAAGCAAAGGTTATGGTTTTATCAATAAGTAATTATTTGTCAATTCTCTTATGTCATAATACTCTTCCTTGGCAACGGCGCTAGAAATGCTTGTTGGCATTTCTTAGCGTCACTCTTACTAAGTTGTCATCCCTAGCATGATGTCAGAAATGCTTTGTTGGTAAATTATGTATGTCACTTATAATCTCTCAGAAAAAATATTAAAGTTAAGTATCTGTAAGCGCACAGATAAATTACCATTGTAGCATTTCACCCGAGAGTATTCCGAGTATCATTATTTATATTTAATCCATAAGAAAGTGCTATGGGGTTGAGTTGACATTGAGTAATATGCATACTTATGATTCAAACCACACTTATGCTTTAGCAGGGGTAAGTCAAGTGATAAATAAATAATAAGTAAAAGGTAACAAAGATATTCTAGAGATAGAAATAGATACTCACAATTGTAGTATGACTAAGCTCGAGATTCGGTAAGAGCAAAAGATTCCTATGTCATTCCTAATTACTAAGTCTTTTGTTATCTCAAGCATATTTACTCTCATCTATAGTATAACTAACTTTGGATCTATGCATAAGGAATATTACTTAGGGAAGTTCAAGAACAGAGCTTTCTCTTCCTTCATAACCGAGGTTCTACTTGTTCTACATACGGGGAGTGGACTACAAAGGACTCAACAGGAGTGTCACATCCGCGATCTACCACATGACCCGGCATATAGAGTGCATCCACAAGCAAACAATATATAAGCTCTTCCTTCATAACCGAGGTTCTACTTGTTCTACATACGGGGAGTGGACTACAAAGGACTCAACAGGAGTGTCACATCCGCGATCTACCACATGACCCGGCATATAGAGTGCATCCACAAGCAAACAATATATAAGCACCACGCTTACATAATGTTGACCACTTAACTCACTTGAGTACTGAATTAAGCGCTCTATGAACATATGCATAAATTCATCATCAATCATAACTATACCCAACAATAAACTAAAGCAAACTAGGAACATAATAAATATCAATACAATATTAAAGTAGCATAAAGTCAGAAGAACTAGAGCTCTCTCTAATCTCTAAAAACCCTAATTTCTGGTATAATCTTGACTTATGGCAAATGTAGATCTCTCTCTAGGGGTAGGGCCTGGTTATATAGCCCTAGGGGTGCAACGTGAGCCCTTGGATCAAACCGACTTGAAGGATGGCGTAGATGCAACCCTAGGAGATGGTGGAGGAAGCTTCTAGAAGCTGACAGGCAGGGGCCATTGTGGGGGACCGGGTGGTACCATGGTAGGGCTGGCCTGCCCCACCTGGCAGCCTCTTGGGGTCCACCGTGGTGTGGTGTCTTCTATATCCTTTGGACCCTTCTGGAGTAGTTTACGTCACAGTTAAGTTTGGTTCTTTTTGACGTTTTGATCCTTCTTTCCTGTTTTCTGGAATAACCCTACTAAAAATACAGATTCACCAAAACTCATGGAAATTGTTAGTTTAAATCCCTAAGTTTCTATTGGTGATCTATTTCAAGCATTTCTTCAAGTTAAATTAATGGTTTGTGTTGAACGATAACTACTGTCAACAATGTGACATGTGACTGGATGCACCTCTGTCAAGTCTGATCACCACATGGACCTGAGTCCGGTCATCCAGCCGAGTGCCCCTTCTGCGTGCCTACTGACCGAACGCTGCAGCCGAATCTAGTCACTACCAAAGCAGCATCCAGTCACCTCAGGACAACACCTCCAAGTCACTAACTTTGCCACCCTTGATCAAATGTGCCAACCACCAAGTGTATCATCTTGTGCACGTATGTTAGCATATTTTCACAAACATTTTCAAGGGTGTTAGCTCTCCACTAGATCCTAAATGCATATGCAATGAGTTAGAGCATCTAGTGGCACTTTGATAACCACATTTCAATGCAAGTTTCACCCCTCTTAATAGTACGACTATCGATCCTAAATGTGATCACACTCACTAAGTGTCTTGATCACCAAACTAAAAAGCTCCTATGGAAATCACCTTTGTCTTGAGCTTTTTGTTTTTCTCTTTCTTCTTTTCCAAGTCCAAGCACTCGATCATCATGGCGATCACCACCACCACCATCATGATTTTCACATTTGCTTAACCACTTGGAATATCCCACCTATCTCACAATCACTTTGATAAACTAGTTTAGCACATAGGGTTTCATCAATTCACCAAAACCAAAGTAGAGCCTTCAATCTCCCCCTATTTGGTAATTGATGACAACCCTTTCACAAATATATAAATTAAAATTCATTTGAATCCATGTTGCTTGTCCAAGCATATTTACCATGTGTAAAATGATATAGACAAGTTTTATGAACCCCCTATTGGTAGCATTAGCTCCCCTTACATATGTGCTAAGAGTTTGGATTGAAGCTTGCACACATGCATGGATTTGAGTTGTGGGAGAGTAAGTCTACCAATTGATGCTAAGGTATAAGAGATGGACCTTTGAAGCGTGATAACAATCGGAGTGCATCAAGTATACCATCCTTGGCACCATTAGTAACTAGACATACTCAAAAACTAGAATACCCTGTGAGATCAACATTAGAAGCAAGGGTCTAATTTTCACAATATAAGCAAAAGTCTAGTTAATCACCCTATGCATGCTAGTTTCTCATTGCATCATTCAAACCTACAACTAGCATTCAACACACAAGCATAAAATTTTAATTTAAAACTTGTGCCAACCAAGCAAACATATGAAATGCACATTCAAACGCATCAATCAAGTTTATAAGCTTGCTCCCCCTACTTGTGTGCTTCAACTTTTAATTGATCCCCTTCCTTTGTCATATCTCTCCCCCTATGTCAAAGTTCTCCCTTTTGTTATCTTTCCCCTTCCTTTGTCATATCTCTCCTCTTATGTCAAAGTTCTCTCTTTTGTTATCTTTTCACTATCTTTGTGCACTATTTCTTCCCTTTTGTCATCAATGACCACAAAGGTTCAATTTTAGATAGGTTAAGATTATCAATGTTAATCAATGGGGTGAGGATCATTTTCCCAAATTTGGTTCAATCTAGAACACTTACCAAAGATATTTAACTCGGTTTGATCCAAGGACAAGCTTCTTCACACCTCATTTTGAAGGGTTATCTTATATCATGTTGAGTTAAATACTTATAGCTCATTTTCTAGAACAAACACTAAGTTCACAAGCCCACAAATATGTCATATGCTACCACTAGATTAAGTCAAACATAGAAGCAATAGTGGTAACATACAAGCATCAAATTCATTTGATTTTCATGAATGAGCCTATAAGACATGAGGAATGACTACATGCACTAAACATGTCCTTAGCAAAGGATGTATGCATGCTAATCAACTTTTACCTTGGATTGCTCAAAGGAGAGGCATGTCATATTAGTGGGGGGTGCATCAACACATATTAGAGAAATCCAATATGCTCAACTCATTCCTTAGCTTGCAAAACTTTTCTCATCCAAGGGCTTGGTGAATATATCGGCAAGTTGGTCTTTGAGGCCCACACTCTCTATGCAAATGTCCCCTTTTTGTTGATGATCTCTTATGAAATGGTGGCGGACATCAATGTGCTTTGTTCTTGCATGTTGAACTGGAATGTTAGTAAGCTTGATAGCACTCTCATTGTCACAAAGCAATGACACTTTCTTGAACTTGATTCGAAAGTCATTCAAGGTGGCCTTCATCCAAAGAATTTGTGCACAAGAACTACCAGCAGATATGTATTTTACTTCGGTGGTTGATAATGCAACACTATTTTACTCTTTGATGACTATGAAATAAGTGATCTTCTCAATAATTGACATGTGCCCAAGGTGCCCTTCCTTTCAACCTTGCATCCCGCATAATCCGAGTTGGACGAACCAACTAGCTCAAACTTTGCACCTTTGGGATACACAAACCAACATTTTGTGTATGCTTTAAGTATCCCAATATTCTCTTTGCAGCCTTCAAATGACTTTCACTTGGTGAGGCTTGGAATCTTGTATACATGCACACACTAAACATGACATCCAGTCTTGATGTGGTCACATAGAGTAGGCTTCCAATCATAGACCGATACAACTTTTGGTCCACCATGTTGCCACTTGCATCACTATCCAAATCACCATTTGTTCCCATTGGTGTACTTATGGCCTTTGCTTCATTCATGCCAAACTTCTTGAGCATGCCTTTGATGTACTTGCCTTGACTCACAAATGTACCATTCTTCAATTGCTTGATTTGAAGTCCAAGGAAGTAACTCAACTCTCCAATCATGGGCATCTTAAACTCATTAGCCATCATCTTTCTGAACTCTTCACAAAAATCTTGATTGGTTGATCCAAATATGATGTCATCAACACAGATTTGCAACACAAACAAATCCTTGCCACTCTTCTTGGTGAAAAGAGTGGTGTCAACCTTGCCCATCATGAACCCTTTAGAGAGTAGAAAGTCCCTCAACCTCTCATATCATACTCTAGGTGCTTACTTCAAGCCATACAATGCCTTCTTCAACTTGTACACATGTCGGGCTTCTTATCATCTTCAAAACCGGGAGGTTGCTCAATATATACTTCTTCATTGATGTAGCCATTGAGAAATGCACTCTTGACATTCATTTGATATAGCTTGATGTTGTGGGCACAAGCATAGGCTAGCAAGATTCTCATTGCTTCTAATCTAGCAACTAGGGCATACATTTCTCCAAAGTCAAGAGAGTAACATCCCGGATGTTAAGAAATATTTAAAATGTGATAATGATGCATCATCAAGCATAAGTATCAAGTATTATGCCATAAATGCATTCATATTGCAATAATAGATATCATATGTTGCATATGTAATGTTGCCATATGAAATGTTTCATATGTTTCTTTATCATGTTCACATATTGCAAATCTGGTATTTTAGTAAATTCCATGAAATGATGGCATGTTGATACATTAGGTTCTTTATGAATTTATATATGAGAATTGGTTTAAGCAAATAAAGTTTTGTTTAAATAAAAGTTGTAGTGTTAAATGTGCTTTATAATATGGGATCAAGGATTGATAATATTTTGTAAGTCAAACATGTTTAAAATGGAGCTTCAAGTTTGAGTTTAAATTTGGAATCCAAAACTTGTCGTAAGTTTTCTGATTCGAATTTGAATTCAAAATTTGGGGAATTATTAAAAGATTTTCAAAGGTCAACTTGGTCAACCAAGAGTGGCATTTGGTCAAACATGTGATGCTTGACTCAATGATGCCCTTGGGTGATGGTTTGATCACTAATTAATCACCAATTAATATTGCAACAAGTTTCAATTTGAAATCTTTCCGAAAACCCTAAAATGCAAAACCCTGATTTTACCCCTTTTTTAAATAATTCAAAATCTAAGGCTACAAGTTTGGTGTTTTGAGTTTTCAAAGTTTCAGGGTAAAATTTTGAGTAATTTTGAAAAGATTCAAATATCAAAATTGACCCCTTTTCATCTCCCCTATCCAATTTCAAAATGGAGGCATAATTTGAAAATGTTTTGAATAGCAAAGTTGTAGGTCTTACCTAGATGTACAACTTTGGTATTTTGTGATTTTGAAGTTTCAATATAAAATTCAAAGTAATTTTGAATTTACAGATTTTCAAAAAATGTTCCCTTTCAAATTCAAATTTCAAAATTTAGGCCGAATTAGAAAATGTTTATATTGAGAAAGTTGTAGAACTTTGAAAATTGAGCAACTTTTGTATTTATAGATTTTCAACTTCTATAGAAATATTGAGAGTAATTTGGAAATTTCGGTCAGTGGCATTTTCGTAATTAATTCAAATTGATCTCCAACCGCAGGGCTCCACCTCCTGCTTGCCACCGGTGTCCTCCCGGTTGCTTCCAGGCGCGCCCGACGCCATCTCCTACTTCGCGGTGATAGCGCTCGCTGCTGTTGACTCTCGTCTAGGAGCTTCACCGCGACGTCAAGAGCCCGAGTCGGATGTTGTTTTTTTCTTCTCCTCCTCCACTGTCGGTCACTTCTCGCCGCCGGCCGATTTCACCGTACCCATCGCGCCATCGCGCAATTGCCCGCACATACAACTTCGCCAAGTCCACGCGCACCCTCCACATTCGCTCGAATCGGCTATCTTCGTTCAGAGCAGTCGCGTGTCGCTTTCTTCTCGACGGTCGGCCACAGCTCCGCCGTAGCCGCCCTCCACGTCGGCAGCTCCATCCGCCGCCTCTTCGCTTCAACTGAGCGCTCTAGTAGGTCTGTGCACGCCCCTGGTGCTCCCCGACCTCTCGAATCCATCTTTTCTACCTCACCGTGGCCGGCGCACCACCACCGCACCACCGTGTCCGCCATGGACGGTGGCAGGCCGTAACACCACCTCAATCCGCTCTATTTTCACCTTGGTCGGGTTTAGGAGATCGAGGCATGCGTGTAGATGGTGGTCTCGTCATCGGAGTCGTCCCGGGGGGGCTCACCGACGCTGGGCAGCGCCACCATCCCGGCGGCCGGCTGCAGCCAGGGCGATGAGCCAATAGGGCCGGCCCAAATTGGGTTGGGTCAGTCGAGGGGGGAGGGGAGAAAAGGAGGAGAAGGGAAGGGGGCCAGGGAAGAGCGGCTGGGCCACGCGGTGTGGCTGGGCTGAGTGGGCCGAGCGAGGGGAAGAAGAGGGTAGCCGACCTGTTACGACAATTTTCGTTTTTCCTTTTTTTTCTGAAAATGCCAAATAGTAACTAGTTTTGTTTATTTTGTTGTGAATGACATAGAGTTCCAAAAATGATAAAAAAATTTGTGTAGCCTCCCTGTGATGTGTAATATTTAGGAAAAATATAAAACTTGGATTTTTAGTACTTTTTTATGTGAATTAATTATGCCTTTTAATTGGTAAATGCAACTTCTATGAATTTTTGTAATTAAAATAAATGTCTAAAATTTGTGAAAATTGTTTTGTCACTTAGTCTTGATGTAAGCAACCTTCACAAAAAAATTTTGGGCTCAATTGGACAAAGTTAATTTTATACTTAATTTTTGCTTAATTAATTTATTTATTAATTAAATGGTTAATACTTAAAGTTTTAGGGTTTGTGTGATTTTGGGATTAAGTGATGACCTTGGGTCATTCACATATGATGACCCTTGGCACTTTAATTAATTGTTTGAGTTCATGATTAACTTGTTAATTAAAGAATTATTGATGGGTGATTAATGTAATTAGCATATGTCATTAGTAGTTAATAACTTACTTATGTTAATACTTAGTGGTCTTGTGGTAGCATTACTTGTTATTAGATGCAACCTCTTGGGTAAAAAGTAAAGTTAAGTTAAGTAGTTTTCTTAACAACGTCTTAATGAAAATAATGTTGTTTACTAATTCTGTTGGATTGCAACTGTACCGCGAAGGAAAGTTGTACTCAAGTAGATAACTAATGTTTATCATTTCCAAATGTCTCTTGTATGCTATGCTTTGCTCATCATCCTGCATCATGGCATGCATTCCATCATATTAAGCCTCGCATCATTTGTATACGTGTAGTTTATACGAGAGCATTTTGGATCGTGTCTATCAAGATTCGGAGAAGGTGATCCACTCGTGGTGTTGGTGTTAAACTTGACTTCTACGAGAACTAACTTCTCTACAACAAAGGCAAGCCCCGGACATACAACCACTCTTCTATTTTTAAATGCTTTATTACACCTTAAGTCTAGTGTAATGTGCATTATGTTAGTAGGAGTTGGTTGATACCGTTGTTGCATGATTACCTTGATCTACATGATGATATCCCACTAAAATGTGTAAGTCGATCTCTTATGCTTAGTAATGCTTAGACTTCGGTAGAAGTCGAATGGTGGTTTCATCGTTCACGAGAAACAGGTTTACCTTTGCTTCTCCTGACCTAATGACGGGTCATGAGAGCATATGAATATGAATATGGTAATATTAAGCTGAGACCGGATGGGTAACTTGCATTGGGAAAGGAGTCTCAATGTAGTGTTTTCGCCTGTGTCGATTAAGGACTGTACCGTTGATTGAATTGCGTGCGTCGAGACTTTGCAACTGGCCACATGCTCCGGTAAGCCTAAGACCTCGGTAATGCCAACATGTGAACGACCAACCGCGCACTGGGAGTGGAGAGATAGCAAGAGTAGTGTGTACCCTCGTAGCCAAGGGCTGGATTGGAGGTGTACTGTACTCTCGGGTGGCGCTGGACCTGTCATGTTTTTGGAGGATCCGAGTGAAGGTTGATATTTGTAGGTTAAAGTCCTGCATATGTCGTGTGGTTAGGGATCCCCAGCTGGGTGTAATCGGTTCAAATCATCACTGCTCCTCGGTTATGGAGACTCGATTCTCTGTTCATCATCGTAGTTAACAATGGCACATGGTGATTATGGAATTGAGACAAAGAAATAAATATGAGATGTGATGCTTAATACAACTGATTGAGATAGAATAGGTGCAAATCTATCTATGATAAGCTTCACTAAAATTGATGCTAAAACTTGACTAAAACATTGAAAGTAAGGATCCACTTGTAGTAAGCTTTTCTACAAAACTCCTCTTTTCTAGCTCTACTACTTCTCTTAAAACCAGCATACCCTTGGAGTCTTTTCTTTTCGTTGGGTAAGTCTTGCGGAGTACAATTGAGTACTCAGGGTTTGTTAACCCCTGTTGCAGGTGCTGACTGATGCTGCTGGTCAGGTCATGTCGGTGGGTTCGATATGATCTGGTGTAAGGTCCGAATGGCTAGAGGGGGGGTGAATAGCCTATTTAAAAATCTACAAGCTACACTAAACAACCACGTTAGTATAAAAGATGGCTAAGCTAATTCTAGCACTAGCTTAACTACACTATGCAAGCCACCTATACAACTTAGTGAAACAAGGCTATGATCTTTAATACACACCAACAAAGCTAGGTCACTAAGCTACTTACTCCTATGTGATAAAAGCTACTCTAAACAAGCTACACTAGAAGTAGTACGAGAAAGTAAAGAGCAAGTGACTTGATTCTTATACCAACGATGTAGAGAAGTAAAGCACTCGAAGAATCAATCACAATGATCAACCACAAGAGAAATCCTCGGTAAAGAGAAGACACAAGATTTTTTACCGAGGTTCACTTGCTTCCCGACAAGCTACTCCTCGTTGTGGCGATGCACCCACTTGTCGGTTCGCGAGCTAATCGACTATCAAGAGTCGAGCCCTCGGCGGGCGCCGCACAACCGCACACAAGATGGGGATCCTCCAAGCCACGAGCTCCACTAGAGTATCCAATTTGCGAACTCCCGCGGGGAAGGATCAAGAACCCCTTACAACACTTGGTGAAGGCTCCAACAATCTCCAATTGCGAGCTCAATCACCTCCGCTGCTCCAAGCCGTCTACCGTGTCGGGAAACACGGAAGAGTAACAAGAAATCCGCAGCAACTCGAAGATCAAGTGCCTCTAGAATGCAACTCTCAAGCAATGCACTTGAATCTCACTCAATCTCACTCAAGATGTGCAACTATGCAAAGAGATGAGTGGAGGGGTTGTTCTCTAGCTCAAAGTATGTCTCTGGTTCGTAAAATGTGCAAGAGTTACCCTCAAACCCCGTCCAACATCTATTTATAACGAAGGGGTACGCAGCTAGCCGTTACAGACGACGCAGCAAAAATCGCGCTGACCGGACGCTCCGGTCAGGGTGACCGGACGCGTCCGGTCACTACACGACAAACGTGAACAGTGCGCGTCAGAACTAGCCGTTGCCCTGACCGGACGCGCTCAACCGAGTGACCGGACGCGACAGTGCCAGCGTCCGGTCGCGTTCTAGTAAGCTCCAGCTACGACCGGACGCGTCCGATCGCACGTGACCGGACGCGCCCCGCTTCCGATCGGCGCTACGCTACGCTCGGCCTCTCTGGACGCTTGACCGGACGCTCTGGTTCCGTGAAGGACCGGACGCGCCGGTCGCGCGCTCTGATTCGCTCAGGAGAACTGACCGGACGCGCTGTTGAACTGACCGGACGCCACAGTGCCAGCGTCCGATTAGAGTCCAGTAAGCTCCCTGGATGACCGGACGCGTCCGGTCATCAGTGACCGGACGCGCTGCGCGTCCGATCATCAAACTGAAAACCGCGCAGACGCTGAACACTGACCGGACGCGTCCGGTCATACAGAGACCGCGTCCAGTCATCACTGTGACCTCCGTTCGCCTCCGTTTCTTTTCCGACTTCCGGCGCAATAGAAAATAGGCATTTCACTTCTCCAAAAAGCGCTGAATCCCGCCTCGCAAGTTCGGCGAGAGGGAGAGAGGAACCCAAACCCCTCTCTACCGCTTGAACTCCACCACCTTCACAAACTGTGCTAACACCACCAAGTGTACACCACCATGTGCATGTGTGTTAGCATTTCATAAATCATTTCTCAAGGCGTTATGTTAGCTTTTTACTAGATCCTAATGCATATGCTCAAGACATTGATCTAGTGGCACTTGATTTCCGAGCTAACCGTGATTGCCCCTCTTGATAGTCTGCTATGTATCCTAAACCCGGTCAATCACTTCTCTACTCATCTTAGACCGGCAAAAGGAAAACCCTATGATTATACCTTTGCCTTGCGCTCTTAGATCCTTCTCTTTCACTTGATTATCATGTCCTTCCTTTTATGTGCATCTCCATCATGATCATCATTTCATGTCCATGCACCATCTCTTTGTGATCTTGTGGCCACCACTCCTTGCCACATACACCTTCATCACACGTGTTGCTTATGCCTAACTCAAAACACTTAACACATGGCATTAGCAACTTGGTGTCATTAATTACCAAAACCAAACTTGGGCTTTCAATCTCCCCCTTTTTGGTAATTGATGACAACCATCACAAAGATATGAAATGAAATCAATTTTCAATTTCGATAGTATTAGCTCCCCCTACATATGTGCTTCCATGAGTTTGGTTCAATTATGCACATATGTATGGATTTGAAATTTGAGAGAGTTACTACTATCAAATTGATGCTAAGGTATATAGAATGGACCTTTGAAGCGTGATACCAATCGGAGTTGCCTTTATATACCATCCTTAGCATCGACGTAGCTAGACACCATTTGTAATACATCACTTGTAAAGATCACAAACACTAAAGTACCCCGTGAGATCAACATTATAAGCCAAGGTGTCTAGATACCGCTTGTAAAGCTACTCTCAACAAATCATCATTCAAGTTCTATTTCTAGCAAACACCAAACAATCATAAATATGAATTTAAGCTTTGCAATGCAACAATTCATCATGTTAATGCACATACAAATGCAACAAATAATCCATGAGCTTGCTCCCCCTACTTATGTGCTCAAATTTAATTTCTCTCTTTGTGACTTTTCTCTCCCTCTTATTATATTTTATTTCCTCTTTGCAATATCTTTGTGACTTTTCTCTCCCCCTTTGTCAACAATCGCCAAAAAGGTGCCAATTTTAGTGAGAGATAAGTCAATCAATTATAAGGGAGTCCAAATTATGGTTCAATCTAGATTACTTGCCTAGAATATGTAATTCGGTTTGATCCAAGGACAAGCTTTTTCACACCTCATGAAGTATAAGGGTTATCTTGACCATGTTGAATTACACATCATGAGCTCATTTTCTAGATTCAACACTAGGTTTGCAAGCCCACAAACATGTCATATGCTACCACTAGATCAATCAAACATAGAAGCAATAGTGGTACCATATATACATCAAAATTATTTGATTTTCATGAATGAGCCTATTTGTCATGCAAATATGTCTATATGTTCTAAACATGTCCTTAGCAAAGTATGAATGATATGCCAAACAACTTTACCTTGCTATGTTGGAGGAGAGGCATGTCATATAAGAATGTGGGGGTGCACTCATTTCAAGTTGGAGAAGTCAAGTATGTTCAATTCATTCTTCAACTTGTAAAATCTCTTTTCATCAAGTGGCTTTGTAAAGATGTCGGCTAGTTGATCTTCGGTGCCAATGCTCTCAATACTAATATCACCCTTTTGTTGATGGTCTCTTATGAAGTGATGCCTTATGTCAATGTGCTTGGTTCTTGAATGTTGAACCGGATTTTGTGTCATCTTGATAGCACTTTCATTATCACAAAACAAAGGCACATTCTTGAATTTAATTCCAAAGTCATTCAAAGTGGCCTTCATCCAAAGCAATTGTGCACAACAACTACTGGCACTAATGTATTCGGCCTCGGCGGTAGATAGTGCAACACTATTTTGTTTCTTTGATGACCATGAAACAAGAGACCTTCCAAGCAATTGACAAGTGCCACTTGTGCTCATTCTATCAATCTTGCATCCACCATAGTCGGAGTCCGAATATCCAATCAACTCAAAATTAGACCCCTTGGGATACCATAATCCAACATCATGAGTGCCCTTTAGATATCTCAATATCCTCTTGGTTGCTTTCAAGTGACTTTCTCTAGGTGAAGCTTGATATCTTGCACACTTGCATACACTAAACATCACATCCGGCCTAGAAGCGGTGACATAGAGCAAACTTCCAATCATGGACCGGTATTGCTTTTGATCTACCATATTTCCACTATTATCAATACCCAATTGATCATTAGAGCCCATTGGTGTGCTCATTGGCCTAGCATCTTGCAATCCAAACTTCTTGATCATGTCCTTGATGTACTTGCCTTGACTTACAAAAGTGCCATTCTTCATTTGCTTGATTTGAAGTCCAAGGAAGTAACTAAGCTCTCCAATCATAGACATCTCAAACTCATTAGCCATCATATTTCCAAACTCTTCACAAAAGTCTTGGTTAGTTGATCCAAAGATAATGTCATCCACATAGATTTGCAACACAAACAAGTCATTTCCAAGCTTCTTGGTGAAGAGAGTGGTGTCAACCTTTCCCATCTTAAACCCTTTAGAGAGGAGAAAGTCCCTCAACCTCTCATACCATGCTCTAGGTGCTTGCTTCAAACCATACAATGCCTTCTTTAGCTTGTAAACATGGTCGGGCTTCTTGTCATCTTCAAAGCCGGGAGGTTGCTCAACATAGACTTCTTCATTGATGTAGCCATTGAGAAATGCACTCTTGACATCCATTTGATAGAGCTTGATGTTGTGTGCACAAGCATATGCTAATAAGATTCTAATTGCCTCTAATCTTGCAACCGGTGCATATGTCTCTCCAAAGTCAAGACCCTCAACTTGAGTGTATCCTTGTGCTACTAATCTTGCTTTGTTTCTCACAACCATGCCATCTTGATCTTGCTTGTTTCTAAAGACCCACTTAGTACCAATCACATTGTAGTTCTTTGGCCTCTCAACAAGTTTCCAAACTTGATTTCTAGCAAAGTTGTTTAGTTCTTCATGCATGGCATTCACCCAATCGGAATTCTTCAATGCATCTTCTATCTTCTTTGGTTCTTCTAATGAGACAAATGAGTAATGCTCACAAAAGGATGCTAGTCTTGATCTAGTTTGAACACCACTTTGAATTCCACCAATGATTTGGTCCAACGGATGATCTCTTGCAATGCTGGTAGGTTGGAGTATTGGGAGTTGATTGCTTTCACTTGTTTGACCTTGAACTTGCACTTCATCATGAGAACCACTAGAGCTTGCTTGATTTGTATTAATTTGCACACTTTGGTTGATCACATGAATATCATCATCATCAACTTGCATCGGCCTTATATCACCAATGTCCATGTTCTTCATTGCATTTGATAATTGATCTCCTCTCACATCATCAAGGTTTTGAGCTTCATTTTGAGATCCTTGGGTTTCATCAAATTCAACATCATGAACTTCTTCCAAGGTGCCATTTGTGAGATTCCAAACTCTATATGCCTTGCTTGTGGTAGAATAACCAAGTAAGAACCCTTCATCACATTTCTTTTCAAACTTGCTCAATCTAGTGCCTTTCTTGAGAATATAGCATTTGCAACCAAACACTCTAAAGTATGCAATGTTGGGCTTTCTTCCATTCAATAGCTCATATGGTGTCTTTTCAAGCTTCCCATGGCAATAGAGACGGTTGCTACAATAGCAAGCCGTGTTGATAGCTTCACTCCAAAATGAATGACTCACATTGTATTCACTAAGCATTGATCTAGCCATATCAATCAAAGTTCTATTTTTCCTTTCAACTACACCATTGGATTGAGGAGTGTATGTTGGTGAGAATTGATGTCCAATACCAAAATCATCACACAATTCCTCAATTCTTGTGTTCTTGAACTCACTACCATTGTCACTTCTAATCTTCTTGATGGTAGTCTCAAACTCATTTTGCACCCTCTTGACAAAAGACTTGAATAGATCAAAAACATCACTCTTGTCATAGAGAAAGAACACCCAAGTGTATCTAGTATAGTCATCCACTATCACAAAGCCATACTTGTTCCCACCAATGCTAGTGTATGTTGTTGGCCCAAACAAGTCCATGTGCAATAACTCAAATGCCTTTGATGTGCTCATCTCACTCTTACTAGGATGTGTATTTCCAACTTGTTTGCCGGCTTGACAAGCACTACATAGTTTATCCTTCTCAAAAGTGACATCTTTCAATCCTCTAACTAAGTCATGCCTCAAAAGTTTATTCAATTGTTTCATTCCAACATGACCAAGCCTTCTATGCCACAACCAACCCATACTAGATTTACTAAACAAGCATGATGTCAATTGTGTCTCACTATCATTGAAGTCAACCAAGTATAAGCTACCATGTCTAAATCCTTTGAATATCAAGTTTGATCCATCAACACTTATGACTTCAACATCATCACTACCAAATATGCACTTAAAACCAAGATCACAAAGTTGTGCCACCGATAAAAGATTGAAATCCAAGCTCTCAACTAGCAACACATTAGATATGCTCATGTCATTTGTGATAGCAATTTTACCAAGCCCTTTGACCTTGCCTTTCTTGTTGTTGCCGAAAGTGATAGCATCAAAACCACCATTTTGACTTGTATCAATTGAATTGAACATACAAGAGTCTCCGGTCATATGTTGAGTGCACCCACTATCAAGCACCCAATGCCTTCCTCCGGCTTTGTAATTGACCTACAAGACAAGATCAATTCTTTTTAGGTACCCAAACTTGTTTGGGTCCTCCAAGGTTAGAGACTAAGCTCTTTGGTACCCAAATGGCTTTCTTCTTTGAGCCCATCCATGGTGTACCAATAAACTTAGCATGAACACCATTTGTACCCTTGGTAAGCATATAGAAAGAATTAAACTTGATTGAGGATACATTTGCATTTGATTTCTTGTTCATGCAATGTTGCTCTATGTGACCAACTTGTTTGCAACTTTTGCAATAGCTACCATTGTTCTTCACAAAACGAGTCTTGTGAGGAGCAAAAGCGGCCTTGCCTTTCTTGGGGTTATAGCCCAATCCCTCTTTGTAGAGAGAAGCTCTTTGGCTACCCAAGCACATAAGCAAGCGGTCCTCACCACCATAAGCCTTAGCTAATGTGTGATTGAGCTCTTTTACCTCCTTCTTGAGATTTTCATTCTCAACTATAAGTGTGGAGTCACAAGTGAAACCATCACTACTAGATGAGGATGATGTAGATGAGCTACATGAAGGGTTAGTAGGAGCAACAATAATAGGCTTGTGAAAAGTTTCATCAATTATATCACATGATATGCCTATGTTGCAAGTTTTAGCTTTCTCAACATTAGTTGGTATGTTTTCATATTTTTCAACTAGAGAGGAATGAGCTTCTTCTAGCTTAGTGTGAGACTTTTGAAGCTTCTTATGGTCTACCTTTAGACTCTCATAAGATGCCCTAAGCTCATCAAGTTCTTGCATAAGGTTTTTCTTTTCCTTAAGCAAGCCCTTGCACTCCTTTCTAGATTCTTTAAAATGTTGAGTGCAATCTTCTAACATAGTGATTAGTTCATCTTTAGTGAATTCCTCTTCATCACTATCACTATCACTAGCATTATCATGATCACTCTCATCATCGGATGATACCTTAGCGGCCTTAGCCATGAAGCATGATGGAGTGTCGAAGAGGGAGACCTTCTTTTGGATGGCAATGCTAGCATGTCCCTTCTTCTTGCTCTTGTAGTCATCATCATCATCACTTGAGGAATCATCACTATCCCATGTAGCAACATGAGAATCATTCTTCCTTTTATGAGAGCTCTCCTTCTTTTCTTGCTTCTTCTTTTGCTTCTTCCTCTCCTTCTTGATAGCATCTTCATCATCACTATCATAAGGACACTTTGCAATAAGATGATCCTTGCTATGGCATCTAAAGCATCTCATGTTATGCTCATTCTTCTTAGATGAGTTCTTCCTCCTCCTTGCATGATAGCCCTTCTTCTTCATGAATTTGCCAAATTGCTTGACAAAGAGAGCCATCTTCTCATCAATGTCATCACTATCACAAGAGCTTGAGTCTTCATCACTTGATGATTCAATCTTGGACTTGCCCTTGGATGTGGTGGCTTTGAATGCCACACTCTTCTTCTTTTCATCATCTTTCTTTTCATTTTCCTTCTTCTTCTTCTTGACCAACTCATCCTTCTCATCATCTTCTCTATATGAATCATCGGTCATCACCTCTTAAAATATTTGTTGAGGAGTTGAATCCTTCAATGTAGTCCTCACTAGCACGGTGATCAATGTATCAAATCTCTTGGGCAAGCTTCTCAAGAACTTCATAGAGAATTGATTGTCCTTGACCTCCTCACCAAGTGCCTTGAGCTCATTGACAATGACTTGCAATCTATGAAACATCTTCGGAACACTCTCATCATCTTGCATCTTGAAGCTTGAAAATTTTTCTTGCAAGATATATGCTTTAGCGGTCTTTGTGCCTTCGGTGCCCTCAAATGTTTCTTCTAGCTTGGCCCAAGCATCATGTGCAACTTCTATGTTTTTCACTTGCTCAAATGTCTTGTCATCTAATGCCTCATGAAGAGCACTAATGGCAATGTCATTGCATTGGAGCTTCTTTTCTTCCACCGGTGTAGGTGTTTCCGGATTAGCAACCTCAAATTTTGTTTCGGTGACCTTCCACACTTCTCTATTGATTGACTTTAGGTGTGCGGTCATCTTAACCTTCCAATAAGCATAATTTGTGCCATCAAAGTGAGGTGCCTTCTTGGTGTTGTTGATGTGCAAGCTTAATTGAGCCATTTCTTTTTCACCGTAGGTTGTTAAGCCTCAAATAAACGGTGCCTTGGCTCTGATACCACTTGTAAGGTCCGAATGGCTAGAGGGGGGGTGAATAGCCTATTTAAAAATCTACAAGCTACACTAAACAACCACGTTAGTATAAAAGATGGCTAAGCTAATTCTAGCACTAGCTCAACTACACTATGCAAGCCACCTATACAACTTAGTGAAACAAGGCTATGATCTTTAATACACACCAACAAAGCTAGGTCACTAAGCTACTTACTCCTATGTGATAAAAGCTACTCTAAACAAGCTACACTAGAAGTAGTACGAGAAAGTAAAGAGCAAGTGACTTGATTCTTATACCAACGATGTAGAGAAGTAAAGCACTCGAAGAATCAATCACAATGATCAACCACAAGAGAAATCCTCGGTAAAGAGAAGACACAAGATTTTTTACCGAGGTTCACTTGCTTCCCGACAAGCTACTCCTCGTTGTGGCGATGCACCCACTTGTCGGTTCGCGAGCTAATCGACTATCAAGAGTCGAGCCCTCGGCGGGCGCCGCACAACCGCACACAAGATGGGGATCCTCCAAGCCACGAGCTCCACTAGAGTATCCAATTTGCGAACTCCCGCGGGGAAGGATCAAGAACCCCTTACAACACTTGGTGAAGGCTCCAACAATCTCCAATTGCGAGCTCAATCACCTCCGCTGCTCCAAGCCGTCTACCGTGTCGGGAAACACGGAAGAGTAACAAGAAATCCGCAGCAACTCGAAGATCAAGTGCCTCTAGAATGCAACTCTCAAGCAATGCACTTGAATCTCACTCAATCTCACTCAAGATGTGCAACTATGCAAAGAGATGAGTGGAGGGGTTGTTCTCTAGCTCAAAGTATGTCTCTGGTTCGTAAAATGTGCAAGAGTTACCCTCAAACCCCGTCCAACATCTATTTATAACGAAGGGGTACGCAGCTAGCCGTTACAGACGACGCAGCAAAAATCGCGCTGACCGGACGCTCCGGTCAGGGTGACCGGACGCGTCCGGTCACTACACGACAAACGTGAACAGTGCGCGTCAGAACTAGCCGTTGCCCTGACCGGACGCGCTCAACCGAGTGACCGGACGTGACAGTGCCAGCGTCCGGTCGCGTTCCAGTAAGCTCCAGCTACGACCGATCGGCGCTACGCTACGCTCGGCCTCTCTGGACGCTTGACCGGACGCTCTAGTTCCGTGAAGGACCGGACGCGCCGGTCGCGCGCTCTGATTCGCTCAGGAGAACTGACCGGACGCGCTGTTGAACTGACCGGACGCCACAGTGCCAGCGTCCGATTAGAGTCCAGTAAGCTCCCTGGATGACCGGACGCGTCCGGTCATCAGTGACCGGACGCGCTGCGCGTCCGATCATCAAACTGAAAACCGCGCAGACGCTGAACACTGACCGGACGCGTCCGGTCATACAGAGACCGCGTCCGGTCCAGCGTCCGGTCATCACTGTGACCTCCGTTCGCCTCCGTTTCTTTTCCGACTTCCGGCGCAATAGAAAATAGGCATTTCACTTCTCCAAAAAGCGCCGAATCCCGCCTCGCAAGTTCGGCGGGAGGGAGAGAGGAACCCAAACCCCTCTCTACCGCTTGAACTCCACCGCCTTCACAAACTGTGCTAACACCACCAAGTGTACACCACCATGTGCATGTGTGTTAGCATTTCATAAATCATTTCTCAAGGCGTTATGTTAGCTTTTTACTAGATCCTAATGCATATGCTCAAGACATTGATCTAGTGGCACTTGATTTCCGAGCTAACCGTGATTGCCCCTCTTGATAGTCTGCTATGTATCCTAAACCCGGTCAATCACTTCTCTACTCATCTTAGACCGGCAAAAGGAAAACCCTATGATTATACCTTTGCCTTGCGCTCTTAGATCCTTCTCTTTCACTTGATTATCATGTCCTTCCTTTTATGTGCATCTCCATCATGATCATCATTTCATGTCCATGCACCATCTCTTTGTGATCTTGTGGCCACCACTCCTTGCCACATACACCTTCATCACACGTGTTGCTTATGCCTAACTCAAAACACTTAACACATGGCATTAGCAACTTGGTGTCATTAATTACCAAAACCAAACTTGGGCTTTCATCTGGTTATCTTCTCCTAACTTATGTGCTCTACCTAGGTTATGTTCTGTAGTTCTACTCGACTTTCGCAATTAAAGTTAAGTTATAAAAGTAACTTATGTTTATATGTACGATACCATTTTAAATTCTTTCGCACTTTGATGTAAAGTTTTGTAACAAATGCTGTAATGTTGTAGTTACTCCTTTGTTGATCCTGTGTGAGTTGTAAAATGTGGATGATTCGGGTTTTCTGAGGACACCCGACAGACTTCTTAAGTTTTGTGGTACACATGTATGGTTGTTAGAGGTCTTTAAGACGATAACAAGTACATATGGGCCATATTATTTAGGAGGTTCTGCCATAAAGACCTTCCACTTGAGTGTAACATTGTGCTACTGTTGGTATTTTTAACGCACACAGATAAATCAGCAAGCGCACAGATACCGTTGTAGCTTTCACCCAGAGGGTTTTAAATATCGTATCCATAGGGAAATATGTGTGGATCGCAAACAACTAGTTTATCCAAGGGTAGCAATCAAGGTTTAAGATATGATGGGTGGAGAGGATTCCTATGGTAATGATCCTATGCAAGGCAAGGTTATGATTCAAATGTCCTTCTAATGTTCACTTCGGGACGCCGCTAGACGAGGTAGCACCACTAAAGATAACTCTACCCACGCGACTATGGTCCTACTAATTTAAGAAACTACTCAATTCAGTGTGGACGGGACTGTCACCTCCCGTAACTACCACACAACCAGAGAATAGGGCGCAAACACAGGTAACCAACAGCCTAAGCACCACGCTTATGCTAACAATTACTACTCTAATTCAGAGCGCTAACAAGAACTAGAGCAATCATAAGAACTATGAACCAATGAACAAAAGAGTAAGATAAATACTTGAATAAAGATCAATTACTAGAAGTATCCTGGATGCAGACTCAGAGAAGCCTGAATCCATCAAAGTACAAGCCAGAGAGGGAGCACTGACATGCTGGCACCACCTCCAACTCTTCCCTCGCTCTCTATCTCTCTATTTTGCTAAGACTAGATCCTAATGAGGACTAATCTTCTCTTAATGGCTAGCTACGGAGAGGAGATCCATTTGAGGGACCCCTCTCAGCTGATCCCAAATGGAGAAAATGAATTAGGTTTTAAAGGATGCCTCCTCCATGGGTCAGGGGCCTTGCTTATATAGCCCTCTAGGAAGCACCACAGTCGTCGAATCAAACCGACCTTGATCAATGACTTTTTATTAATCCTCAAAGGCGGTGGAGGCAGGATCCACGAGATCGCTCCTGATTAGCTTCGTAGGCTAGGCACCCGCCCCTACCCCTTGGGCGGCCGCCCGACTTCTGGGCCCGTTTCGCCTCTGGTTTGTTTCTAGAGTCTTCTCGTACCTTCCAGATTCTAGAAAAGTTGTTCGTACCCCTTTTGTCTCTATGTAAACCTGACATGTGGGCCTTCCTTGGTTATTTTCAGTTAACACCCTATAGAAATAGACAATCACCAAAACTTGTGGAATTCTATCAGTAAACCCCCTATATCTAAGTGGTAATTATGTTTAGGCCCCTTTTCATGTTTCGTTGACGGTTAAAATTAACACTTATCTACCGTCAACATACTCCCCAATCCTACCCTTTGCTCGTCCCTGAGCAAAGATAAACTCAGTGATGGATCAGGAGTTGCTACAATGCTTTCATGCCTAAAAAATACACATGCGTTCAAACAAGAACTCTTCTCCGGTTTAGATTGAACTATTCTGACTTTCAAACTTACCCATATTACCTTCCACTATGGGACTTGTAGCCATCACTTGGGTCTTGAGTAGTTGAAAGATAGAACGGTTAAGTCAAGCGCCATGTTTCAAGCTCTTTGATCAACTATTATTCCGGAGTTTTGCAAGATTTTCAAATAAAACTCAGAGATTCCTTTGTATGACCCTCTCAAGTCCCTCATTTGTAGTATTTGTGGATCCTTACCAAGGCATTAATGGTGTATGCCTTCTCTCTCTCATCCTACAATTAACAGGCTTATGTGGAGCTCATAGGTGGGGAGATAGCTAATACATACTTGCAAACATCTATTGCATAGTCAAACTATGGATCCAGAGGAATGAGTCTAGCCATACAGTCAAATCAAGATGTGCATGTGTGGTCCTACATATATGGTTTGAGTGGATATATGGTGATAGTGGCAAATGGTGATGATGATAGATGTATGTAGAAATGAATGGGTAAAGGGATGATAATGGTGAATAACTAATTTTACTTTTGCTCCTTTGAAGAAATACACACCTCTCTTGATCTTTGAAGAATTTTTGGGAAGAACTTGGGCTGCTCAAAATCTCTCTACGTTGGGACATTTGTCCTCTTTCTTTTATTTTTCTTTTTCCTCTCTCTTTTCTTCTCTTTTTTCTTTCTCTTTTTTTTTCAGAGCACCCAAGCCTCTTTTGGATATATGGATAGAGGTAGTAGTAAAAGGGATACTTGGAGCTTTATTGTGTAACAAAAGGGGTTAGTAATGGATGAAGGGAAATTTTTTTATGCTCACTCCCAGTGTAGGAGTAGAACAATTTTGGGATGTGTCTAAAATAGAAAGTATATGGATGCGTACTTCTAGGGTAGAAGTAGCATATATGGGTGGAGTGTTCGTGATCTTGATTTTAATCGCATGACCAATCCCTAAGGGTCGACACAGCTTGACCACACTTAATGCTTACAAGCAGTAAAGATGAGTGGAAGTTTTCCTAGTCTAACAAGCATGTATATATGGCTGTGGTAGAAATTCAAGCTCTCATCATACAGGAACTCATCATGCATCATTTTTATGTTTTCAAAAGATAAAATCTCTAGAACTCTAGTATCTCTAGGAACAAGATAAACAATAGCTCAAACCTTCCCATATCATATCCGCCAACTACCTAGACTTAGATTAAGCAATTGCTACCCACAAGTTTCAGGTTCAAAGCAAATCTTAGATCAAAACAGTTGTGTCCAAAACTTGAGAGAGTTCGAGGTTGAAAACTAGGTACTTGAAAGGAATTACGGTAGAACAACTATTCATCATTTCCATGCAAGAGATTACTTAGATAGTCCTCTTTTATTAATAACTCTTTTAAGAACAAAAACAAGTAAACTAGACACACCCTTTTTTATTTTGCTTTAGTTATTTTAGACCATTATTATTACAAATTAAGAAAACTTGTAAGGAATATAGTAAAGCTGAGGGAAGAAAATACTTAGCTGGATACATAGGGGTGCTCTCCCCTAAGCTAGATGTTGACGTAGTCGTTCGATCTTACAGTGTAGCAGACTCGCAGTGAAGATGTACTTTCTCTAGTGGAGCATCGATTAATGATGATTGTTGAGACAGTGCCCCACTAGTGGATAGAACATCTACTTACTTGTCCCTTCTTAATAACTCCTGCACAACTCAAATAGACAACAAAACTCGTGGAACAGATTAAGAGTTAGGAAATTAAGCATTAATTGTCTAGAGTGTTGCCCATGATTTCTATGCAGAATTTAGCATGGTAACCTTTTTCTTTCTTTTAGTAATTTCAAATTCTATATAATTAACTATGTCTAATTCTTCTTCTGGTAATTGTGCATCAAGGAAAACTTTTAGACGTTGGCCATTTACCTTGAAAAGCTTACCTTCATCGTTTTGAAGCGTGACCACTCCATGTGATGCTACTTCAATTACCTTGAATGGTCCTTCCCATTTACTTCGTAGTTTCCCATGTCCGAACAACTTTACTCTAGAGTTGAATAGTAACACCTTGTCACCTGGTTTGAATTCCTTCTTCTTCAATCTTTTGTCATGCCACCTCTTTGTCCTCTTTTTGTAGATCTTTGTATTATGATATGCCTTTTCTTGCCATTCCTCAAGCTCAGAGAGTTGCATCTTTCTTTTCTCCCCAACTTCTTCAAAATCCATATTCCATCTCTTTATGGCCTAGTGTGCCTTGAATTCCAGCTCGACAGGTAAGTGGCATGTCTTCCCATAGACCAGCTGGTATGGTGACATTCCAAGAGGTGTTTTGTAGGCTGTTCTGTAAGCCCATAGTGCTCTATGAAGCTTGTCCTTCCAGCCTGTCCCCATCTCGTTGACAGTCTTTTTATAGAATGTTCTTGATCTGCTTGTTTGATGTTTCTGCTTGCCCACTTGTTTGAGGATGGTATGGTGTCACAACATTGTGACAGACCCCATGACTGTGTAAGAAGCGTTGAAACTTCCTATTAATGAAGTGAGAACCTCCATCACTAATCACCATACGTGGAACTCCAAAGCATGGAAAGATGGTTTCTACAAACATCCTCTTGGCATGATTGGAATCTGCAGCTCGACATGGTAGAGCTTCAACCCACTTTGAAACATAGTCAACCGCCACAAAGATGTATTCACACTGCTTGGACTTTGGAAATGGTCCCATGTAGTTGATTCCCCAGACATCAAAGACTTCTATCTAGAGATTGTTGGTGAGTGGCATGGCATCTCGTGTATTTATGTTCCCATGCCTCTGACATGCTCCACATCTCCGGATGAAATCTTTTGTGTCTTCATACATGGTTGGCCAGAAAAATCCACACTGCTAGATTTTTGCATGAGTGCAGAATGCCCCATAATGTTCTCCATATGGTGATGAATGACATCTTTCAATGATCTTGATTCCTTCTTCCATTAGTACACACCTTCTGAGTAGACCATGAGAGTAGACTCGGAAGAGGTATGGTTCATCCCATATGTGGAGACGACTTTCTTGAATGAGCTTATGTTTGTTCTCTCCTGGTGGTACATAACGTGCAACCATAAGAGGTATGGTTCATCCCATAAGATGGATTTTGTTACTTACCAGGGGTTGACGCTCGCGACCTTGTAGAGCATGTCGTCTTGTAGGTAGTCGTTGATGGGCAATTCCTGTGGATTTTCAAACTGCGTCCTGGACAAGTAATTGGCTACAGAATTTTCTACTCCCTTTTTATCTTTTATTTCTAAATCAAATTCTTAGAGTAACAAAATCCATCTTATAAGTCATGGTTTAGCATCTTTCTTAGTGAGTAGGTATTTCAAAGCAGCATGATCAGTATGAACAATCACCTTAGCTCCTACTAAGTAAGATCTAAACTTGTCAATAGTAAAAATAATAACAGGAGTTCTTTTTCAGTTGTTGCATAATTAAGTTGAGGTCCTGACAGAGTTTTACTAGCATAAGCAATTGCATGATGCTTTCTATCCTTTGTTTGATCCAAAACTGCCCCACAACATAATCACTAGCATCACACATGATTTTAAAAGGTAGCGACCAATTAGGGGGTTGAATGATTGGTGCAGAGATGAGTGCTTTCTTAAGAATATGAAAAGCATCTAAACACTTATCATCAAACTCAAAGGGAGCATCCTTGGCTAGCAAATTTGTGAGGGGTCTAGCAATGTGAGAAAAGTCTTTTCTAAAACATCTATAGAACCCCGCATGACCAAGAAAACTTCGTACCCCTTTGATGTTTGTGGGAGGAGGCAAATTCTCTATAACTTCTATCTTTGCACGATCTACCTCGATCCCACGTTTCGGACACCAAGTGTCCAAGCACTATGCCCTCTCTAACCATGAAATGGCATTTTCCCAATTAAGAACTAAGTGCTTTTCCACACATCTTTGCAAAACCTTGTCTAGGTTTTCTAAGCAATCATCAAAAGTTTTTTCATAAATAGAAAAGTCATCATAAAAACTTCCATGATTTTCTCTATCATATAAGAAAATATAGATATCATGCACCTTTGGAACGAGGCTAGAGCATTGCACAAACCAAAAGACATCCTACGATAGGCATAAGTTCCATAGGGACAAGTGAAAGTGGTTTTGCTTTGGTCATCAGGATGGATCGGGATTTGATGGTAACCAGAATACCCATCAAGAAAACAAAAGAAAGAATGCTTTGCAAGCCGTTCTAGCATCTCATCAATGAAGGGTAACGAGAAGTGATCTTTCTTTGTTGCCTTGTTAAGTTTTCGGTAATCGATGCACATCCGCCATCCAGTGACGATTCGTTGTGGGATTAATTCATTTCTCTGATTTTTTACCACCGTCATACCCCCTTTCTTGGGTACAACTTGCACTGAGCTCACCCACTCACTATGTGGTACAGGATATATTATCCTAGCATGCAAGAGTTTCAAAACCTCTTTTTTAACAACATTCCTCATCACATTATTGAGCCTACGTTGGGGCTCCCTAGATGGTGTATAAGCTAGGTCTATAGGAATGCGATGAGTGCAAAGGGCAGGACTAATCCCCTTGAGGTCTTGGAGTGAGTAGCCGAAAGCAGAATGATGCTTTTCTAAAATAGTAAGGAGTCGGATGGTCTTGTATTCAGAAAGTTTATCACTAATTATCACAGGAGGCTCCTTGTCGTTATTTAGAAAAGCGTATTTCAATCCTGAAGGAAGGGGTTTTAGCTCAATGGGGGATTTTGAGGTTCCTGAGTTTCATCCAAAGGTAAAGGATTTCACGGTTGTTCTATTTCTTTGATGAAATCTTTGGCGATTTCTTCGAGATCTTCATCGAATGATTCTAGGAATGACATTGCCATTATCCCCTCCATTGGTTCTTGCTCGGGACTTAACTCCATCTTGGTGTGGAGTGATTGGGTGATGGGAATGGAAAGGTTTAGGCTTTTCCCAAGATGTACATTTACACTCCCCTTTCTTCCTTCATGGATAAGTCTCTCTAGTGGATGTCCAATCAAAAGGTCAAATTCCAAAGTATCAAAAATATAGAAACTAAGGTACACCTTGGTTTCATCTACTTTGATAGGAATGAAGTGGAAGATTCCTTCACTAGGAAGGATTTGGCCTGAGAGACTTTTTAGAAGCTTGGTTGTTGGAGTTAATTTCATGTCTTCAAAAAGTTTATGTGTAAAATACTTAGACATGATATTTACTCCTACAACTAGATTATAAGTAGCATCGAAGGAGGTTTGATGAATCTGACAACTAATAGAGGTAGAAGGAGAATCTAGATGAATGACTTCATGCGAAAGCTCGGATTCTCTCAGCCAATCATTACTTATGATTGTTGTCAACTCCTTCATATTTTCTTTAAGGAACTTATCTTCGGTTGGATTAGAAAGGTGTTGTTAGGTGTAGACGGTGTCGAAGACTTCCTAATTGCAGAATAATTTGAGGTGTTTCCAAAATTGGAGAAAAGATACTCCTCGAACTTAAACATGTCTTTCGAAAGTGGAATTTCTTCCTCCTTCGGTGGTTCAAGAACTTGGAGGATAGTTGAGGCTTCAAGTGGAGTAGCTAAAGGTTTAGGCTCAACTATCATAGGTTCTTCCTCAGGAGCTGTCTCAACTATGTCTTCTGGGGGATCATCGAGAATGCTAGTGTAAGGAGTGTTTTCAAGGATTTTTGTAATGATTTCTCTCCCTTCACTAGTAGAAAGATGCAAGAAAGAGCCTCTAGAGGATGTATCAAGAAGTTGTGTGGTTTCTCCACTAAGACCCACATAAAAGTGTTGCAAGAGCATTTGGTCTTGAATGGAAAGGTCAGAGCCAGAATTGAGTAGGTCATTAAAACATGCCCAAGCCATACCAAGAGATTCTTTTTCTTCTTGTTTAAAAGTTAGAACCTTTGTTCGAAGTTTAACCACAGAGAGAATGGGAAAGAAATGTAAGCAAAAGCTAGAGCGTAAAGTTCCCTAATCTCCTTGTACACTCCCTACGGTTCGAGAATACTAGTGTCTAGCTTTTCCTGTTAAAGAGAACAGAAATAGCTTCCACCTTAATGTTTCATGTGACATGCCTTCAATTTGCAAGCATGCACAAATTAGCTCAAATTCCCGTAGGTGTGTGTATGGGTTTTCATTGTCTTCTCCTGATAATGAATGGTCCTAGACTATATTTATTAAGCATGGATCCAACTCATAGTCAGGTGCGAGGATAGGTTTGGAAGATTCTCGTGGCTCTAGTTGGGCACCTATGGGAGTAGCATATTGATTGATAGGATTGATGTTATCCATGCTTGAAAAGGAAAGATACAAGGACAAATTTGGTTTGATGAATCACAACAACTGTTTCCCCGGCAACAGCGCTAGAAAGCTTGTTGGTATTTTTAACGCACACAGATAAATCCACAAGCGTACGGATACCATTGTAGCTTTCACCTAGAGGGTTTTAAATATCGTATCCACAGGGAAACATGTGTGGATCGCCAAACAACTAGTTTATCTAAGGGTAGAAATCAAGGTTTAAGATATGATGGGTGGAGAGGATTCCTATGGTAATGATCCTATGCAAGGCAAGGTTATGATTCAAATGTCCTTCTAATGTTCACTTCGGGATGCCGCTAGACGAGAAAGCACCACTAAAGATAACTCTACCCACGCAACTACGGTCCTACTAATTTAAGAACCTACTCAATTCAGTGTGGACGGGGCTGTCACCTCCCGTAACTACCACACAACCAGAGAATAGGGCGCAAACACAGGTAACCGACAGCCTAAGCACCATGCTTATGCTAACAATTACTACTCTAATTCAGAGCCCTAACAAGAACTAGAGCAATCATAAGAACTGTGAATCAATGAACAAAAGAGTAAGATAAATACTTGAATAAAGATCAATTACCAGAAGTATACCAGAAGCAGACTCAGAGAAGCCTGAATCCGTCGAAGTACAAGCTGGAGAGGGAGCACCGACATGCCGACACCACCTCCAACTCTTCCCTCGCTCTCTATCTCTCTATTTTGCTAAGACTAGATCCTAATGAGGACTAATCTTCTCTTGATGGCTAGCTATGGAGAGGAGATCCATTCGAGGGACCCCTCTCAGCTGATCCCAACTGGAGAAAATGAATTAGGGTTTAAGGGATGCCTCCTCCATGGGTCAGGGGCTTGGTTATATAGCCCTCTAGGAAGCACCATAGCCGTCAGATCAAACCGACCTTGATCAATGACTTTTTATTAATCCTCAAAGGTGGTGGAGGTAGGATCCACGAGATCGCTCCTAATTGGCTCCATAGCCCGGGCGCTCGCCCCTACCCCTTGGGTGGTCGCCCGGCTTCTAAGACCATTTCGCCTTAGGTTTGTTTCCAGAGTCTTCTTGTACCTTCCAGATTCTAGAAAAGTTGTTCATACCCCTTTGTCTCTATGTAAACCTGACATGTGGGCCTTCCTTGGTTCTTTTCAACTGACACCCTATAGAAATACACATTCACCAAAACTCGTGGAATTCTGTCAGTAAAGCCCCTATATCTAAGTGGTAATTATGTTTAGGCCCCTTTTCATGTTTCGTTGACGGTTAAAATTGACACTTATCTACCATCAATAGCTACCAATCTTGCTTTGTTCCTTACTACTATCCCATCTTGATCTTGCTTGTTTCTATATACCCATTTGGTTCCAATCACATTATGTCCCGTTGGTCTTTCCACTAACTCCCATACTTGATTTCTTGTGAAGTTGTTCAATTCTTCATGCATAGCATTCACCCAATCAACATCCTTGAATGCTTCATCTATCTTCTTAGGTTCAATAGATGACACAAATGAGAAATGCTCACAAAATGAAGCCAATTTTGATCTAGTTTTCACACCTCTAGAAATATCTCTAACTATAGTTTCCAATGGATGATCCCTTGCAACGTGAGTTGGTTGGAGTATTGGAACTTAATTGCTTGCACTTGATTATTGGGTTGAGATGATGTACTATTCACTCGATCTTGCACATTATCATGAGAGCCACTTGTACTAGCTTGATTAGTGTCAACTTGCACATTTGAGTTAGGGAGCACTTGCACTTGATCATCTTCTTCATCAATCACTTGCCTAGGCCTCAAGTCACCAACATCCATGTTCTTCATGGCATTTGAAAGTTGAATGCATCTAACATCATCAAGATTCTCATTCTCATCTTGGGAACCCTTGGTTTCATCAAATTCAACATCATGAACTTCCTCAAGAGTACCACTTGTCAAATTCCAAACTCTATATGCTTTGCTTGTAGTGGAGTAACCAAGTAGGAATCCATCATCACACTTCTGTTCAAACTTGCCCAATCTAGTATCTTTCTTCAAGGTATAGCATTTGCAACCAATGACCCAAAAATATGCAATGTTGGGCTTTCTACCATTCAAGAGCTCATAGGGTGTTTTCTCTTTCAATGAATGACAATATAAGCGGTTGCTACAATAGCAAGCCATGTTGATAACTTCGGCCCAACAAGATTGACTCACATTGTACTCACTCAACCTTGATCTTGCCATGTCAATTAAGGTTCTATTTTTCCTCTCAACAAGGCCATTTGATTGTGGAGTGTATTTGGCTGAGAATTGATGTCTAATCTTAAATTCATCACACAACTCATCAATTCTTGTGTTCTTGAACTCACTACCATTGTCACTTCTAACTCTCTTGATGGTTGTTTCAAACTCATTGTGAATTCCCTTAACAAATGATTTGAATGTTGCAAACACATCACTCTTGTCCACTAGAAAGAATACCCAAGTGTATCTTGTATAGTCATGCACTATCATAAAGCCATATTTGTTTCCACCGATGCTAGTGTATTGTATTGGCCCAAACAAATCTATGTGCAACAACTTAAATGCTTTACTAGTGCTCATGATGCTCTTTTTAGGATAGGTGTTTCCAACTTGTTTTGTGGCTTGACAAGAGCTATAAAGTTTATCCTTCTCAAACACAACATCTTTCAAGGCTCTAACCAAGTCATGGTTAACCAATCTATTCAATTGTTTCATTCCAACATGACCAAGCCTTCTATGCCATAACCAACCCATACTAGACTTAGTGAACAAGTATGTTGACAATTGAGCTTTACTAGCATTGTAATCAACCAAGTATAGATTGTCATATCTAAAGCCATTGAAGATCAAGTTAGAGTCATCTACACTTATGATCTCTACATCATCTACCCTAAATATGCATTTAAATCCATGATCACACAATTGAGCCACATATAGCAAATTAAAGTTCAAGCTCTCAACTAGCAACACATTGGATATGCTCATGTCATTGGATATTGCAATCTTACCAAGCCTTTTGACCTTGCCTTTGCCATTGTCACCAAATGTGATACTATCATAACCATCATTGCCATTGGTATTAATTAAGTTGAACATTCTTGCATCACCAGTCATGTGTCAAGTGCACCTACTATTAAAAACCCAATGCCTTCCTCTGGCTTTGTAATTGACCTATAAAAGAAGATTAATTCTTTTTAGGTACCTAAACTTGCTTGGGTCCTTGAAGGTTAGTGACCAAGCTCTTTGGCACCCAAATGGCTTTCTTCCTTGAGCCCATCCATGGTGCACCAATGAACTTAGCCTTCACATCATTTTCACCCTTGGTAAGTAAATAGAAAGAATCAAGCTTAATGGATGATACATTGGCTTGAGACTTCTTGTTCATGCACTTTTGCTCTACATGACCAACTTGCTTGCAATTAGTGCAAAACCGACAATTATTCTTCACAAAACTAGTCTTGTGAGGAGCAAAGGCTGCCTTGCCTTTCTTGGGGGTATATCCCAATTCCTCTTTGTAGAGAGAAGCTCTTTGGCTACCTAAGCACATAAGCAAGCGGTCCTCACCATCATAGGCTTTGCCTAAGGCACGAGTGAGCTCATTTACCTCCTTCTTGAGGATCTCATTCTTAACTATTAGTGAGGCATCACAAATGAAACCATCACTACTAGATGAGGTAGAAGTGGATTGCTACAAGAAGGGTTAGTGGGAGCAACAATAATAGGCTTATAGAATGATTCATCAATTATGTCACAAGTTAAGCCTTTGTCACATGTTACAACATGCTCCTTCTCATTTTGCTCATTAAATAAAGAGGAATGAGCTTTTTTAAGCTTCTTGTGAGCCTTGCCAACCTTCTCATGTGCTTCCTCTAGCCTCTCATGAGATGCATTGAGTTCATCAAAGGCTTGCTTAAGGGCTTTTAGTCCCTTGCACAAGTCTTTGTATTCCCTTTCTCTTAATGTTAAAATGTTTTTTTAGCATCTTCTAACATGTCAATTAGTTCATCTTTAGTGGGTTCATCACCATTGTCACTTTCACTTTCACTTTCATTATCATGTTCCTCATCACAACAACATCACAAGTTGGTACCTTAGTGGCCTTAGCCATGAAGCATGATGGGGGAGCTCGGCTGGCTGACCGAACTCACATCCAAGTGATGATCGAACTCGACGGAGGTGCGTCCAGTCACCTATGATGAATGCTGACGCAAGCACAGAGTTGAGCCAGAGAGGACCTGACTTGGCGGTGCATCCAATCACGTGTGGTCAGACGCGTTTGATCATGTGTGGTCGAACGCGTCCGGTAACGTGTGGTTAGACATGTTTGGTCACGGATTTCCCTCTCTAGACCCTTGATGTTCTCGACCTGATGCCAGGGCTCATGTTGGAGCTTCGCATCCAGTCATGGCATGGCGGTGGTAGGTGCGTGCATGATCAGCACGTCTGGTCCTGCATGGTGTGCGTCCAATCGTCACTTAAGTGGCACGTGAGCGGCTACTAGCTGTTGAGATCACGCGACTGACATTTGAAGGAAGGGACGTGTGGCACACATCTGTTGACTAGACATTGGCTGGGTGCATCTGGTCGCCTCGAGCAGTGCGTTCTGTCGATGCATAGCAGGGAGCTACTTAACAACTACATAGGCACAAGATGAATACAAGTAAATGCAAGTTAGTAGGGGGCAAACCAATGGGGCAAGTGAAACAAGAATTTTTTAGCCATGGTTCGGTTGCTTGCCAGCAACCGGCATCCCCATTGAGGCAACTACTTGGATTCCTAGTCCACCATGACCAAAGCAAGCCCTCAAGCTTGACTCTCAATGTGGGTGCTCATATATGTCATGATAATTCAAAGGCACTACAACTAGACTCTTGATTCCACTAGAGTTGTCCTTTGCAATCCCCATGTGATGGCACAAGACCCCTCACAATCACAACCATTAGAACCCATGTTTAAGCACCGAAGGTTAGGCTCTAGAGGGGTACATGTCGAGGCATTTGATAGAACACGAGAAAATTCAAAGGAGCCAGCGCATTCTCAAACATTTTTGAGATGCACTAACTTCAAATGGATTCCATAGAAATACCAACACCTTCAACTTGACGCCTTGACCTAACATATATGCATTGTTAGCCCTCACCTAATGGCACTTAGACAACCATAGTCTAAGAATTTTCCTCTTTATAGTATGGCTATCCTAAACACGGCCATTCACTAGTCTATTTACCGCAGTTGGTAAAAGAAAAACCTTACTCGGTTCTACCTTTACCGTCAGGCTTCCAGTCATGCTTCTCAGCCATCCATCATCTTCATCGCTTCAATCACCATGTTGAGAACTTGTATCATATAGTCATCACCATCTCCACCATGCCTTGTAGAACTTAGTTTAAACATCTCCATAAGTATTAGTCTACTATAGTTGAGACTCAATTACCAAAATCAAACTAGGGCTTGCACTTGGATACTTATAGGAATATTTTCTTATGTTAATTATATTGTGTGTAAAAAGAATGTAGGCACCCTTAAAATCATTTGTATAGTAGTGATATTTCTATCTACTATTTTTAGTGCAAATACTATTTATTATCTTTTTTGTGTCATAGCCTCAGTTATTGTTCCACAACACGCTTGCTAAATTTGAATATGCCTATGAAAGGGCCTCTAGCCTAGCAGGTGGAGCACCTGAGTAGCATCCAGCTAGCCTAGGTTCGACTCTTTGGGGGAATGAATTAAATAGGTCTGCAATAAAAAATATAAAAAAATAGATTGGGGTTTCCCCTACTGACTTTGGTAAAAAATATCATGAATATGCCCCCAAAAAAGTAGATGAATAGCACGGGTTGCATTTATACGCACATGCGGCATTGGCTTAGAATTTTGCTAGGGCGCACAAAGCTTCCATGCGGTGTGTTCTGGTAGCTCGAGCCAGCAACACTCACAAAAAACTTTGGCCAAAAACTAAAGAGGCAAATAAGTAACAGAAGTAGTGCTCAAAATAGTACACTTTGCTAGGACAAACTTTATAGGACGAATGTAACGTTGATGCGTACTCCACTAATTTTGACTAAGCCACAAAACTTGTCACACCACCATGCAACACACACTTGCTAGCCACCACCGGCCCTTCTGTCCCCACCTATGAATACGTGGCTCCATTGCTCACATTCTCATTGCATCCAAGCTCATTGCAGTTCATTCAACAGCTCATAGTCTCTCACTAAAAACATTATAGGACAAACTTTATAGGATGAATGTAATGGTGATGTGTATGGCGAGAAGAGCAGTGCTAGCACTAGTTCTTCTTCATCGTCAATCTCCCAACATATGCTCCGAGTGTTTTTGGCTTCACCAATGACTCTTGTCCTCACCAAAAACAAGGCCGACATTGCGACCGCTAACCACAGGCGGATCATCTAGGTTGTCAAGGGACCAGTTCTGAGCCTCAGCAACGACCACCCCAATTAGCTTACCTTCTATATCTATATAGATTGACTTTACATACAGTCAATATATATGTTCTACAAACACTATCTCATATATGTGCATAAACTAAAATGACATGTGAGCTAGCTTTGATAGCTAGTTCTACACATGTATATATGAACACAAGGTTGATATGTGCCCTTGTGGTTTAGATTTGTGATGAGTGTTTGTCCACGTAATTCATGTCTTGGGTTGAGTTTGTGAACGAACCATGGCATGAGTTGGGTTGTGCAACATGTCTCTTGGCTTGTGGTGCGTAGGTGTGGAGCTCGGAGGCGGTGGTCGACGGCGAGGTGAAGGTCAAGTAGGGACGTGCCATGCTAATAGACCAGGAGCAGTGAAGGATGGACGTGAGGCTTGGACTAAGGGACTAGGAGGTTGAGTGACCAGCCATGGTGGTTGACATCTGGGACATCGACAAGCGAAAGTGTACAAGGAGGAGTGACCGGGTTGACCAAGCCAAGATAGCGAACGTACAAGTTGAGCGAGGCTCTAGAAGACTTAGTGCTCGAGCGATCGAGGAAGGAGGTGACATGCGTCGAGTGGCAGGGGATGTGTATGGAGTACACTACTCATGGTGGTTTGGTGGGTTGAGCCTCAAAACCACCGGGTGGACGGTTTCTAGGTTTGGGCCTCAAAACCCGAGCAGAGGTTCTGAGGAGGAACAGACATCATGTGGCGGCATCGAGGAGTTCGTGTTGAGGTGAAGCTATCTCATGAAGGGTGCGGTGGCCGTCGGATGAAGACTATCTTGGTTTGTACCATAACGCCCTCAAGTTAAGTGGTTCAACTCAAAATATCTAGGGGCGTGTTTGGGATTGTGTAATAGACCTGATAAATAAGGATGAGGGAGCCCCAATCTCCCTCAACTCATGACACTTCATTCTTCCACCTCTCTCACTAGGTTCCCCCCCCCCTCTATCATGTCCTCCAGGATTCAATTTGTGAGATGCTTTTGTGATTCATGTTTGTGTTCTTCGTGTTCTTGTTTTCCCCCTTTTTGTTCTTGCCTTGTTTCTTCGTTTTGAGAGCATTTTGACTCATTATTTTTTATCTGAGATGCACTAGGATGTGAGTTGATCCCTCCCACCAAAATATTTCATCTAATTCCTCATGAGTTCATAGATCGAGGTGATTCAAGACTTGGGGAGGAAAAACGGTGTTTTTCATGCGATTTGATTTTTCTGTTGATTGGCTAAACTTCAAGCGATGATCTCTTAGGGGAAGCTCACCTATTGCATTGTGATCAACTGGTCCAAATTTGGTGGCAATTGGTTTTGATTTGGCCACAAATCGATTGATTTTGTGTTGGAGCGATTTTCAAGCTATCTGTTTCTGTGTGGATTCGTGATTCCTGGATAGTTCGGGCCTTGACCTCAGACAGTCTATTGCTTGTTACAGTCATGACTAGAACCTATTTTTCAACTTTAGTGTTTGCTGTTTTGAACTATGGACATGCCACCCCTCAACCTTGGACTATCCGACGTTTGTTTTTCAGCAGTGTACAGAATCAGTTCTTTGCTATCCTGTTTGTGACCTTTGAACTGCGGGCAGTCCACAAGCAGACCTTGGATAGTCCACTGCTATTCTTCGAGTTGTGTCTAGAACTATTCCTCATCGGTCGATTTTCAGTGGTGTGAACGCCGGACGGTCCAACCCTCCACCACGGACAGTCCACGACCCGACCTGCGGACAATCCGAGCTCTCTATGCCAGATAGTCCAGGACTGTGCTATTTTTGCTGTTGTCTCTTGATCTCTCTTGCACTTGTTTCCATTGGTTCTCGATTGTTCTGCTATGTCTCTTGGTCATCACTGGAGGTACCTAGCCACCAGTTGGCTCGTGAACACATCGTTCTTGCATGTGCTTGTTCTTGGGGTTTGATTTTGGGACAACGTCCAAATATTTCAAAAGAAATTTGAGGCTCCTATTCAGTCCTCCTCTGGTCACCATTTCTAGTCCTTTAACTGGTATCAGAGCTGATTAAGGGTCCTTCCACCTTAATCGGTCCGTGATCCATGAAGGCGACATGGAGCACGGTTCTTCCCCTAAGAGATTTGCAAGAACGATGTCTGTGCATCTTCAAGGCATTGACTAGTGAGTTTGGGAGATTTGCAAGGATCCTAACTATAAGGTGTTTGCTGCTCATGTCAATTAGGAGCAGATTGACCAACACAACGCAAATAGCAACGCTCGTAGTGTTCTCTTTTTGAGTCTTTCGCTTTCTAAGTTTGAGAGAGTCTATGATTATACTACTACTTGAGAGATCTGGGTGAGGCTTTATAGCTATCACGAGGGAATCGCACTGGTCAAAACCAGACTCTTTAAGACATACAAGTGTGAGTATGAGAACTTCTCTCAGTTGGATGAAGAGTCTGTCGATGCCATGTTTTCTCGTTTTCTCTTGATTGTGATCAAGATGCGGGCAAACAAGCCACAACTACCTTATGATGATCATGAGAGGGCTCTCAAGTTACTATACACCTTAGATAAGAAGGTTTAGGATGTGAAGGTGTCCACTATCATTGAGTCTGCTAACTACAACACCCTCACTGTGGATGAGCTTTTTAGTAAGCTCAAGTCCGCCAAGATCGATTACCAGACCCAAGCCAAAATCAAGAACCCTTCTGCACTGACTATGGCTTTGGTCTCAGGTAATGGTTCAAGTTCTTCAGGTAACTCTTCACAAATCTCCTTTGCCTTATCGTCTTTGGTGTCTGTTACAAAGGAGCAAATGGAGGCACTTGTGGATGACGAGCTAGCATTGGTCATCAATGTTGACGGTAGTTAACTATCAATTTTTTACCATCAACTTAAACAAAAGAAGGCTATAAATAAAGTTACCACCCTAGAGTAGGGGTTTAACTAACAGAATTCTACGAGTTTTGGTGAATGTCTATTTCTGTAGGGTGCCAACTGAAAACGACCAAAGATGGTCCACATGTCAGGTTTACATAGAGAGAAATGACCATACACCAAAAAAAGTATAATCTAGAAGACTCAGGAAGCCACCCCTTGGAAGGTGGGGCCCACCTGTCACTGAGACATGGACGGGCGCCCACACCCTCTGGGCGGTCGCCCCCTATAGAGCCAATCAGACTACGTCTCGCGGATCATGCCTCCACCGCCTTTGAGGATGAATAATAATCGTTGATCAAGGTCGGTTTGATCCGCGGGCTATGGTGATTCCTAGAGGGCTATATAAGCAAGGCCCTTGGCCCCTAGATCAGAGAGTTCAGAAACCCTAATTCATATTTTTCAGAGAGAATTTGCCTAAGAGGGGTCCCTTGAATGAATCTTTCTCTAGGCACATACAAGAGAGTTTAGCTTTGTAGTCTCTATATGAGATTAGAGTTATTCTTCTAGATTGAGAGAGTTAGAGTGGAGGTAGAAGTTGGAGGAAGCCTGGCCTGTCGGTGTCTCCTCTCCAGCCTGTACCTGCGGGATCAAGTCTCCTAACCCGGGGCTTGGTTCTAGGATTCTTTAGCAATTCAACTTCTAATACTAAGTAAGTACATTGCTATTATTGTTCTTTGGTTTACGGGTTTACTTTATTCGCTTCGCGTAGGAAATAGAGTAATCGTTCATAGCGTAAGCGTGGTGCTTAGGCTAGGAATACTCATAGCTATCCCCTGTCTGGCCGGATCGGTGTGTAGTAGCGTGGGACGTAACAATCCCATTGTTACCTTCGGAAACCTCCTCCTGTCAGAAGGTTTGGTAGGACCTAAGTGCCCTGGTTAAGCATCCTCTATGGTGTCTCTTTTCCAATGGTATGTCTCCCTTGAACAGTAGTATCATAGCTTACCATAGGTTGGAACTAGACTATCATAGTAGTTTTCTCTAATTGCTTATATCTTCACCACCTTGTAGTGCGGCCTAGGGGTAATAGTAAAGACTAGGTTAGTCATCGCACGCTTTCTCCTTGCGGATAAAACAAATACGATACTCTAGACTTATCTCCTTGGTGAAGTGCTCACCAATATCCGTGCGCTTGCGGATTATTTCTCTTAGATTCTTTCATGTGCGTAACCAATATCAACAAGCATTTCTGGCACCGTTGCCGGGGGAAAAGACGTCAGCTGAGTTAACCTTAAAGTCTTGCTTTACCTTGTACCTATACTTTTACCTTTTCCTTTTTATTCCTTACCTTATTCTTTTTTATCTTACCTTTTTATATCCTTATGGATAACATAAATTCTATTCCTATCTTTCAATTTTTTGCACCCATGGAGACCAACCTAGTGCCATGGGAGTCATCCCAACCTATCCAAACCCCTAGCTATAGGCTGAGTCCATGGTTGATTGCAATGGTCTAAAGCCTATCCTTTTTAGGAGGAGTAGACGAAAACCCTTACTTTCATATCCGAGATTTTGAGCAAACATGTGCATGTCTTCGCATAGAGGGCATGTCGGATCAAACTTTATGTTGGAAGCTATTTCCTTTTTCTTTAAAGGGAAAAGCTAGACAATGGTATGCCAAAGCCATAGGTAAGCAACAAGGAGATTGGGGATCCTTACATTCCAATTTTTTCCTAGATTTCTACCCTATCTCCCGAATCGTCGACCTTAGAGTCAAGGTTCTTACTTTTAAGCAAGAGCCTAGTGAATCTTTGGCCTCATCCTGGAATCGTTTTACCAACCTTTTAGAATATAGCTCGAACCTTAGTCTACAAGACCCTATTATTCTTCAACATTTTTATAAAGGTCTTGATAGAGAGAGTAAATAGTTGCTCGCTACAACTTCTGGAGGATCGTTCTTGCATGTTTCCTCGGAAAAAGCAAGATCAATCCTAGATCAAATCCTATCTTCTAAACTAGATAACATCCTAGAAGTAGAATTTCAAGTAGCCGAAGCCAATTCTTTACCAAATATACCATCTACTTCAGCTATTCTGAGTCTTGAGCAGGAAAAGAAGAAATTCAGTTTCCTGATTTTATGCTTGATATCGAACCCGATCTTTTTGCCGATTTTGGAAATGTCATGAATCACTATTCTATAAAGAAACCACAAAAGCATCATAATCATCTTAGAGAATCTTCAAATCTTTTTGAGGATTTTTCTTATAGAAGCACCTCAGGAGAGCTAATGTCGGTTATAAGCAGTTAATGGTTAGAGGAATCAGAGCTCTCCTCTAATATGATCCGTTTGGATTCACCCTCTCTTACAATTCGTTGCTTAATAAATTCTGACCACATAGATGCTTTCTATAATCCAGTTGTGGGTATAAATATCATGTCTACTTCACTTGCACAACATCTAATAAATCATATGACATTAACCCCCAACTACAAAATTGATGAAGAGTCTTTCAGGACACATTGTCCCCTGTTTAGGAATCCTACACATCCAACCCATCTAGGTAGAAGGGACCTCAGTTCATTTGAGCTTTTATGTCTTTCCCATATGGGACTGACCTGTTGATAGGGCAACCTTTTAGAAGACTTCATTATGAAGGACAAACAGGGAAAATAAACATTTGTTTTGGAAAGAAACTTCAATTTCAAGTATCCATATCTTGATCTCTAAGTACTAGGACCGAATCTTGTTTAGAACCCATTCCGTTAGAGGAATTTAAGGCTACTTCTCTAGAGTTCTTATTTGATTCAAGCCTAGAGGATGACGCTGATTCTTCATAGAAGAAGAAGCTGCCTACTCTGAGCCTGAACCTTTAGATGAGTTTGAAGAACCTCCTAGACCTCCTATAGAACTTAAACCTTTACCTTTTGGTCTTAAATATGCTTTTCTAGATGACGATCTAGAGTCTCTTATGATTATAAGTGACAAACTCACTCAAGAGCAAACTCTTTGCTTAATGGCTGTCTTAGAGAGACATCACTTAGCTTTTGGCTACTCACTCTAAGATCTTAAAGGAATTAGTACTGCTCTTTGCACCCATCGTATTCCTATAGACCCAACTGTTCCACCTTCTAGAGAACACCAACGTAGACTCAATAATGCGATGAGGGAGGTTGTTAAAAAGGAAGTTTTGAAGTTGTTGCACGCTGAGATTATTTATCCCGTGCCACATAGTGAGTGGGTAAGCCTTGTCCAAGTTGTGCCTCAAAAGGGAGGCATGACTATTGTTAAAAATGAGAAGAATGAGTTGATCCCTTAGTGAACCGTCATAGGATGGCGGATGTGCATAGACTATAGAAAGCTTAACAAAGTAACTAGGAAGGATCATTTTCCGTTGCCTTTTATTGATAAGATGCTAGAACGGTTAGCCAATCATTCTTACTTTTGTTTCCTTGATGGATATTCGGGGTACCATCAAATCCCTATCCACCCGATGATCAAAGCAAAACTACTTTTACATGTCCCTATGGAACCTACGCCCATCGTAGAATGTCTTTTGGGTTATGTAATGCTCCAACTTCTTTTTAAAGATGCATGATGTCTATATTTTTTGAAATGATTGAAGAAATTATGGAAGTTTTCATGGATGATTTTTCAGTGTATGGAAAAACTTTTGATGATTGTCTTAAAAACTTAGATAGAGTTTTGCAAAGATGTGAAGAAAAGCACTTAGTCCTTAATTGGGAAAAGTGCCATTTTATGGTTAGAGAAGGAATAGTGCTAGGACATCTAGTGTCTGAAAGAGGTATAGAGGTAGATAGAGCTAAAATTGAAGTGATTGAGCAGCTACCTCTGCCTATGAATGTTAAAGGAGTTAGAAGTTTCCTTGGCCATGCTGGTTTTTATCGTAGATTTATAAAAGATTTTTCGTTTATTGCTAGACCTCTTACTCGTTTGCTAGCCAAGGATGTTCCTTTTAAATTTGATGATGAATGTTTAAGATCTTTTGAAATTTTAAAGAAAGCACTCATCTTAGCACCAATCATTCAACCCCCTGATTGGTCTTTACCTTTTGAAATTATGTGTGATGCAAGTGATTATGCTATGGGGGCAGTTTTGGGACAGATAAAAGACAAAAAGCATCATGCAATAGCTTATGCTAGCAAAACTTTAACATGCCCTCAACTTAATTATGCAACTACTAAAAAAGAGCTCCTTGCTATTGTTTTTACTATCGATAAATTTAGATCTTACTTAGTGGGAGCTAAAGTAATTGTTTTACTCTGATCATGCTGCTTTAAAATATTTGCTCACTAAGAAAGATGCTAAACCTCATTTGATACAATGGATTTTGCTACTCCAAGAATTTGACCTAGAAATAAAAGATAAGAAAGGAGTAGAAAATTCTGTTGCTGATCACTTGTCTAGAATGCAGTTTGAGAATTCACAGGAATTGCCCATTGATGACTCGCTTCGGGATGACATGCTCTATGGAATCAATAGATCTAACCCCTGGTATGCAGATATTGTTAATTTTATGGTTTTAGGATATGTACCACCAGGAGGGAACAAAAGGAAACTCGTCCAAGAGAGTCGTAGCCACATATGGGATGAACCATACCTTTTCTGAGTATGCTCTGATGGCCTACTCAGAAGATGTGTACCAGTTGAAGAAGGAATAAAAATTATTGAGAGATGTCACTCATCACCATATGGAGGGCATTATGGAGCATTCCGCACACATGCCAAAATTTGGCAGTGTGGATTCTTTAGGCCAACAATGTATGAAGACACAAGAGAATTCATCCGAAGATGTGGACCATGTCAGAGGCACGGCAACATCAATACAAGAGATGCCATGCCACTAATCAACAACCTTCAGGTTGAACTATTTGATGTCTAGGGAATTGACAACATGGGACAATTCCTGTAACACCTCAAGTGTTTAGTCCTTAATTGCATTGCATTTGCATAAGCATGACATGCATAATCCATGTTTAGTATTTCATGTAATGCAATTCATGTGTTTGTTTAGGGTTTGTTTGTTTGATTCTATAAAATACTTGGGGGTTGGTGTAACAAAAAGGTAAAGTAGTCAATCATGATCTACCACACCTTAGCTATACTTAGGGTAACAATTGGATCAAGGTTCATGTTGACCAAAATTACAAAATTACCCTCCAAGACAAGTTTGACCCCCAATTGACCATAGAAGGCTCTAGTTTGACCAATTAGAAAGTCTAATTTAGAGACTTTGCATGGAAGAGCACCCTTAAGCAAAGTTGTAGAGAATTTCATGAGGAACAAAAGTTCTAATATGACCATCTCATGAAAATGACCACAACATGCTCAAAAGTGGCCCACAAGTCAGCTAGTGGTGTAATCCCAGGACTTAGAATTTTTCTAAGTATGGAATCTGACCCTCCAGTTTTACTGATGCCTACTTTAGGAGCTTGTAGTTTGCAAACCAGACCAAACTAGCCTTCACTCATATTGACAAACTTGTAGTCCTCTTGTAGCCCTACAACTTTGTCAACATCACCCAAGTCTGGTTCTCCATGGTTTATGAGTTATGATGTCATGAAGTTAGGGTTTCAGTCGGCATCGTTAACTGAAAACCGGTTCCAGTTTCACTGAGCACTACTTGATGCCCCTGTATCTTACTAACTAGACCGAATCAGCTCTGGAGGCCTGTTACAAACTTGTAGAGCTTACATAGGTCTACAACTTTGTTAATTGGAGTTTCCACTGAAACGAGCTGGATTAGAAGTTAATCAACCCCAAAGTTGCGCTGTCAGTCACTGATGGAGGCACCGTCATCGCGATTCAGTCTTCAGAGTGAGGTGGCCGACCGGCCACAGAACCGCGCCGACGCGTGGAGGCGCGGTGGCGCCCGTACACCGGCCCTGGCCCCACCGGCCAGGCCGCGACGCCTTCAAGACCGCCACGACGCGCGAGCCGGCCTCCACTTCCTCCGCCCTCTCTTCCAGTTGCAAAACGCCGAAACCGAGCCGCCATTGCTGCTCCTCTCCGGCGAGCTCGAGCGCGAGCTACACTGCATCACCGGCCGCTAGACCTCGCCATTTCCTCCGCCTCACCGCCCTCCATCTCCTCGACCCACCGACGGCCGTGATTGGACTCGAGGTGAGCCACATTGTTCCCTTCCCCGTTTCCGAGAGGTCGCCGGAGCCCGCCATGGAACCTCACCGTGGCCGGGGTACCTCGGGTCTCTCTCCATCCTCCCTTCCTATCTAAATAGCTCCGCCTAGCTTCGGTGAAGCTCGTACCGAGCCTAGCCAGCACCGTACACCCTCACCGGCGACAGTGCGCCGCCACCGGACCTCACCGGCCGCCGCTCGCGGTGGCAAGCCCCTTCCGCCCCATCCCCATCCCTTCTGCGGGCACCAATCGACGCACCGTGTGACGGAGAGCACGAGGCAGTGCTTGATTGGCCGAGCGAGCCCTTCTCCGGCGAGCTCGAGCTCGTCGGAGCTCGCGGGTCGCCGCCTCCCCTGTCTCCGGTCGCTGACCGCGGGGGCCCGCCCGTCAGTGTCGCGCGCGGGCGGGGTACTGAGCGGGCCGAGCGCGCGGGGGAATGCGTTGTGGGCCGAGTTCGTTTCCGGGCCGGCCCAGTCGTCCGAAGTGAAAATGATTTTTATTATTTTGTCACTGATTTTTGTACAAGTTGGAAAAATAGGAATCTAGGGTTTTAGTGATCCAAAAATCATGAGATAAATTTTGTTAGAATCTACTGGATGTGTAGTATTTTAGAAAAATATGGATCTGGCATGAGATGTTTAAATTCTGTAAGAATTTATTAGATCCTTTAAATGTGTTTTGGATTGCATGCAAATTTGCTTAATTTATAACTTGAGCTGTAGTGTTCCATAAATTATGAAATTTGGTGGGTAGGTTACTCTATGCTAGTCCTAGCTCTAGTAAAAATTTGGGCATCAGTGCTTAATTAATTTCCAAGTTATAATGCTATCTTGTGATTCTAGGAAATACTTAAATGAAATTTTGTAATTTTTCTACATGTGCAATGTTCTTATAAATTTTTGGAGAATGTCTTGGTATCTTAGAGTGTCTAAGAAAAATATGAAATCTGTTGTTTGACACCTTTCAATAGGGTTTCCTATTTATGCAAAAATCAGCCTTATTAGCTTGTGAATTTTGTGTAGGGAGTTTCTGTGAATAAAACTTGTTCAAATTTTTACTGTGGTCTCTTTTTGGGTCATAGAGTTCCCTGTAATTTTTGTAGAATTTTAGGAGCAGTTTATATATATGTTTGAAATTTCACTTAATTACTTAAGTAAATAAAGAAATGGGTTTAAATAAATGTTCTAGGTGGGCACACCTTACTTTCTGGTGTCTTTGTGATAATTGTGAACTTGTAGTAGCATTAGTTTGGTTTTAAAGAATGTTTGCCACATCAATAAATATTTAACCTTTGTAATTTAGGTTTTCTGGACAGCTAAGTAGTAATTCTAAATTGGCTTTAATAAAAAAATTGGTTGCTGGAAAACTTGTAAATATCAAAGTCACAGTAAACTTGATGAACTAGCTTGTGTCAAACTTTGGGAGCATTTGTCTTTGTAGTTTGAGAGTTACTGATGTTTTAAGTGGCAGTTCAGAATCTGCTACTCTCTGTTTTGAGAGGACAGATTCTGGAACTTGTGAAGTTTGACATGGAAAACTTAAGAATTTGGGGTTGAGGTCTGAAAATGAAGTGTAGTACATTTCTTAGGCTTTCCAGATTGCCTTAGATCATATCTTTTGGACTTATAAATCTCCAGTTGTGATAAAAAACAAGTAGCTGCTGTCCAGAATGCTTACTGTGGTGTTTTGCTGATTGTTATGGTGAGATATCCTAAGACCTGCTACTTTTGTAATTGTTAGGTGTTAGGGCCTTAACTGAGGACGAGCAGCTTTATCTTAGGTTAAGTAGATTAGGTGAGTACTTCTCTACTAGAGAAGAGATTTGCACGTACTAGTAAAATAACTTGAATAGAGTATTTCATTCTGAAATGCATTTCATTCCGAGCATGTTGCACCCATTTATGCATCCATTATATTTATTGTGCATTCATGCAATAGGTGCACCGGAGGGGGTGACACTCCTCGAATTCGAGCCTGTAATTCCGGAGGAGAACCAGGAGCAGCAGGAGCCCGAGGAACCAGTCAGCGAAGGAGACGTCGCTGAAGACCTTCCTGAGTGCCCGGACCACAGGCCTGCAACCTTTCTGAAAGGCAAGCCCCGGTGCATGCTGAACCCATCGTTTTATAAATATATCTTGAGTACTTTTAATTGTTTACTGCATTAAGTTGTAGGAGTTATATGAAAACACTTGTTGCATTATCCTGTCCTTGTCCAGATATCGTACTTAATCCTATATTAGGTTTAGGCACGTGTCAATGCTTAGCCCTGCTTAGTACGGTAGAAGTCGGGTGATTTCCGGTCATCCGCGAGATGTAGGAAGGAGTCACGAGTGGCTTTATGGCTATCGTGGATGGAACCATGCTTAAAAATGAAATTGAGACCGGGCGGGAGTTCGATAGTACAGCCGCAAGACACTTCACGTCTTGGGTGTGGAGCTATGCCCGTCTGAGTCGTTTAAGGACCGATTCGCTGTACGTCCTTGAGTCATGTTGAACGCAGTCTAACACTTAGTTGGCCGGATAACCCGTTCCGACCGCGAAGTCGAGTAGTATGGTTCAGGCCGGGAATCGAATGGTAGGTTGCATCTTGGAGGAGAGAAAGGATGTGCTTGGGGACATTGGCGTGAGACCAAGGGGGGGTTAAAGTCCCTATCACCTGGCAGAGTGTCGCCCTTGGGGACGCGACATTATTCGGGCCCGCGATTCCTGAACTGTACAAAAGATGACCTGAGCAGCCTTCGCCAGGCGTGACTCGGTGAGTGTTAGAAATACCCCTCCAGCTGGATAGGAATTCGATTCGAATCGCCGTCGCTCCCGGTTAGTGAGCACTTGACTTGAGCAGCGGCAACGTAGATCTCATTAAATAAACTGGTGGTTAAGGGAATGATACAATGTTGCCACAATTCATAATTGCTCTGGATATAATGATGATAATTGTTTGATTATAATCAAGTGCATGTTTAGTACAGGTGCTAAGATAGATGACAGGTAAATGCTAAAAATAACTGCTAGTACAGGTTACAAGAGTTTAAATTACTTATGCCTTTATGCAAAATGTTATGTCAGCTAGCCTCTTGTGTAAGCCTTGCATAATCCTTGGTGTCACTTTATTTCTGGTTTTCGACGGGTAAGTCTAGCTGAGTACATTCCAGTACTCAGGGTTTATTCCCTCCTGTTGCAGATGACATGCTTTATCAGGGATTCTGCAAGACGTGTCTCCACCCTGCGGGTGATGATGACTAGATCACAAGGGCGTGATCGTCTTTATGTACTTTCCTCATGCTTTTGCGAGATGTCGATCATCCAGACTGGCAGTATTTAATTAACTAATATGTGTGTTATGCTTCCGCTACTTTCAAACTTGGTTTGTAATATTTGCTACTCCGTGGTGTAAACTTATTTCTGGACTTCTTGCGAAATGTATCGTATGATGTTGTATGTTGAATGATGCGATCCTGGTTGTAAGCAGTTTGGTTTGAAATCCTTCGTGATTTCGATTGACTACCGGGATTATATGGGCTCAAGTTTGAAAATTTGAGCGCTTCGGTGCTTGTTTTCGTACTTGTGCTCTTATAATTTGGTCGGTTCTGTTACAGCTGGTACCGGAGCATAATTCAACATTAAACACATCTTACGAGTAATTAAAAACAAAAGTATTTGTTTGCGAAAAGGGTTAAAACACTAAAAATTATTTTTTTAGGTATGCCAGTGATCACATCCCTTAGCCCAAATAAGGACTCTTAGGTGGCTTATTATAAAGACTAACTTGGGGGCCTTGTTTGTTTTTATTTCGTCGTCCATACGGCGTGATATTGTATGGATGCCATCTACTTGGGTGGTAATGTATGGATCAATTACCTCGACGCTCTGGTAAGTGTGAGTTGTGAGAGCATGATCGTCCAACCGGCGGTCTAGGGGAGAGTAGTTGTGGTGACTTACATCTTTACATGTTTAAACCATGTAACTATGTAAAAGCACTTAATTGTGGGAACCTTTATATCGGGTAGCTTGATACTGAAGTATATACATTTGGGGATGTATATATGGAAAGTGTTTAAATTACTGCTTTCTTGTGTGCTTATATTGGGAATTGTTGGGCTGCAATGAAGTTTTCTGCAGGTACACTAACAGCGTAACGAGTAGACCGATAGTTTCGCTTATATGAGAGAACGTATGTATGCCACCGCCTAGCGTTAGAACTCTAGGGTTCTACTAAGGTGAGAGGACGTACGAAACGTGCATGCATCATGTTTAATTATATCATACATATCATTTACTCCCTCCTTAAAAGTTCTGTACTCCCGACTAAAGTAAATTTCGTATCCCCTAAATGATCCTCACTTTAAGTCGTATCTTATCTTGTTGCTACAGATGGCACGTACCAAGAGGACCGCTCGTAAGTCCACTGGGGGCAGGGCACCGCGTCACCAGCTCGCTCCACGTGAGCCCCGCCCTGAGCCTACTGAGGTGGAAAGGCTGAGGGCAGAGCTGGCAGAGGTGACTGCTGCTAGGGATGCAGCACGGCAACAACTGGAACAAGTGATTCATGATCGTGATCAAGAAACGCTTGCAGTCCAGAGGTTGACAGTGGCAAACCGCAACTGTCAACGCATGTTGGTCCGTGTGATGGAACAGAGGGATGAAGCCTGGCACGAAGAGAACGTTCTGAGAGCTCGCCAGTTTGAGCTCGAGCAACAGTTGGAGAACGCTGAAGAATACAACGATAATCTTCATGAAGAAGTGCACCGCCTGAACAACGAGCTTAATCCCCTGCTACCTAGAAACAACAATGTAGATGAAGATATGGGATCAGGCATCTTCATAGCTGAGGATGATGATGAAGTGGAGGTTGATGGACCACAGGATGCCCCACCTGCAGAAGCACCAGAGGAAGAGCCAGAAGAAGAAGAAGACGAGGAGTTAGAGCCTGTCAGTGATGAGGACGGCGGGGAGATCCATGACACCGACTCGGAGGATGATGCTTAGAGTAGTCATCACGTGCCTTTAATGTTAGGATCGTCTTTTGTGCCCTCCCTGTGAAGGAGTGAGGCCTTGTAATAACTTGACTTTGGGATGTAAGATTGAACCGTATGTTTCCTTAATGTAGTTTGAACCTGTTAATTTCGATCACAACTTGATGTCTTATTATGTTGCGTTCGATGATGGTGTCACGATTAGCACCCTTCGGTGCCGCGACGAAACCGAGGGCCTCCTATGGCGCGCGACATAAGGCTGTGCTGCTTGGCACGCGCAGGTATCAAGGTGGCTAGTCATGATCCACCATGGAACTCTTCATTGGGAAATCTCTTTGTGGTCAGTGTGAAGTAGCCTTTCCTAGTCAACTAAAAATCTTGAGATCGAATCCAAGCCCCGTGCAAACGGTCAAAAATCACGTAGATAGCAACGTAAACGGTCCGGTAACCGTTGTGCTCTCCGTGAGTAAGCCTTCATCAAAGAGCATCTTGATGGATTGTGCGGTTGTGGTGAATTATTGTGCCTTAATTATTATGAGAAGTCTATTTCATGAAGTCAGTTTGACATATTTACAATAATTCATCTACAAGTTTCCCACATCGTCAGTGCTCATTGGCTATGCGTTTTGCAGATGTCGTACAATCTTCGTCGGGGTCGTGGCAATGAGGATGAGGAACAGCCACCCCCTCCGCCACCACCTACTCCGGCCGAATTGATGCAGACAGTGGTCGAAGGGCAGCGCATGTTGGCAGATGCTATGCGCCAGCTGGCTAACCGGGAGGCTCGTCCTGGCCGCCAGGGCCCAGAGCCCAATCAATACAGTGATTTCAAGGACTTTCTGGATACTAAGCCCCCGCTCTTCAAGGAAGCGGAAGAACCACTGCAAGCTGATGAGTGGTTAAATACTATTGAGCAAAAGTTTCGTCTGCTTCGCCTGACTGAGGAGTTAAAGACTGAATATGCTTCTCACCAGTTGCATGGTCCAGCGGGTATTTGGTGGAGCCATTATCGTTCTACGCTGCCTGCCCATGTACCGATTGCTTGGGATCAGTTTAAGGCGGCATTCCGGGGAAATTATATTCCTCCAGGTCTTATGGCAATCAAGCACACAGAGTTTATGAGGCTGTCGCAGGGCAATAAAAGCTTGACTGAATACCTGCAATCTTTCAACAACCTGGCAAGGTATGCCACTGAGTTTGTGGATACCGATGCCAAAAAGATTGCTAGCTTCAAAAGGGGCCTCGGCCCAAAACTGATGAAAACAATGGGCACTAGCAAATGTACTACTTTCAATGATTTCATCAGCGATGCCCTAACTCAAGAGAATAACAATGCTATCTATTCTGCTTCTAAGAGCCGCAAGAGGGCCATTGAGGCGAGTGCTTCACAGTCTCGAGCTCCAGCTGCCCCGAGAGCTCCTCCTCGCCCTCCTGCTCAGAATACAAAGTTCCGTCCGCCGCAGAAAAAGCCTGCCGCAAAGACTGGGTTTCGTAAGGCATATACAGTGGCTCTGCCAAAGAGTAATGCGGGCCAAGGCAGCTCCAGTGTTCCTCCTAGCAACATGCCTTGCTGGAACTGTAACAAGCCAGGCCATTGGTCCAGGAACTGTCCGTACCCTAAGAAAAATGTCAACCAAGGTAGTCGTCAGGGACACGCCCATTATAACAGCATTGAGGAAATTCCATCTGGTGAGGTGGTCACCGCTGGTAAGTTTCTAATTGACCAACACCCCGCAGTGGTACTTTTTGATTCAGGTGCTTCGCATTCTTTTATCAGTCCTAAGTTTGCATCTAAATTTGCGCACAAGTTGCATACTGTTGAAGGTGTGGGATATTGTATTAGCGCTGCAAGTGGGAATATTTCCACAAACAAAGTAGTGGGGAACCTTAAGTTTGAAATAGAAGGGCGAGGTTATTCGCTTGCCCTACTGGTTTTACCTGGTTTAGACATAGATGTCATCTTGGGCATGAATTGGATGAGTCAGAATGGGGTACTCATTGACACATCCGCTCGGGTAGTTATGCTCAGAGATCCTACAGATCAAAAAGGTTTTCTAGTACAACTTCCCAGAAAGGTTGAATTGTCGGGGGAAATTCATGCTGTGCAAGCAAAGGCGTTGGCCGAAATTCCGGTAGTAAATGAGTTCCCGGACGTTTTTCCCGATGATTTGCCGGGACTCCCTCCGGATCGGGATGTGGAGTTTAAAATCGAGTTGTTGCCTGGCACGGCACCCATCTCTAGGAGACCCTATAGAATGCCTCCAAATGAGTTAGCTGAGCTTAAGGTACAATTGAATGAACTTTTGAAGAAGGGGTTGATCCGTCCTAGCTCATCTCCGTGGGGTTGCCCTGCTATCTTTGTAAAGAAGAAGGATCAAACCTTGCGGATGTGCGTGGACTACAGACCTCTCAATGCAGTCACTGTCAAAAATAAGTACCCTCTACCGCGAATCGACATCTTGTTCGATCAGTTGTCTAAAGCTAAAGTTTTCTCCAAGATCGATCTAAGGTCTGGCTACCATCAAATTAAAATCCGCCCGGAAGATGTTCCAAAGACAGCCTTTTCTACCAGATACGGTCTTTATGAGTATCTTGTTATGTCTTTCGGCTTGACAAATGCCCCCGCACACTTCATGTACTTGATGAATTCGGTGTTTATGCCTGAATTGGACAAGTTTGTGGTGGTATTTATTGATGACATCCTGGTATATTCTGTGAATGAAGAAGATCACGCTGAACATCTACGTATAGTCCTCACAAGACTGCGTGAACATCAGCTATATGCAAAGTTCAGTAAGTGCGAATTCTGGCTTCGTGAAGTACCTTTCCTTGGGCATGTGTTGTCCGATGGAGGGATTATGGTGGATCCCGCCAAGGTACAGGAAGTACTAAACTGGAAGGCTCCTATCTCGGTTCACGAGGTCCGGAGTTTTCTTGGTTTGGCTGGCTATTATCGTCGCTTCATCCCGGATTTCTCTAAAATAGCCAAGCCAATGACTCGGTTGCTGCAAAAAGACACCAGGTTTGTCTGGAACCCTGAGTGTGATGCGGCTTTTCACCGACTGCGAACCCTCCTAACCTCAGCCCCGGTTTTGGCACAACCGGATATCGAGAAACCATTTGATGTTTATTGTGATGCCTCAGGCATAGGTTTGGGAGGTGTGTTGATGCAGGAAGGCCGAGTAATTGCATATACTTCTCGACAACTTCGGAAACATGAGGCGAATTACCCAACACATGACTTAGAACTCGCCGCAGTTGTTCATGCTTTGAAAGCCTGGCGACATTATCTGCTGGGCAATGTCTGCAACATCTATACCGACCACAAAAGCCTCAAATACATCTTCACCCAACCCGAGTTGAATATGCGTCAAAGAAGATGGCTCGAGTTGATTAAAGATTATAACCTTCAAGTGCACTATCATCCAGGGAAGGCAAATGTAGTTGCGGATGCTTTAAGCCGTAAGTCTCATTGCCATTCCTTAGTTGAAACTGATTTTCACCGATCTCGCCTTCTACATCCAGCAGTCTTGTACAACATCACTGTCAGTTGTACTCTCAAAAACAGAATTATTGAACTCCAAAAGACTGACACTGGTATATTCCACATCAAGCGTAAGATGAAAGAACAAGAAACTCCACAGTTCAGGATAGATGAAGAGGGTGTACTATGGTTCAAGGATAGGTTAGTTGTGCCTAAGGACCGGGAGCTTCGAAATGATATTATGTCTGAAGCACACTCCTCTAAGTTGTCCATCCATCCTGGCAGCAATAAGATGTATTATGATTTGAAGCCATTTTATTGGTGGACCAAGATGCGGAAAGAGATAGCTGCATATGTTGCTAGGTGTGACACCTGCTGTAGAGTTAAAGCTGTGCACATGAAAGCTGGGCTACTTCAGCCACTTTCCATTCCAGGCTGGAAATGGGAAGAGATAAGTATGGATTTCATTGTCGGACTTCCTCCCACTGTCAAAAATCATAACTCTATTTGGGTAATTGTTGATCGTTTGACCAAATCAGCTCACTTCATCCCAGTGAGAGTGGACTATCGTCCCACTGACTATGCTGAGTTGTACTTCAATCAGATAATCCGGCTTCATGGGATACCTCGTACTATCATATCTGACCGTGGTCCCCAGTTCACTGCTCGCTTTTGGGAGCACTTGCATCACCTTCTGGGAACCAAGTTAGTGAGAAGCTCTGCTTATCACCCCCAGACATCGGGTCAGACAGAACGAGTTAACCAAATCTTGGAAGATCTGTTGCGAGCATGCGTCATTTCATCCAAGGGTTCTTGGGAAAAATGGTTACCTTTAGCCGAATTCTCGTACAATAACAGTTATCAAGAGAGTATTAAAATGGCTCCATTCGAAGCTTTATACGGTCGTAGGTGTAGAACCCCACTAAATTGGATAGAATCTGGTGAGAGAAGATTTTATGGTATTGCTTTTGTTGAGGAAGCTGAGGAACAAGTCCGTACCATCCAGAAACACATGGCTGCAGCCCAAGCTAGACAGAAAAGCTATGCGGATCGTCGGAGAAAACCACTCGAGTTTGAAGTTGGAGACTTCGTGTATTTGAAAGTTTCTCCGATGAAAAGTGTCCAACGTTTTGGTGTTAAGCGGAAACTTGCGCCAAGATACGTGGGTCCTTTCCAAATCATAGGCAAGAGTGGAGCTGTCGCATACAAAATCCAGTTGCCTCCTGAAATGAGTGCCATATTCAACGTCTTCCATGTAGCTCAGCTTAAAAAGTGTCTTCGAGTTCCTGAGGAACAAGTTCCTTTAGGTGATATCAGGCTGGAATCCGACCTAACCTATGAAGAAAAGCCAGTCCGAGTGATCGATACTCAGGAACGAGTAACCAGAAGTAAAGTGGTTAAGTGGTACAAAGTGATGTGGAGTAATCAGGGAAGTGAGAGTGATGCTACGTGGGAACGGGAGGATTATTTGCGGGATGGTTATAAAGAATTCTATGAAAAATGGTACGCTTTCCAAATCTCGGGACGAGATTTTTATAAGGGGGGAGGGCTGTAACACCTCAAGTGTTTAGTCCTTAATTGCATTGCATTTGCATAAGCATGACATGCATAATCCATGTTTAGTATTTCATGTAATGCAATTCATGTGTTTGTTTAGGGTTTGTTTGTTTGATTCTATAAAATACTTGGGGGTTGGTGTAACAAAAAGGTAAAGTAGTCAATCATGATCTACCACACCTTAGCTATACTTAGGGTAACAATTGGATCAAGGTTCATGTTGACCAAAATTACAAAATTACCCTCCAAGACAAGTTTGACCCCCAATTGACCATAGAAGGCTCTAGTTTGACCAATTAGAAAGTCTAATTTAGAGACTTTGCATGGAAGAGCACCCTTAAGCAAAGTTGTAGAGAATTTCATGAGGAACAAAAGTTCTAATATGACCATCTCATGAAAATGACCACAACATGCTCAAAAGTGGCCCACAAGTCAGCTAGTGGTGTAATCCCAGGACTTAGAATTTTTCTAAGTATGGAATCTGACCCTCCAGTTTTACTGATGCCTACTTTAGGAGCTTGTAGTTTGCAAACCAGACCAAACTAGCCTTCACTCATATTGACAAACTTGTAGTCCTCTTGTAGCCCTACAACTTTGTCAACATCACCCAAGTCTGGTTCTCCATGGTTTATGAGTTATGATGTCATGAAGTTAGGGTTTCAGTCGGCATCGTTAACTGAAAACCGGTTCCAGTTTCACTGAGCACTACTTGATGCCCCTGTATCTTACTAACTAGACCGAATCAGCTCTGGAGGCCTGTTACAAACTTGTAGAGCTTACATAGGTCTACAACTTTGTTAATTGGAGTTTCCACTGAAACGAGCTGGATTAGAAGTTAATCAACCCCAAAGTTGCGCTGTCAGTCACTGATGGAGGCACCGTCATCGCGATTCAGTCTTCAGAGTGAGGTGGCCGACCGGCCACAGAACCGCGCCGACGCGTGGAGGCGCGGTGGCGCCCGTACACCGGCCCTGGCCCCACCGGCCAGGCCGCGACGCCTTCAAGACCGCCACGACGCGCGAGCCGGCCTCCACTTCCTCCGCCCTCTCTTCCAGTTGCAAAACGCCGAAACCGAGCCGCCATTGCTGCTCCTCTCCGGCGAGCTCGAGCGCGAGCTACACTGCATCACCGGCCGCTAGACCTCGCCATTTCCTCCGCCTCACCGCCCTCCATCTCCTCGACCCACCGACGGCCGTGATTGGACTCGAGGTGAGCCACATTGTTCCCTTCCCCGTTTCCGAGAGGTCGCCGGAGCCCGCCATGGAACCTCACCGTGGCCGGGGTACCTCGGGTCTCTCTCCATCCTCCCTTCCTATCTAAATAGCTCCGCCTAGCTTCGGTGAAGCTCGTACCGAGCCTAGCCAGCACCGTACACCCTCACCGGCGACAGTGCGCCGCCACCGGACCTCACCGGCCGCCGCTCGCGGTGGCAAGCCCCTTCCGCCCCATCCCCATCCCTTCTGCGGGCACCAATCGACGCACCGTGTGACGGAGAGCACGAGGCAGTGCTTGATTGGCCGAGCGAGCCCTTCTCCGGCGAGCTCGAGCTCGTCGGAGCTCGCGGGTCGCCGCCTCCCCTGTCTCCGGTCACTGACCGCGGGGGCCCGCCCGTCAGTGTCGCGCGCGGGCGGGGTACTGAGCGGGCCGAGCGCGCGGGGGAATGCGTTGTGGGCCGAGTTCGTTTCCGGGCCGGCCCAGTCGTCCGAAGTGAAAATGATTTTTATTATTTTGTCACTGATTTTTGTACAAGTTGGAAAAATAGGAATCTAGGGTTTTAGTGATCCAAAAATCATGAGATAAATTTTGTTAGAATCTACTGGATGTGTAGTATTTTAGAAAAATATGGATCTGGCATGAGATGTTTAAATTCTGTAAGAATTTATTAGATCCTTTAAATGTGTTTTGGATTGCATGCAAATTTGCTTAATTTATAACTTGAGCTGTAGTGTTCCATAAATTATGAAATTTGGTGGGTAGGTTACTCTATGCTAGTCCTAGCTCTAGTAAAAATTTGGGCATCAGTGCTTAATTAATTTCCAAGTTATAATGCTATCTTGTGATTCTAGGAAATACTTAAATGAAATTTTGTAATTTTTCTACATGTGCAATGTTCTTATAAATTTTTGGAGAATGTCTTGGTATCTTAGAGTGTCTAAGAAAAATATGAAATCTGTTGTTTGACACCTTTCAATAGGGTTTCCTATTTATGCAAAAATCAGCCTTATTAGCTTGTGAATTTTGTGTAGGGAGTTTCTGTGAATAAAACTTGTTCAAATTTTTACTGTGGTCTCTTTTTGGGTCATAGAGTTCCCTGTAATTTTTGTAGAATTTTAGGAGCAGTTTATATATATGTTTGAAATTTCACTTAATTACTTAAGTAAATAAAGAAATGGGTTTAAATAAATGTTCTAGGTGGGCACACCTTACTTTCTGGTGTCTTTGTGATAATTGTGAACTTGTAGTAGCATTAGTTTGGTTTTAAAGAATGTTTGCCACATCAATAAATATTTAACCTTTGTAATTTAGGTTTTCTGGACAGCTAAGTAGTAATTCTAAATTGGCTTTAATAAAAAAATTGGTTGCTGGAAAACTTGTAAATATCAAAGTCACAGTAAACTTGATGAACTAGCTTGTGTCAAACTTTGGGAGCATTTGTCTTTGTAGTTTGAGAGTTACTGATGTTTTAAGTGGCAGTTCAGAATCTGCTACTCTCTGTTTTGAGAGGACAGATTCTGGAACTTGTGAAGTTTGACATGGAAAACTTAAGAATTTGGGGTTGAGGTCTGAAAATGAAGTGTAGTACATTTCTTAGGCTTTCCAGATTGCCTTAGATCATATCTTTTGGACTTATAAATCTCCAGTTGTGATAAAAACAAGTAGCTGCTGTCCAGAATGCTTACTGTGGTGTTTTGCTGATTGTTATGGTGAGATATCCTAAGACCTGCTACTTTTGTAATTGTTAGGTGTTAGGGCCTTAACTGAGGACGAGCAGCTTTATCTTAGGTTAAGTAGATTAGGTGAGTACTTCTCTACTAGAGAAGAGATTTGCACGTACTAGTAAAATAACTTGAATAGAGTATTTCATTCTGAAATGCATTTCATTCCGAGCATGTTGCACCCATTTATGCATCCATTATATTTATTGTGCATTCATGCAATAGGTGCACCGGAGGGGGTGACACTCCTCGAATTCGAGCCTGTAATTCCGGAGGAGAACCAGGAGCAGCAGGAGCCCGAGGAACCAGTCAGCGAAGGAGACGTCGCTGAAGACCTTCCTGAGTGCCCGGACCACAGGCCTGCAACCTTTCTGAAAGGCAAGCCCCGGTGCATGCTGAACCCATCGTTTTATAAATATATCTTGAGTACTTTTAATTGTTTACTGCATTAAGTTGTAGGAGTTATATGAAAACACTTGTTGCATTATCCTGTCCTTGTCCAGATATCGTACTTAATCCTATATTAGGTTTAGGCACGTGTCAATGCTTAGCCCTGCTTAGTACGGTAGAAGTCGGGTGATTTCCGGTCATCCGCGAGATGTAGGAAGGAGTCACGAGTGGCTTTATGGCTATCGTGGATGGAACCATGCTTAAAAATGAAATTGAGACCGGGCGGGAGTTCGATAGTACAGCCGCAAGACACTTCACGTCTTGGGTGTGGAGCTATGCCCGTCTGAGTCGTTTAAGGACCGATTCGCTGTACGTCCTTGAGTCATGTTGAACGCAGTCTAACACTTAGTTGGCCGGATAACCCGTTCCGACCGCGAAGTCGAGTAGTATGGTTCAGGCCGGGAATCGAATGGTAGGTTGCATCTTGGAGGAGAGAAAGGATGTGCTTGGGGACATTGGCGTGAGACCAAGGGGGGGTTAAAGTCCCTATCACCTGGCAGAGTGTCGCCCTTGGGGACGCGACATTATTCGGGCCCGCGATTCCTGAACTGTACAAAAGATGACCTGAGCAGCCTTCGCCAGGCGTGACTCGGTGAGTGTTAGAAATACCCCTCCAGCTGGATAGGAATTCGATTCGAATCGCCGTCGCTCCCGGTTAGTGAGCACTTGACTTGAGCAGCGGCAACGTAGATCTCATTAAATAAACTGGTGGTTAAGGGAATGATACAATGTTGCCACAATTCATAATTGCTCTGGATATAATGATGATAATTGTTTGATTATAATCAAGTGCATGTTTAGTACAGGTGCTAAGATAGATGACAGGTAAATGCTAAAAATAACTGCTAGTACAGGTTACAAGAGTTTAAATTACTTATGCCTTTATGCAAAATGTTATGTCAGCTAGCCTCTTGTGTAAGCCTTGCATAATCCTTGGTGTCACTTTATTTCTGGTTTTCGACGGGTAAGTCTAGCTGAGTACATTCCAGTACTCAGGGTTTATTCCCTCCTGTTGCAGATGACATGCTTTATCAGGGATTCTGCAAGACGTGTCTCCACCCTGCGGGTGATGATGACTAGATCACAAGGGCGTGATCGTCTTTATGTACTTTCCTCATGCTTTTGCGAGATGTCGATCATCCAGACTGGCAGTATTTAATTAACTAATATGTGTGTTATGCTTCCGCTACTTTCAAACTTGGTTTGTAATATTTGCTACTCCGTGGTGTAAACTTATTTCTGGACTTCTTGCGAAATGTATCGTATGATGTTGTATGTTGAATGATGCGATCCTGGTTGTAAGCAGTTTGGTTTGAAATCCTTCGTGATTTCGATTGACTACCGGGATTATATGGGCTCAAGTTTGAAAATTTGAGCGCTTCGGTGCTTGTTTTCGTACTTGTGCTCTTATAATTTGGTCGGTTCTGTTACAATTCCCGCCATCAAAGAAATGCGAGTACATTCTAGTGGCGGTGGACTATGTCTCCAAATGGGTCGAAGCTCTACTATGCAAGAATGCCGACAACATCAATTCCAAAAGGATGTTTTAAGAAATAATATTCCCAAGATTTGGAGTCCCAAAGATAGTGATAAGTGATGGAGGATCACACTTCATCGACAAGCGTTTTGAGCAATACTTATCGAGACATGGAATACGTCACAACGTTGCTACTCCTTATCACCCTTAGACAAGTGGCCAGGCAGAAACATCCAATAAGCAAATCAAGAATATTCTTCAAAAGACAGTAAATGAGATGGGTACTGGATGGAAGGATAAGATTCCTGAAGCACTTTGGGCATACCGAACAACATACAAGACACCTATAGGGCTGTCTCCATATCAGTTGGTATATGGGAAGACTTTTCATTTATCAGTGGAGCTAGAATTCAAGGCTCACTGGGCTATTAAAAGATGGAACAAGGACCTTGATGCTGCCAGATTAAAGAGGAAGATGCAACTCTCAGAGCTAGATGAGTGGAGAGAAAAAGCATATCATAATTCAAAGATTTATAAAGAGAGTCAAGAGATGGCATGATAAGAGGATCAAGAAGGAGTTTGCCCCTAGAGATAAGGTATTACTTTTTAATTCTAGGGTGAAGCTCTTTGGACATGGAAAAATACAAAGCAAATGGGAAGGACCATTTACAGTGGTAAGCTCATCATCACATGGAGCGATCACGCTACAAAACGATGAAGGTACGTTATTCAAGGTAAATGGTCAATGCTTTAAATCATTTTTAGGGCCCAATAAGGAATTAGAAGAATTAGACGTAATTAATTTCTTCCTTACTAATTAGTTGTTGGGCCCAACCTTTTTAATTTTTTTTTGGGGTCCAACATATTTTTTGAAATATCAAAAATATTTTAAAAAGATTGTGAAAAAACTGGCCGGAGCTAGGCTCGAAGCCTGGGTGGCCGCCCCACCTACTACACCGCCTCACCGCCGCCTTTTGCCCTCTCGATTCTTCTAGATTCCTTTCTTAGAAAAATCTGTTTACATGTTCGTTAGATTCATTTTTATCCCGAGAACCTTCTAGACCTCATTTAGACCCCTATATAAATAGCCTAGGACCTCTACCATTTTTATTCCATCAGATCATTCCTCTCCACCTGTGTAGAAGCTTGCTAGCTCTCCCCAAGCTCCAATGGCCAACCAAGATAGGAGAATGGTACCCTATGGGATTGATCTCAAGTCCATTCCCAAAGAAAATCTAGAATCAAAAGCTCTCATCCCAGTTAGCAATGCTTTGTCTCTCGCCGCCAATCCACCAAAACCACACAGCTATGGCCAATCCTAATTCGCTCAGCCGGTCCTCATAGCACCTCTGCAGCCCCTCTTGCTCGAAGATGCACCACCAAAGGGCCCGTCATTGTCACACCCGGTTTTAAGGACAAAACCAGACATACACTATATGTGAAATAAAGAAGTCAAATCTCATATATAGCCGCAGATAAGTGTAATATCAAGAGACAAATGCTTAATAAACATAATGCAAAAGTTTAAGATATAACCTTAGAGAGCAACACAGCGGAAAGACAACTCCTAACACCAGGTGTAACCTTCACTCCAGGAACAAATTAACTGGTTGATCACAAGCCTATTAACTCCAGAGACTATCCTGGGGTGTGGAAATAGCAAGAGTGAGTCCATGTCGAACTCAACAAATATATCATGGGGTTCATGAGGCTCAAAAGGTTGACACTGGTTTACTACGATTAGCTTTTATTAAGTCATCTTTTAGCAATTGAGTAGCAACAAGTTTACCATAAGCCCAAATAACCTCATGATCATGTAAACGAGAATAATATATAGCAAGAAACAATAATCATTAGTGAGCATCAATATCATCAGTATTATCATTATCATCAGTGTTCATCATTTATTCTGTAAGGGTCCAAGGCCACTCGTGATCGTGAGCACGGCTGATATACCAGTTTTACACTCTGCAGAGGTTGTACACTTTCACTGTGAGTCGTGATTTACCCTTTCGCCTGAGGTAGCTAATCTCTTGACCCACTTCCAAGGAAGGTCGGCAGGGTTCACTATGAAGTCTTTCAAAGGTTCGTCTAACAAGTTAGGGCCATTAGATTTCACTCGGCAAACAGATGTAGAGCCCCCCTTCCAAATGGCACAATAACACGCAACCTATACTCATAAGGACAGAGGCCGTACTATATCCGATTCGTCAAGCCATTCTTACGCCAAAAAGGAATACCACAAACAAGCTAGAAAAGGTCCTCATACTTGACTAAAGCCAGAGCCATTATAGCCCTCATAGTTGTACTGTAAGTCCTAGATGTTCGCTTACAGATAAGTCCTTAAGGAGAGAAACTAGAGCACCATAAAAACAGCCCAATGCTCTAGCCCCCTTGAGTCATGTTGTTATATAGCATCTTTTAAACATTTATTGCATATACCATTAGTCAAGTTACAGATCATGGTTATTTATCTTGAGCACTAGCATAAATACTACCCAATGCAATGTTCCACCGGTGTCAAGGTACAAGATATAAAAGCTAGGATATCCTTAGTAGTAACAAGGTAGACACATGCACATGAATTAAGTATATTAAAGGTGAATAGGAAACAAGGATGATCCAATGCTATACTTGCCTTAACTTGCTTTTCCCCTAAAGCAATACGCTCGAAAGCCTTTAGTATTCAGCTTTCAATCTTCTGCTTCCAATTCTTAGCTTCTAGTCTTCATAGAATAGCTTCTTAGTCACCACGTAAACCTCACCGATTGACTGAACCATATAGCACCACACAAGCATCCATACAATCATACACGAAGCAAACAATAGATCTATATTAGAATAGTACACCAATCATACAAAAATAAGTAAAAGAGTTTGAAACATGATTCTACGCATCGCTACGAACACAAAGTCGCGAAAAGCACGCTAATCGGAGCTACGGTTGAAAAGATACAACTACCGATAGATTTACCCATAAAACTATTAGCTTCATGTATCTTAATGGTATAAAAACATATATAAGATATTTTATAGAGATTATAATTTAAGTCAAATTTAGATTCGAATTATAAAACTAAAGTAAAACAAATCATATTTTATTTACAAAACCCAGTTGCATAATTGTTATTTAAGATATGATTCAAACCATGAAATTCCAATATTAGTGACATGATAAACACTGTTACGAATGCGTAGATCTTGTTGCTATGAATCTAACGTAACTTGAATGGCTCAAAACGGAGTTCAAACACAGAAGATATGAAATAAACAAGATTTTCTCTATTAAAATAATAGATTAAATCTAATCATAAATTTTAAAAGTTGAAAACCTACTTAACAATAGTATTAACATGTAGATTATGAAATTACGAACCTAACGTAAGTTGAACGGATCAAATCGGAGTTAAAACGAGGAAGTTATGGCTAAAACAAAATCAGTGGCAATTCTGTAAATAGTTGAAAACGTAATTTATTCTGAACCGAAACAAAATACGCTTTTAAATGAAGAAAACAAAATTTGTAAACATGTTTTGGACTGTGGGTTTATTTTCCAAGAATACAGAGACGGCGGCAGACTTACTTGTTGCCGAGGAGAGTATGGCCGGGCTAGGCAGCGCGGCGGCGGCGACAATGTCGGCGACGGCGAGAGAAAGAGGAGAAAAATATAATTTACTACACGAGAAATTTCTCAAACTAGGGGCTCCTCTACGGTAGTTTTGGTGTGCTTTGCCCAAGGGGTAGGTACGTATATATAGGGAGGAAAACTCTGCACCTTCATGTCAACTAGCGATATGGTGCTAATTGACGTTGCACCATCCACCTTCGCTAATAGGCCTAAGTAATCATTTAAGCCTTTGAGATTTATTAGGATTATTGCACATGGGCTTTGAGCATTGGGGAAAATGAGAGATTTATTATTTTCAGAATTAATTATTTTCATGGATAAAATAATTCTAGAAAAGTCCAGAATTATTATTTAAGCCGTGAAAAATACTCCGAAAGCTCCGAAAATTCGGGAAAAATTCCCAGAGACATTATGGAACATGAGGAACCCAAAATAAAGTATTTGGAGCTCATGATAAGATAATTTGGAGCATCTAAAAATTAGACTATGCTCATAGATAAGTAAAAACAAGCTACAGAAAAAGTCAGAAAAATTCCCGAGAAGTTTATAAAGGTTGATTGATGGATGAGAAACAAGAAATTTGATTGTAGAAAAATGATATATGTATATCGGGAAAGGAAAATCGACCTAAACGCATTTTGAAAGAACAACTTGAATTTATTTTGATCTTTGGTCAAAACCAAGCAATACAAAAATACAAATGCATCAGCATGAATGCATCAACAAGTTGCTAAACCTTATGATAAATTTCAATTTAGTGAAAAATATTATTTCCCTATGTTTTCATGAGCACAAAAATTCAAAATTAACTCATTTTAGCTCTATTTCCAAAGAAGCAAATTTTAGGGTGTTACAGTCATCAAGCTACCTGCGGGAACCAAGATCCTGCCACCGAAGCACAACGAAACACTAGTGGGTGTGAAGACTGTCACACCCATTTTTAAGGACAAAAATAGGATGCATAAAAGACTCATGTGCGCCCCAGGAAACAGTCGCACACATAAGTTGACAAATTACAAAGTATCATCACAGTGCTTATTACATAACGAATAAGTATTTAAGACATAGTCTTGAACGATAGGTAATAATAACTAATAGTAATTCTTCAGCGGAAACTCCACACAGGGACACGGTTGACTGGTTGACACCAAGACTAGTACTCATTCCGATAATCTTCCTCTATATCTTCATCTGTTATGGTGGAAATAGCAAGGGTGAGTCCATGTCGAACTCAACAAATATAACACAGGGTTCATGAGGCTCAAAAAGGCTAGACATTGTTTAACTGCGTTTAGCTTTTAATCATATATTAGCAATTGAGTAGCATCAAGATAAACCACTTCCCATTAAAGAACCAATAATCAATTGTAATAAGGATAATGAATAGCATTAACATGAGCAATTAATAATCAACAATAATTAAGCATGATATAACAGTTATGATCAACTATTCCATAAGAATCCCCAAGGCCGCTCGTATCCGTGAGCACGGCTAGTATACCAGTTTTTAACTCTGCGCAGAGGTGTACACTTTCACTGTGAGTCATGATTTCCAAATGAGTGGGGAGATCAAGCCCAAACACCCGAGAACCATATAAAGCCACTCAAAAGTTCGTCTAACAAGTTAGGGCCATTAGATTCACTCGGCAGGCAGATGTAGAACCCCCCTTCCCTGTGGCACAACAACCGCAGCCTATACACACTAGGTCAGGGGCTCGCACTACACCTAACGTGGCAAGCCATTCTTACGCTATTTAAGGTAACCTCTAACAAGCTAGAAAAGGTCTCTTGAACAACTAAAGCCAGAGCCATATAGCCCTCACAGCTGTACTGTATATCCCGGTTATCACTTACAGATAAGTCCTTATGGAGAGAAACCAGAGCATCAAAATAATACACATGCTCTAGCCCCCTTTTAACAGTAATAAAATCATCTTAATAGTTGATTGCTTAATCCATTAATCAAATTACAAGATCATTGTTCTTAGTTTAAGCACTAGCAGTAGCTACCCATATGCATTCCCAAGGTTGACAAGGAATCAAGATAACAATCACTAAGTTATAATCTCTAAGGTTGTCAAGGTAAGCACATGCATATGTATGACAATTCAATGTATAGGTAACAAGGATAGTCCTGTGTTATACTTGCCTTGATCAAAGCTTCCCAAGTGATACTGCTGACTTGGCTCAAAGTAATACTCCTGATCGTCCAGATACTGCTCACCTTCTATACTCGATCATCAATCAACAACACACATGCATCCAATCAAACAAACACGAAGCAAACAAAGAGATACAATTAGAACAGTACACCAACAGTAGCAGAACAGTAATAAAAGTTTATAAAACTCTTCTACACGTTTCTACGATCACACAGACGCAAAGATCACCAAATTCGGAGTTAAAACGTGAAAGTTATGAATTTTCTAAGATTTCCTATAGATAAATAAATACTTAATTATAAACTCGAAAAATAAATTATCAAAACTAACTGTACAACTACACTAACATGTAGAGCTCGCAAATACGAACCTAACGCAACTTGAACGGATCAAATCGGAGTTAAAACAAAGATTTTATGACCAAAACAATCCTAGTGGCAAAACTGTAAATACCTGAAAACGTATTTTTGACTTATCCGGGAGAAAATACGCTTTCAAAACACGAAAACGGATTCAGGATATTGCGCTAAGGACCGCGGGTTGATTACTAAAAAGCTGAGGGTCTCTTTAACAAATTTACCCGCGAAGGGGTAAGTTCTAATCTGGGCCGTTGATCTCGATTTGGACGGCTCGTGTTCATCATCGAGTCTACAGTGAAGAACCCGACCCTTCTTCCTCGGTTCCGGCCGGTGGTCACCATGGCCGGCCACCCGAGCTCGCCGAAAAAACTCGGCTTTCCCGTTCCCGACCACCAATCAACCCGCAACCAACACCAATCGAAAGAGGAGGTAAACCCGAACTCATCTAGGCGGTTTAGGAGCACTACGACGACCCGAGGAGAGAACACGGCTCGGGGATGAATGGCGGCGCCATTGTTGGCCACGGTGAGCTCCAAACCCGCGATTCAAAGCACAAAAACTCAAAAGAAGAGCATTGGGAGGGAGAGGAGAAGGTGACAAACTCACCCAAGTGAAGAAATTGACCTCCAATCCACCCGAAGACTCCCTAACCGATCTACCGCCGGCCTTCAACAACCTCAAGCCCTAGAACTCGATTTCACGTGGTGGAACTCGCGGTTTAGATGAAAAACGGAAAGAGGAGGGTCACGGCTTCTTATTTATAGCTCCACAGCAACGTATTCGAGTAGAAAATCCCGAGTAAATCGGCAAGAATCGGTGGCGGCAACACTTGAGTCCGGCTCGGTCACGGCAAGGGGAAGAAGACGAGACCGACAGGTGGCCCCCACCCGTCAGCGAAACAAAGAGAAAACACGCGGCTGCTGGCTTGGGCTGGCTCGGCAGCTGGGCCGGCCCACTCGGTCGCAAGCGCCGGCACGGGGAAAAAGCAGGCCGTCCGACGGGCCTTCGGGCCAATCAGGTAAGAAGGTAAGTTGTCTTTTTTTTCTTTTGTTTCTTTTCTTTTCTAATTTTCCAAACACATTTTCAAATCAAATTTTCCTACACCAAATCAAATAAAACAAATATATCCACACCACAAAATAAAATAAATGCAACAGCATGAATGCAACACCAAATAGTTTTCAAAATTTTAATTCCCTTTCTCTAAATTATTTAAAATTTATTACTCCTAAAATTTGGGTGTTACAAATTCTACCCCCCTTAAAAGAATCTCGTCCTCGAGATTGAACTACTTACTCAAACAACTGCGGATATGATTTCCTCAATTCATCCTCTCTTTCCCAAGTTGCCTCTGCCTCTGAATATCGATTCCACTGCACCTTGCACATTTTAATAACCCGACTTCGAGTAACTCTCTCAGCAGTCTCTAAAATCTTAATCGGAAACTCTTCATATGTAAGATCCTCTTTAACAATCAACTCTTCTAAAGGTATCTGCTCCTCAGGCACCCGTAAACACTTCTTAAGTTGTGAAACATGGAACACATCATGTACTCTAGATAAATTCTCAGGCAACTCTAATTGATAAGCAACTTCCCCACGTCTAGTAATAACTTTAAATGGTCCAACATACCTTGGTGCTAGTTTACCTTTCATGTTAAACCTCCTCACACTTTTCATAGGTGACACCTTCAAATAGACATAATCACCTACCTCAAAAACTAAATCTCTTCTTCTATTGTCAGCATAACTCTTCTGATGAGACTGTGCTACTCTCAAATTCTCACGAATCACTCGCACTTGATCTTCTGCGTTTCTAAGAACATCTGTACCAAACACTTGAGATTCACCTGTCTGATCCCAAAACAATGGAGTTCTACACTTACGTCCATACAAAGCTTCAAATGGTGCCATCTTAAGACTCTGTTGATAACTGTTATTGTAAGAGAATTCTGCATAAGGCAAACTCTTATCCCAACTGGCTCCATATTGCAATGCACAAGCTCTCAACATATCCTCTAATACCTAGTTGGTCCTTTCAGTCTGCCCATCTGTCTGTGGATGATATGCCGTACTAAAATTCGATTTTGTTCCCAAAGATTCATGTACAGCTTTTCAAAAATGCGACGCAAACTGCGATCCTTGATCAGATACAATCTTCTTTGGAACTCCATGCAAACATACTATTCTTTCTATATACAAGGTAGCTAATTATACTCCCGTGTAATTTAGTCTTGACTGGTATAAAATGAGCAACTTTAGTCAATCTATCCACTATCACCCAAATAGAATCATAACCTCTCTGAGTACGCGGTAACCCTACTATAAAGTCCATACCAACTTCCTCCCACTTCCATTCAGGAATCTTCATTGGTTGCACAATCCAGCAGGTCTTTGATGCTCTGCTTTCACCCTCTGACAAGTGTCACACAATGCCACATACTCAGCCACATCTCGCTTTAATCCAACCCACCAATATTTCTGTTTAAGATCCAAATACATCTTAGTACTACCAGGATGAATGGAATAAGCTGACTCATGAGCTTCGCGAAGAATTGCCTGTCTAACAGTTTGATCCTCAGGTACACACAGCCTCTTTCCAAACCACAAAATCCCATTATCACCCATTCGAAAACCTTGGTGACTTACCAATCACTATATCTTCTGCTATCTTCTTCAGTTTCTCATCCTTCAACTGACCCTTGTAAATTTCTTACTCTAAAGTAGGCTCTATCACTAATTCCATTGTATTAGTAACAATTCCTAAATTCAAGTATTCAAATTCAGCACATAACTCACTAGTCATAGACAACGTCCGTATCTCATTGGCATAACTTTTCCTACTAAGAGCATCAGCTACTTTATTAGCCTTACCAGGATGATAGTGTATCTCAATATCATAATCCTTAATCAACTCTAACCATCTGCGTTGCCTCAAATTCAGGTCTGACTGAGTGAAAATATACTTCAAACTCTTATGATCAGTGTATATATCACTCTTATGTCCAATCAAATAATGTCTCTAAATCTTTAAAGCATGAACCACAGCTGCTAACTCCAAATCATGTGTAGGATAATTCAACTCATGCTTTCTCAACTGCCTAGATGCATAAGCCACAACTCTGCCTTCTTGCATAAGAACACATCCCAAACCTTGACGAGAAGCATCACAATAAATAGAAAACTTCTTACTCAAATCTGGTAAAACCAAAACAGGCGCTGTAGTCAACCTCTTCTTCAATTCCTCAAAACTAGCTTGACATTTATCTGACCACACAACTTGGCATTCTTCTCTAACAGAGATGTCATAGGTTTAGCAAGTTTAGAAAACCCTTTAATGAACTATCTGTAATATCCAGCTAATCCCAAGAAACTACGAATCTCGCTAACATCAATAGGTGGTTTCCAATTCAATAGATAAGCAAAATCTGATTTCTCTGTGCAAATTCTAATTTCAGTAACTCAGTAAAACTGTCATATCTCGAGCTACAGACGTCCAATTCAGATGATCATTACATGGTTGGAAAGCTTACAAAATTATCTACAACTTTTATTCACAACACTTTTTCTGAATCTGTCAAATAATTGGCCAAAAACTGAACTTAACCGAAACTGTTTCAGAATTCCAGACTGTGCAGTAACCCCAACTTGAAATAGATATATCTCTTAGCTCTTAATAGATATTAGAGTGATTCTTACGGGGTTGGAAAGATATAGAAGTCTAATTATTCCCAGAAAAATTTCTTAAATTTCTCATGAACGGATTTTAAGTTATTTCTAAAACATCCCAGACTGATTCAAAAATCAGTAAAGGACAGAACTAAGTTAACCTCATATTCAACTAATATATTTTGATCAAACTTAATATTCTTAACCATGGAACTTGTAGGCATGTCTACAAAACTCCAGCACACATTACAAAGATCCAAATCACACATTATCATAATAACAATCCATCAATCACACAATTGTTCACACCACAAACTGACTCTTAAAACAATCCAAACTTAAAATTAACTCGCAACTACTATCGTTCTTATTACATAGGGATTTTTCCTATTGCCTAATTAAGCTTCTCATAAATCTTGGGATGACCTAACTCCGCCCTTAATTGGTCAATCTCCTTATAAGCTTGCTCCTTAAGTTCTTTTTCCTTCAGCAACTCATCCTTCAAATCCACCTCATGGAGAGCCAATTCACGAGCTAATCCCACCGTAGCTTGTAAAGTCAAGGAGGAATCATCTGCAAGCGGCACGGTCCAAATACCCTTGTCATGTAAGAAACAAGGAAAATGCCAGAGTGCACCCTTTAACGTCTTGTCCGAGCGTAGACCATGGTAGTAAACAAATGCATTGAAAGCGACATCCTCCATGCTTATCTCCACGGTTGCCCGGCTCACTCTGGTAATGAACTTTGACTCCACCTTAGACTCCTTAGTGGTAGGATCCCTTTTCTTAACCCATAACTCCGTTTCCCAATAGGAATCCATCCATGGATGACTATACTCTGCACTACGATACTCCAACGTAGCTTCCCAATCGTAGTAGTAGTTGTCCAAGGTTCTTGTTAACATGTCATGGAAGAAAGCATCAGCTTTAGGAACCATGATATGAAGCTTCGTAGTCCACCCCATAACTACATTCTCCATTGGTGTATCACCAACTCTTGATTCCGCATCAGATAGCTCTTGATCACCATCTTCATACAACTCCTGAGGTTTGAAACGGGCAACGTACTGTGCAGCTGACAGACGGGGATAAGGAGACATCTACAAGATTTAGACATAGATTAGATAGAATCAATGTATTTTCGCAATAGAATAAAGTAGAGGAAGCATAAAACTTTAGTAATTAACAAGGTGAAAAGAGGAAGCATGAATTAAGTGAAGTATGGATGCTATTAATGACCATTCTAACTAGGCTCACGTCCTACAGTCAACACGGCTCTGATACCAATCTGTCACACCCATTTTTAAGGACAAAAATAGGATGCATAAAAGACTCATGTGCGCCCCAAGAAACAGTCGCACACATAAGTTGACAAATTACAAAGTATCATCACAGTGCTTATTACATAACGAATAAGTATTTAAGACATAGTCTTGAACGATAGGTAATAATAACTAATAGTAATTCTTCAGCGGAAACTCCACACAGGGACACGGTTGACTGGTTGACACCAAGACTAGTACTCATTCCGATAATCTTCCTCTATATCTTCATCTGTTATGGTGGAAATAGCAAGGGTGAGTCCATGTCGAACTCAACAAATATAACACAGGGTTCATGAGGCTCAAAAAGGCTAGACATTGTTTAACTGCGTTTAGCTTTTAATCATATATTAGCAATTGAGTAGCATCAAGATAAACCACTTCCCATTAAAGAACCAATGATCAATTGTAATAAGGATAATGAATAGCATTAACATGAGCAATTAATAATCAACAATAATTAAGCATGATATAACAGTTATGATCAACTATTCCATAAGAATCCCCAAGGCCGCTCGTATCCGTGAGCACGGCTAGTATACCAGTTTTTAACTCTGCGCAGAGGTGTACACTTTCACTGTGAGTCATGATTTCCAAATGAGTGGGGAGATCAAGCCCAAACACCCGAGAACCATATAAAGCCACTCAAAAGTTCGTCTAACAAGTTAGGGCCATTAGATTCACTCGGCAGGCAGATGTAGAACCCCCCTTCCCTGTGGCACAACAACCGCAGCCTATACACACTAGGCCAGGGGCTCGCACTACACCCAACGTGGCAAGCCATTCTTACGCCATTTAAGGTAACCTCTAACAAGCTAGAAAAGGTCTCTTGAACAACTAAAGCCAGAGCCATATAGCCCTCACAGCTGTACTGTATATCCCGGTTATCACTTACAGATAAGTCCTTATGGAGAGAAACCAGAGCATCAAAATAATACACATGCTCTAGCCCCCTTTTAACAGTAATAAAATCATCTTAATAGTTGATTGCTTAATCCATTAATCAAATTACAAGATCATTGTTCTTAGTTTAAGCACTAGCAGTAGCTACCCATATGCATTCCCAAGGTTGACAAGGAATCAAGATAACAATCACTAAGTTATAATCTCTAAGGTTGTCAAGGTAAGCACATGCATATGTATGACAATTCAATGTATAGGTAACAAGGATAGTCCTGTGTTATACTTGCCTTGATCAAAGCTTCCCAAGTGATACTGCTGACTTGGCTCAAAGTAATACTCCTAATCGTCCAGATACTGCTCACCTTCTATACTCGATCATCAATCAACAACACACATGCATCCAATCAAACAAACACGAAGCAAACAAAGAGATACAATTAGAACAGTACACCAACAGTAGCAGAACAGTAATAAAAGTTTATAAAACTCTTCTACATGTTTCTACGATCACACAGACGCAAAGATCACCAAATTCGGAGTTAAAACGTGAAAGTTATGAATTTTCTAAGATTTCCTATAGATAAATAAATACTTAATTATAAACTCGAAAAATAAATTATCAAAACTAACTGTACAACTACACTAACATGTAGAGCTCGCAAATACGAACCTAACGCAACTTGAACGGATCAAATCGGAGTTAAAACGAAGATTTTATGACCAAAACAATCCTAGTGGCAAAACTGTAAATACCTGAAAATGTATTTTTGACTTATCCGGGAGAAAATACACTTTCAAAACACGAAAACGGATTCAGGATATTACGCTAAGGACCGCGGGTTGATTACTAAAAAGCTGAGGGTCTCTTTAACAAATTTACCCGCGAAGGGGTAAGTTCTAATCTGGGCCGTTGATCTCGATTTGGACGGCTCGTGTTCATCATCGAGTCTACAGTGAAGAACCCGACCCTTCTTCCTCGGTTCCGGCCGGCGGTCACCATGGCCGGCCACCCGAGCTCGCCAGAAAAACTCGGCTTTCCCGTTCCCGACCACCAATCAACCCGCAACCAACACCAATCGAAAGAGGAGGTAAACCCGAACTCATCTAGGCGGTTTAGGAGCACTACGACGACCCGAGGAGAGAACACGGCTTGGGGATGAATGGCGGCGCCATTGTTGGCCACGGTGAGCTCCAAACCCGCGATTCAAAGCACAAAAACTCAAAAGAAGAGCATTGGGAGGGAGAGGAGAAGGTGACAAACTCACCCAAGTGAAGAAATTGACCTCCAATCCACCCGAAGACTCCCTAACCGATCTACCGCCGGCCTTCAACAACCTCAAGCCCTAGAACTCGATTTCACATGGTGGAACTCGCGGTTTAGATGAAAAAGAGAAAGAGGAGGGTCACGGCTTCTTATTTATAGCTCCACAGCAACGTATTCGAGTAGAAAATCCCGAGTAAATCGGCAAGAATCGGTGGCGGCAACACTTGAGTCCGGCTCGGTCACGGCAAGGGGAAGAAGACGAGACCGACAGGTGGCCCCCACCCGTCAGCGAAACAAAGAGAAAACGCGCGGCTGCTGGCTTGGGCTGGCTCGGCAGCTGGGCCGGCCCACTCGGTCGCAAGCGCCGGCACGGGGAAAAAGCAGGCCGTCCGACGGGCCTTCGGGCCAATCAGGTAAGAAGGTAAGTTGTTTTTTTTTCTTTTGTTTCTTTTCTTTTCTAATTTTCCAAACACATTTTCAAATCAAATTTTCCTAAACCAAATCAAATAAAACAAATATATCCACACCACAAAATAAAATAATTGCAACAGCATGAATGCAACACCAAATATTTTTCAAAATTTTAATTCCCTTTCTCTAAATTATTTAAAATTTATTACTCCTAAAATTTGGGTGTTACAAAGACCAACAAGAGTGGTAAGATCGTATGCGCCATGTACATCACTGGAGAGCGCACCTACTTCGAAGGAGTCCACACTCATCCAAGCAAAGTCAAGTTCCTCCCGCCGAAGGACGCTCCTAAACGCGCCCTTGCTATTTTCGAAGCTCCACGCAAGCATCATAAGACGGTAGCCGATCTAGAGAAAGCGTTAGAGGCTCAGCGCACAACCATCACCTTTATGGAGGCTAGCCTACGTCTTCATAGCTGTTGCATTATCCATACAAACGAAAAACTAGAGGACGTTAAGAAGGACAATAAGAAGTTAGACAAGCGTGTTAGCGCCTTAGAGCCCCCTAAGCCAAAGAAGTAGATCAAGTCAATCTAGCTGTTGATAAGGCACCTTCGAGTTGTCACGAGCTTGCCTAGATTCTTAGTTCAATTAGTTTAATTCTTTTATTCAATTCATTTCATTCGGTCAATTGTAAACAAAGTGCCTTATATGATACTGAAATAAAAAGTTGGTTATTATTAGATATATTTTGCCTTTGTCCTTGTCTCCACCATGTTCTGTGTAAAGGATTACAGGAAACAAGTGGGGGAGGCATCCGATGACGTAACAAACAGATTTCACTACACAAATGAAAATTTTTGAGAATATATGACACGAGGACCCTACATGTCGAAATGGGCAACGAAAAGCCACCCCAAGTGGGGCGGCCACCCAGAGTCAGGTGCGGGCACCCAACCTGTGGGCCCTCCTCACTCCGTCCTTCGACCACGGTCAGGTTTGCTCCCTCCACGTTCTAATATATATATATATATATATATATATATATATATATATATATATATATATATATATATATATATATATATATATATACTTCCTGTTATGTTTCGCATTATGAATTTATGAATAAAACCTACTTAATGCTAAAAATAAAAAGATAAATTATTTTAGTCATGATCTCTTTATAGACTCACACCATGATTTTTCCTGAGAGTCCTATTGCTGTTGGGAACTTAATTTATAGGGACCCCGTATCACTTAAGTCGTTGTGGAATGTGAGATAGTAGAATCATGAGAACCTGATTTCGGATACTTTGTCATTTGGAGAATTTCTTTTATGAAAATATTAAAATTATTAGCTATGCTTCTCCTCTGTGGTAAGAATAAAATGCCTATTAGAGCCTTACATTTACAAACTAGCACATAAGCTATTTACTTTGTATTGAGTTTGGTCAAACCGTGTAAGACCCTTGTCGAGAGGTGGGTCATGCTCCTAAGATCAAGATCACATACACCCATATATATCTGCTGCTCCTACATTGGGAGTATGCAAAACATGCTTTTCACCTTTTATCTGTCTCCTACACTAGGAGAAGATACAAAAAGATTGTTAGGATTTTCCAAATAGATGCTCCAAGTTTGTTATTGTTTCATCGTTTTTCCAAAAAAATTATTATAATCCAGGAATGGGACATGAGGCTATGCAAAATAGTTATCAAAAGAAAGAGTTCTATCATTTGAATAAAAAAGAAAGAAAAAAAGGAAAGAAGAAAGAGAGAAGAAAGAAAGAAAAGAAAAGTCATTTGATAGCTCATGGTCCCTACCTAAGAAAGTTCCTCATTTGTCTCAACAAAGAAAAAACATGTTCAAGGAGCAAAGCAGAATTAGGATTAGCTACCAAATATTTCCACACACATGCACATCTTGATCTAAGGGTATGACACTCCCCTCTGAGGATCCCATTTTGACTGGGCAATACATGCAAGGTAAGTATGCTACATCCTTGAAATACCTTCAACTCCAGATAAGCTTTTGTAGAGTAGGATGTTGTACAAGGCATTCATCCATGCCTCAGTGAGATCCACAAATACCACATATATTGAGTGACTTGTGTGTACCACATGAAGGAAAAGGTAAGCTAAGTGTTTATTTCAAAAGTATGCAAAAACTCCAAGTAACAGGGTTGAAAGAAGGAAGGGGCTCTATTTCAAGCTGTTCCATTCTTCAACTGCCCAAAGCGTTATGGTAGACACTTTTGAATCCCACAGTGCAGGTATGACTAAGGAATAAATCTACTGTTGATGTCTTGTCCAGAGATTATGCCTAAGATGATCCATCCTTTTCTCAAGGACGAGTAAAAGCCTAAGTGTGGGGGAGTTTGTTGATGGTAGTTAACTATCAATTTTTTACCATCAACTTAAACAAAAGAAGGCTATAAATAAAGTTACCACCCTAGAGTAGGGGTTTAACTAACAGAATTCCACGAGTTTTGGTAAATGTCTATTTCTACAGGGTGCCAACTGAAAATGACCAAAGATGGTTCACATGTCAGGTTTACATAGAGAGAAAGGACTATACACCAAAAAAGTATAATCTAAAAGACTCAGGAAGCCACCCCTAGAAGGTGGGGCCCACCTATCACTGAGACATGGGCGGGCGCCCACACTCTCTAGTCGGCCGCCCCCATGTAGAGCCAATCAGGCTCCGTCTCGCGGATCATGCCTCCACTGCCATTGAGGATGAATAATAATCATTGATAAATGTTAGTTTGATCCGAGGGTTGTGGTGATTCCTAGAGGGCTATAAAAGCAAGGCCCCTGACCCCTAGATTAGAGAGTTCAGAAACCCTAATTCATATTTTTCAAAGAGAATTCGCTTGAGAGGGGTCCCTTGAATGGATCTTTCTCTAGGGCACATACAAGAGAGTTTAGCTTTGTAGTCTCTATGTGATATTAGAGTTATTCTTCTAGATTGAGAGTTAGAGTGGAGGTAGAAGTTAGAGGAAGCCTGGCCTGTTGGTGTCTCCTCTCCACCCTGTGCCCCGCGAGATCAAGTCTCCTAACCTAGGGCTTGGTTCTAGGATTATTCGGCAATTCAACTTCTAATACTAAGAAAGTATGTGATATTATTATTCTTTGGTTTATGGGTTTACTTTATTCGCTTCACGTAGAGAATAGAGTAATCATTCGTAGCATAAGCGTGATGCTTAGGCTAGGAATACTCGTAGCTATCCCCTGTCTGGCCGGATCGGTGTGTAGTAGTGTGGGACGTGACAATCCCATTGTTACCTTCGGAAACCTCCTCCCATCAGAACGTTTGGTAGGACCTAAGTGCCCTGGTTAAGCATCCTCTATGGTGTCTCTTTTCTAACGGTTTGTCCCCTTAGAACAGTAGTGTCATAGCTTACCATAGGTTGGAATCAGACTGTCATAGTAGTCTTCTCTAATCGCTTATATCTTCACCACCTTGTAGTGAGGCCTAAGAGTAATAGTAAAGACTAGGTTAGTCATCGCACGCATTCTCCTTGCGGATAAAACAAATACGATACTTTGGACTTATCTCTGGGGTGAAGTGCTCACCGATATCCATGCGCTTGCGGATTATTTCTCTTAGATTTTTTTGTGTGCGTAACCAATATCAACAATCAATCGGTTCTCACAGTTTCACAACAATCATAAGAACCACCGACCCAAGGGTGCTCCAAAGGATGCTTGCTATGGCTATGGAGACCTCGACCACTTCGTCACCCACTGCCCTAAGAAGAACAAGCACTTCTCCGGCAAGAGCAAGGACAAGCACGAGTAATCCTTCGTCAAGTACAAGTGGAAGGGAGGATTCGATAAGGAGGTGCTCAAGAAGATGTACCTCAAGAAGGCCAAGGCACAGAGCATGCCTTCCTCGTCTCCCTCAGCGGCCTCGACAATGACTCCACCGATGACCACTCTTCTTCTTCATCAAGCGATGATGAGTCCAAGAGGAAGTACGAGGACAAGCTGACTGGACTCTGCTTCGTGGCCGGTACCACCCACAGAGGCTTTTGCACCATGGCTGTCGATGCCGATGTGAAGGCCAGCAAGGACGAGGTTCCCATCGATGATAAACACTTCTGAGGTAACCCCTTCCATCGACGATCTTGTTGTTGAGCTTGCTATCATGAACGACACCTTGATTAGCCAAGATAAGCTGCTAAAGCATGCTGCTCGTGAGAGGAAAGAATATAAAGACAAGCTAGAATTTGTGTTGAAGGAGCTTGATGCCGCTAAGAAGTGTGTTGTGGTAGTGTCTAACGAAGCTGAGTGTGATGAATGTGTTATTCACATGTCTAGCCCTACTTCTTTGCAATCCAAGTATGTTGCTTTGCTTGATGAGAATGATGAGCTAGGTCTGGCTTGTTGGGTGCTTGCAAGTCCTACTCGAGCTTGCAATCTGAGCTGGCAGAGAAGGTTGCTAGGATCTCTTTGCTTGAGAAGGCTAGCTTAGATAGCATTGTTGCTAAGTGTGTATGTTGTGAGGTTTTGGAGCTGGAGATTGAGTCTTGTAGGCATGACAAGATGAGAATCGAGGAAGAAAACACATACCTTCAATCTATCTTGAGCTAGGTGTCCTGCAGTGAGCCGCAGTTGGGCATGATAATGAGCCAGTTCAAGCAGAGAATTGGTGCATCGGGTGTAGGCTTTGCTTTGGATGGAAAGGGTGAAAATATCTATGGCAAGGTTGGTGAGTGCAGTGGTTTGAACCCAAGTGAGAAACCTTCCACTACTCTCAAGTTGATCAAAATCACTCCACCTAAGCCCACTAAGCCCATTGTCAAAGATGGGGTGTTGGAAGAACCTCCAAAAGCTCCACCCCAGAAACAAGTTTGGGTTCCAAAACCTAACCATCTCAAGAACCCACTTGACACTCTACCAAGCATCTCTGAGGATCCCCTTCCTAAAGCCAAACAACCACCAACAGTGAACCATACCCACAAAAGAGTGAACCAACAACCACCTAAGAAAGAGGTGAGATATCACTGTGACTATTACCACAGGGATGGTCATCTTGCTAAGTTCTGCTTTAGGAGGAAGAGAGATGAGAGGCGAGAGTATGAGTTGAACAACCAGAACATGTACTGCTCGCCCTATGGCATACATGTGCCACCTATTTAGATGCATAGTGCTAGGCCTAGAGGTGCAATGCCTCAAGTTGCTAGGCCTCAGGTTACGAGACCACGTGGTGGTCATGCCCCATGTAGTTCAGGTCATGATTAATATGACCTTGGACCTCATAGCAGTGGCTTTCAATCCTACAGCTTTAGCAGACCATGTTTCCCCCCCACGTGGTGACTGCTTTCCTCAAATAGGACATAGCATGTTTGGTGCTTTTCCTAACACTTTTCCAAGGCAAATGAGCCAACACTGGTATCTTTCATAGTTTACTAACCCTAGTGTTGCACCATTTGCTCATCTCATGCCTTTTTATTGATGTAGGACGGAGGTCTAGAGAACACGTGGCTTATTGATTCTGGCTATTCGCGCCACATGACTGGAAGCTCAAAATGGTTCTCCAGCCTCGACCACATGCAACATAAGGAGTACACCACATTCGGGGACAATAGCAAAGGTAGGTTGCTTTCTCGTTGGACTATTTGGGTCAACAAGAGTTTTGTTCTAAAGGATGTTGCTTTGGTTTTGAATTTGTATTTCAATTTGCTTTTAGTTTTGCAACTTCTTCATAATGGCTTTGAAGTGCGCTTTAAGATCGGCTTGTCTCGAGTTCTTAATTCTTAGGGAAATCTTGTTTGCCAGATTGTCCCTTTTGGCCATGTCTTTCGAGCTAATTTTTCTCACTCCTTTGGCTCTTCTTGCTATCTTGTGGCCAGATCCTCCTCTGAGCTTTAGAAGTGGCATAGAAGACTAGGTCACTTGAGCTTTGACTTACTAGCTAGGTTGAGCTCACTTGATCTAATCCAAGGATTGCCCAAGTTGAATTTTGAAAAGGATTTGGTTTGCCACCCTTGTCATCATGGGAAGATGGTTGCTACTTCTCACCCACCTATGAACCAAGTCATGACCAAGGAACCCGGCGAGCTACTTCACATGGACACAGTTGGTCCAGCTCAGGTTCGGTCAGACGGTGGGAAGTGGTACATTCTAGTGATCGTGGAGGATTTTTCTCGCTACTCTTGGGTGTTTTTATGGAGGGTAAGGATGAGGCTTTTTCACATGCTCAGGATTCTTCAGTTGCAAATGAGTCCCTAAGAATGCCATGAGAGCGATTCGCAGTGACAATGGCATAGAATTCAAGAATACTCATTTTGAAACCTTTTGTGCTTCTTTAGGCCTCGAGCATCAGTTTTTCGTCCTTATGTCCCCTAGCAAAATGGTGTTGTTGAGTGCAAGAATTAGACTCCTATTGAGATGGCTAGGATGATGCTTGATGAGCACAGGACTCCTAGGAGATATTGGGCCAAAGCGATCAACACCACGTGACATGTTTCCAATTGCATTTTCCTTTGAGCTTTCATGAAGAAGACCTCTTATGAGTTGCGATTCAGATGACCACCCAAGGTAAGCCACTTCAGGGTGTTTGGATGCAAGTGCTTCATCCTGAAATAAGGAAATTTAAATAAGTTTGAGTCTAGGTCTTCTGATGATATTTTTCTTGGTTGTGCTTCTCACTTTCATGCATATCGTGTTCTTAACATTGAAACTAACCAAGTTATGGAGGCCTGTGAGGTCACATTTGATGAAACCATAACTTGTCCACTCCTGTCTTTGATTGCGCAAGTGATTAGGAGATTGGTGAGAGCATCTTTGTGGAGGAGGAGCAGGAAGATGCCGATTGGGGTGATCCCGAGCCGACTCCACCAGCTGCCCCTCTTGAGCCTACGACATCTACTTCAACTCATGGCCCTGATCCCTCTACTTTTACTACTTAGGGTCCGTTCGAGCAGCCTCATCAGCCTACGCCAGCTGCACCTGAGGAGGCCCTAGCTGCTGTTGAGGGGAAGGTGACCTCTTCAAGGGAGGCACCATGACACATTCAATGTCGCCACCCCCCTCAGACCATGATCGGTGATATCGACTAGCGAGTCATGCAGTCCAGGTCATATCACATCTCACACTTTGCTCACTCTGCTTTCGTTGCTTCTTTTGGACCTCGAGATGTTGGATATGCTCTATCTAATTCCGATTGGGTCAATGTCATCCACGAGGAGTTAGAGAACTTTGAGCAGAACCAAGTATGGGTTTTAGTTCCACCTCCACTAGATTGCCACCCCATAGGTACAAAGTGGGTTTACAAGAACAAACAGAGTGAGGATGGGGTGGTAGTGAGGAACAAGGCTAGATTGGTAGCTCAGGGGTTTTCCTAGAAAGAGGGTATTGACTATGAGAAAACCTTTGCTCCAGTTGCCCGTTTAGAAGCCATTAGGATCCTTTTAGCGTTTGTAGCTTTGAAAGGATTCAAGCTGTATTAGATGGATGTGAAGAGTGCTTTTTTGAACGGGTACATAGAGGAAGAGTTTTATGTTAGGCAACCCCCTGGCTTTGAAAATCCTAAGTTTTCTAACCATGTTTTTAAACTCCACAAAGACTTGTAGGTTTGAAACAAGTCTTGAGAGCCTGGTATGAGCGTTTGAAAGCCTTCTTGCTTGAAAAGGACTTTAAAATGGGTTCTGTAGATAAAACTTTGTTTCTCCTCAAGCAAGGCACTGGCACTCTCTTGGTTCAGATATACAAGGATGATATCATTTTCGGTGGCTATTCTCATGCACTTGTTACCAAGTTTGCAGATACTATCAGTAGAGAATTTGAGATGAGCATGATGGGAGAATTGACTTTCTTCCTCAGATTGCAAATCAAGTAAACCCGAGAAGGGACGTTCATGCACCAAGGCAAGTACACCAAGGACCTGCTGAAGAAGTTTGATATGGGCGTGGCCAAGCCTCTTTCGATGCCCATGTTGACCATGATGGCCCTGGACACTGATGAGGAAGGAGAAGTCGTGGACCAGAAGGTGTACCATAGCATGATTGGATCATTGTTGTACCTGACAGCAATGAGACCGGACATCCAATTTGCAGTCGGTCTGTGTGCGCGCTTTCAGTCTTCGCCGCGCACGTCTCATCATCAAGCCGTCAAGTGGATCATGAGGTACCTTCATTCACACCTGAGTTTGGTCTTTGGTTTTTGGCCTCCTCCTCTCTTTCTCTTTATAGGTATTCTGATACGGATTATGCTGGCCATCACATTGAGAGAAAGTCCACGTTGGGGACTTGTCAATTTATTGGATCTTCTCTTGTGTCTTAGTCCTCTCGCAAGCAGTCCAGCGTTGCCCAATCCACCACAGAAGCTAAATATGTCGCTATCACTACTTCTTGCTCCCAACTACTTTGGATGATAGCTACTCTGAGAGATTATGGCTTAGAGTTTAGGCGAGTGCCTTTGCTTTGTGATAGCACCAGTGCCATAAGTGTAGCTAAGAATCCCGTTCTCTACTAAAAAACCAAACATATAGAGGTGCGCTTTCATTTCTCGTGTGACCACTATGAGAAGGGTGATATAGACCTACACCATATTGACACCCAAAATTAGCTCGCAGATATCTTCACTAAACCCCTTGACCAAGCCCAGTTTGCACGTTTGCAAGGGGAGCTTGGGGTTTGTTTCCCTTTTTAGAGGAGGGGAATATTTATGTTGTATAGTAGTTTTGTTTTCTTTGAAGCTTAGCTTTTGTTTTCTAATTTTCTATATCATATTGCATTACATTTCATCATGTATATTAGAGCATTTTGAGCTTCATGATTATAACTATTAGATTGAAATTATGCTCTATTTGGGATATTCTATTTGTACATGATGGTGCTTATGGCTTAGGCTCTTATTGATCTTTTGATGCATGTTATGAGCTAAGCTTGTTTTACATTATGTGAACTTGACAAAGAATTGTTGAAACATAAAAATTAGTTCACCGCTGAGATGGTTACTAGCATGTGTAGGACTTGCTGAGATCCCTGATGCTATCACTTATATGCTAGGTTACTATGTCTCATGCTTTGAGTTACTCACTGTCTAGATAACTTGGAGTTTTTTTGCTAAAATTTGAAAAACAAGCTAAGTGATGAGAAAAGATCGAGATGGGTCTGTACTGTCCTACGTCAAGGTATTGAGACGGCTTCCAATTGTACATTTGGATGAACTTGAGCCTTGTAGTGGATGCTGAAACCATTGTCTTAAGCTTCTGATTGTCTATGACATAGGCTTGGCATGGTTGCTAAGTTAGGCTTAACAGTACCGATAACCTCTCACACACACATGTTTTGGCTAAGTCTTGTGTTAAGCTACGAACTCCGATAAAATTAAAATTTGATGAAAACACAAGTCTTAGGTTCATCTTTGACATGATGTGTGGCCGTTGCTTGTGGTAGTTCCCTTGTATATATTTGTTAGCACTAGGTTGATTTCCTGCTTACACTTGCTATGTGCTATTTTTAGTGGTGAACTCCTTGAATTGCTTAAAATTGATCAAAATTGCTTCAATGCCATATTTTGTTTCACTTGATCAGTTTGAGCATTTGCTAGCACTTGTACTTGTTTCTACACACACATAACAACACCAATTAGAGCATCTTTCCAATCTAATTGCTATACTCATGAAGTTTCTGCATTTCTGCATTCTTTGCATTCATAGCATATTTTGAGGGGGAGTGACAGTTTTTTAGGATTTGATAAGTGCATGTGTCAATAAGGGGGAGAGTTTTGAGAAATATCCAAGGAGATCTTATTGAGTGCATGCATTCATTTGGGAGATTGCACATTTGTTCAGGGGAAGTTGCACCTTGAGTTGCTTTTGCTAGATGTGTTGAGCCTTTGCCTCTTTTGGAGGGCCTAACTGTTTTCAGGCGTTTTGAGCTTTGCTAGTGGTGTTGAGCCCATTGCCTCTTCTTGAGGGCTAGATGTGTTTTACTTGGTTGTGTCGAGCCATTGCCCATGTCCTTGGGGACCAAGTTTTGCTCATTTCAAATGACCCAGTTTTGGCTTTTCTTTGGCTTTTGGTCATTTGGGTGAGCTCTTTGTTTTCTCTTCTTCTTCTTTTGTGCTTTCTCTCTGCTGTCATTTGTTGGTGTTGACAATGCACTCATCAAGGGGGAGATTGCGAACACAAGGTTGATATGTGCCCTTGTGGTTCAGATTTGTGATAAGTGATTGTCAACGTGATTCATGTCTTGGGTTGAGTTTGTGAACTAACCATGTTGTGAGTTAGGTTGTGTAACTTGTCTCTTGGCTTGTGGTGCGCAGGTGTGGAGCTCGGATGCGGTGGTCAACGGCGATGTGAAGATCAAGTAGGGACGTGCTGTGCCGATGGACCGAGAGCGGTGAAGGATGGACGTGAGGCTTGGACCGACGGACCGGGAGGCCGGGTGACCAGCCTCGGTGGCTAACATCTAGGGACATCAACAAGCAAAAGTGTACATGGAGGAGTGACCGTGTTGACTGAGTCAAGATGGCAGATGTGCAAGTTAAGCGAGGCTCTAGAAGATTGGCGCCCGGGCTATTGAGGATGAAGGTGACATGCGTCGAGTGACGGGGGCGCGTATGGAGTACGCTACTCATGGCGGTTTGGTGGGTTGAGCCACAAAACCACCAGGTGGACGGTTTTCGAGTTCGGGCCTCAAAACCCAAGCAGAGGTTCCAAGGAGGAACGGATGACACATGGCAACATCGAGAAGTTTGCGTCGAGACGAAGCTATCTCATGAAGGGTGCAGTGGCCATCAGATGAAAGCTATCTCAGTTTGGACCATAACGCCCTCAGGTTAAGTGGTTCAACTCAAAATATCTAGGGGCGTGTTTGGGATTGTGTAATACCCCTGATAAATAAGGATGATGGAGCCCCAACCTCCCTCACCTCTTGCCACTTCATTCTTCCACCTCTCTCTCTAGGTTTCCCCCCTCTCTAGGTTCTTCTCAAGAGGTCCCTGATGAACTAGTCTCTTGGTGTAATTGAACCTGTCACACCCGGTTTTCTAAAGAACAAAACCAGGCTAATCATATGTGTGCCCAGGAAGTCCACACATATGCCAGAATGAAAAAGTATCAGAAACAATGTTATTATATAACGTATACATAGCTATATTAATACTTACATCAGAGTATCGCGGAACGCTGACTAAACTTCGGGCTCCATTCTTCTCAGGGACGGCTGACTGGGGGTAACATATGCCTAGCACTTCTACTAGTCTTCTGGAAACTCCACTACACCTTTGTCCTTTTTCCGAGTAGCATCTTATTACACACTGGAGTGTTGGGGAAATAGCAAGAGTGAGTCCATGTCGAACTCAACAAGTATAACACAGGGTTCATGAGGCTCAAAAAGGCTAGACACTGTTTAACTGCGTTTAGCTTTTAATCATCATATAATTAGCAATTGAGTAGCATCAAGGTAATCCAAATCCCATTAATGAATCAATGATCAATTTGTAATAAGGATAATGAATAGCATTAACATGAGCATAATAATAATCAACAATAATTAAGCATGATATAACAATGGTGATCAACTATTCTGTAAGAATCTCCAAGGCCGCTCGTATCCGTGAGCACGGCTAGTATACCAGTTTTTAACTCTGCGCAGAGGTGTACACTTTCACTGTGAGTCATGATTTCCAAATGCATGGGTTTGCAAGGCCCAAAACATCAGAGACCATATAAAGCCATTCAAAAGTTCGTCTAACAAGTTAGGGCCATTAGATTCACTCGGCAGGCAGATGTAGAACCCCCCTTCCCTGTGGCACAACAACCGCAGCCTATACACACTAGGCCAGGGGCTCGCACTACACCCAACGTGGCAAGCCATTCTTACGCCATTTAAGGTAACCTCTAACAAGCTAGAAAAGGTCTCTTGAATAACTAGAGCCAGAGCCATATAGCCCTCACAGCTGTACTGTATGTCCCGGTTATCACTTACAGGTAAGTCCTTACGGAGAGTAACTAGAGCATCAAAATAACCCACATGCTCTAGCCCCCTTTCAACAGAAATAACATCATCTTAATTGGTTGATTGCATAATCCATTAGTCAAATTACAAGATCATTGTTCATAATTAAGCGCTAGCAATAGCTACCCAAATGCATAACCCATAGGTGACAAGGAAACAAGATATCAATAGCTAAGTTATAATCTCTATGGTTGTCAAGGAAGACACATGCATATGTATAATAATTTCAGTGAATAGGCAACAAGGATGGTCCCATGTTATACTTGCCTTAATCAAAGCTTTCCTGATGATACTGCTGGTCTGGCTCAAAATAATACTCCTGATCGTCAAGAAATTGCTCACCGTCTATACTCGATCATCAATCAACAACACACATGCATCCAATCAAACATACACGAAGCAAACAAAGAGATACAATTAGAACAGTACACCAACAATAACAAAACAGTAATAAAAGTTTATAAAACTCTTCTACACGTTTCTACGATCACACAGACGCAAAGATCACCAAATTCGGAGTTAAAACGTGAAAATTATTAATTTTCTAAGATTTCCTATAGATAAATAATTACTTTAATATAAACTCTAAAATTAAATTTTCCAAACCGACTATACAGCTACACTAACATGTAGAGCTCGCAAATACCAACGTAACGCAACTTGAACGGGTCAAATCGGAGTTAAAACGTGGAAGATATGACCTAAATAAGATTGTATGTGTATATGTATTTCCATTGTATTTCGGGATTTGTTTTACTAAAGAAAAACGGCCACAAATCATACCCATGACATCATGTGATGTCATCAAGCTAGCTAGCAAAATGAAGCAGGTCAACAGCACGCACGGCGCTATTTGCTGGATTCATATTAATTGAGCTAAAGCTAATCATATTTTATTTGATAAAGTATTGTCACATAATTTATATATTAAACAAGTTAAACTTTATCTGTGCAGAGAAAATAATTAAACATGTGAGAACTTCTACTTGAACTAGATAGGACATGTGTTCAAGCTAATAAATTATAATAAAAAAAATACATTGATGACAGAAGTTAAATCATGTTACACTTTGACTTAGCAAAATAAAATGACAAGCGAGAACACCTATTTTTGAGTTTAATATATGCAACGTGGTTTAACTAATCAAGTTATAAGTAAAGAAAATATATTCATGTAGCAGTTAATCATATTTAACATCTATATATCAGATAGCATTGTGTAACACATACATTGCTTATAGATTAGAAAACTAATTACATGCAGATTAATCATATTAATTCTTTTGTGTAAAATGTTGAACAAATAAACCTATATTGATTTAAGTTATAAAACTGGTTGCAAGCATATATATTAATTAAATTAATATTTTACTACGTTCAGAAAATATGTGATATGAAAAACATCTGCACTGACATAAGGATCACACCGATACAATGAAGTCGATACGAATCTAACGGAACTGAAACCAAAACAGAGCGAAACGGAGTAAAAACGATGAAACGGCGGAGATTAAAAGATCAGAGGCGAACTAGTACCGTAGCTCTTCTTCTTTCCTCTCGTACATTGCTGTGCAATTCGTGACAACAGGGGAAACAGCCGAGGGCCTTCGGTCCGACGAGAAACAGATGATAGATGGAGGATTAGCTTGAATCGAGCTCGCTTGGCCAAAACAAACGAACAGCCAGGAGTTCATGCATCACAGTGGTATATGTAACCAAAAGTGGTGGGTAGTTTCTGTTGAATCGCTGGTTGTTTAGATGCATGGCGCTCATGGATTTGTTCCTACGTGCAGGTGGCGCCTGGTTGGCTGCCTGAGCAGACAAGGAGAACGAAGTTAGCAGCAAGTGCTTCACGTGGCCGCCTCTAGCTGTGATTTGCCCCAGGGACTTCTGGACTACCTGAGCCTCTTCACGGAAGCCCCAGATTCATAGCAGCAGCATGCCTTGTTGACGTCGGGCATCGACGAGATTTCGGCCGATCTTCATGGCCGGCGACGGCAACAGCGGCGGATGCTTACCAGCTGCCGCTGCGTCTTCGTGTCGGGAAGCACCACGGACCCGAACCCCCAGTGCGGCACGTACATCAGCTCCGTTCCAGCGGACTCGTATCGGGCGGAGATGTCTCAGAGGCAAGCAGCTCGAGATCACGGAGATAGGCTTGGGGTTGAGGCGACGTCGTAGACGCAGCCGAAGCTCGACGTCATGCTCGTGGTTCATGGTGAAGCAGGACAGCAGAAGGCAATGGAACTCGGTCTCCGGCAAGATGTCGTAGTCAGACCGTCCTGGTCACGGCGCCGGGCTCGGCTCCTAGACGAGATCGATCATGTGCGGCAGCGACGGCGGCTAGGGCTAGCAGGTAGGGGCAGACGCCAAGTCTCTAGAGAATTACCAATAAATATATGTATGTAACATATATATATACCAGTATATACATGGGTATTCGGATGAGCTGCTGGGCTCCACGTTTGGATTAGTTTGATTGGAAACAAACTCTCAGGTCGTCATACGTGATGATAGAGAAAGAAAGAGTTTGGGCTGAGTTAGATTAGCTAGTTGGGCTGTTTACGAGCTGGTCTCGTGAAAGTACTTGCATGAACGTATACATGTATATATGGATATTTAAAATACGTTGAGATGTGGAGGGAGCTACGAGCGACGGCTCGCGAGAGTTGTACTTCTGAAACCAGGGCGTCGAGGGCTACGCTGGCATATATATAGTTGTAGGGTTTGGAAACTTTTCGGAAACACGAGATATTTTATTATTTTTAGAATTAATTGATTTCGGGATTAAAATAATTACAGAATATCCATAATTTCCTATTAAGCCACGAAAAATAGCCCGGAGCTCATAAAAATTACGGGAAAAATCCTGGAGACTCTTAGAGAGATAAGTAACTCAACTAAATGAGTTTGAGCTCATGAAAAGATGGATGAAGAGATCAAGGAAAAAGATTAAGCTCACAGAAATTGAAAATTTTAAATCCAGAAAATGCCAAAAAAATTTCCGATGAAAAGTAAACGTCATCCTATGATATTTTGAAAATAATAGCACTCACCAACACCAAAGACAAGCATCACACAAACACCACATTATCAATTTAATATGAAAAAGTTTAAAACCAAAATTTTCTATATTTAAATTAGCAGCAACTTAACTTATCTAATAAATCTATTCAAATATTGAAATCATTTATTTTATTTAGTATTTTTCATGCACAACCCAAAATAGGAAATTTTGGGTGTGACAAATCTACCCCACTTAACAAGAATCTCGTCCCGAGATTCGGAGAGACTAGCAAGAAAGATAAAGTTGATCTGCAAAACTTCACGCTTCTCTGAGCAACTCTTATCCAATGATGATGCCACAAGCTCAAAACCAACATTGTAAATGTCTCCTTTAGACCCTTACGATTCTTGTAGATGGTTCTAACAGGTTACCAACCCTAAGAAAAGATACTTGCGCTCGATAGTGACTTTACAACCATGTAGCTAGCTGATGCTTCCAGGTGACGAAATAGAACATATAAACCTCTATCTTGTATCGTCTTTTAGTTCGACAAACCCTCTTAAGAAGAGATCAACTAGAGTACACCAAAGGATAGCTTGCATTTGTTTCTGAGTGATAACTACTATCGTGTCCTTCTATCATGTCAAAGAGACTCATGAGCATATGCAAGAACAAGTAACCTGCACTTCCTCGCGAGCAGAAAAATAGTAGTGCAGAAATACAGTTATATGTCGAGTTCTACGAATCCAATGATATTGTAGCTTATACCGTTGGAAAGCTTATCAAATTTACTACAACTTCCTTATAGAATTCTTCTCCAGATTCTGCAGTTAAGGTAGTCGAAAACTGTGCACAACAGAAACTATTCTAGATTGCTGACAGCACAGATGCGTCGCCTTGTGATTTTCATAAATCCCAAACCATAATAGATATCAGGGTGGTTCTTACGGTCAGAGAAAGATATTAAAGTCTACTATTGTCCAGAATTTATCCATGATTTTTGGGCATCCAAAAATAGAGATATAAGCTAAGGTAGACAGACTGCTAAAAAAACAGGATAAGGTAGAAACGAGATTCAAAGACACTAGAGAGATAGATAACACTAATCTTCAAGTCTTCATGCTTCTTTGCTTTGTGTTGATGAGATATAAGACATGGATCGAGGATAGCCAAAAGATGACAAGAAAGATAAGGTTTGATCTTGAGTTCTTTGTACCTCCTCATGCCTCGTCGCTTGAGATATTCAGGACTTGCTGTTGTCGATAGCAGATGCTACCCCACTTAACAAAGATCTTGTTTCACCTGGCAATGTCACTGAAGGCAACACTTTCTTTAAGGCTTACTACTATTGATGAGTCCTTCATGTGTTGATCCTCGATTAAGATGAGATAAAGAAGGCAACATGACAACCAATGGTAGGCAAGGACAATGTTAGAGAAAAATGGCAAGATTTAGGATCGATTGAAAGATAAGTAGGATAGAAGATGACACTACCCCACTTAACATGGATCGAGCTACTCCTCAAGACTTATACCTTTCGAGCCACCTTTGAAACATGAGAACAAGGATAACACACAAGCAACACATCAAGCAAAACAAGCACACATCACATCATCGATACTACACGTGCTTCTTCAATAATGGTGGTCATCTTATTGGCACATTGGAGATGATGAAAGGCCATCAAACTTTTGAACAAGGTAAGATCAGAAAACTTTTAGAAAAACAATATAAAACAAAATCCAAGGAAGTAAGAAATAATAGCTCAAAGGAAGCTATCAAGGAGGGGATACAACAGGACAAGGAAGAGGAAATAGTCAAAATCAATGAGTCAAGGGATGACAAAATAGTTTTATAGTAAAATAAGTTTTAGAATACGTCCAGTGCTACTTGGCATATATCCTACAATCAACACCACTCTGATACCACTCTGTCACACCGGTTTTCTAAAGAACAAAACCAGGCTAATCATATGTGTGCCCAGGAAGTCCACACATATGCCAGAATGAAAAAGTATCAGAAACAATGTTATTATATAACGTATACATAGCTATATTAATACTTACATCAGAGTATCGCGGAACGGTGACTAAACTTCGGTCTCCATTCTTCTCAGGGACGGCTGACTGGGGGTAACATATGCCTAGCACTTCTACTAGTCTTCTGGAAACTCCACTACACCTTTGTCCTTTTTCCGAGTAGCATCTTATTACACACTGGAGTGTTGGGGAAATAGCAAGAGTGAGTTCATGTCGAACTCAACAAGTATAACACAGGGTTCATGAGGCTCAAAAAGGCTAGACACTGTTTAACTGCGTTTAGCTTTTAATCATTATATAATTAGCAATTGAGTAGCATCAAGGTAATCCAAATCCCATTAATGAATCAATGATCAATTTGTAATAAGGATAATGAATAGCATTAACATGAGCATAATAATAATCAACAATAATTAAGCATGATATAACAATGGTGATCAACTATTCTGTAAGAATCTCCAAGGCCGCTCGTATCCGTGAGCACGGCTAGTATACCAGTTTTTAACTCTGCGCAGAGGTGTACACTTTCACTGTGAGTCATGATTTCCAAATGCATGGGTTTGCAAGGCCCAAAACATCAGAGACCATATAAAGCCATTCAAAAGTTCGTCTAACAAGTTAGGGCCATTAGATTCACTCGGCAGGCAGATGTAGAACCCCCCTTCCCTGTGGCACAACAACCGCAGCCTATACACACTAGGCCAGGGGCTCGCACTACACCCAACGTGGCAAGCCATTCTTACGCCATTTAAGGTAACCTCTAACAAGCTAGAAAAGGTCTCTTGAACAACTAGAGCCAGAGCCATATAGCCCTCACAGCTGTACTGTATGTCCCGGTTATCACTTACAGGTAAGTCCTTACGGAGAGTAACTAGAGCATCAAAATAACCCACATGCTCTAGCCCCCTTTCAACAGAAATAACATCATCTTAATTGGTTGATTGCATAATCCATTAGTCAAATTACAAGATCATTGTTCATAATTAAGCGCTAGCAGTAGCTACCCAAATGCATAACCCATAGGTGACAAGGAAACAAGATATCAATAGCTAAGTTATAATCTCTATGGTTGTCAAGGAAGACACATGCATATGTATAATAATTTCAGTGAATAGGCAACAAGGATGGTCCCATATTATACTTGCCTTAATCAAAGCTTTCCTGATGATACTGCTGGTCTGGCTCAAAATAATACTCCTGATCGTCAAGAAATTGCTCACCGTCTATACTCGATCATCAATCAACAACACACATGCATCCAATCAAACATACACGAAGCAAACAAAGAGATACAATTAGAACAGTACACCAACAATAACAAAACAGTAATAAAAGTTTATAAAACTCTTCTACACGTTTCTACGATCACACAGACGCAAAGATCACCAAATTCGGAGTTAAAACGTGAAAATTATTAATTTTCTAAGATTTCCTATAGATAAATAATTACTTTAATATAAACTCTAAAATTAAATTTTCCAAACCGACTATACAGCTACACTAACATGTAGAGCTCGCAAATACCAACGTAACGCAACTTGAACGGGTCAAATCGGAGTTAAAACGTGGAAGATATGACCTAAATAAGATTGTATCTGTATATGTATTTCCATTGTATTTCGGGATTTGTTTTACTAAAGAAAAACGGCCACAAATCATACCCATGACATCATATTTTATTTGATAAAGTATTGTCACATAATTTATATATTAAACAAGTTAAACTTTATCTGTGCAGAGAAAATAATTAAACATGTGAGAACTTCTACTTGAACTAGATAGGACATGTGTTCAAGCTAATAAATTATAATAAAAAAAATACATTGATGACAGAAGTTAAATCATGTTACACTTTGACTTAGCAAAATAAAATGACAAGCGAGAACACCTATTTTTGAGTTTAATATATGCAACGTGGTTTAACTAATCAAGTTATAAGTAAAGAAAATATATTCATGTAGCAGTTAATCATATTTAACATCTATATATCAGATAGCATTGTGTAACACATACATTGCTTATAGATTAGAAAACTAATTACATGCAGATTAATCATATTAATTCTTTTGTGTAAAATGTCGAACAAATAAACCTATATTGATTTAAGTTATAAAACTGGTTGCAAGCATATATATTAATTAAATTAATATTTTACTACGTTCAGAAAATATGTGATATGAAAAACATCTGCACTGACATAAGGATCACACCGATACAATGAAGTCGATACGAATCTAACGGAACTGAAACCAAAACAGAGCGAAACGGAGTAAAAACGATGAAACGGCGGAGATTAAAAGTTTAGAGGCGAACTAGTACCGTAGCTCTTCTTCTTTCCTCTCGTACATTGCTGTGCAATTCGTGACAACAGGGGAAACAGCCGAGGGCCTTCGGTCCGACGAGAAACAGATGATAGATGGAGGATTAGCTTGAATCGAGCTCGCTTGGCCAAAACAAACGAACAGCCAGGAGTTCATGCATCACGGTGGTATATGTAACCAAAAGTGGTGGGTAGTTTCTGTTGAATCGCTGGTTGTTTAGATGCATGGCGCTCATGGATTTGTTCCTACGTGCAGGTGGCGCCTGGTTGGCTGCCTGAGCAGACAAGGAGAACGAAGTTAGCAGCAAGTGCTTCACGTGGCCGCCTCTAGCTGTGATTTGCCCCAGGGACTTCTGGACTACCTGAGCCTCTTCACAGAAGCCCCAGATTCATAGCAGCAGCATGCCTTGTTGACGTCGGGCATCGACGAGATTTCGGCCGATCTTCATGGCCGGCGACGGCAACAGCGGCGGACGCTTACCAGCTGCCGCTGCGTCTTCGTGTCGGGAAGCACCACGGACCCGAACCCCCAGTGCGGCACGTACATCAGCTCCGTTCCAGCGGACTCGTATCGGGCGGAGATGTCTCAGAGGCAAGCAGCTCGAGATCACGGAGATAGGCTTGGGGTTGAGGCGACGTCGTAGACGCGGCCGAAGCTCGACGTCATGCTCGTGGTTCATGGTGAAGCAGGACAGCAGAAGGCAGTGGAACTCGGTCTCCGGCAAGATGTCGTAGTCAGTCCGTCCTGGTCACGGTGCCGGGCTCGGCTCCTAGACGAGATCGATCATGTGCGGCAGCGACGGCGGCTAGGGCTAGCAGGTAGGGGCAGACGCCAAGTCTCTAGAGAATTACCAATAAATATATGTATGTAACATATATATATATACCAGTATATACATGGGTATTCGGATGAGCTGCTGGGCTCCACGTTTGGATTAGTTTGATTGGAAACAAACTCTCAGGTCGTCATACGTGATGATAGAGAAAGAAAGAGTTTGGGCTGAGTTAGATTAGCTAGTTGGGCTGTTTACGAGCTGGTCTCGTGAAAGTACTTGCATGAACGTATACATGTATATATGGATATTTAAAATACGTTGAGATGTGGAGGGAGCTACGAGCGACGGCTCGCGATAAGAGTTGTACTTCTGAAACCAGGGCGTTGAGGGCTACGCCGGCATATATATAGTTGTAGGGTTTGGAAACTTTTCGGAAACACGAGATATTTTATTATTTTTAGAATTAATTGATTTCGGGATTAAAATAATTACAGAATATCCATAATTTCCTATTAAGCCACGAAAAATAGCCCGGAGCTCAGAAAAATTACGGGAAAAATCCTGGAGACTCTTAGAGAGATAAGTAACTCAACTAAATGAGTTTGAGCTCATGAAAAGATGGATGAAGAGATCAAGGAAAAAGATTAAGCTCACAGAAATTGAAAATTTTAAATCCAGAAAATGCCAAAAAAATTTCCGATGAAAAGTAAACGTCATCCTATGATATTTTGAAAATAATAGCACTCACCAACACCAAAGACAAGCATCACACAAACACCACATTATCAATTTAATATGAAAAAGTTTAAAACCAAAATTTTCTATATTTAAATTAGCAGCAACTTAACTTATCTAATAAATCTATTCAAATATTGAAATCATTTATTTTATTTAGTATTTTTCATGCACAACCCAAAATAGGAAATTTTGGGTGTGACAGAACCTGTGATTTTGGTTGGGAATAGAGGCCCTAACCTCCTCGTGTCCTCCGGGATTCGATTTGTGAGATGCTTCTGTGATTCACGTTCGTGTTCTTCGTGTTCTTGTTTTCCCCTTTTGTTCGTGCCTCGTTTCTTCGTTTTGAGAGCATTTTGACTCATTATTTTTTATCTGAAATGGACTAGGACGTCAATTGATCCCTTCTAGTGAAGGATTTCATCTAATTCCTCACGAGTTCATAGATCAGAGCGATTCAAGTCTTGGGGAGGAAAACCAGTGTTTTTCATGTGATTTGATTTTCCTGTTGATTGGCTAAACTTCGAGCGATGATCTCTTAGGGGTAGCTCACCTATTGCCTTGTAATCAACTGGTCCAAATTTGGTGGCAATTGGTTTCGATTTGGCCGCAAACCGATCGATTTTGTGATGGGGCGATTTTCGGGTGATCTATTTCTATGCGGATTTGCGATTCTCAGACAGTCCGGGCCTCGACCTCAGATAGTCCGCCATGCTTGTTACATCCGTGACCAGAACCTATCTTTCAACTTTGGTGTTCGTTGTTTTGAACTGCGGACAGTTCGCCCCTTAACATTGGACTGTCAGACATTCATTTTTTTAGCAGCGTACAGAATCATTTCTTTGCTGTCCTGTTTGTGACCTTTGAACTGCGGAGAGTCCGTGAGCAGACCTCGGACAGTCTGCTGCTGTTCTTTGAGCCATGTCCAGAACTGTTCCTTGTCAGTCGGTTTTCAGTGGTGTGAATGCCGGACAGTCCGGCCCTCCACCACGGACAATCCGCGACCTGACCTGCGGACAGTCCGAGCTCTCTATGCTGACAGTCTGACTGTGCTGTTTTTGCTGTTGTCTCTCGATCTCTCTTGCACTTGTTTCCGTTGGTTCTCGATTGTTCTGCTGTGTCTCTTAGTCATCACTGGAGGTACCCAGCCACCAGTTGGCTCGTGAACACATCGTTCTTGCGTGTGCTTGTTCTTGGGGTTTGATTTTGGGACAGCGGCCAAATATTTCGAAAGAAATTTGAGGCTCCCATTCACCCCCCTCTGGTCGCCGTTTCCGATCCTTCAGTATATGATGTATACAATAGGAGATCGAGTTAATTATTTCTTCTGTTGCTAGTACTTGATTTGTATAGATCTTACTAAGAGATGAATAAATGAATATATGTAATCCTTTGAATTTGTATATTTAGATTTCAGGGATGAAGCAAGTCCCTTTGTTCTATTGGGTTTGATATTGATGTGGTTGGTATATTCACCATTTCTGTTTCCTCGTGGGTCGCCTGTGACAATATGAGTGTGCAGTATCCACTTGACTATCTCATTGGATTGCTGCGTTGAAATTAATCCAAGTGGTGCCAAGAAACATTCCCTAATTTAACTGGATTTTAGCATTTTACTTATTTGAACTTGCATCAGCTTGCTCGCCTTCTTGATTACGTCTTGTTGCGTGCTTGGACTGTAAATATGTACTTAGCTGGTCGTGTTCAGATCGTTAACACTTGATAGAGTTCATGAGCTGGCGGTAACAACATGGTGACATTTATGCCAAGGTTGACTAAATGACAGGCTTGGGTTGGGTTGGGTGGGGGAGGGGTCAAATAACAATGTTCTTTGGCTGCCTACTCTAAAGACACCAACAATAAACAGGGCATTATTCCGTACCGGTTTGTAATAAATACTTCGTGATCATGAAAATAATGACATGCTTTTCCTAACTCACTTTTTTAAAAAAAACATTGACCACCAATATCAATAATTTATATAGGTAGATAACACCATTTTTTTCATTCTCAATCCATTATGAAAAACAATTTCATAGTGTGTATGTGACTCTTCCCATTGTAGATATTTTTTGTATAGCGTATGATGAATGAACGTTGATGGATTATGCATGCTGGATGTTCAATTGCAATGCGTCCTCGGCATTGCCAGGTAATGCCATATTTCCCAAAATATGGTACAGCAAAGGATGTGGAAAACCAATTGGTGTGTACACTTCGCATATGGCCTCAACCCTAACTCGTTACTGACACATATGAGGACAGAAAGGGCTTTGTATAAACTTGATCTAACGTGCTTGAAAATTCATTAAAATCCTTCATCAACAAAAAACATATGTAGAGTGATATTATGTAATTAATTGCTTTTTTCTTTAATAGTATAATAAGACAGTTAATTATGACAAAAAAATGTAGAAGGTTTAAGGTGGCCTATACTCTTGCTATTAGTGAACCATCCATGCTATTGTCACAGTTTCTGTAGGGTTTACCAAGATTAAAAAAATCTATGGTTGAAAACATTTTTCTCCCTTTTTTTTTGTTTTGACTTTCTAGGTTAAAAATGTTTTTCTTTCTTTGCAGAGATAACCATGCCTTTGTTTAGACATTTTGTTCTGGCAGTCTACTAAATTCATATATGCATGAAGAACAACATGCGAGTAAAGAAATTATGATGTATAATAACACTCGTAGCATACGAGATGTTCTTCTTTTTGGCGAAGTATGACATGTTCAACACCAATATATAATTATTACGTCCTAGCATATTATGCAGATACATATAGCTAAGAAAATTCGTTAAACAAGGCATCATTTATTGCATAAAATATTATTTCCATATATTTGATGGAATATTTTACCAGTAACAAATTTAAGAGAATAATACGACAAAAATTCTGATTAGAGAATAATAAGATAAGAATTGTATGCTACGGTGGCAATGCAAGTTCTTGTTCAGAATATAAGTGGCAAATTATGCATATGGTCAAAAGTGCATGCATGGTCCACAAATTGCTACAAGAGTTAACTGACTCGGTGCAGACACTTGCCAACGCACCAGCAGGCCCCTGAGAAATCACTATCTGTCAATCATAGCAGCCAAACTCGGGCCGTCCAAATTGGCAACCAATTGCCAGGTTTCGGTCTCCTATGAAGTGCCTTACATCCAGGCTTTAGCTAGCGGACATCACATATTGATCGCCCATTTCACATTAGATCATCCCTTTAACTAATTTTAACATTAAGCATGTGTGCAGCATCACTTAGTTTTATTTCGTCTTTTTATTTTTTCAGTGATTTTGTGGGGGATGCTGCTAACCGTTGGAGGTGGGCCGCGCCTTTTGTGCTCTGCTCACTATATAGTCGGCGTGCTTTCTAGCGGCTGATTGAAAGGCGCACGTCATCTCAGAGAATTATTCCATTCCTAGTCTCCTAGTGACAACATGGTGGCCATTATCTCTCATCTCTAGCTTGTGGCTTATGCAATGACGGTTACAGTAAGAACTTCTCCTTCTTTGTGTTTAATAATTTTAACTGAGGCATTTGGCAATGCAATGATTGTTACAATAAAATGACATTTACACTTCCCAGTATATTTTTACATATTTGTCCAATGAATAGGAAGAATATTTGTCTCTGAAGGGATTGTAACGCCTGAGATAGGAAGGGGTACGTGAAATAGACTTTCTAAAAAAACAGTTGACCTCTAATTTTAAAGTATCAAAATCTATGTAAGATTTCTATCCAAATGTGCACTACAGTTTTGTTGAGTGTTGCTTTCTCTATCACAAAAGAGTTACGCAATATAGGTTCCAATCCTGTTAACTATCCTAGGAACCTAAACTAGAAAGGTAAGCATAAAACCTAAGAAAACAAGTAAATGTGGAAGCTTAAATGAAGTAGAGAATGCAAACACCTATTCACGGTCGATTTTTCTCGAGGTATCCAGAAAGTTGGAATGATCTAGCATGATTTACAAGCTCCTAGGGTACAACAATAATGGTGAGCGCAAGCACCGACTGGCAAGAGGTGTGCAAACCTCACTAAATACTAAGCCTAAGCCCAGAGCAAAGCATAAATATGCTGATCTAACTAGCCTAAGCACTTCACAAAGCAGTACGCTAATCCCCTAATATTTTCTTAAGCACTTTTGGTGGCTAGATCACTTGGAATGGAGCCTCAACTCCCCGACAACTTCAGCATACTATGACACCATTCATCTGGCTGGCCAAAGGGTATATATAGCCTCTCCCATTAAAACTAGTTGTTTGTGGTGAGATGCACTTTCTATAGAGGTATCGAAATGCTTCGGCGACCCCACTGGGAGGTTTCCGGTGATTGTCGAATAGACTAGCTGTTGTCAACCGTTGGGCCTTTCTCTGGTGCCTTCCCCAGTGCCATCATTGGAGATTTCTGGTGGCCTTCAAACCTTCTGCTGAAATGCTAGGCAATGTCGCTTCTCTGGTGCCTCACCCTAAAATATACAGGAGAATTCCGGTGAACAATAAAACCTTGTGCATAACTGTCTTTGCCCGATCCTAAGCTCCAGTGCTTGATCCACTAGAGCACCGGACATTTCCGGTGCGCACTCTGACAATGTCTATCTTATGCTAATCCAACCTATTCTCCGGTGACCCTCTCTAGTATACACTGGATCTTTCTAGTGCATGTTGTGTGTAGCTTGTCTCAACTTGTTTTCTTCGTATCTTCTCATCCCAGCTTCTTCCACTTGATTTCTTGGAATTCTAGCATTCTTCTATGATGTTCAACAATGCTCCTTGGTCTTCCTTGAGATGTTGATCATTTGATCTTCATGTTTCCTTTGTCCAAGCCATCCTTGCATCCAAATGAACTAAGTACCTTGTATACTAGCAAAAATATTAGTCCATTTGATCATGTTGTCAATCAACCACCAAAACCATTCATGACCCTTGCTAGGTGCTATTTTCCTTACAATCTCCACCTTTTTGGTAATTGATGACAACATAACTAAAGCTAACAAATAATAGATACCAAAAGTAAAACCTATCTACTTGCTTGCACATACATAAAGGATTTTGCGAGATAGCGCCCTATGATTTTCATTAGGCGTCTCCTAAAATACACAACGATTTTTGAAGGCGGACAGACCATTTTCAGAGGCACTAAAAATGACCACCTTGGTAAATCCATGCATTAACAGACCAAAACAGAGACCATTTTCAGAGGCAGAATTCTTATGAGGCCTCCTAGGAAAAAAAGGCTGAGGCCCAAGAGATCCAGAAGGCCCAATAGCTATGTTCACATATAAATACTCAAAGTTAGGGTCTCGACACTCATTCTCTCTCAACCGGCTCCCTCAACCTTGCACTCTCCCTCTCTCTCCCTCTTCCAGCCTCCTCTCCCTCTGCATGGTGGGTCCATGGTGGCGGCGCAGATCTACCACTCCCTCTCCCTCTCCTAGCCCCAATGGATCCATGATGGTGGTGCCCCTTGGCGGCAGCGCGCATGGCGGCGCCCGCGCGCCCCCTGGCTGCTGCTCATGCGTGGTGGCGCCCACGCACCCCTGGCTACGGCGCACGAGTGGTGGCTCTGGCGAGCCCCAGATCTAACGACGACGACTTTGGTGGGCCCTAGATCCGGCGTTGGTAGCTCTGGTGAGCCCCAGATCCAGAGGCGGTGCCCCTCCGTGCGAGTCTGCTAGATCCAGTTGAGGGTGGTCAGATCTAGTGAGCGGCGGCAGCGCACGCGCGGACCTGATGAGCCACGGCGCGCACGATCCGACAGCAGTAGCAGTGGGCTTGGCGGGCTCGTGGACGGGCTTTTTTTTGTTTTTAATTCTATTTTTGGAGGCAGGTATTTGGTCGCCTCCATTGATTCAGATTAACACAGGCGTTTACGCTCAGGCGGACTGCATGCTCGCCTCGGGAAACCAATTTTTACCGCCTCGATTAAGTTTTATGTAGTAGTGTTGGATGACATTCAAGAGCAAGATACCAATTGAAAGAAAAGGAAGAATGCATGATACCAAATCAATACCTTACCTTGCTCTTACCATTTAAAATGCCGCCTCTATATGGCATTATGGAGTTAAGCCTCCCCCTAACTCCGTAATCCACTCCTCCCTTTCCGGGACCAATTCTCACCCACAAAATTATAGAGTTTGATTTTGGTATTTATTTTTGTTGGGCATGCTTTTGGTCCACAAAATTCTTCCTTTGGAATCAAACACCAATAAGAAGACATTAGTAGCAAAAGGAAGGGTCGATTTTTATGATCCTTCAGGTGTGGAGTGGAATTGAGTACAAAACTTGACTCTCACATTACATATACTAAGCTCCCTCTAAGTTTGTACATATACATATCCTGGATAACAAAGCACATGCGTAAACTATCAATTAAGCACAAAGGGGTTTTAATCTATATAATACATGGATTACACGTATAAGAGATACTAATTGAAAAGACAACAAATTTATATCGAATTAAAGGTAGTACCAATTGAAGCATTCTGATTGAGGTTGATACCACTTGAAAGATATGCCATATATCCATGCTTATCTCTAGGGACTCCATTTTCCTTACAATGAGACTACATACATGATAGTCTTGAAAAAGTAGTTAGTCTCAAAGATCACAAATTATAGAGTAACTGAAAGGATCTCTAGATAGATGGCTAGAGGGGGGCAGTGATGCCTTCTTGGCTGCCCAGTTTCAACATAAATGTAGACACTTTAGTGATGGCCAGTGATGCGTTCTAGCAGCCTCACATCGTTAGACTAGCCATGATCTGATGGAGGAGTATGTTGCTCTCTTGATCAACCACTAGACCATATCGTGAGGTGGACAAAATTCGCAGAAGTTGATGTATACAGTCATCCTGTGCTTGAGTTTCAGTGGCCTTAACACTTTGAAGATGACTACTCATTTTTTTTCATATGCTGAGCACACCGCTGAAGAGATATATCATATACTGCCAAGGAGGATAAGGCTAAGATCTCAGCTCTAGGGCGATGCCACTTGAATCAGGTGTTCAATGCTCTTGGGATCTCTTATTAAGATCTGAGTCTTTAACCTGAAATCCGCTCTGAGGGAAGAAGAAGCTCGCCCGAAGCGGGAGGAGGGAGAGGTTGCGCACCAATTGGTGAGGTCTCTAAAGAGCAAGGTCGAGCCGTTCAGAACAGGCCAAGAGAGAGGCCACAAAGATTGAAGAAGCATGAAAGAAGAAATAGCATCGCATACGCACGACCATTGATGAAATGGAGGAGTTTCTCATTAGTACCTAGGATGGCGACGATCACCTTCAGTCTAGTGTTTGGTGTTGTGTACTAAAAATGTTGTAGATGATTTTGGTTTCGATGATACATGTGGTACTGTGTAGTACTAGAAAAACATATCTATATTTTACAATATAACATACACTTTGTTGCACAATCATCTGGATGACTTATGGAAGATTTATATAACGACCGCGTAGATACACGACGTGGTCTCCAAATAAAAAAAGAAACACACAATTGGTTCACACATAGTATTATGCATGGAGCGGCCAGGATCGTGGCATCGTGCTGAGGGGGTCCTACACATGTGCAGTGTGCCCAGGCCAGAAGCTTAGAGGTAGCCGCCAAGTGCGAGAGGACAACGAGTTGCACGCTTCACGCTTGTGCCCATGTTTCCACGTGGCGATTTCATGAGGGTACCAGCTCAACATGTCCCCTCTCTCTCTTATGGAATCATGCAAGTTCTTTGAACCAGATCGAACGGATGCATGGATTGAGGAAGAACAGGTACCGACAGTGCAGCACGTCGTCAGCACTGTTATTATATACATGGACAGCAGCTAGCACTTTTCATTATGAGTTTTGAAACTTAGGGAAAATGTGATGGTGATGTGCCTCACATATTTGACCAGGTCACAAAAGTTCACTCCCGTGCAGCTGGCGCACACAGAGAGATTGCACGCGCTTGCTGGCCGCATATCCTGCTGCTGCTTCTCCTCCCCTCCTCGCCTATAAATACATGGCCAAGCCGCTCACATTCTCATTGCAAAACACACAAACACATTCGTCTCTCACAACATCTAGCACCACCAAAAGAAGTGTAACTAGCTAGCTAGCTAGTCGCTCGATATATAGCTAGCTTAGTAGCAAGAGTCTCTTTCAGAGTTAATTAGTTCTTAATTATGGCTTCCTCACACAAAATTGTGTTCGTGCTCCTTCTGTTGATAGCTTCGTCTTCCATGCTAGTGCAAGCAAGGATGGCGCCAAGCGACCGCCGGCGTGCACGAGCAGATCAAGCGCACGTCAAGGAGAGCGTACCGAGTCCTTCAGAAGATGTGACAAGAGATGTGGCACCGCCGATGCCACCCGCACCACCTGCCACTGCCAGCAAGACTGAAGTCCCCGTCACCAAGCGTTGGGGGACGACGCAGGCCGACGGGTCGGTGCCGAGCCCAGGCGTAGGCCATCAGCAAATGTTACAATAATCTACACAAGCAAATGCCTATATATACATATATAGAAACAAAATAAAGCTAGGTTGTACCTATGACCTAGCCATATTATTGTGGGAAAATTATATGCATATACCAAAAACAATAATGCCTATGTATATCATCAGTATATGCATGTAAGGTTTTTAGTCATATATATTAAATGGATTATATATTAACATTTCCTAATAACATAGATTCTCATGGCATATATATAGTACAAGTGTACACCTCACAAGAATGGTGAAGTGATGAGTGCCAATATATAATGTCGTTATTAGGATGTCTAGATATCCTTACCTCGGTTCTAAGGTGTTGGACAGATGTTTGTAGTACCGTTGGAAATTATGTGTGTGTTTCGTGTAAAAACAAAACTCTCCGCTTCTACCCTATGACCACCTTCAAGAAAATGAGCAGATGAGATCCCGAGATTAATAAAGTCACTGTAGGGATTTCATCGACAATACTAAGGTTTTTTTATTCTTTTCTTTTAAGAACATTATAGCTTTTGGTCTTTTTCTTTTTTTCCCTTTTTCACATGGAAAAACTTTCACCATACATGGGTAGCATAAACTAATGATCTCACTCTCATTCCCTTGGCTCTACACGCTCCCTAGCGCAATTGTGCAACCTAGTCTCCATGAGTCTTTTCATAATCGTAGATGATAAAAAGGAAAATCGCAAGATGATCCATGCAATTGTTTGATAATACATGGTGGAAAAGAAATTTGGGTATTTTTTGCGATTAAGAAGAATTGCTAGTGAACTAGAAATGACTTGAAGAATGAACACTAGAATATATGCTTTACTAAAACATGGTTTCACGAGTCATCTAGTTAAACTAGGTGAATACCCCACGCGTTGTAGCAGAAATTTAAGGAAGTTACAAGATTTTATGTTGTGTAACCATAGATGTCGTCATTCCATTTGAGCTATCTTGTCATTTTGTTGTATTTACATTCTTTGGTGACATGTTCGGCGCTTTCACCGCACACAAAGCAATAAGGCACTCTTTGGCCTCTTCCTCTTCCCTGCCCTTCACAACCACCACAGAAACCTCGACCTCCTCTACCGCCACGCGTAGCTTACTCGAAGTTGCGGTGTTGTGGGGTATGCTAATTGTTGAATTGAGTCGAGGCTTCTTCTAAATTGGGATGATTTGTCTCTTCTTGCAAGTTGTTTATGGTGTAAAATGGTCTCATTTTCCGTTGGGGTTGGGTTGAGTCGGTCTAGGCGTCTTGGCGGCCTGTCTGGTCGAATTGCATGTAACCTTTCACCTTCTATAATCAGCATCTGATCTGGCTTATTGGTTCATGATTTGGAACAATTCACTTACAATGTCCGATGGTGACCTAGCGAGAAATGATGCACACCGACCAGTGGCTAAATCTTCGATGGCCGCCACTATGACTGTTGAATGTTTGATGCTTGTGCCTTGAGCTGGATGAATCTTTTTGTGTAGTCGGATAAGGGCTCGTCATCTCGCTACACATGGTTCATTAGGTCTCGTGTTGTTTTAGTCTCCGGCTGATATCCTTGGAATGTTGCTAGGAGCTCTGTCTTGATCTGATCCTAGGATTGGATGGAAAGGGGCTTTAAAGAGATATACCAATTGTGGGTGATGCCTTAGACCTCCAATGCCTAGGTGTCTCCTATAGTGGAGATGACTGCCATCTCATAGCTGGCTAGGAATTATCTGGGGTTGGACTATCCATCAAAAGGCGAAATGCAAGGCTTGTAGTTCTGTGGCCAAGGATGTTGTTGCAACTCTCTTGACAACGGCAAACTTTGATCATATCTCGCTAGGTTTTCGCCTCGTTGATGGGGATATGCTTAATCAAAACCCTCATAGTCCAGTTTGGCGTCTTCGCCGTTTGCTCTCTGGAATTGCTGAACTTCTCTGTTGAGTACTGTTCAACTTGTGTTGTTGAGTTTTGTACTTGATTGGCTCTGTTTCTAGATGTTGCTTGCTGCAAAAGTTGTTTCTTTTGCTGCTCCAATCTTTGAATTTCCTACTAGTATTCGTCTAGCCTCCTCAATGCCCTAGCCTACTGATGTATTTCATCGTCCTTGTTTTTGCCCTCATGGAGCCCTAGATCCTCCACGTACCCTTTTGGGGTGACTTCTTGTACTCCTAGTGGTGCTGCTTTGTTGATCGGGGCTTAAGGTGCTGTCGATTCGGTTAACAGTGAGTTGGGAGCACTAGGGAGGACTGTTGCATTCGTGGGTGGCTGCCTTGCTACGGCGGCATCTTTCGTTGTAGCTGCGCCCCTAGCCGTTGTCATAGCTTCCGCTTCCTATGATGTTTCGGACGCATCGCTCCCACCTTTCGCTCCTTTCTTTGGGGCCATGACAAGCTCGAGCAAAAACCACCATGGACCAGAGCAGACGATTTAACCCACTTAAGCCCGTATAACCCAGTACTCCGTGAAATCACGAAGGATTTCAAACCAACTCACATACCAGCCAAGATCGTAATAACAGCCAATGTTGTTCTAGGCCTTAGCCTCCGAACTGTGGTAGTCATTGAACTAACAAAAGCCCTCAAAGTGAACACAATCGAACGAGGGGGGCGATGGGCAAACAACAAAGTGAGTCATTGGATTCTCAATTTCATTATTCACCGTCCTTTACAGTAACCCTTGTGGCAGGTATTTATAAATGCCTGTAGGCTTTTACAAGACCAAAATACCATTATTCCTGCCCCCGATCCTAGGCATATTCTGACTACCCTATGACAGCTGGGTCCAACGGCATCCACCGCTCCCGGTTACCACCGCCCTTAGTCCGTGCCTAGGCTTCTTCTGACACCAAGTGGGGACCTTTCTTGGTTGACCCTTCCTTCGCTTACCTTAGTTGGCGTTTCCAACCATCGCCTGGCACTGCCCAATTAGCCTCCCTTCGTCATTCCTCCTTTCACCATGACAAAATCTAGAGGACCACCTGCAGACGACAAGCACTAAGGTAGCTACACAGAAAGGGTTGTTAATTACATATACACCCAATATAGAACATTCTTCGAAAATCAATAGCCTTCATTAGTGTGGTGGTCACCAAAAATGGTGGAGGAGCCGCGGCTGAAGAAAAGTTAACCGAGTGAAGAAGAAGAGGAGGGTAATGGGGTTTTCATTGCTCTTGTAGCCCTTTATCACGGCCAGGTTAATTGGACAACCAGTAATTTCGCCAGATCATAGATTATAGTATTCAGTGTCCAAACAAAACGGCGGTAAAACTTTCTTGTCACTAACGACATGAAAGGATGGAAAGACGTCTTCAATTATTGTGATTTCCATTGTCAGACCATATGATCAAAAGACGGTGCTACATAAGCATCACCGCCGGATCTTACGGCGTAGGGCCCATCAATCTTGGCACCGGCAGTGAAATAAAACTTGTTATCTCTGACGCCTTCTTTGCGCGTCATGCATCGGATCAACGGCCGGCGGTGGTAAGCGTTGCACAACCGGTTCAACGTACGATACGGTGGCGATGCGCGACATTTTGTTCACCGCTAGATCATAAGCCGAGCCGGCAGCGAAAATGTTCATCACCACCGGTTATTTGGCCAAGAGGGACCCCATAGGTCATAAGCCAGCAGTGATACATATCATCACCGGTTATCTCAAAACTATTGGTGAAGGTCCCAGTGGTGAATAGACTTTCTGTAGTAGTGTTGCGACAAAAGGCGAACTTAGGATTAAGAGTGGCAAAATGAGGGTTGTGAAGGTCAGGAACAACGAAATGTGGGTCGTTGCTCATGCCTGTGAGCTGCTCAGTCATCGCCCCTTAGTTCTTGGCCCTAGGCTTCTCCACCATTTCGCTTCTTGGCTCATTGGTATCCTTTACCTGAGCAAAAAAATGAAATCGACAAAACTCATGGACTACGGATGGCGAAGAGGAGGTGTTGAAAGGGTGTAATAACTCCCCCCAACAACCATCTTCACCATGGTTGCCACCTTGCTAAACACCATTTTGTGGACCTAGCTCAATCATCTCCATTGAAAGCATTAGTACACTAGTTGCCATTAAATTACCAAACCAAACTAGGGCTTTCACCTAGTCGAGGCACCTTTACTCTCCAGTGACCCACACTGGAGAGTTCCGGTGAGTATAAAAATGCTCCACCAAGCGCTTATCTCAAAACTTTTTCAAATGCGCTAACTTCAAATGGATTCCCATACACCTTTAGCTTTGATTTAGCATTTTCAAAATGTTTTGTAATGGTTTGCACTTGCTTCCTCACCGCGGCACTTGACCTAACACATGTGCATTGTTAGACCTCACCTAGTGGCACTTAAACAACCGTATTATCCAAAGAAATACTCTTTTCATAGTACGACTATCTATCCTAAACACAACCATTCACTTCTCTACATAACCACTTCTACATACCGTGATCGGTAAAAGCAAAACCTTATTTGGTTCTACCTTTGCCTTCAGGCTTCCACTCATCCGTCTCATCCATCCATCATCTTCATCTCTTCAACATCACCATGTTGAGCACTTGTGTCTTATTGTCATCACCATCTCCACCATGCTTCATGCATAAGCATTAGTCCACTAGTTATCACTCAATTACCACAATCGAACTAGAGCTTTCACTTGGATATTTATAGGAATGGTTTATTATGTCAATTGTGTGTAAAAAATGTAGGCGTGCTAAAAAAATCATTTGTGTAGCAGTGATATTTCTATCTGCTATTTGTAGCGCACATACTATTTATTATCTTTTTTTTGTGTAGCCTCAATTATTGTTCCACAACACGCTTGCTAAATATGAATATGCCCCAAAAAAAAATAGAGGAAGCACGAATTGCATATAATATATATGCACACGCGGCGTTGGCTGAGCGTTGCTAGGACGCACGAAGCTTCCACGCGGCGTGTAGTGGTAGCTCGAGCCAGCAACACTCACAAAAATCTTTGGCCAAAAACTAAAGAGACAAAAATAAGTAACAGAGTAGTGCTCAAAATAGTACACTTTGGTAGGACAACTTTATAGGAAGAAGGTAACGGTGACGTGTGTACTCCACTAATTTTGACCAAGCCACAAAACATGTCACCGCCACGCAACAAACTTGCTGGCCACCGCCGGCCCTTCCGTCCTCGATCACCTATAAATACATGGCTCCGTTGCTCGCATTCTCATTGCATCCAAGCTCATAGTTCCTTCACCAACTCATGTATAAAATCTCTCATCTTTCACAAGCAACTAATACGCTCCCTTGTAACCTCTGCCAACTGCCTAAATATTAATCACTTTAACAAGTATTGCATCCTCACCCATGGCTACTACCTCACACGCTGCCATTGTTGTGATCCTATCCTTGCTTCTGTTGGCATCAGCGCAGTCATCTCTCGTGCACGCAAGGATGATGCCAAGTGATCATCCACATGTGTATGCCGAGGACAGCACTGCTAGCACTGGTACTGCTTCTTCATCGTCGATCTCCCAGGATATGCTACGAGCGTTCATGTCTTCAATGACTCCTGAGGTCGAGATCGCCACTGCTAATCGTAGGCGGATCATCCAGGTCGTGGAGGGATCGGTTCCGAGCCCCGGCATCGGCCACCACGGCTAATTAGCTCGCCTTCTGCCATATATAATACATGCACGTCTCATATACATAAATTAAATTAAATGACATGCGAGCTACTAGATTGCTAGCTAGCTCTACACATGTACACGATGTATACTTATAGGAGATCGAGTTACTTATTTCCTCAGTTGCTAGTACTTGATTTGTATGAACCTTACTACGAGATGAATAAATGAATATATATGTATGCAATCCTTTGAGTTTGTATAGTTAGAGATCAGGGACGAAGCAAGTCCCTTCGTTGTGATGGGATTATATTGATATTGATGTGGTGGGCGAATCACCATCACTACTATAGAATTGAATTGTAGCAATGCCTCCTTTTTGTAGGAGTGGCTCTATATTGAGCCACCCTACAAATAGTTCCAAAATGAGCCGTCCTTATAAATCCATTTGTAAGGACGGCTGATATTATCAACCGCCCCTACAAATGACCCTATTTGTAGAGGCGGCTCTATATCCTCTGGCGCTTGTTTTTTGGCCCAAATTTGAGAAGCCGCCCCTAGAAATCCGATTTGTAGGGGTGGTTGGCCAACCGTCCCTACAAATCGGCCATTTTGTAGCAATGCTTTGGTAGGAGTGGCTGGCCAAACCGCCGCTACAGATCCGTTTGAGCCACCGCTACTAATCTTCACTACCAAAATGGTGGAATTCTCCTAGTGTTTTTACACTACCACTAGTCATAGCACATGAAAAACCTCACTAGGAGGCATTTGGTAGGGAAAGTGTTAACGCTGAAGTTTGCTCCAAGCCAACACACCAGCGAGGGCCTTGGATGCCCAAAGAGGTCGCAAACAACCTGTAACGCAGCAAGAACGTAGCATAATCGGCCAAACCGATCTAGAGACCAATAGGGCCGATGTGGAGCTCGATCCCGGTTGAAAGACTCCCGAACTACTCCCGGAAGGATCCATCAGGGAGGAGCACGCAGAGGATCTCCTAGGACCAGCAAGGCCGCCTAGGATGCCGATGAATCTCGTAGAGAGACGTCACTGAACAGCAGGAGAGGTTGAGAGGAAAATTAGGGCAAAGGGTAGTTGATATGTTGTGTTTTTGACGATTGGATAGATGGGAACTCAATCGGCCATGATCCTATCATATATATAGAGGGGGTGGTCTTATCCCAGTAGAAAACATCTCCAAAACACGTTCTCCAAATTTTCCACGTCGAAAATATACCAAAAACCGATCTGGAAACCAAATTGACTCGGAATCCAGGACGAGTCGGCTTAGCCGATAGGGGCAGTCGGCTAAGCCGACTTTTGTGGCCTCAAGCACCCTGGCTGGGCAGCTGGAATAGGGAGTCGGCTTAGCCATATCGGCTAAGCCGACTAGGCAAGCTGGCTTGGCTCGCCGGTGGCCCGCCGTCTTCTCCGTGCGTCTTGCTCGCTGTTTAGTCACGCCATTGGACCTCCACTATGCCCAAGACGTTTATAACTTGTTCATGATATTTAAAACCTTCTTGGGACATTTTTGAGTGTCAACAGAAAGTTTATATTAAATTTTGAATACCAAAACACTAGGAGAATCCCACATCACTAGGAGAAATAGAAAAATCTGGTTGTGCTTGATTGTAGTAGTGCATTGATATGTTTCCTCGAGGGTGTCGCCGGTGACAATGAGTGTGCAGTAACCACCTGATGGTCCTGATTGGATTGCTGCTGCGTTGAAAATCTCAAATGGTGCCAAGAAACATTCCCTAATTTAACTAGATTTTAGCAGGTTACTTATTTGAACTTGCATCAGCTTCCTCGCCTTCTTGATTATGTCTTTGTTGCATACTTGGATTGTAAGTATTTAGCTTGTTCGTGTTTAGATTGATATATAGTGAGTGATACGGTTCATGAGCTAGCGTTAACAACATGGTGACGTTTTGACTAAAAGACAAGATTCTTTCTTTCTTTTTTCTTTCTTTCTTTCTTCTTTTTGGGAGGGGGTGTTATGTTAAAATATATAACAATCTTGTTTGGCTGGCTACTTCGAAGACACCAACAATAAACAATATATTATATTGTTCCGTACTGGTTTGTAAAATACTTCATGACCATGAATACAATTACATGTTTTTCCTAACTCAATCTTTGCTAAACATTGACCGCCAATATCAATAATTTATATAGGTAGACAACACAATGTTGTCATCCATTAATTATGAGAAACACTTTCATAGTGTGTACATAACTCTTCCTGTTGTAGATATTTTTTTGTAGCGTTTGATGAATGAATGTAGATCGGTTATATATGCAGCTGGATGTTCATTAATTGCAATGCGTGAATCTTGGCATCACCAGGTGATGTCATATTTCCCAAAATATGGCGCAACAAAAGAAGTCAAAAAATTATATATTTGTGTACACCAATTGGTGTGTACAGTTTGCATATATGGGCTCACCCAAACTAGTCACTGACACATATGTAGAGGTGGTATTCTGTAAATTAATTGCTTTATTCTTCAGTAGTATAATAAGCCAGTAAATTATGACAATAGTGTAATAAGGCAATAAATTATGACAAAAACACTGTAGGTTTAAGGCGGATATATTCTTGCTATTTGTGACCCATCCATGCTATTGTCTCTGTTTCTGTAGGGTTTACGGATTAAAAAAATATGGTTGAAAGATATTCATGCTATTTTTTCCTTTCTAGGGATAACCATGCCTTTCTTTTGATTTTTTGTTAGGGAAGTCTACTAAATTCATATATATATATATATATATATGTATATATATATATATATATATGTATATATGTATATATATGTATATATGTATATGTATATATATATATATATATATATATATATATATATATATATATGTATATATATATATATATATATGTATATATATATATATATGTATATATATATATATATATATGAAGACACAAGATGAGAGTTGATAAATTATGGAACACTCATAGCATACTACGGCATGATCTTTTTGTTTTTTAGGAAAACAGGAGGGTGCAAAGCCCCTACTGTGCTTTTATTATAAATACTAAGAGCTTACAACAGAGTTTCATGGAACATAAAAGCTTACAAAGAAAATCAACAAGATTACACATATGCATCTAGCCATAGACTAATACTGGGTACATATGAACTCTTTGTTCTAAGGATAACATGAGCAAAATCAATTCTGAAGTTTTGTCGAGCATGGGAAATTGTGGGCTGAATATTTCTAAAAATTGCATCATTTCTGAGAGACCAAATTGCCCAACACATGGATATGATTATCTCCATGAAGAATGGCACTGCAAGCTGGAGTCTGAAGGAGGAAATTATCTCAAAAGGGTCATCTGAATGTTGAATAGTTAAGCCCAAAGTCTGCCGACATTCAACTGCAAAAAGCCAATCCAAGAAAAGATGCAGGAGAGTCTCTTCAGTGCAATGAGCATAGATAGCACAATTATAATCCTCTAGGAACATATTTTTCCTTCTCAACAAATTTCTAGTACTCAGCCTAATCCTTCATGAGTAACCAAAAGAACACTTTCCTCTTATTCTAACAACAACTCTTCCAAAGCCATGAGTAAGCTTGATGAACCTGTCTTTGACCAATTAAATGAGCATAATCTTTCTTGATTGAGAATATATTGTTATTCCAGATGTAGCACCAAGTATCAGATTCCTCAGAGATATGTAAGTTATCAATTAAAACTGAAAGTTCCTAGAATTGTTGACAGGCCTCAGCAGATAAAGGCAAATAAAAAAGATCATGAAGTTCCTGGATTTGACATGCTTGTCTGACTGAAATAGATTAATGCTTAGCGAAGGAAAAAAAGCTCTGGGTATGCCTGCTCTAAAATATGTTCAGTCCAAAGATCTTGCCATAAAAATAGGTTTTGCCATCCCTTAAAATAACTCTGGGTAAACCTTTAAAAGAAGTAAACAGCTTTAAGACATCTCTCCACCAAAATGAGCCAAGCCTAGAAGTACCTGGTAATCTACCATTTGCATAGTATTTTTCCAAGATCATATGCACCCATGGTATGTCAACTTCGTTAAAGAACTTGTGTAGATGCTTTAAGAGGAGACTCTCATTTTGAGTGGATAAATTCAGAACACCCAACCACCACTAACTTTTGGAATGCAAACCATTTTCCTCCAAGCAGCCTTTGGTGGGGCTTTATTGTTACCATCAGAGCCTCTCTAGAGGCAATGTTTTCTGAACTTATCAATTTGATCAATCACAGTCTTTGGCAGGAGGAAGGTACTCATTGTGAAAGTTAGCAATGCAGAAAAAACTGCATTTGTTAAATGTAATCTTCTGGCTTGACTTAGAAAGGCTAAAATACTACTCAATCTTCTTTCACATTTTGATACAAGAGGTCAGAAATCTGCAACTGTTGGTTTAGTCAAGCAAAGTGGCAAACCCAAATAAGTAAAAGGTAGGGAGCCTTTAGAACAACCAAATGTGTTGGCCAAAATATCAAACCTATCTTCAGCAATATTGATAGGAACTATGAATGACTTGCTATAATTAACCTTTAACCTAGTGCTCTCAGCAAAAGAATTGAGTAAGGCCTTGAGAAAGAAAAGTTCTCTTGCATCCCCTTCCATAAAAATAGGTGTATCATCAGCATATTACAGTATTGGGAAATCTTGATTGTGACTCGTGTTAATTGGCAGTGAAAGCAACCCTTGTATCTTTGCTAAATTAAGAAGTGACTGCAAGAAGTGTGCTGTCAAAACAAAAAGAAGACGAGATAAAAGGTCTCCTTGTCTGACACCCCTTCTGCAATGGAAAACTTTCCCAAGAACCCCATTTAAAAGTACAGATGAAGTCCCTAAACTAAAAATCAACTTCATCCACTAGATCCATCTATCAGGAAAGCCCTCTTGCTGCATGATTTGAATCATCAGTTGATGTTCAACCTTGTCAAAAGCCTTTTCAAAATCAAGCTTGAGAATAATGATTTCTTTTCTGGATTGATGATAGAGGTGAACATATTCTAGAGCCCAAGCCAAACAATCTTGGATGCATCTTGCTTTGACAAACCCATACTGATTTTGATGAATAAGAGCTGGTAGAAGTAACTGCAGCCTGTTAGCTAAAATCTTTGTCAAGATCTTGATAGAAGTGTTAAGTACAGATATGGGCCTATAATCTGAAATTTTAACTGCATTGTCATGCTTTTGAACTAGGGTGATGTGGGATCCATTGATATTTTTTTGGCAGACATTAACATCATAAAAAGCATTGCACATATTATAGAAATCTTAACAAATAATAGGCCAACACTTCTTGACAAAATCAGTATTGAACCCATCTGGTCCTGGTGCTTTGTTAGAGGGCAAAGACTTAACCACTTGATCAATTTCTTGATTGGTGAAAGGAGCAACAAGAGTAGAGAGATTAGTATTTGCATTCAAAAGATTGTCAAGATTGAAAATAATACCAGTGAAGCCATTAACACCCAGCCTTTCCTTGAAAGATTGCTTGCTAATGATCAGTTACTAGAACACCTGAATCATCCTCCATGTGTGTGATCAAATTTCTCCTGAATCGAATTGTAGCATGTGCATGGAAGAACTTTGTACTTGTTGTTGGCAGTGTTTAACTCATAGAATTAACCGCCAACACTCTCATAAAATCCTAGCAAACAAATACCAAACTTAGAAATAGGGCTTTAAAGCTAACAATTTCCATAAGTTTTGGTGTTTGACCATTTATAAGAAGGCATTTATGGAAGTACACATAAGGGCTAAGAATGTGCAAAGAAATAGAGCATAGATACCATTCTACACAAGCCCAAAGAGAAAGGCCCAATCACCAGAAGAATTAGGTCCCAGACAAAGAAGAGAACGAGCCAAAACCGAAGCATAACAACTCATCTCTGTGCAAAACCAACATAGGCCCACTCTAGAAGAACATAGAATATCTCCCAACAAAATTAGAGCCAAGCTGGCCCACTTAGGGTGCGGGCGCACCCATGGTGGTTCCCCTTAGGCCCAACCTTGTTAGGGCAGTGAGTTATGGGCTAGGGAAGTCGTTTCAATTGGTGAGGCGGTACAATCAATGAGGTATAGGGCAATTTGCACCATCCATGACGGGATGAGGCATTTTCCAATTGACCCCTCCTCTCCACCTGAGCACAAGTGCATCAAAGAGCAAGAGCAAGATCATCACTCCATGGGCTTAGGCCCTAGCTAGCTCTAGAAGAGAAATAGGGAGAGATGTGAGGGAAGAGTATGGGGAAGAGCCGGGCTTGTTGATTTCTCCCCGCCTAGTACCTCGATGAATACATGTGCCTCAACGGGATTTCCCGCTAAGTGAGTATTCGTGATTCTTTTGGTATAAAGTCTTTGAGTAGTTAAGCTATCCTCTTACTTGTTTGTGGGTTCGTCGTCTGTCCCCTTGGTAGATGCTCTAGTAGAGGACTCTTGATAAAGACGGATGTTCCTAGCTGACGCTAGAGTAGTAGTCGATAGCATAGATGAGGTGTCTAGGCTAGAGGCTACCTTCGTTTGCCTCATACTCTCTGGTTGAGGGGTAAGCGATAGGTGGTGATAGCCCTGTCCATCCCTTGTAATCCCCCATGTTCAGGTATGGCATGGAGCTGTAGGCCAGCATCGCTTGGCAGACCAGGTGCAACCCGGTTCCCAAAGTAAGCAAGTATAAGTAGAGTTTATCTATCCTTAGACCCTAAGTCTTTGGGATCCTTCTTCACCCTTACCAGCTATCCTTGTGTTGTCCTTGGATGAATTAGTTAGAAGAAATACCTCCGTTCCCTGTGGAAATACGATACCCTGAATACTTCCGGGTGAAAGCTACAACGGTAATTCCGTACGCTTGTAGATTAACTTCTGTAGACGTTAAGAAATACCAACAAGCTTTTTAGTGCCATTGCCAAGGAATGGTTACTATTTTCTTCATTCGTCCTTGAATTTGTATCCTTTATCTTTATAAAAATAAAATAGTTTTCTTTTATCTTTTCATCATGAAGCCATCACAATTCAAAATCTTTCTTCTTCAAAGGGGAAGTTCCGTGATCCACCACCAAAACCAAACCTTTCATCTGGCTGTGAACTCCACCCTAGTTTAAAAGCTATGGTTCGGTCACAACCCTTCTCAGGGCATGAAAATGAAAACCCTTGCAATCACCTGCTAGAGTTTGAGGAGATGTGTTCATGATTGAGCATTTCAGGTATGACATAGGAAACACTAAGGTGGAAACTGTTTCCCTTTTCTCTCATGGGGAAGGCGAAGCAATGGTACACACATGCCGTAGAAAGTATGAATGCGGACTGGGATGAACTTAAGGACAAGTTTTGTCTTGCATTTTTCCCCATGCCCCGTATCGTCTCTCTACCAAGGGTGATCCTCAAATTTGAGCAGCGAGAGAAGGAGTCTATAGGTGCAGCCTGGGCTAGGTTCTCAGCGTTAATACAAGCTAGCCTAGATCGGTCTTTACCCAATGGTGTGATCTTGCATCTCTTTTGTTCAGGTCTTGACATAGATGCTGACCTATGCCTAGACATGACTATCGGAGGTCGGTTTACACATAAACCTATGATGGAACAAGTAAAATTCCTTGAAAACTTCATAGACAGACACACTTCTTCTGTCATAAGAACCAAATCCCTCTAGGCCAAAGTCATGTCGAGTATTGAGGAGTCTTCATTAGTCGAATCCAAACCCATACCATCCTTAGATTGGACTAATGAGCCCTCACCCAAACCATGAACATCAAAGGAAAGAATACTTCATCCTTCGGAGTTCCCTGTCAAATTTGAGGATTATGGCAATATCTCAAAGATATCATGACGGAAAAGCACACAAAGGAAGTTCCCCTAGAGTGGAACTGTCAAAGGAATGGTTAATGGAAGTGAAACATTCTTCTGAAGCAATTCAGATGTTTTCACCTTCCATGACCATACCTTGCTCGTTATGGGGAACAAACATAGAAGCCCTACACAACCTAGCAATCGAAACTAGTATCATATCAGAATTCCTAATGAAAAACCTTTTGGGTAACATGCCGCTAGTCTCGACCAATAAACTCTTCAAAAGTCCTTTGGGACTATTTTTCGAGTGTTATAGAATCACAAGGGACGTGCGAGTCATAATTGACAAAATCGAGGTTTCCATAGACTTTCATATCTATTCCATCCTTGAGTTTGATATTCTCATAGGCTACCCTTTAAAAAAATTTATCTAAGAAAAACCTTCCCATGGGGGCCTTGATGAAAAGTTGGGAACAACTGCTTTTGCCACTCCTACCCCTTGTCCCAAAAGTCCAAAGGCAAAACAGCAACACAACCATAACCCGTTCGAGGAGGTGAAGTTTATATCTTAATTCGTTTTCACCTAAGCTTGCTTATGAAACTAAACGATCATCATCACCGTCACTCGAACCCAAGCCATATCCCTCTAGCCATCCAAACATTGTTCTCAATGGTCGAGATTCAACGTTGATAGTACATGATGTATCCTTCAAGAAAGAAAACTTTTGTGACATGGACATCGTGCTTAGTACCGTGTGCAACTACGAGGATCCCAACCATCTCTCAATCCTCGTTTCAAAACCTTTTAAGAGGATGGTTGTGGATGCTTTTGTTTATCACAAGTATTGCAAATCCCATAGTAGCACAGTGGTACTAATCTTGCAGCTTGAATATTATTGCTAAATGTTTGGTGGTAAAGCTAGGAACTATACCACCATTGATAGCTACAAGATGAAATTCCCAAGGTCAAGCTTACGACCATAAACAAAGCACTGCCAAGACATACCCAGATTATCATAATATATAAATAAATAAACAAATAAACTTTTCTTATCAATAAAAGCAAGAACATGTTTTCAAGTAAATATGCACCTTCGGGTATTCTTGGTTGCTAACCCTTTCAGGATGAGACAAAGAAGAACAAGGGGCATACGATACTAAAAGACATGAGAGCTACATCAACTAAAAATCCATGATGCCCTTTGGTGATGGAACACACTCAAGAGGAGACCCCAACACTACACACTTGACTTTTACACAAAAGTCTAAGTGTGGGGGAGAGAGTCTTATTACAAGATTCCATACAAACCAAAGGTCATTAAAAAATGATGATGTCAGCTCTTCCTTGCTCAAAAAAAGGGAGAGAGTAAAAAAGAATTATAAAAAAAGAGAGAAAGTTGAAGAAAAAAGACAAAGAGAAAAGAAAATAATATGATAAAAAAAGAGAGAGAAAAAGAAATGATATATAAAAAGAAGAAGAAGAGAGAAGGAGGATTCTCCTCTTCTAGACCTTTGCTACCACTAAGGCCCATGGTCCATACACACTAGCGCTGTGTGGCCTAACCTTGTTCCTCTCCTGAGTTGCACCATATGCCACAGCTGTAGTAAGCTCAGTGCATCCATTCACATACACTGCTAGTAAATAAAATGTTCACCAACTCCTTTACTCTTACTTGTCTCCATGAGATCAATACAAATTCATGCCTCTCTTGTTTATGTCATATGCTCTGGGTTGGATGTATTTGATCAATACATCCATAGGCTTTTTAAATTAAGCATGGTGCTTAGGTTAAAACAGCCTCCTTTAATCAAATTTTGACATGGTGTTGAAATTTTGATTAATGAACTTGAGTTATTTTCACAAATGATGGAAGTTATTTTATAATGGAGATAAATCAAGGCTAGGTTTATTTTACAAACTTTACATTAGCCTTTCTTGAGTATACAAAGTTTGGTGAACAAATAAATAAAAAATAAAATAGATTAATAGATAACAATACTAATAATAATATAATAATAATAAAATATCATAACAATAATAATAAAATGATTTAGGCCCCTAGTGCTCGAACCAGTAGAGCTCTTTTTTGTTTCCTTCTTTGTTTTTCTTTGTTAAATAAATAGGTACAAGAATAAGTGTGGGGAAGATCTCTCATGCATTATGAACACACATCTGAGACCTCCCACCAACACGTTGCACAACCTCAGATGAGCATCATACAGAAGGACAGGACAAATAGCTTTAGAAAGGATTGACTGAACATCTGGTTCAGCCAAATCACCTCTAATCCCTAAACTTCTTCCTCTTCAAATGATGGTTGAACCCTCAACTCCCTATAATTTTGAGTTTAAAACACACATAAACTTAATCATTAAAATTAAACTCAATGAAACAATAATGCCCCTATGCAATTTTACAAACCACACTTTGTTTACAAGTTTGAAAAGTGACACGTTCATGACATCTTTAAGATAGAAGCATGCATAAAGTTGATTCCATATACATACACTTATGCTTGTGGGAAAAAATCTAGTAGGACAATCATGTTGACTAAGTTGTTCTGAGGTGTGATATAGTTCCAACTTAGAATTCCTACCGTTTCTATTCAATGTACTTGGAGAATTTGTTTTGATAAAAAATGTTATAAAACCATAGTATCGCATACATTTGGTGAGAAATTCGTACCAAAGCCAAATATAACATCTTGCAAGCTTCAAGCCCTCTACATACATTGCTTGTTATTGTATTGAGTTTGGTCAAGTCTTGTTGACCCTTGTTGAGAGATTTATCATGCTCTCAAGATCAAGATCACGTACATCCGCATACACTTGTTGCTCCTACACTAGGAGTACACAAAAACATGCTTCCATGCATCCATCCACAAAAAATTGTGCTCCTACACTGGGAGTACACACAAAAAAAATGTTTGATAAGCAAATACTACATGTTCTAAAAGATAGTGGTCTCTTTCTAAATAAGTGGTTTAGAAAAAGGAACCTAGGCTATGCAAAATGCTTAAAAAAAATATGGACACATGAAGGTCCAAGTACAAAAAATGATTATGAGCATATGAAGGCTCATGTATTGATAAAAAAGAAACAAAGAGAAAGATAGCCATGTTTCAACGCACTAAGTTATAGAGAGATCATATCTACAAAAGGAGTATAGTTTTAGTTCACCTTTTTCCACACACATGCACACCTTGATCTAAGAGTATGACACTTTGAAAGCTCTATGTTTGGTGTTGGTAATTAGTGACAATGCCTAAGTACTAATCCTATGTCTAAGTTGTATATAACATATGAGGATTAGAACATTCCAAGGTTGGTGGCAAGATGAACATGGTGATCATGATGGCCACACTGGAGTGTTGGGGAAATAGCAAGAGTGAGTCCATGTCGAACTCAACAAGTATAACACAGGGTTCATGAGGCTCAAAAAGGATAGACACTGTTTGACTGCATTTCGCTTTTAATCATCATATAATTAGCAATTGAGTAGCATCAAGGTAATCCAAATCCCATTAATGAACCAATGATCAATTGTAATAAGGATAATGAATAGCATTAACATAAGCATAATAATAATCAACAATAATTAAGCATGATATAATAATGGTGATCAACTATTCTGTAAATGTTCCAAGGCCGCTCGTATCCGTGAGCACGGCTAGTATACCAGTTTTTAACTCTGCGCAGAGGTGTACACTTTCACTGTGAGTCATAACTTCCAAATGCATGGGTTCGCGACTCCCCAAAACACCAGAAATCATATAAAGCCACTTAAAGGTTCGTCTAACAAGTTAGGGCCATTAGATTCACTCGGCAGGCAGATGTAGAACCCCCCTTCCCTGTGGCACAACAACCGCAGCCTATACACACTAGGCCAGGGGCTCGCACTACACCCAAAGTGGCAAGCCATTCTTACGCCATTTAAGGTAACCACTAACAAGCTAGAAAAGGTCCTTCAAGCAACTAAAGCCAGAGCCATATAGCCCTCACAGTTGTACTGTATGTCCCGGATGATCATGTACAGATAAGTCCTTATGGAGAGAAACCAGAGCAACAATATAACCCCTTGCTCTAGCCCCCTTCTCAACAGTAATAAAATCATCTTTAAATGGTTGGTTGCTTAATCCATTAGTCAAATTACAAGATCATTGTTCATAATTAAGCACTAGCAATAGATACCCAAATGCACAACCCATAGGTGACAAGGAAACAAGATATCAATAGCTGAGTTATAATCTCTATGGTTGTCAAGGAAGACACATGCATATGTATGATAATTTCAGTGAATAGGCAACAAGGATGGTCCCATGTTATACTTGCCTTGATCAAAGCTTTCCTGATGATACTGCTGGTCTGGCTCAAAATAATACTCCTGATCGTCAAGAAATTGCTCACCGTCTATACTCGATCATCAAGCATCAACACACAATCATCCGAGCAATCATACACGAAGCAAACAAAGAGACATAATTAAAACAGCATACCAACAATAGCAAAACAGTATAAAAAGTTTGTAAAATTCTACTACACGTTACTACGATCACACAGACGTAAAAATCATGAAATTCGGATCTAAAACGTGAAAGTTATGAATTTTCTAAGATTTCCTATAGATAAATAATTACTTAAATATAAATTTGAAAATTAAATTTCTTAAACCTACTGTACAGCCGCACTAACATGTAGAGCTCGCAAATACAAACCTAACGCAACTTGAACGGGTCAAATCGGAGTTAAAACGTAGAAAATATGGCCTAAACAAGATTGTATGTGTATACGTATTTCTATTGTATTTTGAGATTTGTTTTACTAAAGAAAAACGGCCACAAATCGTACTCATGACATCATGTGATGTCATCAAGCTAGCTAGCAAAATGAAACAGCACGCACGCGCTATTCGTTTGTTTCAAATTAATTGAGCAAAACCACGTAAAAAGTTATTTAGACTAGATTACTCAAAACAGGATTTAATTCAGAAGCCCGACAAAACTACTCATAGTTTATTTATAAATAGTGTCATAAAATTCAATCAAGTTTAACTTTATATTTGTAAAAGAAAAAAAAATATATGTGAAAGCAACTGCTCAAGTTTATCTTATATACAACGTACTTACTGAGCAACACAGAATTTTAAAAACACATGTAAGTGAGCAACTAATTTAAATCCATATATATTTCAAGGTTTACCTAATCAAATCATAATTTAAAATGGCATGATATTAATAATATTAGCATTGTTTTCACGAAAGACTGAAGATTAAACCCTAAGTTGCTTTTATTTATAACTTAGAAAACATAGAACATGTGTGAATGACTAAACGACCCATATATGTTTCGGAGGTTGATCTGAGTAAGTCTCATTATTGAAAAGGCATTGTGGTTGATATTAATCATATTACAAGTAATTTATGAAAGACTGATATAAAGCCTAAATTACTTTTAGTTAGAAATTCGGTTGCATAAGTATTAATCAAATCAATATTTAACTTATAAATTTCAAAGTTATAAGATATGTTAAACGTTGTTGCCAGCACGTAACTTCGGTCAGCACTATCGCAAAACAATAAGAACGGATTTAAACTGAGACTGCTCTTATTTGGAAAGCTATTAAACAAATATATTAATCTAATTACTATTTAAATTAATAAATTCATAATCAAGTGACATGATAATCCTTAGCCCTACTGCGTAAAGCACGACAACGCGAATCTAACGCAAAAAGAACTACTCAAATCGGAGTTAGGATGATTAAACTGCAAATGATTAACGAGTAATGGCAAACTTATAAATAACCTTATCTTCCATCTTGTTTCATCTCCATCCATACGTGGCCAAGGCAGCCAGGGAGATGTTGCTGCTCATTGTTGGAGAAGGGTGGGGAGCCAGCCTCGGCCTGCTGGCCAGCCGGAGGGCGGCTCCAGGCCACGAGGGCCAGCGGCGCTAGACAGCGTGGGGACAGGGCCGGCCAGAACAGCAGCTGCCCGCACAAAGCAGCGGCGACGCCCTGCTGCTCGCCGCTAGCAGCTACAGAGGCGCACCGTGGGGAGGGGTGGCACGGTCGAGACCACAAGGCGCGGGGTGAGGGCGCAGGTGGCGGCGGGTTGTGAGGAGATGTAGATTCATGATCACCGAAGAGGCAAAGAGGCCACGGGTATATATTTATATGCACAAGGCTAAAGCCAAGTTGGAATAGGATTAGATTTTATTATTTTCAGAATTAATGAATTTCATGACTAGAAATAATTCTAGAAAATCTAGAATTACTATTTGAGTCACATATACGCACACAAACAGGATTTCTTCCGCTCAACATGCATGCACGTATACATATATATATATATAAGATACGGCGAGAGATAGAGGGAGCTACGAGTGACGGCTCGCGATAAGGGTTTTACTTCTGAAACCAGGGCGTCGAAGGCTACGCTGGCATATATATAGTCGTAAGGTTTGGAAACTTTTCGGAATTTCTTAATTTCGGGATTATTTTAATTCCGCGAATAAAATAATTCCAGAAAATCTAGAATTACCTTTTAAGCCGCGAAAATAGTCCGGAGCTCAGAAAAATCACGGGAAAAATCCTGGAGACTCTTGGAGAGATAAAGAACTCAACTAAATGAGTTTGAGCTCATGAAAAGATTGATGAAGAGATCAAGGAAAAAGATTAAGCTCACGGAAATTGAAATTTTAAATCCAGAAAATGCCAAAAAAAAATTCCGGTGAGAAGTAAACGTCGTCCTATGGTATTTTGAAAATAATAGCACTCACCAACACCAAAGACAAGCATCACACAAACACCACATTATCAAATTAATATAAAAAAATTTAAAACCACAATTATCTATATTTAAATTAGCAGCAACTTAACTTATCTAATAAATTTATTCAAATATTAAAATTATTTATTTTATTTAGTATTTTTCATGCACAACCCAAAATAGGAAATTTTGGGTGTGACAAATCTACCCCACTTAACAGGAATCTCGTCCCGAGATTCGGAGAGACTAGGGAGAAAGATAAAGTTGATCTGCAAGTCTTCACTTTTCTTTCGTCAACTCCTATCCAATGATGATGCCACAAACTCATAACCAACTTTGTAAATGTCTCCTTTAGACCCTTATGATTCTTGTAGATGGTTCTAACAGGTTACCCACCCTGAAAAAGGATACCTGCGCTCGATAATGACTTTGCAACCATGTTGATAGCTGATGCTTCCAGATGACGAAATAGAACATATAAATCCTCCATCTTGTATCGTCTTTAGTTTGTCAAACCCCCTTAAGAAGAGATCAATTGGAGAACATCAATGGATAGATTACATGTGTTTCTGAGTGATAACTACCATCATGTCCTTCTATCATCTCAAAGATATTCATGAGCATATGCAAGAACAAGTAACTTGTACTTCCTCGCGAGCAGAAAAATAGCAGTGCAGAAATACAGTTATAACTCAAGTTCTACGAATCCGATGATATTGTAGCTTATACCGTTGGAAAGCTTATCAAATTTACTACAACTTCCTTATAGAACACTTTTCCAAATTCTGCAGTTAAGGTAGTCAAAAACTGGGCACAACAGAAACTATTCCAGATTGCTGACAGCATAGATACGTCGCCTTGTGATTTTCATAAATCCCAAGCCATAATAGCTATCAGGGTGGTTCTTACGGTCAGAGAAAAATATTGAAGTCTACTATTGTCCAGAATTTATCCATGATTTTTGGGCATCCAAAAATAGAGGTATAAGCTAAGGAAGACAGACTGCTCTAAAAAGACAGGATAAGATACAAATGAGATTCAGAGAGATTAGAGAGATAGATAACACTAATCTTCAAGTCTTCATGCTTCTTTGATTTATGTTGATGAGATATAAGACATGGATCGAGGATAGCCAAAAGATGACAAGAAAGATAAAGTTTGATCTTTAGTTCTTCATGCCTCTTCATGCCTCGTCACTTGAGATATTCAGGACTTGCTGTTGTTGATAGCAGATGCTACCCCACTTAACAAAGATCTTGTTTCACCTGACGATGTCATTGAAGGAAACACTTTCTCTAAGGCTTGCTGCTAATGATAAGTCTTTCACTTAAAACTTACTAAACATACTTGATATGGGGGTGATGTCATCTAAGTTTTCATGAAACTAACTATAGACTTCCAATCATAGAGATAACCACTTCTTCCAAGTGAAGCTCTAGGACATACGAAACATTCATCTTGCAACACTCACAACTTTGCTACCCCCTTAAGAAAAAGAAACTAGGGGACACCAAAGTAACTCACATCCCTTTTATACTAGATAACCATAATCATCTCTAATGTAAGATTCCCAGGCAAATCAATGAGATTCAAAGATATTCAATGATATATTCACTTGTACAAGATAAGGAAGTAATGCAGAAAATTTCTGGGCGAATTCTAATTTTAGCAGTTCAGTAAATCTGGCATATCTCGAGATACAGACATCCGATTAAGGTGATCTTTATATGGTTGGAAAGCTTACGAAATTATCTACGACTTTTATTCACAACACTTTTCCAGATTCTGTCAATAAGTTAGTCAAAAACTGAACTTAACCTAAACTATTTCAGAATTCCAGACTGTGCAGTAACCTCAACTTAGAACAGGTATATCTCTTAGCTCAAAATAGATAAAAAGGTAAATCCAATGGGTTTGGAAAGATACAGAAGTCTAGTTATTCCCAGTAAAATTTCATAAATTTCTCATGTCCATATCTTGAGATATAACAGAAACATTGCAGACTGCTATAGAAATCAGCATGCGGAGTATTACGTAAAACCTACCCCACTTAGCATAGATCAAGCTACTCCTCAAGACTTATACCTTTCGAGCCACCTTTGAAATATGAGAACAAGGATAACACACAAGCAACACATCAAGCAAAACAAACACACATCACATCATCGATACTACACGTGCTTGTTCAACAATGGTGGTCATCCTAATGGCACCTTGGAGATGATGAAAGGCCATCGAACTTTTGAACAAGGTAAGATCAGAAAACTTTTAGTAAAATCAACATAAAACAAAATCCAATGGAGTAAGAAATAATAGCTCAAAGGAAGGTATATCAAGGAGGGGATACAACAAGACAAGGAAAAGAAAATAGTCAAAATCAATGAGTCAAGGTATGACAAATTTGTTTTATAGTAAAATAAGTTTTAGAATACATCCAGTGCTACTTGGCATACGTCCTACAGTCAACACCGCTCTGATACCACTCTGTCACACCCGGTTTTCTAAAGAACAAAACCAGGCTAATCATATGTGTGCCCAGGAAGTCCACACATATGCCAGAATGAAAAAGTATCAGAAACAATGTTATTATATAACGTATACATAGCTATATTAACACTTACATCAGAGTATCGCGGAACGGTGACTAAACTTCGGGCTCCATTCTTCTCAGGGACGGCTGACTGGGGGTAACATATGCCTAGCACTTCTACTAGTCTTCTGGAAACTCCACTACACCTTTGTCCTTCTTCCGAGTAGCATCTTACTACACACTGGAGTGTTGGGGAAATAGCAAGAGTGAGTCCATGTCGAACTCAACAAGTATAACACAGGGTTCATGAGGCTCAAAAAGGATAGACACTGTTTGACTGCATTTCGCTTTTAATCATCATATAATTAGCAATTGAGTAGCATCAAGGTAATCCAAATCCCATTAATGAACCAATGATCAATTGTAATAAGGATAATGAATAGCATTAACATAAGCATAATAATAATCAACAATAATTAAGCATGATATAATAATGGTGATCAACTATTCTGTAAATGTTCTAAGGCCGCTCGTATCCGTGAGCACGGCTAGTATACCAGTTTTTAACTCTGTGCAGAGGTGTACACTTTCACTGTGAGTCATAACTTCCAAATGCATGGGTTCGCGACTCCCCAAAACACCAGAAATCATATAAAGCCACTTAAAGGTTCGTCTAACAAGTTAGGGCCATTAGATTCACTCGGCAGGCAGATGTAGAACCCCCCTTCCCTGTGGCACAACAACCGCAGCCTATACACACTAGGCCAGGGGCTCGCACTACACCCAAAGTGGCAAGCCATTCTTACGCCATTTAAGGTAACCACTAACAAGCTAGAAAAGGTCCTTCAAGCAACTAAAGCCAGAGCCATATAGCCCTCACAGTTGTACTGTATGTCCCGGATGATCATGTACAGATAAGTCCTTATGGAGAGAAACCAGAGCAACAATATAACCCCTTGCTCTAGCCCCCTTCTCAACAGTAATAAAATCATCTTTAAATGGTTGGTTGCTTAATCCATTAGTCAAATTACAAGATCATTGTTCATAATTAAGCACTAGCAATAGCTACCCAAATGCACAACCCATAGGTGACAAGGAAACAAGATATCAATAGCTGAGTTATAATCTCTATGGTTGTCAAGGAAGACACATGCATATGTATGATAATTTCAGTGAATAGGCAACAAGGATGGTCCCATGTTATACTTGTCTTGATCAAAGCTTTCCTGATGATACTGCTGGTCTGGCTCAAAATAATATTCCTGATCGTCAAGAAATTGCTCACCGTCTATACTCGATCATCAAGCATCAACACACGATCATCCGAGCAATCATACACGAAGCAAACAAAGAGACATAATTAAAACAGCATACCAACAGTAGCAAAACAGTATAAAAAGTTTGTAAAATTCTACTACACGTTACTACGATCACACAGACGTAAAAATCATGAAATTCGGATCTAAAACGTGAAAGTTATGAATTTTCTAAGATTTCCTATAGATAAATAATTACTTAAATATAAATTTGAAAATTAAATTTCTTAAACCTACTGTACAGCCACACTAACATGTAGAGCTCGCAAATACAAACCTAACGCAACTTGAACGGGTCAAATCGGAGTTAAAACGTAGAAAATATGGCCTAAACAAGATTGTATGTGTATACGTATTTCTATTGTATTTTGAGATTTGTTTTACTAAAGAAAAACGGCCACAAATCGTACCCATGACATCATGTGATGTCATCAAGCTAGCTAGCAAAATGAAACAGCACGCACGCGCTATTCGTTTGTTTCAAATTAATTGAGCAAAACCACGTAAAAAGTTATTTAGACTAGATTACTCAAAATAGGATTTAATTCAGAAGCCCGACAAAACTACTTATATACAACGTACTTACTGAGCAACACAGAATTTTAAAAACACATGTAAGTGAGCAACTAATTTAAATCCATATATATTTCAAGGTTTACCTAATCAAATCATAATTTAAAATGGCATGATATTAATAATATTAGCATTGTTTTCACGAAAGACTGAAGATTAAACCCTAAGTTGCTTTTATTTATAACTTAGAAAACATAGAACATGTGTGAATGACTAAACGACCCATATATGTTTCGGAGGTTGATCTGAGTAAGTCTCATTATTGAAAAGGCATTGTGGTTGATATTAATCATATTACAAGTAATTTATGAAAGACTGATATAAAGCCTAAATTACTTTTAGTTAGAAATTCGGTTGCATAAGTATTAATCAAATCAATATTTAACTTATAAATTTCAAAGTTATAAGATATGTTAAACGTTGTTGCCAGCACGTAACTTCGGTCAGCACTATCGCAAAACAATAAGAACGGATTTAAACTGAGACTGCTCTTATTTGGAAAGCTATTAAACAAATATATTAATCTAATTACTATTTAAATTAATAAATTCATAATCAAGTGACATGATAATCCTTAGCCCTACTGCGTAAAGCACGACAACGCGAATCGAACGCAAAAAGAACTACTCAAATCGGAGTTAGGATAATTAAACTGCAAATGATTAACGAGTAATGGCAAACTTATAAATAACCTTATCTTCCATCTTGTTTCATCTCCATCCATACGTGGCCAAGGCAGCCAGGGAGATGTTGCTGCTCGTTGTTGGAGAAGGGTGGGGAGCCAGCCTCGGCCTGCTGGCCAGCCGGAGGGCGGCTCCAGGCCACGAGGGCCAGCGGCGCTAGACAGCGTGGGGACAGGGCCGGCCAGAACAGCAGCTGCCCGCACAAAGCAGCGGCGACGGCCTGCTGCTCGCCGCTAGCAGCTACAGAGGCGCACCGAGGGGAGGGGCGGCACGGTCGAGACCACAAGGCGCGGGGTGAGGGCGCAGGTGGCGGCGGGTTGTGAGGAGATGTAGATTCATGATCACCGAAGAGGCAAAGAGGCCACGGGTATATATTTATATGCACAAGGCTAAAGCCAAGTTGGAATAGGATTAGATTTTATTATTTTCAGAATTAATGAATTTCATGACTAGAAATAATTCTAGAAAATCTAGAATTACTATTTGAGTCACATATACGCACACAAACAGGATTTCTTCCGCTCAACATGCATGCACGTATACATATATATATATATATATAAAAGATACGGCGAGAGATAGAGGGAGCTACGAGCGACGGCTCGCGATAAGGGTTTTACTTCTGAAACCAGGGCGTCGAAGGCTACGCTGGCATATATATAGTCGTAAGGTTTGGAAACTTTTCGGAATTTCTTAATTTCGGGATTATTTTAATTCCGCGAATAAAATAATTCCAGAAAATCTAGAATTACCTTTTAAGCCGCGAAAATAGTCCGGAGCTCAGAAAAATCACGGGAAAAATCCTGGAGACTCTTGGAGAGATAAAGAACTCAACTAAATGAGTTTGAGCTCATGAAAAGATTGATGAAGAGATCAAGGAAAAAGATTAAGCTCACGGAAATTGAAATTTTAAATCCAGAAAATGCCAAAAAAAAATTTCCGGTGAGAAGTAAACGTCGTCCTATGGTATTTTGAAAATAATAGCACTCACCAACACCAAAGACAAGCATCACACAAACACCACATTATCAAATTAATATAAAAAAAATTTAAAACCACAATTATCTATATTTAAATTAGCAGCAACTTAACTTATCTAATAAATTTATTCAAATATTAAAATTATTTATTTTATTTAGTATTTTTCATGCACAACCCAAAATAGGAAATTTTGGGTGTGACATATTTGATCAATACATCCATAGGCTTTTTAAATTAAGCATGGTGCTTAGGTTAAAACAGCCTCCTTTAATCAAATTTTGACATGGTGTTGAAATTTTGATTAATGAACTTGAGTTATTTTCACAAATGATGGAAGTTATTTTATAATGGAGATAAATCAAGGCTAGGTTTATTTTACAAACTTTACATTAGCCTTTCTTGAGTATACAAAGTTTGGTGAACAAATAAATAAAAAATAAAATAGATTAATAGATAACAATACTAATAATAATATAATAATAATAATAAAATATCATAACAATAATAATAAAATGATTTAGGCCCCTAGTGCTCGAACCAGTAGAGCTCTTTTTTGTTTCCTTCTTTGTTTTTCTTTGTTAAATAAATAGGTACAAGAATAAGTGTGGGGAAGATCTCTCATGCATTATAAACACACATCTGAGACCTCCCACCAACACGTTGCACAACCTCAGATGAGCATCATACAGAAGGACAGGACAAATAGCTTTAGAAAGGATTGACTGAACATCTGGTTCAGCCAAATCACCTCTAATCCCTAAACTTCTTCCTCTTCAAATGATGGTTGAACCCTCAACTCCCTATAATTTTGAGTTTAAAACACACATAAACTTAATCATTAAAATTAAACTCAATGAAACAATAATGCCCCTATGCAATTTTACAAACCACACTTTGTTTACAAGTTTGAAAAGTGACACGTTCATGACATCTTTAAGATAGAAGCATGCATAAAGTTGATTCCATATACATACACTTATGCTTGTGGGAAAAAATCTAGTAGGACAATCATGTTGACTAAGTTGTTCTGAGGTGTGATATAGTTCCAACTTAGAATTCCTACCGTTTCTATTCAATGTACTTGGAGAATTTGTTTTGATAAAAAATGTTATAAAACCATAGTATCGCATACATTTGGTGAGAAATTCGTACCAAAGCCAAATATAACATCTTGCAAGCTTCAAGCCCTCTACATACATTGCTTGTTATTGTATTGAGTTTGGTCAAGTCTTGTTGACCCTTGTTGAGAGATTTATCATGCTCTCAAGATCAAGATCACGTACATCCGCATACACTTGTTGCTCCTACACTAGGAGTACACAAAAACATGCTTCCATGCATCCATCCACAAAAAATTGTGCTCCTACACTGGGAGTACACACAAAAAAATGTTTGATAAGCAAATACTACATGTTCTAAAAGATAGTGGTCTCTTTCTAAATAAGTGGTTTAGAAAAAGGAACCTAGGCTATGCAAAATGCTTAAAAAAATATGGACACATGAAGGTCCAAGTACAAAAAATGATTATGAGCATATGAAGGCTCATGTATTGATAAAAAAGAAACAAAGAGAAAGATAGCCATGTTTCAACGCACTAAGTTATAGAGAGATCATATCTACAAAAGGAGTATAGTTTTAGTTCACCTTTTTCCACACACATGCACACCTTGATCTAAGAGTATGACACTTTGAAAGCTCTATGTTTGGTGTTGGTAATTAGTGACAATGCCTAAGTACTAATCCTATGTCTAAGTTGTATATAGCATATGAGGATTAGAACATTCCAAGGTTGGTGGCAAGATGAACATGGTGATCAAGATGGCCACACTTGGATTTGGATGCAACCCTACGTGATCAAGGCAAAGGTATATGCTTAAGGGTTGTGTTTTAATAACCAAGACACCTAGTGGGTGTGGTTACATTATAGGACAGATAGCCGTACTATAAAGAGGGGAATGACGCGGCTATTGAACTCCTAAGTGCCTCTAGGTGTGCATTTCATAATCATATGCATTTGCATAGAACTAATAACGCCTCGAAAAATGATTGTGAAAATGCTAACACACTCGCACATGACGTGATCACTTAGTGGTGTTAGCACATTTGTGATGGCGTTGGAGTTTGAGCGGTAGAGAGGGTTTGGGGTCCTCTCTCCCTCCCGCCGAGCTTGCTCGGTGGGATTCAGGCGTTTTTGAGGAGTTGAAACGACTATTTTCCACTATGCTGGAAGTCGGAAAAGAAACGGAGGCGAACGGAGGTCACCAGGGCGATCGGACGTTGCACCGGACATGGTCATGGTTTGACCGGACGCGTCCGGTCAGTTCAACGTAGCAGTCAGGTGCACAGGTGTTAGGGTTTGCAACCGGCGCGTCCGGTCCCTCGTGGAACCGAAGCGTCTAGTCGGGCACCCAGAGGAGTAGAGCATGGCGAAGAGCTAATCAGACGCGCGGCGCGTCCGGTGCTTCGCGAGCGTAGGCGCTGTGCGTTCAGCGCGTCCGGTCAATTCTTGCTGCACGTCCGGTCACTCTAGTGCATGAACAAGTACTTTTAAGTGACCGTTACAATCGAACGAACAAAATTCAAAGTGATACACGTGGCGTTCATCGAGGAGGTCGCGGTGGAGCGACCGGACGCTGTGCATGTCTGATCAGGCCATACCAGCGCGTCTGGTCACCCCGAGTGTGCCTATTTCGTGAGCCAACGACTCTATTCTTTCGGGGGCTCCTATATATACTTGTTGGCTGACTCAAGGCTCTCACTATTGCACTCTTTGACATACTTGTGAGCACTTTGAGCTAAGGAACTCCCCTCCCACTCATCTCTCTTGCTTCTTTGCATATTCAAAGTGAGATTGAGTGATCCAAGTGCATTTGCATTGTGAGATTGCATCTAGTTGGCACTTGGTGGCTGATTTGCTGCGGGATTCTTGTTTCTCTTGGTGGTTGTCACCACCTAGATGGCTTGGAGCAGCTTGGAGGCATTGGCAAGAGTTGGTGATTATTCTTGGCCACATCCGATGATTGTGAGGGGTTTGTGCCAACCTCAGCGAAGCGCCAAAGGCAACGTTAGTAAATTACTCGTGTCATTGCAACCTCTTGCCATTTGGTAGGTTCTTGTGGCACCTTTTGAGAGGCTCGATGTGTGACCGATTAGCCACCGAACCATGTGGTGAAGAGGGACACAACGGGGACTAGCGTGCCGGCAAGCATGTGAACCTCGGGATAAATCTTCATGTCATCATTCTTATTGTGATTAATCGATCCTGGTGGTTGTGTATTGTGGAATTCATCTCTTGATCATATTGATTGGTTGGCTCAATACTTCGCCCTTCGATGATACCCTCCTAACTCTCTCTTGTATTAATTTCTTAGTTACCTTGCTAGTTTGTTAGTGTAGCTCTTAGCTTGTGTAGCTAGTTAGCTTTAGTTGTAGCTAAGTTGTGCGGTTTGACTTGTGCGGTTGAGTGCAAATATACTAGAATTGTGAATTGGTTAGGTGGCTTACAAACATTCCGTAGGCTAAGCAAAACTTACATCTCGCTATTTTTTATATTGATAAACTTGTTTAGCTTGTCTTTGTAGAATTTTTTAAAAAGGCTATTCACCCTCCTCTAGCCATCAAGACCTTTCAAGTGGTATCAGAGCCATGGTCACCATTTGCAAGGCTTAACAACCTCAGTGCAAGATGGCTCAAGTTATGTTCAATCATATTAATGGCAAGCCTCTATTCTTTGATGGCGTCTCTTCCTTTGATCATTGGAAAAGAAAGATGAAGCAATATCTAGGCAATATACATGAGAAGGTTTGGGATGTGACCAAAGAAGGATACATCATTCTTGATGAGGAAAATCTCACTCCAAATAACCGCATCAACAAACAATGCAACACAGCGGCACTTGACACAATCTACCGTGCCATTGATGACAAAGTATTTGAGCAAATCAAAGATCTTGAAAAGGCAAATGACCTTTGGATAAGGCTTGAAGAAACATATGAAGGCACTTCAACGGTAAAAAGTGCCAAACTATATATGCTCAAGGACAAGTTCTCCATTTTCAAGATGAAGGATGATGAATCCATCCTGGAGATGTTCTATAGGCTCCAAGTCATTGTCAATGATCTCAAGGGGCTTGGAGAGAAGGTTGAGGACAAGGACTTCTCTCACATAAATTCTTGATGTGCTTACCCAAGAAGTTTGTCACCTTGAGAAGAATGATGATGAAGATGAGGTAGAAGAGAAGAAGGAGACCAAGGTCAAGCAAGAGAAGCCCATTGCATTCAAGGCTTCATCTTCTAAGGGCAAGATCAAGGTTGAGAGCGATTATGATGATCCATTCGATGATGAGACCATGACCCTCCTTGTGCACAAGATGAGAAGGTTCATGAAGAAGAAAGGATATGGGGCAAGGAAGAGGAGAGACACTGAAGGCAAAGATCCTTTGCTACAATTACAATAGCCCTGATCACATAGTGGCGGATTGCCCATATGAAGATAAGAGATTTCATAATGGGGACTTGAAGCTCAAGAAGAACAAGAAGGATAAGAAACAGAAGGAGAAGAAAGCAAAGAAGAGCTTCACATTCAAAAAGAAGAAGAAGGGTGGTGGTTATGTGGTCACTTGGGATAGTGACAACTCCGATAGTGATGATGATGCAAGCTCTAGTGATGATGAAAGGACCACTCGGTGAGCCATTGCAAGCATCGCCCTCTCCAACAGGCCATCCATCTTTGACACTACATCGACATGCCTTATGGTCAAGCCTACCAAGGTAAAATATGATGATAGTGATGATGATTCTCATGCTAGTGATGGTTGTAGGAGTGATGATGAGGAGGATGAGGACTACTCTAAGGATGATCTATTGAGAATAATAGATCAAATGAGCAAGGGCTACAAGAGGACCACCAAGAGATGCAAGATCTTGGAGCAAGAGCTCATTTCCAAGAGCAATGAAAATGATGCCTTGATGGAGGAGCTTGTTGCTATCAAAAAGAGTAAGGAGTGCAAAGGAATTGAACAAGAGCTCAAAGCTCTTAGGAAATCCTTTGATGAGCTAGAGGCCTCTTGTGAGTGTCAAAAGGAAGACCACGAGGACCTTAAAGTTGCTCACACTAGGCTTAAGGAAGCCCACTCCACTCTACTTGAGCTCATCATGGAAAAGGACCTCAAGTTGGAGAAGTTCATGAAGAAAGCTAAGGAGGAGCAAGTGATTATCACTTGTGATATTAGACTAACATGTGATATTATTGATGATTCTTTATTTGTTAGTCCTACTAATGCTTCATGTAGCTCATCATCATCCACCACAACCAACTCTATCTCTACTACTAGTGATTCATCACTTGTGGTTGAGAATGAGACTCTCAAGAGAGAGGTGGATGATCTCACCCGCGCATTAGGCAATGCCTATGGTGGGGATGCCCGCTTGCTAAAATGCTTGGGTAGCCAGAGGTTCACTCTTAACAAAGAGGGTTTGGGCTATACTCCCAAGAAGGGTAAGGCGGCCTTTGCTACTCCAAAGTCTAGCTTTGAGAAGAGTGATGGTCGGTTTTGCAATAGATGCAAGCAAGTCGGGCACCTAGAGAATAATTGCAACAAAATGAATAAGAACAAGAAAAATGGTAATGTACCTTACATTCCTTTTGTTTCTTATTATGTGCTTACCAAGGGTGAGAAATATGTGCATGCTAGGTTTGTTAGTACACCAATTGTGGGCCTAAAGAAGAAGGCCATTTGGGTACCAAAGAACTTAGTTACTAACCTCCAAGGACCCAAGCAAGTATGGGTACATAAAAGACATTAATTTGTTTTGTAGGTAAATTGCAAGGCTGGAGGAAGGCATTGGGTGCTTGATAGTGGGTGCTCTCAACATATGACCGGTGATTCAAGAATGTTCAACTCTCTCAAATCAAATGATAGTGGCATTGATAGCATCACATTTGGTGATAATAGCAAGGATAATGTAAAGGCTCTTGGAAGGATTGCAATCTCAAATGATCATAGCATTTCCAATGTGCTCTTAGTTGAAAAATTGAACTTCAATCTTCTCTCGATTGCTCAATTATGTGATCTTGGTTTCAAGTGCATATTTGGTGTTGATGATGTGGAGATAGTTAGTGTTGATGGGTCCAATTTGATCTTCAAGGGTTTTAGATATGAGAATCTATACTTGGTTGATTTCAATGCTAGTGACACTCAACTCTCAACATGCTTACTCACCAAATCAAGTATGGGTTGCTTATGGCATAGAATACTTGGTCATGTTGGCATGAAGCAATTAAACAAGTTAGTGAAGCATGACTTAGTTAGAGGCTTGAAGGATGTCACATTTGAGAAAGATAAGCTATGTAGTGCATGTCAAGCCGGAAAGCAAGTGGGCAACACTCATCCATTAAAGAGCATTATGAGTACTTCCAAGGCATTTGAGTTGTTGCACATGGATCTATTTGGGCCAACTACATACACAAGCATTGGTGGCAACAAGTATGGCTTTATGATTGTGGATGATTTCACTAGATACACATGGGTATTCTTTCTTATGGAAAAGAGTGATGTATTTGACATATTCAAGAAGTTCATCAAGAGAGTGCAAAATGAGTTTGAGACCACAATCAAGAAAGTGAGAAGTGACAATGGAAGTGAGTTTAGAAACACAAGAGTTGACGAGCTATGTGATGAGCTTGGAATCAAGCATCAATTTTCGGCCAAGTATACACCTCAATCCAATGGCCTAGTTGAAAGGAAGAATAGAACCTTAATTGATATGGCAAGATCAATGTTGAATGAGTATAATATGAGTCATTCATTTTGGGCCGAAGCAATCAACACGGCTTTCTTCTATAGCAACCGCCTCTATTGCCACAAGTTCCTAGAAAAGACATCATATGAGATCTTAAATGGAAGAAAGCCCAACATTGCATACTTTCGAGTATTTGGTTGCAAATGCTACATCTTGAAGAAGGGCAATAGATTGAGCAAGTTTGAGAAGAAATGTGATGAAGGATTCTTACTTGGTTACTCCACTACTACCAAAGCTTATAGAGTTTGGAATTTGACTAGTGGTTTACTTGAGGAAGTTCATGATGTTGAGTTTGATGAAACAAATGGCTCTCAAGATGAGGAAGATAACTTGGATGATGTGAGAGGAACTCAATTGACCAATGCTATGAAAGAAATGGATATTGGTGATATTAGGCCAAAGTAAGTGATTGATGTGGCTGACTACAAAGATCAAGTGCTCCAAAGTCCAATCACTCAAGCTAGGGGTTCTCTTGTGCAAAATCAAGCTAGTACATCATCTCAAGTGCAACAAGATCAACAAGTGGCTAGTTCATCATCTCCAACTCATGATCAACATCAACATCCAAGCAATCAAGTGCAAGTGCTTCAACCAACCAACATTGCTAGAGACCATCCATTGGATTCCATCATTGGTGACATACAAAGGGGAGTTCAAACTAGATCAAGATTGGCATCTTTTTGTGCTCACTCTTCTTTTGTGTCAATGGAAGAACCCAAGGACATTGATAAAGTATTGAGAGATCCGAATTGGGTAAATGCAATGCATGAAGAGCTTAACAACTTCAAGAGAAATGAAGTATGGGAACTAGTTGAGAGGCCTAAGGATCACAATGTCATTGGAACAAGATGGGTCTTTCGCAACAAGCAAGATCAAGATGGGTTAGTAGTAAGGAACAAAGCAAGACTAGTGGCTCAAGGTTACACACAAATAGAGGGTCTTGACTTTGATGAAACTTATGCCCCGGTTGCAAGATTGGAAGCAATTAGGATCTTACTTGCCTATGCTTGTGCTCACAATATCAAGCTATATCAAATGGATGTAAAGAGTGCATTTCTCAATGGGTACATCCAAGAGGAGGTGTATGTGGAGCAACCTCCCGGTTTTGAAGATGACAAGAAATCCAATCATATCTACAAATTGAGAAAAGCTTTGTATGGATTGAAGCAAGCACCTAGAGCATGGTATGAAAGATTGAGGGACTTCTTGCTATCCAAAGGATTTGTCATGGGCAAAGTGGATACTACTCTCTTCACCAAGAAGATTGGGAAAGACTTGTTTGTGTTGCAAATAAATGTTGATGATATCATATTCGGTTCAACCAATCAAGATTATTGTGATGAGTTTGGGAAAATGATGGCAAAGGAATTTGAAATGTCAATGATCGGTGAACTTAGTTTCTTTCTTGGACTTCAAATCAAACAAATGAAGGAAGGAACATTTGTGAGCCAAACCAAATACATAAAGGATATGCTAAAAAAGTTTGGTATGGAAGATGCAAAAGGAATCACTACTCCAATGAGCACTAATGGAAGCTTGGATAGTGACAAGAGTGGCAACATGGTGGAGCAAAAGCTATATAGATCAATGATTGGTAGCCTACTCTATGTGACGGCATCAAGGCCTGATGTAATGTTTAGTGTATGCATGTGTGCAAGATTTCAACCCTCACCAAGAGAAAGTCATTTGAAGGCAACAAAGAGAATATTGAGGTACTTAAAGCATACACAAGATGTTAGATTATGGTATCCCAAAGGTGCAAGCTTTGAGCTAGTTGGATATTTGGATTCCGACTATGCCGGTGACAAAGTTGAGAGAAAGAGCACCTCTAGGACTTGTCAATTGTTGGGAAGATCACTTGTCTCATGGTCATCCAAGAAGCAAAATAGTATTGCACTATCTACCACCGAAGCCGAATACATCGCCGCGGGTAGTTGTTGTGCACAAATCTTGTGGATGAAGGCAACATTGAAGGATTTTCGAATCAATTTCAAGAATGTGCCATTGCTATGTGACAATGAAAGTGCCGTGAAGCTAACCAACAATTTGGTTCAACATCAAAGAACAAAGCATATTGATGTTTGTCATCATTTCATTAGAGATCATCAACAAAAGGGTGACATTGCAATTGAGAATGCGGGCATCGAAGATCAATTAGCCGATCTATTCACCAAGCCACTTGATGAAAAGAGATTTCACAAGCTAAAGAATGAGTTGAACATACTTGACTTCTCCAACATGAGTTGATGCACCTCATATATGACATGCCTCTCCTTCGAGCCCCAAGGTACAATTGGTTGACATGTCATACATTCTATGCTAAGGACTCGTTTAGTGCATCTAGTCATAATTTACATGTTCTAGGCTCATTCATGAAAATCAAATGTTTTTGAAGGTTATATGGTGCCACTATTGTTTCTTTGCTATGTATGATCTAGTGGTAGCATAAAACTTGTTTAAGTAGCTTGTGATCCTAAGTGTTTAATCTAGATCACTTGTCTAAATATTTGCTTCAACATGGTGCATGATAACCCTTCTAGTGAGGTGTGAAGAAGCTTTCCCTTGGATCAAACCGAAGCATTTTATTCATGCAAGCAATCTAGGTTGAATCACAAACTTGATCCTCACCCCATGACATGACATGATATTCTATCTAAAATTAGTCCCTTATGGTCATTGGTGCCAAAGGGGGAGAAAATGTTGCTCACAAAGATAGATTCTAAAGGGGGAGAAAACCTAAAGGGGAGAATTGATAAAAGAAGGGGATCAACTAAAATTTTGAGCACACAAGTAGGGGGAGCAAGCTCTTAAACATGAATGTTGCATTTCCATGTGCACTTCATATGTATGATGCATAGTTATGCATTTCTTTTTCTCCGATACATGCTTGTGTGGTGACTTGCTAGTATAATTTGAATGGTATATTGAGGTACTAGCATGAATAGGAAGTAGTTAGATTTTTCTTGCTTCATGTTTTTCAAAGTGGTACTAGAGCCTTGCTTATAATGTTGATCTCACGAGGTTTCTAGTTATATATGTGCTTTTCCAAGTGGTATCTAACGACACAAGGTGCTAAGATGGTGTTTATCGCTACTCCGATCGTATCATGCTTCAAAGGTATATAATCTAAAACACTTAGCACCTATTGGTAGTCAATGCTCCTATATTTTCCTATCTAAGCATGTATGCTTCCTAAATCCAAACATATAGCTTACATATAGGGGGAGCCATTGCTATCAATTTGAATTCATGATCACTTGTCCGTAATTCTACACATGGTAATATACTTGGACAATGTGACATGGGTTCAATTAAAATTTTATCATAATATCTTTGTGAAAGGGTTGTCACCAATTACCAACAAGGGGGAGATTGAAAGCTCTATGTTTGGTGTTGGTAATTAGTGACAATGCCTAAGTACTAATCCTATGTCTAAGTTGTATATAGCATATGAGGATTAGTACATTCCAAGGTTGGTGGTAAGATGAACATGGTGATCATGATGGCCACACTTGGATTTAGATGCAACCCTACGTGATCAAGGCAAAGGTATATGCTTAAGGGTTGTGTTTTAGTAACCAAGACACCTAGTGGGTTTGGTTACATTATAGGATAGATAGCCGTACTATAAAGAGGGAAATGACGCGGCTATTGAACTCCTAAGTGCCTCTAGGTGTGCATTTCATAATCATATGCATTTGGATAGAACTAATAACGCCTCGAAAAATGATTGTGAAAATGCTAACACACTCGCACATGACGTGATCACTTGGTGGTGCTAGCACATTTGTGATGGTGTTGGAGTTTGAGTGGTAGAGAGGGTTTGGGGTCCTCTCTCCCTCCCGTCGAGCTTGCTCGGCGGGATTCAGGCGTTTTCGAGGAGTTAAAACGACTATTTTCTACTACGCCAGAAGTCAGAAAAGAAACGGAAGCGAACAGAGGTCACCAGGGTGATCGGACGTTGCACCGGACGCGGTCATGGTTTGACCGGACGCGTTCGGTCAGTTCAACGCGACAGTCAGGCGCATGGGTGTTAGGGTTTGCAATCGGCGCGTCTGTTCGGGCACCCAGAGGAGTAGAGCGTGGCAAAGAGCTGATCGGACACGCGACATGTCTGGTCACACATGATCGGACACGTCCGGTCGCGATGGGAGCTCTTTGGGCCACGATCGGACACTGGCATAGTCACGTCCAGTCGTTGCATGGAGCGCATCCGCCCGGTGCTTCACGAGCGTAGGCACTGTGCGTTCGGCGCGTCCGGTCAATTCTTGATGCGCGTCCGGTCACTCTAGTGCGTGAACGAGTACTTTTAAGTGATCGTTACGATCGAACGAACGAAATTCAAAGTGAGACACGTGGCGTTCATCGGGGAGGTCGCGGTGGAGCGACCGGACACTGCGCGCGTCCGGTCAGGCTGGACCAGCGCATCCGGTCACCCCGAGTGTGGCTATTTCGTGAGCCAACGACTCTATTCTTTTGGGGGCTCCTATATATACTTGTTGGCTGGCTCAAGGCTCTCACTCTTGCACTCTTTGACATACTTGTGAGCACTTTGAGCTAAGCAACTCCCCTCCCACTCATCTCCCTTGCTTCTTTGCATATTCGAAGTGAGATTGAGTGATCCAAGTGCATTTGCATTGTGAGATTGCATCTAGTTGGCACTTGGTGGTTGATTTGCTACGGGATTCTTGTTTCTCTTGGTGGTTGCTACCACCTAGATGACTTGGAGCAACTTGGAGGTGTTGGCAAGAGTTGGTGATTATTCTTGGCCACATCCGGTGATTGTGAGGGGTTTGTGCCTACCTCGGCGAAGCGTCAAAGGCAACGTTAGTAAATTGTTCATGTCATTGCAACCTCTTGCCATTTGGTAGGTTCTTGTGGCGCCTTTTGAGAGGCTCGGTGTGTGACCGATTAGCCACCGAACCACATGGTGAAGAGGGACACAACGGGGACTAGCGTGCCGGCAAGCACGTGAACCTCGGGATAAATCTTCGTGTCATCATTCTTATTGTGATTAATCGATCCCAGTGGTTGTGTATTGTGAAATTCATCTCTTGATCACATTGATTCGTTGGCTCAATACTTCACCCCTCGGTGATACCCTCCTAACTCTCTCTTGTATTAATTTCTTAGTTACCTTGCTAGTTTGTTAGTGTAGCTCTTAGCTTGTGTAGCTAGTTAGCTTTAGTTGTTGCTAAGTTGTGCGGTTTGACTTGTGCGGTTGAGTGCAAATATACTAGAATTGTGAATTGGTTAAGTGGCTTGCAAACACTCCGTAGGCTAAGCAAAACTCGCATCTCGCTATTTGTTATATTGATAAACTTGTTTAGCTTGTCTTTGTAGAATTTTTTTAAAAAGGCTATTCACCCCCCCTCTAGCCATCAAGACCTTTCACACTTCTCTCCTTAAATCCTCGATTTGACTTTACAACATGTGCAATAGAAGTATGCTATTTTGTTTATCCCTACCTAAAGCTCCACATAAACCTTTTAGAAGTAGGAGAAAACAAAAGAAGGCAAAACTTTGCTATGCGTTGGTGAGAAAATATACACCATTGAGTGATTTGAGAGTGCCATTTGAGGAGTATAAAGTGAACTATGTTTTTGCTTGAAGAAAAACTTTCAAAACTCCAAGTTGCTAAGATGTGAAATTGGAAAGATGACTTTGTTTCGAGAACTATTTGACTTTTCAACAACCCAAGGAAACATGTTAGCTAATGCCACAAATCCCACTTGTATAAAGAATGTGTTGGAATAACTTTCATGAAAGCCATATATCTTAGGATGTTATGCTCATGATTACTTTTATCTATAAGCTTTGCTCGAGGACGAGCAAAGGAATAAGTGTGGGAGAGTTTGTTGGTGGTGCTTAACTCACATAATTAACTACCAACGATCTCATAAAATCCTAACAAACAATCGATAGCATAGACGAGGTGTCTAGGCTAGAGGCTACCTTCGTTTGCCTCGTACTCTCCGATTGAGGGGTAGGTGGTAGGTAGTGATAGCTCTGTCCATCCCTTGTAATCCCCCACATTCAGGTATAGCATAGAGCTAGAGGCTAGCATCGCTTGGTAGACTAGGTGTAACCCAGTGCCCAAAGTAAGCAAGTATAAGTAGAGTTTATCTATCCTTACACCTAAAGCCTTTGGAATCCTTCTCTACCCTTACCAAATATCCTTGTGTTGTCCTTAGATGAATTAGTTAGAAGAAATACCTTCATTCACTGTGGAAATACAACAACAACATAGCCTTTTGTCCTAAGCAAGTTGGGGTAGGCTAGAGATGAAACCCAAAAGAGACAAGAAATGGGGAGACACATAAAGGGACATAAAGGGCACAAGACAGAAGGGGTCACAGTTCAGGCACATTGATTGCCAGTCTCCAAGCGCTCCTATCCATAGCTAAATCCTTGGAGATATTCCACTCCTTAAGGTCTCTCTTAACGGACTCATCCCAAGTTAGTTTAGGTCGACCTCTACTGCTCTTTACATTATCGGCCCGCTTTAGAACCCCACTACGCACCGGCACCTCAGGAGGCCTCCGTTGGACATGTCCAAACCATCTCAACCGATGTTGAATCAATTTCTCCTCAATTGGTGCCACCCCAACCCTATCCCAAATATCGTCGTTCTAGACTCTATCCCTCCTTGTGTGCCCACAACACCAACGCAACATACGCATCTCTACTACACTCAATTGCTAGACATGTCGCCTTTTTGTAGGCCAACACTCAGCACCGTATAACATCGCCCGGCGAATCGTTGTCCTATAGAACTTACCTTTTAGCTTTGGAGGCACCCTTTTGTCATAGAGGACGCTAGAAGCTTGATGCCATTTCAACCAGCTGGCTAAAATTCTATGCTTAACATCTTCATCAATGTCTCCATCCTTTTGTAGCATCGATCCTAAATACCGAAAAGTATCCTTGTTGGCCACCACTTGCCCATCGAGGCTAATGTCTCCCTCCTTATGCCTAGTCACGCTGAAATCGCACCTCATGTACTCGGTCTTGGTCCTACTAAGTCTGAACCCTTTTGACTCTAACATGTGCCTTCATAGTTCTAACTTCCTATTAACCCCTGCCCTACTGTCGTCAACTAGCACCACATCATCAGCAAAGAGCATACACCAAGGGATATCACCCTGTATGTCCCTTGTGACCTCATCTATCACCAAAGCAAATAACTAAGGGCTCAAAGCTAACCCCTGATGCAGTCCTATTTTAATTAGAAAGTCATTGGTGTCACCATCACATGTTCGGACAAATGTCACCACATCCCTGTACATATCCTTGATGAGGGTAACGTACTTAGTTGGAACTTTGTGCTTTTCCAAGGCCAACCACATGACATTTCTCGGTACTTTGTCATATGCCCTCTCGAGGTCAATAAAGACCATGTGCAAGTCCTTCTTCTGCTCCCTATGTCTCTCCATCAATTGTCATAATAAAAAAATCGCCTCCATGGTCGACCTACCAGGCATGAACCCAAACTGATTTTGGGTCACACGTGTCATTCTCCTTAGGCGATGCTCAATAACCCTCTCCCAAAGCTTCATCGTATGGCTCATCAACTTAATCCCACGGTAGTTAGTACAACTTTGAACATATCCCTTGTTCTTGAAGATAGGTACTAATATACTTCTCCTCCATTCTTCAAGCATCTTGTTAGACCAAAAAATAAGGTTAAAAAGCTTAGTTAACCATACTATCACTCTAGCGCCTAGGCATCTCCACACCTCAATGGAGATACCATCAGGGCCCATCGCTTTACCTTCCTTCATCCTCTTCAAAGCCTTCCCGATCTCTACCTCCTGAATTCTCCTCACAAAGCATCTGTTGGTATCGTCAAATGAGTCGTCCAACTCAAGGGTAGGACCCTCATTCTCCCCATTAAACAACTTGTCGAAGTACTCTCTCCATCTTTCCTTGATCTCCTCATCCTTCACCAGAAGTCAATCTATCCCATCCTTGATGTATTTTATTTGGTTGATGTCCCTTGTCTTCCTCTCGTGGATCCTAGCCATCCTATAAATGTCCTTCTCCCCTTTCTTCGTGCCTAGCTGCTGATAAAGGCCATCACACGCCTGACCTTTTGCTACACTCACAGCTCGTTTTTCAACCCTCTTTGCTATTTTATAGCCCTCAATGTTGGTTGCACTTTTGTCATGGAGGAGACGCTTGAAACACTCCTTCTTCTCCCTAATAGCCCTTTGCGCCTCGTCATTCCTCCACCATGTCTTTCGCTTCCTGTTTGCCTCCCCTACTCATGCCAAACACTTTCGAAGCCACCTTCCGGACACATGTTGCCATCTTTAGCCACATGTCGTCGGCATCTTCTCCTTCTTCCCAAGGCCCCTCGCCTAGCATCCTCTCCTTAAATGTTTGCACTGCTTCCCCTCTAAGCTTCCACCACTTCGTTCTCGCAATCTTGGCCCGTTTGTCCCGGTGGACACATACCCAAAAGCAAAAGTCCGCCACCACAAGCTTGTGTTGAGGGACAACACACTCCCTAGGTAACACCTTACAATCAAAGCAAGCACATCTATCCTCCCTCCTTGTAAGAATAAAGTCGATCTGGCTTGTGTGTTGTCCACTACGAAAGGTCACTATATGGGATTCCCTCTTCCTAAAGAGGGTGTTCACTATCAACAAGTCATAGGCCAACGCGAAGTTCAAAACATCCTCCCCCTCTTGATTCCTACTACCATACATGAACCCCCCATGCACTCGCTTGATTCCTATGGCATGAAGAGTATCCTCCACCTCCTTCGTCTTCTGGCCCTTCCAATTAGTCTCCTGAATGGATAGAATATTTACACGCCTCCTAATTGTTGCATCGACTAGCTCTCTTAGCTTACCCATTAGGGACCCTACGTGCTAGCTACCTAGATGAATCCTAGTTGGCTCGGCTAGCTTCCTTACCCTTCGCACCCATCGAGGGAAGTGTGAAGACCATTGCTCATTTTTGTCACACCCATTTAACGACCAAATGGAGTGCATACTCTTATGTGTGCCCAGAGATCAATCACACATAAGTTAACAAATTATAAAGGATGTATCATCACAAATGTTATTATATCACGATTAATAATACATAGTCTTTACACAAATGTAGCGGAAGTAAAATATAAAACTCTCGTGGTAGCTCCATGCACAGGTACATTGACTGGTTGACTACAAGTCTAGTAATCTTCAGGGAAATAGAAGTAGTCACTACTTGCACCATCTGTTACCCATCTAGGATTTTTATCCAAGTAAGAAAAATAAACAAGCGTAAGTACATCTCGTACTCAACAAGTGTAACATGGGGTTCATGAGGCTCAAAGGCATAACATAGGTTTATCAGCATGTAGCTTTTAATTAGCATTATTTCAGTATATCAATAATACCAAAGTGTCTCAATGTAACAATAAACATATGATCCATGTGAAATGATTAACGAATAGCAAAAACATATTCATTATTAATGATCCACTATTCCATAAGGGTCCAAGGCCACTCGTGACCGTGAGCACGGCTGTTATAACAGTTTTACACTCTACAGAGGTTGTACACTTTTACTGTGAGTCGTGTTGCCCATATGCCCGGGTTAATTACTCCCAAAACACTTCCAAGGTGAGCAGGCAGGGGAACACTATGAAGTCTTTCGAAGGTTCATCTAACAAGTTAGGGCCATTAAGATTTCACTCGGCAAACAGATGTAGAGCCCCCCCTTCTAAATGGCACAATAACACGCAACCTATACACATGAGGACAAAGGCCGCACTATATCCGATTCGTCAAGCCATTCTTACGCCATGAAGGAATACCACTAACAAGCTAGAAAAGATCCTTCTATATGACTAAAGCCAGAGCCATTTTAGCCCTCACAGTTATACTATAAATCCCAGATTTTTGCTTACAGATAAGTCCTTATGGAGAGTAACAAGAGCACCAAAGTAACCCCATGCTCTAGTACCCTTTAACAGTAATAAAAGTCATATTTTAGTGTTTATTGCATATTCTATTAGTCAAATTATATGATCATAGTTCATGTTAAGCACTAGCAATACTAATCCATGCAATATAATTGGTATCAAGGAATAAGATCAACACTAAGTCATCCTTAACAAGGAATATATGCATAATGATATTATTTGCTTAATGTGAATAGGACAATAAGGATAATCCCATGCTATACTTGCCTTGATCAAACTGGTCTTGATGATCTTGCTCGTAGAAAAACTCTTGGTCCCCAACGAATTGCTCACCGTCTATACTCGATCAACAATAGCAACAACATTCATCCAGAACAATCATGCATAAATAAACAAGACTATAATTAGAACAGTATACCAACAGTAATAAAATAATATAAAAAGTTTTTAAAACGAATCTACAACTCGCTAGGATCACACATACACGAAGATCACGAAAAACGGAGCTAAAACAACGAAGTTATGAATTTACGAAGATTTCCTATAGAAAAATAATTACTTTAATTCAAATTCGAAAATAAAATATCACAAACCTACTGTACAGTTCTACTAACATGTAGAGCTCTCAAATATGAACCTAACGCAATTTGAACGGGTCAAATCAGAGTTAAAACGGATAAATTATGACTAAAACAAACTCAGTGGCATAACTGTAAATAGCTGAAAACGTATTTTTGACTTAACTGAGATCAAACTACGCTTTCAAAAGGATAATATGCGATACGGAAATACGCTTTGGACTGCGGGTCATATAATTGAAAAGTGCAGGGACTCTTTAGCAAAATTATCAACCGAAACAGTATCTTCAAGTCTAGGCCGTTAGATTCAAAATGGACGGTCTAGATTGATCCGGGGAGAGCTGGGCGGCGCTCCGGCCGGAAAACAGCCCCGACGGCGATGTCCGCGGTGGCGCCATCACCGGAGAATGCAAACTCGCGATTTACAGCATCGCCTCGTGAAACAAGATCACTGGGATGAAGTATAGATCAAGGTGAACTCACCAAGGTAGAACATGAAGGCAGAGCTGACCCGAAGACGATGTGGTGCTCGAGATGGCGGATGGTCCCGTCGGTGATTCGAACGGAGCCCCCTCGAGACGACTTCGGTGCCTCGCTGCGAGATGGGATGGAGCGGAGGGATGCGCGAGCTCGGTTTTATAGCCCGAAGGCGATTCCAAGAAAGGAAAGAAGGGATTGGACTCGGATTCCGATCGGTGACAGCGATGGAAAGAAATCCGTCGCCGGCGTGGAGAAGAAGAAGACGTCGCCTGACAGATGGGACCACGGTGTCAGCGACGCGAGAGAGGAAACGCGGCAGCACGCTTGCGTGAACTGGGCTGCTGGCGCGTGCTGGGCCATCAGCTGGGCTTGGCCCAAACGGCGAAGCGAGGAAGTGGCACGCGCGTGCGGGAGCAAGCGGGCCGCGGGGAAGGATTGGGCTACCGGGCCGAAAGCTAGGGAGGGAAGTGAAACTCTTTTTCTTTTTCCTTTTTCAAATATTTCAAAGCATTTTCAAATGATTTTGAATCATGTTTTGAATTTGAATCAAACCACTCGAACCAAAAATTCAAATGCAACAGCATGAGTGCACAAACATGTTTCTACCCTTATATTTAATTTTAAGTTAATAAAAATTATTCTTACTCTAAATTTGTATGCTCACAAAATTGTATAAAAATCATATTTACCTACTTTTTAATATCCCAAAATTTTAGGGTGTTACAATTCTACCCCCTTAAGATGAATCTCGTCCCGAGATTCAGTTGGTGCTTACTCGAACAGTTACGGGTAGGTTTTCCTCAGATCCTCTTCTCTTTCCCAGGTGGCCTCACCCTCTGTGTACCGATTCCACTGAACCTTACACATCTTAATAGTTCGACTCCTCGTGACTTTTTCAGTAGTCTCTAGGATTTTAACTGGAAACTCTTCATATGTGAGGTCCTCTTTAAGAGTGAGCTCTTCTAACGGGATCTACTCCTCTGGTACTCATAAACATTTCTTAAGTTAAGACACGTGAAACACATCATGTACACCTGCCAAACTCTCAGGTAATTCCAACTGATACGCCACCTCACCACGTCTCTCTATGATCTTGAAAGGTCCAATATACCTCGGTGCCAATTTCCCCTTCATGTTGAACCTTTTCACACTTCTCATTGGCGATACTTTCAAGTAGACATAATCCCCTACTTCAAAATTCGACTCTCTTCTCCGAGTATCAGCATAACTCTTCTGTCTGGACTGAGCTATTTTCAGATTATCTCTAATCATTCTTACTTTCTTTTCAGCATCCTTGAGTACATCAGGCCCAGACACTTGACTTTCCCCTGTCTGATTCTAGAACAACGGGTTTCTACACTTTCGTCCATACAGAGCCTCAAACGGTGCCATCTAAAGACTCTTCTGATAACTATTGTTATAAGAGAACACTGCATAAGGCAAACTCTTATCCCAACTAGTACCATATTGTAAAGCACAAGCTCTCAACATATCCTCCAATATCTGATTAATTCTCTCCATCTGTCCATCTGTCTGTGGATGGTAGGCTGTACTAAAGTTCAGCTTGGTTCCTAGTGATTCATGTATCTTTTGCCAATAATGAGATGTAAACTGGGTACCCCGATCAGATACAATTTTCTTAGGAACTCTATGTAGACTCACAATTCTCTCCATATACAATTCTGCCAACCTTACACTGCTATATGTAGTCCTAACTGGCAGAAAATGAGCAACCTTTGTTAGGTGATCTACTATTACCCAAATTGAATCATACCCTTTCTCAGTACGTGGCAATCCAACTATAAAATCCATACCAACTTCTTCCCATTTTCATTTGGGTATCTGCATAGGTTGTAACAATCCTGCAGGTCTCTAGTGTTCAGCTTTCACCCTTTGACATGTGTCACACAAAGCAACATATTCAGCAACATCTCTTTTCAAACCATACCACCAATATTTCTCTTTTAGATCCAGATACATCTTAGTACTCCCAGGATGTATAGAATAAGCTGACTCATGAGCTTCACTCAAAATTGCCTCTCTGATAGTCTTATCCTCTGGCACACACAACCTTTTTCCAAACCATAACGTACCCTTATCATCCTTATGGAATCCTGGTGATTTGCCCTTCACTATATTCTCCGCTATCTCTCTCAATGTTGCATCTTTCATCTGACTCTTGCGTATCTCTTGCTCCAGAGTAGGTTCTAGTACCAATTCTATTGCATTGGTGGTAAACCCTAAGTTCAGATGCTCACATTCAGCACACAACTCTCTTGACATAGGCATTACTTACATTTCATTAGCATAGCTTTTCCTACTAAGAGCATCAGCAACGACATTAGCCTTTCCTGGGTGATAATGCACCTCTAGATCATAATCCTTTATCAACTCCAACCATCTACGCTGTCTCAAGTTCAGATCTGATTGAGTGAAGATATACTTCAGACTCTTGTGATCCGTATATATATATCACTTTTATGTCCAATCAAATAGTGTCTCCATATCTTTAGTGCATGAACCACTGCAGCTAATTCCAAGTCATGAGTAGGATAATTTAATTCATGCTTTCTCAACTGCCTCGATGCATATGCCACAACTCTACCTTCTTGCATAAGAACACATCCTAAACCCAAACGAGATGCATCACAGTAGATAGAGAAATGTTTACTCAGATCTGGCAAAACTAATACTGGTGCAGTGGTCAATCTTTTCTTCAATTCCTCAAAATTAGCCTGACACTTCTCAGACCACACAAACTTGGCATTATTCTCTAATAGTGCAGTAATTGGCTTCGCAAGCTTAGAAAATCCCTCTATAAATCTCCTATAATAGCCTGCTAATCCTAAGAAACTATGGATCTCACTTACATTGGTTGGTGGCTTCCAGTCCAATACATCCTTCACTTTGCTAGGATCTACTGATATTCCTCCATTTGAGACAACATGACCAAGAAAGGAAACTTCCTTCAACTAAAACTTATATTTACTCCGCTTGGCATATAACTAGTGTTCTCTGAGCTTTTGCAAGACCAACCTCAAATGTTCAGCATGTTCCTCCTCAGTCTTGGAGAATACTAGAATATCATCAATGAATACCACTACAAACTTGTCTAGATATTCCATGAACACCTTATTCATCAAATACATAAAGTATGCATGGGCATTAGTCAGACCAAAAGACATCAATGTATACTCGTATAACCCATACCGTGTGGTAAAAGCTATCTTTGGTATATCACTAGCACGAATCTTCAACTGATGATATTCAGAACGAAGATCAATCTTGGAGAATACACAAGCACCTCTTAACTGATCAAACAAGTCATCAATCCTAGGCAACGGGTACTTATTCTTGATGGTAACCTCATTGAGAGACCGATAATCTACATACATCCTCTGAGTACCATCTTTCTTATCCACAAAAATCACTGGTGCTCTCCAAGGTGAAGAACTAGGATGAATGAAACCCTTATCCTGCAATTCCTTAATTTGTTTCTTAAGTTCTTCTAATTCATCTACTCCCATTCTATATGGACGCTTAGCTATGGGTGCAGTTCTAGGTAATAATTCAATAATAAATTCAATGTCACGGTCTGGTGGCATACCTAGCAATTCCTCAGGAAACACATTGGAGAACTCTTCCACAACCTGGTCCTCCTTGTTGGCACCATCAGTAAGCTGGTTCACTATAGCGGTATCCTGTTTTTGCACTTTCACATCAACCCTGATCCTATCTCCCTTTGGTGTTGTCAGCACTACTGATTTCCCCTTACACTAAATCACTGCTTGTTGTTGCATCATCCAATCCATTCCCAATATGAGATTAATCCCAGCTGTTCTCAATACTAAGGACTCACCTTAAACTCTACCCCCTTAAATGAGACTAATCGGGAGACAACGATAAGATGCTGACATGCTTCCACCAGGTGAGTTTACTAATATAGGGTTCTTCATGGCACACAAATGAATTCTATGTGTCCTAACAAATGATTGTGATATGAAAGAATGTGATGCTCCAGAATCAAAAAGAACAGTGGCGGGAGTGGAATGGACATCGAACGTACCAAGCTTAACTTCCGGTTCCTCCACTATTGTTTCCTGGGACAAGTGGTTCACCCTTCCAGTATTAGATGCAGGCTTCTGTTGACTACCCTGCCTCTAGGGAGTTTGTTGGTTGGGCTTCTTAGGGCAATTGTAAGACAAGTGATCTTCTTTCCCACATCAAAAACACTTGTTGGGGGTATTGGGAGCACTAGTCTTCATTAGAGTATTATTGGAAGGACCCTGACGCTGAAGCTGATTCCCACTCTGGTGCGGAGGGCGTTGGTTGCCATTCTGCGGCTGGAATGGGGGACGTTGCGGGAACTGATTGCGGAAAGGGACCTGACCACGATTCCACTGACCAAAAGGAGGCCTCTGTTGATTACCCTGCTGGAAACCAGTACATGGACGAGTGTTACTACCAGAAGTCTGTCCCTAAAGCCTTTTCCTCTTGGCATCCATCTCCTTGCGCTTGTTCTCCACCACGATAGCGCGGTTCACAAGCGTCTGAAAGTTGGGATAAGTATTAGACATCAGCTGTAATTGTAGTCCATCATACAATCCCTTCAAGAAGCGGCACTGCTTATCATTGTCATTAGCCACCTCATGTGGAGCATATCGTGACAACTGGGCAAACCTGTCATGATACTCAGCTACAGATAATGACCCTTGGGTCAAGTTCTAGAATTCCTCTGCCTTTAGTTCTATTATCCCTTCTGGTATATGGTAAGCCCTGAAGTTCTCTCTAAACTCCTGCCAAGTGACCACGGGTGCATTGGCGGGACGACCATACTCATACGATTCCCACCAGTCCTGAGCTTCTCCCTAGAGTTGTCCAGAAGCAAACAACACCTTCTGCCGGTCATCACATTGTGCAATGTTGAGTTGTTTTTCCACGGCACAAAGCCAATCATCTGCTTCCAATGGATCAGCGGCGTGCGTGAACACCGGGGGATGACCCTTCAAAAACTCACCATGCTTATCATGTGGTGGTGCCTCAGCAACTGTATGATTATGTTGATTCTGCACCAGTTGTTGCATAAGTTGTGTCTGCACTGCCAAAAGTTGCTCAATAGTTGGTGGCGGTGGTAATGGGGGATTTGGGGGAACACCTCCACGACCCCTACCTCTTCCTCTTCCTCTTCCGGCCATCTGCCATCCATAAGAATGCAAACTTTGAGATTTTCATGTTATCAACCACTTATAAGATAAAGAATGAGATCTGAAAGTTTTCTAGGCGAATATCAATGTTAACAGTTCAGTAAATCAGTCATATCTCGAGCTACAAAATTCCAATAGAGGCGTGCTTTATATGGTTCGAAAGATTATGAAATTCCCCACAACTTATATTTGGACCATAAGACCAGATTCTGTCGTTAAGTTAATGAAAAATAAGGCGCAACAGAAACTGTTCCAGATTCCTGACTGTGCAGAAACTTTAACTTGTGACAGTTATATCTCTCGAACCAGATCAGATAATAAGGTGATTCCAGTGGCATTTGAGAGGTGCTTAAGCCTAGTTTCTCTCATAAAAATTTTATAAATATTGAACGAACCGTTTTTGAACCATATCAGAAACATTGCAGACTGCTCCAGAAAACAGCAAGGACAGAAACGTGACAATACCAAACCCAACTATTATTTCCTTGACTAATAAACTTTTTATTCTTAAAAATGGAACTTGTAGACATGCCTACAAGCCCCAGCACTCATAACAAAAATCCAACTCACACATAAGCATAATGATAAAGCAACTATCACACCAAAGTTCAAACCACATGACAGACTCGAAGACTCAACTAACGTTACTAAGAACGTTCTTATTACATAAAGGACTCCTATTTTCTACTAACGTGGCTCATGCTCTAATATCTCATAAATCTTGGCCATGCCTTGATTTGCTTGGAGTTCATCAATCATTGCTTGGCACCTCTTAATGGTCTTCCCTTGTGCCTTCACCATCTCCTCTAACTGCAGATTCCTCTCCATCATATCATAGACAAAGTTCACCATCACCCGAGGAAGTGGTTCCAACTGCACTGGATCCATCATGGCCCATCCAAGGTTGGGGTGTGCACGAGGGAAGTAGCGGTGAATATCATGCTTCATGCTGTCAAAGCGAAGGTAGCGAAGGCCCATGCATGCTTCAAAAGCAGCGTCTTCAATGCTATCCTCCATGGTAGCTCGACGACCCACGTGAGCATACATCCTGTCCAGCTGGTATGCCCCATTTTCCTCATCCTTAGGAAAAATGCTCGCTCTTGCCTTCCAGTAAGTGTCCTCCAGCGGATGGGTGTACTCCCAACAGACGTACTCCACAGCTGGGTGCCAATCAGCAAAGTAGGCAGAGAGCATTCCCACAAGTCGATGGTGAGAGACAGCATCTCCTCCAGCCTTGTGGTAGATCTTCACAGTCCACCCCATTGGAGGAGGTGGCACATCCTCAGTAGATGCATCATGTGGTGGAGACGGGGGTTGCTCTCCTCCATTGGCTTCCTCCTCTTCATCATCTTCTATCTCGATGATCTCAGGGTCTTCTTTAGGCTCAAGTTCTTCCTAAGGAGGTGCTGACACTTGGATTGGTGCTTCAGGGGTCTGCTCATTCTCTTGGGGTACTTCCTCTTGTGGCTCTTCAGGTGCAAGCAAAGCACGAGGTGGGTAGTGTCCTCCAGTGGTGATGCGGGCAGTCTTGCGGCCACGAACCATCTACAGAGTTTTTAGATGTAGTTAGAATAGAGGCAAAATTTCGTAATAAAATGAGACATAAGAAGCATAAAAATTTATCAAATAACAAGAGCAAGACAATGAGCATAAAAATAGTGAAAAGAAGATACTAAATCAACCATTTCTAGCTAGGCTTGCATCCTACAGTCAACAATAGCTTTGATACCAATTTGTCACACCCATTTAACGACCAAATGGAGTGCATACTCTTATGTGTGCCCAGAGATCAATCACACATAAGTTAACAAATTATAAAGGATGTATCATCACAAATGTTATTATATCATGATTAATAATACATAGTCTTTACACAAATGTAGCGGAAGTAAAATATAAAACTCTCGTGGTAGCTCCATGCACAGGCACATTGACTGGTTGACTACAAGTCTAGTAATCTTCAGGGAAATAGAAGTAGTCACTACTTGCACCATCTGTTACCCATCTAGGATTTTTATCCAAGTAAGAAAAATAAACAAGCGTAAGTACATCTCGTACTCAACAAGTGTAACATGGGGTTCATGAGGCTCAAAGGCATAACATAGGTTTATCAGCATGTAGCTTTTAATTAGCATTATTTCAGTATATCAATAATACCAAAGTGTCTCAATGTAACAATAAACATATGATCCATGTGAAATGATTAACGAATAGCAAAAACATATTCATTATTAATGATCCACTATTCCATAAGGGTCCAAGGCCACTCATGACCGTGAGCACGGCTGTTATAACAGTTTTACACTCTGCAGAGGTTGTACACTTTCACTGTGAGTCATGTTGCCCATATGCCCGGGTTAATTACTCCCAAAACATTTCCAAGGTGAGCAGGCAGGGGAACACTATGAAGTCTTTCGAAGGTTCGTCTAACAAGTTAGGGCCATTAGATTTCACTCGGCAAACAGATGTAGAGCCCCCCTTCCAAATGGCACAATAACACGCAGCCTATACACATGAGGACAGAGGCCGCACTATATCCGATTCGTCAAGTCATTCTTACGCCATGAAGGAATACCACTAACAAGCTAGAAAAAGGTCCTTCTATATGACTAAAGCCAGAGCCATTTTAGCCCTCATAGTTGTACTGTAAATCCCAGATTTTCGCTTACAGATAAGTCCTTATGGAGAGTAACGAGAGCACCAAAGTAACCCCATGCTCTAGTACCCTTTAACAGTAATAAAAGTCATCTTTTCATGTTTATTGCATATTCCATAAGTCAAATTACATGATCATAGTTCATGTTAAGCACTAGCAATACTAATCCATGCAATATAATAGGTATCAAGGAATAAGATCAACACTAAGTCATCCTTAACAAGGAATATACGCATAATAATATTATTTGCTTAATGTGAATAGGACAACAAGGATAATCCCATACTATACTTGCCTTGCTCAAACTAGTCTTGATTATCTTGCTCGTAGAAAAACTCTTGGTCCCCAACGAATTGCTCACCGTCTATACTCGATCAACAATAGCAATAATATTCATCTAGAACAATCATGCATAAACAAACAAGACTATAATTAGAACAGTACACCAACAGTAATAAAATAAGATAAAAAGTTTTTAAAACGAATCTACAACTCGCTAGGATCACACAGACACGAAGATCACGAAAAACGGAGCTAAAACGACGAAGTTATGAATTTACGAAGATTTCCTATAGAAAAATAATTACTTTAATTCAAACTCGAAAATAAAATATCACAAACATACTGTACAGTTCTACTAACATGTAGAGCTCTCAAATACGAACCTAACGCAATTTGAACGGGTCAAATCGGAGTTAAAACGGATAAATTATGACTAAAACAAACTTAGTGGCATAACTGTAAATAGCTGAAAACGTATTTTTGACTTAACTAAGATCAAACTACGCTTTCAAAAGGATAATACGTGATACGGAAATACGCTTTGGACTGCGGGTCATATAATTGAAAAGCGCAGGGACTCTTTAGCAAAATTATCAACCGTAACGGTATCTTCAAGTCTAGGCCGTTAGATTCAAAATGGATGGTCCAGATTGATCCGGGGAGAGCTGGGCGGCGCTCCGGCCGAAAAACAGCCCCGACGGCGATGTCCGCGGCGGCGCCATCGCCGGAGAATGCAAACTCGTGATTTACAGCATCACCTCGCTAAACAAGATCACCGGGATGAAGTATAGATCAAGGCGAACTCACCAAGGTAGAACACGAAGGCGGAGCTAACCCGAAGACGATGCGGAGCTCGAGATGGCGGATGATCCCGTCGGTGATTCGAGCAGAGCCCCCTCGAGACGACTTCGGTGCCTCGCTGCGAGATGGGATGGAGCGGAGGGATGCGTGAGCTCGGTTTTATAGCCCGAAGGCGATTCCAAGAAAGGAAAGAAGGGATTGGACTCGGATTCCGATTGGTGATAGCGATGGAAAGAAATCCGTCGCCGGCGTGGAGAAGATGAAGACGTCGCCTGACAGATGGGACCACGGTGTCAGCGACGTGAGAGAGGAAATGCGGCAGCGCGCCCAAGTTCCGATGTAGCGCGTCGCTAAGAGGGTTACGCCTCAACAAATCTCTTGTGGGTTTCAAATCCATGAGAGTGGCTGTTTTTTTACTGTTGGTTCGCTAGACCTTAACACACCCTTCTCCTTTACCCGGGCTTGGGACCGGCTATGTTGAGATGACTCAAGAAAGTTTTCCAGTCAACATAGGCAGAGTTTCACTATGGAAATATGATACCCTAAATACTTTTGGGTGAAAGCTACAATGGTAATTCCGTACGCTTGCGGATTAGCTTCTGTAGACGTTAAGAAATACCAACACTTGCATCTTTTAATTTGACCCATTTAATCTGCCCTCTTTGTCTCCAATAGGTTTTTTGCTGTTTTAACAGGCTTTGCAATTTTTCCTGCAAGATGATCTTAAAATTCCACTCACATACAGTAAAATCCCTAAATTCCTCAATCAAATTCATCAATGAGAGAATAAGCTTGACATTAGCAATGGTTGATTTCAAATTAGACAAAGTACTTTTCTAAATTTTCAGAGATCTTCTCAAGTTCTAAACTGCCAAGTTAAGGTTAAACCTGAAATATGGGCAGGAGCTACCCAACTTTGCTGGACCACATTATGGAAATTGGAATGTTCTACCCAATGATTTTCAAATCTGAAAATAGACTTTCTTGGGATCTTGGTTGAGATGGAAATGAGGCAAGGAACATGGTCAGAAGTTTCCATGGTTAGGGGTGTAACAAAGGAATTGGGATAAGAAGTTGTCAATCTAGGTAAAACGCCTACCTTTAAGAGGCAACTCAATAAGATCCAAATAGATGATAGCTTCATTGAACAAATACATATCCATGTGATTACCCCTTGGTAGATTTCTATCAGTAGGGCTTCTACAAAGGTTAAAATCTCAAGCACTAGCCAATCCACAGTATCAGGGATCTAAATATTACTAAACCACTGAAGGAACTCCCTTTTACCATCAGGGGTACAAGGAGTATAAATATTTGTCAGAACGTAGTTAGCACCATTGTGGAGGGAGGTAAATTCAACAGATAGAGCGTAATCATTGTGGAAAAGGAGCTGGCCCTAAAAGATAGAAGACTTTCAAATGATAATAGTGCCTCCAGAAGCACCCACAGAAGGAAGAAACTCAAATTTATCAAAAGTTGGGGGTGCAGAAATTTCTAATAAACATAAGATCAAAAAGTTCCTTCTTGGTTTCCTATAAACACACAATATCAGAGTAACTTTCAGAGATTCTGTCTCTGATTGCATTCCATTTTTTTTCAGAGTTAACACCTCTGATATTCCAACAAAGTACTTTCCAAGTTCTATTATTCGTAGTGATAAAAAGGGAACAAAAGAGGCACTAGACAAAGAAAAGTACAAATCCAATCACTCAGTGGCCCTTTTCTTGCTAGAGGAGGGCCTAGGTCCATCAGAAGACTTCTTGTTTGCCTTCTTGGAAGCTTGGGGTGAAGAAGGAGCAGAGCTTGAAGATTTCTTCTTGATGGGATTCTTAGCTGCTTTTCCTTTAAGGCTTGTTCAGAATCTGCTCAGAAAGTTCCTCAGAGTCAATGTTATAGAAAGTGGCTCCTAAGTCCCTGATGATGGATACAGAGATGGTTGGAGGGGTGGCAGAGCAACCCACATAGTTTTTATCTTTGCATGTTGAAGATTTGAACCCCTTATGCATCTTTTTGAGTCTAGTACTCCTCCTGAGCTCCTCTTCAGAGATGACAAGCTCAGGCTTGGAGTTTCTTTGCCTTTTTGCAAGTGTGGCAGGAGCTTGATTGGGGGCCTCACTAGGAATAGACTCAAGATCATCCAGATCTTCAAGAAAAACATAATAGGAAGGTTGAAAAAGAGAGCAAGAGTGAACATTAACAGAAGGGCAATAAGAAGGAAGATGAAAAAGGCTAGAGTTACCTTGGAGAATATTGGTCAAGGAATTCCAGGCTGGGAACTGAAGGAAATCTTTAGCCCAAGAGAATGTGGGGCTCTACAGAAGCATGAAAATAAAGAAAGCCATCCAATTATCAGGAATAATAACAGAATTGGAAGATCCTGCATTTTGAGAGTAGTACTTTACCCATAGCCTAAAAGCCTCAGATGAAGGCTTTGGGAATGAAGAAGATTGGAGCTTCTGGAAAAGACAGGGTCAACTGTCACCTCAGGTATCTGAACCATCCGAACATGTAAATGATCAAACTGCTGCCCATCATTTGGTGGATTAACATATCCAAGCAGGTCACCATATGGAACTGCATCCTCTGTTGGATCAATCATTGGCTGCAACTGATAAAAATTCGGCATTGGCATAATCTAGATAGGCTCAATGGGCAAAAGAGGAGCCTAAACTTCATTGGGTTCCTCAGAAGCATCAGTGCCATTATCCATGGCTAGGATCCCTGAATCTAAAAAAGCATCCATCTCCTCAGCAAATTAGAGATTATCAAGGGGAATAGCATGCACATTGATTACTTCTAGTTCTGGCTCTTGGACAGGCTACTGAACATTCTGAACCTCAGGATCTTGCCCTAGCTTGAAAATTCTAATCAAAATCATTGACAGGCTCCAAACCAGCCCCAATATTTCCTTGATAGGGCCAAAAGTCCTAGCCTAAGGCCTGCTAATTCTGTGGGCTAGGATTGGGTGCAGCAAAAGGATTGAAAGGTGGGAAAGGTGGAGGTGGCACTGGAGGCCCATTGCCAGGTTGGCCATATCCAAAGAAAGCAAAATGATCAAGCTGAAAATGATCATGATCATCACCAGGCCTAGGTCGAATATCTTCATCATGGGGCAGCCCACCAATAAGAGTAGCCTCAAATATTTCACATTGCACTGACCAGCTATCAGATGTTGGATCAAGCCCCTCTGTGAAGGTGAAAACCCAAGGAATGGAATCCAAACCACTGACCCTTGTTTACGGTCATTAAACTCCAAATATAACAATCAACTATTGCATAAAGTGATATGAAATGAATTACAAAGTATAGTTGTATGGTTTGATTCTAACAAGTTCCATGAGTTTTGGTGCTTTAATTTGTCATGTAGGATATGCAATTTTTCATAGAATAAAAGTACCTCAAATGATGAATTGGAGTGCACCACTGCAAAGGGCTCATCGAGACGATCAAAACAGATATATTACTTGCTATATTTAGAGTTTAGAATAAAAAGATATCAATCTGTGACCACGTATGCACTAGAAGGTTCCAGAGGAAACGAGAAGACACCAGACCGAAGCAGACCCCGATTGGCTGACAGGTGGGGCCGGTCGGCCCCACCCCTATGCCGGTCGGCCCTTGGCTAAGCTGCCTCACCCTCGAGCTTCTGGAATGTTCCTCCTATGCCTCATAGGGTCCCATCTACGTCCAATTAAAGTCAGTTTATCCAACGGTGATCGATGGAGGTCACACGGATTGATGATGTGGTAGTTACATGGCCTCTACTCCACCTCGGCCTATATAAGGACACCCCCTACCCCCTCCAGGAGGCCATCTCTCATTCAAATCAAGGCACAACACCAGAGAATTAGGGCTAGACTCTCCAATGTAGTAGATTAGTTCTAGTTGAGAGTTAGGGAGAGTCGGGCTACGCTCAGGTTCTGGAGAATTCTTTGGAGGTCTGGTATATCTTTGTATCCTACCTTTGCAAGACTTATGTTTTAATATATTTATCTTCTCTATTTACTTTTATGCCTTCATATATGTAGTTAGTATAGTTGTTACACTTTTGCAAGGGATTTCCGCTCATATTGAGTGCGCTAGTTATCACGTGTGACTAGAGTATAATCGCTGGTGTAGACATGGTGTCTAGACTATAGGTTACCTGAGATTGCACCCAGTCCCACAGATAGTTGTGGTAGCCCGAGAGGTGACAGCTCTGACCAGGCCTTTGTAATCCACACCACGTTCGGATTGGTGTTCATAGGGCTTTTTGGCAGCCTTCCCCCGACTACCCCTCCCCAGTCTTTTCGAGAGTCAGAGGGGTACTGTTGCTCCAAAGTGTTATTATGTGATTGCTATATCTATCTATATTTCAGTTATCATAGAACCAAAGTAATAGAAAAGTATTTAGGAATCTTGAACTCTCCCGCTATCCTCTCAATTTAGCTATGCTACTCTTTTATCATGGAATTCTCCTATGAGTGTGTCATTATGCTTAACTCCTATCATTTATCATTTACCCCTACTTTAGTCTAGTTGGTATATTAAGTTAGTAGATGCATGATGGTGAATTATTAGCTTCTTTAACCATTGTTTCCCTGTGGATAAATATGATACCCTAGAATACTCCTAGGTAAAACCTATAACGGTATCCGTGCGCTTGCAAAATTTTCTGTGTGCGTTAACAATTACCAACAACCCTTGCTCTGACCATCACTCTGGCCATGTTGTTGAAGTCTTCCTCCCAAACTATGAGCTTACCAAATTATGAGACTGCCTTGTCAACCAAAGCATGGGTCCAAAGATCCATATTTAAGCTAATGAGCATCAACCAAACCTCATGTGTCATGACTACAATCCTGTATTTCCAAGCTCTATCATGTGGAATGAATGTGATAGATCCATTACCAAAGGGCAAAGGACTGTTGTGGATGAGCAAGTCTCTCTGATGCATATATGTGAATTTAACATAAGCTTGACCAAAGGTACAGGGTTGGATGGTCTCATAAGAAATTGCATGAGCATTCAGGAAATCAACAATAGTAGCATGGATGAGATTGAAATTCAATTGATGTTGAGGAAGAGGATTAAAGGTAGCAATGGCCAGATCATTATTCTGCCTATGAACACGTCCAGCAACAACACGCTTCATCAGAGGGTGTCCAGGTGCCATGATCTGCTGAGCACCATCAGGTAAGAATGGCCAAGGATCAACAAATTGAAAAGCCATGGTTTCCTGAACATCAGAAATCAAGGGAGGAATAGTGATTGGGGTTTTCTCAGACCAAGAAACATGAATAGGAGGCGGAGGGCAAGGAATGCCAAGGAGAGCACGAGCGCACTCACCAAAGGAAGAGAATATCGGAGCTTGATGACGCGAAGTTTGCAACGGCGATGGAGATGGAGGATCATCGGCGAACTCTGGCGCCGTGATCCTCCAGGTGTGGCTCCAAGGGATGATGCGAAGTGGAGGGGGCATGAGGTGAAGGCAGTGAATAGAAAAATCAGCAAATGAAGCAAATCGTGCTTCTTTGTAGGCGGTAACCAGTCGTTGTCCACCTGGCAGAGAAACATTAATTGGCCGACGATCGGTGGGTGGCGCGACATTACCGGCAGGTGTACTTGGCAAGCACGTCAATCAAGGCATGAAGGTGCACTCTCTAGTGTGGAAGCTAGTTTTTCCGCATGCCTTGCAACACCAATGATGGGCTGGGCCAGAATAACGCTGGCATAAATTGCCCTGCGCTAAAGACGGGAGCGGGCCAAGAATTCCTTTATAGGCCGTGTTTAAAACTTTAGAAACAGCCAGCACTTGAATGCAATTAAAAACCGATTGCCGCGCTTTATGACCAGGGTTTTGAAAACGAGAGTTATGACCATTAGGATGCTGAAGAAGAGAGGATGATCGAGCAGGAACTAAGTTGGCACCCGAGAGGGGATTAGATTTAGAATTCTTGTTGATCACTTCAACCCATTGAGCAAATTGTTCATTCTGCCAAAGCTTATATTCATATTGAAAATTAGGCCCCCCACCATACCAGAGATGAAAAAAAGATCTTGAAATTAGAGCATTCAAAAGAATGAAGTCTAAAAATGTGGGATCCCACAGGTTGAGAATGAACAGAGAATCTGAACACACGATCACTTAGAGCAAAAACTCTGAAAGCATCAGGACATCCTCCAATGACAGAGTTGAGAATAAGAGCAACCGAGAGTTCAGTGAGACGAAATTTGCAACGTCCTACCGAGACCACGAGAAAGAACTCCCGAGCAGAGAGATTAGGATCAAAACTGACCGGGGAGTTGTAGTGACGCAGGATCTCAGCCTCCACAACATGCCCGGGCCGACGATCAAGCCCGGGGAGATCCATGGCGTAGGAGATCAGCAGGTCCGACCATCATCACCAGGGGAGGAGAGGGAGGAGCGCTAAGGGAGAGCGGTCATACATGACCTTTTTGTGAGGTATTAGATGTTGTGAGGTATTAGATGTTTCCTATGTCGACTATGACATGATCATCCTGCTCAACACTAATAATGATGATGTTCTAGTGTGTATTATGCAGATACATAGGCTGTGTTTGGTTTGGCTTCTGGAATATACTTCTGCTGCCAAAATACAGATTGTGAACCCAACGGTATTCGAACTAGAAGCAGCTGCTTTCAGCTTTCAGCTTTTCCAAATGAGTGAAAGTAGAGACATTTTACAACTGTTCTAGGGGATATAAAGAGAAGGGTAGGTTTCATAGTTGTTTTAATTAAACAGCTTACAACTTTTTCATGGCACATAACTCATAACAACTTTTCCACAGCTCATAGCTCAAAACTACCTTTTCAAAGCTCATAGCTGAACCGAACAGATCCTAGCTGAGAAAATCTATTAAACAAGGCATATCATTTATTGCATAAAAACATTATTCCCCTATATCTTATGCAATATTTTACCAGTTAATAGTGGATCACCAAATTTAATTAACTATTGCAATTAATAAGAAATATCCTGATTATTAGAGAATAGGACAACAACTGTATGCTACGGTGGCAATATATGCAAGTTCTTGTCCAGAAATAAGTGGCAAATTATGCATGGTCAAAAGTGCATGGTCCACAAACTGCTACAAGAGTTAACTGATTGGATGCAAACACTTGCCAAGTGCCAACGCGTCAGGCCAGCTTAGAGATCACTGTCTCTCAATCATAGCAACCAAACTCTGCAGGCCGTCCAAATTGGCAACCAATTGCCAGGTTTCGCTCTCCTATATATGAAGTGCCTTACATCCAGGCTTCAGCTAGCCAACATGACATACTGATCGCCCATTTCACACATTAGATCATCCCTTTAAGCTTTAACTAATTTTAGCATTAAGCATGTGCGTCACTAATTTGTTTTTTTATTGTTTTTTGTTTTTTTTCAGTGATTTTGTGGGATGCTGCTAACCGTCGGAGGTGGGCCTTTTGTACTCTGCTCACTATAGTCGGCGTGCTTTCTAGCGGATGATTGAAAGACGTCATCTCATAGAATAATTCCATTCCTAGTGCCAATGGCGACCACGCTTGTACTGTGCAAAAGTTTCGGTTACATGTTGATGCACCAGAACTTGGCTGACACATGTAATGCAATTTTTGAGTAGCTATGGCATGAGCCACATAAATTAGCTCCACTAATATATTTTGTTCTCAGATCGAACTCCACTGAACGCTGAGGATCAAAAGGTAATCAGATATCTATTATTGTATCAGTACGTTGATATGCAATGCGCACTTGATCTGTGTGTGTTATGACGTACTCCCTCCGTCCCAAATTACAATTTATTTTAACTTTCTTAAGTTTGACCAAAATTATAGAGAAAATTATAAAGATTTATGACATCAAATATGTATACTATGAAAATATAATTAATGAAGAATCTAATAATCCTTATTTGATATCATAATGTTAGTATTTTATTATATAAATATGATCAAATTTAAGATGTTTTGACTCTATAAGAAAGTTAGAATGACTTATAATTTGGGACGGAGGGAGTACGAGCTAGCTAGGGACCTTTCCGTGTGTGGTCTTTGAAATAATTAATGTAATCGAATCAGCTTGAAAAAATATAGGGCATACGTACATATGTAATCAAATCAACAGAAAAGATCCCAACTGATAATGGAGTTTTGCATTGCTGAGCAACTGAGCATAGCTAGCGCAGCAATAGTCATCACTTACGTATGCATGCATGCATATTATGTAAGTAAAATTGGTGGTCGAAACTATATTATTTTCTAAACTTTTTTCTTTCTGTTTTTTCTATGAGAAAAGAGAACATTGTCTTTTATATAAAAAAAATCCAAGACTTATGCTGTATTACATGCAAGATGCATGCCATTTGAACATTTACAAACAAATACCACGCAAGAATAAGATTTATTTATTTTTGCGATGAGTTTATGCTGAGTTATCAGCCATGTCTTCTGAATATATATAGTTCCAGTGTCATTTAAATAATTGTGAATTTATTTTTGTAGTCATAGAACACCGATCTGCATATAGCACATATGGCCATGGTCAGTAGAATAATGTCATTTGCACATTGACAAGACTTACTAAAATTATAATATCATAAAATTACTAGTTGAGATAATAATAAAAAGGCTATATATAGACATTGATTCTGCCAGAGCTTAAAGGCATTTTTTATGAAATGTTTTAGAAGCACCTCCACACAAGATGATGATCCTTAACCCGTATAGTAGATGTACTATACGGTGTTTTATATATAGACATAAGATGGAATACATACATACATAGATGCATTTTCATACATACATTTGCATGACACACATCTATAGTCTCAACATTGTCACACCCATTTTTAAGGACAAAAATAGGATGCATAAAAGACTCATGTGCGCCCCAGGAAACAGTCGCACACATAAGTTGACAAATTACAAAGTATCATCACAGTGCTTATTACATAACGAATAAGTATTTAAGACATAGTCTTGAACAATAGGTAATAATAACTACTAGTAATTCTTCAGCGGAAACTCCACACAGGGACACGGTTGACTGGTTGATACCAAGACTAGTACTCATTCCGATAATCTTCCTCTATATCTTCATCTGTTATGGTGGAAATAGCAAGGGTGAGTCCATGTCGAACTCAACAAATATAACACAGGGTTCATGAGGCTCAAAAAGGCTAGACATTGTTTAACTGCGTTTAGCTTTTAATCATATATTTGCAATTGAGTAGCATCAAGATAAACCACTTCCCATTAAAGAACCAATGATCAATTGTAATAAGGATAATGAATAGCATTAACATGAACAAATAATAATCAACAATAATTAAGCATGATAATACAGTATGATCAACTATTCCATAAGAATCCCCAAGGCCGCTCGTATCCGTGAGCACGGCTAGTATACCAGTTTTTAACTCTGCGCAGAGGTGTACACTTTCACTGTGAGTCATGATTTCCAAATGAGTGGGGAGATCAATCCCAAACACCCGAGAACCATATAAAGCCACTCAAAAGTTCGTCTAACAAGTTAGGGCCATTAGATTCACTCGGCAGGCAGATGTAGAACCCCCCTTCCCTGTGGCACAACAACCGCAGCCTATACACACTAGGCCAGGGGCTCGCACTACACCCAACGTGGCAAGCCATTCTTACGCCATTTAAGGTAACCTCTAACAAGCTAGAAAAGGTCTCTTGAACAACTAAAGCCAGAGCCATATAGCCCTCACAGTTGTACTGTATATCCCGGTTATCACTTACAGATAAGTCCTTATGGAGAGAAACCAGAGCATCAAAATAATACACATGCTCTAGCTCCCTTTTAACAGTAATAAAATCATCTTAATAGTTAATTGCTTAATCCATTAATCAAATTACAAGATCATTGTTCTTGGTTTAAGCACTAGCAGTAGCTACCCATATGCATTCCCAAGGTTGACAAGGAATCAAGATAACAATCACTAAGTTATAATCTCTAAGGTTGTCAAGGTAAGCACATGCATATGTATGACAATTCAATGTATAGGTAACAAGGATAGTCTTGTGTTATACTTGCCTTGATCAAAGCTTCCCAAGTGATACTGCTGACTTGGCTCAAAGTAATACTCCTGATCGTCCAGATACTGCTCACCTTCTATACTCGATCATCAATCAACAACACAGATGCATCCAATCAAACAAACATGAAGCAAACAAAGAGAAACAATTAGAACAGTACACCAACAGTAACAAAACAGTAATAAAAGTTTATAAAACTCTTCTACACGTTTCTACGATCACACAGACGCAAAGATCACCAAATTCGGAGTTAAAACGTGAAAGTTATGAATTTTCTAAGATTTCCTATATATAAATAATTACTTAATTATAAACTCGAAAAATAAATTATCAAAACTAACTGTACAACTACACTAACATGTAGAGCTCGTAAATATGAACCTAACGCAACTTGAACGGATCAAATTGGAGTTAAAACGAAGATTTTATGACCAAAACAATCCTATTGGCAAAACTGTAAATACCTGAAAACGTATTTTTGACTTATCCGGGAGAAAATACGCTTTCAAAACACAAAAACGGATTCAGGATATTGCGCTAAGGACCGCGGGTTGAGACTTAAGAAAGTCAGGGTCTCTTTAGCAAAAGTGGCTACGAAGGGGTATCAAGAGATGTAGGCCGTGGGATCAGAACCGAACAGCCGAGATTGAATAAAGGGAGAGAGAAAAGAGGATTCCGGCCACCAACAGTGACCGACGGTGGAAAACTGGCCGGCGGCGAGCAATTGCTCGTCGGCGTTGCTCAATCCGGCGGCTTAGGGCACGATTCGACAAACGGTCTTCACCGAAAGATAAAGGAGACAAACGCGAGCTCACCTGAGATGAAAACGGAGGCGAGAACGGACGGTGGACGATATGCAACCTCCAATGGCGGGCGGCGGACCCCTGTGCATGGTAGTGTGAGCAACTAGACAACACCGGTGATGTTAGAAGAAGAAAAAGGGTTTGGCTACCTCAAAGGAGTGACCCGAACCCGTCGAAAGCTTTCGAAGACAACTGAGTCGGTAAATCCGTCGCTCAACTTCCGAGCTCAAGAGGCGGCTTCGATTGCGGCTACGGTAGCTAGGTGTTGAGGCGTAGCTTGCGGCTAAGGTTGGGATAGAGGCGGTGGAGACATGGCCGCTATTTATGAGGGGCTCACCGACGTGTCGGGCAAGGAATAAGAGACTCGGGGCAGCGTCGGACTCGGTCGAGTGACCGGCTCGGTCACGACGCGATGAAGAAGATGCGTCTGACATGCGGCCCCCACCCATCAGCGACCAAGGAGAGAAGGCGCGCGCGGTCGCGGCAGCAAATGGGCCGGCCCACGCGGGCGCGAGAGAAAAGCTTAGGCTCGGCTTAGCTGGGCCGCCAGGCCGAAAAGGTAAGTTTGCCTTATTTATTTTCTTTCTTTCTTTTCTTTATTTGTTTGTTTTCAAACTATTCCAAATAAAATTCTTCAAACCAATTCAAAATAAAACAAATATATCCACACCACAAAATAAAATAAATACAACAACATGAATGCATCACCAAATATTCTTTTCTAAAATTGTTAAATCCTAATTCCCCATTAAATGTTATCTAAATGATTTGAAACCCATTAATTCTAAAATTTGAAATTTTTTTTGGGTGTTACAAATTCTACCCCCTTAAAAGAATCTCGTCCTCGAGATTGAACTGCTTACTCAAACAATTGCGGATATGATTTCCTTAATTCATCCTCTCTTTCCCAAGTTGCCTCTGCCTCTGAATATCGATTCCACTGCACTTTGCACATTTTAATAATCCGACTTCGAGTAACTCTCTCAGCAGTCTCCAAAATCTTAATAGGAAACTCTTCATATATAAGATCCTCCTTAACAGTCAACTCTTCTAAAGGTATCTGCTCCTCAGGCACCCGTAAACACTTCTTAAGTTGTGAAACATGGAACACATCATGTACTCCAGATAAATTCTCAGGCAACTCTAATTGATAAGCAACTTCCCCACATCTAGTAATAACTTTAAATGGTCCAACATACCTTGGTGCTAGTTTACCTTTCATGTTAAACCTCTTCACACTTTTCATAGGTGACACCTTCAAATAAACATAATCACCTACCTCAAAAACTAAATCTCTTCTTCTATTGTCAGCATAACTCTTCTGACGAGACTGTGCTACTCTCAAATTCTCACGAATCACTCGCACTTGATCTTCTGCGTTTCTAAGAACATCTGTACCAAACACTTGAGATTCACCTGTCTGATCCCAAAACAATGGAGTTCTACACTTACGTCCATACAAAGCTTCAAACGGTGCCATCTTAAGACTCTGTTGATAACTGTTATTGTAAGAGAATTCTGCATAAGGCAAACTCTTATCCCAACTAGTTCCATATTGCAATGCACAAGCTCTCAACATATCCTCTAATACCTGGTTGGTCCTTTCAGTCTGTCCATCTGTCTGTGGATGATATGCTGTACTAAAATTCAATTTTGTTCCCAATGATTCATGCACAGCTTTCCAAAAATGCGACGTAAACTGCGATCCTCGATCAGATACAATCTTCTTTGGTACTCCATGCAAACAAACTATTTTCTCCATATACAACTCTGCCAATTTTGGTCCATGGTAAGTAGTCTTAACTGGTATAAAATGAGCAACTTTAGTTAACCGATCTACTATCACCCAAATAGAGTCATAACCTTTCTGAGTATGAGGTAACCCCACTATAAAGTCCATATCAACTTCCTCCCACTTCCATTCAGGAATCTTCATTGGTTGCAACAATCCAGCAGGTCTCTGATGCTCTGCTTTCACCCTCTGACAAGTGTCACACAATGCCACATACTCAGCCACATCTCGCTTTAATCCAACCCACCAATATTTCTGTTTAAGATCCAAATACATCTTAGTACTACCAGGATGAATAGAATAAGCTGACTCATGAGCTTCGCGAAGAATTGCCTGTCTAACAGTTTGATCCTCAGGTACACACAGCCTCTTTCCAAACCACAAAATTCCATTATCATCCATCCGAAAGCCTGGTGACTTACCAATTACTATATCTTCCGCTATCTTCTTTAGTTTCTCATCTTTCAACTGACCCTTGTAGATTTCTTGCTCTAAGGTAGGCTCTATCACTAATTCCATTGTATTAGTAACAATGCCCAAATTCAAATATTCAAATTCAGCACATAACACACTAGTCATAGACAACGTCCGTATCTCATTGGCATAACTTTTCCTACTAAGAGCATCAGCTACTACATTAGCCTTACCAGGATGATAGTGTATCTCAATATCATAATCCTTAATCAACTCCAACCATCTGCGTTGCCTCAAATTCAGATCTGTCTGAGTGAAAATATACTTCAAACTCTTATGATCAGTGTATATATCACTCTTATGTCCAATCAAATAATGTCTCCAAATTTTTAAAGCATGAACTACAGCTGCTAACTCCAAATCATGTGTAGGATAATTCAACTCATGCTTTCTCAACTGCCTAGATGCATAAGCCACAACTCTACCTTCTTGCATAAGAACACATCCCAAACCTTGACGAGAAGCATCACAATAAATAGAAAACTTCTTACTCAAATCTGGCAAAACCAAAACAGGCGCTGTAGTCAACCTCTTCTTCAATTCCTCAAAACTAGCTTGACATTTATCTGACCACACAAACTTGGCATTCTTCTCTAACAAAGATGTCATAGGTTTAGCAAGTTTAGAAAACCCTTCAATGAACCGTCTGTAATATCCAGCTAATCCCAAGAAACTACGAATCTCGCTAACATCAATAGGTGGTTTCCAATCTAATACATCCTTTACTTTACCTGGATCCACTGATATCCCTCCATTAGAAACAATATGACCAAGGAAAGAAACTTCCTTCAACCAAAACTCACATTTACTTCGCTTCGCATACAGTTTATGCTCTCTAAGTTTCTGCAATACCAACCTCAAATGTTCAGCATGCTCTTCCTCTGTCTTGGAAAATACCAGTATATCATCAATAAACACTACCACAAACTTATCCAAATATTCCATAAACACCTTATTCATCATGTACATAAAGTATGCAGGTGCATTGGTCAACCCAAATGACATAACAGTATACTCATACAATCCATACCTTGTAGTAAAAGCTGTCTTTGGAATATCAGAAACACGAATCTTCAACTGATGATAACTAGAACGTAAATCAATCTTAGAGAACACACAAGCACCTCTCAACTGATCAAACAAGTCATCAATCCTCGGCAAAGGATACTTATTCTTGATAGTTACCTCATTTAGTGACCGGTAATCAACACACATCCTCTGACCGCCATCTTTCTTATCAACAAAAATAACTGGTGCTCCCCAAGGTGATGAACTAGGTCGAATAAAACCTTTATCTTGTAATTCTTTAATTTGTTTCTTAAGTTCTTCTAATTCATCTACTCCCATCCTATATGGTCGTTTGGCTATAGGTGCAGTTCCAGGAAGTAATTCAATAAGAAATTCAATGTCTCGGTCAGGTGGCATACCTGGCAATTCATCAGGGAAGACATCCGAAAATTCCTCAATCACTGAATTCTCCTTAATAGTATCTTCAAGCTGATTCACCACAGCGGTTGGTTGCTTCTGCACTGCTACATCCACATTGATTTTATCTCCATTAGGTGCAGTCACAACTACCACTTTTTGCTGACACTGAATCTCTGCCTGATTTTGCTTCATCCAGTCCATACCCAATATCACATCAATACCAGATGTCCTCAACACTATAGGAGCTATCTTAAACTCTACCCCCCTTAATACCATACTAATTGGAAGACAACGATTACTGGTTTGCATGGTACCTCCAGGTGAATTTACTAAGAGAGGTTCTTTCATAGCTAGCATGGGTATACTATGCATTTTAACAAAAATGTTGGATATGAATGTATGAGATGCTCCAGAGTCAAAAAGAACAGTTGCAGGAGTGGAATGTACATTGAACGTACTGTAACACCCAAATTTTAGGAGTAACAAATTTTAAATAATTTAGAGAAAGGGAATTAAAATTTTGAAAACTATTTGGTGATGCATTCATGTTGTTGCATTTATTTTATTTTGTGGTGTGGATATATTTGTTTTATTTGATTTGGTTTAGGAAAATTTGATTTGAAAATGTGTTTGGAAAATTAGAAAAGAAAAGAAATAAAAGAAGAAAAAAAAAAAGAAAACAACTCACCTCCTTACCTTCTCGGCCCGAAGGCCGCGCCTGCCCGCGTGGGCCGGTCCAGCATCGCAGTGGCCAGCTCGGCACAGCGGCCGCCCAGCGCAGCAGCAGCCCAGCTCGGCCCGAGCCCAACAGCGGCCCCTCTTCCTCCCTGTACCGCTGACCGGTGGGGTCGATTTGTCAGTCATCTTCTACCTCCCGTGTTTGAGCCGGACTCCGATCCGGAGAACAACCGCCGCCTCTCTTTCGTGATTTCCGGGACTTCCTAACCGTATACGGCAACTTGGGGTTACAAATAGGAAGTTGTGACCCTCTATTTCTCGTTTTCCATCTAAAACCCGAGCTTCATCACGTGATTTTGAGCATAGGAGGTCGGAACCCTAGGCTCTTTCGGTTGGTCGCCGGTGGAGCTTGTGGGTAGGTTCGGGCTCTTTTTCTTCGCATTGGTGAGTTCGCTATCTCCTCCTCTTTCTTCCCGTGCTCTCCTTTTGTGTTGAGACGCTTTGAATTGCGGATTTGGTGAGCTCGGGTAAACCGGCAATGGCGCCACCGTCTCTCCTTGCCGCGCTCTCTCCTCGGTTGGTCATAGCTCATCAAAACCGTCTAGGATAGATCGGGTTCATCTCTTCTTTCGATTGGAGTTGGTGGCGGGTTGAATGGTGGTCGGAAAAGGCGGAGCCGAAGCTCTCCGGCGGGCTTATGGCGGCGGCCATGGTGACCGTCGGCCGGAGATGTGGTTGATGGCCGGCGTCGTCTTTCTCTCTCTCCTAGAATGAATGGTGATTGTCCGATCTTGCGTCAACGGTCAAGATTAGAAGATACCCCTTCGCGGGGTAATCTTTCTAAAGAGACCCTGAACTTTTTAGTAATCAACCCGCCATCCAAAGCGTAAAGCTGGAAATACGTTTTCGCGTTTTTGAAAACGTATTCTTTTCCGGATAAGTCAAAAATACGTTTTCAGGTATTTACAGTTTTGCCACTAGGATTGTTTTGGTCATAAAATCTTCGTTTTAACTCCGATTTGATCCGTTCAAGTTGCGTTAGGTTCGTATTTGCGAGCTCTACATGTTAGTGTAGTTGTACAGTTAGTTTTGATAATTTATTTTTCGAGGTTATAATTAAGTATTTATTTATCTATAGGAAATCTTAGAAAATTCATAACTTATACGTTTTAACTCCGAATTTGGTGATCTTTGCGTCTGTGTGATCGTAGAAACGTGTAGAAGAGTTTTATAAACTTTTATTACTGTTTTGTTACTGTTGGTGTACTGTTCTAATTATATCTCTTTGTTTGCTTCGTGTATGTTTGATTGGATGCATGTGTGTTGTTGATTGATGATCGAATATAGAAGGTGAGCAGTATTTGGACGATTCGGAGTATTACTTTGAGCCAAGTCAGCAGTATCACTTGGAGAGCTTTGATCAAGGCAAGTATAACACAGGACTATCCTTGTTACCTATACATTGAATTGTCATACATATGCATGTGCTTACCTTGACAACTTTAGAGATTATAACTTAGAGATTGTTATCTTGATTCCTTGTCAACCTTGGGAATGCATATGGGTAGCTACTGCTAGTGCTTAAACTAAGAACAATGATCTTGTAATTTGATTAATGGATTAAGCAATCAACTATTAAGATGATTTTATTACTGTTAAAAGGGGGCTAGAGCATGTGTATTATCTTGATGCTCTGGTTTCTCTCCATAAGGACTTATCTGTAAGTGATAACCGGGATATACAGTACAGCTGTGAGGGCTATATGGCTCTGGCTTTAGTTGTTCAAGAGACCTTTTCTAGCTTGTTAGAGGTTACCTTAAATGGCGTAAGAATGGCTTGCCATGTTGGGTGTAGTGCGAGCCCCTGGACTAGTGTGTATAGGCTGCGGTTGTTGTGCCACAGGGAAGGGGGGTTCTACATCTGCCTGCCGAGTGAAATCTAATGGCCCTAACTTGTTAGACGAACTTTTGAGTGGCTTTATATGGTTCTCGGGTGTTTGGGCTTGATCTCCCCACTCATTTGGAAATCATGACTTACAGTGAAAGTGTACACCTCTGCGCAGAGTTAAAAACTGGTATACTAGCCGTGCTCACGGATACGAGCGGCCTTGGGGATTCTTATGGAATAGTTGATCATAACTGTTATATCATGCTTAATTATTGTTGATTATTATTATGCTCATGTTAATGCTATTCATTATCCTTATTACAATTGATCATTGGTTCTTTAATGGGAAGTGGTTTATCTTGATGCTACTCAATTGCAAATATATGATTAAAAGCTAAACGCAGTTAAACAGTGTCTAGCCTTTTTGAGCCTCATGAACCCTGTGTTATATTTGTGGAGTTCGACATGAACTCACCCTTGCTATTTCCACCATAACAGATGAAGATAATGAGGAAGATTATCGGAATGAGTACTAGTCTTGGTGTCAACCAGTCAACCGTGTCCCTGTGTGGAGTTTCTGCTGAAGAATTACTATTAGTTATTGTTACCTATCGTTCAAGACTTTGTCTTAAATACTTATTCGTTATGTAATAAGCACTGTGATGATACTTTGTAATTTGTCAACTTATGTGTGCGACTGTTTCCTGGGGCGCACATGAGTCTTTTATACATCCTATTTTTGTCCTTAAAAATGGGTGTGACAGATTGGTATCGGAGCCGTGTTGACTGTAGGACGCAAGCCTAGTTAGAATGGTCGTTAATAGCATCCATACTTCACTTAATTCATGCTTCCTCTTTTCACCTTGTTAATTACTAAAGTTTTATGCTTCCTCCACTTTATTCTATTGCGAAAATACATTGATTCTATCTAATCTATGTCTAAATTTTATAGATGCCTCCTCATCCCCGTTTGTCAGCTGCACAGTACGTTGCCCGTTTCAAACCTCAGGAGCCATATGAAGATGGTGAGCAAGAGCTATCTGATGCTGAATCAAGAGTTGGTGATACACCAATGGAGAATGTAGTTATGGGATGGACTATGAAGTTTCATATCATGGTTCCTAAAGCTGATGCTTTCTTTCATGACATGTTGACAAGAACCTTGGACAACTACTACTATGACTGGGAAGCTACGTTGGAGTATCGTAGTGCAGAGTTTAGTCATCCCTGGATGGATTCCTATTGGGAAACTGAGTTATGGGTTAAGAAAAGGGATCCTACCACTAAGGAGCCTAAGGTGGAGTCAAAGTTCATTACCAGAGTGAGCCGGGCAACCGTGGAGATAAGCATGGAGGATGTCGCTTTTAATGCATTTGTTTACTACCATGGTCTACGCTCGGACAAGACGTTAAAGGGTGCACTCCGGCATTTTCCTTGTTTCTTACATGACAAGGGTATTTGGACCGTGCCGCCTGCAGATGATTCCTCCTTGACTTTACAAGCTACGGTGGGATTAGCTCGAGAATTGGCTCTCCATGAGGTGGATTTGAAGGATGAGTTGCTGAAGGAAAAAGAACTTAAGGAGCAAGCTTATAAGGAGATTGACCAATTAAGGGCGGAGTTAGGTCGTCCCAAGATTTATGGGAAGCTTAATTAGGCAATAGGAAAAATTCCTATGTAATAGGAACGATAGTAGTTGTGAGTTAACTTTAAGTTTGTATTGTTTTAAGAGTCAGTTTGTGGTGTGAACAATTGTGTGATTGATGGATTGTTATTATGATAATGTGTGATTTGGATCTTTGTAATGTGTGCTGGAGTTTTGTAGACATGCCTACAAGTTCCATGGTTAAGAATATTAAGTTTGATCAAAATATATTAGTTGAATATGAGGTTAATTTAGTTCTGTCCTTTGCTGATTTTTGGATCAGTCTGGGATGTTTTTGAAATAACTTAAAATCCGTTCATGAGAAATTTAAGAAATTTTACTGGGAATAATTAGACTTCTATATCTTTCCAACCCCATAAGAATCACTTTAATATCTATTATGAGCTAAGAGATATACCTGTTCCAAGTTGAAGTAACTGCACAGTCTGGAATTCTGAAACAGTTTCGGTTAAGTTCAGTTTTTGGCCAATTTATTGACAGAATCAGAAAAAGTGTTGTGAATAAAAGTTGTAGATAATTTTGTAAGCTTTCCAACCATGTAAAGATCATCTGAATTGGACGTCTGTAGCTCGAGATATGACAGTTTTACTGGGTTGCTGAAATTGGAAGATCGCCCAGAAAAATCAGATTTTGTTTATCTATTGAATACATCATCTCGGATCGTACTGAGTTTCAATTTCTGTGTTTTTGGAAACAGATGTCAGGCAGAGGTCGTGGCAGAGGTCGTGGAGGTGCTAACTTACCCATTACTATGGAGGAACTCATGCAAACTCAGAACCAGATGATGCAGATGTTTATGCAGCACATGCAGAACAATCCCGCTGCAGGAGGACCACCGCCTGTGCAAGTGAGGGATAAGCGTGGGGAATTTTTAAAGGGACGCCCTCCAGTGTTTTCTCATGCTGCTGATCCTTTAGAGGCAGATGATTGGGTGAGGGCAGTGGAGAAACAGCTGAATATAGCCCAATGCAATGATATGGAGAAGGTGTTATATGCATCTGGTCAGTTACAGGGGACAGCTCAGACTTGGTGGGAGTCGTATCAAGCTGCACGCCCTGACAATGCTCCTCCTATCACTTGGAATGAGTTTGTTAGAGATTTTCGAGCTCGTCATATTCCTGAAGGTATAATTGAGCTGAAGCAGGAAGAATTCAGAAACCTTAGGATGGGACAGATGAGCGTTAGTGAATATCATGATAGATTTACCCAGTTGGCTCGCTATGCTCCTAGTGAAGTGAGGGAAGATGCAGACAAACAGCGTCTTTTCTTGAAGGGAATTTATTATGATCTTCGTTTGCAGTTGAAGGGGAACAACTATGCTAGTTTTCAAGAGCTGGTAAATAAAGCTATTGTGCTTGATAATGAGCGCAGAGAGATGGACAGGAAGAGGAAAATGAAGGTACAAAGCTCAGGAAGTAACAACCGTCAGCGCACTAATTCTCAGCATGGTTTCCATCAGAAGTTTCAAGGACCGGTTAGTCAATGGAATCGTAATCCGAATCAGAGGTGGTCCCAGAATTGGCAAAGTAATCAGTCACAACAGCGTTCATCATATCCACAGCGTCAACAGTATCAGCAGACTGGGCAACAGACTCCTCGCACTGGAAATTCTAATGTTACCCCCATGAAGAATAGTGCTCCCAGCACGCCTACTAGATGCTTTGTCTGTGGTAAAGAGGGGCATATGTCTTACCATTGTCCTGAGAAGCAGAATCAGCAGACTCCTCAGAGCCAGAAGAGCAACCAGAAGCAATCTGGTACTGGAAGGGTGAATCACGTGTCTTCTGATACAGCTTATGATGCCCCAGAAGTTATGATTGGTACGTTCAATGTACATTCCACTCCCGCAACTGTTCTTTTTGACTCTGGAGCATCTCATACATTCATATCCAACATTTTTGTTAAAATGCATAGTATACCCATGTTAGCTATGAAAGAACCTCTCTTAGTAAATTCACCTGGAGGTACCATGCAAACCAGTAATCGTTGTCTTCCAATTAGTATGGTATTAAGAGGGGTAGAGTTTAAGATAACTCCTATTGTGTTGAGGACATCTGGTATTGATGTGATATTGGGTATGGACTGGATGAAGCAAAATCAGGTAGAGATTCAGTGTCAGCAGAAAGTGGTAGTTGTGAATGCACCTAATGGAGATAAAATCAATGTGGATGTAGCAGTGCAGAAGCAACCAACCGCTGTGGTGAATCAGCTTGAAGATACTATTAAGGAGAATTCAGTGATTGAGGAATTTCCGGATGTCTTCCCTGATGAATTGCCAGGTATGCCACCTGACCGAGACATTGAATTTCTTATTGAATTACTTCCTGGAACTGCACCTATAGCCAAACGACCATATAGGATGGGAGTAGATGAATTAGAAGAACTTAAGAAACAAATTAAAGAATTACAAGATAAAGGTTTTATTAGACCTAGTTCATCACCTTGGGGAGCACCAGTTATTTTTGTTGATAAGAAAGATGGCGGTCAGAGGATGTGTGTTGATTACCGATCATTAAATGAGGTAACTATCAAGAATAAGTATCCTTTGCCCAGGATTGATGACTTGTTTGATCAGTTGAGAGGTGCTTGTGTGTTCTCTAAGATTGATTTACGTTCTGGATATCATCAGTTGAAGATTCGTGTTTCTGATATTCCTAAGACAGCTTTTACTACAAGGTATGGATTGTATGAGTATACTGTTATGTCATTTGGATTGACCAATGCACCTGCATACTTTATGTACATGATGAATAAGGTGTTCATGGAATATTTGGATAAGTTTGTGGTAGTGTTTATTGATGATATACTGGTATTTTCCAAGACAGAGGTAGAGCATGCTGAACATTTGAGGTTGGTATTGCAGAAACTTAGAGAGCATAAACTGTATGCGAAGCGAAGTAAATGTGAGTTTTGGTTGAAGGAAGTTTCTTTCCTTGGTCATATTGTTTCTAATGGAGGGATATCAGTGGATCCAGGTAAAGTAAAGGATGTATTAAATTGGAAACCACCTATTGATGTTAGCGAGATTCGTAGTTTCTTGGGATTAGCTGGATATTACAGACGATTCATTGAAGGGTTTTCTAAACTTGCTAAACCTATGACATCTCTGTTAGAGAAGAATGCCAAGTTTGTGTGGTCAGATAAATGTCAAGCTAGTTTTGAGGAATTGAAGAAGAGGTTGACTACAGCGCCTGTTTTGGTTTTGCTAGATTTGAGTAAGAAGTTTTCTATTTATTGTGATGCTTCTCGTCAAGGTTTGAGATGTGTTCTTATGCAAGAAGGCAGAGTTGTGGCTTATGCATCTAGGCAGTTAAGAAAGCATGAGTTGAATTATCCTACACATGATTTGGAATTAGCAGCTGTAGTTCATGCTTTAAAGATTTGGAGACATTATTTGATTGGACATAAGAGTGATATATACACTGATCATAAGAGTTTGAAGTATATTTTTACTCAGTCAGATCTGAATTTGAGGCAACGCAGATGGTTAGAGTTGATTAAGGATTATGATATTGAGATACACTATCATCCTGGTAAGGCTAATGTAGTAGCTGATGCTCTTAGTAGGAAAAGTTATGCCAATGAGATACGGACGTTGTCTATGACTAGTGAGTTATGTGCTGAATTTGAATATTTGAATTTGGGAATTGTTACTAATACAATGGAATTAGTGTTAGAGCCTACCTTAGAGCAAGAAATTTACAAAGGTCAGTTGAAGGATGAGAAACTAAAGAAGATAGCGGAAGATATAGTGATTGGTAAGTCACCAGGCTTTCGAATGGATGATAATGGAATTTTGTGGTTTGGAAAGAGGCTGTGTGTACCTGAGGATCAAACTGTTAGACAGGCAATTCTTCGCGAAGCTCATGAGTCAGCTTATTCTATTCATCCTGGTAGTACTAAGATGTATTTGGATCTGAAACAGAAATATTGGTGGGTTGGATTAAAGCGAGATGTGGCTGAGTATGTGGCATTGTGTGACACTTGTCAGAGAGTGAAAGCAGAGCATCAGAGACCTGCTGGATTGTTACAACCAATGAAGATTCCTGAATGGAAGTGGGAGGAAGTTGGTATGGATTTTATAGTAGGGTTACGTCGTACTCAGAAAGGTTATGACTCTATTTGGGTGATAGTAGATCGGTTAACTAAAGTTGCTCATTTTATACCAGTTAAGACTACTTACCATGGACCAAAATTGGCAGAGTTGTATATGGAGAGAATAGTCTGTTTGCATGGAGTACCAAAGAAGATTGTATCTGATCGAGGATCGCAGTTTACGTCGCATTTTTGGAAAGCTGTGCATGAATCATTGGGAACAAAATTGAATTTTAGTACAGCATATCATCCACAGACAGATGGACAGACTGAAAGGACCAACCAGGTATTAGAGGATATGTTGAGAGCTTGTGCATTGCAATATGGAACTAGTTGGGATAAGAGTTTGCCTTATGCAGAATTTTCTTACAATAATAGTTATCAACAGAGTCTTAAGATGGCACCGTTTGAAGCTTTGTATGGACGTAAGTGTAGAACTCCATTGTTTTGGGATCAGACAGGTGAATCTCAGGTGTTTGGTACAGATGTTCTTAGAAACGCAGAAGATCAAGTGCGAGTGATTCGTGAGAATTTGAGAGTAGCACAGTCTCGTCAGAAGAGTTATGCTGACAATAGAAGAAGAGATTTAGCTTTTGAGGTAGGTGATTATGTTTATTTGAAGGTGTCACCTATGAAAAGTGTGAAGAGGTTTAACATGAAAGGTAAACTAGCACCAAGGTATGTTGGACCATTTAAAGTTATTACTAGACGTGGGGAAGTTGCTTATCAATTAGAGTTGCCTGAGAATTTATCTGGAGTACATGATGTGTTCCATGTTTCACAACTTAAGAAGTGTTTGCGTGTGCCTGAGGAGCAGATACCTTTAGAAGAGTTGACTGTTAAGGAAGATCTTACATATGAAGAGTTTCCGATCAAGATTTTAGAAACCGCTGAGAGAGTTACTCGAAGTCGGATTATTAAGATGTGTAAAGTGCAGTGGAATCGATATTCAGAGGCAGAGGCAACTTGGGAAAGAGAGGATGAATTGAGAAAATCATATCCGCAGTTATTTGAGTAAGCAGTTCAATCTCGAGGACGAGATTCTTTTAAGGGGGGTAGAATTTGTAACACCCAAATTTTAGGAGTAACAAATTTTAAATAATTTAGAGAAAGGGAATTAAAATTTTGAAAACTATTTGGTGATGCATTCATGTTGTTGCATTTATTTTATTTTGTGGTGTGGATATATTTGTTTTATTTGATTTGGTTTAGGAAAATTTGATTTGAAAATGTGTTTGGAAAATTAGAAAAGAAAAGAAATAAAAGAAGAAAAAAAAAGAAAACAACTCACCTCCTTACCTTCTCGGCCCGAAGGCCGCGCCTGCCCGCGTGGGCCGGTCCAGCATCGCAGTGGCCAGCTCGGCACAGCGGCCGCCCAGCGCAGCAGCAGCCCAGCTCGGCCCGAGCCCAACAGCGGCCCCTCTTCCTCCCTGTACCGCTGACCGGTGGGGTCGATTTGTCAGTCATCTTCTACCTCCCGTGTTTGAGCCGGACTCCGATCTGGAGAACAACCGCCGCCTCTCTTTCGTGATTTCCGGGACTTCCTAACCGTATACGGCAACTTGGGGTTACAAATAGGAAGTTGTGACCCTCTATTTCTCGTTTTCCATCTAAAACCCGAGCTTCATCACGTGATTTTGAGCATAGGAGGTCGGAACCCTAGGCTCTTTCGGTTGGTCGCCGGTGGAGCTTGTGGGTAGGTTCGGGCTCTTTTTCTTCGCATTGGTGAGTTCGCTATCTCCTCCTCTTTCTTCCCGTGCTCTCCTTTTGTGTTGAGACGCTTTGAATTGCGGATTTGGTGAGCTCGGGTAAACCGGCAATGGCGCCACCGTCTCTCCTTGCCGCGCTCTCTCCTCGGTTGGTCATAGCTCATCAAAACCGTCTAGGATAGATCGGGTTCATCTCTTCTTTCGATTGGAGTTGGTGGCGGGTTGAATGGTGGTCGGAAAAGGCGGAGCCGAAGCTCTACGGCGGGCTTATGGCGGCGGCCATGGTGACCGTCGGCCGGAGATGTGGTTGATGGCCGGCGTCGTCTTTCTCTCTCTCCTAGAATGAATGGTGATTGTCCGATCTTGCGTCAACGGTCAAGATTAGAAGATACCCCTTCGCGGGGTAATCTTTCTAAAGAGACCCTGAACTTTTTAGTAATCAACCCGCCATCCAAAGCGTAAAGCTGGAAATACGTTTTCGCGTTTTTGAAAACGTATTCTTTTCCGGATAAGTCAAAAATACGTTTTCAGGTATTTACAGTTTTGCCACTAGGATTGTTTTGGTCATAAAATCTTCGTTTTAACTCCGATTTGATCCGTTCAAGTTGCGTTAGGTTCGTATTTGCGAGCTCTACATGTTAGTGTAGTTGTACAGTTAGTTTTGATAATTTATTTTTCGAGGTTATAATTAAGTATTTATTTATCTATAGGAAATCTTAGAAAATTCATAACTTATACGTTTTAACTCCGAATTTGGTGATCTTTGCGTCTGTGTGATCGTAGAAACGTGTAGAAGAGTTTTATAAACTTTTATTACTGTTTTGTTACTGTTGGTGTACTGTTCTAATTATATCTCTTTGTTTGCTTCGTGTATGTTTGATTGGATGCATGTGTGTTGTTGATTGATGATCGAATATAGAAGGTGAGCAGTATTTGGACGATTCGGAGTATTACTTTGAGCCAAGTCAGCAGTATCACTTAGAGAGCTTTGATCAAGGCAAGTATAACACAGGACTATCCTTGTTACCTATACATTGAATTGTCATACATATGCATGTGCTTACCTTGACAACTTTAGAGATTATAACTTAGGGATTGTTATCTTGATTCCTTGTCAACCTTGGGAATGCATATGGGTAGCTACTGCTAGTGCTTAAACTAAGAACAATGATCTTGTAATTTGATTAATGGATTAAGCAATCAACTATTAAGATGATTTTATTACTGTTAAAAGGGGGCTAGAGCATGTGTATTATCTTGATGCTCTGGTTTCTCTCCATAAGGACTTATCTGTAAGTGATAACCGGGATATACAGTACAGCTGTGAGGGCTATATGGCTCTGGCTTTAGTTGTTCAAGAGACCTTTTCTAGCTTGTTAGAGGTTACCTTAAATGGCGTAAGAATGGCTTGCCATGTTGGGTGTAGTGCGAGCCCCTGGCCTAGTGTGTATAGGCTGCGATTGTTGTGCCACAGGGAAGGGGGTTCTACATCTGCCTGCCGAGTGAAATCTAATGGCCCTAACTTGTTAGACGAACTTTTGAGTGGCTTTATATGGTTCTCGGGTGTTTGGGCTTGATCTCCCCACTCATTTGGAAATCATGACTTACAGTGAAAGTGTACACCTCTGCGCAGAGTTAAAAACTGGTATACTAGCCGTGCTCACGGATACGAGCGGCCTTGGGGATTCTTATGGAATAGTTGATCATAACTGTTATATCATGCTTAATTATTGTTGATTATTATTATGCTCATGTTAATGCTATTCATTATCCTTATTACAATTGATCATTGGTTCTTTAATGGGAAGTGGTTTATCTTGATGCTACTCAATTGCAAATATATGATTAAAAGCTAAACGCAGTTAAACAGTGTCTAGCCTTTTTGAGCCTCATGAACCCTGTGTTATATTTGTGGAGTTCGACATGAACTCACCCTTGCTATTTCCACCATAACAGATGAAGATAATGAGGAAGATTATCGGAATGAGTACTAGTCTTGGTGTCAACCAGTCAACCGTGTCCCTGTGTGGAGTTTCTGCTGAAGAATTACTATTAGTTATTGTTACCTATCGTTCAAGACTTTGTCTTAAATACTTATTCGTTATGTAATAAGCACTGTGATGATACTTTGTAATTTGTCAACTTATGTGTGCGACTGTTTCCTGGGGCGCACATGAGTCTTTTATACATCCTATTTTTGTCCTTAAAAATGGGTGTGACACGTACCAATCATAACTTCTGGTGCATCATGAGCTGTATCAGAAGACACGTGATTCACCCTTCCAGTACCAGATTGCCTCTGGTTGCTCTTCTGGCTCTGAGGAGTCTGCTGGTTCTGCTTCTCAGGACAATGGTAAGACATATGCCCCTCTTTACCACAGACAAAACATCTAGTAGGCGTGCTGGGAGCACTATTCTTCATGGGGGTAACATTGGAATTTCCAGTACGAGGAGTCTGTTGTCCAGTCTGCTGATACTGTTGACGCTGTGGATATGATGAACGCTGTTGTGACTGATTACTTTGCCAATTCTGGGACCACCTCTGATTCGGATTACGATTCCACTGGCTAACCGGTCCCTGAAACTTCTGATGAAAACCATGCTGAAGATTCGTGCGCTGACGGTTGTTGCTTCCTAAGCTTTGTACCTTCATCTTCCTCTTCCTGTCCATCTCTCTGCGCTCATTATCAAGCACAATAGCTTTATTTACCAGCTCTTGAAAACTAGCATAGTTGTTCCCCTTCAACTGCAAGCGAAGATCATAATAAATTCCCTTCAAGAAAAGACGCTGCCTGTCTGCATCTTCCCTCACTTCATTAGGAGCATAGCGAGCCAACTGGGTGAACCTGTCATGATATTCACTAACGCTCATCTGTCCCATCCTAAGGTTTCTGAATTCTTCCTGCTTCAGCTCAATTATACCTTCAGAAATATGATGAGCTCGAAAATCTCTAACAAACTCATTCCAAGTGATAGGAGGAGCATTGTCAGGGCGTGCAGCTTGATACGACTCCCACCAAGTCTGAGCTGTCCCCTGTAACTGACCAGATGCATATAACACCTTCTCCATATCATTGCATTGAGCTATATTCAGCTGTTTCTCCACTGCCCTCACCCAATCATCTGCCTCTAAAGGATCAGCAGCATGAGAAAACACTGGAGGGCGTCCCTTCAAAAATTCCCCACGCTTATCCCTCACTTGCACAGGCGGTGGTCCTCCTGCAGGGGGATTGTTCTGCATGTGCTGCATAAACATCTGCATCATCTGGTTCTGAGTTTGCATGAGTTCCTCCATAGTAATGGGTAGGTTAACACCTCCACGACCTCTGCCACGACCTCTGCCTGACATCTGTTTCCAAAAACACAGAAATTGAAATTCAGTACGATCCGAGATGATGTATTCAATAGATAAGCAAAATCTGATTTTTCTGGGCGAACTCCAATTTCAGCAACTCAGTAAAACTGTCATATCTCGAGCTACAGACGTCCAATTCAGATGATCTTTACATGGCTGGAAAGCTTACAAAATTATCTACAACTTTTATTCACAACACTTTTTCTGATTCTGTCAATAAATTGGCCAAAAACTGAACTTAACCCAAACTGTTTCAGAATTCTAGACTGTGCAGTAACTCCAACTTGGAATAGATATATCTCTTAGCTCATAATAGATATTAAAGTGATTCTTCTGGGGTTGGAAAGATATAGAAGTCTAATTATTCCCAGTAAAATTTCTTAAATTTCTCATGAACGGATTTTAAGTTATTTCTAAACTATCCCAAACTGATCCAAAAATCAGCAAAGGACAGAACTAAGTTAACCTCATATTCAACTAATATATTTTGATCAAACTTAATATTCTTAACCATGGAACTTGTAGGCATGTCTACAAAACTCCAGCACACATTACAAAGATCCAAATCACACATTATCATAATAACAATCCATCAATCACACAATTGTTCACACCACAAACTGACTCTTAAAACAATCCAAACTTAAAATTAACTCGCAACTACTATCGTTCTTATTACATAGGGATTTTTCCTATTTCCTAATTAAGCTTCTCATAAATCTTGGGATGACCTAACTCCGCCCTTAATTGGTCAATCTCCTTATAAGCTTGCTCCTTAAGTTCTTTTTCCTTCAGCAACTCATCCTTCAAATCCACCTCATGGAGAGCCAATTCACGAGCTAATCCCACCGTAGCTTGTAAAGTCAAGGAGGAATCATCTGCAAGCGGCACGGTCCAAATACCCTTGTCATGTAAGAAACAAGGAAAATGCCGGAGTGCACCCTTTAACGTCTTGTCCGAGCGTAGACCATGGTAGTAAACAAATGCATTGTAAGCGACATCCTCCATGCTTGTTTCTACGGTTGTCCGGCTCACTCGGGTAATGAACTTTGACTCCACCTTAGGTTCCTTAGTGGTAGGATCCCTTTTCTTGACCCATAACTCCGTTTCCCAATAGGAATCCATCCATGGATGACTATACTCTACACTGCGATACTCCAACGTAGCTTCCCAGTCGTAGTAGTAGTTGTCCAAGGTTCTTGTCAACATGTCATGGAAGAAAGCATCAGCTTTAGGAACCATGATATGAAACTTCGTAGTCCACCCCATAACTACATTCTCCATTGGTGTATCACCAACTCTTGATTCCGCATCAGATAGCTCTTGATCACCATCTTCACACAACTCCTGAGGTTTAAAACGGGCAACGTACTGTGCAGCTGACAGACGGGGATAAGGAGACATCTATAAGATTTAGACATAGATTAGATAGAATCAATGTATTTTCGCAATAGAATATAGTAGAGGTAGCATAAAACTTTAGTAATTAATAAGGTGAAAAGAGGAAGCATGAATTAAGTGAAGTATGGATGCTATTAACGACCATTCTAACTAGGCTCGCGTCCTATAGTCAACACGGCTCTGATACCAATCTGTCACACCCATTTTTAAGGACAAAAATAGGATGCATAAAAGACTCATGTGCGCCCCAGGAAACAGTCGCACACATAAGTTGACAAATTACAAAGTATCATCACAGTGCTTATTACATAACGAATAAGTATTTAAGACATAGTCTTGAACGATAGGTAATAATAACTACTAGTAATTCTTTAGCGGAAACTCCACACAGGGACACGGTTGACTGGTTGACACCAAGACTAGTACTCATTCCGATAATCTTCCTCTATATCTTCATCTGTTATGGTGGAAATAGCAAGGGTGAGTCCATGTCGAACTCAACAAATATAACACAGGGTTCATGAGGCTCAAAAAGGCTAGACATTGTTTAACTGCGTTTAGCTTTTAATCATATATTTGCAATTGAGTAGCATCAAGATAAACCACTTCACATTAAAGAACCAATGATCAATTGTAATAAGGATAATGAATAGCATTAACATGAACAAATAATAATCAACAATAATTAAGCATGATAATACAGTATGATCAACTATTCCATAAGAATCCCCAAGGCCGCTCGTATCCGTGAGCACGGCTAGTATACCAGTTTTTAACTCTGCGCAGAGGTGTACACTTTCACTGTGAGTCATGATTTCCAAATGAGTGGGGAGATCAATCCCAAACACCCGAGAACCATATAAAGCCACTCAAAAGTTCGTCTAACAAGTTAGGGCCATTAGATTCACTCGGCAGGCAGATGTAGAACCCCCCTTCCCTGTGGCACAACAACCGCAGCCTATACACACTAGGCCAGGGGCTCACACTACACCCAACGTGGCAAGCCATTCTTACGCCATTTAAGGTAACCTCTAACAAGCTAGAAAAGGTCTCTTGAACAACTAAAGCCAGAGCCATATAGCCCTCACAGCTGTACTGTATATCCCGGTTATCACTTACAGATAAGTCCTTATGGAGAGAAACCAGAGCATCAAAATAATACACATGCTCTAGCTCCCTTTTAACAGTAATAAAATCATCTTAATAGTTGATTGCTTAATCCATTAATCAAATTACAAGATCTTTGTTCTTGGTTTAAGCACTAGCAGTAGCTACCCATATGCATTCCCAAGGTTGACAAGGAATCAAGATAACAATCACTAAGTTATAATCTCTAAGGTTGTCAAGGTAAGCACATGCATATGTATGACAATTTAATGTATAGGTAACAAGGATAGTCCTGTGTTATACTTGCCTTGATCAAAGCTTCCCAAGTGATACTGCTGACTTGGCTCAAAGTAATACTCCTGATCGTCCAGATACTGCTCACCTTCTATACTCGATCATCAATCAACAACACAGATGCATCCAATCAAACAAACATGAAGCAAACAAAGAGATACAATTAGAACAGTACACCAACAGTAACAAAACAGTAATAAAAGTTTATAAAACTCTTCTACACGTTTCTACGATCACACAGACGCAAAGATCACCAAATTCGGAGTTAAAACGTGAAAGTTATGAATTTTCTAAGATTTCCTATATATAAATAATTACTTAATTATAAACTCGAAAAATAAATTATCAAAACTAACTGTACAACTACACTAACATGTAGAGCTCGTAAATACGAACCTAACGCAACTTGAACGGATCAAATTGGAGTTAAAACGAAGATTTTATGACCAAAACAATCCTATTGGCAAAACTGTAAATACCTGAAAACGTATTTTTGACTTATCCGGGAGAAAATACGCTTTCAAAACACGAAAACGGATTCAGGATATTGCGCTAAGGACCACGGGTTGAGACTTAAGAAAGTCAGGGTCTCTTTAGCAAAAGTGGCTACGAAGGGGTATCAAGAGATGTAGGCCGTGGGATCAGAACCGAACGGCCGAGATTGAATAAAGGGAGAGAGAAAAGAGGATTCCGGCCACCAACAGTGACCGACGGTGGAAAACTGGCCGGCGGCGAGCAATTGCTCGTCGGCGTTGCTCAATCCGGCGGCTTAGGGCACGATTCGACAAACGGTCTTCACCGGAAGATAAAGGAGACAAACGCGAGCTCACTTGAGATGAAAACGGAGGCGAGAACGGACGGTGGACGATATGCAACCTCCAATGGCGGGCGGCGGACCCCTGTGCACGGTAGTGTGAGCAACTAGACAACACCGGTGATGTTAGAAGAAGAAAAAGGGTTTGGCTACCTCAAAGGAGTGACCCGAACCCGTCGAAAGCTTTCGAAGACAACTGAGTCGGCAAATCCGTCGCTCAACTTCCGAGCTCAAGAGGCGGCTTCGATTGCGGCTACGGTAGCTAGGTGTTGAGGCGTAGCTTGCGGCTAAGGTTGGGATAGAGGCGGTGGAGACATGGCCGCTATTTATGAGGGGCTCACCGACGTGTCGGGCAAGGAATAAGAGACTCGGGGCAGCGTCGGACTCGGTCGAGTGACCGGCTCGGTCACGACGCGATGAAGAAGATGCGTCTGACATGCGGCCCCCACCCGTCAGCGACCAAGGAGAGAAGGCGCGCGCGGTCGCGGCAGCAAATGGGCCGGCCCACGCGGGCGCGAGAGAAAAGCTTGGGCTCGGCTTAGCTGGGCCGCCAGGCCGAAAAGGTAAGTTTGCCTTATTTATTTTCTTTCTTTCTTTTCTTTATTTGTTTGTTTTCAAACTATTCCAAATAAAATTCTTCAAACCAATTCAAAATAAAACAAATATATCCACACCACAAAATAAAATAAATGCAACAACATGAATGCATCACCAAATATTCTTTTCTAAAATTGTTAAATCCTAATTCCCCATTAAATGTTATCTAAATGATTTGAAACCCATTAATTCTAAAATTTGAAATTTTTTTGGGTGTTACAAACATGCTGTATAGCAGTGCTTTGTTGTGTGTTAAGAAATAAGGAGACGGTTTATACCTAGACACATTATCATAATGCATTGTTCTAACTGTCACTATCTTTCAGTTTTGATCTCCTAACTAAAACAATATACAGCTAAAGTAATTATTAATCTATTTATATTACATGTCTATTAGTTTCCACACATTATATGATGGTGTTTTGTTGTGTGCTAAGAAATGTCGACATGTTTTATAGACTCTAGTTGTGTCTGTTGTAACTGCCACTACCTTTTCTGAAAATTTATGAAATTAAATTAATTATTAGCCTTGGTTCTTTCAATTAATTTTCCATCATATATAACCGACCATACTCTCACAAAAGTTAACTTGGAGGTTCAGCAATTAGGTCATTAGATTTTGTGGTTTGTCCTTGAGTACCCTTTATGAGTGGACAATCAGCTATAGGGCAGGACATCATCGAGTGATCTTTTAGAGAATCTGAATAATAGAGAGCCGCCATGGTTGACTGTCTTATCTTGGCACCTGGAGCAAAAACTGAAGTCAGCATAAGACTATGTTCTTGAACTCAGTTTTCCCTTTTCTACTTGCTCTCTACTAATTCGTGTGATAGATAGAGTTTATTTTCATGAGCTGCAAGAGTTCTTGAGATTTTATTATTCCTGATCTGAAATCTGTTCTCTATGCCATCTACCAAAACCATAAAGCTCCAACCTTTTTGAATTTTCAGTAAAGTCTACATTACCACCCAAGAATCCACCATGTTCTATGTTTGACCCTTGAGTAAAATGTCAGGTAATTTTCTCTCCCCAATTATATTGGTCCAATCTCATTCTTAGCCTCTAATAAAATTTATCTTATTTTGGTTCTCTTCATACCAATTGAGTTTTGAGTTCTAATTTTATACAGTGACAGAGGATCTTATCTTAGAAAAATACTTAAAGAATTTCTGGTCACTATAATTTTTCATCAATTTTGGTATCACTAGGGTTAATTTAGTATTAGAATTGAATCTTCTAACCTATGAAAGTATAACTGTGAAAATTTATAACATAGAAATAAGTTATGATGTCCCTACTTCCTCCACAAAATTTAATTAAGATTCAACTCGTATGCAGGGATACAAGAAAACGAAAATCTTAGAAGAGCGAGGTTAGCTTAGATTGAACCAATTGAAATGATTTGGAGAGTAGATCGAACCAAAATTTAGTCTAAAACTGACACTTCTTTTCTTTTATAGGTAGTAGTGTACCGCTTGATTTTCAATTTATCCCATGTTTTCTGTTGCTGGTATTATTACTTTCTAAATCACTTTTCGCATACTTATTTTTAATACGTGTCATGCAATTTGTGAAACCTGTATTATAAAACGTGTGATTAAGAAAAGAACTAACTAAAATTTGTTAATATTTTAATCCTGTGTTTTACATGCGTCATTCACAATAAAGGCACCGACTGAATTGGCCCTATGGTTCGGACTTTGAGCACCTGAACTGTCCTAATCAGCAAGCCGGCCGTAGCTTGTGATTTGGAAGTGTGGTGAGGTGCATGTGACACCAAAATCGTGTCGCATCAAAATTTGGTCAGTGTCGAAAGCATCATCGTTTCGTGGTTATTATTTCCACTAACTGAAAGAGATATGATGTGTGATTTAATAAATTAGTTCTATTTACCATGCGCATGCAATATATCACATTAATTTGCCCATCACCGAAGTTGGGTTTTTTTTTAGATTACCGAAGTGGTTTTCTAGTAGTGGTAGGGAAGCACTAATTGATATCCAGAGCCGGCCATCACTAATCGACTATTTTGTGCTCTCTTCGTTCTAAACTATAAGACGTTTTCGCTTTTTTAAGATACATAGCTTTTGCTATGCACTTAAATATACACTATATCCAGATACCATAGTAAAAGTAATGTACACTATAAGCCACAATGTCTTATAATTTAGAATTGAGGGAGTAACTTGTATCTATTGTAAACTGGTTGATCCTACATACTGTTCTCAAGCATGTAATAACTTCTATGTACAACCTAATTTAAATTTAAATTTAAATATTTCCTCCGTCTTGAAATATAATAAGGTATCCTAGAAATTATAAGACAAATTATGTGGTAATGCAAATGTCGCATGTATAACTCTCCCTTAACTATAAAGAGACTTTGTGCCTACCATATTTTAAGTCTAAAAGTAGACTACTCTAAAAAAAAGTCTAAAAGAAGACACTAATGGCAAGTACGCATGTAATTGAGACTTTGAGGGAGCTACTTTACCTAAAATGCCTTATAATATGGGACAAATTTGAATGCTTTAATATCTTATATTTGAGGACAAAAGAGTATTTAGATAGGAATACTATGAACATTTGATCCCTCAACCAATTCTAGAAAAATAATAATAGTAAATAAATAAACGATTATTTTGTCAAATGGTTTTATCTTTACCAGAGAAATATAGTGCCAAAGCCTTTCCAATAGGACTATTATTTCAAATACTTCATGCATCTGTTATAAAACATGTTGCCAGCGGTTAGGACCTTTCCCTCTCTGTCTCTCATGATCAACACAGTAGATGAAAGTAGAGAACAAATAAACACAAGATAGGGAGACTATTCTTTATTCCTCTGAATATTGGTGATTACAACATAGAGCTTCCACGTATATATAGTCCTGTCAAGGGCTAAGAGTTTTGGTAAGAGCCCACATACAAACGGACTAGGATTAGGATTCCTCCTTCTCCTTTCCTTCTAGGATTAAGTCCATATGTTTTACAACACTTCCCCTTGGACGATTACCACAATATGCACATGTCTCGTTAAAAACTCCATCCGAAAACCTAGTGGGAAAAACAGTTCTTGGAGAAAAGAGTACATCGCATTCGTTAATTGCAGTGCTTATGTTGTCTCATTAAAAACCTTGTGTGAGAAGCCTTCAAATAAAAACTCACATAGGAAAAAAGAGTACAACATCTAACCTTCTTGTTATGTATTCTTCAGGATATTCTATTCTTCATGAATAGATATTGATCTTCATGATATATGTATAAACTTCAGTGTTTTAGCAAATATGATCTACTTGATGTTTGTAATTCTAGTGGTTTACCTTCAAGGTAGATGCAATAAAATATGATCCCCTTGTAAATCCAAATTTTAAACTTTATTGTTCAAGCCACACCTTTTCATAAATGTCTGTTTAATAATGGTATGCAGTACCACAATACTATATCATTCGAAACGTTGGCTCGAAATTCTTCTATGAATTATAATATGAGTAAATAAGAGCGATATACTTCATGCATAAATGACCACTTATTGTTGTGCAAAATAAATAAAAATTATCCTTCAGGGTAATAAATTATTTCAGAGGATTATGGGGGTAAATAACTTACAATATTTAATATCTTCTAGATAGTGCATCAAACTTATAATTCTTCCTTAGTGGATTTTCAAATTATATGTTCTACAAATCTTCGAGATTTTGATTATACCACTAAATAATAAATCCAGTCTTACATTTGACATTAAGGAGATAATCTAATTGCCAAAGTCACCATGATTCTTATACCTTCTATGGTATTCAGAGGATATTAACACTTTAATACTAGCTTTTCAATATACAATTTCTGAGTGTTCATATCACACCTTCATGGTGTTTAAGATTCCTCACTTTCTTTCTCTCAGGTCTACATTCACTTTAGGGATTAATGGTGTTTATTAAAGAATCAACCGGTAAATCCTTCCTGGATTAACATTTCTCCTCTATGAGATATATTCTCTACCACATGAGAGATTATTATGTGATATACACAATGAGATAGTGTTATTCACTACAAAATCATTCCATGACAATATTCCTTCTAGGACATGCTCTTCTTGAGACTTCAATATTCATTCAGAAATATATTATACCTTAGACTTCTTAATAATTGGTATGAGATTTAATTTTTATATGTTGCAATTTATATTCTTTAGGAACTATATGGATCTTCATAATCCACTATTAACTGCATATTTCATATTCATTTATTTCATTTGCCAGAGATACAACAGAACATTTATTTCTTCTTAATAGGAGATTCAACATCAATTGCTTTCTTCATCGACCCGATATAATCGCTACAAGCGACTTTGCCATGGACTTTGTTTCCGGATCCGAGTTCTCGTAAGAGAAACATTTGCAATTATAGAGGTAGCGTTGTCGACAACTATTATTTTCTCCCAATATTCTCACAATGTGAGATTATTCTGTCTCTTTGTCATTTCCCAAACAAGAGATGATCTATTGTTCTGCATACCCAACACTAATCATGTGCGCGCTTAGTGTGCTAGATCTCATCTTCATGATGATCCTCTTCATGAGGTGCTTAACCTTCTTCATGAGGTGTTCTCTTCATGAGAATAGAGGAGTTTGATCTTATTTTGTTTAACAAGTATACAATAAACTACAATCCACAGGCGTCCCCATAGATTTTAGCTTGATAGTACATAGTATTTAGTTTACTACTAGTAAAAACAACTTCTGGTTTATAACTTCTAGTTACTCCTCTCATTTTTAAAAATATCTGGCATATGCTTCGCTTCATGCTTCACAAGAGCATTAATCAAACTATTGTATGATTTAGTGCATGATATTATTCCTGCTTCAAGCTTCTAGGAATATTCTCTTAAGATCATTTTCCTTCTATGGAAATAATATTTGGCATTCAAAATAGACCTTCTCTCCCCCTAATGCCAACATTAGATCTTTAATAACATACTTCAAAAGATATCCCCTATCATAGGGTTAAAATAATTCAAATTTATGTATCTCTAACTATAAGTGGAAGCCCATTCATGTATGCTATGGTGAAGTTTTATGGAAAATATTCACGCACATATTTAAGTAGGGGATTATTATTCATTAAATGCAGTGAGCTAGAATATATAAAGTGCACTTAAGAATATTCAGCATTCCTTCAAACTCAGGGATGTTCTCCCCTGATTTGCACATATCATGGTTTAGAAAACCATTTCATTATCTGGCTTCTATATTGTTTATAGCCTTAAAAAATTGATCCAAGTACTCATACATTAAAAATAATGGACCATACACTTCAAATGTATAAAATACGCAACATTCAAATTCCAATAGAATTTCTTCTAAAATTTTCTAATTGCCATTAATGCAAATATTCTCCAAATGTCTTTTCATCATGAATCCCAAATCATCATTAAGTGTTTTATCTATTAACTCAATTTTCACTATAATTGAGCCCATTCAAATGGGTCACTTCTCTATTTAGCCAATTTCAATCTAAGCAACTCCCCCTGATCTTAGGCTAGTTGGCTCTAAACCAATTTATTGCGTATACATGCAATCCATTGAAAGCAAGATATTTCTTAGTTCAACGGGAACTATAGACATAACGTACTAGCTATCCAATCTAATTATGGGGGAGTGTAAGGTATCTACTAGCTACAAATATAGCTTCTTTGCTAATATTCATGCAAGGGTGAAAATAGTTGCAGCTCGACGAGAGCACAACATAGTGATACACATTCAAGTGTAATATGAAATGTTGGTATTCAATCCAACGTAATAGATAACAACAAAATACAAAGCTACAAGCTTATTTGCAATTAGTGCAATGTAGAGAAAGTTAACTCGGCCAGAAAGGATGCGACTAGAACTTCAAGTCCTTATACATGCACTTAAAGATAGATTTAGGAAGGTTATGCCTATTAAATATATATTACCCACATTTTCTCAGGCCTCTACTCAAAATTTCTCCCCCTTTTCATGCCATAATTACTTCAAGTAGTAATATGCTTCTTGCATCTATGAAAAATCATTTCAAATGTTCAATAGAATTCAATCATACTTCTAGTATTCAATGGTTCTGACATGAAATTCACATATTCAGTATACTATTCAGTGTACAACAACATATTTAGGGTAGGATATAAACTTCTTGTTTCTGGGCTGAAGTATTAAATACTTGGTTTATGGATTATACTATTTCTTGGCTAAATTGATCCTTCTAAGATCGTTTTATATGCCAGCATAGTCCAATTGTTCATGTGCTTCTAGAAAGTTCAATTTCCCTTCTACCTACATGGTAGTGGTGCACAAAGAACGATAACCTTCATGGTTAACTGAGACTTCTTTGTGGATTAATGCAAAATTTATTTAGATAGATAATAGACAATTGTTTATATGTAAAACACAATTCATTCCATGCAAGTTTAACATATATTACTGTAAGTAAAAATTGCAACTAAGAATATTAAATGCTTCACATTAGTCTTCAAGCCAATAGATTAACCGTTAACTCTTCTATAAGTATACGAGAACCACTTAATTCAACGAGAATTAAAACTTAATGCACCACCGCTACTACTAATACTTCAGGATAGTAATTTCAAAGACAAAACAAATATAAAAGCACATGATTCAAGTTCTTCAAGAAAACTCTTAAATATTCTAATTCTAAATAATATCCATTATTGCATGTCTTTACTTCTATGCATGACAGGCAGTAGGTTCATGCTTTATTTAAAAGTTATGATATACAGTCACAAGCCTTCAAGGGGTGTAACATATGCAAGCTAACAATATCTTGGTTTATAAAGCTGTCTAAAAATTTCAACTCAATTTCTATTTGAGTATTTTCTGATGATAAATTCAAATACTTCATGCATTGCATTGCTCTTTGATATTCTATACACAAGAGACATTTCTTCGAGAACATTCATTAATAAAATCTTATTTACCATCTTGTCTTCTAGACATTTAATACAAAGCTTCAAGCTATTGTTTATAGAGCAGCATTATACCTCAATCCATAGACATACAAGCTTGAAAATTCAAATGCAATATGATATTCTATAGTCATAATTTGGGATTTTTCTCATGCAGTGAGTCCCACAATGCATTTGTTATTTCTCTCGGCCATATGCTCATTCTAGAGACTAATTAGGAGATATATATATATATATCCTAAATTCAATACACTTCAATGGTAGCAAAATATCCTACATGGATTTAATAATGACCGCACCAAATAATTCTTATGTTCAGAGTAATTCCAGGATATTTCTTCTTCTTTTAAGGCATACATATCAACATATATTGGACCATATGCATATATGTTTACTACATGTAAACAAGTAGCAAGGTGCAAAAAGGTAGTGGATGGTTATTCAAAATATTCTTAGAAGCATCCTAGCATTTTTAGGATTATGGTATATGTAAATTTTCAGAATTAATACCAAGTTTTTGTTCATCCCAAAAATTCATTATGCTAGGAAAAACAAATGTGAGCCTCTTAAAGATGATAAGTGCAGGATTCAGAGAGCTCATATACCTTATACTATGTTTCTAGAGTTACCATTCAAGATTTCATTCTTCCAATTACATGGTATAAAAATTCATAAAGGTTGCACTAGTAATTTTGGGGCCGTTCGGCTGGAATTATAAGCCGGCTGAAAAACACTGTTGGCTGATTTTTTGTGAGAGAAAAATATTGTTTTGGCTGAAAAAAACAAGCCGAATAAGACGGATTATAAGCCAGATGAACAGGGCCTTTACTTTCAGAATCAGACTACTATTTACTCAGAAAACAAAGCTAGAAAATAACAGTTAAACCACACATTTAATATTGCATATAAACTCTTATACATGCGAGTAAGAGTGTTGGAGCGTTCAGACATGCTTGGCGGCATACGGGACGCATCCTCCGCATCCTCTCTAGCGGAATTCAGTCCGAGGCAGAGGGGTGCATCACCAGGCCACGAGCGGTCGGTGGCGTGCAAGCCACGGCAAGATGGTCCTAGTGGCTACGAGCCACACGTCATCAGAAGCCGATGATGTCATCGTGCAAGCCATAAGTCATGCTAGACGAAGACCACAAGTTACGGCGCATACGGGCCGCATGGAGGGAACATGGTTAGCCAGCGGCTTGCAGGCCGTGATTATGCTTGCGGTGACAGTTTGGACTCTGATGTCGCAGTGGAGTCAGGGGTTGCTGCAGCATGGCTGGAGGTTCGGCGTGTGTTGGCGCGGTGTGCAGGTAAGGCTGGACGAAAAACTCGAAGCTCGTTAGCTCGCTCGGCTCGTGGCTGGCTCGGCTCAGCTCGGCTCGGCTCGTTATGATAACGAGCCGAGCCGAGCCAGGATTTTAGCTCGTTAGCTATAACGAGCCAATTCGAGCTGGCTCGTGAGCCGCTCGCGAGCCAAACGAGCCGTAGTTTTAGAGAAAAAATCATCATAACTTATATTAGTTTTGTATTACTTCATGTTTTGCACTTCACAAATAGATGATATGTTAGCTCATATGAATATTTTGTTCGATTTAAGGCTATTGAATATATTATTTTTATATTATTAATATTTTTATGCTTTAGATAAATACAAATATTATATTTTGTATTTTTTTTCTCTGGCTCGCGAGCCTAACGAGCCAGCTCGAGCTCGTAACGAGCCGAGCCGAGCTGGCTTTCTGGCTCGTTAAGATAACGAGCCGAGCCGAGCTGGCTCGTTATCCTAACGAGTCAGAATGAGCCGAGCCGAGCCGAGCCGAGCTGGCTCCTTAGCCAGCCTTATGTGCAGGCCTGTGATTGATGTAGCGCGGTGTGCAGAACGGCATTGTGACGGAGGCCATGCAGCGGACCCGTGGTAGCAGTGACTCAACTTCGATGTGACTGAGGACTTGCGTACGTGCAAGCTGAAAGCAAGTGATTGCCGAGCCTTTTTCTATTCTTCAATCGATTTCATCTCGATTTCTGGTACGAAATATTAGCGAATTGGCTTCTTGCAATTTGACTACAAGTCAATACCATTTGCAACACCTTCTATGAGTTTTTATATCCTGCAAGGATGCGTGTGTTGGCTTCATGCCTAACTTGTAAAGCCCCATCATGCTTATATGAGATTAATAAAGCAAAAAAAATCCCATGCATGTCTGAGTACGTGGCGGGTATATGCCGTGCATGTACGACTACAACACATATACGACCACATGCAGCCTGCCTTCATGACCGGCAAAAAGGTAGAGACGTAAAAAAATCACATTATGGTCAAACACAAAACCAATCTACCGTGGGTTTGTGTCATTATAAATTCCGTACCTTAATCTTGGATGCCAATTTGATCTGCCTCACGTACCGCGCAGGGTAGTGGTTAGTAGATACATACCGCGTAGGGCTCATGGCATTGTCGTAGATCTATCTGTTTGATGACGACGGTACATGTCGATCAGTGCAGATTGGTAGCAGGTAGAGGTAGCAGATCCATTCCGCTAACAACGTCGAGAATGTCGACGTCGTCGAAGTAGTCACGGCAGAAATGTCAGCACGAGCGTCGACGTCGAAGATCGGTGGCAACTTCAACGGCGATGTCGATGTAGAGCTTGTCGTGCTGATAACGTGTTATAAAACATGTTGCCAGCGGTTAGGACCTTTCCCTCTCCGTCTCTCATGATCAACACAATAGATGAAAGTAGAGAACAAATAAACACAAGATAGGAAGACTATTCTTTATTTCTCTGAATATTGGTGATTACAACATAGAGCTCCCACGTATATATAGTCCTGCCAAGAGCTAAGAGTTTTGGTAAAAGCCCACATACAAACGGATTACGATTAGGATTTCTCCTTCTCCTTTCCTTCTAGGATTAAGTCCGTATGTTTTACAACAGCATCAACTAATCTAGGGATCTATTTTTTTTTGAATTACACAGTACAACGTAGACGCTCACAACATGCACGTACACTCACCCCTATGAATACACTTACACAAACCCTACGCTATGAAAACCTCTGAATAACTGAGCCGGCAGATGATGAGATTCACTCGGCTCGCTTCATTTTCAGTCAGCCACACCGTGAACCACAGTACGTGCGTACTAGGGATGTAGCTAGGCGGGGCAAGTAATTACGGCAACCCCTAAGTCCGTTCCACAAAAATGTTACTATCCACGGTCCAGCAGCAAATCTCTTGTGGATCAGCCTATTAAGCCCACCAAACCCATAACGATCCACAATAGTTCCACGAGAGCTTACCAACCGTTGCTCAAAAAAAAACGAGAGCTTACCAACCGCAAGTCAAAAAGAAAAAAAAAACAACCGCAAGTCCACATTACTCTTTCGTTCCAATGGCCGCAATCAGGATATGGAATTATGGATTACAATGCTACAGAATTGATTTTTACTTGGCGTGGAAAAAAAGAATTGATTTTCACTTTTTCAGCAACAGACGTCTTTTTTTTAGAGCAGCTCTATTTCCAGCCTCCTCTAAAATCAATTTTCAAGGACCGCTCTATTTTCAGCCATCTCTAATAGCAAAGGTGACTTTATTTCCAACCGCATCTAGAAATCGGAGTTGCATTGTAATATTTGAATTTTTCAAACGACCTTGGATGGAGAAATGACCAAAACAGAAGTCGTAGATCTTGAAGAGTTATGCAACTTGTAGTTGACAACTTTTCCATTTAAAATCATCTATGCAAGGAAAATTATATTTGGATTTCTCACATATGAAATTTCAAATTTTCAAACAACCTCGGATAGAGAAACGACCAGAACCAAAGTTGTAGATCCCAAAAGGTTATAGAACTTTGTAATTGACAACTTTTTCAATTGAATTTATTTAGGGTCTCAAATACTCATTTCAAAATTGATCAGGATAAAATGAGAAAGACGAATATCCCGACTAGACACAAATGTCTTATGGATGGAGTGGTTAGCGGAGGAAGGCGTGAGGCCTAAGGTTGTCGTGGGTTCAAGCCCCTGCAGGCACGAAGTGCGCTACGCAAACAATCGCATGCCTTACAGAGCATTTTGTGTAGTAGTGTTATGCAATTGCTGCTGCCCATGCTCTAGCTCACTACTAGCTGTTAGGGATGGATTCAGACGTGGATCCGCATGGAATGGAATATGGATAGTACTATTTACCGTATTTTAATTCAAAACCATATATGAATACGGATATTATCGAATGTCTTGAATTCAGATTCTCATTCGGATATCTACTTAGACTTTAATGATAACATATATATGTATTTGTTTATCGATAGAACAAAATCATTATTATACACGTAGAGAATATGATTATATAACACCTGTCTATAATGACATATCATAACATATATGGGAAATTATTTGCTACTCCTAGGGAGTAGTACTCCCATGTGTATATCTCTAGATTTATGGTGTATATGGCCCGACAAAATGTATGTAGATGGAGTATATGATCATACTAAACCATCTAGGGTAGTATGTATGTCAAGTATGCAAGTATACATAGAGTATATGGTTATACTTATTTTATATAGTACTGCAGTGGTATTTTAGTAATATATTAAAAAGTATGGGCTCTTATGAAAAAAATTCGGGTATCAAAGATTTGAAGATCTTAAATTGAGGATATAAACATACTCAAACTGATAAATTAGTATGCACACCTACGTTACGTGGTTTATTGAAGATGGGAGTAACTACTCTTGGGAGTAGCAAAAATGCACCCAACATATATAATAAATATTTCAATAATTAAATATTTTAAAATCAATAAAACTAATAAATAATATTTATCAATAAATAGTTTAAAATATATAAATGATTTTATCAATATATGAATTATAAAGTACTAAAAAATAATATGATTAACCATATTAAAACTAACCTTTATATGTTGTTAATAATAATAATGTTATTAGCCACATAAATAAGTTTTAAATAGTTTAAATAATGCATTTCATTTGTTATATAAAGTTGTTATCATTTACATTACTAATTAGTCATAGATTTAAGTTTTAGATGGTTTTGCAGGGTACTTTGTTATTTACGGATACGGATCATATCAGATATTCTATATTTTTTTTGAATACGAGTGTGGAATCGGATAGAGAAAATTATAAAAAAAACAAATACAGATACATCCACATAGTATCTATCTAAATTAAAATTGAATACGATACGAACATCCATATTTACTGACTGAAACTAATAAGATTATAAAACTTTGTAATTGACAACTTTTTCATTTGAATTTATTTAGGGTCTCAAATACTCATTTCAAAATTGATAAAGATAAAATGAGAAAGACGAATATCCCAACTAGACACAAATGTATTATGGATGGAGTGGTTAGCGGAGGAAGGCGCAAGGCCTAAGGTCGTCGTGGGTTCAAGCCCCTACTGGCACGAAGTGCGCTACACAAACAATCGCATGCCTTACAGAGCATTTTGTGTAGTAGTGTTATGCAATTGCTGCTGCCCATCCTCTAGCTCACTACTAGCTGTTAAGGGATGGATTCAAACGTGGATCCGCATGGAATGGAATACGGATGGTACTATTTACCGTATTTTAATTCGAAACCAGATATAAATACGGATATTATCGAATGTCTTGAATTCAGATTCTCATTCGGATATCTACTTAGACTTTAATGATAACATATATATGTATTTGTTTATCGATAGAACAAAATCATTATTATACACATAGAGAATATGATTATATAACACCTATATATAATGACATATCATAACATATATGAGAAATTATTTCCTACTCCTAGGGAGTAGTACTTTCATGTGTATATCTCTAGATTTAAGGCGTATATGGCACAACGAAGTATATGTAGACGGAGTATATGATCATACTAAACCATCTAGGATAGTATGTATGTCAAGTATGTAAGTATACATAAAGTATATGGTTATACTTATTTTATATAGTACTGCAGTGGTATTTTAGTAATATATTAAAAAGTATGGGCTCTTGTGAAAATTTTTCGCATATCTAAGATTTGAAGTATCTTAAATTGAGTATATAAACATACTCAAACTAGTATGCATACATACGTAATGTGGTTTATTGAAGATGAGAGTAACTACTCCCGAGAGTAGCAAAAATGCACCCAACATATATAATAAATATTTCAATAATTAAATATTTTAAAATCAATAAAACTAATAAATAATATTTATCAATAAATAGTTTAAAATATATAAATGATTTTATCAATATATGAATTATAAAAGTACTTAAAACTAATATGATTAACCATATTAAAACTAACCTTTATATGTTGTTAATAATAAAAATAATGTTATTAGCCACATAAATAAGTTTTAAATAGTTTAAATAATGCATATCATTTGTTATATAAAGTTGTTATCATTTACATTACTAATTAGTCATAGATTTAAGTTTTAGATGGTTTTGCAGGGTACTTTGTTATTTACGGATACGGATAATATTAGATATTCTATATTTTTCAAATACGAGTGTGGAATCGGATAGAGAAAATTATAAAAAACAAATACAGACACATCCACATAGTATCTATCTAAATTAAAATTGAATACGATATGAACATCCATATTTACTGACTGAAACAAATATGAATGACAGATCTTTTAGATATTTTAGCATCGGCGTCTCTCACCCACCTTCGTTGCTGGCCCAATATCGCAGTGGCGGTGGCATATGGGCTGCTGAGAGACCGTCGTGAGAGACCGCATGGGTGCACGCGCGCCCGGCCTGTGCCTGTGCGGACGTAGGCCTCTCAACCCGTTCCCCCTTGCATGCACAGTATTCATTGATGCATCATTATCCACAAACTAATGTTCCCACAGTCCCACTTTCCCTCTACAGAGGATCCTTGTCCTCAGATGGCAACACAGGCCGCCTGCCCGAGCGGAGCGCGCGGGAAGGAACCGGCGTCGATGCCTCTTTTGCTTTGTGCGCAACCCACACGCACGCTTGCGCTTGCGCGGCCAGTCGGTGGGTGGATTGCGTTGTGGGTAGGGATGAAAACGGATAGGATACGGATCGATATCACTGATATCGTATTTGTTTTTATATTTATGTCCGGATTCGGATTCGAATACGGATAGTATAAAAAATACCGGATATGATATGATTGGATATCGACATCATAAATATGTGATTTAAATATTCGGATACGAATACGGTATCGGATGTTAAATATTCGGACTCGGATACGGACGGATTAAAACCCGTCTAAACGGATTCGATCTCGAATACCGTCGGAAAATATCCGTACCATTTTCATCCCCAGTGGGTATGCATGAGTTGGGCGGCTGGCAGTTGGCACGCCCGGCGCCGCGCGGTCCGTACGAGATTCAACAGCCGTCGTCTATCCCTATCCGGCCGACCGGCCCCTGCTATCCTTGGCCGACCCACCCACGCTAATCGCGTGTGGATTTGTCATTGAGGGTGTCGAAAAGTTACCGTAACATATTTCGTTGTTATTTGGTAAAATTTATCTGATCATAGACTATCTAGGCTCAAAAGATTCGTCTCGACATTTACAGACAAACTATGCAGTTAGTTATCTTTTTTACCAACATTTAATATTCCATGGATGCGTTCAAAGAGATAGGTGCAAGAGAAAATATTTTGGGTTAGCACGTGAAGTGAACACACCCTGATTTGCCACTGGGAAGGCATGTGGACCCTGAGTGCCACCCATTGCCAACGGTGTCAGAGGCACAGAGCTGATGGGACAGAGGTCGGAGGGGCTCCAGTTTCCGACCGTTGGTCCAACAAGTCCCCGTTTCTAGAAAGTTGATGATTTTTTTCTCTCCATAGAATATCCGTTTGGTTGGTCGTATATATACTCTTAAACGGCTGACAGAGAATGTGCATAATAATAATACTAATCCGCTCATAGTATCACTACTGCAGAAAACTTAATCAAGGCGGGTAAAATAGATTAACGGAGGCGGGCAAGCCGTCCGCCTCCGTCAAAAGGTTGTTAATCCGGCCTTAACAGAGGCGGTTGGCCGCCTGCCTCGGTTAATTAAATAAAAAACAAAAAAAATAAGAAAGCCCGTGGACAAGCCCAGCGGGCCCATCCACGGGCCCTCCGAGCCCGTCCACGCGCCGCCGCCACCAAGATCTACCACCATAGCCGGGATCCGGCCTTTGGCCGCCTGATCTGCGCTTGCATGCTCCCCGCCGCCGAGATCCGGACTCCAGCCGCCGGATCTAGACCTGCACGCTCCCCGTCGCCAGATCCAGGCACTCCTCACCCAGATCCACGCCGTTGGAGGAGCTTGAGTGAGAGGGAGGAGCTCCTCGCCCAGATCCACGCTGCCACAGCTTGAGGGAGAGGGAGGAGCCACCTTCGCCGACGCAGCTTGAGGGAGGGAGCCTCCGCCGCAGCAACAGCAGCAGCACGGGCTCGGGAGCCACCTCTGTGGGGGAGAGGGAAAGGAGAGGAGGGGCGCCGTGGGGGAGAGCGTGTCGTTGTGGTGCCTAGATCTAGGCCGCCGCCGCTGTGGTGGGGGGAGGTGAAGGAGAAGAAGCGAGTGGCGGAGAGGGGCCAGTGGGAGAGGGAGAGGTTACGAAAGGGAGGAGAGTGGAGTCATGCCAGTGGGAGAGGGAGAGGCTGCGAGAATGAGGAGAGCGGAGTCGCGCTGAGGGCGCCGCACGGGGCTGACCAGCTGAGGCGCTTTAGAGGGTTGAGTAAGTGAGTTAGGGTTTGTGTGTTGTTTATATATTGAAGATGGTAATGGGCTGGTGTGGGCAAACGGGCTAGGCCTGATTTACCGAAGCGTTTGTATTAGAATGCCCGCCTTGGTTAATGATTTACAGAGGTGGTTGCTTTAGGATGACCGCCTCGGTTAATCTATATTAACTGAGGCAGGCACGTTAGGTTGCGCGCCTCCATTAATGACTAACAGTGGCGGTTCCTGGGCAGGTTGCCTGCCACCGAATAATGGAGGCGGGCAACCAGCCCACCCGCCTTCGATCCCCAAAATGAAATACCTCGGTTAAGTTTTTCTGTAGTAGTGTATGATGTATGATTAGCATATTATACGTTTATAGTTTGACTCATGTAAATAGATGATGATGTACATTAGTGTCATTTTCCCTCATGAAAAAAGCATTAGTATTTGTAAAGAAATAATTAAGTGTTGCCTCATGATTAATATATCTATGGTTATCAAGCAACTGATCACCATGATATATATGTAGAAGGTCATGCAATTTATTAAAGAGAAATAGAAACCAGACAAAAGAAATAAGAGAAAATGTAGAAACAAAGAAGCTAACACTTAGGGGGTGTGAGGGCGTGATTGGTATCCCGGCTCACACCATATGCCTGCTCCTCTCCATACCTTTGGCCTCCACCATCCCGCATGCCTCCATCTTCTCGATTTCTCGTTCCCTCTCGGTCCTGGACACCGCGATGCTTGGTGAGAACGATTTCGGTTTGCACAGGAGATCTTGTCGTCCTAGGGTCACGGCTAGGGTTACCGCCCCCTCTCCTTCTTCCTCTGGTTTGGTGTGCTCTCTCCTCTTCCTCCCCATCGAGCTCTCTTGACCTATACGGTCAACCTCCACCGGTAGATTCGTGTTGGTCCTCTAGTGCTCCGACAGTATATCTCACCTGCCCCCTCTCCTACCCCTCTCTGTGCGGTGATTTTTGTTGAATCGATTGTGGATTTTGTTTGCTGTCCACTGATATTAGGGTTCATGTTCTTAGATACTTTAGATCTAGGCGACATTTTTGCTGATCTACATGTTTACATTTGCTTTCGTCTTGTTCCGCCCTCAGATCTGTGTAATGTGCACCTCTTATTTGTTATACACATGTGTTGTCGCCTAGATTTTGCACATGATGATGCCTAGTCCGATTTACAAACTGAGCAAAGTGACTTGGTCGATGATGTTTACTTTGTAACCCTAGGCGTTGGAGGAGCACCCTATGGTGTGGCAGCCGCGTCTTGCTTAAGTCCATAGCTCTGATTCTTGTGAGGGTTCTCTGTGCTGAAGCATCTAAAATTTATGACTATGATGTTCAATCTCATATGACTATGATGTTCAATGTAACACCTCTGGTTCTTAAGCATGCATTCACATCCTAAATCATGAGCATTTGCATTTCATGCATGATCATCATCACATGTAAGTTAAGTTAGAAGTTATTTAAAACTGTGATAATCATGTTTGAGCTATGAGTTTGGTAAAAATCCTAGGAAAAAGTGGTAAAAATTTGTGGAGCTATAACTTTAAATAACTTAGAAATAATTAACATGATTTTTGGAGCAAGTTTAGTATTCAAAATCTTCCCAAATTGTGCTTCTAAAAATATTTCAGAAAATTGAGTTTTCATTTAAAAATTTGACTTTAAATCCCTAATTCAAAATCTGTTTAAAATTTTGAAAAGTGCCCTAAATGGAAGTTGTAGAGAATAAAATTTTGAACAACTTTTGTTTTGGGGGCAATATGTGAAAATGTCTTTTTCATCTTCAAAATTTGAATTTGAATCAAATAATAAAATCTGGAATTTTATTTAGAAAAAGAAAAACGGTTTCTTACCTTAACGGGCCGCCGCCCCACTTCCGGCCCAGCGGCCGAAGCCGGCCCGCGCCCACGCTGTGTCCGCGCCTGCCTCCGTCCGCCCGCGCGCGCGCTCGACACCGTGGCGCCGCGGCCGACGCCGACCGCCGCGTGGTCGTACATCGCCGACACCGCGCGCCACGCGCCCTCCGATGGCCCCCGCTGCCCGCGCTTACCCCCGCCAGAGCCGCCTCCTCCCCCTCCACTCGCTCATTCCTCCTCTCTTCGCCTCACAGCATCGCTCCAGCAGCAGCCGCGCGGCCACCACGCCATTGTCGGCTCTCGAGCTCCGCCACCGCCGTTGCCGCCACCCCGGCTCACCGCCACAGCCTCCGTCTTCCTCCTCGCTTCGTCTTCTCGATGCGCGTCCCGTGCTCACCACTACCCGCGAGGATTCGGCCTCTAAGCCACGGTAATGGCTCGCTGGAGTTCCGGCCGAGCTCACCGGAGTGAACCGCTCCGTGGACTTCACCCCTCCATCCTCCTTCTCGCTCACTTCTCGAGCGCACGAGCACCGCATTCGTGCGGTGAAGCTCGCAGACCACACCGCGTGGCCCCTCTCGGTCGGTGTTGGCCGGCCGACGGCAGGTCGAGCCACCGCGCCGCCATGCACGCCGGCGAGCTCGATGCCGAGCTCATCTGGCCACATGCGAGGCACCCTCAGTTTCGCCTCTTCACGGGGAAGCCGCTGGTGGTGACCTCACCGCCGGTGAGCTCACCGGCGGCGAGAACCGCGCAGTCAACGCTTCCCTCTCCTCCGTGTGGCCGACACGTGGGGTCACGGGCCCACCTATCTGCCTCCTCTCGCGCTCGCGTGTGCACTGCACCGGGTGCATCCAGCATTTTCAGCGGCCGTAGTTAAATGGATTTTTGAAAATGATTTTTCAGAAATTGTTAAAAGGGATCTAAAATCCATAACTTGCTCATTTTAGCTCCAAAAATTGTGAAACAAATTTTGTAGTGTTTCTCTAGACTAGATCTACAGTTTAAAAATATTGCATGTCAAGATTTAAATACTTTGCTGTAGAGTTTTTATTTAATCACTAAAACTGTTGTTTTCTTATTAAATATGTAGTAAATCACAGAAAGCTCAGAAAAATATGGTTCCACTTGCTATAATTTTCTTTTGTGATATACTTGCTAGGAAAAATATATGCCATTCATATTCTGTGGAAAAATCTTGAGTTATAGTACAAGTGTTTAATATTGCTAATAATTGTTATTTTTGCTAGAGAGAAAAATATGAATAAAACATGCATGTAATAATTTTTATATGGTGATTGTTTATTGTGAAGAATGTAGGAAAAATGTTAAATCTATTGTTTGATACTTTTCGTAGTATAAAGTATTTTTATGCTCATTTTTAGGCCATAGCTTGTTATTTTTGGATAGACAGTTCTAGTAATTCAAATGCAATGAAATTTTTATGGTATGCTAGATCAGATGATAGAAAGCTACTGTAATTTTCTCAGATTTGATACTTTTCGTAGTATAAAGTATTTTTATGCTCATTTTTAGGCCATAGCTTGTTATTTTTGGATAGACAGTTCTAGTAATTCAAATGCAATGAAATTTTTATGGTATGCTAGATTGGATGATAGAAAGCTACTGTAATTTTCTTAGATTTTTTTGTGCTACTAAAATAGGTGTTGCTGTACAAACCTAGTTGCAATTAGGGTTTTATTTAACCTTGTTAATGCATGACTAATGAATATGATTTGCTTTGGTGTATCTTTGAAGTATTTAATAAAATGTGCTGGCTTAGCATGGTAGTGGTAGAAGAGAATGCAGTAGATGACATATGCTTGTAGTCTGTATTCTTGGATGATGTTGACTACCTTATAGAAGAAATGTATTCCTACTTTATGAAATAAAGTGAACCTAATTATCTGTATTTCATTCATCATGACCATTACATGTCATTTTCGCAATGCACCTAGGCATAAGCACTTATACGATTGCATCATACAGGATCGCAGGAAGTAACGTCAGTAGCAGTTCCCGAGGAGCCGGAAGAGCAGCCCGAGGAGCAGGAAGTGCCCGAAGCCGACGAGAAGGTCGGTGAGGATCTTCTGGAGTGCCCAGACCACCGTCTGAGCTCTTTCGAGAGAGGCAAGCCCCGGAGCATTTCTCTCCCCCGGTTTGCAAATATTTTATTAATGCTTTACTTTAACTGCTGCATTATGTTTAAGAGTTGTTTGCAACCGTTGCTGCATTATACCTTGTCTACTCCGTTCTACCCTATCCTTGTCACCCTGTTATCCGCAGTCAAGTAATTGCTTAGCTTGCTTAGACCGGTAGAAGTCGGGTGATTTCCTGTCACCTGCGAGCTATAGGTGTTTACTTGGATCTGCTTGAGAAAAGATGTCGTCAGGAAATAACTAAGTGTTAATGTGAAATCAAGACCGGACGGAAACTTGCAGGGTTTCGGACTGTAGTGTTTTCCGTCTGTGTCGATTAATGACCGACCGTTGTTGGGCCTCAAGTCATGTTAAACGCATGCCTTACATTTAGCTGGCCGAATAATGTACCTTTCGACCGCGAAGCTGGGAGATTATTCGGGCTGAGTGGATTGCCCGCAACGCACTGTACCAGAGCAGTAGTGGCAGGATACAGGGTGCGATGATAAGGCCAAAGAGCAGTCGGGCGGCCCCCGGGTACATGTGGTTTCTAGCAAGCTCGTGACTTTACCTGAATGGTTGATTCGGTGACCAACACCTCACTTTAGCGGGTGAGTGAGGTTTGTGTGAGGAATAAATTACCAGCTGGTTAATAATCGATTCGAATCGCCATCGTTCACTGGATAGTGAGCACTTGACTTGAGCTATTTCATCGTAGTAATGTTGATGGAACACATGGACAGTTATACGAAATATGACATAATGGAAGTTGTTAATGATCATTGGTTATCATTATCGGTTTAATTACATGTTACTTTAGTACAGGTGCAAATGTAGTTGACAGGTTAATAAAGATTTAACTTGATGCAAAGCTTTTGTGAAGATTCTCTAAATCCTAAAAATTCCTTTTTGCAAATGAGTCAGCTACCCCACCAGAAAGCATATCATGATTCCTTGGTGTCTTTTATTTTTGGTTCTGTCGGGTAAGTCTAGCTGAGTACATTCTCGTACTCAGGGCTTTGTTCCCACTTGTTGCAGATGGGCAGATGTATTACGGCTACTGTATCAACTGCCTTTATCCTGCAATGGGAGAAGATTAGGACCATGGGCAATGGTCATTCACTACATCTCGTCTGATGCTTTTGATGGAAGATGATCCTGAACTGGCACTGTATTTTGAATTCTGTGTGCGTGTGTGATTTGAACTAAATGCTTCCGCTACTTTCTTTCGAAACTGGTTTGTAATAACTATGTTTAAACTCCGATGTATTTGTGACGTGAACTTTTATGTAACTTGTGATGGTGACCGCTGAACTTATTACGATCTTGGCTGGTATGTAATTTGGTTTGAAATCCGTCGTGATTTCATGAACTACCGGGTTATACGGGCTTAAGTTTGCTAAATCGTCTGCTCGGTGGATGATTTTCTTACTTAATCTCGTATAATTGGTTGGTTCTGTTACAGCTGGCATCGGAGCATGGTTTAGCGTATTTACTATTCACAAGTGTATTTAAAATAAAATGTGTTTGAAAAACGTGATTTACAAACTAAGAGTGTGCCAGTGGTCATATCCTTTATGCCCAATAAGGACTCTAGGTGGCTTAATTAAGTACTAACTTGGGGGTTCTTGCACCATATTTCTATTTCGTCGCTCATACGGTGTGCTATTGTATGAGTGCCACTTACTTGAGTGGTAATGTATGGATCAGTTGCCTCTATGCCTCGGTAAGTGTGAGGTGTGAGAGCATGATCGGATACACCGCCGATCTAGGGAGAGTGCTTATATGAAACTGGAGTACTTACATGTTTTACGCATGTTTTTACAAAAGTGTCGCATGTGTGGTTGTTCCGTTCGTTGAGGCGATGCCGTCAATAGGACGATGTTTTGGGTGGTTACTACCGTTGTACGCGTATCTGGGGATTCGTGTAGAGCATGTAGATAGATTTACTGCTTTCATGCATGCATGGGGAATTGGGCTGAAATGAATCTTCTACAGGTACATAACAGCGTTTCTCGTGTAGAACGTATTAGTTACGTATATGATAGATCGCCGGTATGCCACCGAATTTATCGATAGATATCATTATTTCGTAAGTTTGTGAGAACGTAAGAAATGTGCATGCATCATGTTGCTTGTGCATTTCATTCATGCCATGCATTCCTCCCCTTATAAATTGATTATCCTCTTTCGATAAAAATTGTACCAACTTAAAATATGTCCTCACCGGGTAATCAAAACTTTTGGTACAGATGGCCTGCACGAAGCAGACTGCCCGTAAGTCTATAGGTGGAAGAGCACCCCGACACCAGCTGGCCCCGCGGGAGCGCCGCAACACGGACACCTTTCTGAGCGAGTTTGGCATGCCAACTTTGCTTTGGAGAGTGCTCCATGATGTGGGGTACCCGGAGGGTCAGGAGCCGGTGTACTCTTGGAGCGAGAACCAGTTGGTAGAGGATGGACTAGCAGTAGTAGAGATCACTGTCCCTGCTCTTGGTGATGCTCCAGAATGGGATGGTTGGCACTTGGAGTTTGAAGGACGCACTCCGGTTGAGGGTGCAGAGGGAGCAGCTTTTCGTGTCATCCGGGACATAATGAGCCAATTTCCCAACGAGCTGGCAGCAGCCTTGGCTGGAACTTTTCCGAGAGATGATCCTCGTGATGCTATTTGGGTGTAGCCGCAAGGAAGTGCTTTAGTTAGAGGCCCAAACGAAGGACAGGCTAGCGACAACCACGCTATGAGTGCGATGTATGCAGCTATCAGAGCATACCAGGGTCTGGAGTGCACCTATTGGACTTTGACTGGTTTGTGTGGTGATGATCGGCTCAAAGCAAGAAAACAAAAGAAGAAGCAGGCATGTGCTATCGCTAGTTTGCAGGAGCAGTTGGCTGACATGGGCTTGCAGCGAGACCAGGCTCTAGAGAGAGGTGATAGTTCTCTCCAGCGGGTGCATACGTTGACTCAGGCCAACAATAATGCAGACCGCATGATTGGACAGTTGGTTCAAGAAAGGAATGAAGCCTGGAACGAGAGGAACCTCCTGAGATAGAGGGTCGAGGAGCTAGAAGAGTACAATGTCAACTTGCATGAGGAGTTTCATGTGCTCTACAATGGGATTGGCCCATATGCTCCTCCAGAAGCCGACGGTATGGACGTCGATGACGATGAGGACGAGCCCGTAGCCGCACTTGCTGACGACGACGCTGCTACTGATGGTAGCAATGGTGATGTCTCCGACCCCGACGATGGCCCCGAGGAGTAGGCTAGTTGCTTCGCGTTAGCTGCTAGGCCCTATCGCGATGACCTTCTTTTGGTTTCATGTATCTTGATGTATCTCGTTTGAACCTTGAGACTTGGTAGAATGTTGGATCTTGGTTGTTCATGCGATACCTGAACGCATAAAGTCCAGTGTGTGTACGCTGGCAACGTGGTTGTATTGGACACGATGTTTGCATTTGAAGTAATTTCATTAGTGGTGTTGTTTTAATTGGAATGCGATTATTGTGCCTCTGTTTTATTGTATGACTTTGTTCTCTCCAATGAATTCAGTACGGCATAATTTTTCATTCACTCACAATTACTACAGCTTCACTTAATCATTACTTGTTGCTGAAATATGCAGATGGCAAACACTCGACGCGCCACGTATGAGGCTGCTGAAACTGGTGGAAATGGTGCCGGTGCAGGTGGGAGTGATGCTAACAACGCCAACCATAATGAGCCACACCCGGAACCACATTTGCCGCCTCCTCCACCGCTCACTACAGAGGTGTTCTTTGCACAGTTTCTAGGAAGTTAGCGCAATGCCGAGCAGTCACAGAAAAATATGGAAGATTTCCTATGTACCATTGCCAACAACGTACAATGTGGTAACAACCAAGGTGGTGGCAATGGAGTGAATCAGTATAGCAATTTCAAGGATTTCATGGACACTAGGCCACCAATTTTCAAGGAAGCAACCGAGCCACTTGACGCTGAAGAATGGATCAACACTATGGAAGATAAGTTCCGTGTGTTAAGGCTAACGGAAGTACTAAAGATAGAGTATGCTGCACATCAGTTACAAGGACCAGCAGGGATGTGGTGGAAGCATCATCGCACCACCTTCCCTCCAAATGCTTAGATCTCGTGGAGAGAGTTCACCGAAGCCTTCTATGGAGTTTATATTCCATCAGGGCTAGTTGAGATGAAATTGAGAGAGTTCTTGGCTTTAAATCAGGGCACCAAAACCGTAACACAGTATTTACATGCCTTCAACAACTTGTGTCGTTATGCTCCCGACATGGTTGACACAGATGCTAAGAAAATTGCTAGCTTCAAGAGAGGGTTAGGTCCAAAGATGATGAAGCATGTGGGTACCAATACCCGCGCCAGATTCAATGACTTCATCAGTGATTGTCTGAAACAAGAAAAGAACAACAACACGTACACAGCATCCAAGACTCGTAAGAGAGCCTTTGAGTTAGGACCATCACAGTCAAGAGTTATCACTGCTAATCTTTTGACCTATCGTCCGTCTGCACCTGGTGTAAGGTTTAGGCCACCGCAGCATAAGACCCAGAACTACAAGGGACCGTAGAAGTCGTACAAGATGGCAGTGCCGCCAGCAAGGACAGCCGCAACCGCGGGACAAGGTAACGCGAAGGGAGCTATCGGATCTGTTGGTATAGTGAAGGGACCTTGCTATAATTGTGATCAACCAGGACACTTTTCCAAGTTCTGTCCTTATCTGCCCAGAAAGAAGCAACAGACTTATAATGCTCGAGTGCACCACACCACTATGGAAGAGATTCCTAAGGGAGAGCCCATAACTGCTGGTAAGTTTCCTATTAACCAAAACCCTGTAGTTGTTCTATTTGATTCTGGATCATCGCATTCTTTTATGAGTCAAGCATTTGCACGGAAACATGAACAACTATGCACAGACTTAAGTTATGGTTATCGTATAAGTTCAGCAGGGGCTGATGTTTTAACAAATCAGATGGTTAGAGGGGCAACCCTTGAGCTAGGTAGTCGAAAGTTTCGAGTTAACCTGATAGTCATGCCTGGACTAGTTCTGGATGTCATCATAGGGATGAATTGATGAAAGAATGGGGAGCAGTTATAGATACAGGAAGTCGGGTACTTACCCTGAAGGATCCCTAGGGAGAGGGTACTTTTCAGGTACCATTGTCCAAAAGAACAGACCTTGTGAGTGTGACATGTGCTATGGAAGTCATTCCGATTCATCAGATTCCGGTCGTGTGTGAGTTTCCGGACGTGTTTCCAGATGAGTTACCTGGTCTTCCGCCGGATAGAGATGTGGAGTTTAGAATTGAATTGATCCTCGGGACAGCTCTAATTTCAAGGAGACCTTATAGGATGCCTCCGGATGAGTTAGCCGAGTTGAAGAAGCAACTATAGGAGTTGTTGAACAAGGGGTTTATCCGGCCAAGTAAGTCTGAATGGGGATGTCCTGCCTTGTTTGTGAAGAAAAAGAAAGAGGGTACTTTAAGAATGTGTGTGGATTATAGGCCTGTTAATGCTATAACTATCAAGAATAAGTATCCCTTACCTCACATTGATGTTTTGTTCGATCAGTTAGCCAAAGCCAGAGTGTTCTCCAAAATAGATTTAAGATCAGGTTATCATCAGATAAAGATTAGACCACAAGATATACCGAAAACCGTCTTTTCTACCAGATACGGGTTATATGAGTATCTTGTTATGTCCTTTGGCTTAACAAATGCTCCTGCATACTTTATGTATCTGATGAATACAATTTTCATGCCAGAGTTGGACAAGTTTGTGGTTGTGTTCATTGATGATATTCTTATATACTCTAAGAATGAGAAAGATCATGAAGAGCATCTGAAAATTGTCTTAACTAGACTGAGAGATCATAAGTTGTATGCTAAGTTTAGCAAGTGTGAATTTTGGTTGAAGAAAGTTCCTTTCCTTGGTCACATTCTGTCGGAGAATGGAGTATCCATAGACCCGAGTAAAGTGCAAGAGGTTATAGATTGGAAGACACCAATCACAGTTTCTGAAGTTAGAAGTTTCTTGGGTTTAGCTGGTTACTATCGTCGTTTTATCCCAGATTTCTCGAAGATTGTCAAGCCAATGACAAGTCTGCTACAGAAAGATCATAAGTTTATATGGACAGAGGAGTGTGAGACAGCTTTCCACACCTTGCGGAAACTGTTGACCACTGCTCCAGTTCTAGCGCAACCGGACATTGAGAAACCTTTTGATGTATTTTGCGATGCATCAAAAACAGGATTAGGCTGTGTTCTTATGCAAGAAGAAAGAGTCATTGCTTATGCCTCCCGTCAGTTGAGAAAGCATGAGATCAACTATCCGACACATGATCTTGAACTTGCTGCCGTAGTGCATGCCTTAAAAATTTGGAGACATTACTTACTTGGTAATGTGTGCAATATTTTCACCGATCACAAGAGTCTCAAGTACATCTTCACCCAACCTGAATTGAACATGAGACAGCGAAGATGGTTAGAATTGATCAAAGATTACAACTTGAATGTGCAATATCATCATGGAAAGGCCAATGTAGTGGCAGATGCTTTGAGTAGAAAGTCACATTGCCTGAATACACAACCTTTGCTCGAAGATGGTTTTGATCTACTGCATCCTGTAGTGTTACACAATATTCAGATTAGTTGTTCTTTGGAAAGTAAGATAATAGAAGGCCAGAAAACCAACAAAGGGATATTCCATATCAAAGAAAAGATTAAAGAAGAACCATCCAAGCACTTTAGATTGGATGAACATGACGTGTTATGGTTTGACGACCGTCTTGTTGTTCCTAAAGATAGAGAGCTTAAGAATAAACTTATGGATGAGGCTCACCTTTCAAAGTTATCTATCCATCCCGGAAGTAGCAAAATGTACCAAGAACTAAGACCTCGTTTTTGGTGGACCAAGATGAAAAAAGAGATTGCAGCGTATGTAGCCAGATGTGACACATGTTGCAGGGTAAAGGCTATTCATATGAGACCTGCCGGATTGTTGCAACCTTTGTCTGTACTTAGTTGGAAGTGGGATAATATAAGTATGGATTTCATCACAGGTTTGCCCACTACTCAGAAAGGACATGATTCGATTTGGGTGATTGTGGATCGCCTTACAAAGACAGCTCACTTTTTACCTGTCAAGACAAGATTATAGACCACCTTAATATACCGAGAAGTATATTGCTGAGATTGTGAGATTGCATGGCATACCGAAGAATATCGTGTCTGACAGAGGGTCACAATTCACTGCTCACTTTTGGGAGCACTTGCATAAAGGTTTGGGGACGAGTTTAATTCGTAGTACTGCTTATCATCCTCAAACAGATGGTCAGACCGAAAGAGCTAATGCTGTTCTGGAAGACATGTTGAGAGCCTGTGTGTTATCTTCTAGAGGTTCATGGGAGTCATGGTTACCTTTAGCAGAGTTTGCTTACAATAATAGTTATCAAGAAAGTATCAAGATGGCACCATTCGAAGCTTTGTATGGCAGAAAGTGTAGAACACCACTTAACTGGATTGAGCCAGGAGAAAGAAGATACTACGGTATTGACTTCGTAGAAGAAGCTGAGAAGAAAGTTCATATCATTCAGCAAAATATGAAAGCCGCTCAATCCCATCAGAAAAGCAATGCAAATCGAAGAAGGAGACCACTTATGTTCGAGGTTGGTGACTATGTTTATCTGAAAGTCACGCCAATGAAGAAGAAACGGTTTAGAGTACGCAGAAAGCTTGCAGCCAGATTTGTGGGACCATATAAGATCTTGGAAAGAAAGGGTCCCGTCGCTTATAAGTTGGAGTTACCTGAGACAATGGGTGCTATATTCCTAGTTTTTCATGTATCGCATCTCAAGAAGTGTTTGCGTGTTCCAGTGGAAAGAATTGAACCTCGAGGCATAAAGCTCAAGTCAGATTTGGTATATCGTGAACAACCGGTTCAAGTGTTGGACTCTAAGGAAAGAGTTACTCAGAACAGTGTGGTGCAAACATATAAGATACAGTGGAGTCATCATGATGAAGGAGATGCAACTTGGGAAACGGGTGAATATCTGCAAAAAGCTTATGAGGATTTTTATAACAAATGGTTCGTAACCCAAAATCTCAGGACGAGATTCTTATAAGGGGGGAAGGCTGTAACACCTCTGGGTGTTAAGCATGCATTCACATCCTAAATCATGAGCATTTGCATTTCATGCATGATCATCATCACATGTAAGTTAAGTTAGAAGTTATTTAAAACTGTGATAATCATGTTTGAGCTCTGAGTTTGGTAAAAATCCTAGGAAAAAGTGGTAAAAATTTGTGGAGCTATAACTTTAAATAACTTAGAAATAATTAACATGATTTTTGGAGCAAGTTTAGTATTCAAAATCTTCCCAAATTGTGCTTCTAAAAATATTTCAGAAAATTAAGTTTTCATTTAAAAATTTGACTTTAAATCCCTAATTCAAAATCTGTTTAAAATTTTGAAAACTGCCCTAAATGGAAGTTGTAGAGAATAAAATTTTGAACAACTTTTGTTTTGGGGGCAATTTGTGAAAATGTATTTTTCATCTTCAAAATTTGAATTTGAATCAAATAATAAAATCTGGAATTTTATTTAGAAAAAGAAAAATAGTTTCTTACCTTAACGGGCCGCCGCCCCACTTCCGGCCCAGCGGCCGAAGCCGGCCCGCGCCCACGCCGTGTCTGCACCTGCCTCCGTCCGCCCACGCGCGCGCGCTCGACGCCGTGGCGCCGTAGCAGACGCCGGCCGCCGCGTGGCCGTACATCGCCGACACCGCGCGCCACGCGCCCTCTGGTGGCCCCCGCTGCCCGCGCTTACCCCCGCCAGAGCCGCCTCCTCCCCCTCCACTCGCTCATTCCTCCTCTCTTTTCCTCACAGCAGTGCTCCAGCAGCAGCCACGCGGCCACCACGCCATTGTCGGCTCTCGAGCTCCGCCACCGCCGTTGCCATCGCCCCGGCTCACCGCCACAGCCACCGTCTTCCTCCTCGCTTTGTCTTCTCGACGCGCGTCCCGTGCTCACTACCCGCGAGGATTCGGCCTCTAAGCCACGGTAATGGCTCACCGGAGTTACGGCCAAGCTCACCGGAGTGAACCGCTCCATGGAATTCACCCCTCCATCCTCCTTCTCGCTCACTTCTCGAGCGCACGAGCACCGCATTCGTGCGGTGAAGCTCGCAGACCACACCGCGCGGCCCCTCTCGGTCGGTGTTGGCCGGCCGATGATAGGCCGAGCCACCGCGTCGCCATGCACACCGGCGAGCTCGATGCCGAGCTTGTCTGGCCACATGCGAGGCACCCTTGGTTTCGCCTCTCCGCGGGGAAGCCGCTGGTGGTGACCTCACCGCCAGTGAGCTCACCGGCGACGAGAACCGCGCAATCAGCGCTTCCCTCTCCTCCATATGGCCGACACGTGGGGTCACGGGCCCACCTGTCTGCCTCCTCTCGCGCTCGCGTGTGCACTGCACCGGGTGCATCCAGCATTTTCAGCGGCTGCAGTTAAATTGATTTTTGAAAATGATTTTTCAGAAATTGTTAAAAGGGTTTCTAAAATCCATAACTTGCTCATTTTAGCTCCAAAAATTGTGAAACAAATTTTGTAGTGTTTCTCTGGACTAGATCTACAGTTTAAAAATATTGCATGTCAAGATTTAAATACTTTGCTGTAGAATTTTTATTTAATCACTAAAACTGTTGTTTTCTTGTTAAATATGTAGTAAATCACAGAAAGCTCAGAAAAATATGGTTTAACTTGCTATAATTTTCTTTTGTGATGTACTTGCTAGGAAAAATATATGTCATTCATGTTCTGTGGAAAAATCTTGAGTTGTAGTACAAGTGTTTAATATTGCTAATAATTGTTATTTTTGCTAGAGAGAAAAATATGAATAAAACATGTATGTAATAATTTTTATATGGTGATTGTTTATTGTGAAGAATGTAGAAAAAATGTTAAATCTGTTGTTTGATACTTTTCATAGTATAAAGTATTTTTATGCTCATTTTTAGGCCCTAGATTGTTATTTTTGGATAGATAGTTCTAGTAATTCAAATGCAATGAAATTTTTGTGGTATGCTAGATTAGATGATAGAAAGCTACTGTAATTTTCTCAGATTTTTCTGTGCTACTAAAATAGGTGTTGATGTTCAAACCTAGTTGCAATTAGGGTTTTATTTAACCTTGTTAATGCGTGACTAATGAATAAGATTTGCTTTGGTGTATCTTTGAAGTATTTAATAAAATGTGCTGGCTTAGCATGGTAGTGGTAGAAGAGAATGCAGTAGATGACATATGCTTGTAGTCTGTATTCTTGGATGATGTTGACTACCTTATAGAAGAAATGTATTCCTACTTTATAAAATAAAGTGAACCTAATTATCTGCATTTCATTCATCATGACCATTACATGTCATTTTCGCAATGCACCTAGGCATAAGCACTTATACGATTGCATCATACAGGATCGCAGGAAGTAACGTCGGTAGCAGTTCCCGAGGAGCCGGAAAAGCAGCCCGAGGAGCAGAAAGTGCCCGAAGCCGACGAAGAGGTCGGTGAGGATCTTCTGGAGTGCCCAGACCACCGTCTGAGCTCTTTTGAGAGAGGCAAGCCCCGAAGCATTTCTCTCCCCCGGTTTGCAAATATTTTATTAATACTTTACTTTAACTGCTGCATTATGTTTAAGAGTTGTTTGCAACCGTTGCTGCATTATACCTTGTCTACTCCATTCTACCCTATCCTTGTCACCCTATTATCCGCAGTCAAGTAATTGCTTAGCTTGCTTAGACCGGTAGAAGTCGGTGATTTCCTATCACCTGCGAGCTATAGGTGTTTACTTGGATCTGCTTGAGAAAAGATGTCGTCAGGAAATAACTAAGTGTTAATGTGAAATCAAGACCGGACGAAAACTTGCAGGGTTTCGGACTGTAGTGTTTTTCGTCTGTGTCGATTAAGGACCGACCGTTGTTGGGCCTCAAGTCATGTTGAACGTATGCCTTACATTTAGCTGGCCGAATAATGTACCTTTCGACCGCGAAGCTGGGAGATTATTCGGGCCGAGTGGATTGCCCGTAACGCACTGTACCGGAGCAGTAGTGGCAGGATACGGGGGAGCGATGATAAGGCCAAAGAGCAGTCGGGCGGCCCCCGGGTACATGTGGTTCCTGGCAAGCTCGCGACTTTACCTGAATGGTTGACTCGGTGACCAACATCTCACTTTAGCGGGTGAGTAAGGTTTGTGTGAGGAATAAATTACCAGCTGGTTAATAATCGATTCGAATCGCCATCGTTCACTGGATAGTGAGCACTTGACTTGAGCTATTTCATCGTAGTAATGTTGATGGAACACATGGACAGTTATACGAAATATGACATAATGGAAGTTGTTAATGATCATTGGTTATCATTATCGGTTTAATTACATGTTACTTTAGTACAGGTGCAAATGTAGTTGACAGGTTAATAAAGATTTAACTTGATGCAAAGCTTTTGTGAAGATTCTCTAAATCCTAAAAATTCCTTTTTGCAAATGAGTCAGCTACCCCACCAGAAAGCATGTCATGATTCCTTGGTGTCTTTTATTTTTGGTTCTGTCGGGTAAGTCTAGCTGAGTACATTCTCGTACTCAGGGCTTTGTTCCCACTTGTTGCAGATGGACAGATGTATTACGGCTACTGTATCAACTGCCTTTATCCTGCAATGGGAGAAGCTTAGGACCATGGGCAATGGTCATTCACTACATCTCGTCTGATGCTTTTGATGAAAGATGATCCTGAACTGGAACTATATTTTGAATTCTGTGTGCGTGTGTGATTTGAACTAAATGCTTCCGCTACTTTCTTTCGAAACTGGTTTGTAATAACTATGTTTAAACTCCGATGTATTTATGACGTGAACTTTTATGTAACTTGTGATGGTGACCGCTGAACTTATTATGATCTTGGCTGGTATGTAATTTGGTTTGAAATCCGTCGTGATTTCACGGACTACCGGGTTATACGGGCTTAAGTTTGCTAAATCGTCTGCTCGGTGGATGATTTTCTTACTTAATCTCGTATAATTGGTCGGTTCTGTTACATTCAAACTCTTGATATCTATTTGGCCAATGATGCAACATGAAAAATAAACTATGAGGTGGCTGCAATTTGTTTTTTGTGCATTCTGTATTATTCTCATGACTGTCATCAAACCATGGGACATGATCTTGGTTTTCTTCTATCTATTGTTGTTTGCCTTGGCAGCCACCTATGATTGAGTATCTGGAAATTGTACCAACATATCGTTAAGCTGAGGCCTCACTTACTTTGCCAATGATAATATCATATTAAGCATGTCAACTACGTTACAAAGAACTGATGACCTTGAGCTTGTGTTGAGGTACCGAAACTTTGTTTCTTACTCTGTTTGTTTCTTATGCTCCAAGCTCAAGGTCAACCGAGGAGCAACTGATATCTGAGGCCAACCTGTTGATATCTGAGGCCAAATCTTATTATTGTGTACTGGGCTACATGCCATGCATAGGTCACCGGTTTTCCAAACTGTTGTTACAAAATCTTTTCTACCAAAGCAGAGGCAATAGCATCATTCTTGGGGTTCGGGGGATGTGAAGATGAGAAAGTGTTTATGAACTACGAAGCCTCCTTCACAGGTGGTGAACAAAACACCTTTGTTAGTTGTTGTTGCTATGGTTTCAAACTGCCTGTGATGGTTTCAAACTGCTGTGATGGTTTCAAACTGCCGTGCAAAGTTGTAATGCCAATGACCTTGTGCGGTACTATGACTGTAATGTTGTTGACTATTAGATGGGAAAATTGTTGTATGCTTGTATTTTATCATTAGATGCTCCAAGGTCATTGTTAATGACAACGCATAATGAAATGAGGCAAAAACATCTCTATTCACTACCAGAAACTCAAGATTTCGTGAGGGGGTCCGTTTTTCGTGAGAGTGGAAAACACACTCTCATAAAAATTATCATTTTCATGAGAGTGATGTAAATCCCCGTCACGAAAATTTATTTTCATGAGAGTGCTCCACACACCGTCATGAAAATCAGTTATTCATGAAGGTAAGCTCTCACGAAATAAACAAACTCTCATGAAATCCATTCGTGAAGGTGAACTCTCACAAAATACCAAACTCTCACGAAATCCATTCGTGACGGTGGCCTCTCACGAAATACCACAAAAAACCGCCATGAAAATACCAATGCAAACTTGGCTGGTTTTTAGTAGAAAAATAATTACTTAAATACTAGAAATTCAAGAACACATGAACAAAGGTTTTCACTTTTTAATCTGCAGCTAAATTTTGTAACTAGTCTTTCTCCCTCATGCTAACTCCAAATGTGGTGATTCTTTTTCCTAAATATTTCTAAAATCATGCTCTATCAACTTACTGTGTTCTTAGAACTATAATCTTTGTCATTGTTTAATGTGACTTTGCTCTATCAATTCAATATTTGAATTTCAAAAAATGGCAACTTCAAACAACATTTTGAAGTAGTAAATGATTTCAACTGAAAAAGTCATGAACATAAAAGTTGTACAACTCATCAAAATCTACAACTTTTATTTTGGTCATTTGTTCATCCGATAAAGTGATAGTAACATTGTTTACAAATTTTACATGTCTCTCGTATAGTTTCAAAAACTATAAGATAGATATGTAAAATTTGTGAACAATGTTACTATCTCTTTATCGGATGAACAAATGACTAAAATAAAAGTTGTAGATCTAGAAAAGTTATAGAACTTTGTAGTAGAAAACTTTCTCATTTGAAATAATTTACTTTCTCAAAATATTGTTTGATTTTTTTGTATTTTTAAATTCAAATTTTGAATTGTTCAAAATAAGTCGGATGACGACATGACCAAAACAAAAGTTGTAGATCTTAATTATTTCTAAAACTTTGTAGCTGACGAATTTTTTATTTGGATTCATTTAGTTCTAAAATTATGTCTTATTCAATTTAAAGTTCATAAAATTTGTCAAAAAAGAGTGTAATTCAGTCCATTTAATGGTTTTTGGGCCGGCACTATGTGGCCCGATGTATTACAGCCGTTGGATGAACTCCTGATGAATATGAACCGTTGGATCAAAATCCCAAATATATAAAATGGAGCTGAAACCCTAATGCTCTCAACCCTCGCACCTCTCCAATCTCAGCCGTCACTCTCTCCTCTCCCTCTCCAGGACGCCACCCTCTCGCCCCGCGCCCAAAATTTTCCCCATGTCCTCCAAATCCATGGCCGACGCCGTCCGCCCACCCGCCGCCGGTCCCCTGTGCGACGGAGCCCGCCCGCTCTCCCCGGTCTCTCTCTCCGTAGTCGGCTCCCCTCCGGCCTCCGTGCTGTCTCGAGCGTGCCGCTTGCCTACCTTGCCCGTGCACGGCCAAGCACCGACGGACCCGAAGCAGCAAGCGGCAGCTGGCCCGCCCGGGACCAGGACTGCCAGCACGGTGAGCTTTAGTTGGGCGGAGCAGACGACAGGCAGCGCACCACGTCAGACCGTCGCTGCCGCCTACGCGAGGTGCCCAAGTTTTGTTTGGCCCCTTCGCCGGCGACGAGCACCACCAGGTACGCCCTCCTTCCCTGCCTGTTGTGCGAAACCATGCACCCAAACCGTATCTTACTATTTGTGCTTGGATCTGATCTAATTACAGGTTTATATGCATCTATTGTGGCTAATAACTTCGATTGCCTTGCAGAAATCATAGGGTGCTTTACTGATCCATGTCCTTTACTGGTCCACCCCTGATGGTTGTCATGTTTTCTTTGCCACTCTGTAGGTTGGTTCGCAGACTAAGTCGGGGGGCCTTGCCATTCACATCTCGTTAAATTCCCACAAGGTGCATTAGCTTGTTCCTCGTGTATGCATGCTAATTGTTTGGTCTTGCAAAGGAAACTTTACCGGCCACTGAAACAAGGTCTCGCTCATTCATTGAGTAGGTGCATGTGACATGCTTGGACCATCTCTGTGCAATCTACAATGACCAATTAGCCAATTAGTGTTAGGCTGTGCTCTATGATGTGCCTGCACATATGAAACTATGAACTAATTTTTGTCACTAGATTCACTAGGACTTGGATGTAGTAACTATCTTGATTATGTACTTGCTGCTAGCTACACTGTCATTCTGTTACAGGCATATATGATTTTTGCTACCCCTGTTTATCAAATAAGTTGTGCTGCAGTTTGCTACCTCTGTTTATCAAATACTTCTGCTGCAGTTTTGATACCTCTGTTTAGCAAATAGTCTATCGTCTCTTTTCTATCCATGTGAAGTACCAGCATAGGCTTGATGTGAAAGTATGAGGTTCTTTTACAATGTACTAGAAGATTGATTTGTGTGTGCTACTGAAATGCACAATTTTTAATAAGGGAAGCATGCCTGTTAAAATCTGCTCTTACCTTCTCCTTATGATCTCGCATTGTCACTAGAATCTGTTGTGCTACTGAAATATTGCTGCTTTTTCTATGCCTGTTAAATAGTAGTCTGTTTGGATGACTTACTTAGTAAAACAGTTATGAAATGCTTCTGTTAGTATTATCAAACAAGGCTGTAATATAGTGTTCTGTTTTTTTAGAACCTGAGGATGGGGCTGCGGCGCTCGCGGCATGGATCCGGCGAGGGAGGCATGGATCCAGCCATATGTTCTCCAAGGCATATAAGCTCAGCATTGAACTCTGCATGTTCTCATTCTATTCTTAACTTAATTCATTTTGTGGTCACGTAGGGATACAAGTTTGGCTCTGAGAAGGCTAGCGCTTTGAACACATATGCCGTAATGAAGTCTGGTGGTAGCATGAGGCCTGCAGCTCGGATCGATATGGACGCGGTGACCTCGGCAGCCAGGGAGCTCCTCCTCCAGCGGCTACATGCACAGCGAGCCCCATCCCCGATGTCCAGACATCCACTTTGGTGAGCTCAAACAGCCACACCTAACTCAAATGGGTCAACCAGTTTTAGTTGAAAAAATCAAGTTCAAATCTCCATGTGCATGTGAAAGTGCAGTTCAGTATAGGTATTCTAAATATGGATTAGTGTAATGTCAGTGTGCAAACTCATAACATGTCTTAAAATGGCTTAAACCAGTTCTTTGCGTGAACTGAACACCATTAGCAAAAGTTTCAAAACTGCTTTAAGATGGTATTTTTGAACTGAAATTACATTTTCTGAACTGAAAAAAACCGTTGTTTTATTAGCTATCCATATAGTTTACGACCTTAAATATAGATTAAAACCTTTAACTTTAGCTGGTTCAATACACTAGCAGCAGTGCAGTTCTGCAGCACAACAGTTAAGCACCTTTTCATCTTGATGCAGACAAATGTCATCATTATTTTCAGAAAGCAATTCATTTATGAACATAGGCTACTTATTTCCATTGATGCAGTCAAATGTCATCCTTATTTCCATTGATGCAGAAATCAGTTGAGTTTGAGTAATTTATTTAGTCATAAATCTTGCTCTGTTCGGCAGCTATTATTGCTTGAATTATAATGTGATTAGAAAAATCATATTCTTAGCCTATTTTGTAACTTCATTCATTTTGTGGTCATGTAGGAATATAAGCTCGGCTCCAAGAAGGCTAGTGCTTTGAACACATATGCTGTATCTGAAGAGGCAGCATAAATTGCAGCCATGAAGAGGATGACACCATAGGTATCTATATGTGCTATATATATGTATGTACTACTAGAACTTATTCTGTAGAATTGCCAGGACTATGAACCAATAGTGTCTTTAAGTGTAATGGTTGGAAATATAATGAGATTTGGAATCTATTTATATGTGTTGGATTAGCATTTGGGTCATATGTATATGTATTTGGAATTTGGTTTGAGATGCTCCTGTTGGGTAATTTTCATGATGGTGTTGACTCTCATGAAAACATGCTTTTGTGCTATTGGGTAATTTTTCATGAGGGTTTCCACTCTCAGGAAATATGCTTCTGTGATGATCTGAACATATTTTTCGTGGTGTTGAGCTCTCACGAAATACACAAACTCTCACGAAATGACTTCATGATCGTAAGCTCTCACGAAATACATAAACTCTCACAAAATAATTTCATGACGGTGAGCTCTCACGAAAGAACCAAACTCTCAAGAAATAACTTCATGACGGTGAGCTCTCACGAAATGCCAAACTCTCACGGAATAACTTCATGACGGTGATCTCTCACGAAATACACTAAAAACCATCATGAAAATACCGATGCAAACCTGGCGATAACGTTATTTTCATGAGTGTGGCCGTCACGATGAACTCTCATGAAAATAATTCGCGACGGCAAACTCTCACGAAAATGTGTATTTCGTGAGTCTATATCCGTGAGAGGTGATGCGTGACGGTGTACTCTCATGCATTATTTTCGTGAGAGTAAAACCGTATTTCGTGACTGTTTTTCCCTCTCACGAAATATCAGGATTCTGGTAGTGATTGTTTGCCTTGTACTATTGAGTAGGGTGGTAACCTCACCAAAACCATACCAGGGTGCTCACACCTTCTGTCTTGCGCCAAACCAAACACATCTGGGCACACCAATTCATACCACCAAACCGTCCACACAAGCAACGAAACATGATTCCTATGATCCAGTATGCTACACTCATTTGCAACCAAACAGGCCAAGGAGCATGGTCTCATCTGGGATAGTTCGAGCCTGCACAGGCCCTCCATCCCGGCTAGCAGACCAAGGAGCAACCAATCGCCCCCTTAGGGTTCGTTTGGATAGATACCTAAGCTAACATGCCTGATTGGATCCATGCTTGTGACTTGCCTGTTCATCGTTTGGTTGCAAACCTGAGATTTCTGCCTGTAGAGAATCTGCCTGCGTTAGTTGCCTGTGACCAGACGATGCAATTCGATCGCCTAGGCTCCTTGGCCCTTTTGCCTGGTTATAATAACATTTAGTCACTCTGTTTGTCTGTAATAATTGAGAGTCACATTGGTGTGTTTTCTTGTATGCTATGTACTGTACTTTGTTAGCAAGCAATTCATAAACCAAACGCTGCCCGGCTCTTCTGTCCACACAATCAGGTTTCCATGTCTTTAATCAAATGTGATGAGGAATAGTGTCACGCCTAGAATGGAAACTGCCTTTTTGACCGAGCTCCGTGCGCGGTCACCACGCGCGTCGCGGGCGCCCACAATGTACACTAGACTATAGCTGCAGTTGCCAAGTGAGCAACCCTTGTTGTAACATATAAACATTCATGTGAGATCAATGCAAATGTCGTTGGCTCTCCTATCTCTTTCTACATGGTATTAGACAGCTCGGGCTGATCCTCCGCCTGCTCGCCATCGGCTCCCCTCTGCTTCAACCGCCATCCTCCCCTCCATCACCATGGACGACATGGCTGACAACCCACTCTTCGCCCTTCACCTTTCCAGTGCTGCCTCCTCTGGCGCTTCCTACCCCCACGTCCTCCATCGACGGCGCCGCTTCTCCTAACGTACACTGTGGTACGTCCGCGGCACGACGTCGCATAGGCTTCTACTTCGTGCCTCCACCGACTACAACATCACCGCGTACTTAGACGTGGACTGGGCCGGCTGCCCTGACACCAGGAGATCGACATTGGGCTTCTGCGTGTACCTCGGCGACTCCCTCATCTCCTCGCCGTCCAAGCACCAACCCATGGTCTCCCGCTCCAGCACCGAGGTGGAGTACAGGGCGGTGGCGAACACAGCAGCTGAGTGTATATGGATTCGACGGCTCCTGGGTGAACTGCACTGCGACATCTCCAAGACCACAGTGATCTTCTGCGACAACGTCTCGGCCGTCTATATGTCGACGAATCCAGTCCACCACAAGCACACCAAACACATTGAACTCGATATTCACTTTGTTCGCGAGCGAGTTTAGCTGGGCGCACTGTGCGTTCTACATGTTCCTACCAGAGAGCAGTTCATGGATGTGCTGACCAAAGGGCTGCCGGCCGCGACATTTGAGCGCTTTTGTTCCAGTCTTTGTGTGGCTCTACTCATCCATCAGACTGCGGGGATGATGAGGAATAGTGTCACGCCTGGAACGGCAACTGCCTTTGACTGAGCTCCGTGCGCGGTCACCACGCCCATCGCCCATGCCCACGATGTAAACTAGAGTATAGCTGCAGTTGCCAAGGGAGCAACCTTTGTTGTAACATATAAACATTCATGTGAGATCGATGCAAACGTGCCCTTACCTACATGTTCGTTTCTTACAGCTCGTGTATCCAGGGTTGTATACAAACATGCCCTTAGCTACACGTTCGTTTCCACCGGCCACGCAACACCGGCGCTTGATTTCAAAGCGCACCTGCCTGGTAAAGGCAGCTAATCAAAGACCCCAATCAAATGTATCGAAGGCAACGAGCAGGTAGGGTTCAGATCAGGTTAAATTTGCTCGGGGATTGAACCAAACGAGCCAGTCTGCCAGTATCCAGTGAGCACTCGCCTTTGGCACTTGGTAGTTCCAGTAGTTTATTCTCAAATCTCAATGATGCTCTCCGAGTTTTGACTCGCTGACCCAACTCGGCAACTCCGATCCCCCCAGCTGGTCCCCCAATGGAATGGGCAATGGCCCGATCATCAAGTGCTTCAGACTTCAGAGGCCTTTGTCCGACACCTGCGTACGGAGTATTTTACTGCTACTAATCAGTATCATCCTCGACGGAGAAAAGAAAAGGAAACAAATTGTAGTGTACTGGTAATATAAGAGAGAATAGGCCTTTTTAGGCCCGCTGCATCATCACGTCAGCAGCCTATGGGCCTCGGTCTAGTAAATTTGCATGACTTTCATGTGGGACTTATCCAAGCGACAAAAAGGGACTACATGAACAGCTGGGATTATTCCCCCTCCCCTCAGAAAAATGATAAAGGAACAACCGAAGAAAAGGAGAAGGAAAAGATGGGACAAAGAGTCAACTTTGAGCAGGAATCATGGAATGTAATGTTTTCAAATTATCATCTTTCGGTTCAAGCTAGTAAGTGCCACCTTTTGCCGGTGTTCCTCGAAACCGTGATCAAACCCGACAAAGAAGTGCCACCTTTTGCCGGTGTACACGTATGTTGCAAGTGACGGTTCCCAATGTTTCATCTGTTTTTTTTTCAGATGTATGTTGCAAGTTTGTTTATCCCGATGTTGCATATGTTTCACATATATGTTGCAAGTGTTTTTATCTGGATGTTGCATATGTTTGCAATTATTTTCAAGTGTATTTCATGTGTTCTTGCATATGTTTCATACACATGTTTTGAATGTTTCAGTTGTTTCGTACGTATGTTGCAATTATTTTATTTGGATGTTTTAAAAGTAGATCGGGGGTGTTGTGCATGTTGTAATGTGAGACACCTACCACCTGCTCTAGCTGCTAGGGCGCCGTGCATGGAGGGGAGTGACGCAGCAGGTGTGGAGGGCGCAGGAAGTATAGATGGCCAATGGGCCGGCCCGGTCTGGCTCGGCACGGCCCGATGGGGGTAGGGCCGGCACGGCACGTCGTGCCTCCTGTGCTGTGCCGAACTAGGTTGCATGCCTGGCTGATGGCCCAGGCATGGCCTGTCGGGCCGCTTTTCGTGCCGGGCTGGCCCGAAAAGCACGCCACGGCCAACGGGCCGGGCCAGCCCGAGGCTCACTGACTGCCGACAGAGAGAGAGGGAAGGGGAGGAGGTGGCGGCGACCGCCAGCGTGCTGGCCGCTGAGGAGATTGACGCCGGATCTGGATGAGACATGGAGAAAGCCGGCGCGCTCGCTGCTGAGGAGCTCGACACCGGATGCGGAGGAGGAATGGAGCTGCTTGAGGTCAGCCACCACGCTCGAAGCCATAGCCGCCACTAGATCTGACGCTGGAAGTCGACACCGTCGCTGGAAGCCGACGGGGGCGATGCGGCTGCAAGAAGGAGGGCGTGGAGGAGGCGGCAGGTGGTGTGGTGGTGCAGGTCCACGAGCGGGAGGCGAGGAGGCGAGCGAGAGCGAGTCGCGAGCGTGAGTGTGTGACCGAGCAGGAGGCGAGTGCAACCGTGAGAGCTTAGAGTGAGACTGGGAGAGGGTGTGCAGCGGGGGGTGGAGTCATGGGGAGGGGGAAATGAGTGCGGCAGAGGGTTAGGTTAGGGAATAGGGGTGGGCTCTTAGTAGGCCGTGGGGGGGAGGCCGGGCCACTACCGGGCCTGCTGTTGTAGGCGGGGCCGTGCCGGGCTGGCACATCGTGCCTAGGGTAAGGCCCAGGCACGACTCCTGCTACACCGGGCTGTGCCAGCCCGGGTGTGCACGTCACCGGGCCAGGTCGTGCTCGTGCCGGGCCAAAATTGCGGGCTAGGTGCCGGGCCATCGTGCCGTGGGCTGCATGGACATTTATAGCGGGAAGCAGGGAAGCATGGGGAAGTGGCATGGGCAGGCCCCACCTGTGCGTGCGGCAAGTGCTAGCGTGGGCGTTGCAACAGGCGAGGGCATTCGAACGCTAGTGCTGCCGAATACTATAAGTTCAGGACCAAAAGAGGTATAAATGTTTTAGGTTTTTGCAAATATTACCCAAAAAAATTGTTAAGATAGGATTTTTTTATGTTGGACATATGAAAGTGAGAGGAGAAAGAAAAAATTTGGCTTAAGTTTGACGTAATTGTCGCTTGCAACACAGAATCAAGCACAAGTTTTTGAAATGTTTTATTTTTTGCATTATTATAAACAATATGAAAAAAAGACCAGACATGTTAAGCTTAGCAAGCAATTAAATACGGTGCCGACGAGGTTATTCTGCTATTCACATTGACGAGACGAACCGAAAAGGATCCGCAGGAAGCTGTCGAGGTACACGAACACAAGGCCTTTAATTTATGGTGCTAATCCACGTCCTCCGAGAGCTAAGCTGCAACCCCCGGCGATGACCGGCTTTACGGCAACCCGAACCAAGCAACGACGAAAGCAATGGCTAGCTCGCAGGATCTTGGCGCAGAAGCAGACACGGCGCACGACTATATACACGAGCCACCACCTGTGTTGTTGAGCCGTAGGCCGTAGCAGTAGAGTGATATCATTGGCCACCGCCACGCGCTCGCTCGCTCGCACCGGCATGATCTTTGGCACCGTCTCCATCTGATGGGAACCAAGCAAGAGATCGGCCGCCATGAAAATGGGAACCGGAAGCTGCGGTGTCGTTGTGCGATCGAGCTGCGACCTGACGAGCATTTCATCCTCGGGGCGTGCGGAGGCAGTAGCGTATTATGTGAAGCGAACATGGCATGGCACAGTGAAGTATCGCGTTCTGTCTGGATCGCATATACACCCTCCGTCCCTGAATGTTTGTCTCACAGACACGTTTTCCGGACGACACACTAAAGGGACGGAGTAGTAGGCAGTACTAGCTGCCAAACCTTTGCGCCGTGCACGCGCTGTGTTACTGTGCGACATTGGGTCCTACTCCCTCCCATTATATTATCTAATCTCGCTTGAGCAATCGGATCGCACTACACCCCGTGGCCCCGTCCGTCATGTGGGCGCTGGATGGAGGCTGGGCCGCTCGAGCCATCGGACGGACGCCCTCGCCCGCCACTGCCGCCGCCGGGGACACCAAAACGCACGCCGTCGTGGTCTGCCCTGCCCATGTGTTGCTGGACACAACACATATTTGGCTGTCCCAGCTCGAGACCCACCATTCTGCCTGCCGCCTCGCCTATTCGCCTGATGTGTATATGGAGCTCATGTGCCGTCTCTTTTCCTAAGTCAAGTGGTAGATGGAGGAGAATGTGCGTGCACTACATTCCCGATCTAGATCGCCGGCCACATTCATGCTCTCATGCATGTACGTACGTACCCTCAAAAAAAAAAAGGGATTACGTACTATGCTATGAAAATGCAATTGGATCGGAGGACCAGGCAGACATGCGATCCAAGCACCAATGGCGACCACATCTGTCTTGTCGTTACCAAAATTGCAAGGACTTTTTTAGATTCGAAATGGAATGCTCACATTATACTTACTACATTCGTAGTGGAAGGTAGATACAGTACATACTTGGATCCATACATACATACGTATACATACCAAACTGCATGCATAGGGAGCATTGCTGCCTGCCACCGCCACCCTTAAACCCCACGCCCCGCTCCGCCCGCCGGCCGGAGACCTCGCCGCCGCCTCCCCCGTGTGCGACAAGGCCGCCGCAAGTGTGGTACGCTCGCTGACGCTGACACGGACTCCTCAGGGTCGGTGCTCCGGCGGGTGGGAAAGGTAGACCCGGCATTGTATCACCGTCCGACCGAGCTTGAACCCCGGCACCACGGTGAACCCGACGGCGACGTGCGCCGGCGCCGGCGTCGTCCCTCCCCCGTCCGCGTCGCTGACGCTCTCCATGAACACCTCCGAGAACCGGTCCCCGGGGCGCGCCTGGAACACGGACGCGGCGCCGTCGAACGCCCAGAACAGGCAGTGCAGCAGCCACACGCGCCGCGCCATCTCCGCGAACTCGCCGAGCCACGCGGCGCGGGGGACCCCCTCCCCGCTGCGCCCGAAGAAGGCCGCCTCCATCCGCTCGTGCACCACGGACGCGTACCTGTCCCGCAGGAACTCGCGGAGCGCGCCACACCGCCGCGCGTCGCCGCTCGCGTCGTCGTCCTGGACTAATAACTCCGCCGCGGCCGCGGACTTGGCCTCCGCGAACTCCTCGAAGAAGCGGCGGCGGTCGTGGGAGGAGCCCCGCCCGTGGAGGGAGCTCAGGCCCAGGTCCTTGCGGTGGAACCCCGCGAACATCTTGAGCGCCACGTACGACTCGAGCGCGAACCTGGCGTCGCCCGCCGGGTCCCGCAGCCTGGCGCCCGGGTGCACGGCGGCCGCCGCCGCCGCCGCGGGATCCCAGCCGGCCGCCCGCATCGCGTCGAGCATTGCGCTGGCGTAGGCGCGGACGGACTTGACTGCGTGCCGCAGCGCCGTGAGGAAGTGCGTGGCGTTGAGGCCGGAGAGGTGGAGGTTGTCCAGCGCCGCCAGGGTGCGGGTGCGGGCGCGCTCCTCCAGGCCCCGCGCGGCGCGGAGCTCGTCGGCCAGCACGGCGCGCGCGCGCTCGGCCTCGGCGTCCCGCGCGCGGAGCTCCGCCTCCAGCTTGCGCGCCGTGATCTCGTAGGTCCGCAGCAGGTGCCGCTGCTCGTCGGCGTGCGCCGCGAGCGCGAGCGCGGCCGCGCTGCTCCTGGCGGAGGCGGCGGCCGGGTCCCTGGTGTACCGCCGCTTGAGGCTCGACAGCTTGGTGAGCTCCGCCACCAGGCCGGCATCCGCGGCCTGGATGGACTCCGCGTCGTAGGGGTGCTGCGCCAGCTGCAGCTGCGCGTACGCCGCCTTCACCGCGGACGCCCTCGCGAATAGCGTCGCCAGGAACGCGTGCTTCGCGGCGTCCTGCGCCCCCGGCGGCGGCACCGGCGCAGGCGCAGGCGACGGCGACGGCGACGGCTGCGTCTGCGTCTGCGGCGCCGCGGCCGCCGTTGGCCCCTTCTTCTCCGTGGCGTTCTTGAACAAGGCGTCCAGCGTGTAGGCAGCTGCCAGGTTGCCGGACAGCTTGAGCTTGCTGAGCGAGTTGATGGAGGTGTCGAGCGAGTCGTCGAAGTCGTCGTCCCCGGCGACAGAGTACGCCATCCCCCCCGCCCCCGCCGGGGAGCTCTTGCGGCGGAGCAGCCTGGCCAGCCTCCGCGCGATGCGCCCCGCCCTCTGCTGCGGCGCGGGAGCCGCTGCCATCGTCTCCATTGCTCTCTCTGCTCGCAGAGCGAGCTCTCACTCCACTCCTTGTTGCGCTACTGCCGTAGCTGAGTTCAGCCTAGCCTCTCTTGTGGAGTTTCCTGTTTGGCCTCGTGAGAGGAGGAGGGAATGGGAAGGAGCAGATTAAACGGCAAAATAATTAGGCTCCGTTTGGTTTGGTTTGGATGTTAAAGTTTAACAAATATTATAACACTTTCATTTTATTTGACAAAAAGTTTCTAATTTTAGACTAATTAGGCTTAATATATTCGTCTCGTAAATTACTTCTAATCTGTGCCGACATCCATACAATTAGTCTACATTTAGTACTCCATGTATTTGAGGGGACATTGATGTGATGAGAGTTAAATTTTAACTCCTCTAAACCAAACGGGACCGTATGGTATGCAGATGCACTGATGCAGGCAGGGTATTGTACGGTAATATTATAAGTACCAGATTAATTAGTGGAATAATTAAGGATATGCTGCTGTGGACGAATAATCAAGTGGTCTGCCTCAGGTACGGAAAGGGAGGTGATTACGGTTGTTTAATTAATAGCGGGGTTTTGCTTAGGAGGGAGGCACACCACCGGCATGATTATTCCCACCTGCTCATTTTGAGCTTTTACAGAACATTGGATTCGGATTCCTGATCTGTTGGATGAATAGCGTAGAGAGAGAAAAAACAAATCCAGGAATTTTTAAGGTTTCAAAATTAGAAACTTTGTAGTATGAAACAAATCCAGGAATTTTTAAGGATTCCTGATCTGTTGAAAGAACATTGTATTCATTCTCTTATACAGAAGCAGTAGTATGAAACACCAACAAGAAAGCAACCGGGAAATCAATGCTTACAAACATATTATTATATTATTATTATATTATATTATATAGGCCCAACTTGCACTCAGTTTTGTTTAAGGAATCCAATGCAAAATGTTTTTCTGTATGATGATGAATGCATGTTTATTTGGAATAATGGCGGTGGATCCTGAAATTTATGAGAAAATGTCGTCTTATAATGGATTGATCTGTATTTTTTTTGTTGAAACCTAAGACAGAGTTTATAAGAGGTTATAAAAACCTACGACATGTTATATTCCCTCCACATTTGCCGATGAAGGATGCAGAGGCCTTACCTCAATATTTCCAGCATTTTAGACAATTGTCCTAACAACAATTAGGCTGAGTTTAGTTTTCACAAAAAAAAAATTCATTCCATCACATCGAATGTTTTAACACATACATGGAGTATTAAATGTAGACGGAAAAAACTAATTGTACAGTTTGGTTGGAAACCACGAGACGAATCTTTTAAGCCTAATTAATCTATGATTAGCCTTAAGTGCTACAGTAATATGCATATGCTAATGACGGCTTAATTAGGCTTAATAAATTCATCTCATGGTTTCTAAGCTAATTATGTAATTAGTTTTTTAATTAATATCCGAAAACCCCTTCCGACATCCTACAAAACATTCGATGTGACACTTAAAAATTTTTCTTTCATGAACTAAACAAGGCATTCACTGACGTTCAGAAACCGAGAAGAAAACCTTTTTCCCAACATAAAGTCAAGTGAGCAGTAGGCAGGACAGACAGTACGGCTGAATCATAGGCGAGCAACCAATGGAGCGGGACACATTCATTTGAAATGATTCGAAATCAATGACCCAGGCCCACCTGTCAGCCGCGGCCGACGTGTTATACGAATTGCAAAGAGGTCTGGTGTCTTCTTCCACACCGCGTCATTACTCAGCTAGCTAGCATGCGCACGCACGAACGAATAGCCCTGGTGGATTTGGCATCCAATTGGGAAATACTCCATTCATTCCAAATTATAAGGCATTCCAAAAAACCTTAGAGAGTCAAAGTATCTTAAGTTTGATCAAAATTATAGAAAAAATTATAAAAATTTATAACATCAAATAGGTATACTATGAAAATATAATTAATAAAGAATATAATAATACTTAATTAATGTCATAAATATTATTATCTTATCATATAAATTTGGTCAAACATGAAATCCTTTAACCCTCCAAGATTCTTGGAATGCCTTATAATTTAAGACGGAGGGAATAGCGTTAAGCCATGAGGCCACGAGGAAAGAGCAAGGGTCCGATATTTTAATGGCTTTTTGGTTAGAAGACTCGCATGTTCCCTGCCTCCTAGCCCAGGCAACCACTCTCGGGCGATGGATTCATCGGCGCAAGAGCTTGTTATGATGTCCATATATTTACCTTAATTACCAACCCATCCTAAATTATATAGGCTGAGGTAAATACATAGATATCTAAACAAGTCTATATGGCAGAAATATTTGTCTGGCTATTTCTCTACATTGGATTTCATGAGCCTGAAGCGGAAATGTTTGGCGTTGTTTAATAATTTTTGGGACTTTCAACACTATTTCTAGGAATGGTTGACTAAGTCAACCGGTCATTGCAAAACCCATATGTGAAAATTCCTTATTTCTACTATCAGTGGTGTACTAGTAGTTGAGTGAAGTACACGGCCGATCCTCGTGTGTCACCCTGATATTGTCTAGGTTATGTAAACGGGATGCCCCAAAGCACTGCCTTAAGAGCCGCTTAGGATGGCCCAACTGGCCATAGCATAGCTAAATGCGGCTTGCCTCGATTCCTCACCCTCGAGCCATACGAGGCCTGCCTCGACATCTCCCACCTCTCGACCTCATACTGTGCGATGCCCCCGACCACCTACGGCCTTAGCCGCTAAGGAAAGGACGAGAGGTGGGAGGACACGTGTTGTAGTCCTGCCCGGACGGGCCACGCACGCGTGCACTCCCATTCCGACCGGATCCAATGCCCCCGACGCGGCTACGAGAGGCCCGGATAGAAGCGGACGCGACCCCGAGAGCTGGCAGCCCTCGTGATGGGATAGCCATTCTCCCTGTATAGTGACATCACGACTTCTCCCCAAAGAGCGAAACGCCAGGACGGAGGCCACGACGACAACAAGCAAGCCATGCCGGGCAGGGGAGTTTGGGAGCAACCACCACTCCTGTTGCCCCACCATGGCCAGAACAATACCGCCATCGTATGCCACGCCTTGGAGTAAGGAGCAAGCTCAAGACGACCATACCCCAACGTGACAACAAGATCAAATGGACTACTTAACAAGCACACTAGCTTCTCCCTCGGGCTCCTGTCCACTCGGGCTAGGAGAACCCTACTCCTCTGCATGTAACTTGGCCCCCGTGACTATATAAGGGGGGTCAGGCCTTTTTTCAAATGATCAATTTTCCCTTCCTCAAACTCTTTCTACCAGTAGGACTGTAGCTTGCATACCCCTATTGTAAGCCTTTTGGAGCACTTTAGCATTGATGAACACGTACTCATAGGTCTCCGGCACCAAACATCGGGCTTCGACCCGAACTAGTATAAATACTTTGTGTCTTGAGTGCTAGCCATCGAATCCCTTGAGCAGCGTGGCGATAAATTTATTGGTCAGTTCTCTAAACACCGACAGATATCTAACTAAGAAAGTGTGTCATTTCGGTTTTTCAACTCTATTTAAGTCTCATATTCATCCAAACGGGCATGGATCCATACCGGCATATCGAGATAAGGCTTGATTGCTTGAATTAGAAGATTAGCGGTGTTATATATAAAATTGCCTAGACACAAAAATTACATAAATATTTATAAACTTCATGAGGGGTTGTTTTGAAAAAAAGTCATCTTCTTCCTCTCATGGCTAAGCCCTGATACCATGCCGAGCCGTTGCTCTCCCGTGGTCGGTAGGTGGCAGCACGATGCAGTAGCAGCAAGCAGTGGTGGCCCGCGGTCTAGCGTGGCAGTGGCAGTGTGCGACCGGCATTGTGCACGCTCGCCTGCCGCTAACGCGATGGCGTGGCTTGCGGCCTGCATGCTCGCCTACCTAGCGTGGCAGAGGCGGAGGCATGACCGTCACCGCACGCTCGTGGCTCACCTACCGCCGATGCGACACCGCGGTCTACGCACTCACCTACTCGATGTGGCAACAGTGGTGTGGGGAGTAGCATGGGGTGTAGTTCATCACTGCGAGCTCGCTAGTGCTGAGCTCGGTGCGTTGGCTTCCCCGGTGCAAGAAGCAGTTGCACCATGCGCGGGCAGCAGCTCGCCGCCACTGTCTTGCCGGTGCTGAGCTCAGCTGTGGCTTCCTCGGCGCGACTGCACTGCACGAGGTGTAGGGCAGGGCGGAGCTTGTTGACGCGGACTCGCCGGTGCCGAGCTCAATGGGACGGTTTCCCTGACGCGAGCAACAACACAGCGCTTGGCATGGTGGTGAGTGTTGTGCAGGCTAGCAGCCGCTGCCACCGGTGCGTGGGCAAGCCGCCGGCGCCAGCTGCATGCCGGCGAGCTGGCCATGGCCATGAGCCCGTGAGAGAGGTGAGACATAGAGCTGACATGTGGGGGGCAAACCTATTTGGGTAGATATGAGACCCAAACAGAGTTTAAGTACCGAAATGATACAGTTTCTGAGTTGAGGGGCCAGGATGACACAAACCCCACGAGTTCAAGAACCGGCTTTGGACTTTAGTCTTTCGAAAACAGACCCTAAAAATCGATTTTGACTATCTCTAAAAATAGTCTATATGGCAATGGGAGGGAGCTCTATCTAGGAAATTAGAACCACAATGATCAACAATACATTGGCAAATATTTCCAACCAAAAAATATTGGTGCAGTGGTCTTTATTTTCCATGTTGATATTTTAGCGTAGTCAAATAACACAAAAAGTTCACAGGTTATTCTCACCTTTCTTTTCCATCCCCATCAATCCCGTAACCTAAAAAAGAGAATGCTAACAATAAGGCCCAAGACATAAGAAAAAATACAATAAGGCAGAAGCAAGATAGGGATAGGGACTCTTTGGCTTTTGTACATGACCAGCACCTAACAAAGGAACAATGTTGACAGCCAGATTTAAGCTTTGGAACCTTCTTAATTAAACGATCTATGTGTTAGGTATACCATACACCTCATAGGAAATGAGGAAAGCTCGCTGTTTGCCGCCATTTCCGTGAAGTGTCTTGATTTGTTTGATTCCGCAATGCTCCTACTTCAATAGCTAAGCTATCTAGTGTAGGTCGACATCTCCAGTTGAAGCTTGTATAGGCATTGTTTCATTGTTTGGGTCTTTTAGTTGTAGCGTACTAAAGTCTAAAGCAACATTTTTCTTGCTAATATATGGATAGGCTGGATAATTAATGAGCCAGCTCGGCTCGACTCGTTTGCGAGCTCGAGCTAGCTCGTTTAGCTCATGAACAAGATATAAAAAACATACAAAATGTAATATATGCATTTTTCTAAAGCTTGAGAATAATACACATCCATAAACCTTAAATCAAACAAAAAAAATTAAGGGTCTGTCTAGCTATCTACTGACAGATTTCTTCTATTAAAATCTGTCAGATTTTGACCAATAAAATATGACAACTCAGAAAAAACTGACAAATAAAACATACACAAATCTATCCAATAATAAACAGATCAACATCCCATAACGAGTTTTCTAAACCCAACATATTAACGTCTAGAAACATCCGTTTCTCCTTTATCATGTCTAGTTAACGTCCAGAAAGATCCGTTTCTCCTTTCTCATGTCTAGTTTTTGGGCGGCCCATTAACGTTTCTCTTGTCTAGATTCTATAAGTTTTTTTCTCTTTCGGGATAACGGGTTCATGGGAGATGAAAAGGATGGGGATGGTTTCACATCTATATAGATATGGAAGTACTATTTTCAAAATTCATATATCACATTATAAGATTTATAAACTTTTAATTATGACATTACAAACTTTACACTGCTAGGTTAAAAAACTTTACATCAGAATTTATAAATCTAAACTATGACATTACAAACTTTATACTGCTAGGTTAAAATTTTTTTGAACTACCATATTATAAACTTTGCATTGTTAAGTTCAAAACTTTACATATATAATTTATAAACTTTGAACTACAACATTATAAATTTTATACTTTTAGGTACAAAACTTTAAACTATGATATTACAAATTTTAACTATGCAAAATTTTTTGAATTATGATATTATAAACTTTGTACTGCAAGGTTCGAAACTTAATACTCAGAACTTATAAACTTTGAACTATCACATTAGGTTCAATACTTTGAACTATGACATTATAGACTTTGCACCCCTAGGTTCGAAAAACTTTACACATAGAATTTATAATATTTGAACTATGACACTATAAACTTTGTAATGTTAGGTTTCAAAACTTTAGACTTAGAATTTATAAACTTTGAACTAACACATTACAAACTTGGTAATGATAGGTTAAAAAGTTTAAACTATTATATTATAAATTTTATATTGCTATATTAAAAACTTTATACTCAGAAATAAAAACTTTGAATTATGACATTACAAACTTTATACTGCTAGCTTTAAAACTTTGAACTATCACATTATAAACTTTCTAATGCTAGGTTCAAAATTTTACACTCAGAACTTATAAACTTTAAACTATCACATTACAAACTATATACTACTAGGTTTAATACTTTGAACTATGTCATTATAAACTTTACACTTCTAGATTTAAAAAGCTTTGCACAAAAAATTTATAATCTATGAACTATGACACTACAAACTTTGTAATGCCAGGTTCAAAACTTTATATTCAGAATTTATAAACTTTAAACTAACACATTACAAACTTTGTGAATGGTAGATTAAAAACTTTGAACTATCACATTATAAGCTTTGTACTGCTAGGTTGAAAACTTTATACTCAGAAATA